>CM077009.1:162264846-163608704 GCA_039090855.1 Macrothele yani
CTAAAATGAGTAAACACGATCAAATATTCACTTGTGATTTCAATCACAGCCAGGAAAGATTCTTGAAGATGGATTACTCACGAGGCAAGTTACACGGAGGATAAAAGTCGTAATCCCAGAAAGGTTTATGTTCTTCATTTAGAATATAACACTCTGGGGGAAACTCATCCCAGGTATTATTATCTGGTAGATCATCATCACTTGGTTCTTCTTCTTCTTGATCATCTAATTGATTATCTGGAACAGACCAAATATCTACTCCTTCAACTTCTTCCATATACTTTGGTCGACACATGATATATGATGATGGTAATGCAGAAAAGGAAATCCAGAAAGAGAAGGTAGTCAAGTGTAGAATAAAAATATATTCCTCCGTTTAAATACCCGCATTATGTTGTTATCGACAAATGATGTTATAGTTATTTTTATCGAGAATGAATTTCAAAATGTTGTGCAACATATCTGCTTTGAAGAAAACTAAGGCATCGTGACAACTTTTGTCCAATGTTTAAAAAAATGGGGATACAACATGATACGAGCAACGAAACCAATGGTTAAAATGTCTTTTAAAAAAAATGGAGAAGAGAATCCCAAAATACGGGATTCTCTTTTCCATTTTTTTTTGTCTTTATTGCCAATATATTTACAAAATATGAATTGATTAATACAATAATATGATTATGATATAAATATAATACGATTTAACAAAAGATTATGATATTTGACAACACACAGCGATATTTACACAACACACGACACGTTTTGACACATTTCAAAGGTTTTTTTACATGTATAACTGGCAGTCCTTTTTAATTTTCCTCAGGAGCGGGAGCACTTCATCTTGAATGGAAACGACGCCCAAGCATCTTGAATAGACGGAAACCGGGAGACGGCAGCTCACTAGGTATTCAGCCATTAAAAATGTCCCGTCCATCAGACCCTTGGACAGCTTGTTCCTTGGATATTGTTTCAGATCCGTAACTCACAAGGACTTGCACCTCTCCTGAGCTTTTTGGAGAAACATCATTAAGCATAACACAATACACCCTGTCCTGCTGGATGTTCTTGAGGTACTTCGGATCATTTTGTCTCTGCGTTAGCATTTTTTCTTCCAGCTTGCAGATATAAATGAAGTTTAGATGCTTTGTATCTCCTAAGCCACATTTAAGTGAGCATATCACTCCATTTCTTTTAATGAGGGAGAAACACATCTTGGCCGAGTTGGTTGGCTGGCAAAACTGAGTAGCTGGGGCTTAAACTGATTTGACAGCTCTGGCGAAACTTAAGCTGAAGCTAAGACTGAGTTAGCTGGCAAAGTTACTGGCTGGACGTTGATTTAGCCAGGTAAGAAAACAAGAAATGTCACGCTCTTTTATATAACAAGTCACGTCCTGTTTCATAACCGGATATTTATTCCATTCTTTATACTTCCTACACACTTTCCTGTCTTGATTCTCACAAACTAAAAACCAATGGTCAACAATACTTTTAAAAAATCTAAATATGAGCTTTTTATCACAGGATGAAGTTTACCCAAGTGCCAACATACAAGCTTAACCAATGGTTAGCTGGACTTGTAAAAAAATAGGGAAGAGAATCTGAAATACGAGATTCTCTTTCCCATTTTTTCACTCTTTATTGCTAATATACATGGTGAACCAATGGGTAGCTAGACTTGTAAAAAAAATGGGGAAGAGAATCTCAAAACGAGATTCTCTTCCCCATATTTTCAGTATTTATTACTATTTTCAAAATATATACATTACAAAACCGGTTTAAAACAATTATTTATATATACAACACTTATTTACAAAGATATCTACAATGCTTATTCACAAAATATGTACAATATGAATGAAAAACCGTCTCTACATCTGCAAAATACAGTCATCATCCAGGTTTCTTAAGCACGAGAGCACTCTTTTTCCACCGATACCACGCCAAGATATCTGTTGTGTTGGGGAATGGGGTTTTCATAAGTAACGGTATACTCCGCCATTAAGAGAGTCCCATCTAACAGTCCCTGCATGGCTTCTCCTTTTCTGAGGAAATCCGGAGCAAAGCTGAGCTCGGTTTGCACGTGGCCGAAGCTGTCTGCGGGTACATCGTTCAGGAGAAGAGAGGTGACCCGGTCTGGAAGGATGTTGTTTATGTGATCGGTGTCACTCTCTCCTTGATGGAACACGTTTTCACCGAATTTTTCAATGCGCACGATGTTTAAGCGTGTTGTTTTCGTAATGCTGCACTGGAACGTGCAGATTGCTCCGTTTTCCTTTACCAGGGAGAAGCACATGATGAAATTTGATGAGGCTGGCTTAGATGGGGCTGGCTGGTGAGAGAGAAGTAGAAACTTGGCGTGGAAACTGGTGAGGTTGGCTGGCAAAGTTGGCTCCCGAGAGAGTGCTGAGACTCGCTTAGGTGGCTGCCGAGAGAGATGCGGAGATTAGCTTAGCTGGCTGGCGAAGTTGGCTGGCGAGAGAGCTCCGGAGATTGACGAGGTTGGCTGGCTTAACTGGCAAAAGATCTGGACAGTGGCAAGGTTGGATAGCAAAGTGGTGAGAAATGTTTATTTCTCACTCTTTTATACGCAAACCATAATATCTTGCATCATGATATATTTATATCCCATTTCTGAGAATTTCCAACATGAGTTTCCTTTTTCTATTCCCTTAGGATCTATTTCATATTCTATTTCATAACCAGATAGTCCCTCTCCAAAGATTCCACAATTTCAACTATCTCATCGGGTAATGAATCTTATTTTGGCTCCTCCAATAGTTGCTCAATCTCTTTCTGCGGTACATCTTTGAGTTGTCTCTTGTCGCGAAGGAATTGCTCTTCGTCGTCCAACTCCCTCAGCATTCTGTCCAGAGTGTCTATAATCTCATTCGGTTCTTCTTGTTCTTCTTGCCAGAATATTAATATCTTTTGCAATAATTGATTCAGTCTCTGTATCAGGTCATTGGGTAGCGGATATATTTTTTATAAAATACCACTTTGCTGCAACGCTATTATTTCATCCATGAGCGGTTGGATTCCTCTAGCAGGTTATTCTTTTGTTGTCGCATGATGGTTTTCTGTCAAGATGAGAGAGAGAGAGAGTTGGTTTACGCCTCAATTTTTATAGTGTTTGGGTTTCATAACTTCCTGTTGACGTCATTTAAGTGAACCTATTTTTATCATATCACATTTGATATGAGATATAATATCATTCACACAAAAGATTTCATTCCTAAGGATGCTATTCTATTGAAAAACATTTACTGAAAAAGCATTCATCCCAATGGTTAATCGTATCCTATTACATATCTCGTGTTCCATAGAGCTAACTTGTTGTTTTTCCGCTTCACCATCATAAGTAACTTGAGATGTGCACGTGAAGAATATCCTGTCGAGCGAGAGTATGTAAGGAGTGAGCGCGCGCCTTCATTTCACTCTGCCACTAATTTGTATGCGTTGAGACAATTGAAACGTAAATGTTATCAAAATATAGATGATGGAGTTCCCGCAAAGCCGGGAACTTATGAATATGACAAGAAATTTGCACCAAAGAAAAAAAGAGGACGAGCAGAACGAGTAGGAAGAGCAGGATCAACGGACGCTGTCGTCGTGATGTTCGCGTAACGACGGATGAAAGACTTGAGGACTCGCCGCCTCCAGAGCCGGAATATTTGTCAACGGAGCCGTATACGGAATATTGGTCAACGGAGCCGTATACGGAATATTGGTCAACGGAGCCGTCTACGGAATATTCGTCAACGGAATATTTGTCAACGGAGCCGTTAGCAGAACAACCAGAGCCTTCAACATCAGCAGATCAATCATCAAAGAAACGTAAGCCATCAAAGCAACAAGAACCAGCACCAGAGTCAACACCAGAGGAGCCATTACAAATTTTTACAGTTCCCCTCTGAAAATCACTGTTCCCTTGGTGGCTGTTGGAAATTCTATCACTCCGGTACTGGAAACATCTGATGTAGAAGGAAAGGTATCACATTAAGGTTTCCTATATTAAAAATGGTGACTCTTCATCATTAACTTTAATTATACAACCTTCATTGCAAATATTTCATTAACACATATATTTCATTTATATTCATTATATCTTGTTATATGTATTATTATTCTTAAATAAAAATAAAAAATGGTGAAAGAGGACTTTGGTCCTCTTTCCCCATTTTTTTGTCAAAGTTTCTGACCATTGGTTCATGTTTTTGAGTTTTTACAAGTCTTTTAACCATTGGTTTTATATTATGTATATAAAATGGGAGATTTTACAAGTTACGAGGCATTGGTGGTATATAATAAAGGTCTTGGGATAGTTTTTTCGATCATTGTGACATATCTCGTAGTCTTTTCACAAATCTATTAACACTATGAATCGTTACATAGATTCTCAGCCGTTGGTCTCATATTTTATGTAATCATAGTAACTTTTCGCACATTCTCAGCCGTTGGTATTATATAATATGTAATCATAATACCTTTTTCTTACATTCTCAGCCTTTGGTATTATATAATATGCAATCATAGTTTCTTTTCTCACATTCTCAGCCGTTGGTGTTATATCATCATCATCATCATTGTCAACCATTATCAATCCACTGCTGGACGAAGGTCTCCCCAAGTTTCCTCCACAACGGTCTGTCTTGTGCCAGTCTCCTCCATGTCACTCCCGCATATTTACGAATTTCATCCACCCATCTCCCATGTGGTCTTTTTCTGGGTCTTTTCCTGTCCCTTGGAATCCAATCTAAAATTTCGGCTGTCCATCTATGGTCTGTCCTTCTGGCAGTATGTCCAGCCCATTGCCATTTCAGGGATTTAACTCTGATCATGATGTCTTCCACTCTCGTCATTTTTCGGATCCACGAGTTTCTCTTCTTATCTCTCCTTGGTTATACCAAGCATGCACCTCTCCATGCTTCTTTGAGTTGTTTGCAGCCTTTGTATGTCTCTTTTAGTTAAGGTCCACGTCTCTGCACCATACGTAAGCACTGGAAGGATGCATTGATCAAATACTTTTCTTTTAAGACATAATGGCATATTGCTCTTGAAAATTATGCTGTTTCTTCCAAAAGCTCTCCAGGCAAGTTTTGTATGCCTATTAATTTCTTCACCAATGTGACCCTCACTTGATATCTGCTGTCCAAGATAAACATACGTATCTGTTATCTCCAGTTTTTCTCCATCAATCGATAAATCTTCATTTCTTGTAAAAGCATTGAACATCACTTTTTGTCTTTTGAAAGTTCATTTTTAATCCCACTTCTTTACTCTTGTCAGCAAGTTCCTGGATCATACTGTGCAGCTCTGATGGGGTAGTTGCAAAAATGACAACGTCATCAGCAAAACGAAGGTGGGTTAGATAATCTCCATTAATCTTTATCCCTTTGTTTTCCCAGTTCAGTGATTGAAAGACATTTTCCAATGTGGCATTAAAGAGCTTCGGATATATGGTGTCACCTTGTCTCACTCCCTTTCCAATTTTTATGTGTGTTGTATTTTCAAACAGCCGAATCTTTGCACTTGCATTTTCATAGATGTTATTAATAATATTAATGTATGCATCTTCAATACCGCAGGATTTCAGAGCCGTGGTAACTGCTGATGGTTTCACTGAATCAAAGGCTTTTTCATAATCGATAAAAGCCATGCACAATGGAAGTTCATATTCCCTCGCTCTTTCAATTAGTTCTCTCAGTACGTGGATATGATCTATTGTGCTGTAGCCACTCCCTGAATCCAGCTTGTTCTCTCGGTTGAGCCATGTCCAGTGTTACCTTCAAACGGTGTGAAAGAACTTTAGTGAAGATTTTATAAACCACTGATAGGAGGCTGATAGGTCTGTAGTTCCTGAGATCCTCAATGTCACCTTTTTTATGTAGCAGGATCATTGTAGCATTGTTCCAATCCTCAGGAATCTTCCCTTCATTAAGGCATCGAGTGAAAATTTGGGCGAGTACTGTTTCAATTTCTCCACTTGCTTCTTGTATGATGTCTATAGTAATTCCATCTTCTCCTGGAGCTTTCCCCTGCTTCATGTTCTTGATTGCATGAGCAACTTCTGCTGGGAGTACTGGAAGAACTCTGGTACCTTTCATGATGTCTGGAGTACATGTATCATCCCTTTCATATAATTTGGAGTAGAAATCTTTCACTCTTGTCAAAATTTCGCCTCTATTTCTTGTTATAGAACCATCTTCTTTTCTCAGAGCCATAATCTGTTTTCTTCCCTTACTGAGATGTCCCTTTGCTATCTTAAGGCTTTGGTTGTTTTCAATTGCTTTCCTCACTAGCTCACAGTTGAATTTCCTTACGTCTTCAGTGATACTTTTTCGTGCTGTCTTGCATAGCTCTATATATTCCACTTTGGAAGTCACATCTTCTTTAGTTGTCCTCATCTCTCTTCTTTTTTGCATCAACATTTTAGTTTTTCCTGATAATTTGTTCACATGCAACTTGTTCTTAGACCCAGCTAATTTTGTTGCTGTTTCCATAAGAGCTTTGGTTACTTTTCTGTTAACTTCCGAAATATCCACTTCTTCCGATGTTAGGCCTTCTAAAGCAGAGAATCTGTTCTTCAGTTCCAACTTGAAAGTATTATGGTGTTTTTTAAGGTTGGTTATGTCAATACATTTTGTTTGTCTTATGAGCTTGCTACGTTCTAGTTTAGTGTTGAGGTGCATCTTACATCTCACCAATCTATGGTCACTACCTGTGTTGAACTTGTTCAGCACACTGCAGTCTTCGACGACGAATTTTTTGTTACACATAATAAAATCAATTTCACTTGTCGTCCCAATTGGATGTCTCCATGTCCATTTCCTATGTGGCTTTTTCTTGAAAAAGGAGTTCAAGGTGAAAAATCCTTCTGCCTCTGCAAACTCAACGAGAGTATTTCCACGCTGGTTTCTGTTGCCGTGACCGAATTTACCTACTGAAGTTTCATTCTGTTGCCGGTGCCCTATTTTTGCATTGAAATCTCCCATAATTATCTTCAAGTGCTGCTTACCTTTATTATTTAGATGACGAATTTCCTCATAAAATTCTTCAATTTCTTCTTCAGGATGACTTGTGGTGGGTGCATAAGTTTGAATAATCTGAGCCTGGTATCTTCTCGATAGTTGGATAACGAGTCGTGCAGCTCTGTCAGAGGAACTTTCAACTTCTACCACTTTATCCTTCAGTTTCTTGTTTATTATAAATCCAACACCACTAGTCCTGCCAGTATCTGTCCCACGATAATAGAAGAGATGTCCACTTTTCAGTTCAATGAGATCTTCTCCTTTTCTCCTTACCTCACTTAGCCCCACGATGTCCCACTTGATCCTTTGTAGTTCCTCTTCCAATTCAAGAAGCCTTGAATCAGAAGATAGGGAGCGTCCGTTATAGGTAGCCAAGGTCAGCATCAAATGGCAGCCTAGTCCGGCCCTCCGGGGATTCTTAGCACCCTCTGCCTTCATGTCGCACTGGCCGCTGCCTTGGCCAGGTACATTCCAGCTGCCGGAGACTGAGGGCCAAGATTTAAGTTGTAGAGTCATTTTGGAGGTGTTTGGCCATAACTCACCACGCTGGCCAAGCGGGTTGGTGAGTGTGGGATAGCATTTCCTCTGATCCCGATGGTATAGTTATACCGCTATTGGCGGTATAACTATACCATCGGGATCAGAGGAAATGCTGGTGTTATATAAGAATGGATAATTGTGACGAAGCCATTGGAAACATTCAGATGGGTTGCCTCCACTGTGATATTGTGAAAATAACGGGACTTTTCACGTTCAGATGGGTTTCCTTCCCTTTGAAATTGTCAGAATAACGGGATCTTAACGTTATACGGGTTTCCCTCCCCTTGAAATTGTGAGAATAACGTAACTTTTCAAGTTAGACATGTTGCCTTCACCACTTATATAACGTTATATTGAGAGAATAACGGGACGTTTAACGTTCAGACGGGTTGCCTTCACCTTTTATATAATGTTATATTGTGAAAATAACGGGATCTTTACTTTTAGACGGGTTGCCGTCACCTTTTTAAATGGTGGGATAAGGTGCGAGTAACGGGATCTTAACATTTAGACGACTTGCTTTTTCCCTTTTAGGATCACGTGATCTATCATTTTTACTTTCGTTCGGATACATGTTGGAGTGACTGTAACATCTATGATCAATGGAGTAATAAAATTATTTAATAGTAAATATGTATCTGTTTTATTTTAGAAATAATTTAAGAGCATTGTCTTTTATTTTTCAATCTTCTTTTCTGATTTAACCTTTTTTTTTACCAATACCTGAAAAATATTCAAAAGATGATCGGAAATGCAAAGTAAGTTATTGCTTCATTTTACTTCTAAAGCCTAATGATGTATGTCAGAATAAATAGAAACTGAGTACTGGATGAAATTGAAATCACTTGACAGCATTGGAGCCGCAAGCTGTATTTGTGAAGTCTGTTTTAAATCATTTTTGATAAGTAAAAAGTTGTTTGCAGCTTAAAAAAAACCTTCCCAAAAAAGTGGATTTTTTATTTAAAATCGGACAGGGCGCGTTTTATGCGTCACTTTATTACAATTGTTTTTCGTTAAAATGTTAAGCTGCAGCTACATTTCGTTTAGCATATTTACGTGAAGTTCGTGTCATTTTATTTTTTTAGAGGTAGTATGATTTCTTGATTTTCGCAAAAATACAATATGTTTCTTTGTTTAAAACAACTTCCAGTTCGGAATTTAACATTTGAGATAATTTAAAAGTTGTAAGCAATTTTATTTTCCCATGACATTAATTTTGAGGCATTTTGGTACCTACGTTTTCAATATCAAGACTGAAAAAGTTGGTGCTTAGAGTGAGAAAACTGCTAATTTTTCGTTAAAACGTTATTAATTGCTATTGTATATATTTGTTTTACCAAAAGAAGGGACAGGAGGGATACTCAGAAAAAAAAAACTGCTTTAGTCTCAGACCCAAGGAAACGATCACCGATCAAAGCTTCGCTTCCGTTCTGTCAAAGAATAGGCCGCCCCGGTGGCGCAGTGGTCTAAGCGATGGCCTCTGATCATTCGTCCGTAAGGGGTCCGGGTTCGAATCCCGGTGAGGCATGAATGTTGTGTTTGTCTTACGGCACTGGCTCTCTCCCTTCCCTGGAACCAGTGACCCTAAATTAGGGACGGGCGACTGCTTATAGCCCATTGAGTTGCTTACGGTAGTCGTTAAAACTCCAATCAAAAAAAAAAAAAAAAAAAAAGAATTGGGAACCTCAACGAACTATAGGGGGCGCTGCGCAAACGTAAACAAACTTCTCTAGTACGGGTAACGTCGCACGTGTTTCCATAAAGTCGAATGTTAGAATGGCTGGTTTGTCGCTTTCAATCCTTGAAATAATGAAATTTGTGGACGCTTCCAAATATTCAAGATGCATTAAAGAAGGGGAAGTGATTGTTAATGTAGGCCATATAATTTCTTGTGGAATTAAGAAGGAAGATGGAAGAGAAATTCTCATAGTTTCGCACTGCATTCAGTCCACGGCAATAACGTCGTCGCCTCACTCTATCAACGGTGTTTTAGATACAAGTAACAGTGAAATTTCTATTGAGTGCTCTTGTAAAGCGGGCAGAAGTGGAACGTGTAAGCACTGTGTAGCAGTAATGCTTTACTGTAACAGGTAATTTTTTTTTTTTACATTTTCAGGCAAGTGATATAGTAATACCGACAGTGGTGTTCTAATCCGGATTACTATTAAAAGCTGACATTTTGTTTCATTTGACGTTTCCCAGGACCCATTTTCAATACTGTCAACAATAACATTTGTAATTTTTGAACATTCTGTTCCTAAAAGTGTTTGTGAATTGGTAATTGTTGATCATCATTGGGTTCTGCGTTTTTGAACCGATGACTGTTGACAGAACATTGCAAATCTTGTTCCATAATGAAGTTTAAATTAATACGGATAACAGCAATTATTTGTTTTCAAGAATATGTAGAAATGCGGATTTTTTAATTACTACTATGCAATAAAAACATGCTGCCTTGTTTATTATTCATTCAAAGACGTTACTTGGTTAGTAGCATTTTACTGGAAGGATTTCAAACGCAAGGCACAAACGTGAAAAACATAGCTGAAACCTTGGGAACGACATTGCGGGACACAACAATATGATTTGTTCTTCTTCACGGAATTCTCCTTTATACAACTCTGTAATTCCAGAATGAATGCAAAAATACACCAAACTACGACAACTGAACTTAATGAGCGATCTACCAACAGCCAAGCATTGAGCCGAAACCGTTACCCGTACTATAGCGTCTAAACCCGTACTACAGTAATTCTTCCTTTTGCCGCTAGAGGGAGAGCGGACCGCTGAGATTGCCAATAGGCTTCGCGTTCCGTCGGCTCCTGGTTTTGCGCCTAGTAACGTGCCCGTAGAGCCTGTCCTCCTTGATGGTGCAGTGGCGCTGTTGTCGCCTATCTTCCATTAGCTGTACGAGAGGTGACCTTCACGCGAAGCGTTTATATTCTTTGATAAAGCTACGGAAAGGGGCTTAGTATTAAAGAAGATAGCCGAAGGTAAAGATGGCTAATTTTCATTGGAATGCAAACTACCCAATCTGAAAATCTAATGAAGTAATAAAAGCATAATTAATTGGAAAGGCGAAAACATTATAGAACACCCCAACGAAATTACGCCTCTAAAGGTAACTTTGGCTTTTCAAAATTGGTTGTACATATAAAACATTCTGTGAATTTCGTTCTTTTATCTGAATCTCGCGGAAGTTGTTAAATGATTTGAAACAAATTGAGTAACATGAATCTACAGGCTGTTTTTTGTGCATTTTATTTACCTCCAATTTCCAGCACACAGCTTCTTACCAAAGAAAGGACAAAATACCACCTGATGTGTTCGCTTTGACGAAAGTCTGCGTAGGTGACAACTTTTTTGTTTGTTTGAAAGTCTGCGTAGGTAACAACATCAGTCAACTTTTTTGTTTGTCAGCATTCTGAAATCTCTACTGAAAATTTGCACAGCCATTTAAGGAAAAATGCTTTGAAAGCTCGCATGGTTTCCTTTCTATATTTTTACATGCTTGAATTAAAGAGATTTTCTCAAAGCATTCCTAATGCTATCTTAAATATCAGACATGACTGTAATGTGGCATTTTTCTTTGTATATGTGGACAACACAATTAATTGAAAAGGGCATGCACTGTTCACTTCATGACTGCATAATGTCAAAAAGGACAGTTATTAGACCAGCAGGTTTCTGAATAAATAAAAATCCTAAGTTCCTCATCATGGAATCAGTGCTGAAGCATTCTATGAGAGAAGTCGACGAACAATTAATTGTGAAGGAAATGAAAACAGAAATTGATACTTCAATGCACATTTCATGTAAAAGTGAAGATCTCTGGAAATGTGAAATATGCTTCCAGAAATTCTCAGAACCTACATTTGCAAGACATATGCAACTTCATACATGTGAAGAACTTTTAAAGTGTAATGTGTGTCACAAGAAATTCAAACAGAAAGATAGTCTCTTAATGCATGTAAAGGTTCATGCAAGAGAACAACCTTGTGATTCTGACATGTGTTCCAAGCAGCTAAGTGGAAAATGCAACATCTCAAGGCATAGTCTCCTTCAGTCAAGTGAAAAAGAATACCAATGCCATGTATGCTTAAAACAGTTTGTATACAAGCGTTATCTTTCCAGACACATGCTTGTCCACACAGGGGAAAAGCCTTACCAGTGTGATGTATGCTGCAAACAATTTGCTGACAAAAGTGCTCTTTCAAAACACGTGCTGCTTCACGCAGATGAAAATCCTCACCAGTGTGATGTATGTTCCAAAAAATTTGCTAATAAAAGTAGCCTTTCAGTGCACATGCGCATTCACACAGGTGAAAAGCCTCACCAGTGTGATGTATGCCGCAAAAAATTTGCTGGCAAAAGTGATCTTTCAAAGCACATGCTTCTTCACACAGGTGAAAAGCCTCACCAGTGTGATGTATGTTCCAAAAAATTTACTCGTAAGAGTAATCTTTCAAGCCACATGCTCCTTCACACACGTGAAAAGCAACACCAGTGTGATATATGCTCCAAACAATTTACTTTTAAAGGTGACCTTTCAGTGCACAAGCTCCTTCACACAGGAGGAAAGCCTCACCAATGTTACTTATGTTCCAAACAATATACTCGTAAATGTGATCTTTCAGTGCACATGCTTATTCACACAAGTCAAAAGCCTTTCCGGTGTGATGTGTGTTCCAAACAATTTACTCAAAAAAATAATCTTTCAAGGCACATGCACCTTCACAAAGGTGAAAAGCCTCACCAGTGTGATGTATACTGCAAAGAATTTGCTGACAAAAGTGATCTTTCAAAGCACATGCTCCTTCACACAGGTGAAAAGCCTCACCAGTGTGATGTGTGTTCCAAGCAATTTACTCGTAAAAGTCATCTTTCAATGCACATGGTCTTTCACACAGGTAAAAAGCCTCACCAATGTGATGAATGTTCCAGACAATTTACTCGTAAAGGTGATCTTTTAGTGCACATGCTTCTCCACACAGGTGAAAAGCCTCACAAGTGTGATGTGTGTTCCAAACAATTTGCTCAAAAAAATAATCTTACAAGGCACATGCGCCTCCACACAGGTGAAAAGCCTTACCAGTGTGATGTATGCTGCAAACAATTTTCTGACAAAAGTGCTCTTTCAAAGCACATGCTGCTTTACACAGGTGAAAAGCCTCACCAGTGTGATGTATGTTCCAAACAATTTGCTCGTAAAAGTCATCTTTCAAGGCACATGCTCCTTCACAAAGGTAAATAGCCTCATCAGTGTGATGTTCTTTTTTTTTTTGTCCTCTAATTTGTGATATCCTAATAGTATTTAAAAGGGATGAGATGCAGTGCAATCAATAAGCATTTTATTGTAGGCAATCACTTTGCTTCATAACAATGAAAAACTGTATATTGTATTGCAAGGATAGTGCATGTGTTGACAAGATTTAGTTTAAGTATTACTGTATCTTGCAGAAAATATCTGTTTACAACATTAATGTGGTGAGAAAAATCCAAAGATGTTTTTATTTTTTTCTGTAATGTTGCCATGTAAGCAATATAACTTCTGTTTCCTGTTACACTTAAACTGATTTGTATTCTGAAAAGCACTGTTTTCGCCTTATTTAAGTTTGCCAGTGTAATGGATTTTGGTCATAGGATATACCAGGATTGTTTTGGAGGATGGAGGGGGGGGGGGAGATAGGAACTAAAAAGTTTAAAACTATTTTTACTTTGTGTCATACATGAGGTGCATTCTGAAAATGAGAAAAAAAATATAATCATTACTGAATTAAACAGGATTAAGTAACAAATATTTGTAGGTAAATGATAAAAATAGCACATCAAGTTGTTGTGGGGTTTCCCCTCCCCTTTCAAGGTACCCTGAATCTGGTAGATGATTTGAGGATTCTTCTTTTAGAAGTTTTGAGGGACAATCCTAAGAATAAGCAAAAAGCTAAAGAGAAGTTATATTCTGACAACTTGACTCTGGCAACACTTCAAGCATTATGCAATAGCATTTGGGAGAAGAAACATTTCAAGCGTATGCAAGAGTACTTGGGATAAGTTTGATACATTTCAGGCCCAAATTCTCTTCCAAATTCTTTGATACTGATTTGTTAAAGCCCTGCAGTTTTTGCATGTACCATGACATAAGAGAAGTCAGGAGTTGATGTTACATATCACTTGATAACAGTACATCTGACCACCATCTTTAAATGACAATGTCCTGAATGTTGTCTTGCAAGAGGCTTTGAACTTGCAGTGCTGAAGCATTGATGGCACACAATTTCAGCAGCATTGTCAGATATTGAATTTTTCACTTGGGTGTAAACAAGGTTTATTGATATAGAACAAAAGCTGAATTTTTAACAATTACCACAAAAGCACACAATTATACACTGAAGTGCGAAAAGTCACGGGATACGTACTTAGTATCGTGCTGGTCATTCTCTAAACGTGCGAAGTGCAGCAGCTCGATGTGGCGTTCATGCCAGAAGTGTGCAGAAGACTTCTGGAGATGTGTTGAGCCGTGCCATCTGAATAGCAGCCCACAACTCCCTTTTATTTGTATAATTGCAGGATCTTGGGTGTCAATGAAACTTTCCACCACATCCCATAAATGCTCTATTGGGTTCATGTTGGGCGAACATGGTGGTCACACCATCCGTCGGACTTGCCCAGAGCGCTCGTTGAACCCATTTTGGACAACTTGGGCCTGATGACATGGTGCATTGTCTAGCTGGAAAATCCCATCATTGGTGGGGTGTCGCGAAGTCCATGAAGGGCTGTAAATGATAACCCAACAGAGCAACAAAGCGATTACCGGTTAATGACATGTTTATGAGGACCAGAGGACCCAAACCGTGCCACATAAAGACACCCCACACATGTATGGAACCATCACCAGCTTGCACAGTGCCTTGTTGAGAGCTTGGGTCCATGGCCTCATGGAGTCTGCGCCACACCCAAACTCTACCATGAATTCATAACAACTAGTAGCATGACTCATTGGACAATGCCACATGTTGCCAGGTTCCAATTGCCAGGTTCACAACCCCAGGTGAGGCGCTGTGTCTGATGTTATGGTGTTAACAAAGGAACCCTCGCAAGTCTTCTGTTCCCACACCCCATGGACACTAAATTATACTGCACTGACCTGATGGATATGTCTCTGATACTTTCTGCATTGGATGTGGATGTTATTTGAGCCAGCATCGCTTGTCTGTTCGCGTGGACAATCCTGGTTAGATGCCACTGGTTACAGTCAGTCAGTATCCATGGTTGGCCACTGTGCTGTCTACAGTGGGTGGTAATGCCTTCTACGAGGTATTCCTGGTGCACATGCGACACCGTGGATTGAGGAATGTTGAATGTTCGCACAACTTCAGAAATTGAATGTGCAATCCGTCTGACAACCATGCGTCATTCAAACTCCGACAATTCATGTCGGCTTGCCATAATCCTACTGGCGGTTGTGCAACCTTACTCACGAGATTGCACCTCACAACTGGTAAAAAACCTGGCGTGCGTCGAAGCCTTTATACGACGGCAGTGCCAGTTAAAAATTTGCATACTGCTATCCCACGACTTTTGGTACTTCAGTGTATAAACATGTTAGCACATAGAAAAACAATAGAAACATAACCCACTGACCTCTTTATTACTGTTTTCATTTTCTGTGTTATGGCTGAATAAACAGATACACATCTCTTCATCATTCTTTTAGTTGTCCACAGCACCTGTTTGACTTTTTTACATGGTTCGTATGCATTCTGGAATTCCAGTTTGTCCTGGAAATGTCCTAAAATTCTGTTACTTACCCTGGAATTTTATCCATTCCTGCCTTTTTTGTCCCTGTGCGATGTTTTGTTGTTGAGGATTTTTCTACTGACACAACTTATATCTGGCAAAATTCCCTCCCCACCCCGTGCAAAATGCAGGGGCTGTTGTTTTTTGTGTGTGTTAGGAGGACTGAAGCTGCTTTATTAGCATCTTTTTGATCGTGCTCATGTTATCTTTGTCTGTCCAGCCGGGGAGACCATATCTCTGCAATTATTAGTTCGATTTGTAAAATTCCTTTTGTATTGGGAAGCTTAAAATGTGAGAATGATAATCCACTATTTCCATTTTTTTCGGATGCACAACTTTGCCGCTAGAGGCGCAAATGTAGATCGTATCAAATTGAAAATGCATTTTATTTCATATATTTCTTTTTAAATATCCAATTGAAACAATTCTTTTTCCTTTCGATGACATTTATGTCGAAGACTATTTTAGTTACAGTCACTTTTTCAAATAATGCATAAATTTTCCGTCAGGGAGCATAAAGATAAATCGCGATTTTTCCCAATATCTCCGCTTCTAAAAGTCAGATTTGAAAAATTCTTCCTGCGTCAGATACAGGTCTTGAGGGGAAATGTTTTGCATATGAATTTCTTATTTTTGGTAAAGAATGGTTTGACCACCGAGGGGTGTAAGTGTTTATTTTTTGCTTCTGATGTTTTTGCAACAAAATCTGAGCTGGAAACTCAATTCTTCCGTGAACCGACCGTTCACGTTGGAAAACGTTTTGAGAACACCTCGTGCTCAAAATAATGCATAATTGTTCCACCAGGGTGCGTACACATATTTCTTATTTTTGTCCACATCTCTGTTTCTAGGAGTCAAATTTAAAAAACTGTTTCTTTGTTACAGATTTTTTTTTAAATATATGAGAAACATTTTCGGTGCGAAATGTTTCTCCTATATTTTCAAATTTCTTAACGCACAAGTGTGCCATTATAAGGCGTTAGTTCACATTTCCGTTTACAGCAATATCTGCAGGATGGAAAACCTATGACTGAAAAATATTCTATTTCGACCAGATACTACTAACTATGAAAACTCCTTATGTGTATTTTCTTCTCAAAATAATGCACAATTTTGTTGCCAGTGGGTGTAAACATCTAATCTATTTTTCTCAATATCTAAACTTCTAAATGTCTGATTTAAAAAAATCTTTTAACACCCGATACCATTTACCTTATGGAACAGATTTGAAAAATTTGAGGAGGTTTGTGGTTCACAATTCTGCCACTAGGTGGTGTTTGTGTACTTCTGTTTACAGTCTATCTCTGCCCCCAAAAAACCTATTGAGAAATTTCTTTTTTTACTTTTTGTCATTTGTTATAATTAAGATGGAGAGTGAATAAGATTTTTGCTACAATAAGAAGATCCTCTTCAAATAATGTAGAACTTTTCCCCCTGGGGGTTGTAAAGGTCAAAACGTTTTTCTTGCTATCTCCGGGAGACATATTTGAAAAGTTCTTTTTCCTTAGCATAGCTTTTTCTCTGAAGAGTGCTTTTTGCCAGTTTTCAACTTTTCCATTATGCAAAATTCTTCCGCTAAAAGGCATAGAGTTATATCATGTTTCCTTCTGTATCTCTTCTTTTAACTGTTCGATTTGAAAATCCTTTTATCTCTAATACCTTCCTTCTGCTATAGGAAACATTTTTTGCACCACTTGCTAAATAGCTGATTTTTTTTTTTTCGTGGGTTATTTTGACCTTTACTGAAAGTTTCGAATGAATACTTAATATAAAAATTTGCCATAAAATCAGATTGCTTTCTAATATCAGAAACTTAAATCTAGTTGTTTCTTAGTATTTCCTGAGCTGAGTAATCACTTTGCATCTTCTGTAATTAGTTTTCTAATCATGCTCAGTTAAATTGTCTTGATCATCAATGAATGCAGTTGCACACAGCCCTTGGACTTAAAGTTTTCTTATTTTCTTTCATTTCATGTTGGAAATTTTTGTGCATACTTTGTTTGCTGGCAAGTACAAATTGAAAACATAGCTGCAGCATCAATATTATGTTGAAAATTCCTATCCTAAATAAACTGTAGAACAAATTCTTGCTCCCATGAGTATGTGTTTAAGAAATAACAATCCCTTTAGTCCTTTGAAAAAGTTCCAAATATTTCACCTTTCCTTGCCCTTGAATTTCCAGTGTGCCGCCCCGGTGGCGCAGTGGTCTGAGCGATGGCCTCTGATCATTCGTCCGAACGGGGTCCGGGTTCGAATCCCGGTGAGGCATGGATGTTGTGTTTGTCTTACGGCACTGGCTCTCTCCCTTCCCTGGAACCAGTGACCCTAAATTAGGGACGGGCGACTGCTTATAGCCCATTAAGTTGCTCACGGTGGTCGTTAAACCTCCAATAAAAAAAAAAAAATCCAGTGTAAGCATTATTTCTAAATAATTAAATATAAATAGTATTTTATGTATTGATTGTGTGGTATATGAAAGCATTTCAAGAGTAATGCCACATAACTATGTATTTTTGACTTTTATGTTTTTTTATTCTGTAATTTGCTTTAATAATTGAACTAAAGCTAAAGTAGAAAAATGAATTGTTCTCAAAATCAGTGTAGTACACTTTATATAAAAGTTTAGTAGGTATTAAACCTGGTCACATTTTCAGTGACAGTTTTGGCATTTTAGTATTTATCTGTGATTCTAAGTTTCTGATTAGCTGCAGTGGACATCATTTTTAACATTCTGTATTAAGTTTGCCCAAGCATGTAGGAAGTTGTTTGTTGTGGGTTATAGGTTGAACAGATTTATGGTTTTATTGTATTTTAAGTAAGAGCATTTGGATCATATGTCCTGGGGAAAAAATCCAAAAGTCCTGGAAATGTCCTGAAATTTTGTGATTGAAAAAGTGTATGAACCATGTTTTTAGTTCAGGATCATGTCTCTGATGAATAAATAAGAACTGCAATAATGCCTTGACACGTTTTGACCTTTACAACCCCTAGGGGAAAAGTTGTACATCCTTTTATTTTAAGACATAATGACAAACTGCTCTTGAAAGTTGTTCTATTCCTTTAAAATATTCCACATCCAAGTTTAATACCTATTAATTTCTACTTAGGTGTGACCCTTCTTTCATATCTGTTGTCTAAAGTAAATGTAGACATAGTTTACTTCTAGATTTGTCTCTGTTCATGTCTAAATCTTCGGTTCGTGTAAAAACATTGTACATCAGCTTCCTGTAAGTTCATTTTTAACCCAACTTCTTTACTTTTGTCACCTAGTTCCTGTTGCTTACACTGCAGCTCTAAAGGGTAGTTGCTAAAGGAATTAAGTGTTCAGTAAGACAAAGGTGGTTCAAGATTTAAAGACAAGACACCAAGTTCAAAGATTGAAAAACATTCTGGAATGTGACACTGGAGTGCTTGGAAAATATGTCTTTTTCTCTCAGTTCCTTTCTAATTTTCATACATGCTGTTTTGATGGCTCAACTGAACCTTCATATTTGTGGTTTTATATTCAACAAGTTAGCTTTGCATTAGAGTCACTTGCAACAAGATAGAAATAAGTAGAGTGCTTCTGTTATTAGTTCTCTGCTGAGGTAGTTGAAGCCAATAAAGGAGAGCCCGCCATGTTTGATGCGGTACAAGTTCTGTGTGTGTCAAGGAGTCACCTCAGTTCTTTCAGCTGTTCGGCGATCGTGTTATGTTCCATTACAGATTTAAGGCAAGAGTTTTGTAAGTATTCTAAAGTATCAGCACATTTTGGATTTAAATAAATATTATCAACATTAAAATGCAATTTTATTGTGTAGCTTTTAATTGTAAGAATAAAAGAAGCAAGTATTGCGGTACTACAGTTTACAAGTAAGCTTTGTTTTTAAATGAGGTTGAGGTCTAAATGCCCAGTTAATCAAACACAATAAATAAAACATCTAATCTGTTTAGTTGGTGATTAAAGCAAGAGATAAACCTTTTTAATGTGTTATTTTAAGACTTTATTCCTTATATTTTGTAAACAGTCATATTCAGTGCGAACAATGAATTATGATTACTACTTACTATGGGGAGCTGAGGTTAACTGCATGGATTACCAACTTGGAGGTTTTTTTGGGAACAATTTTTACTTATGTAAGTGTGTTTTTTACATATGCTGAGCATGTCTTGCAACTGATATTTGCATACATATTCTAGAATCTGTAGAGTGTACATGTAACTTGTCTTCCAGGATGACAAATATTTAAAAATTTTAGGAACCAGCAATTTCTTTTTATGCAACAAAAATCATGTACCCATAGCCAATAAGCATTAGATAGGTGAAAATCATCTAAATACGTGGCGTCAGTTGAGTAAATAAATCCATCGCGCTTTCCACGTTAAGCGAGGCACAATCATAATTGTTATTTGACGGCGGCCGAATAAAATTTTTTCTGTTGCTGTGCGTTGCTTAACGTGGAAAGAGCGATGGATTTATTTACTCAATCATTAGATAGCAAATATTGGTAAAGAAGTAAATGTATAGTTACTTAAATTGGAGAAATAATAATTGTGATTGGTAAAATAAATTTATTTCTTGCTGATACCTGTCAGGAAACAATCTCGTATTCTATCCAAAAGCACAGGGTCACCCAGCTTGTGTTCTAGGCATTTGTCTCTGATTAGTGATTAATCTGTAGTGTTACTGCAACAAAATGAGAGTGGGGAGCTTAAAAATTTCTTGACAGAATACTTTTTATTTATGAATGTGTAAGTACAATGTGTGTGATCTTCTGCGTAGCAAAAAAAAAAAAAAAAAAAAACTACAGGCAATATTGATTTAAAACTGGAAACAGGGAGTACAATCATACCTCAAAAATTCAAACAACATAAAGTATTTATGAAAACTGGCACAAAAAATTATGAAATGACAATTGAAAAAAAAAGTATAATTAATACTCTAAAGGCAAATGGAATAATACAAAGGAAAGGGACTAGCAACTTTTTGTAAAAAGTACTTGCACTCTATTTATGTGTGATAGGTTTTTTTTTTTTTTTTTTTTGGAGAATGTGACTTCTGATTTATGATGGATGAACAGTCAAGTATGTCCATGCGACAAAGTGCCAATTATTCCTTTTGCATCAACCATATGAGAGGTTACTGTTAAACAAACATCACTCATGTAAATCAATCTTTCTTTGAATTGAACAAGTTGTGCCTGTATTTTTCTAAAATACAAATCAGTCACACTTGTATTTCCAGCAAGACTGCTGAAGGAACCCACAAAATAACAACACAAAACATAAACATTTGTTCACCAAACTTTTTGCCCACCATGAATGCAAATCATTGGCTGTTAACCTTTCACTTGATATTAATAAGAGGCTGTACCCTTAAAAAAAAAAAAAAAAAAAAAAAAAAAACTATGCGCTGCACATCTTAACAATTACCAATATGTGTACAAATATCAGGTGAAAACCATCAAATTTGAGCTTTGGGATTACAAAAAAAATAGGCTTCTTAAAAAAAGTAAAATATGAAAGTGCAAATAAAAAATATAAATTCTTAATATTGATACAAAAAAAAAAAATTTTTTTTGTCCCATAAAAAATTCCCTAATGTGAATTTTTTGGTCACTGAGCTCAGAGCTTGAAAAATATCTAAAATAATACATGCCCAGAGAAAAGTTACCTCCCCAAGTACTAAAAGCAGGATGTGTAGAATGATTTTTCTTTTGATGCCAAAAATCATTTTTAGGTTCAAAAAGTACATAAAACTATTTTTAGCTAATCAGAACTGGTGTCACTAACTGTAAATAGCATTTTGAGCCAAATATCATTTGGAGCATCATATTGCCCCAATGTTTGTCTATACCTAGGTCACAGGGGAGTTAGTTACACAGGTAATATGTATGTACATCATCATCATTGTCAACCATTATCAATCCACTGCTGGACAAAGGTCTCCCCAAGCCTCTTCCACAACGGTCTGTCTTGTGCCAGTCTCTTCCATGTTACTCTAGTATACTTTCGAATTTCATCCACCCATCTTCCATGTGGTCTTCTTCTGGGTCTTTTCCTGTCCCTTGGAATCCAATCTAAAATTTTGGCTGTTCATCGATGGTGTGTCCTTCTGGCAGTATGTCCAGCCCATTGCCATTTCAGGGATTTTACTCTGATCATAATGTCCTCCACTCTTGTCATTTTTCTAATCCACGAGTTCCTCTTCTTATCTCTCGTGGTTACACCAAGCATGCACCTCTCCATGCGTCTTTGAGTTGTCAGCAGCCTTTGTATGTCTCTTTTAGTTAAGGCCCACGTCTCTGCACCATACGTAAGCACTGGAAGGATGCATTGATCAAACACTTTTTTTAAAGACACAATGGCATATTGCTCTTGAAAATTATGCTGTTTCTTCCAAAAGCTCTCCAGGCAAGTTTTGTACGCCGATTAATTTCTTCATCAATGTGACCCTCACTTATTATCTGCTGTCCAAGATAAATGTACGCATCTGTTATCTCAGTTTTTCTCCATCAATCGATACATCTTCATTTCTTGTAAAAGCATTCTACATAACTTTTGTCTTCTGAAAGTTCATTTTTAATCCCACTTCTTTACTCTTGTCAGTAAGTTCTTGGATCATACTCTGCAGCTCTGATGGGGTAGTTGCAAAAATGACTACGTCATCAGCAAAACGAAGGTGAGTTACATAATCTCCATTAATCTTCATCCCTTTGTTTTCCTAGTCCAGTGATTGAAAGACATTTTCCAATGTGGCATTAAAGAGCTTGAGAGATATGGTGTCACCTTGTCTCACTCCCTTTCCAATTTTTATGTGTGCTGTATTCTCAAACAGCCGAATCTTTGCACTTGCGTTTTCATAGATGTTATTAATAATATTAATGTATGCATCTTCAATACTACAGGATTTCAAAGCCATTGTAACTGCTGATGGTTTCACTGAATCAAAGGCCTTTTCACAATCGATAAAAGCCATGCACAATGTAATTTCATATTCCCTCGCTCTTTCAATTAGTTCTCTCAGTATGTGGACAAGATCTGTAGTTCTTCAGGAAGACGCTTTAACGTCTGTAAATTCTGTTTTACAAGTTCTGTAAAGTGGATACAGTCTGTGGTGGTGCATTAACTTATTCAATCATAATATAAATTGGTTAGAAGTCCTAAAGATGTTACTTACGGAAGTGCGTGTTCAGTCCAACGTCAGTAGTTATTGAGTTTCTTTGTCCAAAGTTGTATCTTGCTTCAATATGGTCAGTTGTTAGGGTTAGTTCGAGAGCTATTTCGTTATAAGTTGTACCCTACTTCGGATATGTCCAGATGTTAGGGTTAGCTCCGTTCTGGTTGTGTCCACATCATATTGAATGGGTAAAGGTTTCCAGATAATAATTAAAGATTCTTGAGTTAAGAAGGGCTCCGATCTCTTTTACTATTAGTTAAAAAAATTTCCACTATTGGAGTAGGGTAATTATTATCCTGGAGAATGATTTTATGTTCGTTTTTTTTTTTTTGCCCGCTTGTCTAATTCTGAGGAGTTGAGAACATTGATCTTTTCCACAAATTACGAGGCTATGTTCCATTTCATGTATTCTGGATGGTTTGACTGGAAGTCCAGCATTTTGTTAGTGTTAGTGGGCTTTTTAAAGACTTTAGTAAGAATTCTCCCTCTTCAAAGAATTAACGACAGGTCCTGGTAATTTAGCTGATTGTTCCGCTGAAGTTCTAAAGTGAATGTTAACTTTTCATCTAGGGAGTTAAACCAATCCAGGAAATATCTGGGTTTAAATAGTCAAATATAGATATCTTAATTTTCTTAAGTTCCTCCTTGAACTGTTCATATTTCTTTCGTTTTTCGTGCCTTTTTTGGGTACCTGACTTGTGCTTATATCCAGAAGATGATGGCCCTTGATCAGCCATGGTTTGGTATATCCGTATATACACACAAAAATTCACTGAAACAGTATTTTAATAGCTATAAACCGTTTTTTTTAACTGCTGATGGTTTCGATTATGAAAAGGCCTTTGATTCAGTGAAACCATCAGCCGTTAAAATGGCTTTGAAATCTTCCGGTGTTGAAGATGCATACATTAATATTATTAATAACATCAATGAAAATGCAAGTGCAAAGATTCGGCTTTTTGAGAATACAGCACATGTAAAAATTGGAAAGGGAGTGAGACAAGGTGACACCATATCTCCCAAGTACTTTACTGCCACATTGGAAAATGTCTTTCAATCCCTGAACTAGGAAAACAAAGGGATAAAGATTAATGGAGATTATCTAACTCACCTTCGTTTTGCTGATGAAGTAGTCATTTTTGCAACAACACCCATCAGAGCTGCTGAGTATGATCCAGGAACTTGCTGACAAGAGTAAAGAAGTGGGACTAAAAATGAACTTTCAGAAGACAAAAGTGATGTACAATGTTTTTACAAGAAATGAAGATTTATCGATTGATGGAGAAAAGCTGGAGGTAAAAAATACGTACGTTTATCTTGGACAGCAGATATCAAGTGAGGGTCACATTGATGAAGAAATTAATTGGCGTATAAAACTTGCCTGGAGAGCTTTTGGGAGAAACAGCATAATTTTCAAGAGGAATATGCCATTATGTCTTAGAAGAAAAGTGTTTGATCAATGCAACATTCCAGTGCTTACGTGTGGCGCAGAGACATGGACCTTAAACTAAAAGAGACATACAAAGGCTGCAGACAACTCAAAGAGGCATGAAGAGGTGTAACCAGGAGAGATAAGGTCCTGGTAATTTAGCTGATTGTTCCGCTGAAGTTCTAAAGTGAATGTTAACTTTTCATCTAGGGAGTTAAACCAATCCAGGAAATATCTGGGTTTAAATAGTCAAATATAGATATCTTAATTTTCTTAAGTTCCTCCTTGAACTGTTCATATTTCTTTCGTTTTTCGTGCCTTTTTTGGGTACCTGACTTGTGCTTATATCCAGAAGATGATGGCCCTTGATCAGCCATGGTTTGGTATATCCGTATATACACACAAAAATTCACTGAAACAGTATTTTAATAGCTATAAACCGTTTTTTTTTAACTGCTGATGGTTTCGATTATGAAAAGGCCTTTGATTCAGTGAAACCATCAGCCGTTAAAATGGCTTTGAAATCTTCCGGTGTTGAAGATGCATACATTAATATTATTAATAACATCAATGAAAATGCAAGTGCAAAGATTCGGCTTTTTGAGAATACAGCACATGTAAAAATTGGAAAGGGAGTGAGACAAGGTGACACCATATCTCCCAAGTACTTTACTGCCACATTGGAAAATGTCTTTCAATCCCTGAACTAGGAAAACAAAGGGATAAAGATTAATGGAGATTATCTAACTCACCTTCGTTTTGCTGATGAAGTAGTCATTTTTGCAACAACACCCATCAGAGCTGCTGAGTATGATCCAGGAACTTGCTGACAAGAGTAAAGAAGTGGGACTAAAAATGAACTTTCAGAAGACAAAAGTGATGTACAATGTTTTTACAAGAAATGAAGATTTATCGATTGATGGAGAAAAGCTGGAGGTAAAAAATACGTACGTTTATCTTGGACAGCAGATATCAAGTGAGGGTCACATTGATGAAGAAATTAATTGGCGTATAAAACTTGCCTGGAGAGCTTTTGGGAGAAACAGCATAATTTTCAAGAGGAATATGCCATTATGTCTTAGAAGAAAAGTGTTTGATCAATGCAACATTCCAGTGCTTACGTGTGGCGCAGAGACATGGATCTTAAACTAAAAGAGACATACAAAGGCTGCAGACAACTCAAAGAGGCATGGAGAGGTGTTACCAGGAGAGATAAGAAGAGGAACTCGTGGATTCGAAAAATGACAAGAGTGGAAGATATCACGATCAGAGTAAAATCCCTGAAATGGCAATGGGCTGGACATTCTGCCAGAAGGACAGACCATCGATGGACAGTCGAAATTTTAGATTGGATTTCAAGGGACAGGAAAAGACCCAGAAGACCACATGGAAGATGGGTGGTTGAAATTCAAAAGTAACATAGAGGAGACTGTCACAAGACAGACTGCTGTGGAAGAGGCTTGGAGAGACCTT
The DNA here is from genome assembly GCA_039090855.1 of Macrothele yani. Taxonomy (NCBI): domain Eukaryota; kingdom Metazoa; phylum Arthropoda; class Arachnida; order Araneae; family Macrothelidae; genus Macrothele; species Macrothele yani. The sequence continues at coordinate 162,290,273 of CM077009.1, forward strand.
GAGAGACCTTCGTCCAGCAGTGGATTGATAATGGTTGACAATGATCATGAAACCGTTTGATTTAAAGTTATTCCCTGACATCACGTATGTAACACCAAATCACTAAAGAATCTAAAACCGAACAATTTAGCTAAAAAAATCTTGAAAACCGCAGAAACTAACAACTTATACACAGAAGGCAGCCGACTAATTGAAACAGTTTTGCTAACGTCACGTGCCAGGTAGCCGCCTGTAAAGATTTCCCTCATGCACAACACAACATAATTTCATTATGAAAAAGGAAATGTCTCTTCATTAGTTGTGTTGAAATAAAATCAAGCCTACAGCTTTATCTCTTACCGTGTGGTGTCTTCCATCCTATTGCTGTAGTAATCCATAAACTGATGCACATCAATAACGAGTATTTTTTACTTTACTTTAACAGCACACACGAAACCAAAAAAAAAAACATGAGACAAATCCTTGATAAAACATGAACTCTCTTTAAGTGCTCTTCTCCCCTGCTCCAGCGCCCTCTCACAGTAGCGTCATCAGCAATGCATTATGCTATCTCCTCGTGTAACTCTTAACTGTGAAATGTGTATGTGATTTTGAAATATTAAATCTGTGAGCGTCAAATAGAGATGTGTGATCAATCATTGCGACGTAACAGTAGCCAACACCTTTCAGGCAGAGCCCTCCTGGCGCCCCCCCCCCCGCACGCACTCGAGTGGTGTTTGTCCCCCTTATGGGCGACCCTGCTCTCTCCCTTCCCTGGAACCAGTGACTAAATTGGGGACGGGCGATTGCTTATGGCCCATCGACTTGCCCAAGGGGTCATTAAAATTCCAATAAAAAAATAAAAAGCAGCTCTCATTTTTTTCCTTCCCGTTCGTTGCTTCCACTTACCGTGTCACATGATTACGTAAGTCAATCAAGGAGATAGATCATATGTAAAGGATTTTAGGAAGGGACTGTCCTGACCCCAGGTTTTAAACAACCCTTAGAAATAGGAAGCTAGGAGATTTGGGCTGGAGTGCCCGATAGGAAAAGTGATACGGAAGCGGGGTAGAAATGGGGAGGAAGACGCCCATATTTATTACTAGGGGGCCAGTACCCGGGGTCAGACGGCTTAACGTGCCCATCCGACGCACGGCAGGTATTTAGTGGTTCGAACGTTCCTACCTGCCCAGGATCGAACCTGAGGTTATCTCCATGGCAGTCATGAACGCTGACCACTAGGCCACCCACGGCCCTTCAGTCAAGGAGCGTTGAGCACATCGAGCTTATATTAGATGGAGACACCACTCCTATCCACGCAGCATTGGCCACCATCAGTCACCGTCCGTGCTGCAAGTGACGTCACATCCAGGCATGAAGCTGGTTTGAAACTACGGAAGCCGCTAAAGCTACGCGACGTATAGACAGATAAAATGAGGGATTTAATAATGATCAATTATACAAGCTTACTGTTTTATCAATTGTGCAAATAAAAATGTTTTTTCTTCTTAATTTCACAAGATTTCAAAAAAGAAACGAAAGAAAGACAGAAAACCAGCATTTCTTGAATGATTTATCTAAACTCGAAGACGTTATAAAACAAAAATCGAAATGCAATTTTTTCACGGTAAGGTAAGGTGCTGAAAAAATAGTAATACTTGCCTGACATGTGCAGATAGTTCAACATTTTCAGTATTCTCACTATTTTAAGTTTTTAAAGTCGAAAATATTTCCTTCAAATTTTACGGGAAGTGAAAGGATTGTTATTAAGTGGTCATATTTTTGAAATCTCGCTGCTGTATAAAATAATTCAATCTTTATTCAACCAGAAAAGGGGGAAATAGATAAAAAAAAAATACAGGTACATATATATTTCATATAAATAAAAGTTACTATCCTCACATCATATTAGCCTTCAAAGACATTACCTTATGATATAACACATATGATATAACAGGTACAGGTGCCATAGTTTTAAAGCAGGTTACTTATTTTCCATTACATTTAAAACTACACTCGGTACCTACCAACATAGACTCACATCTGTTTATGTCCACTGCTATAATTACAACAAATAAAAGAAATCATCTTTAAAAAGAGCTAACTCATCACTTTTATGTATACATATAAATGTGACATAACCCATAAATATAAACTAGATGGTTACACACACACACACACACACACACACAAAAAAACTTTCCAGGGAACAGCTCCTAATATTAAAAAAATGTTACATATATCACTCCAGAGTAGACCCTTAAAGCTTAATGGGCATATATGTACCCGTACAGGATATAGTTATTATATATATCCGAAAAAACATAACATTACATTCCACCACAGTTCAAATACATTATAACAATAGCATAGCCGGAATTACCCTTTACGAGAAAACCAAATAATAATTATTATTTTACAAAAATAATTTCAGTAGTTGGGTCAAACTACTGAACCTGTTAGTGTTTGATTCAATATTATTGTCCCCAAGGTATATCTGTACAAATCTCACTAAAGATAGAATTTAGAACATTCTTTGTCCAAATAACTGCTATTATTTTTACATACAGTTGTAACAGCACCTCCTGTTAATTTAACAATTAAAATAAGACAGAAAATTAATACTATTCACAATAAAAACCTTTTATTCTCACATACATAAACAGCGATATATACGCCTGCATATTTCACAACCACTAAATAAAATACTCAATAAAATGTACAATAACTAATGATAGGTCTACTGACATTAAGTTCACTGTTAGTACACTTAGCATTTGGATGTTTTTAATGAGCTCTATGGCCAACAGTGACTTTCTAAGATTTTATACAGCTTGCTATTGTGGTCTTTACAGCATTAGGAAACAACTCATTGGGGTAAGTGAGCATTACTGGGGACTATTGTGTTAAGGAGTTCTTCCCATCATCTGCGGATAAGTCCATTTCTACGAAGACTATTGCTCATTGTTAACATCCCCCAAGGATACAGAAAGCCAGTATTCTCAGGTGATGTTGCTATGATCTTCCGACAAATGTGACAGCTTAGAATCCATGGACAGACCTATTGGCCTTAACATTGTGTGTAGGGAAAAGTTGTTCTAACTCACAAAAATCACACACAAAGGAACTCACAAGCCCCACTAGGAAAATATAAACCTTAGTGACAGTGCAAAGTCCCTAGATTACAATGATGCATTTCTCAAATACATATTTTTGAAATTTTACTTCTCTATTCATCAAAGATTTATTACATTAATGTAGAGTCCCTAGCTTTATGTGGTTCTTTAAAAACACACAACACATTAATTAAAAACAGAAAGTTTTTTTTTTTTTTTTTTTTACCATCATGAAGTTTTATTATTATGGACAGAATTGTACCAGGATGGGCAGGTAATATATAATCCTTAAAACAATGACCAGTTTGTTTTTTTTTATAATTTTACATTGGTTTTGCCATTAATAATGGTGCAGCTCATGTGTTTGGAGCTTAATTTATTCTATGCATTCCGCCATTGTAGTATTGCATTAGAAAAAAAAATATATATATATATATAGTGCCAACAAGCAATAAATAATAACACATACAATACACAGTTTAAATGTGTTCCATGATAATTTACAGTAGGGGAACCTTGGGAGGGAAAAAAAGAACTGATCCTAAGATCTGATGAAATATTGTTGTTTTCTCAAGTTTGTTTAAAACTATAACCAAAATATTATTAATAAATATACAAGTAATGAACCCTGAAAATCATAAGGTATGATTTTGACACTTTGGGTACTCCATATAAAATCAAACCTATATACTGTATCAGTTATTAAAGAAGGTAAGTGTGAATGTATTTATTTACTGCAAATTTTCACTTTCATACTATTCAATATTTCAAATACAGAATTTGCATTTGTCTGTTCCATAACAACATGCACTTAATCAATATGTGCCAGTACTATATATTATGTTATTCCACGAATGGGCTCCTGCTAATTAGTAAAAATAAATAAATCCAAATTTGTCAACTGACATTTCCCTGAAGTTATTGTTCATATTAAAACAAACAAACAAAAATTAAGTACAGTATACAGCAACTTACCATTATGTCTTAAAAGAAAAGTGTTTAGTCAATGCAATCCTCCAGTTCTTACTTCTGGACAAGTAAGCAATAATGCAATCAATCCTCCAGTTCAATAATTAATCAACGCAATCCTCCAGTTCTTACTTGTGGACCAGTAAGCAATAATGCAATCAATCCTCCAGTTCAATAATTAATCAATGCAATCAATCCTCCAGTTCAATAATTAATCAATGCAATCCTCCAGTTCTTACTTGTGGACCAGTAAGCAATAATGCAATCAATCCTCCAGTTCAATAATTAATCAATGCAATCCTCCAATTCTTACTTGTGGACCAGTAAGCAATAATGCAATCAATCCTCCAGTTCAATAATTAATCAATGCAATCCTCCAGTTCTTACTTGTGGACCAGTATGCAATAATGCAATCAATCCTCCAGTTCAATAATTAATCAATGCAATCCTCCAATTCTTACTTGTGGACCAGTAAGCAATAATGCAATCAATCCTCCGGTTCAATAATTAATCAATGCAATCCTCCGGTTTAATAATTAATCAATGCAATCCTCCAGTTCTTACTTGTGGACCAGTAAGCAATAATGCAATCAATCCTCCAGTTCAATAATTAATCAATGCAATCCTCCAATTCTTACTTGTGGACCAGTAAGCAATAATGCAATCAATCCTCCAGTTCAATAATTAATCAATGCAATCCTCCAGTTCTTACTTGTGGACCAGTATGCAATAATGCAATCAATCCTCCAGTTCAATAATTAATCAATGCAATCCTCCAATTCTTACTTGTGGACCAGTAAGCAATAATGCAATCAATCCTCCGGTTCAATAATTAATCAATGCAATCCTCCGGTTTAATAATTAATCAATGCAATCCTCCAGTTCTTACTTGTGGACCAGTAAGCAATAATGCAATCAATCCTCCAGTTCAATAATTAATCAATGCAATCCTCCAATTCTTACTTGTGGACCAGTAAGCAATAATGCAATCAATCCTCCGGTTCAATAATTAATCAATGCAATCCTCCGGTTTAATAATTAATCAATGCAATCCTCCAGTTCTTACTTGTGGACCAGTAAGCAATAATGCAATCAATCCTCCAGTTCAATAATTAATCAATGCAATCCTCCAGTTCTTACTTCTGGACCAGTAAGCAATAATGCAATCAATCCTCCAGTTCAATAATTAATCAATGCAATCCTCCAGTTCTTACTTGTGGACCAGTAAGCAATAATGCAATCAATCCTCCAGTTCAATAATTAATCAATGCAATCCTCCAATTCTTACTTGTGGACCAGTAAGCAATAATGCAATCAATCCTCCAGTTCAATAATTAATCAATGCAATCCTCCAATTCTTACTTGTGGACCAGTAAGCAATAATGCAATCAATCCTCCAGTTCAATAATTAATCAATGCAATCCTCCAATTCTTACTTGTGGACCAGTAAGCAATAATGCAATCAATCCTCCGGTTCAATAATTAATCAATGCAATCCTCCGGTTTAATAATTAATCAATGCAATCCTCCAGTTCTTACTTGTGGACCAGTAAGCAATAATGCAATCAATCCTCCAGTTCAATAATTAATCAATGCAATCCTCCAGTTCTTACTTCTGGACCAGTAAGCAATAATGCAATCAATCCTCCAGTTCAATAATTAATCAATGCAATCCTCCAGTTCTTACTTGTGGACCAGTAAGCAATAATGCAATCAATCCTCCAGTTCAATAATTAATCAATGCAATCCTCCAATTCTTACTTGTGGACCAGTAAGCAATAATGCAATCAATCCTCCAGTTCAATAATTAATCAATGCAATCCTCCAGTTCTTACTTCTGGACCAGTAAGCAATAATGCAATCAATCCTCCAGTTCAATAATTAATCAATGCAATCCTCCAGTTCTTACTTGTGGACCAGTAAGCAATAATGCAATCAATCCTCCAGTTCAATAATTAATCAATGCAATCCTCCAATTCTTACTTGTGGACCAGTAAGCAATAATGCAATCAATCCTCCAGTTCAATAATTAATCAATGCAATCCTCCAATTCTTACTTGTGGACCAGTAAGCAATAATGCAATCAATCCTCCAGTTCAATAATTAATCAATGCAATCCTCCAATTCTTACTTGTGGACCAGTAAGCAATAATGCAATCAATCCTCCGGTTCAATAATTAATCAATGCAATCATCCGGTTTAATAATTAATCAATGCAATCCTCCAGTTCTTACTTGTGGACCAGTAAGCAATAATGCAATCAATCCTCCAGTTCAATAATTAATCAATGCAATCCTCCAGTTCTTACTTCTGGACCAGTAAGCAATAATGCAATCAATCCTCCAGTTCAATAATTAATCAATGCAATCCTCCAGTTCTTACTTGTGGACCAGTAAGCAATAATGCAATCAATCCTCCAGTTCAATAATTAATCAATGCAATCCTCCAATTCTTACTTGTGGACCAGTAAGCAATAATGCAATCAATCCTCCAGTTCAATAATTAATCAATGCAATCCTCCAGTTCTTACTTGTGGACCAGTAAGCAATAATGCAATCAATCCTCCAGTTCAATAATTAATCAATGCAATCCTCCAATTCTTACTTGTGGACCAGTAAGCAATAATGCAATCAATCCTCCAGTTCAATAATTAATCAATGCAATCCTCCAATTCTTACTTGTGGACCAGTAAGCAATAATGCAATCAATCCTCCAGTTCAATAATTAATCAATGCAATCCTCCAGTTCTTACTTGTGGACCAGTAAGCAATAATGCAATCAATCCTCCAGTTCAATAATTAATCAATGCAATCCTCCAATTCTTACTTGTGGACCAGTAAGCAATAATGCAATCAATCCTCCGGTTCAATAATTAATCAATGCAATCCTCCGGTTTAATAATTAATCAATGCAATCCTCCAGTTCTTACTTGTGGACCAGTAAGCAATAATGCAATCAATCCTCCAGTTCAATAATTAATCAATGCAATCCTCCAATTCTTACTTGTGGACCAGTAAGCAATAATGCAATCCATCCTCCAGTTCAATAATTAATCAATGCAATCCTCCAGTTCTTACTTGTGGACCAGTAAGCAATAATGCAATCAATCCTCCAGTTCAATAATTAATCAATGCAATCCTCCAATTCTTACTTGTGGACCAGTAAGCAATAATGCAATCAATCCTCCAGTTCAATAATTAATCAATGCAATCCTCCAGTTCTTACTTGTGGACCAGTAAGCAATAATGCAATCAATCCTCCAGTTCAATAATTAATCAATGCAATCCTCCAATTCTTACTTGTGGACCAGTAAGCAATAATACAATCAATCCTCCGGTTCTTACTTGTGGACCAGTAAGCAATAATGCAATCAATCCTCCAGTTCAATAATTAATCAATGCAATCCTCCAGTTCTTACTTCTGGACCAGTAAGCAATAATGCAATCAATCCTCCAGTTCAATAATTAATCAATGCAATCCTCCAGTTCTTACTTCTGGACCAGTAAGCAATAATGCAATCAATCCTCCAGTTCAATAATTAATCAATGCAATCCTCCAGTTCTTACTTCTGGACCAGTAAGCAATAATGCAATCAATCCTCCAGTTCAATAATTAATCAATGCAATCCTCCAGTTCTTACTTGTGGAAATAAAAAGGACATACAGATGTTAAGAACAACTCAAAGAAGCATGTAGAGATGCATGCTTGGTATAACCAGGGAAGACAGAAACAGGAACTGATGAAGGCCAGCGGGTGACCTAGTGGTCAACGTTCGTGACTGCCACGGAAGCGACCTCAGGTTCGATCCCAGGCAGGTATGAACGCTTGATCCACTAAACATCTGCCGTGCGTCGGATGGTCACGTTAAGCCATTGGACCCCGGGTACTGGTCTCCCGATAATAAATAAGGGCGTCATCCTCCCCCTTTCTACTTCGCTTCTGTGTCACTTTCCTATCGGGCACTCTAGCCCAAATCTCCTAGCTTCCTATTTCTAAGGGTTGTTTAAGACCTGGGGTCAGACACTCCCTTCCTAAAATCCTCTACATATGATCATGATCAAAGAACTCATGAATCCGAATAATGACAAGAGAGGATGACAGCAAGATTAAAGTAAAGTCTATAAAATGACAACGAATTTGATACATTTCTAGAACTGACCACCATTGGACAACTGAAATATTAGACTGGATACCAAGGGGCCGAAAAAGACAGTGCGAAAGTTGGGTGGATGAAATTTGAAAACTTGTTTAAGTAACATGCAGGAGACTGGCTTATGACTGAAAATTATGGTAGAAACTTGGGGAGAACTTCATCCACCAGTGGATTGGTAATGGTTGACGATGATATACATATAGGGGAAGAAGCATTAACAAAACAAAAAATCTCATAAAAATCAATATGCCCATCATGCCTACATTTACTGATTTTTGTGTAATACAAGTTTTGTTAGGTTTGAGCTTACATTCATTCATATAATTTTCTGTGTAGCTTGTTTAGCTGCATGGTGCAATCTAATATTCTCTTATATTTAGTTTTTTGTTTAATGTTGTGACATGATTAATAAACCTCTCGCACTTTCCACTTGTCAATTTATTATTTTTGTGGTGTCAAAAATGGGAAAAGGTTGTCCCCCACCCACCACACAATTTCATTTCCAGCTGGAGAATGGGTTACAGAAGCAACTAACTATATAAAATGCTCATAAAAATGCACAGGTAGCATGCTCTTATTCTCATCTCCCCATTCTACCTAGTCACTGAATAAATGTCTCACCTATTTACTTCACTAAAGCGGCGACAATGTTATGCGTACCCTAGAAATTTTGATACCAGTGTGGGCTACAGTGACTTTATTTACATATAGCCCTAAGTACAGCAAAAAATACCCAGTCATGTGATTAAATGCCAACACATATCATGCAACCAGTGCCATCTAGTGCTTTAAAAATGAAGTGATGCATGGCTGTAACTAAAAATTGAAAGAGTAAGTTTCAGAAAAGACTAGCATATTAGGTAACATGAAAAATGCGGTTAAGAGTGTAGTGAATATTAAGAAATATATATTTCAATGGGCTTCACTCAACTTCAGAAAAGCAGATAGACATTAAAATTATTCAGAAAGAAAATGCAAGTTTATAAATTTTCTCTGTTAAATATTGCTTAAAAACATGTAAAAACAAGTGCAATATTAAATGTTTTCCCTCCTGGTAGCACAACTTAGAAGTAAAATAAATGATGTGTTGTAACTTTCAAAATGCAACTGATGTATACATTTGACTTCAATTCAATGTGTTTCTCAACGTCTGACTTGGTTTTAGACAACTGAATTAAGAAATGAAACTATTAACAGTTTGCGCAAGTTCTAAAGCCGCCCCGGTGGCGCAGTGGTCTAAGGCGCTGGCCTCTGATCATTCGTCCGTAAGGGGTCCGGGTTCAAATCCCGGTCAGGCATGGATGTTGTGTTTGTCTTACGGCACTGGCTCTCTCCCTTCCCTGGAACCAGTGACCCTAAATTAGGGACGGGCAACTGGTTATAGCCCATTGAGTTGCTCACGGTGGTCGTTAAACCTCCAATAAAAAAAAAAACAAGTAAAAGTGTACAATTTTTTTTGATTGGAGGTTTAACGACCACCGTGAGCAACTCAACGGGCTATAAGCAGTCGCCCGTCCCTAATTTAGGGTCACTGGTTCCAGGGAAGGGAGAGAGCCAGTGCCGTAAGACAAACACAACATCCATGCCGCCCCGGTGGCGCAGTGGTCTAAGCGATGGCCTCTGATCATTCGTCCGAACGGGGTCCGGGTTCGAATCCCGGTGAGGCATGGATGTTGTGTTTGTCTTACGGTACTGGCTCTTTCCCTTCCCTAGAACCAGTGACCCTAAATTAGGGACGGGCGACTGCTTATAGCCCATTGAGTTGCTCACGGTGGTCGTTAAACCTCCAACCAAAAAAAAAAAAAAAAAAAGACCACTGCGCCACCGGGGCGGCATGTACAATTTCAAATGAGACTTTAAAATCGCCCATTTGTAAGTTAAATAAGCTTTTGAAGCGAAGTCATAATGAGCGCTCATCGTGCTAAATATATATATACAGGGTGATCAGAATCGACCGCACAATAAACCTACCGGACGATTCCTCTTGGCGAATGAAGCCAAAAACGCCGCCCCGGTGGCACAGTGGTCTAAGGTGTTGGCCTCTGATCATTCGTCCGAAGGGGTCCGGGTTCGAATCCCGGTGAGGCATGGATGTTGTGTTTGTCTTACGGCACTGGCTCTTTCCCTTCCCTGGAACCAGTGACCCTAAATTAGGGACGGGCGACTGCTTATAGCCCATTGAGTTGCTCACGGTGGTCGTTAAACCTCCAATCAAAAAAAGAAGCCAAAAACCGTTGTCCGCCGCCCCGGTGGCGCAGTGGTCTAAGGCGTTGGCCTCTGATCATTCGTCCAAAAGGGGTCCGGGTTCGAATCCCGGTGAGGCATGGATGTTGTGTTTGTCTTACGGCACTGGATCTCTCCCTTCCCTGGAACCAGTGACCCTAAATTAGGGACGGGCGACTGCTTATAGCCCATTGAGTTGCTCACGGTGGTCGTTAAACCTCCAATCAAAAAAAAAAAAAAAAAAAAACCGTTGTCCGACCGGACGTCGTATTCCGAAAACATACGCGCCGAAAGTATCGTGACGTCACCTCCGGTAACGCACACATTCTCGTTGAAGAGCGACGTGGATAGTTATACAGAAGCACGTATCACAAGGCAATCAAGCCGCTTACGTGGAGCAGTGGTCTAAGGCGATGACTTCTGATCATTTGTCTGAAAGGGGTCCGGGTTCGAGTCCCGGTTAAGCATGGATGTTTAGTTTGTCCTACGGCACTAACTCTCTCATTTCCCTGGAGCCAGTGGTCCCAAACTCAGCAAGGGCAACTACTTACAGTACACTGAGTTGCTCACGGTTGTCGTTAAACCTCCAATTAACCGCCCCGGTGGCGCAGTGGTCTAAGCGATGGCCTCTGATCATTCGTCCGAAAGGGGTCCGGGTTCGAATCCCGGTCAGGCATGGATGTTGTGTTTGTCTTACGGCACTGGCTCTCTCCCTTCCCTGGAACCAGTGACCCTAAATTAGGGACGGGCGACTGCTTATAGCCCATTTGAGTTGCTCACGGTGGTCGTTAAACCTCCAATCAAAAAAAAAAAAAAAAAAAAAAAACCTTCAATGGCGCAGTGGTCTAAGCGATGGCCTCTGATCATTCGTTCGAATCCCGGTGTGGCATGGATGTTGTGTTTGTCTTACGGCACTGGCTCTCTCCCTTCCCTGGAACCAGTGACCCTAAATTAGGGACGGACGACTGCTTATAGCCCATTGAGTTGCTCACGGTGGTCGTTAAACCTCCAACCAAAAAAAGAATCGACCGCACAATAAACCTACCGGACGATTACTCGTGGCGAATGAATCCAAAAACCGTTGTCCTACCGGACGTCGCATTCCGAAAACATACGCGCCGAAAGTTTAGTGACGTAACATCCGGTAACGCACATGCTCGTTGAAGAGCGACGTGGATAGTTATACAGACGCACGTATCACATGGCAATCAAGCCGCTCTCGTGGAGCAGGGGTCTAAGGAGATGGCTTCTGATCATTTGTCCGAAAGGGGTTCGGGTTCGTATCCCGGTGAAGCATGGATGTTGTGTTTGTCCTACGACACTGATTCTCTCCCTTCCCTGGAACCAGTGGTCCTAAATTCAGGACGGGCAACTACTCGCAGACGACTGAGTTTCTCACGGTGGTGTTTAAACGTCCAATTAAAAAAGAAAGGCAATTAACATATAAAAATGTGGCGCGAGGTTGGTGTGCAAATTCGAAGGACGTGGTGGCGCGAAACCATCAGTTGTACGCCTGCGCGATACGGCAGGTAGGAATAAAAAGGTTTGGTGACGGTAGCAGGTAAGCTCATACTGCGTTGGTACATTTGACAGTAGTATGGGTAGCGATATGTCGTACAGTTTGAGAGAGTATTGTGACATGTATCTCCTATCGGAAGAATGCCAGGGTTCAGATTGCGTGCAGCAAGGGCCAACATCAAGCAATACCTAGCACAACGGCACCCAGACTCCCAGGTCATACGGCGGCTTGACGCTCGAAAGCGCGACACTGGAAATGCTGTACCACGTCCAAGTGTAGAAGTGGCGCTGGACCCTCTGTTAGAACACCGTCCCTCGAAAGCGCCACACTAGAATTCATAGAGGAGAAGCTAACAACCAGCAGCCGTGCGATCGCGCGACGGTTCGGTGTGCACCAAAGTACCTTACTTGCCGATATTTTTTTTTTTTTTGATTGGAGGTTTAACGACCACCGTGAGCAACTCAATGGGCTATAAGCAGTCGCCCGTCCCTAATTTAGGGTCACTGGTTCCAGGGAAGGGAGAGAGCCAGTGCCGTAAGACAAACACAACATCCATGCCTGACCGGGATTCGAACCCGGACCCCTTACGGACGAATGATCAGAGGCCAGCGCCTTAGACCACTGCGCCACCGGGGCGGCACTTGCCGATATCACATGACACGAGTGCAAGGCCTATTACCACAGGATTTTATTCGAAGACAGGTATAATGTGAGTGGCTGCTACAGCAACATGCAGCCGATGATAGTTTTATCGCCAGATCTTGTGGACTGAAGAGGCAAGGTTTACACGGCAGGGTATCTGCAACACCCATAATAGTCATGTTTGGGCATTGGACAATCCGCACGCGACACGTGAACACGCTCACCAGGTCCGGTGGGTTGTTCATATTTAGTGTGGTATTGTGGGCGCTCACCTAGTGGGACCATATCTTCTTCCTGAACGTGTCACAGCTGCCAACTACATGGTGTTCCTACGTGATGTTATGACGGACTTGCTGGAAAACGCACCATTGGCTGTTCTCCGCAATCTATGGTTACAGTATGATGGAGCAGCGGCGCATTACGCTGCAAATGTTCTCCAGTGGCTGGATACGGAATATCGCGGTCGATAGTGGTCCTGTCGCACGGCCCGCTAGATCGCCGGATCTTAACCCATTGGACTTCTTCCTTTGGGGTCATCTAAAGGAACTGGTATATCGACAGCGTGTCAACAGCCTGCACAACCTAGTGGCCACCGTACACGCGGCCCTCACAACTGTCACCCCTGCTATGCTGCAACGCGTGCAGATGTCTATTGTTCGGCGAGCTGCCGCCTTTTCCGCACTACAAGGTGATCGTTTTGAACACATGTTGTATTCTGACACGAATCTGCGTGTTTTATCATTTATGTTGTAAATAAATTACATGTTTTCTGTCAGAGTGATTGGGTAAGTTATTTATAATGTCTGTATTCTTACCGGATGTGACGTCACGAACTTTTGGTGCGTATATCTCCGGAATGCGACGTCCGATCGGACAACGGACAATAGTTTTCGGTTTTTTTCTCCGGCAGGTTTATTGTGCGGTCGATTCTGATCACCCTGTATATATAATCTCATTTTTATTTAACAAAATTTATTTAACATCTGATTTTTATTTCAATAACAGCACTTTCGTGTCTTTTACATACGTATGTAACTTCAAATCATTCCTTTTGCATTGCGATTGAAAGCACAACACGAAGATACCGTGCTGGTGTCTCCACCTAACAAGCTCGATGGTTGAGCACCCTCAGACGTTTCCTTGTAGGTTTTGTGAATATACTCCCGCCTCTGGCTCTCCTCTCGTTCATTGGCTACAGCGGAGAACCAATAACAGAAGAATTGTATAGACTTTTATCACTGAATATATGCTGATTATAGCTATACGTATGAAGCTACGGAAATTGGCTTGCGGTATTAAAGAAGATAGGCGAAGAAAAAGATGGATTATTTTCATTGGAAGACAAACTACCCAGTATGAAAATCTAACTACGTAATAAAAGCATAATTAATTGGTAAGGTGAAAACATTGTAGAGCAGCCTAACGAAATTACGCCTCTAAGAGTAAGTTTGGCTTTTCAAAACTGATTGTGCACATAAAACATTCTGGGAATTTTGTTCTTTTATCAGAAATTCAAACAGAAAGGTAGTCTCTTAAGGCATGTAAAGGTCCATGCAAGAGAACAACCTTGTGATTCTGACATGTGTTCCAAGCAGCTAAGTGAGAAATTTCTCCTTCAATCAAGTGAAAAAGATAGCCAATGTCAAGTATGCTTAATACAGTTTGTATACAAGCGTGATCTTTCAAGACACATGCTTGTTCACACAGATGAAAAGCCTCACCAGTGTAATGTATGTTCCAAACAATTTGGTTACAAAAATGCTCTTTCAAAGCACATGCTTCTTCACACAAGTGAAAAGCTTCACCAGTGTGATACATGTTCCAAACTATTTGGTAAGAAAAGTGCTCTTTCCAAGCACATGTTCTTTCACACAGGTGAAAAGCCTCACCAGTGTGATGTATGTTCCAAACAATTTACAGGTAAAAGTAATCTTTCAAAACACATGCTGCTTCACACGGGTGAAAAGCCATACCAGTGTGATGTATGCTGCAAACAATTTACTCGTAAAAGTCATCTTTCCAGGCACATGGTCATTCACACTGGTGAAAAGCCACACCAGTGTGTTGTATGTTCCAATCGATTTGCTGACAAAAGTGCTCTTTCAAAGCACACGCTCCTTCACACAGGTGAAAAGCGTCACCAGTGTGATGTATGTTCCAAACAATTTACTTATAAAAGTCATCTTTCAAAACACATGCTGCTTCACACAGGTGAAAAGCCATACCAGTGTGATGTATGCTGCAAACAATTTGCTCACAAAAGTGATCTTCCAAAGCACATGCTCCTTCACACAGATGTAAAGCCTCACCAGTGTGGTGTATGTTCCAAACAATTTACTCGTAAAATGTATCTTTCAAAACACATGTTCCTTCACACAGGTGAAAAGCCATACCAGTGTGATGTATGCTGCAAAAAATTTGCTCACAAAAGTTATCTTCGAAAGCACATGCTTCTTCACACAGGTGAAAAGCCACACCAGTGTGATGTATGTTTCAAACATTTTTTTTGTAAAAGTCATCTCTCCAGGCACATAGTCATTCACACAGGTGAAAAGCCTCATCAGTGTGTTGTATGTTCCAATCAATTTGCTGACAAAAGTGCTCTTTCAAAGCACATGCTCCTTCACACAGGTGAAAAGCCTCACTATTGTGATGTATGTTCCAAACAATTCACTCAGAAAAGTAATCTTTCAAAACACATGCTCCTTCACACAGGTGAAAAGCCATACAAGTGTGATGTATGCTGCAAACAATTTGCTGAGAAAAATGCTCTTTCAAAGCACATGCTCTTTCACACAGGCGAAAAAGTTCACTAGTGTGATGTGTGCTGCAGACACTTTGTTCGGAAGAGTTATATTTCAGTGCAAATGCTTCTTCATGTAGATAATTAACTGCAGCCTGGTTTTTGTGTGCTGCAACAGGACCATTCCTAATTTTTATAAATGAAGATTCATTGAATGGTGCGTAAATTTTATCTTTTAAATACACTGTGGGAAAATCAGTTTTAAGTGATGCTTTTCATTTTTGGAAATATGTGTGTCTGCAAGATAATTTAGCATTTACCAGGGTCATCTTGTTAGTAGAGGTCAGGTTTATAAATTGTGACACAAATTAAGGATGATCAGGGTTTTTTGTTCAATTTTCTGGTTATAATGGATATTCAAAAAATAAAAAAATATTTTGTTAATCATTTTTTTCAGTTTCAAGTGATTCTTCAAAGAAATTACCATTGAATTTTGTTGTTTTATTTAGTTTAGGATTTCTCGTAACCATGACTGTGGAAAATTTTTTTGGCAGCCTTTGCAAAAAGTGATTTTATTTTGTGCTCACCCTGTGGTATTTTGCCTTGAAGATAGCTTTGTCCAGTGATAGAGGAATGTTGGCTGTGTGGTTAGTACACTAGTTGTTTCACCATTCTTTTCTCCACTAATCCAAACAATACTTGACCGTTAGTTTTTTTTGTTTTTTTTTCTGCTTAATTTGTAAAGACGTATTTATATCACTACATATTGCTGTGGCAGTTTTTGAACATAATTATCAAAAGATGACAAAAGCATGAAAATTTTAAAACATGCGTACTTGTAACATGAATTATTTGATTTTTTGCTACCTTTCAAGTGAACAAAAGGTGTATCAAAAAGGAATGTTAGTGGTGTTGAATAATATTTTCTCGAAGCGATAGCCGATGACAGAAGCAGCCCGCGAGAACCACCGAAATGCCCAGCTGACACGGTCTGTGCAAGTCGGAGCAAAACATCCTCGAAGACGGTAATGGAGTATTACCGAAAGTACTAGGGTTATGAATAAGTATTGAAGTAAATGAGGATGCAGCAAAGGAAAAAAAAACTCATTTGGTGATAAGGCAAAATAAATTCCAACAGAAAAAAAAAAAAGAAGTGGACCGGTGGCCAAATGAAAAACCCCCGTGCGCATCCACATAACGGAAATATGAATTGAAAGCCAAGCCCCACGTGCGGTAAGTGTTCATCGAACTTTACCAACTAAAAGTGAAGTTCAAAAATGCAAATGCATTAATGCACGTTAAAAAATATAACCTCCAATATCGGAAGTAAATTGAAACTTTGAAGCACACGAATTATTCTTTCAAGTGGTTAGATCAAAGGCAGATTAGGCCTCACGATGCACTATCGCAATCTCTTTTCGAACCGTGAATTAACAACAATCACCAAATTCAAACGTCTTAAAATCAAATGTATGAAATTTGAAGTTCAAGAACGTTTTCTTGTAACTTACAGAGATTTTGGATTTATCCCCAAATTTTTTAGACTTAAGAACAAGCCAACAAGTAAGAAGGATTATTACATCCTGCTTCGATGTCAACAAAAACGACTTAGTAACGAAATTATAGCTAAAAGAAAACAAATATTCAGACTTAATGCTCAAGTTTATGAATTATGGAAGCTGATAAGCAACTCAAAATATGCACAATTTGATGGCACTTGGAAAGATCGCATTTTGGATACTACGTTCATCGAAATTAACGAAATTGCTAACAAAGAAGCCAACTCCAATAGCGTTACGGTAGATAAAAAATTAAATGCACTATTTGATGAACAAAAATTAAATAAGGAACCCATAAATTAATGTAATGTGTATGAAAATCGGTCTGATAAGAACTTAAGCTTTACACAAAAAGAAATTTTACAAAAAGGGAAAAAATTTGCCTTTCCACAAGGCCTCCCTAAAACTGAAGAAATCATCCCTTGCCTCGAAGATATTCTCAAAAATATACCAGGCGCAGAGAATAAAACTGAAGTTGAGAACAAATTATATAGAGTTATTCTAAAAGAATATAATGCCGAAAACAACAAAAACTTCTATATAGAGAAAAAATTAAAATATGAAAAAAAAAAACTATTGGAATTGAAAAATGACCCATATATCAAATTCTGTGAAGCAGATAAATCTGGCCAAATCATTATTCTCAACACTGATGAATTTGAACAAAAAATGACAGCAGCGATCGATGGATTAAATTGCACCGAAATTAAGAAAGACCCAACGCCGTGATAATCAAATTAACTTCTTAGCGGATATAAGAAATCATAGCACATTACCTGATGAAATCAAGCGCTCTTTTCCACCAATGGGAGCAGGCATACTACGTATTGTTGCAAAGATAAAAACGCACAAAGATGGTGCTCCAATGAGACTGATAGTTTCAAAAAAAAAAACTCACCATTGATAACATTAGAGAAAAACATTTACAAATTCCTAGCACCCTTTTTCATGAACAACAAGTTCACCATCAAGAACACTATGAATTTATTGAGAAAATTAAAAATGTAAAAACTGGCCTAAAGGACTTAAATATGGCAAGCATGGACATTAAAGCATTATATCCAAGCACTCCTGTTCCAGAAGCTATTGAAATTATCATTAAGAAGTTGCAAAATCTTAAAATTTTAAATAACACACAAATTCATGAATTCAAAAATGTTTTAGTCTATTTATATGAAAATAATATTTTTACATACAAGAACAAAATATTCAAGCAAAATTCAGGAGGCCCAATGGGCTCACCATTATCAACTGTATATGCTGAGGTTGTGATGAACGAAATTGAAGAAAATGTCCTGCATCGTATGGAAGAAAAACCAGAAGTGTACTGTCGATACGTGGATGATATTTTCATTCTATCAAAACTGAACGAAGAAGAATTAAAAAAATTAACAAAATGTTACAGCTCTTTATATCCAACTATAGAACTCACTGTTGAAATAGAAAAAAATAATGCAATAGCCTTTTTGGATGTACGTTATCAAATCCACAGATAAGTTACTATACAGGGTTTATCGGAAAAGTTCATTTGTTCCGGTCCTAATCCCGTACAATTCAGCACACCCTTATCCTCAAAAATGCAATAGTATAAAAACCTTAATTAAAAGAGCATATACGCATTCTGAAAATAGTCAGTTCATCAATGAAGAAATCAAATTCATAAAAAAAATTGCAGGCAGCTTTGGTTATCCTAACCATTTAATAAAAAAATGGGACACAGAAGTAATAAAGAAAATAAAAAATAATGCTGTAGTAAATAAAAAAGAAGTCAAATATTTAAATGGTTTTCCTTACATTAGAGGTACTACCAATGAAATTAATAATATTTGTAAAAAGCATAACATTCAAATTGGAGAAAAAGTAAATACCATCAAAAATATAGTAATAAAAAATAATGAAAAAATATTAGAAAAAGCAGGTATTTACTCAATTCCTATTACTGAAAATCCTCCAATGGCTTATATAGGAAGTACCAAAAATAAGCTTAAACACAGATTAAAACAACACGTAAAAAACTGGCAGAAAAAAGAAGAAAAAACAGCACTTATTCAATACTGTCTGGATAACCAAAAATATCATAAATTCGAAAATATAAAAATCATTAAAAGCTGTAAATCCGAAAAACACCTCAGAATAGCAGAGTCGGTAATGATTGAAAAAAATAGGACAAAAGTTTGCAACCATAATGACCCTAATAATTTGAGAAACAGCTGGAAAAATTTAATTAAAATTGAGCAAAAAAATGAAAAAGTTCGAAAAATGAGATCTCTGACCAACAAGAGATGGCACCACAATGCCCAAGAAGAAGCGATAGCCGATGACAGAAGCAGCCCGCGAGAACCACCGAAATGCCCAGCTGACACGGTCCGTGCTAGTCGGAGAAAACGTCCCCTCGAAGACGGTAATGGAGTATTACCGAAAGTACTCGGGTATGAATAAATATTGAAGTAAATGAGGATGCAGCAAAGGAAAAAAACTCATTTGGTGATGAGGCAAAATAAATTCCAATGGAAAAAAAAAAAAAGAAGTGGACCTGTGGCCAAATGAAAAACCCCCGTGCCGCATCCACATAACGGAAATATAAATTGAATGCCAAGCCCCACGTGCGGTAAGTGTTCATCGAACTTTACCAACTAAAAGTGATGTTCAAAAATGCAAAAAAAGATATTTTCTCATGTTCGCTTGGTGAGGAAATGTAGCTCATGCAAAAAACAGGACTATCCCTCTCTTTCCAGAGAAACTGTACTACGTAAAAGTCTTAATTTTTATTGCCACTGAACTTCTTTTTTCAGTTGAATCAGGATAAATTTAATTTGATTAGTTTGTTGAAATCCTGCCTCGATGTTTCAAATTATTGAAACTGAATAACAGCATTGAAAAACATGAGAGAGAGAGAGAGAGAGAGAGAGAGAGAGAACCTAGGAGTAGCAAAATTAATATAAGCACAAGTAAAAAGAAGTACTTTTTATACTGTTTTTGTCCTCTTTAATTTGTGATGGCCTGATACTATTTAAAAGGGATGTGATGTAGTGCAATCAATAAGCATTTCATTGTAGGCAATCACACTGCTTTATAATGATGAAGAACTGTATGTTGCGTTGCAGGGACAGTGCATGTGTTGACAAGATTTAGTCTAAGTATTACCATATCTTGCAGAAAATTCTGTTTACAACATTAATGTGATGAGAAAGATCCAAAGATTTTTTTTATCCTGGAATGTTGCCAGGAAAGCAATATAAGTTCTATTTCCTGTTACACTTCAACTGATTTGTATGCTGAAAAGCAATGTTTTCACCTTATTCAAGTTTGCCAGTGTAATGGATTTTGGTCATAAGATATGCAAGGATTGTTTTGGAGGATGGAGTGGGGGAGGAATAAGAACTAAAAAGTTTTAAACTATTTTTATTTTGTCCTACATGAGATACATTCTCAAAATGAAAACAAAAATTTATAATCATTACTGAATTAAACAGCATAAAGTAACAGATATTTGTAGGTATATCGATAAAAATAGCACATCAGATTGTAGTGGGATTCCTCCTTCCCTTATTAAGTACCCAGAAATCTGGTAGATGATGTCAGGATGCTTCTTTTACGTGTTTTGAAGAAAAATGATGAGAATGAGCAAAAACCTATAGAGAAGTTATATTCTGACAACTTGATTCTGGCAAAACTTCAAGCATATGCAAGAGTACTTGGGATAAGTTTGACAAATTTGGGTCCCGAACTCTCTTCCAAATTCCTTGATACTGATTTGTCAAAAGCCCTGCAATTTTTTCATGTACCATCAAACAACACAAAAGGGCAGTCTAAGTGAGCATTGGGTTTGCCTCCTTGGGATGCTCCGTGGTAACAATGGCACACACAACAGCAACTAGGACCTCTCTGAATCTTGGAGAGGTGCCAGCTAGTTCTATGTGACATTGGCGAAAATACCCCAACTCACTGGGTTTTGTTCCAGAATGCTTAGGTTGAATGACCAACTGGAACCGTCAGCTATAGGCTAATCCCCCACACTGATGTACTTACCTGATTAAAAAGAAATGCAAAAAGGGACTCAGGTGTGGGACATAGTAGACCTAACACACTTGAAAAGGATGGTCCACCATGGTATCAACCTGGAAGTGGGAGAAGGAAAATCAGAAAGAGATATCGGCTAAGTGAGTGTAAGATAGGTGTATGGAATACTAAAGGTATAAATGGCAAGATGAATGAGGTGATTAAAGAGATGAATACGTATAGAAGTGAAACCAAAAAGAAGGAAATTGGTATAAAAGAAGTGAATTAAACAGTTAGTGTGTGGTCTGGAGTATTGGATAATGTGAGAGGACAGGCTGGTGTAGGTGTGATTTTAAGTGAAAAGATGAACAACTTGATTCACTATAGTTCAAACAATCTTTATTGGTCGAAAAACAGTACAGATTCATACACGCTGTTAAAACATGAGAAATAACTGGAGAACAAACATGAATAATTACAAATGCCGGAGCAGCACCCCCATCCGGAAATAAACCAGAGTGTTAAAACGGATGAGAAACTATCACAGTGTGTACAATTGTACCCATAGAAATCAAAACATTAAGCTACAGGAATAAGAGCACATAGCGTACCTCAAGGAGTAATGTGATAACAATATATGAGAACGACATATGTCGGAGCAAAACTAGCCTCCGGAAAAAACACAAAGTTAAAAGATTTAAATGGCGATACATTGTCAACAATCTCTCATGAGTAAACCAAAACATGGTGCAAATTTTACAGGAAAACATAGTGGTCGACATAGGTAATCAACTTATAAAAAACACAATGCAAAATCACAGGGAGGAAACACAACAATCTTATACACTATAAAAAAAACGAAACACATGTGCAAATCTCAAAAAACACCAGAAAAATAAAAAATGCCACATGCAAGGAGCTATGCAAGTGATTAACAGATAAAACACGTGGGCACTAAAAAACTCTTCTGCTATACAAAGCACTGAAAGTTTGCACATTACGCAACATAATCAAAAAAACAAAAACGGCGGCAGAACAGTACATTAAAAACCAATATAATGAAAACACTAAGGAAATAAGCAAAATGCAACAATACGGTAGAGGCAAACAACAAGACAGAAGTACTAGGAAATCAGCAAATAAATTCTCATAACAAACCCTGTGTTATGTCATAGTGAGAAACATAGGAAACAGCCGATTTCCATGGCACCAAACAACTCATCCAGAAAATGCATAATGTATAAACAATAATCATATACACATAACAATTCCTCCATTAGCACATGGTACAATAGAACATAAGAATACTGAGGCAACTCAATGGTTCAGCACAGTACAAAGATACAATACAAATTGCTCGGGATTACAGCACCATCACAAATATACTACAGAACACATACACAGAACAGCAATGAAGAGGGTAGAACACGTCGTAGAACGCATTCGAAAAACAAGAGTCCTCAAACTCATGAGGACACCACCATAATAGAACAACACATGGTGGATAACCTGTGTCAGGAGGAAAGATACAGAGACACAATAGTCAAGCTTCAAAATGATTATCCTCAGAATGCAATTCAAATGTAGCACAATAATCACGACAATGCGAGGAAGAAACAACAAACAAAAGGCTACAGAACAAAGAAAACTCCTCACGTTCCAACTTGCAAGGAGTACTGAGTGGTTAACACGATAGACTAATGGTGGTACCATCAATCCGGAACCAACCGGCATCCTGTGCCCAGACTTGACGAAACCGTGCTAAAGAATTAGTAGATTGTGCTTCTGCATATTCGAGGCGGAGGCGAGCTGTTAAACGGCTGCGAAAATAGGTGAGGATTCTGTCACTCGCAATAAGGGGATTAGCAGAGTCTGCGGCATTCCGGAGATAAAGATGATAGATATATATTGCTTGTTTCACCAAAACAAAGAGAAAGGCGCAAACGTCCGGTAAACGAGACGGAGGGTGCTTCGTTAAAAGCAATCAGGAATAGGCGAGAAAAGGTAGATTGCGAGAAGTGATATGGTTCACGAAACGAAATACACAATGCAAAACAGGAATCAGGATGGGACAATTCCAGTACATATGGACGATATCTCCTATGGACTCACAAAATGGGCAAACGGAGGAAGAAAGGAGAGACATACGGGATAGAAGAAGAGGGACAGGAAGCCGGCGGTGGAGATATCGCCAGTGAATGTTAAACTCCAACGGTGCAGAAAGAGGAGAAGAAGAGGCAGACCAGATGGCCTGAGAGAGGGAAGAAGGAACATCAGAAATTGGGTGCGGAGCTGCGGTAGGTGTACGAAAGAAACGGTAAAAGGAAACAGTGGAAACTGAGAGAATAGGGACAAAAACGCCTCTAATAGAAAGAAAAAAAGGAATAGGGAGACTGGGACCAAGGACAGAGACGAGGCCATGAGAATTGACGAGAGATGGATAAAGAAAACCGAGGGAAGAGCGAAGAAGAGCATAATCAGTAGCATGGGAAGGTGAAGGATCGGAAAATAAGGAAGTAAGGGGTTTCCAGGTCAAGTCGGGATTAACGAGTGCGCGAACAGTTAGTATACCGGAGCGGATCCAGGAAGGCAAAAGAAAAAAGGCTGTCTGGAGGAATGGACGAGGGTGGAAAAGAAAAGAGGTTCATCCAAGAGATCAAGGGTGGTGGTTGGAGGGGCCCGGGAAAGAGGAAGAGCGTGGAGGAACGTCAGAGCTTCAGAAAGAACAGAAGGAAAATTAATGGAAGAAGAGAAGGAATCCATCTTAAGATAAAGGGGAAAGGAAAAAGATGGATCGTGAAGAGAGAGAAGAACATCAAGGGTAGAAGAAAGGGACGGAGTGGGAGCAACCGAGATCCGAAGAAAGAAAACAAGTCGGTGAGCACGATAATATATGTGCACATCCGGTAAATTGATGCCGCCGTGCTCCTGTGAAAGGTTGAGCGTCGCCGCCGCGATCCAGTGCTTTGTGGACCAAATCATCGATGTACACAGACTTTTGATATGATCAAGACGATACGTAGGCAGTACAGTAGAAGACCAGGTAAAGAAACAAAGTGGCAAGAGGTAACGACGTACAATGGCAGCACGCTGATGGTAAGAAGTGTATGAGTGCGTTGATTTCCAGAATCCCACCGTACGGTGAAGACGTGGGCGTAAAGCATCCCACGAAGCAACTGCTGCCGTAAACGGATGCCCAATATAAGTACGAAGGATTTTCTGAGAAGAAGAGGACCACACCGCACCCCATGGGGCATCAGTACGGCCCACACACGATCCACACCATAAGCCGGTGCTTTTGCAGCATTAAGAGTAGCACCAGATAAGTCCGCATAGGATTGATAAACTTGATATAAAACATCAAAGAGGTGGTCGTAACGCAAGCAGAACGTAGCATCATCGGCATACGCAGTATATACACAGCAGTGATGCCTAGTGCTAGCGACTGTGGGTGGCATAGCAGAGAGAAGGGATCGTTTCGCTGCAAGAAGAAAGGGCTCTAAGGCCAAGGCAAAGAGTTGTCCCGAAAGGGGACAACCCTGCCGGATCCCACGTTGGAAAGGCACAGCCGCCGTCAAAAAGAAGGTCGTTCGAACGTGAAGACGGGCACCCCGGTAGAGACTGAGAAGGAGGGAAACCAAAAGAAGTAAGAACAGTACAGATATAATCGTGAGAAACGTTATCAAAGGCAGATTTTTGATCGATATTAAGGAGTGCCAAAGGTTCAGAAAATTTACGAGCAAGGAAGGTAAGAAGAATTAGAAAAGTGGTATTATTATTAATGGACCGACCAGGCACAGTGTATGACTGGTCGGGAGAAACAAGAAAAGGAAGGACAATATTAAGTCGGCGAGAAAGTAATTTAGTGTAGAGTTTATAATCTAAGTTGAGAATTGAAATGGGGCGCCAATTCGTCAAATCCAAAAGGTCTCCCTTTTTAGGCAGGAGAGTAATATGTGCTACAGTGAAGTCCGGCGGTAACACAGAAGAAAGAGCACAAGAAAAACATGCTGAGAGAAAGGGTAGTAAGGACGGAAAGAAAGCATGGTAAAAGGAAAGTGGAAGACCGTCAGGTCCTGGAGAAGCATGCGGGTTAAGAGACGCGAAAGCCTCTCGGAGTTCAGAAGGGGAAAAATCTGATTGTAAGAAAGAGCAAAGGTGAGCTGGGACCTGAGGGAGATTAGAAAGAAGCGAAGAAGAAGAAAGATCAGTAGTCTGCGGTACCGCTCGGTACTTGTCCACAAAGGCATTCCGAACATGGGAACACACGACGGATTGATCATCGGTAACGGTACCATCAGCGAGGCGGAGATGTCGTATGGAGGATGAGGCTCGCTTCTTAGACTCCATTTTAGCAAAGTATTCATACGACTGCGCAGACGAGGAGATATGACGCCAGCGCATCCGCCGGACAGCTTGCCATGCCAATGGTGTAAGAAGTGCAGAGAGATCACTTTGATACACGGTATACTGAGGGTCTGTCGGAGTCAGAATTGACAGATGACCTCGTAGATTGGCAATTTTCTGGGAACGTTCGGTGCAAACAGTAAAGGAGTAATTGCGAACAAAGAACTGCAGATCACTCTTAACCTTCAACCAAAGATGCAGAGCACTCGGTGTGGAGTCTAAAAGACAACGCCTATCGGCTAGAAATTGGTTGACTGCGGCACAAAATCCAGGGTCCGTGAGAAGCTCATCATCAAAAGTCCACGTGCGACGTGTACGAGAAGGTGTAGAAGTCTCACAAACAGTGAGACATACTGCACAGTGGTCGGAGGAAACCGTAGGAAGGTGTACCACGTCTGTAATGGACGGAGTCATCGTCGTCGAGACATACACACGATCAAGTCGTGCCAATGGAGAGCCAAGTGTCACCGGACCATGCCACGTGTAGAAAATGTCAGTTGGTCGTAAATGCCGAAAAGCGTCAACAAGCTGAAAGTCATGAATGATAGGTGAAAGCAAAGATGCAAGATTTCGACGGTATTCACCTCTGGATGAACACCTATCGAGGGAAGGCTCGAGAGTACAGTTGAAATCCCCACCCAGGATAACAAAATCCTGAGCTGGGAGAGCAGCCAGGGCATCTCGAAGACAATCACAAAAGGTTGTCACCAGAGATTCATTCTGCGGGAAGTGTGCGTTAAGCACATGATAGGTAACATTATCAATAGTAAACGAAAAACATTGTAGTCGACCGGGAGATATAGATTGAACTGCATAAGACGAGAAGCGATGCAACAGACGATGATGGACACCAACTGCTACACCGCCCCGTCTCCCAATACGATAGACATGGAAAAAGGTATATGGCCATGTACGCCATAAATGGTATGGGGTGTGTGCATCGCAGTTAGTCTCCTGTAGTAGTAGAAGATCTGCCTGGGCAGAAACCAAATCCTCGTACACAAGAGAGTTAACCTCCGGGGTAGCAAAACCCCTACAATTAAACGTCGTGACCTGGAATAGTCAAATCCACTGTCGGCTGATGTATTGTGGAAGTAACAGTCTTAAACTTCTCTACTTGGCGGAGAATCGTTACAACAAGTTCGCCATAATCACCAGAAGCATCGTCCACACACTGAATAGCTGCTGCCACATGTGTGAGCTGTTGAAGAACAGACGGTATGAGCGCACCCGCTTCAAGAACAAGAGCTTTTATTGCAGGCCTTTTCACATCAAAGCAGAGCAAATTATAAATTTGCTTATGAGATAAAGGTTGCTCTAATATTTTGTAATGCCGCAGCTGTTGTGCAAAATCATCAAAGGGAGGAACACCCGAGGACACCTCAATGTCCATAGACATTTCATAATCTTTGAACGCAGCTGGAGAAGTACGCTTCCTACTTGAAGCACGAGGAGAGTGACCAGGAGGCTTTCCGCGTTTAGCCTTCGCGCCGCGACCGCGGGAAGCCAGTCGCTTCTCATTTCGAGATCTCGAGTCTGCCACAGATCCATCACTGGGAGCAGGGTCACCAGTACTACAATAGGTATCCTCTGAGTCTGCGATTGAAGTCTCAGCATCAGAAACCCCGCTGCCGCCATCTGAATGTCCAGGAACATCCGGAGGGCGGAAAGGTGCAGTCGATGGAAGATCAGGGTAGTGAGCAACAGTGACAGGTGGTGGTTGGGGTACTGCCGACTCAGCATCCAACGTTGTGGAAGATGCTGCAGAAGGACGTGCAGAGACAGTTGCTTCCGCGTTCCGAGAAGGAGGTAAACGATCCATAGTAGTAGGCGGTCGAGAGGAGACGTATCTACACTCTGTCTGATTATGTCCAAATTCCTTGCACTTCTCACAGTGAAATTGAGTAAGAACGTCAATACGTCTCACATGATCACCACATATAACATTGTACTGAGTCGGACAGGCTTCAATGGAATCTTGTGTAGGGAATACAATCCGTGCAACTCGTCGAGCTCCCTGTATAGAACGGGTGACCGCTCGGCCATCCGGCTTAGCGGGCGCTGCGGAATGGGTGTGTATCGGGCCGACAACACGACCCAAACTAGAAGCAACAACATATAACATGGAATCTGACACTTCTGGTGGCACTGGATAGAATGATACACTCACAGGACGATGTGCAACGGGATCAGGGTACAAATGCTGATCTCGAATAGCGAGACCTTTCAAAATAACCTCGTGAGCATAATCAGCTTTTGTAAAATAAACAATTACAATAGTAGGACGACGCGCCATAAATTGAATACAATCAGATGGAAACATACCTTTTAGGGCGTCTTCATACACATAGAGAGGTGTATTCGGCAAGGCGACAAAACAAACTCCTCGATCCAGGATTGTAGTGAAGGCTTGTCCTTCTGGAGAAGCTACTGGTATGTCCAATTGGAAAGAGTTCCCAACACGGTGAAGGTGAGATTTCAAACTAGGTGCATCAGTGTACATCTCAGCAACAGCAGGACGAAATTTTGTGGTCGCAGCTGAATATGAAGGTGGAGCTGCTTGGCACGACGCTATAGGCCCAGGGGATGCAGCAGGAATAGTGTCCATGTTAACAGGATCCTTGAGGAGCGCTGACGAAGTCGAGCTGATCGGTGACATCACAGCAGGAGGGTAGCGAGAAGAAGCATCATCGGAAGGCAGCGGAACTCCGACGGAAGGGGAAGACGGCATAGGGAAGCCAGGCATCGAAGAAGAAGAACGAGTACCATCGGAAGTGAGGTCGGGAAACTTGTCCTCACCTCCGGAAGTCGCCATCTTTAATGGCGGCGCCCAGACAGGGCCAACCGGCCCGGTCAAAACGTAAACAAACGAAGAAACAACACAAAATAAGCACTCACCAGCTCGGGAAGTAAACCAAAACGAAGCCCCAGACCTTTAACTGAAGGCTGGGACAAAAAGAACCACTCAAAACACGAAAACACTCACTCACTAAGTCAAATAACGAGAGCTCGAAATTCACTATAGTTGCGTAAGTGAGAGAATTCTCTGGATTCGTTTGAAAGTGAAACTTCAGAGTGTATGCTTCTTGTGACTCTGAACCTTCTGATAGGAAGGAAGATTTCTGGAATGAGGTAAAAGCTGTTTTGAGACAGTTTGGTGCTAAAGAGAAAGTTATAATAGCAGGGGATTTCAATGCTAGAGTAGGTGTGCAGAATGGGACTTCTGATCATGTTCTGGGTAAGTTTAATGGTCCTTGTGTGAATGATAATGGTGAAAGATTAATTGAACTCTGCATTGAGAATGGTTTGTGTGTATCTAATACATTTTTCAACCACAAGTATATCCACACATATACTGTACTTGGGAAAATCGTACTCTTGGTCAAAAGAGTGTGATATATTTTGTTGCCTACGATCAGCGTCTGAAACACTTAGTTGTTGACACTTGTGTGATGAGGATCAAAATCGCTCTATTTCCAAGGAAAATACATGAATAATACAGAGCAAAATCAGTGTCACAATACAATCGAGGAATAATAAGTAACAATAAGAATCATGGGCACATTGACATTACGAGTGAGAGTAATCACGGCACATGAGCCGTGAAAAAGTCCGTAGAGAAAGAAACTTGAGCTTAGCAGTCATCCCACGATGGTAAATGGTGGCATCCAGAAAACTGATAGAATTGGTGACATTGATAACCAATGAACCAAATCCAGGGAGAGATGGCAGGGCAGTTAGTGATAGCTGTACAAAAAGCATTTGAAAGTGCGTGAAGATCTGCAGTAACATCTTTGTGCTCAATAGGATCATAATAGCCACAAAAGTGTTCGAAGGCAACATCAGGTTTACGTGCGAAAAACAGTTTGGAGGCTAGGGGTGGAGAAACCACGCCTGTATAATAAGGATAGGCATCTACGAGGTGTTGCACATGTGCGCAAGAAAACCGAGGAAGAGGCAAGACAGCTGCCGTTGAAAAATCATGTCCGAGATACGGTGAATATTGAAGCGGTGGTTCGTCAGACGGAATATCCGAAGACACTTCAATGGAAGTGGAGCCCTGAGACATGTCAGATGTTACTTGCTTCTTGCGATTCTTCTTTTGATGAGGTTTAGGACGCTTCTTGGGGCAATCCTACTGAGGGGCAGACGCAAGCAGTGAAGATTCTAAGAGCTCCGCGGAAACTTCAGGCATCGTTACAAGAGGAACAACTGGCGTGGAAGGGGTGTGATTATGTAAGCCATCAGAAGTGGGAGGAACGCTGGCCATCAGTACTGGCAGTAAATGCATTGGCTTAGGCGAGATCGATATATTGTCGAATTCACTGAAGCACGATGAAATTAACTCTGGGCTAGCGGAAGTCGAAGGAACATTGGACGCTGGACATGAGTCCCCGAGTCGATGGGAGACTGAGGTGAAAGATCATCAACGATACTAGAGCTCGAAGAGACAAGTTCTGGCAAAGTCCAAAGGTTCCGCAGCAGACACGACGAAGTTGGCAGCGAGCTGAGGTTCACCAGTAGAGTGTAGGTCGTGAGACACAGACGGCGGTGTGCTGGGTGACACAAGCATGCCACCGGGCCGCGACCCTGGGGAGAACAACGCAGGAGGAGAAACTTCAGGAATAGCAGAAAGGTCTAATTCTGAGGCGTCAATGGTGATGGAGCGCTGAGTGGTGTTAGAAGAACACAACCCGCAAGAACCAGACAGCGGTGAGCTCGGTGGCGAGAGGGTGAGGACAGGCAGAGACACTGAAGGAGACGATTCTGCAGAGAAACTGAATGAGACGACTCTGCAGAGACACTGAAGGAGACTACTCTACCGAGTCACTGAAGGAGACGATTCTGCAGAGACAATGAAGGAGACGATTCTTCAGAGACACTGAAGGAGACGACTCTGCAGAGACACTGAAAAATATGATTCTGCAGAGACACTGAAGGAGACGACTGCAGAGACACTGAAAAATACGATTCTGCAGAGACACTGAAGGAGACCACTCTGCACAGACACTGAAGGAGACGACTGCAAAGACACTGAAGGAGACGACTGCAGAGGCACTGAATGAGACGACTCTGCAGAGACTCTGAAGGAGACGACTGCAGAGACACTAAAGGAGACGACTCTGCAGGGACACTGAAGGAGACGACTATGCAGAATGAACAACTGGCAGGTGCTCGGGCAATACGTCAACCGCAGGAAGATCAGACGAGCAGACCTCCGGTAGAAGAGCTAGGTGGAGTCAGAACGATGAAAGACTTCGGTTTTGAGGCTGATTCAGGTGCAACTGGAGATGGATTAGCAGTTGAAATTGTAGCAGGGGAAGGAAAACAGAGGGACATTTATTTTGATGGTGTCCAATTTGAAGGCATGCAAAACAATGAAATAGAGTAGCCACGTTAACGTGGTAAGAGTGATGCCTAAGCTTGATTACCAGTTTTGTCGGAAAGGATGAGATCGCTGTGTCTAATGAAAAGATAAGTGCCTGTCGACGACAACTGAGAAGAGGGCTGCCAAAGGGGTCACATACTGTAGCAGGAAGCGTTCGCACCGATCCAACGGGGAGGCCGCAGAATGATAAGAAGCGAATTCGGAATCTCTGGTGATACCGGAAAGAACGAAATGAAGACAGGTCGTTGAGAGAGGGGCTCAGCATTTACACACTGATCCCCGATCGTCAACGGAACAGTGAGAGAGAGCACGTTCAACATAGTGTGAAGACGCCAAATAAATAATCACGGTTCGAGGTTTTCGAACTATGTGTGTAATGCAATCTGGTGGAAGAATGGAGTACATGGCAGTAGAATATGCGGAAAGCTGAGTATTTGGTAACGCTGAATAACAAATTCCGAGATGTAAAGTAGTACGCATGGACTTACGCGCATCGGATGCTGGAGGAACATTGATGGTTAAAGTAGATCCAGAGCGTTGAAAAATGTGATCCAAGGAAGAAGGGGAAAATCCATCCTTAAAAAGAGGAACGCCATCGTAAGGAACAGTAGACGAAGCAGAGTTGGTTACGGGTGAATCGAACGGCGCAGCCATAATGCTAAGGAAGACGTAGAAGGTCACGGTGTAACGAAAACAACAAGAAAGCAACGAGCGCAACACACGGAGCAGCGCGATGACACGAGCACGAAGAAAGCGGAGCTAGCACAACTCAGAAGTGAACCAAGGACAAACCAGTCCAGTCACGTTACGTCAAATACTGGTGACGGGCAAGAAATAAGGAAACAACAGCACGAACGAAGAATTAAAACGAAGAGAAAATGAAAAATAAAGACTCGCCAAATTGGTGGAGTACCAAAACCGAAAGAGAGCTTCATTCTTAAGGCTGAAAACTTACAGCTGGAAAAGTACCGGGAAATAATCAAATCTGGGCCAAAATGACAGAGCTCGTGACGGGCTGTCAGTGATGAGAGGTGCACATGTTGGCTCTGATCGTTACTTGGTAGTGTCACGAGTGAAACTGAATGTTGGTTGGAGAAATAGGATGAGGCCCCGGATGGAAAGAATAAAGGTTGAAAGGCTCCCTGAAAATAATCAGCGTTATTCTGTCTTACTCAGAGAATGACTGAAGGAACTGAAGTCTTGTGAGAGGGATGTAGAAAAGAAGTGGGAATGTTTTAAGAACTGTGTGGTCACTGCTGCTAAAGATGTCTGTGGCACCACAATAGTGGGTAACAATAGAAGTTATGCTTGGTGGAATAGTGAGATTGAAAAGGCAGTAAAGAGAAAGAAGGAAGCCTATTTGGGGATGTTACAAGGTAGAGTTTCTGTGGATGAATGTCGCTGTAAGAAGCGTGAAGCTGCTCAGCTGGTTCGCCAGAGTAAGGCAAAAGATAGGAACGAGAAGGTGAAAAGGCATGAATTGGCTTTTTGGAAAGATAGGAAGTCCTTCTGGAAGTACATGATACTCAGGAGAAATAGGGGAAACAAGGTGTTAAGTTGTGTGAGGAATAGGGTTGGCGAAATGATATGGGAGCCCAATGAGTTAAGTGAAAAATGAGGTGAATGCTTCTGTGAGTTATTAGATCAGGAAAGCAAAGTTGATTCTGAGACAGATGCAGATGATGGCACAGTGAATGGTTAAAGCACAGGAGGGATCTCAAGAGAAGAAGTGTGTAAAGCTCTAAAATATCTTCATAATGGTAAGGCTCCGAGAGTTGATGACATAACTGCCGATATGTTGACATATGGTGATGAGTCTGTAATTGATTGGTTAACTGAAATTTGGCAGTTGTGCTGGGAGTTAGGTATGGTTCTTCGGGATTGAAAGGATGCTATCATTGTTCCCTTGTGTAAGGGAGAAGGTGATCAGACTGACTGCAAGACCTATCATGGTATTATCCTACTAAGTGTGCTAGGGAAAATATTTGGTAAGGTCATTTTTGAAAAAGTACGGGGTCTTACATTAGAGAAAGTGTGGGGTGTTCAGAGTGGTTTTATGCCTGGTAAAGGCTGCACTAACCAAATTTTTGCATTACGCATGATGATTTAAAAGTATCTGGCTGTTGGTAAGACAACAGCCAGATACTTTTAAATCATCATGCGATATTTAGATAAAGCTTACGACCGAGTAAATAGGACACTTTTGTGGAAGGTATTGAATGGATATGGTGTTACTGGGAATCTACTAAATAGTGTAAAAGCCATGTATGCTGGTAGTAGAGCCTGTGTACGAGTGAATGGTGTTTTATCAAAACGGTTTTCTATTGGTGCAGGAGTCAGGCAAGGTTGTGTAATGTCACCATGTCTGTTTAATATATTTATGGATGCGTGATCCCAAAATAGATAATACTGCTTTATGTCTTGGTGTGTGCAGATTGCTGTATGCTGATGACACTGTACTGTACTTTTTCAAAAAGCAAAAGTGAGTTGCAAAGTATGTTGTCCCGGATGTATGAAGTATGCATGAAATTCAAACTGAGTATAAATAAGGGAAAAACCAAAGTTATGGTTTTTGAGAGAGGAACTGGTAGCACTGAATGAAATTTAAGTCTAAATGGCACAGTGATTGACCAGGTGAGTGAGTTTGTGTGTTTAGGAAGCATGTTTGACAGAGAGAACAAATTGGATGGTGAAATTAGTAGGCGAGTGAATTCTTCATTAAAAGTCATGGCTGCTTTAGGAGGTTTTCACAGGAATGATGGATTCTCAAGGGAGTCCCACATGGCTGTTTATGAAAGTGTAATTGTTCCTACGCTGATGTATGGCAGTGAAACCTCGGTACTGCGCGAGAACACAGGAGTTGTTTGTGTGCTGGAGAAATGCGTTACGTGCGGGGGATGGGGGGTTGTGGCAAGACACGTTCTGATTGTGTGAGGAATGAGATTGTGTGAGATGTGTTGCAGTTGTGTGATGTGAAGCAAAATGTTGTTAGCAAGGTGGAGACTAATATGCTTTGGTGGTTTGGCCATGTTGAAAAAATGAGTTATGAGATGCTTACTAAGAAAATCTTTTTAGACAAAGTGGCAGGAAGGAAAGGCAGAGGAAGGCCAAGGAAGTCATGGGAAGATCAGATTCAGGAGTGTCTGCATGAGAAACAAATTATGAGTATGAAGTATAGGAGATCTTATGTACGGCGTGTAATGGATGTCAGTGAATCCCGAATTGTATGTCGAGATCGCTGTAAAAAAGAGAAGTTTCGTACGTCAACTGTAAGTAAAAACTATCTGGTAGTTTGTATTTCTTTTTGGAGCTAACCTCTGAATCTCAGAGAACAGCTTAGTGATATGTATGTATGTATGTATGTATGTATGTATGTATGTATGTATGTATGTATGAAGCAAAAAAAGTCAGCAGCTGATGTCATTTGACCACAGTCCGACCACCATCTTTAAATAACATTGTCCAAAATGTCTTAAAGAAATTATTTGCAGTACTGAAGAATTGAAGACACACACAATTTCCGCGGCATTGTCAGATATTGTAATTTTCACTGGGGTGTAAACATGGTTTATTGATATACAACGAAAGAGCTGAATTTTTAACAATTCCTACAAAAGCACTCTATTATGCACTGAAGTGACAAAAGTCATGGAATACATACCCAGTATTGTGCTGCACCTCCTCTTAACTGGCGAAGTCCAGCAACTCGGTGAGGCATTGTTTCCAGAAGTGCCCCGAAGACTTCTGGAGATATGTTGAGCCATGCCATCTGAATAGCAGCCCACAGCTCCCTGGTATTTGTATGTGCAGGATCTTGGGTGTAAATGAAACTTTCCACCACATCCCATAAATGCTCTATTTGGTTCATGTTGGACGAACATGGTGGCCACACAATCCGTCGGAATTGCCCAGAATGCTCCTTGAACCCATTTTAGACAACTTGGGCCTGATGACATGATGCATTGCCCAGCTGGAAAATCCCATCTTTGTTGGGGTACATTAAGTCCATGAAGGGCTGCAAATGGTAACCCAGCAATCAACAAGGTCATTACCGGTTAATTAGGTGTTTACGAGGACCAGAGGACCCAAACCGTGCGACATAAAGACACCCCACACATGTAAGGAACCATCACCAGCTTGTATAGTGCCTTGTTGATAGCTTGGATCCATGACCTCATGGGGTCTGTAATACACCCAAACTCTACCATCAGCTTTTAATAACTGGTAGCATGGCTCATCGGACTATGCCACATGTTGCCAGTCTTGCAGGTTCCAATTACCATGTTCACAAGCTCAGGTGAGGCGCTGTGTTTGATGTAATGTTAACAAAGGATATCTGGTGAGTCCTGCTCCATGCATACCCCTTGGTTGGTTGGTTGGTTATTAGATTTTATTGGCGCAAGGGCCATGGTTGGCCAAAGAGCGCCAGACACAAGACAAACAGACAAAATTAAAAAACGGGGCATAAATCGCAAAATCTGGCTGACCAAGTAAAACCGAACCATGAGTACAAAGGAAGGGCCAAAAAAGACAATGAAACAAACAGTATGAAAAACATGGTACAATGGTGAGAAACAAGCCGATTAAGTAAAACTGAGGAGTGAGAATGATAAAACACATTACGAAATCGAACACAACTACACATAGGATGAGTCACTCTCCTCCCCCACACACTCCAATATAATGCTGGCCGAGGTCGAGGACGAACTGTCACTATCCTCCCCCTCATGTTCCTCTGCAATGTTAGTTGAGGCTGGGGACGAACTGTCACTCTCCTCCCCCGATGTACCTCTATAATGTTGGTTGAGGGTGGGGACCTCGCTGAGTCCGAGACAGTTGCAATGGTGGGCAGTTGGACCGCGACAGTTGGATGGACACTGCACACCTTTGCGGATTGAGGGCCGGGTCTTCCGCACGTGCAGGCTTTCTGCTGAGAACTGGAAGAGTCGGTCGTCTTCGAAAGAGAAGGCGCAGACTCAGCTATTCGAAAAGGCTGGAGCTCGGGGAAATCCACCTGTGTCGCTTGTTCAGCTGTAGATCGCCTGGCAAGTGCGGCGAGAGCTACAGGGCGCAGAACAAAGGGCTGCACGGGTTGTGGCAGAGACTGAACTACTGCGGCAAAAGTACGCTGTCGGTTGGTGGGAATACCCAACTTGGCCTTGGCAGCAGGGTACGAGAGGCCTTCCAGGGTCTTGAGGCGCTGGATCGCCATCTCGTCCTTCCATTTCATACAGTTGCGGGAGTAAGTTGCATGGGCCTCACCGCAGTTAACACAGCAGGCCGCAGAAGTGCAACCTTCCCCGTCATGTTCACTGGAGCCACAATTTGCGCAACGAGCGGAACTCTTACAGAAACGTTGTGAATGCCCGTACCTCTGGCACCTGAAACAGCGCAGAGGACTGGGAATGTACGGGCGAACTCCACAGACCAAGTAGCCAGCCTTGATTTCGGTCGGAACTTTCGGGGAGTTAAAAGTCAAGATGACATTTTTTGACTTAATCAAAGAACCATCGCGCCGGAACATCATACGACGTGCAGCAATAACACCCTGATCTCCAAGTTCAGTCACCAATTCGTCCTCACTGCATGGCAAGAGATCAAACTCCGAAATAACACCCCGAGAGGTGTTAAGAAACGGGTGAGGTGTCACTTTTACAGGAATGCCTTGAAGACTAGTGAGGTGCAGAAAAGTGTTACTCTGAGAAACACTGCAAGTTTGGACAAGCAGGTCCCCAGAGCGAAGCTTCCTCACAGACTTCAAGGGGCCAACCTCAGCGTCCAAAGCTTTAGAAATGAAAAAAGGAGATCTGGTGGACAGTCTCTCATGCGGATCGATGGATTCTACAAGTAAGTGAGTAGCATGCGTAGTCACAGCAATCGAGGGGAGACGACGCTTCGGAGCGACTGGTACAGCCGCCGAAGAAGAGGTTCCACATTCTTGGTCCAGGTCAAGGTCTAAAGACCGTTTAAGGGTATGAGACTTGGTAGGTTGAGAAGACGAAGGAGAGTCGTTGTCAACTATCATTTTCTCAGGTGACTTAAATTTGGAATTTTGTTTTTTGTGTTTACCCATGGAAAAAAGGAGGAAGATTCGTCTGCAGACTACTCCACCCACCACCGAGCCCTACAAGGGAGAACTGGAGGTCTGCAAGCGAAGAAAATGACGCTGGACACAGTTCTGGAGCTTATACGTCGCAGATATAGTCCGTTGGCTGTGATCACACGCACTCGGCGGACACTTCGGCCTCCGGGTACCGTCATGCCAACGCCTTTGGCATGATCCCACAGCCCCCGGGCTCACCCTGCCGTGCTATACGACAAAAAAGCCGCTAAAGCCCTGCACACAACTTGGTACAAGACTTCTGACTAGAGGTGGGTTAGTCTCTAGCCTCCCGTTTACAGCGAAGCCGGGGTCGAAGAGGAGTGTTGGTACACAGGAGGCACTTATCCGG
This sequence comes from Macrothele yani, assembly GCA_039090855.1. Taxonomy (NCBI): domain Eukaryota; kingdom Metazoa; phylum Arthropoda; class Arachnida; order Araneae; family Macrothelidae; genus Macrothele; species Macrothele yani. Next base: position 162,327,423 of record CM077009.1, read on the forward strand.
TCTCCTGCGACCTCAGCCGCCAGACATCCCATTTCCGCCTCACGGGTCTCCGCACGCGGCAAACATGCAGGTAGGTCTAGCACCCAAACCAGCTAAAAGGAAAAAAAGAAATCTAAAGAAGACAAATCCTGGAAGGGAACCTAAACGGAATCTCAGCAACCTACGAACTGAGCGGTTAATATTAAACAGTTAGTGGTGGAGGGTAACAAAACCACAAGACCGGGGTGTTAGTACATAACGTGGTAGCGATTAGGTAAAGTATACAACACGGGCAACTAGCCAGTGGAGAAAATTAATAAAAACGAAAAAGCGAGACACAAGACCAGCTCGGGATCGTGGGGCCGCGAATCCCCAACAGCTGGATGAACAGCCGTCCCTGCATACACCATCAGCACCAAAAAAAAAAAAAAAAACAAGCGGTGGCATGACATCAGATGTTGACCAGTCACAAGGTCAGCTCGGGCCGTGGGGGCGCCGCTCCCCAAATAACTGGAAAACCAGTTATCCCCGTGCGGGGCATACCCCTTGGACAACTAAATTACGCTGCACTGACCTGATGGATATGTCTCTGGTACTTTTTGCACTGGATGTGGATGTTATTTGCGCCAGTGTCGTTTGTCTGTTAACATGGACAATCCTGGTCACTGTCATTCAGTACCCATGGTTGGGCACTGTGCTTTCCACGGTAGGAGGTAATGCCTTCAACGGGGTATTCCCGGTGCACATGCGACACCGTAGATAGAGGAATGTTTAATGTTCGCACAACTTCATAAATTGAATGTACAATCTGTCTGACTACCGTGCCTCGTTCAAATTCTGATAATTCAAGTCGGCTTACCATAATCCTACTGGCAGTTTTTCAACTTGACTCATAAGATTACACCTCACAATTGGTAAAAATCCTGGCATGCCTCAAAACCCTCATACGATCGCAGCTCCAGTTAAAAATTTGCGTACTGTTATCCCATGAGGTGGCATTTCAGTGTATAAACATGTTAGCACATTGAAAACATGACAACAGACACAGACCTTTTTCTTACTCTTTTCCTTTTCTGTATTATGGCTGAATAAACAGATACACATCTCTCCATCAGTACACATCATTCTTTTAGTTGTCCACAGCACCTGTTTGACTTTTAGTTCAGGACCATGTCTCTAATGAATAAATAAGAACTGCAATAGTGCCTTGACTAAATGCTTTTATTTTAAGGCAAAATGGCAAATTGCTCTTGAAAGTTGTTTTATTCCTTTAAAATATTTTATATCCAAGTTTAATACCTCTTAATTTCTACTTAGGTGTGGCCCTTGTTTTATATCTGTTGTGTAAAGTAAATGTAGACATAGTTTTCTTCTAGATTTGTCTCCGTTCACGTCTAAATCTTCAGTTCGTGTAAAATCATTGTACATCAGCTTCCTGTAAGTTCGTTTTTAATCCAACTTCTTTCGTTTTGTCACTTAGTTTCTGGTAGGTACACTGCAGCTCTAAGGGGTAGTTGTGAAAGGAATTAGGTGTTCAAAAAGACAAAGGTAGTTCAAGATTTAAAGACACCAAGTTCAAAGATTGAAAAACATTTTACAGTATGGCACTGGAGAGTTTGGAAAATATTATGTCTGTCTCAGTTCTTTTCCAATTTTTATACATGCTATTTTGATGGGTCGACTGAACCTTCATATTTGTGGTTTCATATACAATAAGTTAGCTTTGCGTTAGGGTCATCTACCAAATGACGTGTTGGTACACCTTTCTGTAACAATCACTGCTTGCAGACTTCTAGAAACAGATACTACAGATGTCAAACGCCCTCAGTGCATAACTTGAATCATTTCCGCTGAAGCAACTTCGTCAGTTATCTCATTCTGTAGAGGATCAGAAGTTCTCATCCATTCTAGCATATCCCACAAATGTTCAATGGGATTACAATCAGTGAAGTTTAGAGGCCAAGCTTCACATTCCCCAACCACTCAGTAGTCGAACAAGCCTGATGACATTGTGCATTGTCCTGTTCAAAGATGGAACGTGCTTCAGGTAAACCTCCTGCAGATATGAATGGAGATAGTTGGCGTAGCATCCATCATTCAGTGATTGTGGAATAATAACCAATGAACCTAGGGCTTGCCAGGAAAAAGCTCCCCACACCAGAATGTCACCTCCACCAATCTGCCGAACCCCAACTGTGCAATCAGGGTAGATAGGGTTTCATGTTGTTTATGCCACATGCGAACTTGGCCATCAAATAGGACTCATGATAACAGATGACCTTCCATCAGTCGAGGGTCTACTTCTGATGTTTCTTGGCCCATGCAGGGCATTATTTGCACAGACTGGGCATCATCATGAATACCCTCTTTGGTGTATGGCTGTAAAACCACAAGCTATGCCATATAGTACATATGGAAATAGATCGAACTGCAGTGTGTACTGGAGAGTGAGCTGGGTGTCTGTTACATGTCTGTTGCTAAGATACCAGCCATGACACCTCTTCTAGGACCAACTGTGCATGGCTGAACAGGAGGAGTCCTTCTGCTGAATGTCTTTGTATGGTTAGTCTAGTCATTGTACAACTCTTGATACAGTGTGGAGCAACCAACAAGTGGGACTGTTTCTGAAACAATGGCACCTGCTGTCCAGGGGTGCCAACTATTTGGCTGCAGTCAAATTGGTCAAATTCCGCATTACTGTCAAATATTTGCTGATTTCATGCACAGGATAGGTGTTCACAATTTATATTAGCCACATGTGATGTCGATATCATGTGGTCCTTCGTTATCGCTCCGAATATCTAAAAGAGTGTTGTTCCTAATACAAATCTATCTCAGTGTATATTGCTAATGATATTAATGTATACCTGTTCAATACCACAGGATTTCGAAGACAATAAATATGACTTACGTTTGTATGAAATGCCTTTCCGTAATGAATACAAACCACGCATAGTGGGAATTCATGTTCATTCACTCTTTTTCGTAGTACTTTCTGTTCATGGGTATGATCGATAGCCTTTCCTGAATTAAGCTTGTACTCGTGGTTGAACCATGTGCAATATTTCCTTCAAGCAATGTTACAATATTGTAGTGAACATTTTGTAAACAAGTTATAATAGCCTGGTTTGTGTGTAATTCTTAAAATCCCCAGGGTCTCCATATTTATACTACAGGACCACTGCAACACTGTTCCAGTCATTAAGAATATTTTCTTTGTTATATTTTGAATTACCCGCTGTATATTTTACGGATGAGACTCAACTCACAAACTGTCAACAAACAATCAGTTCATAGTTGTGCACATTGTAGAGTGTGTACCAATAAATTGTTTCTCAGTTCATTAAAGGAATACAAATCACCAGGTTTTGCAAACATTTTACGATGTGTGCAGAAAAACGTGTAGTTCAGTAATTCCCCATTCTCTGCTGCATTGCATTACAGTATGCACACTTGTAACTTAGTAATTCCCCTTTCTATGCTGTATTAAACGCACAATACAGCAATTAGAAAATAATACGAATGCTACGATATAAAAATACTGCCATAAATATTTTTTCTTCGTACACTAGCTTGATCATCTGAAATATTTCAATTGATGAAGACAACAAAAATAATATGCACCCTGCCATAAGAATTTTGGCAGTGAAACTTCTTGCAGAGGTAAATCAAATTGAAATGGCATTAAACGCACTAGAGGATAAGGACGTAATTCTGTGCAGCTTTCTGTTAAGACTAAGGAAGTATAGAGAACAATTCTTGGCTCATATTCATAATTCTGTTTTCCAGTTCGATAGTATGTGATGAAGAAATTCTGTTTTCAGAATAAATTTAGTTGTTTTCAAATAATGTATTTTTACAATAAACGTGTTTTTCGTGGGATACATTAATTTCTTGGCATCTGTTCAGTATTCATAACTTTTATTTAATGTTTTCATTTCAGAGCAATTAAATATTTCTTGTTTTCTTATATGGGCCCAATACACTTGCTAGTAACCGTGTATAATAGGGCACTGTGCTTTGAAATGTTATTGCTGTTTGGGTTGCTCTATACTCACATAAGGCCTATCTAGTCAGGCTGTTCACTATTTTGGTAAGTACACACCTACAGTAGATCGTTTCCCTCCAATTGTTGTGCAAATAAAAACCAGTTCGAGCGTTGAAAGTCTGAAGGTTGGATCGAGTTGCCGCATTTGTTTGAGCCTTCTTTTTATAACCCTCCAGCATTACAAACAGTTTATCCACACATTGTTGACAGTTCTCGTCCTTTATTCTTAATTGATTCAGTACATCTTTAAAAATGTATTAGAAACAACTGGGTAAATAAAAAAAATCCTGAAAAATATATGTATTATCCTAAGTTGTATGAAGACAACAGTGAATCAGAGAAAGCATTTTTGTACAGCAACTCTTGACATTGTGAAAAAAACTTCATTCTCATGAAGCCAACAGTTGGCTTACATATGGTTACAAGTTATCGTACAAAGCATTGTCACCAACAAGTTTAGAAAAACAGAATGTAAAATTAGTCTTGCAGTTGTTTAATGCATTTGTAATTGAAGTTTTATTACAGGTTGGTGAGAAACTAAATTTCCCTCATTATAAAGAAACAGGTAATTACATAAAAATTATTAACACATGGTGGAGTATAGTTAATGTAAAATCACCATTTAAAGGTAATAGACTAAATGATGTATGTAAAATGTCTTTAACAAATTCACCCTTTGATAAGAGTTTAATATTTCTCAACAGATTTGTAAACTGGCTAGATTCTTGGAATAACATGCATTCAAATACTGGAATGTTATCTAAGGAGACACATGCTGCTTTGAGATTGAGATGGACTTCATATGCCTTTTGCGAAATTGTATCTTACTATTGTGAAGAATTGGGCATGTTGTATATATTGCCTGGTAAATTCCAGACTGACCATCTTGAGTCATGTTTTTCTAAATACCGCCAACTTGTTGGTGCACAATTTAATGTATCTATGCGACAAATATTTTATATTGAAAAAAACTGGGAATGCAGTCCTTTCTGAAATTTGGTTTTAAAACAAAAAGCTATGGTGAAATTGAAATTCATAAATTTGATGTTGAAGTGAATATGCATGATGTTTTACAAACTACTGATTATTATTCTAGTATTGACATATTAGTAATAGAAAGTGATGTCAGTAGTGTTAAAGATAAAATTCCCATTATAACATATTTAGCTGGATATTGTGCAAGAGCTGTTTGAAAAAATCACTTTGCTCTTAATGTAATGGTCTTGTGATTGAAACAAAAACTTGTATGTGGTTTAGACCACAAGCTGATTCAAGGTTTAGACCGAGGAGAATTGCTTTATCTACAAGACATAGTTGTAAAAATAGTTTTATATACTTATATTATTATTGAAAAGTTTTGTTTAAATTATGAAAAATAATTTCTCCAGTTTTGTAATCAGAGGAGAGTAGCAACAGATTTGAATGTACATATTTTGACTACTCAAAGATTATTTGAACCATTTGATTGTTGTAAAAATGGACATTTATTTGAAGATATTTTCAAAATGATTATATGGCATTCAACCAACACATTGCTTAATAACTAGTGTAAACAAAAAAATGATTGCACTGAAGCTGAGAAAAGCAAAAACTTAATAAAAAAGCGAAAGCTGGAAACTTTATAAAAATAAATATCTGAAAGATTGTGACATGCCTCTCTATGGAGGAGACGGCCAAACCTTAACAATGCATGGAGAGAAAAAAGGCCTAAAGCAATGCCCAAAAATGTCCAATCTAAAAGATTTGACATATTTGGGCATTGCTTTTAAATCTTTCATATTTGACATATACAGTATGTGAAATCTCAAAGCTTTTTGTGTTTAATTTTGATATGTGTACTTTTATCATCCGTGGGGAACAAACTCCTAGCCCCCAACTATGGATTAAAAATTGGGTGCTGGCAGGGGTGGTTCCTGAGTGCATTCAACAGCGATAATTTTGTTTAATATATCTATTCAGCATGTACATTGGTAATGTTAGTTAAAAACTATAATCGGCAGTGACTATTTCCCTACCGGGGTGGATTGCTCTACCCGGAGAGCGAAGTTTATTGGGTAAGTTTTTCTCTTTTGTTGTTGTAATCAGTGATATATTTCTTAATAACTATTTGAAAAAAACTACAATTTTAATGTGTAATCTGCAGATGTAGTCATTATCTCAGTAGGCAAATCTGCTTTTCTATTTTAGTCTTGTTCATCTTGGATGCTATACAGAAATGAAAAAAAAACAGATGTGGTTTTTGATCAGAGTGATAAAACATTCGGCTTTACCTATTCAATTTTTTCTCTTAAAGCTTCTTCTTAGAAAGTGTATGTTAAGTGTCTTCAGGAAATGCAGGGTTTCTTGTAATAATAATAATAATTTTATTATTTTAGCTGTTACATTATACCTTCATCAATTTTGTATTTACATTTGAATGTAAAAAGTAATTATTATAACAGCCAGGGAAATTGGGGAAAAGGTTTTTATATGACCTGACTAAAGCCCTGACCTCCGTATGTAATAGATCCAAGTCACATAAAAATTGTCAAAGAATGAAGGTAAGTAGTAGGTTGGTCATGCAGTAGATCAGTTAGTTGTTAATAGACCGTATGCATGTGACGTCACAGCAAGGTAAACCATCCTAGCAGACGCCCTGGTGATCAACTGGTGTACAAACACTGCTTGGATTTGCATTGTGGAGCGTTAAGTAAGATGGTGTTATGTGCTACTTTCGGCTGCGGATACCGAAGTGGGAGAGATAATGATGAGTCCTTTTATAGATTACCATCTGAGTGAACGAAGTGGGATCAGAATTATAAAAACAAATATTCAGAAGCGCCAAAATTTGTGGTTATCGCGTATCAGCAGAGTTGACGTTGATGACCGGAAACAAAGGAACATTAGAGTGTGTAGTTTACATTTTGTAACAAATATGTTCTTAATTTACTGATGCGTTATCAACAAAAACTCTATGAAGATCTTTAGACTGGAATTAACCTTTCTTTATGAATGACTTGCACGATTTCGTTTGCTCGGGTGTGAATTAAGGCGTTAGTGCAAAAAACGAAATAATTAACAATATTGCCGTGTTCTATTCGTCGCAAGAACTCGTTATTATTCAAGAGAAATGAGTTTGGAATTACATATGGGTCACCACAATTGCCCAATAACTTAAAATTGTCAGAATAAAGCTATTTTTGATCGCCAGATAACCCACTTACGTAGCCCATTAAATGCATCTTTGATCTCACTTGTACACCAGTTGTTTTGCAAGAAATCAGCAGACGGAAAGTTGACGTGAACCGCGGTTTCGTGACGTCAATGCATACGGTCTATTAGCAGCATTTAAAAAAAAGAATCGAAATGCTGTATATTAATTTAAGGGTTTTTTTTTTATAAGTTCAGCAAATATGTTTGTAGTCTTTTTTAAACAAGTTGGGGAAAAGACCTGACTGAAGCCCTGAAAAAAAACCTCATATACCTGACTAAAGGAAAAGACCTGACTAAAGCCCTGAAAAAAAACTTATATGACCTGACTAAAGCCCTGAAAAAAAAAACTCTATGAAGATTATTTGTTAACGTATTTTCGTTCTTCAGGTAAAAGATTTCAAAAAGGTGGTCCCTGATAGTTGATACTTTGTTTCATTTGTTGTGTTCCAGGCAAGCATGGCTTTATTTGAAATCTGTTTCTAGTTTCAGTTATGGATATCAATATTTATATATATATCATCATCATCATCATTGTCAACCATTATCAATCCACTGCTGGACGAAGGTCTCCCCAAGTTTCCTCCACAACGGTCTGTCTTGTGCCAGTCTCCTCCATGTCACTCCCGCATACTTTCGAATTTCATCCACCCATCTTCCATGTGGTCTTCTTCTGGGTCTTTTCCTGTCCCTTGGAATCCAATCTAAAATTTCGGCTGTCCATCGATGGTCTGTTCTTCTGGCAGTATGTCCAGCCCATTGCCATTTCAGGGATTTAACTCTGATCATGATGTCTTCCACTCTTGTCATTTTTCGGATCCACGTGTTCCTCTTTTTATCTCTCCTGGTTACACCAAGCATGCACCTCTCCATGCTGCTTTGAGTTGTCTGCAGCCTTTGTATGTCTCTTTTAGTTAAGGTCCACGTCTCTGCACCATACGTAAGCACTGGAAGGATGCATTGATCAAACACTTTTCTTGTAAGACATAATGGCATATTGCTCTTGAAAATTATGCTGTTTCTTCCAAAAGCTCTCCAGGCAAGTTTTGTACGCCGATTAATTTCTTCACCAATGTGACCCTCACTTGATATCTGCTGTCCAAGATAAACGTATGTGTCTGTTATCTCCGGCTTTTCTCCATCAATCGATAAATCTTCATTTCTTGTAAAAGCATTGTACATCACTTTTGTCTTCTGAAAGTTCATTTTTAATCCCACTTCTTTACTCTTGTCAGCAAGTTCCTGGATCATACTCTGTAGCTCTGATGGGGTAATTGCAAAAATGACTATGTCATCAGCGAAACGACGGTGGGTTAGATAATCTCCATTAATCTTTATCCCTTTGTTTTCCCAGTTCAGTGATTGAAAGACATTTTCCAATGTGGCATTAAAGAGCTTCGGAGATATGGTGTCACCTTGTCTCACTCCTTTTCCAATTTTTATGTGTGTTGTATTTTCAAACAGCCGAATCTTTGCACTTGCATTTTCATAGATGTTATTAATAATATTAATGTATGCATCTTCAATACCGCAGGATTTCAGAGCCATTGCAACTGCTGATGGTTTCACCGAATCAAAGGCTTTTTCATAATCGATAAAAGCCATGCACAATGGAAGTTCATATTCCCTCGCTCTTTCAATTAGTTCTCTCAGTACGTGGATATGATCTATTGTGCTGTAGCCACTCCTGAATCTAGCTTGTTCTCTCGGTTGAGCCATGTCCAGTGTCACCTTCAAGCGGTGTGAAAGAACTTTAGTGAATATTTTATAAACCACTGATAGGAGGCTGATAGGTCTGTAGTTCCTGAGATCCTCAATGTCACCTTTTTTATGTAGCAAGATCATTGTAGCGTTGTTCCAATCCTCAGGAATTTTCCCTTCATTAAGGCATCGAGTAAAAATTTGGGTGAGTACTGTTTCGATTTCTCCACTTGCTTCTTGTATGATGTCTACAGTAATTCCATCTTCTCCTGGAGCTTTTCCCCACTTCATGTTCTTGATTGCATGTGCAAATTCTGCTGGGAGGACTGGAAGAACTCTGGTACTGGTACCTTTCATGTCTGGAGTACATGTATCATCCCTTTCATATAATTTGGAGTAGAAATCTTTCACTCTTGTCAAAATTTCGCCTCTATTTCTTGTTATAGAACCATCTTCTTTTCTCAGTGCCATAATCTGTTTTTCCCCTTACTGAGATGTCCCTTTGCTATCTTTAGGCTTTGGTTGTTTTCAATTGCTTTCCTAACTAGTTCACAGTTGAATTTCCTTACGTCTTCAGTGATACTTTTTCGTATTGTCTTGCATAGCTCTATATATTCCACTTTGGAAGTCACATCTTCTTTAGTTGTCCTCATCACTCTTCTTTTTTGCATCAACATTTTGGTTTTTCCTGATAATTTATTTACATGCAACTTGTTCTTAGACCCAGCTAATTTTGTTGCTGTTTCCATAAGAGCTTTGGTTACCTTTCTGTTAACTTCAGAGATGTCCACTTCTTCCGATGTTAGGCCTTCTAAAGCAGAGAATCTGTTCTTGAGTTCCAACTTGTAGGTATTATGGTGTTTTTTAAGGTTGGTTATGTCAATACATTTTGTTTGTCTTATGAGCTTGCTACGTTCGAGTTTAGTGTTGAGGTGCATCTTACATCTCACCAATCTATGGTCACTGCCTGTGTTGAACTTGTTTAGCACACTGCAGTCTTCTATGACGAATTTTTTGTTACACATAATAAAATCAATTTCACTTGTCGTCCCATTTGGATGTCTCCATGTCCATTTCCTGTGTGGCTTTTTCTTGAAAAAGGAGTTCAAGAAGAAAAACCCTTCTGCCTCTGCAAACTCTACGAGAGTATTTCCACGCTGGTTTCTGTTGCCGTGACCGAATTTACCTACTGAAGTTTCATTCTGTTGCCGTTGCCCTATTTTTGCATTGAAATCTCCCATAATTATCTTCAAGTGCTGCTTACCTTTATTATTTAGATCACGAATTTCCTCATAAAATTCTTGACATTGATATTTTGTTTAATCCTTTTAAACATATTTAATCTCAAAACATATTGATATAATTGTTTTATATTCGAAATGTTATGTTGATTAATAATAGGGGTTATGGCGAGTCCTACAGATTATTAGGTAGCTGGTCGTAATGTAATGGCTGATCAGTGTAGTTAACATAGTCATATTCTGTTGCTCGATCCTGAGTTAACCTGGCAAGTTTATGTATAGGGTATAGCTGTTGTCTGGAAGTAGTGGAGTAAAATTTTTGTCCTATACGGCTAAATTGATTTTGTCTGCTCGGTAGGGTGATTATGACTTGTAACTAGCAATTAATTTAATTGTCTTGTCACTTTGTTTTAAGAAGATGTGAAGACAAAAATGAGCTGTCGTTTTTTGTATGGTAATGTGGCAGATTTATTAGTTATGTATGCCTATACAAAATACAATTTTTCTTTCCACGGAATGCGAAATGACAGCTAAGTGGTTGTTATGCCAATAGAAATGACTTACGTAATGCAAAATAAAAAATGTCAATAAGCGGAACTCAGTCCAGGATGCTGAAGCTAAACTGTATTGCTATTGAATTGGGTGGAAGGAAAGAAAGAAAAAATAATATAAAAGTGCTGTATAATTTTTTTTTCTAATTCGGTTTTAAAGCTGCCTTCTATTCCATTTTGAAATGTTATCCTATACCTTGATTATGTTTGCATTAAATTTCCATGTAAGTCCAGTTATCACAGTGAATTCCTAAAGTTTATGCTGTCACAAGTGCAGTTTTTTTCTTTTGCTTCATGTTTTGTATGTGACAGACAAAAAAAAAGGTTGCCCGTTTATTTTATACCATAATGGTTGCTGATAAGACAGAGCATGTACTGTTATAATTTTAATTGTTATGCTCAATAGTTATCTACTGCTGTATTGCAAAATACCTCAAAGCATTGTGAATAAATCTATACCTGTTAATGGTGTAAATGTTTTGTTTTCACACACACAGCCAAAATAAAGTTTCTTGCATGGATCTGTTTGCCTCTCGAAAACCCAATACATAGGCTGATACCCCCTTTGCAAAATCTATGGGAAAAAGTCAATAATTATCTATTATGTGCATTTAATTCAAGTTGGTTCTGGAGAAAGTTGTAAATAAATAATTGCTATATGGGCTTTCAAAACTTTGAACTTCATGTTTCATGTCAGACTTATTTGCACATCTCAAGTTTCATTTCATATGTTGAGCCATACGCACCATCCACCCCAGAGAAGACTACGTTATAGATTCTGAAATTTGGTGTCACAAATGCACTCATAATTGCTATCTCCCTAAGAAACCAGATGAGTAATGGAAAAAAAGACTAATCTGCTTGTGTTGCTACAAACAACAATGTTACGCTCTTGTTGCACTATTATAAATACTAAATGAACGAGACTGATATCACACATTATGACAAACTCAAGTTTTTCTTTACTGTATATTTTTTGTGTGTTCCCATTTATTGATTTAATATTGATTAGTGAAAGTAGATGTTCACAGTGGTCAAAATTACACTGTTGATGATGCAAATTCTGAAGAAAATTGAAAAACACAAACTTTCCGCACCACCTTGAGCCTATATCACCTGTAAACATTCCAAACTTCGAATGTTTACAGGTGATCAAGACCGAAGACGGTGAAAGTGTTCCGCATTTCTGATTTTTTTAATGTAATAAACATGGTTTTACATCTACGCTCGGTTATTATTTATGTATTGCATTTTCTAGAAATTGGGTGACTGCTCTTATGTGTTAGATTTTATTTCAGAATATATGACAAGAGAGATTGTTTAAATCAATACCTGTATTATTAATATCTGAGAAAGTGGCCCACATAATTTGAAGGAAACTTTGGAATAATTTCTGTACAAAAACACCATCAAAACAAGAAAGGCTGCCAGAATGTTTCTAATCACATATGCAATTAAGTCAGAGTAAAAGCAACTGTGTCTGATTAATTCTTTTTTTCATTAAATAACACAGGTTTAAATTGTTCAGTGATTTTTTATGTATCCTACACCCCAATACTAGCAAATTTATGAGAATATTTCTTCCACAGTACGTATTTTTTGCAACGCACCTTACTTATTACTTGGAACTCCTAACAAAGAATATCTAACTATAAGTAGGTAAGGCTCAGCGAGACGTAACTAGTGCCACTATATTATGCGGCAAAGAATTACTACACAGAAGCCAACATTACAGGCTGATGCCGCAGGATGCCGAGCAGACTGAGTTAGACTGAGCATGCGTGTTTGTGTTCAAAGAATATAAACGCTTGTTTGTGTTGGCGTTTTGTTCAAAGGTTTTGTTGTTCTCATCTAGATCTGCGTTTATATTACAGCCATGAAATACACCCACTCCATTCCGATGAATAACAATTCATGGAATGGAGTGGATGAATAAAAATTCATGGAATGGAGTGGATGAATAACAATTCATGGAATGGAGTGGATGAATAACAAGAACAAATTTGAAACCGTTTGAAACAAATATCCTGGAAAACCATTAAAACAACGTTTGCTGAAAAAAAGCTATCGTTACGTTGAAAAAATTAATTTATCAATTATATGAAACTGACTTTTATGAAAAATACCTCGTAATATTGTAAAATGAAAGAGGGAAGCATTCGATTACACATTGCATACCAAACAGACAGCTTTAAGCATATACTCGAACGTGACAAATTAGTCCGGTCGGTAGAGAGCTCAGTTATCACGCCAGCGGCCCAGGTTCAAACCTACTCAGATGCAAATAGGTGTTTTTCCGATCTCTTGGGAAAATTTCCCGAGCGCAGTGCGTTTAATTTACGAACTTCGGAAGGGCAGAAAAAAAAATTGTAGCTTTGGGAAACTGCGGTTGTCTTTGCTTTTTTTTTTTTTCTTTTTTATTATTATGGCTACTACTGGGAAATTGGCGGACAGTGCTGGCCCAGCAAGACTGTTTTTGCTGGGTACCTAATGTTTACGTTTTGTGGGAACCCATTCCTTTGTTTTGCTACTGAAAGTTCCATGCAAACAATTTTTAATACGAAGTACCACGAATCCCATGGAAATTCAAAACCAGCCTCAGCATTTTTGACATTTAAGGTATATTGTAAATGGGAAATTCATGCCAAGCAACCTGGTATTACTACGGTGCTTAAAGTGAGAATAAAACTGCTAAAATTTCCTTAAAATAATATTAATTGCTAATGTATATATTTGTTTCACCAAAAGAAGGGACAGGAGGGATACTCAGAAAAGAACAAAAAGAAAATGCTTTAGTAGACCCAATGAGACCGAAGGAAACAGTCGCAGATCAAAGCTTAGCTTCCTTTCCGTGAAATAGGCTTCCCGTCCCTTGTCTCCTACGCTTTTTGCGCCTGAATGTTAACTTTCCCGCAGAGCATCTGCGGCCGCATTACATGGTGGCGCTGCTGTCGCCTGTTTTACATTATCTCTACGAGAGTTGAGCTTCTTCACGCGAAGCGTTTATATTCTTTGCTCCTAATTCAATAAGCTTTCTTCTATTTTTGGTTTTTGATGCCATTATGAGCATGCAAATGGAAACAAGTTATTTAATAAGTATGCACTTATTAAATAACTTGTTAGGCTTGTAAGGCCACAGAGAATGGAGAGACAGAGCGTGCACAAGCCAGAGTTATGGAAATTGGTGGGCGGGGAAAAAGAACGATAGCAGAGCACCGTCGGCGCTTTATGGAACTAAACCCCACATGCTCTCTGACGTAACGTCCCTACTGTAACGCTCATAATTCGAAATTGGTTACTTTGCTTGTTATTACTACCGTTACCACTGTGTGATTCTGTGATTATAACAACGCTTTTCGTTATTTCGTAGAAGTTATTTTCGGCGGATAATTATTTCATCTTTTATATGTAGGAAATCTTTGTCTATTTTTTAACTGTTAAAAATCGATATAAGTAAAATTTATATCAGAGTAGAGCCCTTACTGTATTTTGTTTTTCGTAATTCCATTTGATCCTTCGGGCAGATGTTTGATTCGTGATACAATTATGTCAGTTTGTTACTTTTTATTTGCCATTGCTTTGATATTTTTCCGTTGTTTATTTTCAAATTCCAGCAGTAGTATGTTGCGTTGACGAAGGTCTGCATTTTGAGAACGAAAGCTGCTACAGATTTATTAGTTTCTTTTAAGTCAGAGTTAGTACTTTATTTCTCAGTATAATTCCCGACTGCAAAGTGCTGTTCTTACGATTAAGAATATACGCCTAATTCCGTTACACCTACCGCAAAATTTCTCGGTCAATCACGCTACAGTGAACCTAACCAACTCGGGAAGTAAGGAAAATGGCGGCTCTCGCAGGGAAGGAAAGTCGAAAGAGACATTTGTAAACAAGTGGGAGGAGCGTAGTTGTGACGTCACTTTTAGTTCTCATTAACAGGCCGTGGGGCCGCCAACGTCTATGTGAGTTTAACATTATGCTGTTGCCATCGGACAAAGTGGAGAATTTCCTTTACGATCTTCTAGAGTGCACACTCTGTACCTCTCTTCTCTGTGTGTAAGGCTTTTCCACGGTCTGAAATTTATTTCTGGCAGCTAGCATCAAGACAAAGGTACGTGTTTCCGCAAATAAAATACCAACATCCACATATCACGGTACTTTCGTATATTTCGGAACTGCCTGACTTAAATCTTATGAGTTAATGAAATATATGACACTAATTGAAATGCGCGATAAGCGGAAAGTGCTTAAAAATAAATGCTATTTACATGTAAGCCGATTTGTACCTATGATGAAATATTCTTTCACTCTGTAAACAATGACGATCGTTCATAGGTTTTCGTGTTTTTTATGAATGAATGAAACAAAATATTAAGCTTACTATTTTGAACTTTACGTAGACAATCTAACCAACGAAAGTTAAAAGCTAAGGGAACGAGCACAACCCTTCGCTATCCCTATTTCGTAGACAGAAGCTCCTATCCTAACATCGTTCGTACGGACACGGAGCAGCTACAGCAGTCGATCGATAGCACGGCTTTTGATGACGTCACAAATCGGTGATCGGGCTTTCTCTCTCTCGGTGGCCACGATTTAGGGCCACTGGTTCCATGGAAGAAAGAGAACCAGTGCCGTAAGACAAACCCAACATCCATGCCTCACTGGGATTCGAACCCGGACAAATGATCAGAAGCCATTGCTTAGACCACTGCGCCACCGGAGCTTCCCTAATTTTCGGGCAAACTCGATGTTATTATTGTAACATTGTAATCCATGTTGACATTGATCACTCTGAAGCAGCAGCTTTCCACTCCGGTGCGCGTGTGGTCTAAGTAATGGCTTCTGATCATTCGTCCGAGATGAGTCCGGGTCCGAATCCCATTGAGGTATGATGTTGCGCTTGTCTTACCGCAATGACTCTCTCCCTTCACTGGAACCAGTGGCTTTAAATTAGAGACGGGCGATTGCTTATGACCCACTGACTTTCTCACGGTAGTCGTAAAACCTCCAATAAAAAAAAGCAGCACTGCTTTTTTGTTCCTGTTTGTTTCTCCAATGGGCTATTCTTCCACAAACGGGCGCGCTCCTCATTTCTCACAGCTAGGACAGCCGAACTCTAGAACAGCTCCGCGAGCAATCTATTGTTTTTGATCTGGCAACTCATCTGTTGTTGTTTAGATTCGAATGTAAACATTATGGGAATTGACAAAGTGGTTATCTTTGCCACAGAGAAGAGAGGTACAGAGTGTGCACTCTAGAAGATCGTAAAGGAAATTCTCCACTTTGTCCGATGGCAACAGCACAATGTTAAACTCACATAGACGTTGGCGGCCCCACGGCCTGTTAATGAGAACTAAAAGTGACGTCACAACTACGCTCCTCCCACTTGTTTACAAATGTCTCTCTCGACTTTCCTTCCCTGCGAGAGCCACCATTTTCCTTACTTCCCGAGTTGGTTAGGTTCACTGTAGCGTGATTGACCGAGGAATTTCGCGGTAGGTGTAACGGAATTAGGCGTATATTCTTAATCGTAAGAACAGCACTTTGCAGTCGGGAATTATACTGAGAAATAAAGTACTAACTCTGACTTAAAAGAAACTAATAAATCTGTAGCAGCTTTCGTTCTCAAAATGCAGACCTCAAAATGCAGACCTTCGTCAACGCAACATACTACTGCCGGAATTTGAAAATAAACAACGGAAAAATATCAAAGCAATGGCAAATAAAAAGTTACAAACTGACATAATTGTATCACGAATCAAACATCTGCCCGAAGGATCAAATGGAATTACGAAAAACAAAATACAGTAAGAGCTCTACTCTGATATAAATTTTACTTATATCGATTTTTAACAGTTAAAAAATAGACAAAGATTTCCTACATATAAAAGATGAAATAATTATCCGCCGAAAATAACTTCTACGAAATAACGAAAAGCGTTGTTATAATCACAGAATCACACAGTGGTAACGGTAGTAATAACAAGCAAAGTAACCAATTTCGAATTATGAGCGTTACAGTAAGGACGTTACGTCAGAGAACACGTGGGGTTTAGTTCCATAAAGCGCCGACGGTGCTCTGCTATCGTTCTTTTTCCCCGCCCACCAATTTCCATAACTCTGGCTTGTGCACGCTCTGTCTCTCCATTCTCTGTGATCTTTGCATTCTGTTCTTATTTTTTTATTCATCATGATGGCAAAGGTTGGTTTCATCAAAAAAATATTTCAAGTACTAAATAAAAACAATAACTGAGATGTTGAAAAAGAACTAAAATAAAAAAAAGAAAGATCTTACCACTATATACGTTGGGAAGACATAAAAAATTATTCTTTCGTATTTACAATAAGTATTTTAATTCGTACTGAGAAATATATAGCAAAAGACAATTTAAGAAGAAAAGCATCGCTGTTTATTGCCATTCGTGATTAATTATTATTTCAAGGATTTCTTCGAAAACGTTAACGAGACAATACGAATTCCATTGAGGCATCATAAAATACAACAGACCATATCAACTACAACTTCATGGAATTTTAATACTATCGAAGGTTAATATGGACAACTTAGCGTTGCCAGATCAAAAACAGTAGATTGCTCGCAGAGCTGTTCTAGCGCCCCGCTGTTTTGGCTGTGAGACATAAGGAGTTCGCCCGTTTCTGAAAGAATACGTCGTCGAAGTGTGACGTCACAAGATGGCGCTGGGCAGAAACAAATGTCTGTTCCTCCATCATTCCGATAGCGTTTCAGCGCGATTGGCGAGATGTGCTCATATTTTGCAATTTCTTTGTTTCTTTCTGACAATTTGAAGCTAATTCAACGCGGTGAAAATGCTGTGAAGTCCTCTCACATCCAGTCATTTTATTATGAACCGCACAGCGAAGAAATACATGGGAAAATTCATGCTGTCATGAAAGATAAGATTCATAGCGTCGAGGTACTGTATGCTTTTTATGTTTATTTTTCATAAATTATTTTATCTTATTTCTTTAAGTTTTATACGTATCATATGTGAACTGACCACCTATGATTCTTCTTATTCTTATTCTTTAATGTTCCAAAAATTTATCAGTACACATATACTGCCCAAAATTGCCCATTTTCAAAATATCTTTAAGCACACATCAGTGTTCCTATTTTTTTAATATGAAGAAACATATGTCTGGAAAGATTACTTTTGCACGTAAATTCTTTGAAACGGACATCACATTGATGACGTTTTTCACCAGTATGAATGAGCATATGCTGTGAAAGATTACTTTTCCTGCAAAAAAAATTAACACTTCCCCTGCCAATTCAATTGGCTTCTGAAAAATCGTATTGAAATATGCATTCAGTAAGAAGGGATGTACTGCATGTTAAGTGCATGACATACATTCCTGTCCATTTACACGCTTACATTGCAAAGTGTACATTTTGCGGATGATCTTCAACTGTGTCAATATATTTTAACACCTATTAGTATATTTATATTTTTGCATAGGGTACGTCAAATCTCCCAAAGGCATCGCATGTTATAAAAACTGCGCACGAGTTCACCCGTAAATCGGTACAGAACTTGATATAACAGCCTCTCGAGGCAAACCCTAAAGTTCTGAAAACGATAACAAAAAAAATGGGCGGGATGTGTGATCCAAATTCATATTTTACAGACTACAAAAAATATGCTTGTTCACAAAATTACCAGTCAGTCCACAAATCCTTACCTTGACTTTTTAGTCCATACGGCATGTTTCTGTTTGTTTTTCGGAAATCTATGAAAGGAACACTGATTTTTCATAGTCTGGTGATTACAGTACGCTGCAAAATATAACACCATATCTATTATATCCAATTTCACCTTAAAAAATTAATTGTACGGTCTATCGACAGCCGCCAACGAAGAAACTAATGTTAACTAAGACGTAAACAACGTTTGTTTATGCCCATTAGCCATTACGTGACGTCACGACTTCGACGACGTATAGACCTCCAATGTAGCGTGTCACATAATGAGGATGTAGCATACACATGATTTTCAGCATGACAACGAGCCTTAGTAATGTAAGTAAAGGACAACCAGCCCCGTTAAAATGATGGCGTCCAACTTTGAAACTTTAACTTTCGAGTACAAAATGCGGTATTTAGAAAAAATTAAAGAGATTGAAGGGGAAAATCCTTATGTGCTGAATGTAAGTATCTTCGAAGGTGATGCGAAAAGTTTTCTGAAAGTGCAAATAGTAAATATTACGTTTCGAAGCACATAACAATTTCTCGTCGTCAGTATTGTTTTACAGAGTAATTTAGTTCGTTCACAAATTCGTGAGTAATCAGTAATTTATGGAGAAAATAGGTCTTAATAAGTAAGATTCTCTTCCCTCCCAGGTACGGAGACCTCAGTAAAAAAAGATAAGTTTTCTTTCTATCCAGAAATCACTGATTTCGGATAAAACTCACCCTTGAAAGGTGCTATGCCTTTTTGAGAGTTTAACTCTTCAACAAAAAGTGTCGTTCTAAGCTCTGGGAAGCGATTTCCAAGCCTTAGAAAAATGAGCAATATATATATATATATATATATATATATATATATGGGTTTTTTTTTCGTAAAATGTTTTTTGTAAAAACATAAAAATTTTGCTGGGATTTGTGCCCTATAATCTATTTATCCGTAAATAAATTTTGCAGCATAACACCGATCTGTAAACAGACCTAGACACCAAAAAGGATTTTATTTGGACAACAATTTTAGCCATTATTTGCATTTTTCCGCAAAAGTGTGCTTCAGCTGCAGGTAAAAGTCCAGGTGTACTAAAAATAAAAGCAACGGTAGTTTGTTGAGGAAATATCATATAGAACAAAGCAGTACACTAAAAAACGACAACACCGACAGCCAAATAACCTTAAAAGTGGAAAGCCAAAAACTCGCTAAAAAAGTGAGTCAGGGGAACAGTGTGCTCGAGATATGAAAAATACAGAAGAGCCAAAGATTTGATTCTGACTAAAAGTCAGGTTTGCTAATAAATTAACTTTTAGCCCTACAAAAAGTTTCAACACCCCCTAGATCAACCAGAAACCTTCTGAAAAGAAGTCCCTGGAAAAAAAAAACAACAAAAAAAAGCACGTGCACAGATGTACCGATTGGGTACCGAAGCGTTTATTTAAGAAATATTTTGACTAAGAGACAAACTATAAAAGGTGTTCTATAAGAAAAGAGTCAGTAGCAATAAAA
Source organism: Macrothele yani (assembly GCA_039090855.1). Taxonomy (NCBI): domain Eukaryota; kingdom Metazoa; phylum Arthropoda; class Arachnida; order Araneae; family Macrothelidae; genus Macrothele; species Macrothele yani. Next base: position 162,347,335 of record CM077009.1, read on the forward strand.
CCTAAGCAAAAAATAACCAACACCTTTTAAATTGAACTTTAAAACTTTGAGTCAACGAATGAAACACCTGGCTCAATAAGTGCAAGCACTGCACCCCAATAGCGTTTGAACAAGTAAAAGATAGATTCTCTGCTTTACCAGAAATCACTGATTTCTGGATAAAACTAACTTTTGAAAGGTTTTCTGCCTTTGAAGAGTCAAACTGTTCATAAAAAGTGTTTTCTAAGCTCTGGGAAGCGATCTTCCTTCGTTTGGCATATATGCGAATTTTTTGGGCACTGCCTTCAGAGACAGCAGCTAATAACCTGAAAAAGATTTACGGTCTCGTTTTCCTCTATTACCGCAATGCATAATGCCACAAGTTCTAGGCATTTTGGCTTCAAATTTTATAAACACAAACCGCTAATTATTGCACTTTACGCACTAAGTGCAGGACAGCCAGTTGTGCTTGTCTTTCAGGAACTTGCAGGGCTGTTGCCACTTCACTGAAACTTCTAGATGACGTCACGTGCTACATCCTCATTACGTAAGCCAATCGAGGAACATTGCGCTCCTTCCAAAAAGTTTCCTTGTAGGTATTGAGAAAATCCTCCATCCTCGCGCTCTCCTTTCGTTCATTGGCTACAGCAGAGGACCAATAACAGAAGAATTTTACACTCTCTTTGATTATAGCGCTACATAAAGCCAAAGAATATCTAACGAGAAGAAGTTAAGGCTCTGAGAGACGTAACTAGCGCAGCCGTATATTCAAGGAAAACATGCAGTGCACAGAAGCCAACATTACAGGCTGATGCCGGAGCAGACTGAGTTGGACTGAGCATGCGCGTTTGTGTTGGGGTGGGTTGTTTGTTTACTTTCTTCAATTCTCTCTTTTAGCTCTGCGTTGCCTGCTATAGTCGTTTCAGTGATCTGCAATGGTACAAGTGGACTTACAATTTTATTTTGGTAGTCTGTATCAAGCAAGGCATGTCTTTGATGGAAGAAAATTATAAATCTACTAGGTGAGTAATTACGGGTTTTTTCCATTCCATTTTAAGTGTTATAAAAGGAAACATTTTGAACCTTACATTGTTCCATTGTATGCATGTTGAAATGGAGGTTAATCATTTTTCCCGCCTTTACCTAGAATCATTCTCAATATTATGTTTTCTTACGGTTCACAGCCATTAAGTAAAGAATATAACTAAGGTTACAAGCTACATACATGTAAATCTCAAAGATTCTCCTACCTAAAGGGTACGTTTTGTGGGAACCCATTCATGTGCTTCTGAGAACTCCACGAAAGCAATTTTTAATACTTCAGGGTAACACGAACCCCATTGAAATTCAAAAATGGCCTCAGCATATTTGACATTTAAGGTATATTGTAAATATGAAATTCATGGCAAGCAACTGGGTATACTATAAAGTAGTTATCTGTAGGTATTTCTGTGCAAATTGCACATGTGCATGATTACCCCTGATCATGTGGCCATGCTGATGCACCTGCAATGCAAAATAATATTTATAATGGTTCCATATAAACCAAACACCCCTAAAATAGGGTATAATAAAAATTAGGTATAGTATATTTCAGTTAATACTAAAAATGGGAAATTTTTGTCAGCTGTTTAATGAAGTAGAACTTCCACTTCATACCTCCCAAATCAAGCAGGGCACTTTTTTACTTTAAGGTACTTTCTACAATCGCCATGCGGGTGTTGTGGTGGAAACTAAGCAAAGTGTAAGAGTGTATATTTAATGTGTACACAACTTATTAATTTTTTTCTTGTTTGTTGTTTTGTTTGTTGCTGCACGCACTTGCACCTGGTAGTACTTCAAAATATTTGTGTTACATGTGTAACTTATGTGTTACACAATATTTATTTTACCTGTTTACTAGTTCTGTGGCCAATATAGATCAATAGCAGGACAAAATGGTTATACAATAGGTATTTTCCCAGGTTCCGAAATCCTTAGACCAACGCCACAGTCAGAACTGTGACATGTTGGGTTCAGAAATTATGAGTGCCAAATCAATTTTTCAGTAGTTTTATTTATTTGCAAACGCAACATTCAGGACGGGCAGTTGAAAAAAACGAAAAAACAAATACAAGTTAATAACTCTGGTTTGATGACCTTTTTCGCCTTCCTGACTCACCACACCAACTGGATACAACCTATGCATAGCAGAGTAACACAATTTAGAAAAATTCAATTTCTGGACTTAAAATTAGTTGACATAATTTCTTTTTTTTTTTTTTTTTTTTGATTGGAGGTTTAATGACCACCGTGAGCAACTCAATGGGCTATAAGCAGTCGCCCGTCCCTAATTTAGGGTCACTGGTTCCAGGGAAGGGAGAGAGTCAGTGCCGTAAGACAAACACAACATCCATGCCTCACCGGGATTCGAACCCGGACCCCTTACGGACGAATGATCAGAGGCCAGCGCCTTAGACCACTGCGCCACCGGGGCGGCTGACATAATTTCATACCCATTCAGTAATAACAATATAACAAACACCTCTTTCACAAGGTAATAAGATATTGTGATTTCATATGAAACTTTATGTTCTGCTCACACCAGAGTCAGAGGTGCAACACTATCCCACACAACTATTTCTTTTAAGATTCCCTCTCGCAATATTTCAGCTGTTAGGAGGGAGTCATCTGAGTGTAAGAGTCAGAGGTGCAACACTATCCCACACAACTATTTCTTTTAAGATTCCCTCTCGCAATATTTCAGCTGTTAGGAGGGAGTCATCTGAGTGTAAGAGTCAGAGGTGCAACACTATCCCACACAACTATTTCTTTTAAGATTCCCCCTCGCAATATTTCAGTTGTTAGGAGGGAGTCATCTGAGTGTAAGAGTCAGAGGGGCAACACTATCCCACACAACGACATCTGATCATTCGTCCGAAAGGGGTCCGGGTTTGAATTCCGGTGAGGCAAGGATGTTGTGTTTGTCTCAAGGTATTGGCTCTCTCCCTTCCTTCTAACCAGTGACCCTAAATTAGGGACAGGCAACTGCTTGCTCGCGGTGGTCGTTACACTGGCATTCAAAGAAAGAAAAATATCCCACACAACTATTCTTTTAGACCCGCAGTATTTCAACTGAACACGGAGTCATCTGAGCAGAGAGTACTACAGACATGCTATTTATATAATTATAGCTTGAAAGATGAGACAGAGATTTTCCTTTTCAGTTTACAGAATAAAATTCATAAACAGCCTTGTGACAGCAAAAAAGGAAAAAACTACGTAAGTAAGCTAAAATTGCCAGGAAATCGTAACCTGCCATAGAGATTTGTATCCATGGTTCCCATACGACTTATGTTGAATACATACTATGTATATAACGAAGTAAATTTCTCCGCCATTTTTGATCTACGCCGGGATTCGAACCCGAGTCCGCTTATTCCGGAACAAGTCGCTCTACCAATTGAGCTACGGGGACGTTTATTCTGATTCCTATCTGCCTTTATGTCGTGTGCGTCCTGCTGGCAGGTACGTCACATCCCCCCCGAAAGAGGGCCGGGGGCATGGCCCACGGGTCATTTCTGGACGGGCAGACAGACAGACGGCGGACGGATGGAACGTAAATATGTATCGTATCTCATAGGTGATTTGTTCCTGAGTAGAAAGAGACAATTTCCGTACAAATCGGTTGTTTCTCGGTCCAGTTACGTGTTTTTATGCTTCCGGACGGACGGACGGAAAGACAGACTTGGGACGGACGAAACGTAATTTTGTTTTGTATCTGATAGGGGTAAGGCGTCTCTGAGTCGAAAGTAATAATTTCCGTGCAAATCGGTTGTTTATCGGCGGAGATATTTTTTTATTCTTCTGGAGGAACGGACAGACCGCAGACGGATGGAACATAATTCTGCATCGTATCTCTTGGGTAATTCGTTCCTGAGTAGAAAGATGCCATTTGGTTGCGAATCGGTTACTTGTTAAGATACATGGTTTTTCGTGTGGGCGTAATAAGTTATTTCTGGACGGGCGGACGGACGGAACGTAATTATGTATCGTATCTCATGGGTGATTCGTTCCTGAGTAGAAAGAGACAATTTCCGTGCAAATCGGTTGTTTCTCGGTCGAGTTACGTGTTTTTATGCTTCCGGACGGAAAGACAGACTTGGACGGACGAAACGTAATTTTGTATTGTATCTGATAGGTGTGAAGCGTCGCTGAGTCGAAAGTAATAATTTCCGTGCATAACGGTTGTTTATCGGCGGAGATATTTTTTTATTCTTCTGGAAGGACGGACAGACAGCGGACGGAAGAAACGTGATTCTGCAGCGTATCTCATGGGTAATTCGTTCCTGAGTAGAAAGAGACCGTTTGCGTGCTGTTGTTTCTCGGTCGAGTTATGTGTGTTTATGCTTCCGGACTGACGGACGGAAAGACAGACTTGGGACGGACGGAACGTAATTTTGTATTGTATCTGATAGGTGTGAGGCGTCGCTGAGTCGAAAGTAATAATTTTCGTGCAAATCGGTTGTTTATCGGCGGAGATATTTTTTATTCTTCTGGAAGGACTGACAGACGGTGGACGGATGGAACGTACTTCTGTTTCGTATGGCATAGGTAATTCGTTCCTGAGTAGAAAGAGACCATTTTTTCATTGGAGGTTTAACGACTACCGTGAGCAACTCAATGGGCTAAAAGCAGTCGTCCGTCCCTAATTTAGGGTCACTGGTTCCAGGGAAGGGAGAGAGCCAGTGCCGTAAGACAAACACAACATCCATGCCTCACCGGGATTCGAACCCGGACCCCGTTCGGACGAATGATCAGAGGCCATCTCTTATACCACTGCGCCACCGGGGCGGCAGAGAGAGACCATTTGCTTGCAAATTGGTTACTTACTTACGCGCCGTCCTCGGCATTACTTCTGGCCGCAAAGCTGAGCTGCATCTGCCGGTGGATTTCAAAGGTGCCTGTATTAGGACATTACCATCAAAACATCACTTCGTTCTTCTTTTCAAATTTTAATTAACAATAGGAAACACAAAGAAATCAGAACATGTGTGAAAACTTAATTTTGTACTAGCACATTTTTTGCAGAAATGTTGAATATAGCTCAATACTGTACGCCGCCATGAATGGTACCGCAGTTATCTAGTATTGTTGTCACAAAATATTCTCATTCAATGTTACTGGAATTTAAATTCTTTGAAGTCATAGCTTTCTTTACTTACGGGGGTATATTCAGAAAATGAGCTCCTCTTGTTAGAAAATTTTAGCAGCCTTTACCCTTGAACATCTCGGAAAACGATTATCATTTCTTAAAATAGTATGTTCTGTATGCAAGCAGCCAAAAGTTACGTAAACATGTTATAATTTTAGTCAAACTTCGGAGTAAAATAACTAGATTTCCTGAAGCGATTCCGAGGAGCACGCACGAAAAACTTTCTCGTATTCACGTTTAAAAAATAATAAACATTATTAAATAAGGACCATACATCAAGAATAATTAACAGATTGGTTATACAATTTTAAATTGTGAAAGCGAGCTCAATTATTGGCAAAGGGCATAGATAAATACCCACAATTTTCCATTGCATTCAATGGTAAACATACATCCTAGAGGTCGCGAATCAGCGCCGATTCTGTGCAGGAGCAAGAATATGAACTTTTGCTTGTACATTAGCGATAGCGAAATGGCATAGCCTTGTATTATACGATTAATCTCAAAAAGCCATGCTCGCACCTTATCCCACCATTTAAAAAGTTCACGGCAACCCGTCTAAAAGTTTTTTTTTTTTTTTGATTGGAGGTTTAACGACCACCGTGAGCAACTCAATGGGCTATAAGCAGTCGCCCGTCCCTAATTTAGGGCCACTGGTTCCAGGGAAGGGAGAGAGCCAGTGCCGTAAGACAAACACAGCATCCATGCCCCACCGGGATTCGAACCCGGACCCCGTTCGGACGAATGATCAGAGGCCATCGCTTAGACCACTGCGCCACCGGGGCGGCGTCTAAAAGTTAAGATCCCGTTATTATCACAATATAACATTATGTAAAAGGTGAAGGCAACCCATCTGAACGTGAAAAGTCCCGATATTCTTACAATATAACGTTATATAAATGGTGAAGGCAACCCGTCTAACTTGAAAAGTCCCGTTATTCTCACAATTTCAAAGGGAAGGAAACCCGTATAACGTTAAGATCCCGTAATTCTCACAATTTAAAAGGGAAGACAACCCATCTGAACGTGAAAAGTCGCGTTATTCTCACAATATCACAGTGAAGGCAACCCATCTGAACGTTTCCAATGGCTTCGTCACAATTACCCATCCTTATATAACACCAACGGCTGAGAATGTGAGAAAAGACACTATGATTACATATTATGAAATACCAAAGGCTGAGAATGTGTGAAAAGACACTATGATTACATATTATATAATACCAACGGCTGAGAATGCGTGAAAAGTCATTATGATTACATAAAATATGAGACCAACGGCTGAGAATCTATGTAACGATTCATAGTGTTAATGGATTTGAGAAAAGACTCTACGAGATATGTCACAATGGTCGAAAAAACTATCCCAAAACCCTTATTATATACCACCAATGCCTCTTAACTTGTAAAATCTCCCTTTTTATATACATAATATGTCACCAATGGTTAAAAGACTTGTAAAAACTCAAAAACATGGACCAATGGTCAGAAACTTTGACAAAAAAATGGGGAAAGAGGACCAAACTCCTCTTTCCCCATTTTTTATTTTTATTTAAGAATAATAATACATATAACAAGATATAATGAATATAAATGAAATATATGTATAAATGAAATATTTGCAATGAAGGTTGTATAATTAAAGTTAATAATGAAGAGTCACCATTTTTAATATAGGAAACCGTAATGTGATACCGTCCTTCTACATCAGATGTTTCCAGCACCGGAGTGATGGGATTTCTAACAGCTTCCAAAGGAACAGTGATTTTCAGAGGAAGAACTGTAAAAATTTGTAAAGGTTCCTCTGGTGCAGATTCTGGTGCTGGTTCTTGTTGCTTAGATGGCTTACGTTTCTTTGATGATTGCTCTGCTGAAGGCTCTGGTTGTTCTGTTAACGGCTCCGTTGACAAATATTCCGTTGACAAATATTCCGTTGACGAATATTCCGTAGACGGCTCCGTTGACAAATATTCCGTTGACGAATATTCCGTAGACGGCTCCGTTGAATAATATTCCGTATACGGCTCCGTTGACAAATATTCCGGCTCTGGATGCGGCGAGTCCTCAAATCTTTCATCCGTCATTAGGCGAACATCGCGACCACAGCGTCTGTTGATCCTGCTATTCCTCCTCGTTCTGCTCGTCCTCTTTTTTTCTTTGGTACAAATTTCTTGTCATATTCATAAGTTCCCGGCTTTGCGGGAACTCCATCATCCATATTTTGATAACATTTACGTTTCAATTGTCTCAACGCATACATATTATTGGCAGAGTGAAATGAAGGCGCGCGCTCACTCCTTTTATACTCTCGCTCGACAGGATATCCTTCACGTGCACATCTCATGTTACTCATGATGGTGAAGCGGAATAACAACAAGTTAGCTCTATGGAACACGGGATATGTAATAGGATACGATTTAACCATTGGGATGAATATTTTTTCAGTAAATGTTTTTCAACAGCATCCTTAGGAATGAAATCTTTTGTATGAATGATATTATATCGCATATAAAATGTTATATGATAAAAATAGATTCACCTAAATGACGTCAACAGGAAGTTATGAAACCCAAACACTATAAAAATTGAGGCGTAAACCAACTCTCTCTCTCTCATCTTGACAGAAAACCATCATGCGACAACAAAAGAATAACCTGCTAGAGGAATCCAACCACTCATGGATGAAATAATAGCGTTGCAGCAAAGTGGTATTTTATAAAAAATATATCCGCTACCCAATGACCTGATACAGAGACTGAATCAGTTATTGCAAAAGATATTAATATTCTGGCAAGAAGAACAAGAAGAACCGAATGAGATTATAGACACTCTGGACAGAATGGTGAGGGAGTTGGACGACGAAGAGCAATTCCTTCGCGACAAGAGACAACTCAAAGATGTACCGCAGGAAGAGATTGAGCAACTATTGGAGGTGCCAAAAGAAGATTTAATACCCGATGAGATAGTTGAAATTGTGGAATCTTTGGAGAGGTACTATCCCGTTATGAAATAGATCCTAAGGAAATAGAAAACAGGAAACTGATGTTTGAAATTCTCAGAAATTGGATATAAATAGATCATGATGCCACATATCAGCATCCTGTTTCATAACAGGATATGGTTTGCGTATAAAAGAGTGAGAAATGAACATTTCTCACCACTTTGCTAGCCAACCTCGCCACTGTCCAGATCTTTTGCCAGTTAAGCCAGCCAACCTCCTCAATCTCCGGAGCTCTCTCGCCAGCCAACTTCGCCAGCCAGTTAAGCTAATCGCCGCATCCCTCTCGGCAGCCCCCTAAGCGAGTCTCCGCACTCTCGCGGGACCAAACTTTGCCAGCCAACCTCACCAATTTCCACGCCAAGTTTCCACTTCTCTCTCACCAGCCAGCCCCATCTAAGCCAGCCTCATCAAATTTCATCACGTGCTTCTCCCTGGTAAAGGAAAACGGAGCAATCTGTACGTTCCAGTGCAGCATTACGGAAACAACACACTTACACATCGTGCGCATTGAAAAATTCGGTGAAAAGGTGTTTCATCAGGGAGAGAGTGATCCCGATCACTTAAACAACATCCTTCCAAACCGGATCACCTCTCTCCTCCTGAATGATGTACCCGCAGACCAAGGTAAGTAGAATATAGAAGGTAGGTCCATAAGCCGGTCGAGCGGTATTGGCTACTCGGTACCACACCCCTGAGACGTCAAAGATGCAAAGCAGCTAAGGACCAAAGTATTCTGTTTAGCGTTTTACAAGCTTTTGAAAGAAACTTTGGGTGTAAAACTTCAAGACTTTATAGAAAACGCTTAAATAAAATGTTTCAGAATATTTTACACTGCATTAATGGAGAGTATCTTCAAATACAAGGCAACAAAATGTAGTTCGATTTCCAAAAGAAATATAAATGTATTGAAAAAAATGTCAAAAAATTAAAATGTGCGCTTAGAAACTTTTTAAAGTAAAAACTAAAATCGCAGTAAAATTAATTATCTAAGTAGCTAGTACTTTAAAAAGAAATACTGCCGTTCACTATAAACCTTACGAATACCTTCGCCATTTTTTTAAACTAAAGATTAAGAGCTATGAAAGTTGATGAATTTTGTATTTGATTTTCAGTTGTGTACATGAAATTTATAGTTATTTTCAAACTTTCAGCTGGGCGCTGGGTGTTGAATATTAAAAAAAATAATTCATTCCGTGAACGCGTTATTCCAGTTACAATAAATAAAAGATCAAATGTGGTGTGATCTCATACAGATGGCTGCAAAGAGCGAGACACAAGATCTCTACATTATGGATAAAAAAGATATTCCGATGTTTATGTTAAGATGCTGTATGATATGATATGTAGCATTCAACAACTGTGCGTATATTTCTCCATTTTCAGAAAAAAATTGCTGCATTTTAGGTAACAGGAATGCAAAGAATATACCTTTTTGAGTTTGAAGTACCTCTCATGACGAGTTTGCTTTACTTTTGAGAACTTTTGCCCACTTTTACTTTGAGAACTTTTTGCCCACTGTTTACTTTCTATTTTCATATTAACATTGAAGTTTCGATCGTAACTCAGTCATGCAATTATTAAGGAATTTAATCCTAATAAAAACGCTAAATTTTTGGTGAAGATGTACGATTTTTTCATTCATCTCTGGAAACACCTTTTGAGTTCCAAAGATAAATGCTTTCTTTTTTTATTGAAGGTTTAACGACCAGCGTGAGCAACTCAATGGGCTATAAGCAGTCTCCCGTCCCTAATTTGGGGTCCCCGGTTCCAGGGAAGGGAAAGAGCCAGTGCCGTAAGACAAACCCAAAATTCATGCCTCACCGGGATTCGAACCCGGACCCCGTTCGGACGAATGATCAGAAGCCATCGCTTAGACCACTGTGCCACCGGGCGGCAGATAAATGCTTAACTATATGTTGTTTCGCAAGTTGTTTTCCGTGGACTTTCAGGAAAATACTTTCAAATGTTCGAAGAATTTCCATACAATAACTTCCAAGATGCGTATGACCACCTCTGCTGATATGCTTTTTGAAAAAGTTCTGCTCAAAGTTTCTTTTGCTTTTTTCACCGTTTTCCTCAGCAATAACAGAATTTTTTTCAGCAATGCATTTTTAGATTGTACATTTCTAGCTTTCAAATAATTTATTTTAGCTTTGGTTTTCCAATACGTAACTCAGAATCGTAACTCAGAATTTATTTCGATCGTAACTCAGAATTTATTTCGATCGTAACTCAAAATTTATTTCGATCGTAACTCAGAATTTATTTTATTGAGCTTTTCTACATATTTTTAATAGTGCAATTTTCTTTCCTTGTTCTTCTATTTCGACTTTCAAGCTAAATGAAAACAATCACTTTCAGCTAGTCGTCAACAGACTGAACTTGCAAATCTGAACTCAATCTGGCATTCTTTGATATAAAATTCTGCATTACTTCAGACAAAAACTGCTGAGATTTTTTTTCAGCACGTTATGAGCTTTCTTGCTTTGTGCTTGAAGCACAACAACCAAATAGATTAACGTGAGGAATCACACCTGTTTTCAGGCGAGGCGAGGATTGCAGCATATTAATTCACTTTTTTAATCTCTTTCAAAATCCTCGTCAAAATGGGCACAGCATATTTTGGCGTTGTCAGCGTTAAATGAATCTTTTTATCGACATAAGTTCATCCGGGCTTTTCTCAAACTGCCCTTTGGAATCCGATGAAAATTTAAGTTGGAATATTTCGATCTTTTGATGTTGACACAACACGCAACAGGGCATCCAAGCATATCCATTAATGCACAACGCACAAAAAGCTGCTTTGACCAAGTATATGAATAAAAAAATACATAAACTGTCCATTAACTCACTGCAAAAATGTTTATCATTTGTAAAATACTGGACAAAAATCGCTGAAACTTGGCATACGTTCTAGAAAGCACACGCACCTTAGGCAGGATGTCAGTCTCAACTTTGACCCATTGCTAACTCCGTTTGCACCTCTGACGTCACAAAACTCACACCGCCTGAGGGTTTAGAACTACTGGCTTCGAAAACCTGCTCTCGGACCTACCTTCTATATTCTACTTACCTTGCCCGCAGACAGATACGGCCACGTGCAAGCTGAGCTCAGCTTTGCTCCGGATTCCCTCAGCAAAGGAGAAGCCATACAGGGACTGTTACATGGGACTCTCTTAATGGCGGAGTATACCGTTACTTACGAAAACCCCATTCCCCAACACAACAGATACCTTGGCGTGGTATCGGTGGAAAAAGAGTGCTCCCGTGCTTAAGAAACCTGGATGATGACTGTATTTTGCCGATGTAGAGACGGTTTTTCATTCATATTGTACATATTTTGTAAATAAGCATTGTAGATATCTTTGTAAATAAGTGTTGTATATATAAATAATTGTTTTAAACCGGTTTTGTAATGTATATATTTTGAAAATAGCAATAAAGACTGAAAATATATGGAAGAGAATCTCGTTTTGAGATTCTCTTCCCCAATTTTTACAAGTCTAGCTAACCATTGATTCACCATGTATATTAGCAATAAAGACTGAAAAAATAGGGAAGAGAATCTCGTATTTGAGATTATTTTCCCTATTTTTTTAAAAGTTCAGCTAACCATTGGTTCAGTTTGTATGTTGGCACTTGGGATAACTTGATCCTATGATAAAAAGCTCATATTTGGATTTTTTTAAAAGTATTGTTGACCATTGGTTTAGTTTGTGAGAATCAAGACAAGAAAGTGTGTAGGAAGTATAAAAAATGGAATAAATATCCGGTTATGAAACAGGACGTGACTTGTTATATAAATGAGCGTGACATTTCTTGTCTTCTTACCTGGCTAAATCAACGTCCACCCAGTAACTTTGCCAGCCAACTCAGTCTTAGCTTCAGCCTAAGTTTCGCCAGAGCTGTCAAATCAGTTTAAGCCCCAGCTACTCAGTTTCGACAGCCAACCAACTCGGCCAAGATGTGCTTCTCCCTCATTAAAAGAAATGGAGTGATATGCTCACTTAAATGTGGCTTAGGAGATACAAAGTATCTAAACTTCATTTATATCTGCAAGCTGGAGGAAAAAATGCTAACACAGGGACAAAATGATCCGGAGTACCTCAAGAACATCCAGGAGGACAGGGTGTATTGTGTTATGCTTAATGATGTTTCTCCAAAAAGCTCAGGAGAGGTGCAAGTCCTTGTGAGTTACGGATCTGAAACAATATCCAAGGAACAAGCTGTCCAAGGTCTGATGGACGGGACATTTTTAATGGCTGAATACCTAGTGAGCTGCCGTCTCCCGGTTTCCGTCTATTCAAGATGCTTGGGCGTCGTTTCCATTCAAGATGAAGTGATCCCGCTCCTGAGGAAAATTAAAAAGGACTGCCAGTTATACATGTAAAAAAACCTTTGAAATGTGTCAAAACGTGTCGTGTGTTGTGTAAATATCGCTGTGTGTTGTCAAATATCATAATCTTTTGTTAAATCGTATTATATTTATATCATAATCATATTATTGTATTAATCAATTCATATTTTGTAAATATATTGGCAATAAAGACAAAAAAAATGGAAAAGAGAATCCCGTATTTTGGGATTCTCTTCTCCATTTTTTTTAAAAGACATTTTAACCATTGGTTTCGTTGCTCGTATCATGTTGTATCCCCATTTTTTTAACCATTGGACAAAAGTTGTCACGATGCCTTAGTTTTCTTCAAAGGAGATATGTTGCACAACATTTTGAAATTCATTCTCGATAAAAATAACTATAACGTCATTTGTCGATAACAACATAATGCGGGTATTTAAACAGAGGAAGATATTATTATTCTACACTTGACTACCTTCTCTTTCTGGATTTCCTTTTCTGCATTACCATCATCATATATCATGTGTCGACCAAAGTATATGGAAGAAGTTGAAGGAGTAGATATTTGGTCTTTTCCAGATAATCAATTAGATGATCAAGTAGAAGAAGAACCAAGTGATGATGATCTACCAGATAATAATACCTGGGATGAGTTTCCCCCAGAGTGTTATATTCTAAATGAAGAACATAAACCTTTCTGGGATTACGACTTTTATCCTCCGTGTAACTTGCCTCGTGAGTAATCCATCTTCAAGAATCTTTCCTCGCTGTGATTGAACTCACAAGTGAATATTTGATCGTGTTTACTCATTTTAGAAAACGGTGCTGCAGCAATTCTGTTCTATATAATGTGGATGTGAGAAAACTAAACTAACTTTTCATTCTTCATCATACGATCTCTCAATATTGGAGAAATCATGGAAATTGGCTCGTGAAATCTAGTAATCAGTAAACTAATTTGAACTGCTATATTGATTTTTCATTCTTTATCGTGTGATCTATTGACTCTCGATAAATATTGTAGAATCAAATAAAATAAACGAACCATAACATAAGCAAAGGTACTTTTACCAGGAAAATAATATATCTATAACATAAGCAAAGGTACCTTTAACAGGAAAATGATATCTTTATAAATTAAGCAAAGGTATCATTCTCGATAAAAACAATATATTTATAACATAAGCAAAGGTATCCTTCTCGATAACAACTCATGGATAACTTTTAGAACAATCTATCTAGATAAATACCGTGACATGCTGACTTTTTCAAATATAGTTTGAAGTTATGTAATCGTGCCATCGTAGAATAAAATAATCAAATCACGTCACAAATCTCACATCCTTTAAAATAAAAACAAACGCATGTTTCAAATTTCGTAAAACTCATGTCACGTTACCTATTCAACATATCGTAATTCCCAAAATCTGACACTGTTGTTCAAAACTGGGAACGCCGCCCCGGTGGCGCAGTGGTCTAAGGCGCTGGCCTATGATCATTCGTCCGTAAGGGGTCCGGGTTCGAATCCCGGTCAGGCATGGATGTTGTGTTTGTCTTACGGCACTGGCTCTTTCCCTTCCCTGGAGCCAGTGACCCAAAATTAGGGACGGGCGACTGCTTATAGCCCATTTGAGTTGCTCACGGTGGTCGTTAAACCTCCAATCAAAAAAAAAAAAAACTGGGAAACATGCCATCTCCATCTGGTAACTTTCAAGCTAAATGATATAAAATGTGATACTTACCCAATTTCACGAAACGTATCGCCTGATATATATATATATTTCCATGCCAACCAATAGTTTTCACCAAAGAGACGTACAATTTATTTGATACATGTTATATATTATAGATTACCTAGGGATGGATCGTTTCCATTTACTTTATGGGAAAGAATTGTCTCCTAATATTTATTCCCTAAAAAAAAAATTCATCTGGTAACTTTAAAGCTGAATAATATTTTTTTTAGGGAATGAATATTAGGAGACAATTGTTTCCCATAAAGTAAAATGAAATGATCCATCTCTGGGAAAAGGTAATCTATAATATAATAAAATGTAATCTATGGTATATAATAATAATGTGAAAAGGTAATCTATAATATGTATCAAGTATTCTCTTTGGTGAGAAGCATCGGTTAACATGCCATGGAAATATATATCATACGATACGTTTCGTGAGACTGGGTAAGTGTAAAGTTTTGTACTGTATTGTTTACCTTTAAAGTTATCAGTTGGAGATGTTGTTTTCAAATTTTCAACAAGGATGTTTTATGATGTCACATTTTAAGATACAATCTAAACGTTAATCTGTATTGGAAATCTAATTTCCGTTCTTGGGATAGTGTTATGCGACATTTTTTATTTTATTTTAAAAATTTTAAAGGATGATGTGAGATTTCCTTTTCTTGTGACATGTGACATAATCTGCGATAACCTCTCATGGATTCCTTTAGATGATCTTGTGCGTTTGGTTAATTCGCGCAAGACTCTGAACCCATTCAGAGAAAGATACCGATGTTGAATAAATTTGTTTCATGTCGTAAGACGGTAGCAGCTAGTGTACACTCACTCGAACGCTCACTAAACAATCCTATGGTCACAGAACAATTCGGGGTGCACAAGCTTGCAAGTAGGGTGAGTGTTTCCAAAGTGCTAGAAAGGACCAACTGGTTCATAGTACCCTGCGCACGATGACCCGTTGTTGAAAAAATCAACATGTCACGGTATCTAAGTTATCTAAAAGTTATCCATGAGTTGTCATCATGTATATAATTCTTTGATGGGGTCATTTTGTGTTACAAGATGTGAAATTTCCGATTTCCGTTCTTGTTTATTTTATTCTACATCATGATTACATAATTTCAAACTATATTTTATTCGATTCGTTTCGTGAGACTGGGTAAGTGTTATTTCTTGCCCAGTTTTCAACAACAATGTCACATTTTGAGAGTCGAGATGCGTTGGATAGATAACGTGACATAACTTTTACGATATCATGATTACATAACTTATACTATCTTTTATTCGGCAATATTTAATCTTTTGTGATAGAGTGATGTGTTTGTTTTATTTTAAAGAAAGAGAGAGATTTCCGTTCTTGTGACGTGACTTGTTTATTTTATTCTAAGATAACATGATTACATAAATTGAACTATATTTTATCCATTGGGAACTTGATAAATTAAATTACGAGTTTTGGGTTCCTATCCCAAAATCTATCTAACAAATTTTACGTCCTAAAAAAAAAAAAACAAGTGTTTTTTTTTTTTTTTTTTTTTAGGGAATAAATATTGTTATATTTCTTTCCCATCAAGTAAAGTGAAACGATCCATATCTGGGAAAGGGTAATATATAATATGTATTAGGTAAAACCTCAATTCGCTTTGGTTAGAACTATTGGTTGGCATGAAAATATATATATCCTACGATACGTTTCGTGAGACTGGGTAAGTGTCATGTTTTATATTATTTAGCTTTAAAGTTACCAGATGGAGATTATTATCAATGCATTGCATGATTTTACTAACTTGTTTATTAATTGTTGTCACATTTTAAGATCAAAGTACAATCCAAACGTTAATTTATATTGGAAAGGTTTTTAAACGTCTGTTTACATTTTAAAGAATATGATTTGAACATTTCCTTCTAAAGGATGTGCGATTTCCGTTCTTGGGATAGTATTTTAAAGGATGATGTGAGATTTCCCTTCCTGTGATAGTGTTATGTGACATAATCTGTGATAACCTCTCATGGATTCCTTTAGACGATCCATATCTTGTGCGTTTGGTTAATTCGCGCAAGACTCTGAACCCATTCAGAGAAGATACCGATGTTGAATATTTTTCATGTCGTAAGACGGTAGCAGCTAGTGTACACTCACTCGAACGCTCGCTAAGCAATGCTATGGTCATAGAACAATTCGGGCTGCACAAGCTTGCAAGTAGGGTGAGTTTTTCCAAAGTGCTAGAAAAGACACTTGTGTTCATAGTACACTGCGAACGATGACCCGTTGTTGAAAAAGTCAACATGTCACGGTATTTATCTAGATAGATTGTTCTAAAAGTTATCCGTGAGTTGTTATCGAGAAGGATACCTTTGCTTATGTTATAAATATATTGTTTTTATCGAGAATGATACCTTTGCTTAATTTATAAAGATATCATTTTCCTGTTAAAGGTACCTTTGCTTATGTTATAGATATATTATTTTTCTGTTAAAAAGTACCTTTGCTTATGTTATGGTTCGTTTATTTTATTTGATTCTACAATATTTATCGAGAGTCAATAGATCACACGATAAAGAATGAAAAATCAATATAGCAGTTCAAATTAGTTTACTGATTGCTAGATTTCACGAGCCAATTTCCATTATTTCTCCAATATTGAGAGATCGTATGATGAAGAATGAAAAGTTAGTTTAGTTTTCTCACATCCACATTATATAGAACAGAATTGCTGCAGCACCGTTTTCTAAAATGAGTAAACACGATCAAATATTCACTTGTGATTTCAATCACAGCCAGGAAAGATTCTTGAAGATGGATTACTCACGAGGCAAGTTACACGGAGGATAAAAGTCGTAATCCCAGAAAGGTTTATGTTCTTCATTTAGAATATAACACTCTGGGGGAAACTCATCCCAGGTATTATTATCTGGTAGATCATCATCACTTGGTTCTTCTTCTTCTTGATCATCTAATTGATTATCTGGAACAGACCAAATATCTACTCCTTCAACTTCTTCCATATACTTTGGTCGACACATGATATATGATGATGGTAATGCAGAAAAGGAAATCCAGAAAGAGAAGGTAGTCAAGTGTAGAATAAAAATATATTCCTCCGTTTAAATACCCGCATTATGTTGTTATCGACAAATGATGTTATAGTTATTTTTATCGAGAATGAATTTCAAAATGTTGTGCAACATATCTGCTTTGAAGAAAACTAAGGCATCGTGACAACTTTTGTCCAATGTTTAAAAAAATGGGGATACAACATGATACGAGCAACGAAACCAATGGTTAAAATGTCTTTTAAAAAAATGGAGAAGAGAATCCCAAAATACGGGATTCTCTTTTCCATTTTTTTGTCTTTATTGCCAATATATTTACAAAATATGAATTGATTAATACAATAATATGATTATGATATAAATATAATACGATTTAACAAAAGATTATGATATTTGACAACACACAGCGATATTTACACAACACACGACACGTTTTGACACATTTCAAAGGTTTTTTTACATGTATAACTGGCAGTCCTTTTTAATTTTCCTCAGGAGCGGGAGCACTTCATCTTGAATGGAAACGACGCCCAAGCATCTTGAATAGACGGAAACCGGGAGACGGCAGCTCACTAGGTATTCAGCCATTAAAAATGTCCCGTCCATCAGACCTTGGACAGCTTGTTCCTTGGATATTGTTTCAGATCCGTAACTCACAAGGACTTGCACCTCTCCTGAGCTTTTTGGAGAAACATCATTAAGCATAACACAATACACCCTGTCCTGCTGGATGTTCTTGAGGTACTTCGGATCATTTTGTCTCTGCGTTAGCATTTTTTCTTCCAGCTTGCAGATATAAATGAAGTTTAGATGCTTTGTATCTCCTAAGCCACATTTAAGTGAGCATATCACTCCATTTCTTTTAATGAGGGAGAAACACATCTTGGCCGAGTTGGTTGGCTGGCAAAACTGAGTAGCTGGGGCTTAAACTGATTTGACAGCTCTGGCGAAACTTAAGCTGAAGCTAAGACTGAGTTAGCTGGCAAAGTTACTGGCTGGACGTTGATTTAGCCAGGTAAGAAAACAAGAAATGTCACGCTCTTTTATATAACAAGTCACGTCCTGTTTCATAACCGGATATTTATTCCATTCTTTATACTTCCTACACACTTTCCTGTCTTGATTCTCACAAACTAAACCAATGGTCAACAATACTTTTAAAAAATCTAAATATGAGCTTTTTATCACAGGATGAAGTTTACCCAAGTGCCAACATACAAGCTTAACCAATGGTTAGCTGGACTTGTAAAAATAGGGAAGAGAATCTGAAATACGAGATTCTCTTTCCCATTTTTTCACTCTTTATTGCTAATATACATGGTGAACCAATGGGTAGCTAGACTTGTAAAAAAAATGGGGAAGAGAATCTCAAAACGAGATTCTCTTCCCCATATTTTCAGTATTTATTACTATTTTCAAAATATATACATTACAAAACCGGTTTAAAACAATTATTTATATATACAACACTTATTTACAAAGATATCTACAATGCTTATTCACAAAATATGTACAATATGAATGAAAAACCGTCTCTACATCTGCAAAATACAGTCATCATCCAGGTTTCTTAAGCACGAGAGCACTCTTTTTCCACCGATACCACGCCAAGATATCTGTTGTGTTGGGGAATGGGGTTTTCATAAGTAACGGTATACTCCGCCATTAAGAGAGTCCCATCTAACAGTCCCTGCATGGCTTCTCCTTTTCTGAGGAAATCCGGAGCAAAGCTGAGCTCGGTTTGCACGTGGCCGAAGCTGTCTGCGGGTACATCGTTCAGGAGAAGAGAGGTGACCCGGTCTGGAAGGATGTTGTTTATGTGATCGGTGTCACTCTCTCCTTGATGGAACACGTTTTCACCGAATTTTTCAATGCGCACGATGTTTAAGCGTGTTGTTTTCGTAATGCTGCACTGGAACGTGCAGATTGCTCCGTTTTCCTTTACCAGGGAGAAGCACATGATGAAATTTGATGAGGCTGGCTTAGATGGGGCTGGCTGGTGAGAGAGAAGTAGAAACTTGGCGTGGAAACTGGTGAGGTTGGCTGGCAAAGTTGGCTCCCGAGAGAGTGCTGAGACTCGCTTAGGTGGCTGCCGAGAGAGATGCGGAGATTAGCTTAGCTGGCTGGCGAAGTTGGCTGGCGAGAGAGCTCCGGAGATTGACGAGGTTGGCTGGCTTAACTGGCAAAAGATCTGGACAGTGGCAAGGTTGGATAGCAAAGTGGTGAGAAATGTTTATTTCTCACTCTTTTATACGCAAACCATAATATCTTGCATCATGATATATTTATATCCCATTTCTGAGAATTTCCAACATGAGTTTCCTTTTTCTATTCCCTTAGGATCTATTTCATATTCTATTTCATAACCAGATAGTCCCTCTCCAAAGATTCCACAATTTCAACTATCTCATCGGGTAATGAATCTTATTTTGGCTCCTCCAATAGTTGCTCAGCCGCCCCGGTGGCGCAGTGGTCTAAGCGATGGCCTCTGATCATTCGTCCGTAAGGGGTCCGGGTTCGAATCCCGGTGAGGCATGGATGTTGTGTTTGTCTTACGGCACTGGCTCTCTCCCTTCCCTGGAACCAGTGACCCTAAATTAGGGACGGGCGACTGCTTATAGCCCATTGAGTTGCTCACGGTGGTCGTTAAACCTCCAATCAAAAAAAAAAAAAAAAAAAAAAATCAATAGTTGCTCAATCTCTTTCTGCGGTACATCTTTGAGTTGTCTCTTGTCGCGAAGGAATTGCTCTTCGTCGTCCAACTCCCTCAGCATTCTGTCCAGAGTGTCTATAATCTCATTCGGTTCTTCTTGTTCTTCTTGCCAGAATATTAATATCTTTTGCAATAATTGATTCAGTCTCTGTATCAGGTCATTGGGTAGCGGATATATTTTTTATAAAATACCACTTTGCTGCAACGCTATTATTTCATCCATGAGCGGTTGGATTCCTCTAGCAGGTTATTCTTTTGTTGTCGCATGATGGTTTTCTGTCAAGATGAGAGAGAGAGAGAGTTGGTTTACGCCTCAATTTTTATAGTGTTTGGGTTTCATAACTTCCTGTTGACGTCATTTAAGTGAACCTATTTTTATCATATCACATTTGATATGAGATATAATATCATTCACACAAAAGATTTCATTCCTAAGGATGCTATTCTATTGAAAAACATTTACTGAAAAAGCATTCATCCCAATGGTTAATCGTATCCTATTACATATCTCGTGTTCCATAGAGCTAACTTGTTGTTTTTCCGCTTCACCATCATAAGTAACTTGAGATGTGCACGTGAAGAATATCCTGTCGAGCGAGAGTATGTAAGGAGTGAGCGCGCGCCTTCATTTCACTCTGCCACTAATTTGTATGCGTTGAGACAATTGAAACGTAAATGTTATCAAAATATAGATGATGGAGTTCCCGCAAAGCCGGGAACTTATGAATATGACAAGAAATTTGCACCAAAGAAAAAAGAGGACGAGCAGAACGAGTAGGAAGAGCAGGATCAACGGACGCTGTCGTCGTGATGTTCGCGTAACGACGGATGAAAGACTTGAGGACTCGCCGCCTCCAGAGCCGGAATATTTGTCAACGGAGCCGTATACGGAATATTGGTCAACGGAGCCGTCTACGGAATATTCGTCAACGGAATATTTGTCAACGGAGCCGTTAGCAGAACAACCAGAGCCTTCAACATCAGCAGATCAATCATCAAAGAAACGTAAGCCATCAAAGCAACAAGAACCAGCACCAGAGTCAACACCAGAGGAGCCATTACAAATTTTTACAGTTCCCCTCTGAAAATCACTGTTCCCTTGGTGGCTGTTGGAAATTCTATCACTCCGGTACTGGAAACATCTGATGTAGAAGGAAGGTATCACATTAAGGTTTCCTATATTAAAAATGGTGACTCTTCATCATTAACTTTAATTATACAACCTTCATTGCAAATATTTCATTAACACATATATTTCATTTATATTCATTATATCTTGTTATATGTATTATTATTCTTAAATAAAAATAAAAAATGGTGAAAGAGGACTTTGGTCCTCTTTCCCCATTTTTTTGTCAAAGTTTCTGACCATTGGTTCATGTTTTTGAGTTTTTACAAGTCTTTTAACCATTGGTTTTATATTATGTATATAAAATGGGAGATTTTACAAGTTACGAGGCATTGGTGGTATATAATAAAGGTCTTGGGATAGTTTTTTCGATCATTGTGACATATCTCGTAGTCTTTTCACAAATCTATTAACACTATGAATCGTTACATAGATTCTCAGCCGTTGGTCTCATATTTTATGTAATCATAGTAACTTTTCGCACATTCTCAGCCGTTGGTATTATATAATATGTAATCATAATGCCTTTTCTTACATTCTCAGCCTTTGGTATTATATAATATGCAATCATAGTTTCTTTTCTCACATTCTCAGCCGTTGGTGTTATATCATCATCATCATCATTGTCAACCATTATCAATCCACTGCTGGACGAAGGTCTCCCCAAGTTTCCTCCACAACGGTCTGTCTTGTGCCAGTCTCCTCCATGTCACTCCCGCATATTTACGAATTTCATCCACCCATCTCCCATGTGGTCTTTTTCTGGGTCTTTTCCTGTCCCTTGGAATCCAATCTAAAATTTCGGCTGTCCATCTATGGTCTGTCCTTCTGGCAGTATGTCCAGCCCATTGCCATTTCAGGGATTTAACTCTGATCATGATGTCTTCCACTCTCGTCATTTTTCGGATCCACGAGTTTCTCTTCTTATCTCTCCTGGTTATACCAAGCATGCACCTCTCCATGCTTCTTTGAGTTGTTTGCAGCCTTTGTATGTCTCTTTTAGTTAAGGTCCACGTCTCTGCACCATACGTAAGCACTGGAAGGATGCATTGATCAAATACTTTTCTTTTAAGACATAATGGCATATTGCTCTTGAAAATTATGCTGTTTCTTCCAAAAGCTCTCCAGGCAAGTTTTGTATGCCTATTAATTTCTTCACCAATGTGACCCTCACTTGATATCTGCTGTCCAAGATAAACATACGTATCTGTTATCTCCAGTTTTTCTCCATCAATCGATAAATCTTCATTTCTTGTAAAAGCATTGAACATCACTTTTGTCTTTTGAAAGTTCATTTTTAATCCCACTTCTTTACTCTTGTCAGCAAGTTCCTGGATCATACTGTGCAGCTCTGATGGGGTAGTTGCAAAAATGACAACGTCATCAGCAAAACGAAGGTGGGTTAGATAATCTCCATTAATCTTTATCCCTTTGTTTTCCCAGTTCAGTGATTGAAAGACATTTTCCAATGTGGCATTAAAGAGCTTCGGATATATGGTGTCACCTTGTCTCACTCCCTTTCCAATTTTTATGTGTGTTGTATTTTCAAACAGCCGAATCTTTGCACTTGCATTTTCATAGATGTTATTAATAATATTAATGTATGCATCTTCAATACCGCAGGATTTCAGAGCCGTGGTAACTGCTGATGGTTTCACTGAATCAAAGGCTTTTTCATAATCGATAAAAGCCATGCACAATGGAAGTTCATATTCCCTCGCTCTTTCAATTAGTTCTCTCAGTACGTGGATATGATCTATTGTGCTGTAGCCACTCCTGAATCCAGCTTGTTCTCTCGGTTGAGCCATGTCCAGTGTTACCTTCAAACGGTGTGAAAGAACTTTAGTGAAGATTTTATAAACCACTGATAGGAGGCTGATAGGTCTGTAGTTCCTGAGATCCTCAATGTCACCTTTTTTATGTAGCAGGATCATTGTAGCATTGTTCCAATCCTCAGGAATCTTCCCTTCATTAAGGCATCGAGTGAAAATTTGGGCGAGTACTGTTTCAATTTCTCCACTTGCTTCTTGTATGATGTCTATAGTAATTCCATCTTCTCCTGGAGCTTTCCCCTGCTTCATGTTCTTGATTGCATGAGCAACTTCTGCTGGGAGTACTGGAAGAACTCTGGTACCTTTCATGATGTCTGGAGTACATGTATCATCCCTTTCATATAATTTGGAGTAGAAATCTTTCACTCTTGTCAAAATTTCGCCTCTATTTCTTGTTATAGAACCATCTTCTTTTCTCAGAGCCATAATCTGTTTTCTTCCCTTACTGAGATGTCCCTTTGCTATCTTAAGGCTTTGGTTGTTTTCAATTGCTTTCCTCACTAGCTCACAGTTGAATTTCCTTACGTCTTCAGTGATACTTTTTCGTGCTGTCTTGCATAGCTCTATATATTCCACTTTGGAAGTCACATCTTCTTTAGTTGTCCTCATCTCTCTTCTTTTTTGCATCAACATTTTAGTTTTTCCTGATAATTTGTTCACATGCAACTTGTTCTTAGACCCAGCTAATTTTGTTGCTGTTTCCATAAGAGCTTTGGTTACTTTTCTGTTAACTTCCGAAATATCCACTTCTTCCGATGTTAGGCCTTCTAAAGCAGAGAATCTGTTCTTCAGTTCCAACTTGAAAGTATTATGGTGTTTTTTAAGGTTGGTTATGTCAATACATTTTGTTTGTCTTATGAGCTTGCTACGTTCTAGTTTAGTGTTGAGGTGCATCTTACATCTCACCAATCTATGGTCACTACCTGTGTTGAACTTGTTCAGCACACTGCAGTCTTCGACGACGAATTTTTTGTTACACATAATAAAATCAATTTCACTTGTCGTCCCAATTGGATGTCTCCATGTCCATTTCCTATGTGGCTTTTTCTTGAAAAAGGAGTTCAAGGTGAAAAATCCTTCTGCCTCTGCAAACTCAACGAGAGTATTTCCACGCTGGTTTCTGTTGCCGTGACCGAATTTACCTACTGAAGTTTCATTCTGTTGCCGGTGCCCTATTTTTGCATTGAAATCTCCCATAATTATCTTCAAGTGCTGCTTACCTTTATTATTTAGATGACGAATTTCCTCATAAAATTCTTCAATTTCTTCTTCAGGATGACTTGTGGTGGGTGCATAAGTTTGAATAATCTGAGCCTGGTATCTTCTCGATAGTTGGATAACGAGTCGTGCAGCTCTGTCAGAGGAACTTTCAACTTCTACCACTTTATCCTTCAGTTTCTTGTTTATTATAAATCCAACACCACTAGTCCTGCCAGTATCTGTCCCACGATAATAGAAGAGATGTCCACTTTTCAGTTCAATGAGATCTTCTCCTTTTCTCCTTACCTCACTTAGCCCCACGATGTCCCACTTGATCCTTTGTAGTTCCTCTTCCAATTCAAGAAGCCTTGAATCAGAAGATAGGGAGCGTCCGTTATAGGTAGCCAAGGTCAGCATCAAATGGCAGCCTAGTCCGGCCCTCCGGGGATTCTTAGCACCCTCTGCCTTCATGTCGCACTGGCCGCTGCCTTGGCCAGGTACATTCCAGCTGCCGGAGACTGAGGGCCAAGATTTAAGTTGTAGAGTCATTTTGGAGGTGTTTGGCCATAACTCACCACGCTGGCCAAGCGGGTTGGTGAGTGTGGGATAGCATTTCCTCTGATCCCGATGGTATAGTTATACCGCTATTGGCGGTATAACTATACCATCGGGATCAGAGGAAATGCTGGTGTTATATAAGAATGGATAATTGTGACGAAGCCATTGGAAACATTCAGATGGGTTGCCTCCACTGTGATATTGTGAAAATAACGGGACTTTTCACGTTCAGATGGGTTTCCTTCCCTTTGAAATTGTCAGAATAACGGGATCTTAACGTTATACGGGTTTCCCTCCCCTTGAAATTGTGAGAATAACGTAACTTTTCAAGTTAGACATGTTGCCTTCACCACTTATATAACGTTATATTGAGAGAATAACGGGACGTTTAACGTTCAGACGGGTTGCCTTCACCTTTTATATAATGTTATATTGTGAAAATAACGGGATCTTTACTTTTAGACGGGTTGCCGTCACCTTTTTAAATGGTGGGATAAGGTGCGAGTAACGGGATCTTAACATTTAGACGACTTGCTTTTCCCTTTTAGGATCACGTGATCTATCATTTTTACTTTCGTTCGGATACATGTTGGAGTGACTGTAACATCTATGATCAATGGAGTAATAAAATTATTTAATAGTAAATATGTATCTGTTTTATTTTAGAAATAATTTAAGAGCATTGTCTTTTATTTTTCAATCTTCTTTTCTGATTTAACCTTTTTTTTTTACCAATACCTGAAAAATATTCAAAAGATGATCGGAAATGCAAAGTAAGTTATTGCTTCATTTTACTTCTAAAGCCTAATGATGTATGTCAGAATAAATAGAAACTGAGTACTGGATGAAATTGAAATCACTTGACAGCATTGGAGCCGCAAGCTGTATTTGTGAAGTCTGTTTTAAATCATTTTTGATAAGTAAAAAGTTGTTTGCAGCTTAAAAAAAAACCTTCCCAAAAAAGTGGATTTTTTATTTAAAATCGGACAGGGCGCGTTTTATGCGTCACTTTATTACAATTGTTTTTCGTTAAAATGTTAAGCTGCAGCTACATTTCGTTTAGCATATTTACGTGAAGTTCGTGTCATTTTATTTTTTTAGAGGTAGTATGATTTCTTGATTTTCGCAAAAATACAATATGTTTCTTTGTTTAAAACAACTTCCAGTTCGGAATTTAACATTTGAGATAATTTAAAAGTTGTAAGCAATTTTATTTTCCCATGACATTAATTTTGAGGCATTTTGGTACCTACGTTTTCAATATCAAGACTGAAAAAGTTGGTGCTTAGAGTGAGAAAACTGCTAATTTTTCGTTAAAACGTTATTAATTGCTATTGTATATATTTGTTTTACCAAAAGAAGGGACAGGAGGGATACTCAGAAAAAAAAACTGCTTTAGTCTCAGACCCAAGGAAACGATCACCGATCAAAGCTTCGCTTCCGTTCTGTCAAAGAATAGGCCGCCCCGGTGGCGCAGTGGTCTAAGCGATGGCCTCTGATCATTCGTCCGTAAGGGGTCCGGGTTCGAATCCCGGTGAGGCATGAATGTTGTGTTTGTCTTACGGCACTGGCTCTCTCCCTTCCCTGGAACCAGTGACCCTAAATTAGGGACGGGCGACTGCTTATAGCCCATTGAGTTGCTTACGGTAGTCGTTAAAACTCCAATCAAAAAAAAAAAAAAAAAAAAAAGAATTGGGAACCTCAACGAACTATAGGGGGCGCTGCGCAAACGTAAACAAACTTCTCTAGTACGGGTAACGTCGCACGTGTTTCCATAAAGTCGAATGTTAGAATGGCTGGTTTGTCGCTTTCAATCCTTGAAATAATGAAATTTGTGGACGCTTCCAAATATTCAAGATGCATTAAAGAAGGGGAAGTGATTGTTAATGTAGGCCATATAATTTCTTGTGGAATTAAGAAGGAAGATGGAAGAGAAATTCTCATAGTTTCGCACTGCATTCAGTCCACGGCAATAACGTCGTCGCCTCACTCTATCAACGGTGTTTTAGATACAAGTAACAGTGAAATTTCTATTGAGTGCTCTTGTAAAGCGGGCAGAAGTGGAACGTGTAAGCACTGTGTAGCAGTAATGCTTTACTGTAACAGGTAATTTTTTTTTTACATTTTCAGGCAAGTGATATAGTAATACCGACAGTGGTGTTCTAATCCGGATTACTATTAAAAGCTGACATTTTGTTTCATTTGACGTTTCCCAGGACCCATTTTCAATACTGTCAACAATAACATTTGTAATTTTTGAACATTCTGTTCCTAAAAGTGTTTGTGAATTGGTAATTGTTGATCATCATTGGGTTCTGCGTTTTTGAACCGATGACTGTTGACAGAACATTGCAAATCTTGTTCCATAATGAAGTTTAAATTAATACGGATAACAGCAATTATTTGTTTTCAAGAATATGTAGAAATGCGGATTTTTTAATTACTACTATGCAATAAAAACATGCTGCCTTGTTTATTATTCATTCAAAGACGTTACTTGGTTAGTAGCATTTTACTGGAAGGATTTCAAACGCAAGGCACAAACGTGAAAAACATAGCTGAAACCTTGGGAACGACATTGCGGGACACAACAATATGATTTGTTCTTCTTCACGGAATTCTCCTTTATACAACTCTGTAATTCCAGAATGAATGCAAAAATACACCAAACTACGACAACTGAACTTAATGAGCGATCTACCAACAGCCAAGCATTGAGCCGAAACCGTTACCCGTACTATAGCGTCTAAACCCGTACTACAGTAATTCTTCCTTTTGCCGCTAGAGGGAGAGCGGACCGCTGAGATTGCCAATAGGCTTCGCGTTCCGTCGGCTCCTGGTTTTGCGCCTAGTAACGTGCCCGTAGAGCCTGTCCTCCTTGATGGTGCAGTGGCGCTGTTGTCGCCTATCTTCCATTAGCTGTACGAGAGGTGACCTTCACGCGAAGCGTTTATATTCTTTGATAAAGCTACGGAAAGGGGCTTAGTATTAAAGAAGATAGCCGAAGGTAAAGATGGCTAATTTTCATTGGAATGCAAACTACCCAATCTGAAAATCTAATGAAGTAATAAAAGCATAATTAATTGGAAAGGCGAAAACATTATAGAACACCCCAACGAAATTACGCCTCTAAAGGTAACTTTGGCTTTTCAAAATTGGTTGTACATATAAAACATTCTGTGAATTTCGTTCTTTTATCTGAATCTCGCGGAAGTTGTTAAATGATTTGAAACAAATTGAGTAACATGAATCTACAGGCTGTTTTTTGTGCATTTTATTTACCTCCAATTTCCAGCACACAGCTTCTTACCAAAGAAAGGACAAAATACCACCTGATGTGTTCGCTTTGACGAAAGTCTGCGTAGGTGACAACTTTTTTGTTTGTTTGAAAGTCTGCGTAGGTAACAACATCAGTCAACTTTTTTGTTTGTCAGCATTCTGAAATCTCTACTGAAAATTTGCACAGCCATTTAAGGAAAAATGCTTTGAAAGCTCGCATGGTTTCCTTTCTATATTTTTACATGCTTGAATTAAAGAGATTTTCTCAAAGCATTCCTAATGCTATCTTAAATATCAGACATGACTGTAATGTGGCATTTTTCTTTGTATATGTGGACAACACAATTAATTGAAAAGGGCATGCACTGTTCACTTCATGACTGCATAATGTCAAAAAGGACAGTTATTAGACCAGCAGGTTTCTGAATAAATAAAAATCCTAAGTTCCTCATCATGGAATCAGTGCTGAAGCATTCTATGAGAGAAGTCGACGAACAATTAATTGTGAAGGAAATGAAAACAGAAATTGATACTTCAATGCACATTTCATGTAAAAGTGAAGATCTCTGGAAATGTGAAATATGCTTCCAGAAATTCTCAGAACCTACATTTGCAAGACATATGCAACTTCATACATGTGAAGAACTTTTAAAGTGTAATGTGTGTCACAAGAAATTCAAACAGAAAGATAGTCTCTTAATGCATGTAAAGGTTCATGCAAGAGAACAACCTTGTGATTCTGACATGTGTTCCAAGCAGCTAAGTGGAAAATGCAACATCTCAAGGCATAGTCTCCTTCAGTCAAGTGAAAAAGAATACCAATGCCATGTATGCTTAAAACAGTTTGTATACAAGCGTTATCTTTCCAGACACATGCTTGTCCACACAGGGGAAAAGCCTTACCAGTGTGATGTATGCTGCAAACAATTTGCTGACAAAAGTGCTCTTTCAAAACACGTGCTGCTTCACGCAGATGAAAATCCTCACCAGTGTGATGTATGTTCCAAAAAATTTGCTAATAAAAGTAGCCTTTCAGTGCACATGCGCATTCACACAGGTGAAAAGCCTCACCAGTGTGATGTATGCCGCAAAAAATTTGCTGGCAAAAGTGATCTTTCAAAGCACATGCTTCTTCACACAGGTGAAAAGCCTCACCAGTGTGATGTATGTTCCAAAAAATTTACTCGTAAGAGTAATCTTTCAAGCCACATGCTCCTTCACACACGTGAAAAGCAACACCAGTGTGATATATGCTCCAAACAATTTACTTTTAAAGGTGACCTTTCAGTGCACAAGCTCCTTCACACAGGAGGAAAGCCTCACCAATGTTACTTATGTTCCAAACAATATACTCGTAAATGTGATCTTTCAGTGCACATGCTTATTCACACAAGTCAAAAGCCTTTCCGGTGTGATGTGTGTTCCAAACAATTTACTCAAAAAAATAATCTTTCAAGGCACATGCACCTTCACAAAGGTGAAAAGCCTCACCAGTGTGATGTATACTGCAAAGAATTTGCTGACAAAAGTGATCTTTCAAAGCACATGCTCCTTCACACAGGTGAAAAGCCTCACCAGTGTGATGTGTGTTCCAAGCAATTTACTCGTAAAAGTCATCTTTCAATGCACATGGTCTTTCACACAGGTAAAAAGCCTCACCAATGTGATGAATGTTCCAGACAATTTACTCGTAAAGGTGATCTTTTAGTGCACATGCTTCTCCACACAGGTGAAAAGCCTCACAAGTGTGATGTGTGTTCCAAACAATTTGCTCAAAAAATAATCTTACAAGGCACATGCGCCTCCACACAGGTGAAAAGCCTTACCAGTGTGATGTATGCTGCAAACAATTTTCTGACAAAAGTGCTCTTTCAAAGCACATGCTGCTTTACACAGGTGAAAAGCCTCACCAGTGTGATGTATGTTCCAAACAATTTGCTCGTAAAAGTCATCTTTCAAGGCACATGCTCCTTCACAAAGGTAAATAGCCTCATCAGTGTGATGTTCTTTTTTTGTCCTCTAATTTGTGATATCCTAATAGTATTTAAAAGGGATGAGATGCAGTGCAATCAATAAGCATTTTATTGTAGGCAATCACTTTGCTTCATAACAATGAAAAACTGTATATTGTATTGCAAGGATAGTGCATGTGTTGACAAGATTTAGTTTAAGTATTACTGTATCTTGCAGAAAATATCTGTTTACAACATTAATGTGGTGAGAAAAATCCAAAGATGTTTTTATTTTTTTCTGTAATGTTGCCATGTAAGCAATATAACTTCTGTTTCCTGTTACACTTAAACTGATTTGTATTCTGAAAAGCACTGTTTTCGCCTTATTTAAGTTTGCCAGTGTAATGGATTTTGGTCATAGGATATACCAGGATTGTTTTGGAGGATGGAGGGGGGGGGGAGATAGGAACTAAAAAGTTTAAAACTATTTTTACTTTGTGTCATACATGAGGTGCATTCTGAAAATGAGAAAAAAAATATAATCATTACTGAATTAAACAGGATTAAGTAACAAATATTTGTAGGTAAATGATAAAAATAGCACATCAAGTTGTTGTGGGGTTTCCCCTCCCCTTTCAAGGTACCCTGAATCTGGTAGATGATTTGAGGATTCTTCTTTTAGAAGTTTTGAGGGACAATCCTAAGAATAAGCAAAAAGCTAAAGAGAAGTTATATTCTGACAACTTGACTCTGGCAACACTTCAAGCATTATGCAATAGCATTTGGGAGAAGAAACATTTCAAGCGTATGCAAGAGTACTTGGGATAAGTTTGATACATTTCAGGCCCAAATTCTCTTCCAAATTCTTTGATACTGATTTGTTAAAGCCCTGCAGTTTTTGCATGTACCATGACATAAGAGAAGTCAGGAGTTGATGTTACATATCACTTGATAACAGTACATCTGACCACCATCTTTAAATGACAATGTCCTGAATGTTGTCTTGCAAGAGGCTTTGAACTTGCAGTGCTGAAGCATTGATGGCACACAATTTCAGCAGCATTGTCAGATATTGAATTTTTCACTTGGGTGTAAACAAGGTTTATTGATATAGAACAAAAGCTGAATTTTTAACAATTACCACAAAAGCACACAATTATACACTGAAGTGCGAAAAGTCACGGGATACGTACTTAGTATCGTGCTGGTCATTCTCTAAACGTGCGAAGTGCAGCAGCTCGATGTGGCGTTCATGCCAGAAGTGTGCAGAAGACTTCTGGAGATGTGTTGAGCCGTGCCATCTGAATAGCAGCCCACAACTCCCTTTTATTTGTATAATTGCAGGATCTTGGGTGTCAATGAAACTTTCCACCACATCCCATAAATGCTCTATTGGGTTCATGTTGGGCGAACATGGTGGTCACACCATCCGTCGGACTTGCCCAGAGCGCTCGTTGAACCCATTTTGGACAACTTGGGCCTGATGACATGGTGCATTGTCTAGCTGGAAAATCCCATCATTGGTGGGGTGTCGCGAAGTCCATGAAGGGCTGTAAATGATAACCCAACAGAGCAACAAAGCGATTACCGGTTAATGACATGTTTATGAGGACCAGAGGACCCAAACCGTGCCACATAAAGACACCCCACACATGTATGGAACCATCACCAGCTTGCACAGTGCCTTGTTGAGAGCTTGGGTCCATGGCCTCATGGAGTCTGCGCCACACCCAAACTCTACCATGAATTCATAACAACTAGTAGCATGACTCATTGGACAATGCCACATGTTGCCAGGTTCCAATTGCCAGGTTCACAACCCCAGGTGAGGCGCTGTGTCTGATGTTATGGTGTTAACAAAGGAACCCTCGCAAGTCTTCTGTTCCCACACCCCATGGACACTAAATTATACTGCACTGACCTGATGGATATGTCTCTGATACTTTCTGCATTGGATGTGGATGTTATTTGAGCCAGCATCGCTTGTCTGTTCGCGTGGACAATCCTGGTTAGATGCCACTGGTTACAGTCAGTCAGTATCCATGGTTGGCCACTGTGCTGTCTACAGTGGGTGGTAATGCCTTCTACGAGGTATTCCTGGTGCACATGCGACACCGTGGATTGAGGAATGTTGAATGTTCGCACAACTTCAGAAATTGAATGTGCAATCCGTCTGACAACCATGCGTCATTCAAACTCCGACAATTCATGTCGGCTTGCCATAATCCTACTGGCGGTTGTGCAACCTTACTCACGAGATTGCACCTCACAACTGGTAAAAAACCTGGCGTGCGTCGAAGCCTTTATACGACGGCAGTGCCAGTTAAAAATTTGCATACTGCTATCCCACGACTTTTGGTACTTCAGTGTATAAACATGTTAGCACATAGAAAAACAATAGAAACATAACCCACTGACCTCTTTATTACTGTTTTCATTTTCTGTGTTATGGCTGAATAAACAGATACACATCTCTTCATCATTCTTTTAGTTGTCCACAGCACCTGTTTGACTTTTTTACATGGTTCGTATGCATTCTGGAATTCCAGTTTGTCCTGGAAATGTCCTAAAATTCTGTTACTTACCCTGGAATTTTATCCATTCCTGCCTTTTTTGTCCCTGTGCGATGTTTTGTTGTTGAGGATTTTTCTACTGACACAACTTATATCTGGCAAAATTCCCTCCCCACCCCGTGCAAAATGCAGGGGCTGTTGTTTTTTGTGTGTGTTAGGAGGACTGAAGCTGCTTTATTAGCATCTTTTTGATCGTGCTCATGTTATCTTTGTCTGTCCAGCCGGGGAGACCATATCTCTGCAATTATTAGTTCGATTTGTAAAATTCCTTTTGTATTGGGAAGCTTAAAATGTGAGAATGATAATCCACTATTTCCATTTTTTCGGATGCACAACTTTGCCGCTAGAGGGCGCAAATGTAGATCGTATCAAATTGAAAATGCATTTTATTTCATATATTTCTTTTTAAATATCCAATTGAAACAATTCTTTTTCCTTTCGATGACATTTATGTCGAAGACTATTTTAGTTACAGTCACTTTTTCAAATAATGCATAAATTTTCCGTCAGGGAGCATAAAGATAAATCGCGATTTTTTCCCAATATCTCCGCTTCTAAAAGTCAGATTTGAAAAATTCTTCCTGCGTCAGATACAGGTCTTGAGGGGAAATGTTTTGCATATGAATTTCTTATTTTTGGTAAAGAATGGTTTGACCACCGAGGGGTGTAAGTGTTTATTTTTGCTTCTGATGTTTTTGCAACAAAATCTGAGCTGGAAACTCAATTCTTCCGTGAACCGACCGTTCACGTTGGAAAACGTTTTGAGAACACCTCGTGCTCAAAATAATGCATAATTGTTCCACCAGGGTGCGTACACATATTTCTTATTTTTGTCCACATCTCTGTTTCTAGGAGTCAAATTTAAAAAACTGTTTCTTTGTTACAGATTTTTTTTTAAATATATGAGAAACATTTTCGGTGCGAAATGTTTCTCCTATATTTTCAAATTTCTTAACGCACAAGTGTGCCATTATAAGGCGTTAGTTCACATTTCCGTTTACAGCAATATCTGCAGGATGGAAAACCTATGACTGAAAAATATTCTATTTCGACCAGATACTACTAACTATGAAAACTCCTTATGTGTATTTTCTTCTCAAAATAATGCACAATTTTGTTGCCAGTGGGTGTAAACATCTAATCTATTTTTCTCAATATCTAAACTTCTAAATGTCTGATTTAAAAAAATCTTTTAACACCCGATACCATTTACCTTATGGAACAGATTTGAAAAATTTGAGGAGGTTTGTGGTTCACAATTCTGCCACTAGGTGGTGTTTGTGTACTTCTGTTTACAGTCTATCTCTGCCCCCAAAAAACCTATTGAGAAATTTCTTTTTTTACTTTTTGTCATTTGCTATAATTAAGATGGAGAGTGAATAAGATTTTTGCTACAATAAGAAGATCCTCTTCAAATAATGTAGAACTTTTCCCCCTGGGGGTTGTAAAGGTCAAAACGTTTTTCTTGCTATCTCCGGGAGACATATTTGAAAAGTTCTTTTTCCTTAGCATAGCTTTTTCTCTGAAGAGTGCTTTTTGCCAGTTTTCAACTTTTCCATTATGCAAAATTCTTCCGCTAAAAGGCATAGAGTTATATCATGTTTCCTTCTGTATCTCTTCTTTTAACTGTTCGATTTGAAAATCCTTTTATCTCTAATACCTTCCTTCTGCTATAGGAAACATTTTTTGCACCACTTGCTAAATAGCTGATTTTTTTTTTTCGTGGGTTATTTTGACCTTTACTGAAAGTTTCGAATGAATACTTAATATAAAAATTTGCCATAAAATCAGATTGCTTTCTAATATCAGAAACTTAAATCTAGTTGTTTCTTAGTATTTCCTGAGCTGAGTAATCACTTTGCATCTTCTGTAATTAGTTTTCTAATCATGCTCAGTTAAATTGTCTTGATCATCAATGAATGCAGTTGCACACAGCCCTTGGACTTAAAGTTTTCTTATTTTCTTTCATTTCATGTTGGAAATTTTTGTGCATACTTTGTTTGCTGGCAAGTACAAATTGAAAACATAGCTGCAGCATCAATATTATGTTGAAAATTCCTATCCTAAATAAACTGTAGAACAAATTCTTGCTCCCATGAGTATGTGTTTAAGAAATAACAATCCCTTTAGTCCTTTGAAAAAGTTCCAAATATTTCACCTTTCCTTGCCCTTGAATTTCCAGTGTGCCGCCCCGGTGGCGCAGTGGTCTGAGCGATGGCCTCTGATCATTCGTCCGAACGGGGTCCGGGTTCGAATCCCGGTGAGGCATGGATGTTGTGTTTGTCTTACGGCACTGGCTCTCTCCCTTCCCTGGAACCAGTGACCCTAAATTAGGGACGGGCGACTGCTTATAGCCCATTAAGTTGCTCACGGTGGTCGTTAAACCTCCAATAAAAAAAAAAAAAAATCCAGTGTAAGCATTATTTCTAAATAATTAAATATAAATAGTATTTTATGTATTGATTGTGTGGTATATGAAAGCATTTCAAGAGTAATGCCACATAACTATGTATTTTTGACTTTTATGTTTTTTTATTCTGTAATTTGCTTTAATAATTGAACTAAAGCTAAAGTAGAAAAATGAATTGTTCTCAAAATCAGTGTAGTACACTTTATATAAAAGTTTAGTAGGTATTAAACCTGGTCACATTTTCAGTGACAGTTTTGGCATTTTAGTATTTATCTGTGATTCTAAGTTTCTGATTAGCTGCAGTGGACATCATTTTTAACATTCTGTATTAAGTTTGCCCAAGCATGTAGGAAGTTGTTTGTTGTGGGTTATAGGTTGAACAGATTTATGGTTTTATTGTATTTTAAGTAAGAGCATTTGGATCATATGTCCTGGGGAAAAAATCCAAAAGTCCTGGAAATGTCCTGAAATTTTGTGATTGAAAAAGTGTATGAACCATGTTTTTAGTTCAGGATCATGTCTCTGATGAATAAATAAGAACTGCAATAATGCCTTGACACGTTTTGACCTTTACAACCCCTAGGGGAAAAGTTGTACATCCTTTTATTTTAAGACAATGACAAACTGCTCTTGAAAGTTGTTCTATTCCTTTAAAATATTCCACATCCAAGTTTAATACCTATTAATTTCTACTTAGGTGTGACCCTTCTTTCATATCTGTTGTCTAAAGTAAATGTAGACATAGTTTACTTCTAGATTTGTCTCTGTTCATGTCTAAATCTTCGGTTCGTGTAAAAACATTGTACATCAGCTTCCTGTAAGTTCATTTTTAACCCAACTTCTTTACTTTTGTCACCTAGTTCCTGTTGCTTACACTGCAGCTCTAAAGGGTAGTTGCTAAAGGAATTAAGTGTTCAGTAAGACAAAGGTGGTTCAAGATTTAAAGACAAGACACCAAGTTCAAAGATTGAAAAACATTCTGGAATGTGACACTGGAGTGCTTGGAAAATATGTCTTTTTCTCTCAGTTCCTTTCTAATTTTCATACATGCTGTTTTGATGGCTCAACTGAACCTTCATATTTGTGGTTTTATATTCAACAAGTTAGCTTTGCATTAGAGTCACTTGCAACAAGATAGAAATAAGTAGAGTGCTTCTGTTATTAGTTCTCTGCTGAGGTAGTTGAAGCCAATAAAGGAGAGCCCGCCATGTTTGATGCGGTACAAGTTCTGTGTGTGTCAAGGAGTCACCTCAGTTCTTTCAGCTGTTCGGCGATCGTGTTATGTTCCATTACAGATTTAAGGCAAGAGTTTTGTAAGTATTCTAAAGTATCAGCACATTTTGGATTTAAATAAATATTATCAACATTAAAATGCAATTTTATTGTGTAGCTTTTAATTGTAAGAATAAAAGAAGCAAGTATTGCGGTACTACAGTTTACAAGTAAGCTTTGTTTTTAAATGAGGTTGAGGTCTAAATGCCCAGTTAATCAAACACAATAAATAAAACATCTAATCTGTTTAGTTGGTGATTAAAGCAAGAGATAAACCTTTTTAATGTGTTATTTTAAGACTTTATTCCTTATATTTTGTAAACAGTCATATTCAGTGCGAACAATGAATTATGATTACTACTTACTATGGGGAGCTGAGGTTAACTGCATGGATTACCAACTTGGAGGTTTTTTTGGGAACAATTTTTACTTATGTAAGTGTGTTTTTTACATATGCTGAGCATGTCTTGCAACTGATATTTGCATACATATTCTAGAATCTGTAGAGTGTACATGTAACTTGTCTTCCAGGATGACAAATATTTAAAAATTTTAGGAACCAGCAATTTCTTTTTATGCAACAAAAATCATGTACCCATAGCCAATAAGCATTAGATAGGTGAAAATCATCTAAATACGTGGCGTCAGTTGAGTAAATAAATCCATCGCGCTTTCCACGTTAAGCGAGGCACAATCATAATTGTTATTTGACGGCGGCCGAATAAAATTTTTTCTGTTGCTGTGCGTTGCTTAACGTGGAAAGAGCGATGGATTTATTTACTCAATCATTAGATAGCAAATATTGGTAAAGAAGTAAATGTATAGTTACTTAAATTGGAGAAATAATAATTGTGATTGGTAAAATAAATTTATTTCTTGCTGATACCTGTCAGGAAACAATCTCGTATTCTATCCAAAAGCACAGGGTCACCCAGCTTGTGTTCTAGGCATTTGTCTCTGATTAGTGATTAATCTGTAGTGTTACTGCAACAAAATGAGAGTGGGGAGCTTAAAAATTTCTTGACAGAATACTTTTTATTTATGAATGTGTAAGTACAATGTGTGTGATCTTCTGCGTAGCAAAAAAAAAAAAAAAAAAAAAACTACAGGCAATATTGATTTAAAACTGGAAACAGGGAGTACAATCATACCTCAAAAATTCAAACAACATAAAGTATTTATGAAAACTGGCACAAAAAATTATGAAATGACAATTGAAAAAAAAGTATAATTAATACTCTAAAGGCAAATGGAATAATACAAAGGAAAGGGACTAGCAACTTTTTGTAAAAAGTACTTGCACTCTATTTATGTGTGATAGGTTTTTTTTTTTTTTTTGGAGAATGTGACTTCTGATTTATGATGGATGAACAGTCAAGTATGTCCATGCGACAAAGTGCCAATTATTCCTTTTGCATCAACCATATGAGAGGTTACTGTTAAACAAACATCACTCATGTAAATCAATCTTTCTTTGAATTGAACAAGTTGTGCCTGTATTTTTCTAAAATACAAATCAGTCACACTTGTATTTCCAGCAAGACTGCTGAAGGAACCCACAAAATAACAACACAAAACATAAACATTTGTTCACCAAACTTTTTGCCCACCATGAATGCAAATCATTGGCTGTTAACCTTTCACTTGATATTAATAAGAGGCTGTACCCTTAAAAAAAAAAAAAAAAAAAAAAAAACTATGCGCTGCACATCTTAACAATTACCAATATGTGTACAAATATCAGGTGAAAACCATCAAATTTGAGCTTTGGGATTACAAAAAAAATAGGCTTCTTAAAAAAAGTAAAATATGAAAGTGCAAATAAAAAATATAAATTCTTAATATTGATACAAAAAAAAAAATTTTTTTGTCCCATAAAAAAATTCCCTAATGTGAATTTTTTGGTCACTGAGCTCAGAGCTTGAAAAATATCTAAAATAATACATGCCCAGAGAAAAGTTACCTCCCCAAGTACTAAAAGCAGGATGTGTAGAATGATTTTTCTTTTGATGCCAAAAATCATTTTTAGGTTCAAAAAGTACATAAAACTATTTTTAGCTAATCAGAACTGGTGTCACTAACTGTAAATAGCATTTTGAGCCAAATATCATTTGGAGCATCATATTGCCCCAATGTTTGTCTATACCTAGGTCACAGGGGAGTTAGTTACACAGGTAATATGTATGTACATCATCATCATTGTCAACCATTATCAATCCACTGCTGGACAAAGGTCTCCCCAAGCCTCTTCCACAACGGTCTGTCTTGTGCCAGTCTCTTCCATGTTACTCTAGTATACTTTCGAATTTCATCCACCCATCTTCCATGTGGTCTTCTTCTGGGTCTTTTCCTGTCCCTTGGAATCCAATCTAAAATTTTGGCTGTTCATCGATGGTGTGTCCTTCTGGCAGTATGTCCAGCCCATTGCCATTTCAGGGATTTTACTCTGATCATAATGTCCTCCACT
Source organism: Macrothele yani (assembly GCA_039090855.1). Lineage (NCBI taxonomy): Eukaryota > Metazoa > Arthropoda > Arachnida > Araneae > Macrothelidae > Macrothele > Macrothele yani. The sequence goes on from CM077009.1 coordinate 162,386,044, forward strand.
CTTGTCATTTTTCTAATCCACGAGTTCCTCTTCTTATCTCTCGTGGTTACACCAAGCATGCACCTCTCCATGCGTCTTTGAGTTGTCAGCAGCCTTTGTATGTCTCTTTTAGTTAAGGCCCACGTCTCTGCACCATACGTAAGCACTGGAAGGATGCATTGATCAAACACTTTTTTTAAAGACACAATGGCATATTGCTCTTGAAAATTATGCTGTTTCTTCCAAAAGCTCTCCAGGCAAGTTTTGTACGCCGATTAATTTCTTCATCAATGTGACCCTCACTTATTATCTGCTGTCCAAGATAAATGTACGCATCTGTTATCTCAGTTTTTCTCCATCAATCGATACATCTTGATTTCTTGTAAAAGCATTCTACATAACTTTTGTCTTCTGAAAGTTCATTTTTAATCCCACTTCTTTACTCTTGTCAGTAAGTTCTTGGATCATACTCTGCAGCTCTGATGGGGTAGTTGCAAAAATGACTACGTCATCAGCAAAACGAAGGTGAGTTAGATAATCTCCATTAATCTTCATCCCTTTGTTTTCCTAGTCCAGTGATTGAAAGACATTTTCCAATGTGGCATTAAAGAGCTTGAGAGATATGGTGTCACCTTGTCTCACTCCCTTTCCAATTTTTATGTGTGCTGTATTCTCAAACAGCCGAATCTTTGCACTTGCGTTTTCATAGATGTTATTAATAATATTAATGTATGCATCTTCAATACTACAGGATTTCAAAGCCATTGTAACTGCTGATGGTTTCACTGAATCAAAGGCCTTTTCACAATCGATAAAAGCCATGCACAATGTAATTTCATATTCCCTCGCTCTTTCAATTAGTTCTCTCAGTATGTGGACAAGATCTGTAGTTCTTCAGGAAGACGCTTTAACGTCTGTAAATTCTGTTTTACAAGTTCTGTAAAGTGGATACAGTCTGTGGTGGTGCATTAACTTATTCAATCATAATATAAATTGGTTAGAAGTCCTAAAGATGTTACTTACGGAAGTGCGTGTTCAGTCCAACGTCAGTAGTTATTGAGTTTCTTTGTCCAAAGTTGTATCTTGCTTCAATATGGTCAGTTGTTAGGGTTAGTTCGAGAGCTATTTCGTTATAAGTTGTACCCTACTTCGGATATGTCCAGATGTTAGGGTTAGCTCCGTTCTGGTTGTGTCCACATCATATTGAATGGGTAAAGGTTTCCAGATAATAATTAAAGATTCTTGAGTTAAGAAGGGCTCCGATCTCTTTTACTATTAGTTAAAAAAATTTCCACTATTGGAGTAGGGTAATTATTATCCTGGAGAATGATTTTATGTTCGTTTTTTTTTTTGCGCCCGCTTGTCTAATTCTGAGGAGTTGAGAACATTGATCTTTTCCACAAATTACGAGGCTATGTTCCATTTCATGTATTCTGGATGGTTTGACTGGAAGTCCAGCATTTTGTTAGTGTTAGTGGGCTTTTTAAAGACTTTAGTAAGAATTCTCCCTCTTCAAAGAATTAACGACAGGTCCTGGTAATTTAGCTGATTGTTCCGCTGAAGTTCTAAAGTGAATGTTAACTTTTCATCTAGGGAGTTAAACCAATCCAGGAAATATCTGGGTTTAAATAGTCAAATATAGATATCTTAATTTTCTTAAGTTCCTCCTTGAACTGTTCATATTTCTTTCGTTTTTCGTGCCTTTTTTGGGTACCTGACTTGTGCTTATATCCAGAAGATGATGGCCCTTGATCAGCCATGGTTTGGTATATCCGTATATACACACAAAAATTCACTGAAACAGTATTTTAATAGCTATAAACCGTTTTTTTTAACTGCTGATGGTTTCGATTATGAAAAGGCCTTTGATTCAGTGAAACCATCAGCCGTTAAAATGGCTTTGAAATCTTCCGGTGTTGAAGATGCATACATTAATATTATTAATAACATCAATGAAAATGCAAGTGCAAAGATTCGGCTTTTTGAGAATACAGCACATGTAAAAATTGGAAAGGGAGTGAGACAAGGTGACACCATATCTCCCAAGTACTTTACTGCCACATTGGAAAATGTCTTTCAATCCCTGAACTAGGAAAACAAAGGGATAAAGATTAATGGAGATTATCTAACTCACCTTCGTTTTGCTGATGAAGTAGTCATTTTTGCAACAACACCCATCAGAGCTGCTGAGTATGATCCAGGAACTTGCTGACAAGAGTAAAGAAGTGGGACTAAAAATGAACTTTCAGAAGACAAAAGTGATGTACAATGTTTTTACAAGAAATGAAGATTTATCGATTGATGGAGAAAAGCTGGAGGTAAAAAATACGTACGTTTATCTTGGACAGCAGATATCAAGTGAGGGTCACATTGATGAAGAAATTAATTGGCGTATAAAACTTGCCTGGAGAGCTTTTGGGAGAAACAGCATAATTTTCAAGAGGAATATGCCATTATGTCTTAGAAGAAAAGTGTTTGATCAATGCAACATTCCAGTGCTTACGTGTGGCGCAGAGACATGGACCTTAAACTAAAAGAGACATACAAAGGCTGCAGACAACTCAAAGAGGCATGAAGAGGTGTAACCAGGAGAGATAAGGTCCTGGTAATTTAGCTGATTGTTCCGCTGAAGTTCTAAAGTGAATGTTAACTTTTCATCTAGGGAGTTAAACCAATCCAGGAAATATCTGGGTTTAAATAGTCAAATATAGATATCTTAATTTTCTTAAGTTCCTCCTTGAACTGTTCATATTTCTTTCGTTTTTCGTGCCTTTTTTGGGTACCTGACTTGTGCTTATATCCAGAAGATGATGGCCCTTGATCAGCCATGGTTTGGTATATCCGTATATACACACAAAAATTCACTGAAACAGTATTTTAATAGCTATAAACCGTTTTTTTTTTAACTGCTGATGGTTTCGATTATGAAAAGGCCTTTGATTCAGTGAAACCATCAGCCGTTAAAATGGCTTTGAAATCTTCCGGTGTTGAAGATGCATACATTAATATTATTAATAACATCAATGAAAATGCAAGTGCAAAGATTCGGCTTTTTGAGAATACAGCACATGTAAAAATTGGAAAGGGAGTGAGACAAGGTGACACCATATCTCCCAAGTACTTTACTGCCACATTGGAAAATGTCTTTCAATCCCTGAACTAGGAAAACAAAGGGATAAAGATTAATGGAGATTATCTAACTCACCTTCGTTTTGCTGATGAAGTAGTCATTTTTGCAACAACACCCATCAGAGCTGCTGAGTATGATCCAGGAACTTGCTGACAAGAGTAAAGAAGTGGGACTAAAAATGAACTTTCAGAAGACAAAAGTGATGTACAATGTTTTTACAAGAAATGAAGATTTATCGATTGATGGAGAAAAGCTGGAGGTAAAAAATACGTACGTTTATCTTGGACAGCAGATATCAAGTGAGGGTCACATTGATGAAGAAATTAATTGGCGTATAAAACTTGCCTGGAGAGCTTTTGGGAGAAACAGCATAATTTTCAAGAGGAATATGCCATTATGTCTTAGAAGAAAAGTGTTTGATCAATGCAACATTCCAGTGCTTACGTGTGGCGCAGAGACATGGATCTTAAACTAAAAGAGACATACAAAGGCTGCAGACAACTCAAAGAGGCATGGAGAGGTGTTACCAGGAGAGATAAGAAGAGGAACTCGTGGATTCGAAAAATGACAAGAGTGGAAGATATCACGATCAGAGTAAAATCCCTGAAATGGCAATGGGCTGGACATTCTGCCAGAAGGACAGACCATCGATGGACAGTCGAAATTTTAGATTGGATTTCAAGGGACAGGAAAAGACCCAGAAGACCACATGGAAGATGGGTGGTTGAAATTCAAAAGTAACATAGAGGAGACTGTCACAAGACAGACTGCTGTGGAAGAGGCTTGGAGAGACCTTGAGAGACCTTCGTCCAGCAGTGGATTGATAATGGTTGACAATGATCATGAAACCGTTTGATTTAAAGTTATTCCCTGACATCACGTATGTAACACCAAATCACTAAAGAATCTAAAACCGAACAATTTAGCTAAAAAAATCTTGAAAACCGCAGAAACTAACAACTTATACACAGAAGGCAGCCGACTAATTGAAACAGTTTTGCTAACGTCACGTGCCAGGTAGCCGCCTGTAAAAGATTTCCCTCATGCACAACACAACATAATTTCATTATGAAAAAGGAAATGTCTCTTCATTAGTTGTGTTGAAATAAAATCAAGCCTACAGCTTTATCTCTTACCGTGTGGTGTCTTCCATCCTATTGCTGTAGTAATCCATAAACTGATGCACATCAATAACGAGTATTTTTTACTTTACTTTAACAGCACACACGAAACCAAAAAAAAAAAACATGAGACAAATCCTTGATAAAACATGAACTCTATTTAAGTGCTCTTCTCCCCTGCTCCAGCGCCCTCTCACAGTAGCGTCATCAGCAATGCATTATGCTATCTCCTCGTGTAACTCTTAACTGTGAAATGTGTATGTGATTTTGAAATATTAAATCTGTGAGCGTCAAATAGAGATGTGTGATCAATCATTGCGACGTAACAGTAGCCAACACCTTTCAGGCAGAGCCCTCCTGGCGCCCCCCCCCGCACGCACTCGAGTGGTGTTTGTCCCCCTTATGGGCGACCCTGCTCTCTCCCTTCCCTGGAACCAGTGACTAAATTGGGGACGGGCGATTGCTTATGGCCCATCGACTTGCCCAAGGGGGTCATTAAAATTCCAATAAAAAAATAAAAAGCAGCTCTCATTTTTTTCCTTCCCGTTCGTTGCTTCCACTTACCGTGTCACATGATTACGTAAGTCAATCAAGGAGATAGATCATATGTAAAGGATTTTAGGAAGGGACTGTCCTGACCCCAGGTTTTAAACAACCCTTAGAAATAGGAAGCTAGGAGATTTGGGCTGGAGTGCCCGATAGGAAAAGTGATACGGAAGCGGGGTAGAAATGGGGAGGAAGACGCCCATATTTATTACTAGGGGGCCAGTACCCGGGGTCAGACGGCTTAACGTGCCCATCCGACGCACGGCAGGTATTTAGTGGTTCGAACGTTCCTACCTGCCCAGGATCGAACCTGAGGTTATCTCCATGGCAGTCATGAACGCTGACCACTAGGCCACCCACGGCCCTTCAGTCAAGGAGCGTTGAGCACATCGAGCTTATATTAGATGGAGACACCACTCCTATCCACGCAGCATTGGCCACCATCAGTCACCGTCCGTGCTGCAAGTGACGTCACATCCAGGCATGAAGCTGGTTTGAAACTACGGAAGCCGCTAAAGCTACGCGACGTATAGACAGATAAAATGAGGGATTTAATAATGATCAATTATACAAGCTTACTGTTTTATCAATTGTGCAAATAAAAATGTTTTTTCTTCTTAATTTCACAAGATTTCAAAAAAAGAAACGAAAGAAAGACAGAAAACCAGCATTTCTTGAATGATTTATCTAAACTCGAAGACGTTATAAAACAAAAATCGAAATGCAATTTTTTCACGGTAAGGTAAGGTGCTGAAAAAATAGTAATACTTGCCTGACATGTGCAGATAGTTCAACATTTTCAGTATTCTCACTATTTTAAGTTTTTAAAGTCGAAAATATTTCCTTCAAATTTTACGGGAAGTGAAAGGATTGTTATTAAGTGGTCATATTTTTGAAATCTCGCTGCTGTATAAAATAATTCAATCTTTATTCAACCAGAAAAGGGGGAAATAGATAAAAAAAAATACAGGTACATATATATTTCATATAAATAAAAGTTACTATCCTCACATCATATTAGCCTTCAAAGACATTACCTTATGATATAACACATATGATATAACAGGTACAGGTGCCATAGTTTTAAAGCAGGTTACTTATTTTCCATTACATTTAAAACTACACTCGGTACCTACCAACATAGACTCACATCTGTTTATGTCCACTGCTATAATTACAACAAATAAAAGAAATCATCTTTAAAAAGAGCTAACTCATCACTTTTATGTATACATATAAATGTGACATAACCCATAAATATAAACTAGATGGTTACACACACACACACACACACACACAAAAAAAAACTTTCCAGGGAACAGCTCCTAATATTAAAAAAATGTTACATATATCACTCCAGAGTAGACCCTTAAAGCTTAATGGGCATATATGTACCCGTACAGGATATAGTTATTATATATATCCGAAAAAACATAACATTACATTCCACCACAGTTCAAATACATTATAACAATAGCATAGCCGGAATTACCCTTTACGAGAAAACCAAATAATAATTATTATTTTACAAAAATAATTTCAGTAGTTGGGTCAAACTACTGAACCTGTTAGTGTTTGATTCAATATTATTGTCCCCAAGGTATATCTGTACAAATCTCACTAAAGATAGAATTTAGAACATTCTTTGTCCAAATAACTGCTATTATTTTTACATACAGTTGTAACAGCACCTCCTGTTAATTTAACAATTAAAATAAGACAGAAAATTAATACTATTCACAATAAAAACCTTTTATTCTCACATACATAAACAGCGATATATACGCCTGCATATTTCACAACCACTAAATAAAATACTCAATAAAATGTACAATAACTAATGATAGGTCTACTGACATTAAGTTCACTGTTAGTACACTTAGCATTTGGATGTTTTTAATGAGCTCTATGGCCAACAGTGACTTTCTAAGATTTTATACAGCTTGCTATTGTGGTCTTTACAGCATTAGGAAACAACTCATTGGGGTAAGTGAGCATTACTGGGGACTATTGTGTTAAGGAGTTCTTCCCATCATCTGCGGATAAGTCCATTTCTACGAAGACTATTGCTCATTGTTAACATCCCCCAAGGATACAGAAAGCCAGTATTCTCAGGTGATGTTGCTATGATCTTCCGACAAATGTGACAGCTTAGAATCCATGGACAGACCTATTGGCCTTAACATTGTGTGTAGGGAAAAGTTGTTCTAACTCACAAAAATCACACACAAAGGAACTCACAAGCCCCACTAGGAAAATATAAACCTTAGTGACAGTGCAAAGTCCCTAGATTACAATGATGCATTTCTCAAATACATATTTTTGAAATTTTACTTCTCTATTCATCAAAGATTTATTACATTAATGTAGAGTCCCTAGCTTTATGTGGTTCTTTAAAAACACACAACACATTAATTAAAAACAGAAAGTTTTTTTTTTTTTTTTTACCATCATGAAGTTTTATTATTATGGACAGAATTGTACCAGGATGGGCAGGTAATATATAATCCTTAAAACAATGACCAGTTTGTTTTTTTTTATAATTTTACATTGGTTTTGCCATTAATAATGGTGCAGCTCATGTGTTTGGAGCTTAATTTATTCTATGCATTCCGCCATTGTAGTATTGCATTAGAAAAAAAAATATATATATATATATAGTGCCAACAAGCAATAAATAATAACACATACAATACACAGTTTAAATGTGTTCCATGATAATTTACAGTAGGGGAACCTTGGGAGGGAAAAAAAGAACTGATCCTAAGATCTGATGAAATATTGTTGTTTTCTCAAGTTTGTTTAAAACTATAACCAAAATATTATTAATAAATATACAAGTAATGAACCCTGAAAATCATAAGGTATGATTTTGACACTTTGGGTACTCCATATAAAATCAAACCTATATACTGTATCAGTTATTAAAGAAGGTAAGTGTGAATGTATTTATTTACTGCAAATTTTCACTTTCATACTATTCAATATTTCAAATACAGAATTTGCATTTGTCTGTTCCATAACAACATGCACTTAATCAATATGTGCCAGTACTATATATTATGTTATTCCACGAATGGGCTCCTGCTAATTAGTAAAAATAAATAAATCCAAATTTGTCAACTGACATTTCCCTGAAGTTATTGTTCATATTAAAACAAACAAACAAAAATTAAGTACAGTATACAGCAACTTACCATTATGTCTTAAAAGAAAAGTGTTTAGTCAATGCAATCCTCCAGTTCTTACTTCTGGACAAGTAAGCAATAATGCAATCAATCCTCCAGTTCAATAATTAATCAACGCAATCCTCCAGTTCTTACTTGTGGACCAGTAAGCAATAATGCAATCAATCCTCCAGTTCAATAATTAATCAATGCAATCATTCCTCCAGTTCAATAATTAATCAATGCAATCCTCCAGTTCTTACTTGTGGACCAGTAAGCAATAATGCAATCAATCCTCCAGTTCAATAATTAATCAATGCAATCCTCCAATTCTTACTTGTGGACCAGTAAGCAATAATGCAATCAATCCTCCAGTTCAATAATTAATCAATGCAATCCTCCAGTTCTTACTTGTGGACCAGTATGCAATAATGCAATCAATCCTCCAGTTCAATAATTAATCAATGCAATCCTCCAATTCTTACTTGTGGACCAGTAAGCAATAATGCAATCAATCCTCCGGTTCAATAATTAATCAATGCAATCCTCCGGTTTAATAATTAATCAATGCAATCCTCCAGTTCTTACTTGTGGACCAGTAAGCAATAATGCAATCAATCCTCCAGTTCAATAATTAATCAATGCAATCCTCCAATTCTTACTTGTGGACCAGTAAGCAATAATGCAATCAATCCTCCGGTTCAATAATTAATCAATGCAATCCTCCGGTTTAATAATTAATCAATGCAATCCTCCAGTTCTTACTTGTGGACCAGTAAGCAATAATGCAATCAATCCTCCAGTTCAATAATTAATCAATGCAATCCTCCAGTTCTTACTTGTGGACCAGTAAGCAATAATGCAATCAATCCTCCAGTTCAATAATTAATCAATGCAATCCTCCAGTTCTTACTTGTGGACCAGTAAGCAATAATGCAATCAATCCTCCAGTTCAATAATTAATCAATGCAATCCTCCAATTCTTACTTGTGGACCAGTAAGCAATAATGCAATCAATCCTCCAGTTCAATAATTAATCAATGCAATCCTCCAATTCTTACTTGTGGACCAGTAAGCAATAATGCAATCAATCCTCCAGTTCAATAATTAATCAATGCAATCCTCCAATTCTTACTTGTGGACCAGTAAGCAATAATGCAATCAATCCTCCGGTTCAATAATTAATCAATGCAATCCTCCGGTTTAATAATTAATCAATGCAATCCTCCAGTTCTTACTTGTGGACCAGTAAGCAATAATGCAATCAATCCTCCAGTTCAATAATTAATCAATGCAATCCTCCAGTTCTTACTTCTGGACCAGTAAGCAATAATGCAATCAATCCTCCAGTTCAATAATTAATCAATGCAATCCTCCAGTTCTTACTTGTGGACCAGTAAGCAATAATGCAATCAATCCTCCAGTTCAATAATTAATCAATGCAATCCTCCAATTCTTACTTGTGGACCAGTAAGCAATAATGCAATCAATCCTCCAGTTCAATAATTAATCAATGCAATCCTCCAGTTCTTACTTGTGGACCAGTAAGCAATAATGCAATCAATCCTCCAGTTCAATAATTAATCAATGCAATCCTCCAGTTCTTACTTGTGGACCAGTAAGCAATAATGCAATCAATCCTCCAGTTCAATAATTAATCAATGCAATCCTCCAATTCTTACTTGTGGACCAGTAAGCAATAATGCAATCAATCCTCCAGTTCAATAATTAATCAATGCAATCCTCCAATTCTTACTTGTGGACCAGTAAGCAATAATGCAATCAATCCTCCAGTTCAATAATTAATCAATGCAATCCTCCAGTTCTTACTTGTGGACCAGTAAGCAATAATGCAATCAATCCTCCAGTTCAATAATTAATCAATGCAATCCTCCAGTTCTTACTTCTGGACCAGTAAGCAATAATGCAATCAATCCTCCAGTTCAATAATTAATCAATGCAATCCTCCAGTTCTTACTTGTGGACCAGTAAGCAATAATGCAATCAATCCTCCAGTTCAATAATTAATCAATGCAATCCTCCAATTCTTACTTGTGGACCAGTAAGCAATAATGCAATCAATCCTCCAGTTCAATAATTAATCAATGCAATCCTCCAATTCTTACTTGTGGACCAGTAAGCAATAATGCAATCAATCCTCCAGTTCAATAATTAATCAATGCAATCCTCCAGTTCTTACTTGTGGACCAGTAAGCAATAATGCAATCAATCCTCCAGTTCAATAATTAATCAATGCAATCCTCCAGTTCTTACTTGTGGACCAGTAAGCAATAATGCAATCAATCCTCCAGTTCAATAATTAATCAATGCAATCCTCCAGTTCTTACTTGTGGACCAGTAAGCAATAATGCAATCAATCCTCCAGTTCAATAATTAATCAATGCAATCCTCCAATTCTTACTTGTGGACCAGTAAGCAATAATGCAATCAATCCTCCAGTTCAATAATTAATCAATGCAATCCTCCAGTTCTTACTTGTGGACCAGTAAGCAATAATGCAATCAATCCTCCAGTTCAATAATTAATCAATGCAATCCTCCAGTTCTTACTTGTGGACCAGTAAGCAATAATGCAATCAATCCTCCAGTTCAATAATTAATCAATGCAATCCTCCAATTCTTACTTGTGGACCAGTAAGCAATAATACAATCAATCCTCCGGTTCTTACTTGTGGACCAGTAAGCAATAATGCAATCAATCCTCCAGTTCAATAATTAATCAATGCAATCCTCCAGTTCTTACTTGTGGACCAGTAAGCAATAATGCAATCAATCCTCCAGTTCAATAATTAATCAATGCAATCCTCCAGTTCTTACTTCTGGACCAGTAAGCAATAATGCAATCAATCCTCCAGTTCAATAATTAATCAATGCAATCCTCCAGTTCTTACTTCTGGACCAGTAAGCAATAATGCAATCAATCCTCCAGTTCAATAATTAATCAATGCAATCCTCCAGTTCTTACTTCTGGACCAGTAAGCAATAATGCAATCAATCCTCCAGTTCAATAATTAATCAATGCAATCCTCCAGTTCTTACTTGTGGAAATAAAAAGGACATACAGATGTTAAGAACAACTCAAAGAAGCATGTAGAGATGCATGCTTGGTATAACCAGGGAAGACAGAAACAGGAACTGATGAAGGCCAGCGGGTGACCTAGTGGTCAACGTTCGTGACTGCCACGGAAGCGACCTCAGGTTCGATCCCAGGCAGGTATGAACGCTTGATCCACTAAACATCTGCCGTGCGTCGGATGGTCACGTTAAGCCATTGGACCCCGGGTACTGGTCTCCCGATAATAAATAAGGGCGTCATCCTCCCCCTTTCTACTTCGCTTCTGTGTCACTTTCCTATCGGGCACTCTAGCCCAAATCTCCTAGCTTCCTATTTCTAAGGGTTGTTTAAGACCTGGGGTCAGACACTCCCTTCCTAAAATCCTCTACATATGATCATGATCAAAGAACTCATGAATCCGAATAATGACAAGAGAGGATGACAGCAAGATTAAAGTAAAGTCTATAAAATGACAACGAATTTGATACATTTCTAGAACTGACCACCATTGGACAACTGAAATATTAGACTGGATACCAAGGGGCCGAAAAAGACAGTGCGAAAGTTGGGTGGATGAAATTTGAAAACTTGTTTAAGTAACATGCAGGAGACTGGCTTATGACTGAAAATTATGGTAGAAACTTGGGGAGAACTTCATCCACCAGTGGATTGGTAATGGTTGACGATGATATACATATAGGGGAAGAAGCATTAACAAAACAAAAAATCTCATAAAAATCAATATGCCCATCATGCCTACATTTACTGATTTTTGTGTAATACAAGTTTTGTTAGGTTTGAGCTTACATTCATTCATATAATTTTCTGTGTAGCTTGTTTAGCTGCATGGTGCAATCTAATATTCTCTTATATTTAGTTTTTTGTTTAATGTTGTGACATGATTAATAAACCTCTCGCACTTTCCACTTGTCAATTTATTATTTTTGTGGTGTCAAAAATGGGAAAAGGTTGTCCCCCACCCACCACACAATTTCATTTCCAGCTGGAGAATGGGTTACAGAAGCAACTAACTATATAAAATGCTCATAAAAATGCACAGGTAGCATGCTCTTATTCTCATCTCCCCATTCTACCTAGTCACTGAATAAATGTCTCACCTATTTACTTCACTAAAGCGGCGACAATGTTATGCGTACCCTAGAAATTTTGATACCAGTGTGGGCTACAGTGACTTTATTTACATATAGCCCTAAGTACAGCAAAAAATACCCAGTCATGTGATTAAATGCCAACACATATCATGCAACCAGTGCCATCTAGTGCTTTAAAAATGAAGTGATGCATGGCTGTAACTAAAAATTGAAAGAGTAAGTTTCAGAAAAGACTAGCATATTAGGTAACATGAAAAATGCGGTTAAGAGTGTAGTGAATATTAAGAAATATATATTTCAATGGGCTTCACTCAACTTCAGAAAAGCAGATAGACATTAAAATTATTCAGAAAGAAAATGCAAGTTTATAAATTTTCTCTGTTAAATATTGCTTAAAAACATGTAAAAACAAGTGCAATATTAAATGTTTTCCCTCCTGGTAGCACAACTTAGAAGTAAAATAAATGATGTGTTGTAACTTTCAAAATGCAACTGATGTATACATTTGACTTCAATTCAATGTGTTTCTCAACGTCTGACTTGGTTTTAGACAACTGAATTAAGAAATGAAACTATTAACAGTTTGCGCAAGTTCTAAAGCCGCCCCGGTGGCGCAGTGGTCTAAGGCGCTGGCCTCTGATCATTCGTCCGTAAGGGGTCCGGGTTCAAATCCCGGTCAGGCATGGATGTTGTGTTTGTCTTACGGCACTGGCTCTCTCCCTTCCCTGGAACCAGTGACCCTAAATTAGGGACGGGCAACTGGTTATAGCCCATTGAGTTGCTCACGGTGGTCGTTAAACCTCCAATAAAAAAAAACAAGTAAAAGTGTACAATTTTTTTTTTGATTGGAGGTTTAACGACCACCGTGAGCAACTCAACGGGCTATAAGCAGTCGCCCGTCCCTAATTTAGGGTCACTGGTTCCAGGGAAGGGAGAGAGCCAGTGCCGTAAGACAAACACAACATCCATGCCTCACCGGGATTCGAACCCGGACCCCGTTCGGACGAATGATCAGAGGCCATCGCTTAGACCACTGCGCCACCGGGGCGCATGTACAATTTCAAATGAGACTTTAAAATCGCCCATTTGTAAGTTAAATAAGCTTTTGAAGCGAAGTCATAATGAGCGCTCATCGTGCTAAATATATATATACAGGGTGATCAGAATCGACCGCACAATAAACCTACCGGACGATTCCTCTTGGCGAATGAAGCCAAAAACGCCGCCCCGGTGGCACAGTGGTCTAAGGTGTTGGCCTCTGATCATTCGTCCGAAGGGGTCCGGGTTCGAATCCCGGTGAGGCATGGATGTTGTGTTTGTCTTACGGCACTGGCTCTTTCCCTTCCCTGGAACCAGTGACCCTAAATTAGGGACGGGCGACTGCTTATAGCCCATTGAGTTGCTCACGGTGGTCGTTAAACCTCCAATCAAAAAAATGAGACTTTAAAATCGCCCATTTGTAAGTTAAATAAGCTTTTGAAGCGAAGTCATAATGAGCGCTCATCGTGCTAAATATATATATACAGGGTGATCAGAATCGACCGCACAATAAACCTACCGGACGATTCCTCTTGGCGAATGAAGCCAAAAACCGTTGTCCGCCGCCCCGGTGGCACAGTGGTCTAAGGTGTTGGCCTCTGATCATTCGTCCGAAGGGGTCCGGGTTCGAATCCCGGTGAGGCATGGATGTTGTGTTTGTCTTACGGCACTGGCTCTTTCCCTTCCCTGGAACCAGTGACCCTAAATTAGGGACGGGCGACTGCTTATAGCCCATTGAGTTGCTCACGGTGGTCGTTAAACCTCCAATCAAAAAAAGAAGCCAAAAACCGTTGTCCGCCGCCCCGGTGGCGCAGTGGTCTAAGGCGTTGGCCTCTGATCATTCGTCCAAAAGGGGTCCGGGTTCGAATCCCGGTGAGGCATGGATGTTGTGTTTGTCTTACGGCACTGGATCTCTCCCTTCCCTGGAACCAGTGACCCTAAATTAGGGACGGGCGACTGCTTATAGCCCATTGAGTTGCTCACGGTGGTCGTTAAACCTCCAATCAAAAAAAAAAAAAAAAAACCGTTGTCCGACCGGACGTCGTATTCCGAAAACATACGCGCCGAAAGTATCGTGACGTCACCTCCGGTAACGCACACATTCTCGTTGAAGAGCGACGTGGATAGTTATACAGAAGCACGTATCACAAGGCAATCAAGCCGCTTACGTGGAGCAGTGGTCTAAGGCGATGACTTCTGATCATTTGTCTGAAAGGGGTCCGGGTTCGAGTCCCGGTTAAGCATGGATGTTTAGTTTGTCCTACGGCACTAACTCTCTCATTTCCCTGGAGCCAGTGGTCCCAAACTCAGCAAGGGCAACTACTTACAGTACACTGAGTTGCTCACGGTTGTCGTTAAACCTCCAATTAACCGCCCCGGTGGCGCAGTGGTCTAAGCGATGGCCTCTGATCATTCGTCCGAAAGGGGTCCGGGTTCGAATCCCGGTCAGGCATGGATGTTGTGTTTGTCTTACGGCACTGGCTCTCTCCCTTCCCTGGAACCAGTGACCCTAAATTAGGGACGGGCGACTGCTTATAGCCCATTTGAGTTGCTCACGGTGGTCGTTAAACCTCCAATCAAAAAAAAAAAAAAAAAAAAAACCTTCAATGGCGCAGTGGTCTAAGCGATGGCCTCTGATCATTCGTTCGAATCCCGGTGTGGCATGGATGTTGTGTTTGTCTTACGGCACTGGCTCTCTCCCTTCCCTGGAACCAGTGACCCTAAATTAGGGACGGACGACTGCTTATAGCCCATTGAGTTGCTCACGGTGGTCGTTAAACCTCCAACCAAAAAAAAAAAGAATCGACCGCACAATAAACCTACCGGACGATTACTCGTGGCGAATGAATCCAAAAACCGTTGTCCTACCGGACGTCGCATTCCGAAAACATACGCGCCGAAAGTTTAGTGACGTAACATCCGGTAACGCACATGCTCGTTGAAGAGCGACGTGGATAGTTATACAGACGCACGTATCACATGGCAATCAAGCCGCTCTCGTGGAGCAGGGGTCTAAGGAGATGGCTTCTGATCATTTGTCCGAAAGGGGTTCGGGTTCGTATCCCGGTGAAGCATGGATGTTGTGTTTGTCCTACGACACTGATTCTCTCCCTTCCCTGGAACCAGTGGTCCTAAATTCAGGACGGGCAACTACTCGCAGACGACTGAGTTTCTCACGGTGGTGTTTAAACGTCCAATTAAAAAAGAAAGGCAATTAACATATAAAAATGTGGCGCGAGGTTGGTGTGCAAATTCGAAGGACGTGGTGGCGCGAAACCATCAGTTGTACGCCTGCGCGATACGGCAGGTAGGAATAAAAAGGTTTGGTGACGGTAGCAGGTAAGCTCATACTGCGTTGGTACATTTGACAGTAGTATGGGTAGCGATATGTCGTACAGTTTGAGAGAGTATTGTGACATGTATCTCCTATCGGAAGAATGCCAGGGTTCAGATTGCGTGCAGCAAGGGCCAACATCAAGCAATACCTAGCACAACGGCACCCAGACTCCCAGGTCATACGGCGGCTTGACGCTCGAAAGCGCGACACTGGAAATGCTGTACCACGTCCAAGTGTAGAAGTGGCGCTGGACCCTCTGTTAGAACACCGTCCCTCGAAAGCGCCACACTAGAATTCATAGAGGAGAAGCTAACAACCAGCAGCCGTGCGATCGCGCGACGGTTCGGTGTGCACCAAAGTACCTTACTTGCCGATATTTTTTTTTTTTTTGATTGGAGGTTTAACGACCACCGTGAGCAACTCAATGGGCTATAAGCAGTCGCCCGTCCCTAATTTAGGGTCACTGGTTCCAGGGAAGGGAGAGAGCCAGTGCCGTAAGACAAACACAACATCCATGCCTGACCGGGATTCGAACCCGGACCCCTTACGGACGAATGATCAGAGGCCAGCGCCTTAGACCACTGCGCCACCGGGGCGGCACTTGCCGATATCACATGACACGAGTGCAAGGCCTATTACCACAGGATTTTATTCGAAGACAGGTATAATGTGAGTGGCTGCTACAGCAACATGCAGCCGATGATAGTTTTATCGCCAGATCTTGTGGACTGAAGAGGCAAGGTTTACACGGCAGGGTATCTGCAACACCCATAATAGTCATGTTTGGGCATTGGACAATCCGCACGCGACACGTGAACACGCTCACCAGGTCCGGTGGGTTGTTCATATTTAGTGTGGTATTGTGGGCGCTCACCTAGTGGGACCATATCTTCTTCCTGAACGTGTCACAGCTGCCAACTACATGGTGTTCCTACGTGATGTTATGACGGACTTGCTGGAAAACGCACCATTGGCTGTTCTCCGCAATCTATGGTTACAGTATGATGGAGCAGCGGCGCATTACGCTGCAAATGTTCTCCAGTGGCTGGATACGGAATATCGCGGTCGATAGTGGTCCTGTCGCACGGCCCGCTAGATCGCCGGATCTTAACCCATTGGACTTCTTCCTTTGGGGTCATCTAAAGGAACTGGTATATCGACAGCGTGTCAACAGCCTGCACAACCTAGTGGCCACCGTACACGCGGCCCTCACAACTGTCACCCCTGCTATGCTGCAACGCGTGCAGATGTCTATTGTTCGGCGAGCTGCCGCCTTTTCCGCACTACAAGGTGATCGTTTTGAACACATGTTGTATTCTGACACGAATCTGCGTGTTTTATCATTTATGTTGTAAATAAATTACATGTTTTCTGTCAGAGTGATTGGGTAAGTTATTTATAATGTCTGTATTCTTACCGGATGTGACGTCACGAACTTTTGGTGCGTATATCTCCGGAATGCGACGTCCGATCGGACAACGGACAATAGTTTTCGGTTTTTTTCTCCGGCAGGTTTATTGTGCGGTCGATTCTGATCACCCTGTATATATAATCTCATTTTTATTTAACAAAATTTATTTAACATCTGATTTTTATTTCAATAACAGCACTTTCGTGTCTTTTACATACGTATGTAACTTCAAATCATTCCTTTTGCATTGCGATTGAAAGCACAACACGAAGATACCGTGCTGGTGTCTCCACCTAACAAGCTCGATGGTTGAGCACCCTCAGACGTTTCCTTGTAGGTTTTGTGAATATACTCCCGCCTCTGGCTCTCCTCTCGTTCATTGGCTACAGCGGAGAACCAATAACAGAAGAATTGTATAGACTTTTATCACTGAATATATGCTGATTATAGCTATACGTATGAAGCTACGGAAATTGGCTTGCGGTATTAAAGAAGATAGGAGAAGAAAAAGATGGATTATTTTCATTGGAAGACAAACTACCCAGTATGAAAATCTAACTACGTAATAAAAGCATAATTAATTGGTAAGGTGAAAACATTGTAGAGCAGCCTAACGAAATTACGCCTCTAAGAGTAAGTTTGGCTTTTCAAAACTGATTGTGCACATAAAACATTCTGGGAATTTTGTTCTTTTATCAGAAATTCAAACAGAAAGGTAGTCTCTTAAGGCATGTAAAGGTCCATGCAAGAGAACAACCTTGTGATTCTGACATGTGTTCCAAGCAGCTAAGTGAGAAATTTCTCCTTCAATCAAGTGAAAAAGATAGCCAATGTCAAGTATGCTTAATACAGTTTGTATACAAGCGTGATCTTTCAAGACACATGCTTGTTCACACAGATGAAAAGCCTCACCAGTGTAATGTATGTTCCAAACAATTTGGTTACAAAAATGCTCTTTCAAAGCACATGCTTCTTCACACAAGTGAAAAGCTTCACCAGTGTGATACATGTTCCAAACTATTTGGTAAGAAAAGTGCTCTTTCCAAGCACATGTTCTTTCACACAGGTGAAAAGCCTCACCAGTGTGATGTATGTTCCAAACAATTTACAGGTAAAAGTAATCTTTCAAAACACATGCTGCTTCACACGGGTGAAAAGCCATACCAGTGTGATGTATGCTGCAAACAATTTACTCGTAAAAGTCATCTTTCCAGGCACATGGTCATTCACACTGGTGAAAAGCCACACCAGTGTGTTGTATGTTCCAATCGATTTGCTGACAAAAGTGCTCTTTCAAAGCACACGCTCCTTCACACAGGTGAAAAGCGTCACCAGTGTGATGTATGTTCCAAACAATTTACTTATAAAAGTCATCTTTCAAAACACATGCTGCTTCACACAGGTGAAAAGCCATACCAGTGTGATGTATGCTGCAAACAATTTGCTCACAAAAGTGATCTTCCAAAGCACATGCTCCTTCACACAGATGTAAAGCCTCACCAGTGTGGTGTATGTTCCAAACAATTTACTCGTAAAATGTATCTTTCAAAACACATGTTCCTTCACACAGGTGAAAAGCCATACCAGTGTGATGTATGCTGCAAAAAATTTGCTCACAAAAGTTATCTTCGAAAGCACATGCTTCTTCACACAGGTGAAAAGCCACACCAGTGTGATGTATGTTTCAAACATTTTTTTTGTAAAAGTCATCTCTCCAGGCACATAGTCATTCACACAGGTGAAAAGCCTCATCAGTGTGTTGTATGTTCCAATCAATTTGCTGACAAAAGTGCTCTTTCAAAGCACATGCTCCTTCACACAGGTGAAAAGCCTCACTATTGTGATGTATGTTCCAAACAATTCACTCAGAAAAGTAATCTTTCAAAACACATGCTCCTTCACACAGGTGAAAAGCCATACAAGTGTGATGTATGCTGCAAACAATTTGCTGAGAAAAATGCTCTTTCAAAGCACATGCTCTTTCACACAGGCGAAAAAGTTCACTAGTGTGATGTGTGCTGCAGACACTTTGTTCGGAAGAGTTATATTTCAGTGCAAATGCTTCTTCATGTAGATAATTAACTGCAGCCTGGTTTTTGTGTGCTGCAACAGGACCATTCCTAATTTTTATAAATGAAGATTCATTGAATGGTGCGTAAATTTTATCTTTTAAATACACTGTGGGAAAATCAGTTTTAAGTGATGCTTTTCATTTTTGGAAATATGTGTGTCTGCAAGATAATTTAGCATTTACCAGGGTCATCTTGTTAGTAGAGGTCAGGTTTATAAATTGTGACACAAATTAAGGATGATCAGGGTTTTTTGTTCAATTTTCTGGTTATAATGGATATTCAAAAAATAAAAAAATATTTTGTTAATCATTTTTTTCAGTTTCAAGTGATTCTTCAAAGAAATTACCATTGAATTTTGTTGTTTTATTTAGTTTAGGATTTCTCGTAACCATGACTGTGGAAAATTTTTTTGGCAGCCTTTGCAAAAAGTGATTTTATTTTGTGCTCACCCTGTGGTATTTTGCCTTGAAGATAGCTTTGTCCAGTGATAGAGGAATGTTGGCTGTGTGGTTAGTACACTAGTTGTTTCACCATTCTTTTCTCCACTAATCCAAACAATACTTGACCGTTAGTTTTTTTTGTTTTTTTTTCTGCTTAATTTGTAAAGACGTATTTATATCACTACATATTGCTGTGGCAGTTTTTGAACATAATTATCAAAAGATGACAAAAGCATGAAAATTTTAAAACATGCGTACTTGTAACATGAATTATTTGATTTTTTGCTACCTTTCAAGTGAACAAAAGGTGTATCAAAAAGGAATGTTAGTGGTGTTGAATAATATTTTCTCGAAGCGATAGCCGATGACAGAAGCAGCCCGCGAGAACCACCGAAATGCCCAGCTGACACGGTCTGTGCAAGTCGGAGCAAAACATCCCCTCGAAGACGGTAATGGAGTATTACCGAAAGTACTAGGGTTATGAATAAGTATTGAAGTAAATGAGGATGCAGCAAAGGAAAAAAACTCATTTGGTGATAAGGCAAAATAAATTCCAACAGAAAAAAAAAAGAAGTGGACCGGTGGCCAAATGAAAAACCCCCGTGCGCATCCACATAACGGAAATATGAATTGAAAGCCAAGCCCCACGTGCGGTAAGTGTTCATCGAACTTTACCAACTAAAAGTGAAGTTCAAAAATGCAAATGCATTAATGCACGTTAAAAAATATAACCTCCAATATCGGAAGTAAATTGAAACTTTGAAGCACACGAATTATTCTTTCAAGTGGTTAGATCAAAGGCAGATTAGGCCTCACGATGCACTATCGCAATCTCTTTTCGAACCGTGAATTAACAACAATCACCAAATTCAAACGTCTTAAAATCAAATGTATGAAATTTGAAGTTCAAGAACGTTTTCTTGTAACTTACAGAGATTTTGGATTTATCCCCAAATTTTTTAGACTTAAGAACAAGCCAACAAGTAAGAAGGATTATTACATCCTGCTTCGATGTCAACAAAAACGACTTAGTAACGAAATTATAGCTAAAAGAAAACAAATATTCAGACTTAATGCTCAAGTTTATGAATTATGGAAGCTGATAAGCAACTCAAAATATGCACAATTTGATGGCACTTGGAAAGATCGCATTTTGGATACTACGTTCATCGAAATTAACGAAATTGCTAACAAAGAAGCCAACTCCAATAGCGTTACGGTAGATAAAAAATTAAATGCACTATTTGATGAACAAAAATTAAATAAGGAACCCATAAATTAATGTAATGTGTATGAAAATCGGTCTGATAAGAACTTAAGCTTTACACAAAAAGAAATTTTACAAAAAGGGAAAAAATTTGCCTTTCCACAAGGCCTCCCTAAAACTGAAGAAATCATCCCTTGCCTCGAAGATATTCTCAAAAATATACCAGGCGCAGAGAATAAAACTGAAGTTGAGAACAAATTATATAGAGTTATTCTAAAAGAATATAATGCCGAAAACAACAAAAACTTCTATATAGAGAAAAAATTAAAATATGAAAAAAAAAAAACTATTGGAATTGAAAAATGACCCATATATCAAATTCTGTGAAGCAGATAAATCTGGCCAAATCATTATTCTCAACACTGATGAATTTGAACAAAAAATGACAGCAGCGATCGATGGATTAAATTGCACCGAAATTAAGAAAGACCCAACGCCGTGATAATCAAATTAACTTCTTAGCGGATATAAGAAATCATAGCACATTACCTGATGAAATCAAGCGCTCTTTTCCACCAATGGGAGCAGGCATACTACGTATTGTTGCAAAGATAAAAACGCACAAAGATGGTGCTCCAATGAGACTGATAGTTTCAAAAAAAAACTCACCATTGATAACATTAGAGAAAAACATTTACAAATTCCTAGCACCCTTTTTCATGAACAACAAGTTCACCATCAAGAACACTATGAATTTATTGAGAAAATTAAAAATGTAAAAACTGGCCTAAAGGACTTAAATATGGCAAGCATGGACATTAAAGCATTATATCCAAGCACTCCTGTTCCAGAAGCTATTGAAATTATCATTAAGAAGTTGCAAAATCTTAAAATTTTAAATAACACACAAATTCATGAATTCAAAAATGTTTTAGTCTATTTATATGAAAATAATATTTTTACATACAAGAACAAAATATTCAAGCAAAATTCAGGAGGCCCAATGGGCTCACCATTATCAACTGTATATGCTGAGGTTGTGATGAACGAAATTGAAGAAAATGTCCTGCATCGTATGGAAGAAAAACCAGAAGTGTACTGTCGATACGTGGATGATATTTTCATTCTATCAAAACTGAACGAAGAAGAATTAAAAAAATTAACAAAATGTTACAGCTCTTTATATCCAACTATAGAACTCACTGTTGAAATAGAAAAAAATAATGCAATAGCCTTTTTGGATGTACGTTATCAAATCCACAGATAAGTTACTATACAGGGTTTATCGGAAAAGTTCATTTGTTCCGGTCCTAATCCCGTACAATTCAGCACACCCTTATCCTCAAAAATGCAATAGTATAAAAACCTTAATTAAAAGAGCATATACGCATTCTGAAAATAGTCAGTTCATCAATGAAGAAATCAAATTCATAAAAAAAATTGCAGGCAGCTTTGGTTATCCTAACCATTTAATAAAAAAATGGGACACAGAAGTAATAAAGAAAATAAAAAATAATGCTGTAGTAAATAAAAAAGAAGTCAAATATTTAAATGGTTTTCCTTACATTAGAGGTACTACCAATGAAATTAATAATATTTGTAAAAAGCATAACATTCAAATTGGAGAAAAAGTAAATACCATCAAAAATATAGTAATAAAAAATAATGAAAAAATATTAGAAAAAGCAGGTATTTACTCAATTCCTATTACTGAAAATCCTCCAATGGCTTATATAGGAAGTACCAAAAATAAGCTTAAACACAGATTAAAACAACACGTAAAAAACTGGCAGAAAAAGAAGAAAAAACAGCACTTATTCAATACTGTCTGGATAACCAAAAATATCATAAATTCGAAAATATAAAAATCATTAAAAGCTGTAAATCCGAAAAACACCTCAGAATAGCAGAGTCGGTAATGATTGAAAAAAATAGGACAAAAGTTTGCAACCATAATGACCCTAATAATTTGAGAAACAGCTGGAAAAATTTAATTAAAATTGAGCAAAAAAATGAAAAAGTTCGAAAAATGAGATCTCTGACCAACAAGAGATGGCACCACAACGCCCAAGAAGAAGCGATAGCCGATGACAGAAGCAGCCCGCGAGAACCACCGAAATGCCCAGCTGACACGGTCCGTGCTAGTCGGAGAAAAACGTCCCCTCGAAGACGGTAATGGAGTATTACCGAAAGTACTCGGGTATGAATAAATATTGAAGTAAATGAGGATGCAGCAAAGGAAAAAAACTCATTTGGTGATGAGGCAAAATAAATTCCAATGGAAAAAAAAAAAAAAAGAAGTGGACCTGTGGCCAAATGAAAAACCCCCGTGCCGCATCCACATAACGGAAATATAAATTGAATGCCAAGCCCCACGTGCGGTAAGTGTTCATCGAACTTTACCAACTAAAAGTGATGTTCAAAAATGCAAAAAAAGATATTTTCTCATGTTCGCTTGGTGAGGAAATGTAGCTCATGCAAAAAACAGGACTATCCCTCTCTTTCCAGAGAAACTGTACTACGTAAAAGTCTTAATTTTTATTGCCACTGAACTTCTTTTTTCAGTTGAATCAGGATAAATTTAATTTGATTAGTTTGTTGAAATCCTGCCTCGATGTTTCAAATTATTGAAACTGAATAACAGCATTGAAAAACATGAGAGAGAGAGAGAGAGAGAGAGAGGGAGAACCTAGGAGTAGCAAAATTAATATAAGCACAAGTAAAAAGAAGTACTTTTTATACTGTTTTTGTCCTCTTTAATTTGTGATGGCCTGATACTATTTAAAAGGGATGTGATGTAGTGCAATCAATAAGCATTTCATTGTAGGCAATCACACTGCTTTATAATGATGAAGAACTGTATGTTGCGTTGCAGGGACAGTGCATGTGTTGACAAGATTTAGTCTAAGTATTACCATATCTTGCAGAAAATTCTGTTTACAACATTAATGTGATGAGAAAGATCCAAAGATTTTTTTTTTATCCTGGAATGTTGCCAGGAAAGCAATATAAGTTCTATTTCCTGTTACACTTCAACTGATTTGTATGCTGAAAAGCAATGTTTTCACCTTATTCAAGTTTGCCAGTGTAATGGATTTTGGTCATAAGATATGCAAGGATTGTTTTGGAGGATGGAGTGGGGGAGGAATAAGAACTAAAAAGTTTTAAACTATTTTTATTTTGTCCTACATGAGATACATTCTCAAAATGAAAACAAAAATTTATAATCATTACTGAATTAAACAGCATAAAGTAACAGATATTTGTAGGTATATCGATAAAAATAGCACATCAGATTGTAGTGGGATTCCTCCTTCCCTTATTAAGTACCCAGAAATCTGGTAGATGATGTCAGGATGCTTCTTTTACGTGTTTTGAAGAAAAATGATGAGAATGAGCAAAAACCTATAGAGAAGTTATATTCTGACAACTTGATTCTGGCAAAACTTCAAGCATATGCAAGAGTACTTGGGATAAGTTTGACAAATTTGGGTCCCGAACTCTCTTCCAAATTCCTTGATACTGATTTGTCAAAAGCCCTGCAATTTTTTCATGTACCATCAAACAACACAAAAGGGCAGTCTAAGTGAGCATTGGGTTTGCCTCCTTGGGATGCTCCGTGGTAACAATGGCACACACAACAGCAACTAGGACCTCTCTGAATCTTGGAGAGGTGCCAGCTAGTTCTATGTGACATTGGCGAAAATACCCCAACTCACTGGGTTTTGTTCCAGAATGCTTAGGTTGAATGACCAACTGGAACCGTCAGCTATAGGCTAATCCCCCACACTGATGTACTTACCTGATTAAAAAGAAATGCAAAAAGGGACTCAGGTGTGGGACATAGTAGACCTAACACACTTGAAAAGGATGGTCCACCATGGTATCAACCTGGAAGTGGGAGAAGGAAAATCAGAAAGAGATATCGGCTAAGTGAGTGTAAGATAGGTGTATGGAATACTAAAGGTATAAATGGCAAGATGAATGAGGTGATTAAAGAGATGAATACGTATAGAAGTGAAACCAAAAAGAAGGAAATTGGTATAAAAGAAGTGAATTAAACAGTTAGTGTGTGGTCTGGAGTATTGGATAATGTGAGAGGACAGGCTGGTGTAGGTGTGATTTTAAGTGAAAAGATGAACAACTTGATTCACTATAGTTCAAACAATCTTTATTGGTCGAAAAACAGTACAGATTCATACACGCTGTTAAAACATGAGAAATAACTGGAGAACAAACATGAATAATTACAAATGCCGGAGCAGCACCCCCATCCGGAAATAAACCAGAGTGTTAAAACGGATGAGAAACTATCACAGTGTGTACAATTGTACCCATAGAAATCAAAACATTAAGCTACAGGAATAAGAGCACATAGCGTACCTCAAGGAGTAATGTGATAACAATATATGAGAACGACATATGTCGGAGCAAAACTAGCCTCCGGAAAAAACACAAAGTTAAAAGATTTAAATGGCGATACATTGTCAACAATCTCTCATGAGTAAACCAAAACATGGTGCAAATTTTACAGGAAAACATAGTGGTCGACATAGGTAATCAACTTATAAAAAACACAATGCAAAATCACAGGGAGGAAACACAACAATCTTATACACTATAAAAAAAACGAAACACATGTGCAAATCTCAAAAAACACCAGAAAAATAAAAAATGCCACATGCAAGGAGCTATGCAAGTGATTAACAGATAAAACACGTGGGCACTAAAAAAACTCTTCTGCTATACAAAGCACTGAAAGTTTGCACATTACGCAACATAATCAAAAAACAAAAACGGCGGCAGAACAGTACATTAAAAACCAATATAATGAAAACACTAAGGAAATAAGCAAAATGCAACAATACGGTAGAGGCAAACAACAAGACAGAAGTACTAGGAAATCAGCAAATAAATTCTCATAACAAACCCTGTGTTATGTCATAGTGAGAAACATAGGAAACAGCCGATTTCCATGGCACCAAACAACTCATCCAGAAAATGCATAATGTATAAACAATAATCATATACACATAACAATTCCTCCATTAGCACATGGTACAATAGAACATAAGAATACTGAGGCAACTCAATGGTTCAGCACAGTACAAAGATACAATACAAATTGCTCGGGATTACAGCACCATCACAAATATACTACAGAACACATACACAGAACAGCAATGAAGAGGGTAGAACACGTCGTAGAACGCATTCGAAAAACAAGAGTCCTCAAACTCATGAGGACACCACCATAATAGAACAACACATGGTGGATAACCTGTGTCAGGAGGAAAGATACAGAGACACAATAGTCAAGCTTCAAAATGATTATCCTCAGAATGCAATTCAAATGTAGCACAATAATCACGACAATGCGAGGAAGAAACAACAAACAAAAGGCTACAGAACAAAGAAAACTCCTCACGTTCCAACTTGCAAGGAGTACTGAGTGGTTAACACGATAGACTAATGGTGGTACCATCAATCCGGAACCAACCGGCATCCTGTGCCCAGACTTGACGAAACCGTGCTAAAGAATTAGTAGATTGTGCTTCTGCATATTCGAGGCGGAGGCGAGCTGTTAAACGGCTGCGAAAATAGGTGAGGATTCTGTCACTCGCAATAAGGGGATTAGCAGAGTCTGCGGCATTCCGGAGATAAAGATGATAGATATATATTGCTTGTTTCACCAAAACAAAGAGAAAGGCGCAAACGTCCGGTAAACGAGACGGAGGGTGCTTCGTTAAAAGCAATCAGGAATAGGCGAGAAAAGGTAGATTGCGAGAAGTGATATGGTTCACGAAACGAAATACACAATGCAAAACAGGAATCAGGATGGGACAATTCCAGTACATATGGACGATATCTCCTATGGACTCACAAAATGGGCAAACGGAGGAAGAAAGGAGAGACATACGGGATAGAAGAAGAGGGACAGGAAGCCGGCGGTGGAGATATCGCCAGTGAATGTTAAACTCCAACGGTGCAGAAAGAGGAGAAGAAGAGGCAGACCAGATGGCCTGAGAGAGGGAAGAAGGAACATCAGAAATTGGGTGCGGAGCTGCGGTAGGTGTACGAAAGAAACGGTAAAAGGAAACAGTGGAAACTGAGAGAATAGGGACAAAAACGCCTCTAATAGAAAGAAAAAAAGGAATAGGGAGACTGGGACCAAGGACAGAGACGAGGCCATGAGAATTGACGAGAGATGGATAAAGAAAACCGAGGGAAGAGCGAAGAAGAGCATAATCAGTAGCATGGGAAGGTGAAGGATCGGAAAATAAGGAAGTAAGGGGTTTCCAGGTCAAGTCGGGATTAACGAGTGCGCGAACAGTTAGTATACCGGAGCGGATCCAGGAAGGCAAAAGAAAAAAAGGCTGTCTGGAGGAATGGACGAGGGTGGAAAAGAAAAGAGGTTCATCCAAGAGATCAAGGGTGGTGGTTGGAGGGGCCCGGGAAAGAGGAAGAGCGTGGAGGAACGTCAGAGCTTCAGAAAGAACAGAAGGAAAATTAATGGAAGAAGAGAAGGAATCCATCTTAAGATAAAGGGGAAAGGAAAAAGATGGATCGTGAAGAGAGAGAAGAACATCAAGGGTAGAAGAAAGGGACGGAGTGGGAGCAACCGAGATCCGAAGAAAGAAAACAAGTCGGTGAGCACGATAATATATGTGCACATCCGGTAAATTGATGCCGCCGTGCTCCTGTGAAAGGTTGAGCGTCGCCGCCGCGATCCAGTGCTTTGTGGACCAAATCATCGATGTACACAGACTTTTGATATGATCAAGACGATACGTAGGCAGTACAGTAGAAGACCAGGTAAAGAAACAAAGTGGCAAGAGGTAACGACGTACAATGGCAGCACGCTGATGGTAAGAAGTGTATGAGTGCGTTGATTTCCAGAATCCCACCGTACGGTGAAGACGTGGGCGTAAAGCATCCCACGAAGCAACTGCTGCCGTAAACGGATGCCCAATATAAGTACGAAGGATTTTCTGAGAAGAAGAGGACCACACCGCACCCCATGGGGCATCAGTACGGCCCACACACGATCCACACCATAAGCCGGTGCTTTTTGCAGCATTAAGAGTAGCACCAGATAAGTCCGCATAGGATTGATAAACTTGATATAAAACATCAAAGAGGTGGTCGTAACGCAAGCAGAACGTAGCATCATCGGCATACGCAGTATATACACAGCAGTGATGCCTAGTGCTAGCGACTGTGGGTGGCATAGCAGAGAGAAGGGATCGTTTCGCTGCAAGAAGAAAGGGCTCTAAGGCCAAGGCAAAGAGTTGTCCCGAAAGGGGACAACCCTGCCGGATCCCACGTTGGAAAGGCACAGCCGCCGTCAAAAAGAAGGTCGTTCGAACGTGAAGACGGGCACCCCGGTAGAGACTGAGAAGGAGGGAAACCAAAAGAAGTAAGAACAGTACAGATATAATCGTGAGAAACGTTATCAAAGGCAGATTTTTGATCGATATTAAGGAGTGCCAAAGGTTCAGAAAATTTACGAGCAAGGAAGGTAAGAAGAATTAGAAAAGTGGTATTATTATTAATGGACCGACCAGGCACAGTGTATGACTGGTCGGGAGAAACAAGAAAAGGAAGGACAATATTAAGTCGGCGAGAAAGTAATTTAGTGTAGAGTTTATAATCTAAGTTGAGAATTGAAATGGGGCGCCAATTCGTCAAATCCAAAAGGTCTCCTTTTTAGGCAGGAGAGTAATATGTGCTACAGTGAAGTCCGGCGGTAACACAGAAGAAAGAGCACAAGAAAAACATGCTGAGAGAAAGGGTAGTAAGGACGGAAAGAAAGCATGGTAAAAGGAAAGTGGAAGACCGTCAGGTCCTGGAGAAGCATGCGGGTTAAGAGACGCGAAAGCCTCTCGGAGTTCAGAAGGGGAAAAATCTGATTGTAAGAAAGAGCAAAGGTGAGCTGGGACCTGAGGGAGATTAGAAAGAAGCGAAGAAGAAGAAAGATCAGTAGTCTGCGGTACCGCTCGGTACTTGTCCACAAAGGCATTCCGAACATGGGAACACACGACGGATTGATCATCGGTAACGGTACCATCAGCGAGGCGGAGATGTCGTATGGAGGATGAGGCTCGCTTCTTAGACTCCATTTTAGCAAAGTATTCATACGACTGCGCAGACGAGGAGATATGACGCCAGCGCATCCGCCGGACAGCTTGCCATGCCAATGGTGTAAGAAGTGCAGAGAGATCACTTTGATACACGGTATACTGAGGGTCTGTCGGAGTCAGAATTGACAGATGACCTCGTAGATTGGCAATTTTCTGGGAACGTTCGGTGCAAACAGTAAAGGAGTAATTGCGAACAAAGAACTGCAGATCACTCTTAACCTTCAACCAAAGATGCAGAGCACTCGGTGTGGAGTCTAAAAGACAACGCCTATCGGCTAGAAATTGGTTGACTGCGGCACAAAATCCAGGGTCCGTGAGAAGCTCATCATCAAAAGTCCACGTGCGACGTGTACGAGAAGGTGTAGAAGTCTCACAAACAGTGAGACATACTGCACAGTGGTCGGAGGAAACCGTAGGAAGGTGTACCACGTCTGTAATGGACGGAGTCATCGTCGTCGAGACATACACACGATCAAGTCGTGCCAATGGAGAGCCAAGTGTCACCGGACCATGCCACGTGTAGAAAATGTCAGTTGGTCGTAAATGCCGAAAAGCGTCAACAAGCTGAAAGTCATGAATGATAGGTGAAAGCAAAGATGCAAGATTTCGACGGTATTCACCTCTGGATGAACACCTATCGAGGGAAGGCTCGAGAGTACAGTTGAAATCCCCACCCAGGATAACAAAATCCTGAGCTGGGAGAGCAGCCAGGGCATCTCGAAGACAATCACAAAAGGTTGTCACCAGAGATTCATTCTGCGGGAAGTGTGCGTTAAGCACATGATAGGTAACATTATCAATAGTAAACGAAAAACATTGTAGTCGACCGGGAGATATAGATTGAACTGCATAAGACGAGAAGCGATGCAACAGACGATGATGGACACCAACTGCTAACACCGCCCCGTCTCCCAATACGATAGACATGGAAAAAGGTATATGGCCATGTACGCCATAAATGGTATGGGGTGTGTGCATCGCAGTTAGTCTCCTGTAGTAGTAGAAGATCTGCCTGGGCAGAAACCAAATCCTCGTACACAAGAGAGTTAACCTCCGGGGTAGCAAAACCCCTACAATTAAACGTCGTGACCTGGAATAGTCAAATCCACTGTCGGCTGATGTATTGTGGAAGTAACAGTCTTAAACTTCTCTACTTGGCGGAGAATCGTTACAACAAGTTCGCCATAATCACCAGAAGCATCGTCCACACTCTGAATAGCTGCTGCCACATGTGTGAGCTGTTGAAGAACAGACGGTATGAGCGCACCCGTTTCAAGAACAAGAGCTTTTATTGCAGGCCTTTTCACATCAAAGCAGAGCAAATTATAAATTTGCTTATGAGATAAAGGTTGCTCTAATATTTTGTAATGCCGCAGCTGTTGTGCAAAATCATCATAGGGAGGAACACCCGAGGACACCTCAATGTCCATAGACATTTCATAATCTTTGAACGCAGCTGGAGAAGTACGCTTCCTACTTGAAGCACGAGGAGAGTGACCAGGAGGCTTTCCGCGTTTAGCCTTCGCGCCGCGACCGCGGGAAGCCAGTCGCTTCTCATTTCGAGATCTCGAGTCTGCCACAGATCCATCACTGGGAGCAGGGTCACCAGTACTACAATAGGTATCCTCTGAGTCTGCGATTGAAGTCTCAGCATCAGAAACCCCGCTGCCGCCATCTGAATGTCCAGGAACATCCGGAGGGCGGAAAGGTGCAGTCGATGGAAGATCAGGGTAGTGAGCAACAGTGACAGGTGGTGGTTGGGGTACTGCCGACTCAGCATCCAACGTTGTGGAAGATGCTGCAGAAGGACGTGCAGAGACAGTTGCTTCCGCGTTCCGAGAAGGAGGTAAACGATCCATAGTAGTAGGCGGTCGAGAGGAGACGTATCTACACTCTGTCTGATTATGTCCAAATTCCTTGCACTTCTCACAGTGAAATTGAGTAAGAACGTCAATACGTCTCACATGATCACCACATATAACATTGTACTGAGTCGGACAGGCTTCAATGGAATCTTGTGTAGGGAATACAATCCGTGCAACTCGTCGAGCTCCCTGTATAGAACGGGTGACCGCTCGGCCATCCGGCTTAGCGGGCGCTGCGGAATGGGTGTGTATCGGGCCGACAACACGACCCAAACTAGAAGCAACAACATATAACATGGAATCTGACACTTCTGGTGGCACTGGATAGAATGATACACTCACAGGACGATGTGCAACGGGATCAGGGTACAAATGCTGATCTCGAATAGCGAGACCTTTCAAAATAACCTCGTGAGCATAATCAGCTTTTGTAAAATAAACAATTACAATAGTAGGACGACGCGCCATAAATTGAATACAATCAGATGGAAACATACCTTTTAGGGCGTCTTCATACACATAGAGAGGTGTATTCGGCAAGGCGACAAAACAAACTCCTCGATCCAGGATTGTAGTGAAGGCTTGTCCTTCTGGAGAAGCTACTGGTATGTCCAATTGGAAAGAGTTCCCAACACGGTGAAGGTGAGGTTTCAAACTAGGTGCATCAGTGTACATCTCAGCAACAGCAGGACGAAATTTTGTGGTCGCAGCTGAATATGAAGGTGGAGCTGCTTGGCACGACGCTATAGGCCCAGGGGATGCAGCAGGAATAGTGTCCATGTTAACAGGATCCTTGAGGAGCGCTGACGAAGTCGAGCTGATCGGTGACATCACAGCAGGAGGGTAGCGAGAAGAAGCATCATCGGAAGGCAGCTGAACTCCGACGGAAGGGGAAGACGGCGTAGGGAAGCCAGGCATCGAAGAAGAAGAACGAGTACCATCGGAAGTGAGGTCGGGAAACTTGTCCTCACCTCCGGAAGTCGCCATCTTTAATGGCGGCGCCCAGACAGGGCCAACCGGCCCGGTCAAAACGTAAACAAACGAAGAAACAACACAAAATAAGCACTCACCAGCTCGGGAAGTAAACCAAAACGAAGCCCCAGACCTTTAACTGAAGGCTGGGACAAAAAGAACCACTCAAAACACGAAAACACTCACTCACTAAGTCAAATAACGAGAGCTCGAAATTCACTATAGTTGCGTAAGTGAGAGAATTCTCTGGATTCGTTTGAAAGTGAAACTTCAGAGTGTATGCTTCTTGTGACTCTGAACCTTCTGATAGGAAGGAAGATTTCTGGAATGAGGTAAAAGCTGTTTTGAGCCAGTTTGGTGCTAAAGAGAAAGTTATAATAGCAGGGGATTTCAATGCTAGAGTAGGTGTGCAGAATGGGACTTCTGATCATGTTCTGGGTAAGTTTAATGGTCCTTGTGTGAATGATAATGGTGAAAGATTAATTGAACTCTGCATTGAGAATGGTTTGTGTGTATCTAATACATTTTTCAACCACAAGTATATCCACACATATACTGTACTTGGGAAAATCGTACTCTTGGTCAAAAGAGTGTGATATATTTTGTTGCCTACGATCAGCGTCTGAAACACTTAGTTGTTGACACTTGTGTGATGAGGATCAAAATCGCTCTATTTCCAAGGAAAATACATGAATAATACAGAGCAAAATCAGTGTCACAATACAATCGAGGAATAATAAGTAACAATAAGAATCATGGGCACATTGACATTACGAGTGACAGTAATCACTGCACATGAGCCGTGAAAAAGTCCGTAGAGAAAGAAACTTGAGCTTAGCAGTCATCCCACGATGGTAAATGGTGGCATCCAGAAAACTGATAGAATTGGTGACATTGATAACCAATGAACCAAATCCAGGGAGAGATGGCAGGGCAGTTAGTGATAGCTGTACAAAAAGCATTTGAAAGTGCGTGAAGATCTGCAGTAACATCTTTGTGCTCAATAGGATCATAATAGCCACAAAAGTGTTCGAAGGCAACATCAGGTTTACGTGCGAAAAACAGTTTGGAGGCTAGGGGTGGAGAAACCACGCCTGTATAATAAGGATAGGCATCTACGAGGTGTTGCACATGTGCGCAAGAAAACCGAGGAAGAGGCAAGGCAGCTGCCGTTGAAAAATCATGTCCGAGATACGGTGAATATTGAAGCGGTGGTTCGTCAGACGGAATATCCGAAGACACTTCAATGGAAGTGGAGCCCTGAGACATGTCAGATGTTACTTGCTTCTTGCGATTCTTCTTTTGATGAGGTTTAGGACGCTTCTTGGGGCAATCCTACTGAGGGGCAGACGCAAGCAGTGAAGATTCTAAGAGCTCCGCGGAAACTTCAGGCATCGTTACAAGAGGAACAACTGGCGTGGAAGGGGTGTGATTATGTAAGCCATCAGAAGTGGGAGGAACGCTGGCCATCAGTACTGGCAGTGAATGCATTGGCTTAGGCGAGATCGATATATTGTCGAATTCACTGAAGCACGATGAAATTAACTCTGGGCTAGCGGAAGTCGAAGGAACATTGGACGCTGGACATGAGTCCCCGAGTCGATGGGAGACTGAGGTGAAAGATCATCAACGATACTAGAGCTCGAAGAGACAAGTTCTGGCAAAGTCCAAAGGTTCCGCAGCAGACACGACGAAGTTGGCAGCGAGCTGAGGTTCACCAGTAGAGTGTAGGTCGTGAGACACAGACGGCGGTGTGCTGGGTGACACAAGCATGCCACCGGGCCGCGACCCTGGGGAGAACAACGCAGGAGGAGAAACTTCAGGAATAGCAGAAAGGTCTAATTCTGAGGCGTCAATGGTGATGGAGCGCTGAGTGGTGTTAGAAGAACACAACCCGCAAGAACCAGACAGCGGTGAGCTCGGTGGCGAGAGGGTGAGGACAGGCAGAGACACTGAAGGAGACGATTCTGCAGAGAAACTGAATGAGACGACTCTGCAGAGACACTGAAGGAGACTACTCTACCGAGTCACTGAAGGAGACGATTCTGCAGAGACAATGAAGGAGACGATTCTTCAGAGACACTGAAGGAGACGACTCTGCAGAGACACTGAAAAATACGATTCTGCAGAGACACTGAAGGAGACCACTCTGCACAGACACTGAAGGAGACGACTGCAAAGACACTGAAGGAGACGACTGCAGAGGCACTGAATGAGACGACTCTGCAGAGACTCTGAAGGAGACGACTGCAGAGACACTAAAGGAGACGACTCTGCAGGGACACTGAAGGAGACGACTCTGCAGAATGAACAACTGGCAGGTGCTCGGGCAATACGTCAACCGCAGGAAGATCAGACGAGCAGACCTCCGGTAGAAGAGCTAGGTGGAGTCAGAACGATGAAAGACTTCGGTTTTGAGGCTGATTCAGGTGCAACTGGAGATGGAATAGCAGTTGAAATTGTAGCAGGGGAAGGAAAACAGAGGGACATTTATTTTGATGGTGTCCAATTTGAAGGCATGCAAAACAATGAAATAGAGTAGCCACGTTAACGTGGTAAGAGTGATGCCTAAGCTTGATTACCAGTTTTGTCGGAAAGGATGAGATCGCTGTGTCTAATGAAAAGATAAGTGCCTGTCGACGACAACTGAGAAGAGGGCTGCCAAAGGGGTCACATACTGTAGCAGGAAGCGTTCGCACCGATCCAACGGGGAGGCCGCAGAATGATAAGAAGCGAATTCGGAATCTCTGGTGATACCGGAAAGAACGAAATGAAGACAGGTCGTTGAGAGAGGGGCTCAGCATTTACACACTGATCCCCGATCGTCAACGGAACAGTGAGAGAGAGCACGTTCAACATAGTGTGAAGACGCCAAATAAATAATCACGGTTCGAGGTTTTCGAACTATGTGTGTAATGCAATCTGGTGGAAGAATGGAGTACATGGCAGTAGAATATGCGGAAAGCTGAGTATTTGGTAACGCTGAATAACAAATTCCGAGATGTAAAGTAGTACGCATGGACTTACGCGCATCGGATGCTGGAGGAACATTGATGGTTAAAGTAGATCCAGAGCGTTGAAAAATGTGATCCAAGGAAGAAGGGGAAAATCCATCCGTAAAAAGAGGAACGCCATCGTAAGGAACAGTAGACGAAGCAGAGTTGGTTACGGGTGAATCGAACGGCGCAGCCATAATGCTAAGGAAGACGTAGAAGGTCACGGTGTAACGAAAACAACAAGAAAGCAACGAGCGCAACACACGGAGCAGCGCGATGACACGAGCACGAAGAAAGCGGAGCTAGCACAACTCAGAAGTGAACCAAGGACAAACCAGTCCAGTCACGTTACGTCAAATACTGGTGACGGGCAAGAAATAAGGAAACAACAGCACGAACGAAGAATTAAAACGAAGAGAAAATGAAAAATAAAGACTCGCCAAATTGGTGGAGTACCAAAACCGAAAGAGAGCTTCATTCTTAAGGCTGAAAACTTACAGCTGGAAAAGTACCGGGAAATAATCAAATCTGGGCCAAAATGACAGAGCTCGTGACGGGCTGTCAGTGATGAGAGGTGCACATGTTGGCTCTGATCGTTACTTGGTAGTGTCACGAGTGAAACTGAATGTTGGTTGGAGAAATAGGATGAGGCCCCGGATGGAAAGAATAAAGGTTGAAAGGCTCCCTGAAAATAATCAGCGTTATTCTGTCTTACTCAGAGAATGACTGAAGGAACTGAAGTCTTGTGAGAGGGATGTAGAAAAGAAGTGGGAATGTTTTAAGAACTGTGTGGTCACTGCTGCTAAAGATGTCTGTGGCACCACAATAGTGGGTAACAATAGAAGTTATGCTTGGTGGAATAGTGAGATTGAAAAGGCAGTAAAGAGAAAGAAGGAAGCCTATTTGGGGATGTTACATGGTAGAGTTTCTGTGGATGAATGTCGCTGTAAGAAGCGTGAAGCTGCTCAGCTGGTTCGCCAGAGTAAGGCAAAAGATAGGAACGAGAAGGTGAAAAGGCATGAATTGGCTTTTTGGAAAGATAGGAAGTCCTTCTGGAAGTACATGATACTCAGGAGAAATAGGGGAAACAAGGTGTTAAGTTGTGTGAAGAATAGGGTTGGCGAAATGATATGGGAGCCCAATGAGTTAAGTGAAAAATGAGGTGAATGCTTCTGTGAGTTATTAGATCAGGAAAGCAAAGTTGATTCTGAGACAGATGCAGATGATGGCACAGTGAATGGTGAAAGCACAGGAGGGATCTCAAGAGAAGAAGTGTGTAAAGCTCTAAAATATCTTCATAATGGTAAGGCTCCGAGAGTTGATGACATAACTGCCGATATGTTGACATATGGTGATGAGTCTGTAATTGATTGGTTAACTGAAATTTGGCAGTTGTGCTGGGAGTTAGGTATGGTTCTTCGGGATTGAAAGGATGCTATCATTGTTCCCTTGTGTAAGGGAGAAGGTGATCAGACTGACTGCAAGACCTATCATGGTATTATCCTACTAAGTGTGCTAGGGAAAATATTTGGTAAGGTCATTTTTGAAAAAGTACGGGGTCTTACATTAGAGAAAGTGTGGGGTGTTCAGAGTGGTTTTATGCCTGGTAAAGGCTGCACTAACCAAATTTTTGCATTACGCATGATGATTTAAAAGTATCTGGCTGTTGGTAAGACAACAGCCAGATACTTTTAAATCATCATGCGATATTTAGATAAAGCTTACGACCGAGTAAATAGGACACTTTTGTGGAAGGTATTGAATGAATATGGTGTTACTGGGAATCTACTTAATAGTGTAAAAGCCATGTATGCTGGTAGTAGAGCCTGTGTACGAGTGAATGGTGTTTTATCAAAACGGTTTTCTATTGGTGCAGGAGTCAGGCAAGGTTGTGTAATGTCACCATGTCTGTTTAATATATTTATGG
Organism: Macrothele yani; assembly: GCA_039090855.1. Taxonomy (NCBI): domain Eukaryota; kingdom Metazoa; phylum Arthropoda; class Arachnida; order Araneae; family Macrothelidae; genus Macrothele; species Macrothele yani. Next base: position 162,422,584 of record CM077009.1, read on the forward strand.
ATGCGTGATCCCAAAATAGATAATACTGCTTTATGTCTTGGTGTGTGCAGATTGCTGTATGCTGATGACACTGTACTGTACTTTTTCAAAAAGCAAAAGTGAGTTGCAAAGTATGTTGTCCCGGATGTATGAAGTATGCATGAAATTCAAACTGAGTATAAATAAGGGAAAAACCAAAGTTATGGTTTTTGAGAGAGGAACTGGTAGCACTGAATGAAATTTAAGTCTAAATGGCACAGTGATTGACCAGGTGAGTGAGTTTGTGTGTTTAGGAAGCATGTTTGACAGAGAGAACAAATTGGATGGTGAAATTAGTAGGCGAGTGAATTCTTCATTAAAAGTCATGGCTGCTTTAGGAGGTTTTCACAGGAATGATGGGTTCTCAAGAGAGTCCCACATGGCTGTGAATGAAAGTGTAATTGTTCCTACGCTGATGTATGGCAGTGAAACCTCGGTACTGCGCGAGAACACAGGAGTCGTTGGTGTGCTGGAGAAATGCGTTACGTACGGGGGATGGGGGGTTGTGGCAAGACACGTTCTGATTGTGTGAGGAATGAGATTGTGTGAGATGTGTTGCAGTTGTGTGATGTGAAGCAAAATGTTGTTAGCAAGGTGGAGACTAATATGCTTTGGTGGTTTGGCCATGTTGAAAAAAATGAGTTATGAGATGCTTACTAAGAAAATCTTTTTAGACAAAGTGGCAGGAAGGAAAGGCAGAGGAAGGCCAAGGAAGTCATGGGAAGATCAGATTCAGGAGTGTCTGCATGAGAAACAAATTCTGAGTATGAAGTATAGGAGATCTTATGTACGGCGTGTAATGGATGTCAGTGAATCCCGAATTGTATGTCGAGATCGCTGTAAAAAAGAGAAGTTTCATACGTCAACTGTAAGTAAAAACTATCTGGTAGTTTGTATTTCTTTTTGGAGCTAACCTCTGAATCTCAGAGAACAGCTTAGTGATATGTATGTATGTATGTATGTATGTATGTATGTATGTATGTATGTATGAAGCAGAAAAAGTCAGCAGCTGATGTCATTTGACCACAGTCCGACCACCATCTTTAAATAACATTGTCCAAAATGTCTTAAAGAGGTTATTTGCAGTACTGAAGAATTGAAGACACACACAATTTCCGCAGCATTGTCAGATATTGTAATTTTCACTGGGGTGTAAACAAGGTTTATTGATATACAACGAAAGAGCTGAATTTTTAACAATTCCTACAAAAGCACTCAATTATGCACTGAAGTGACAAAAGTCATGGAATACATACCCAGTATTGTGCTGCACCTCCTCTTAACTGGCGAAGTCCAGCAACTCGGTGAGGCATTGTTTCCAGAAGTGCCCCGAAGACTTCTGGAGATATGTTGAGCCATGCCATCTGAATAGCAGCCCACAGCTCCCTGGTATTTGTATGTGCAGGATCTTGGGTGTAAATGAAACTTTCCACCACATCCCATAAATGCTCTATTTGGTTCATGTTGGACGAACATGGTGGCCACACAATCCGTCGGAATTGCCCAGAATGCTCCTTGAACCCATTTTAGACAACTTGGGCCTGATGACATGATGCATTGTCCAGCTGGAAAATCCCATCTTTGTTGGGGTACATTAAGTCCATGAAGGGCTGCAAATGGTAACCCAGCAATCAACAAGGTCATTACCGGTTAATTAGGTGTTTACGAGGACCCAAACCGTGCGACATAAAGACACCCCACACATGTAAGGAACCATCACCAGCTTGTATAGTGCCTTGTTGATAGCTTGAATCCATGACCTCATGGGGTCTGTACCACACCCAAACTCTACAATCAGCTTTTAATAACTGGTAGCATGGCTCATCGGACTATGCCACATGTTGCCAGTCTTGCAGGTTCCAATTACCATGTTCACAAGCTCAGGTGAGGCGCTGTGTTTGATGTAATGTTAACAAAGGAAATCTGGTGAGTCCTGCTCCATGCATACCCCTTGGACAACTAAATTACGCTGCACTGACCTGATGGATATGTCTCTGGTACTTTTTGCACTGGATGTGGATGTTATTTGCGCCAGTGTCGTTTGTCTGTTAACATGGACAATCCTGGTCACTGTCATTCAGTACCCATGGTTGGCCACTGTGCTGTCCACGGTAGGAGGTAATGCCTTCAACGGGGTATTCTTGGTGCACATGTGACACCGTAGATCGAGGAATGTTTAATGTTCGCACAACTTCATAAATTGAATGTACAATCTGTCAGACTACCGTGCCTCGTTCAAATTCTGATAATTCAAGACGGCTTACCATAATCCTACTGGCAGTTTTTCAACTTGACTCATAAGATTAACCTCACAATTGGTAAAAATCCTGGCATGCCTCAAAACCCTCATACGATCGCAGCTCCAGTTAAAAATTTCCATACTGTTATCCCATGACGTGGCATTTCAGTGTATAAACATGTTAGCACATTGAAAACATGACAACAGACACAGACCTTTTTCTTACTCTTTTCCTTTTCTGTATTATGGCTGAATAAACAGATACACATCTCTCCATCAGTACACATCATTCTTTTAGTTGTCCACAGCACCTGTTTGACTTTTAGTTCAGGACCATGTCTCTAATGAATAAATAAGAACTGCAATAGTGCCTTGACTAAATGCTTTTATTTTAAGGCAAAATGGCAAATTGCTCTTGAAAGTTGTTTTATTCCTTTAAAATATTTTATATCCAAGTTTAATACCTCTTAATTTCTACTTAGGTGTGGCCCTTGTTTCATATCTGTTGTGTAAAGTAAATGTAGAAGTAGTTTACTTCTAGATTTGTCTCCGTTCACGTTTAAATCTTCAGTTCGTGTAAAATCATTGTACAGCAGCTTCCTGTAAGTTCGTTTTTAATCTAACTTCTTTCGTTTTGTCACTTAGTTTCTGGTAGGTACACTGCAGCTCTAAAGGGTAGTTGTGAAAGGAATTAGGTGTTCAAAAAGACAAAGGTGGTTCGAGATTTAAAGACACCAAGTTCAAAGATTGAAAAACATTTTACAATATGGCACTGGAGAGTTTGGAAAATATTATGTCTGTCTCAGTTCCTTTCCAATTTTTATACATGCTATTTTGATGGGTCGACTGAACCTTCATATTTGTGGTTTCATATACAATAAGTTAGCTTTGCGTTAGGGTCACCTACCAAATGACGTGTTGGTACACCTTTCTGTAACAATCACTGCTTGCAGACTTCTAGAAACAGATACTACAGATGTCAAACGCCCTCAGTGCATAACTTGACCCATTTCCGCTGAAGCAACTTCGTCAGTTACCTCATTCTGTAGAGGATCAGAAGTTCTCATCCATTCTAGCATATCCCACAAATGTTCAATGGGATTACAATCAGTGAAGTTTAGAGGCCAAGCTTCACATTCTCCAACCACTCAGTAGTCGAACAAGCCTGATGACATTGTGCATTGTCCTGTTCAAAGATGGAACGTGCTTCAGGTAAACCTCCTGCAGATATGAATGGAGATAGTTGGCGCAGCATCCATCATTCAGTGATTGTGGAATAATAACCAATGAACCTAGGGCTTGCCAGGAAAAAGCTCCCCACACCAGAATGTCACCTCCACCAATCTGCAGAACCCCAACTGTGCAATCAGGGTAGATAGGGTTTCATGTTTACGCCACATGCGAACTTGGCCATCAAATAGGACTCATGATAACAGATGACCTTCCATCAGTCGAGGGTCTACTTCTGATGTTTCTTGGCCCATGCAGGGCATTATTTGCACAGACTAGGCATCATCATGAATACCCTCTTTGGTGTATGGCTGTAAAACCACAAGCTATGCCATATAGTACATATGGAAATAGATCGAACTGCAGTGTGTACTGGAGAGTGAGCTGGGTGTCTGTTACATGTCTGTTGCTAAGATACCAGCCATGACACCTCTTCTAGGACCAACTGTGCATGGCTGAACAGGAGGAGTCCTTCTGCTGAATGTCTTTGTATGGTTAGTCTAGTCATTGTACAACTCTTGATACAGTGTGGAGCAACCAACAAGTGGGACTGTTTCTGAAACAATGGCACCTGCTGTCCAGGGGTGCCAACTATTTGGCTGCAGTCAAATTGGTCAAATTCCGCATTACTGTCAAATATTTGCTGATTTCATGCACAGGATAGGTGTTCACAATTTATATTAGCCACATGTGATGTCGATATCATGTGGTCCTTCGTTATCGCTCCGAATATCTAAAAGAGTGTTGTTCCTAATACAAATCTATCTCAGTGTATATTGCTAATGATATTAATGTATACATGTTCAATACCACAGGATTTCGAAGACAATAAATATGACTTACGATTGTTTGAAATGCCTTTCCGTAATGAATATAAACCACGCATAGTGGGAATTCATGTCCATTCACTCTTTTTCGTAGTATTTTCTGTTCATGGGTATGATCGATAGCCTTTCCTGAATTAAGCTTGTACTCGTGGTTGAACCATGTGCAATATTTCCTTCAAGCAATGTTACAATATTGTAGTGAACATTTTGTAAACAAGTTATAATAGCCTGGTTTGTGTGTAATTCTTAAAATCCCCAGGGTCCCCATATTTATACTACAGGACCACTGCAACACTGTTCCAGTCATTAAGAATATTTTCTTTGTTATATTTTGAATTACCCGCTGTATATTTTACGGATGAGACTCAACTCACAAACTGTCAACAAACAATCAGTTCATAGTTGTGCACATTGTAGAGTGTGTACCAATAAATTGTTTCTCAGTTCATTAAAGGAATACAAATCACCAGGTTTTGCAAACATTTTACGATGTGTGCAGAAAAACGTGTAGTTCAGTAATTCCCCATTCTCTGCTGCATTGCATTACATTATGCACACTTGTAACTTAGTAATTCCCCTTTCTATGCTGTATTAAACGCACAATACAGCAATTAGAAAATGATACGAATGCTACGATATAAAAATACTGCCATAAATATTTTTTCTTCGTACACTAGCTTGATCATCTGAAATATTTCAATTGATGAAGACAACAAAAATAATATGCACCCTGCCATAAGAATTTTGGCAGTGAAACTTCTTGCAGAGGTAAATCAAATTGAAATGGCATTAAACGCACTAGAGGATAAGGACGTAATTCTGTGCAGCTTTCTGTTAAGACTAAGGAAGTATAGAGAACAATTCTTGGCTCATATTCATAATTCTGTTTTCCAGTTCGATAGTATGTGATGAAGAAATTCTGTTTTCAGAATAAATTTAGTTGTTTTCAAATAATGTATTTTTACAATAAACGTGTTTTTCGTGGGATACATTAATTTCTTGGCATCTGTTCAGTATTCATAACTTTTATTTAATGTTTTCATTTCAGAGCAATTAAATATTTCTTGTTTTCTTATATGGGCCCAATACACTTGCTAGTAACCGTGTATAATAGGGCACTGTGCTTTGAAATGTTATTGCTGTTTGGGTTGCTCTATACTCACATAAGGCCTATCTAGTCAGGCTGTTCACTATTTTGGTAAGTACACACCTACAGTAGATCGTTTCCCTCCAATTGTTGTGCAAATAAAAACCAGTTCGAGCGTTGAAAGTCTGAAGGTTGGATCGAGTTGCCGCATTTGTTTGAGCCTTCTTTTTATAACCCTCCAGCATTACAAACAGTTTATCCACACATTGTTGACAGTTCTCGTCCTTTATTCTTAATTGATTCAGTACATCTTTAAAAATGTATTAGAAACAACTGGGTAAATAAAAAAAATCCTGAAAAATATATGTATTATCCTAAGTTCTATGAAGACAACAGTGAATCAGAGAAAGCATTTTTGTACAGCAACTCTTGACATTGTGAAAAAAACTTCATTCTCATGAAGCCAACAGTTGGCTTACATATGGTTACAAGTTATCGTACAAAGCATTGTCACCAACAAGTTTAGAAAAACAGAATGTAAAATTAGTCTTGCAGTTGTTTAATGCATTTGTAATTGAAGTTTTATTACAGGTTGGTGAGAAACTAAATTTCCCTCATTATAAAGAAACAGGTAATTACATAAAAATTATTAACACATGGTGGAGTATAGTTAATGTAAAATCACCATTTAAAGGTAATAGACTAAATGATGTATGTAAAATGTCTTTAACAAATTCACCCTTTGATAAGAGTTTAATATTTCTCAACAGATTTGTAAACTGGCTAGATTCTTGGAATAACATGCATTCAAATACTGGAATGTTATCTAAGGAGACACATGCTGCTTTGAGATTGAGATGGACTTCATATGCCTTTTGCGAAATTGTATCTTACTATTGTGAAGAATTGGGCATGTTGTATATATTGCCTGGTAAATTCCAGACTGACCATCTTGAGTCATGTTTTTCTAAATACCGCCAACTTGTTGGTGCACAATTTAATGTATCTATGCGACAAATATTTTATATTGAAAAAAACTGGGAATGCAGTCCTTTCTGAAATTTGGTTTTAAAACAAAAAGCTATGGTGAAATTGAAATTCATAAATTTGATGTTGAAGTGAATATGCATGATGTTTTACAAACTACTGATTATTATTCTAGTATTGACATATTAGTAATAGAAAGTGATGTCAGTAGTGTTAAAGATAAAATTCCCATTATAACATATTTAGCTGGATATTGTGCAAGAGCTGTTTGAAAAAATCACTTTGCTCTTAATGTAATGGTCTTGTGATTGAAACAAAAACTTGTATGTGGTTTAGACCACAAGCTGATTCAAGGTTTAGACCGAGGAGAATTGCTTTATCTACAAGACATAGTTGTAAAAATAGTTTTATATACTTATATTATTATTGAAAAGTTTTGTTTAAATTATGAAAAATAATTTCTCCAGTTTTGTAATCAGAGGAGAGTAGCAACAGATTTGAATGTACATATTTTGACTACTCAAAGATTATTTGAACCATTTGATTGTTGTAAAAATGGACATTTATTTGAAGATATTTTCAAAATGATTATATGGCATTCAACCAACACATTGCTTAATAACTAGTGTAAACAAAAAAATGATTGCACTGAAGCTGAGAAAAGCAAAAACTTAATAAAAAAGCGAAAGCTGGAAACTTTATAAAAATAAATATCTGAAAGATTGTGACATGCCTCTCTATGGAGGAGACGGCCAAACCTTAACAATGCATGGAGAGAAAAAAGGCCTAAAGCAATGCCCAAAAATGTCCAATCTAAAAGATTTGACATATTTGGGCATTGCTTTTAAATCTTTCATATTTGACATATACAGTATGTGAAATCTCAAAGCTTTTTGTGTTTAATTTTGATATGTGTACTTTTATCATCCGTGGGGAACAAACTCCTAGCCCCCAACTATGGATTAAAAATTGGGTGCTGGCAGGGGTGGTTCCTGAGTGCATTCAACAGCGATAATTTTGTTTAATATATCTATTCAGCATGTACATTGGTAATGTTAGTTAAAAACTATAATCGGCAGTGACTATTTCCCTACCGGGGTGGATTGCTCTACCCGGAGAGCGAAGTTTATTGGGTAAGTTTTTCTCTTTTGTTGTTGTAATCAGTGATATATTTCTTAATAACTATTTGAAAAAACTACAATTTTAATGTGTAATCTGCAGATGTAGTCATTATCTCAGTAGGCAAATCTGCTTTTCTATTTTAGTCTTGTTCATCTTGGATGCTATACAGAAATGAAAAAAAAACAGATGTGGTTTTTGATCAGAGTGATAAAACATTCGGCTTTACCTATTCAATTTTTTCTCTTAAAGCTTCTTCTTAGAAAGTGTATGTTAAGTGTCTTCAGGAAATGCAGGGTTTCTTGTAATAATAATAATAATTTTATTATTTTAGCTGTTACATTATACCTTCATCAATTTTGTATTTACATTTGAATGTAAAAAGTAATTATTATAACAGCCAGGGAAATTGGGGAAAAGGTTTTTATATGACCTGACTAAAGCCCTGACCTCCGTATGTAATAGATCCAAGTCACATAAAAATTGTCAAAGAATGAAGGTAAGTAGTAGGTTGGTCATGCAGTAGATCAGTTAGTTGTTAATAGACCGTATGCATGTGACGTCACAGCAAGGTAAACCATCCTAGCAGACGCCCTGGTGATCAACTGGTGTACAAACACTGCTTGGATTTGCATTGTGGAGCGTTAAGTAAGATGGTGTTATGTGCTACTTTCGGCTGCGGATACCGAAGTGGGAGAGATAATGATGAGTCCTTTTATAGATTACCATCTGAGTGAACGAAGTGGGATCAGAATTATAAAAACAAATATTCAGAAGCGCCAAAATTTGTGGTTATCGCGTATCAGCAGAGTTGACGTTGATGACCGGAAACAAAGGAACATTAGAGTGTGTAGTTTACATTTTGTAACAAATATGTTCTTAATTTACTGATGCGTTATCAACAAAAACTCTATGAAGATCTTTAGACTGGAATTAACCTTTCTTTATGAATGACTTGCACGATTTCGTTTGCTCGGGTGTGAATTAAGGCGTTAGTGCAAAAAACGAAATAATTAACAATATTGCCGTGTTCTATTCGTCGCAAGAACTCGTTATTATTCAAGAGAAATGAGTTTGGAATTACATATGGGTCACCACAATTGCCCAATAACTTAAAATTGTCAGAATAAAGCTATTTTTGATCGCCAGATAACCCACTTACGTAGCCCATTAAATGCATCTTTGATCTCACTTGTACACCAGTTGTTTTGCAAGAAATCAGCAGACGGAAAGTTGACGTGAACCGCGGTTTCGTGACGTCAATGCATACGGTCTATTAGCAGCATTTAAAAAAAAGAATCGAAATGCTGTATATTAATTTAAGGGTTTTTTTTTTATAAGTTCAGCAAATATGTTTGTAGTCTTTTTTTAAACAAGTTGGGGAAAAGACCTGACTGAAGCCCTGAAAAAAACCTCATATACCTGACTAAAGGAAAAGACCTGACTAAAGCCCTGAAAAAAAAACTTATATGACCTGACTAAAGCCCTGAAAAAAAAACTCTATGAAGATTATTTGTTAACGTATTTTCGTTCTTCAGGTAAAAGATTTCAAAAAGGTGGTCCCTGATAGTTGATACTTTGTTTCATTTGTTGTGTTCCAGGCAAGCATGGCTTTATTTGAAATCTGTTTCTAGTTTCAGTTATGGATATCAATATTTATATATATATCATCATCATCATCATTGTCAACCATTATCAATCCACTGCTGGACGAAGGTCTCCCCAAGTTTCCTCCACAACGGTCTGTCTTGTGCCAGTCTCCTCCATGTCACTCCCGCATACTTTCGAATTTCATCCACCCATCTTCCATGTGGTCTTCTTCTGGGTCTTTTCCTGTCCCTTGGAATCCAATCTAAAATTTCGGCTGTCCATCGATGGTCTGTTCTTCTGGCAGTATGTCCAGCCCATTGCCATTTCAGGGATTTAACTCTGATCATGATGTCTTCCACTCTTGTCATTTTTCGGATCCACGTGTTCCTCTTTTTATCTCTCCTGGTTACACCAAGCATGCACCTCTCCATGCTGCTTTGAGTTGTCTGCAGCCTTTGTATGTCTCTTTTAGTTAAGGTCCACGTCTCTGCACCATACGTAAGCACTGGAAGGATGCATTGATCAAACACTTTTCTTGTAAGACATAATGGCATATTGCTCTTGAAAATTATGCTGTTTCTTCCAAAAGCTCTCCAGGCAAGTTTTGTACGCCGATTAATTTCTTCACCAATGTGACCCTCACTTGATATCTGCTGTCCAAGATAAACGTATGTGTCTGTTATCTCCGGCTTTTCTCCATCAATCGATAAATCTTCATTTCTTGTAAAAGCATTGTACATCACTTTTGTCTTCTGAAAGTTCATTTTTAATCCCACTTCTTTACTCTTGTCAGCAAGTTCCTGGATCATACTCTGTAGCTCTGATGGGGTAATTGCAAAAATGACTATGTCATCAGCGAAACGACGGTGGGTTAGATAATCTCCATTAATCTTTATCCCTTTGTTTTCCCAGTTCAGTGATTGAAAGACATTTTCCAATGTGGCATTAAAGAGCTTCGGAGATATGGTGTCACCTTGTCTCACTCCTTTTCCAATTTTTATGTGTGTTGTATTTTCAAACAGCCGAATCTTTGCACTTGCATTTTCATAGATGTTATTAATAATATTAATGTATGCATCTTCAATACCGCAGGATTTCAGAGCCATTGCAACTGCTGATGGTTTCACCGAATCAAAGGCTTTTTCATAATCGATAAAAGCCATGCACAATGGAAGTTCATATTCCCTCGCTCTTTCAATTAGTTCTCTCAGTACGTGGATATGATCTATTGTGCTGTAGCCACTCCTGAATCTAGCTTGTTCTCTCGGTTGAGCCATGTCCAGTGTCACCTTCAAGCGGTGTGAAAGAACTTTAGTGAATATTTTATAAACCACTGATAGGAGGCTGATAGGTCTGTAGTTCCTGAGATCCTCAATGTCACCTTTTTTATGTAGCAAGATCATTGTAGCGTTGTTCCAATCCTCAGGAATTTTCCCTTCATTAAGGCATCGAGTAAAAATTTGGGTGAGTACTGTTTCGATTTCTCCACTTGCTTCTTGTATGATGTCTACAGTAATTCCATCTTCTCCTGGAGCTTTTCCCCACTTCATGTTCTTGATTGCATGTGCAAATTCTGCTGGGAGGACTGGAAGAACTCTGGTACTGGTACCTTTCATGTCTGGAGTACATGTATCATCCCTTTCATATAATTTGGAGTAGAAATCTTTCACTCTTGTCAAAATTTCGCCTCTATTTCTTGTTATAGAACCATCTTCTTTTCTCAGTGCCATAATCTGTTTTTCCCCTTACTGAGATGTCCCTTTGCTATCTTTAGGCTTTGGTTGTTTTCAATTGCTTTCCTAACTAGTTCACAGTTGAATTTCCTTACGTCTTCAGTGATACTTTTTCGTATTGTCTTGCATAGCTCTATATATTCCACTTTGGAAGTCACATCTTCTTTAGTTGTCCTCATCACTCTTCTTTTTTGCATCAACATTTTGGTTTTTCCTGATAATTTATTTACATGCAACTTGTTCTTAGACCCAGCTAATTTTGTTGCTGTTTCCATAAGAGCTTTGGTTACCTTTCTGTTAACTTCAGAGATGTCCACTTCTTCCGATGTTAGGCCTTCTAAAGCAGAGAATCTGTTCTTGAGTTCCAACTTGTAGGTATTATGGTGTTTTTTAAGGTTGGTTATGTCAATACATTTTGTTTGTCTTATGAGCTTGCTACGCTCGAGTTTAGTGTTGAGGTGCATCTTACATCTCACCAATCTATGGTCACTGCCTGTGTTGAACTTGTTTAGCACACTGCAGTCTTCTATGACGAATTTTTTGTTACACATAATAAAATCAATTTCACTTGTCGTCCCATTTGGATGTCTCCATGTCCATTTCCTGTGTGGCTTTTTCTTGAAAAAGGAGTTCAAGAAGAAAAACCCTTCTGCCTCTGCAAACTCTACGAGAGTATTTCCACGCTGGTTTCTGTTGCCGTGACCGAATTTACCTACTGAAGTTTCATTCTGTTGCCGTTGCCCTATTTTTGCATTGAAATCTCCCATAATTATCTTCAAGTGCTGCTTACCTTTATTATTTAGATCACGAATTTCCTCATAAAATTCTTGACATTGATATTTTGTTTAATCCTTTTAAACATATTTAATCTCAAAACATATTGATATAATTGTTTTATATTCGAAATGTTATGTTGATTAATAATAGGGGTTATGGGGAGTCCTACAGATTATTAGGTAGCTGGTCGTAATGTAATGGCTGATCAGTGTAGTTAACATAGTCATATTCTGTTGCTCGATCCTGAGTTAACCTGGCAAGTTTATGTATAGGGTATAGCTGTTGTCTGGAAGTAGTGGAGTAAAATTTTTGTCCTATACGGCTAAATTGATTTTGTCTGCTCGGTAGGGTGATTATGACTTGTAACTAGCAATTAATTTAATTGTCTTGTCACTTTGTTTTAAGAAGATGTGAAGACAAAAATGAGCTGTCGTTTTTTGTATGGTAATGTGGCAGATTTATTAGTTATGTATGCCTATACAAAATACAATTTTTCTTTCCACGGAATGCGAAATGACAGCTAAGTGGTTGTTATGCCAATAGAAATGACTTACGTAATGCAAAATAAAAAATGTCAATAAGCGGAACTCAGTCCAGGATGCTGAAGCTAAACTGTATTGCTATTGAATTGGGTGGAAGGAAAGAAAGAAAAAATAATATAAAAGTGCTGTATAATTTTTTTTTTCTAATTCGGTTTTAAAGCTGCCTTCTATTCCATTTTGAAATGTTATCCTATACCTTGATTATGTTTGCATTAAATTTCCATGTAAGTCCAGTTATCACAGTGAATTCCTAAAGTTTATGCTGTCACAAGTGCAGTTTTTTTCTTTTGCTTCATGTTTTGTATGTGACAGACAAAAAAAAAGGTTGCCCGTTTATTTTATACCATAATGGTTGCTGATAAGACAGAGCATGTACTGTTATAATTTTAATTGTTATGCTCAATAGTTATCTACTGCTGTATTGCAAAATACCTCAAAGCATTGTGAATAAATCTATACCTGTTAATGGTGTAAATGTTTTGTTTTCACACACACAGCCAAAATAAAGTTTCTTGCATGGATCTGTTTGCCTCTCGAAAACCCAATACATAGGCTGATACCCCCTTTGCAAAATCTATGGGAAAAAGTCAATAATTATCTATTATGTGCATTTAATTCAAGTTGGTTCTGGGGAAAGTTGTAAATAAATAATTGCTATATGGGCTTTCAAAACTTTGAACTTCATGTTTCATGTCAGACTTATTTGCACATCTCAAGTTTCATTTCATATGTTGAGCCATACGCACCATCCACCCCAGAGAAGACTACGTTATAGATTCTGAAATTTGGTGTCACAAATGCACTCATAATTGCTATCTCCCTAAGAAACCAGATGAGTAATGGAAAAAAAGACTAATCTGCTTGTGTTGCTACAAACAACAATGTTACGCTCTTGTTGCACTATTATAAATACTAAATGAACGAGACTGATATCACACATTATGACAAACTCAAGTTTTTCTTTACTGTATATTTTTTGTGTGTTCCCATTTATTGATTTAATATTGATTAGTGAAAGTAGATGTTCACAGTGGTCAAAATTACACTGTTGATGATGCAAATTCTGAAGAAAATTGAAAAACACAAACTTTCCGCACCACCTTGAGCCTATATCACCTGTAAACATTCCAAACTTCGAATGTTTACAGGTGATCAAGACCGAAGACGGTGAAAGTGTTCCGCATTTCTGATTTTTTTAATGTAATAAACATGGTTTTACATCTACGCTCGGTTATTATTTATGTATTGCATTTTCTAGAAATTGGGTGACTGCTCTTATGTGTTAGATTTTATTTCAGAATATATGACAAGAGAGATTGTTTAAATCAATACCTGTATTATTAATATCTGAGAAAGTGGCCCACATAATTTGAAGGAAACTTTGGAATAATTTCTGTACAAAAACACCATCAAAACAAGAAAGGCTGCCAGAATGTTTCTAATCACATATGCAATTAAGTCAGAGTAAAAGCAACTGTGTCTGATTAATTCTTTTTTTCATTAAATAACACAGGTTTAAATTGTTCAGTGATTTTTTATGTATCCTACACCCCAATACTAGCAAATTTATGAGAATATTTCTTCCACAGTACGTATTTTTTGCAACGCACCTTACTTATTACTTGGAACTCCTAACAAAGAATATCTAACTATAAGTAGGTAAGGCTCAGCGAGACGTAACTAGTGCCACTATATTATGCGGCAAAGAATTACTACACAGAAGCCAACATTACAGGCTGATGCCGCAGGATGCCGAGCAGACTGAGTTAGACTGAGCATGCGTGTTTGTGTTCAAAGAATATAAACGCTTGTTTGTGTTGGCGTTTTGTTCAAAGGTTTTGTTGTTCTCATCTAGATCTGCGTTTATATTACAGCCATGAAATACACCCACTCCATTCCGATGAATAACAATTCATGGAATGGAGTGGATGAATAACAATTCATGGAATGGAGTGGATGAATAACAATTCATGGAATGGAGTGGATGAATAACAAGAACAAATTTGAAACCGTTTGAAACAAATATCCTGGAAAACCATTAAAACAACGTTTGCTGAAAAAAAAAGCTATCGTTACGTTGAAAAAATTAATTTATCAATTATATGAAACTGACTTTTATGAAAAATACCTCGTAATATTGTAAAATGAAAGAGGGAAGCATTCGATTACACATTGCATACCAAACAGACAGCTTTAAGCATATACTCGAACGTGACAAATTAGTCCGGTCGGTAGAGAGCTCAGTTATCACGCCAGCGGCCCAGGTTCAAACCTACTCAGATGCAAATAGGTGTTTTTCCGATCTCTTGAGAAAATTTCCCGAGCGCAGTGCGTTTAATTTACGAACTTCGGAAGGGCAGAAAAAAAAATTGTAGCTTTGGGAAACTGCGGTTGTCTTTGCTTTTTTTTTTTTTTTCTTTTTTATTATTATGGCTACTACTGGGAAATTGGCGGACAGTGCTGGCCCAGCAAGACTGTTTTTGCTGGGTACCTAATGTTTACGTTTTGTGGGAACCCATTCCTTTGTTTTGCTACTGAAAGTTCCATGCAAACAATTTTTAATACGAAGTACCACGAATCCCATGGAAATTCAAAACCAGCCTCAGCATTTTTGACATTTAAGGTATATTGTAAATGGGAAATTCATGCCAAGCAACCTGGTATTACTACGGTGCTTAAAGTGAGAATAAAACTGCTAAAATTTCCTTAAAATAATATTAATTGCTAATGTATATATTTGTTTCACCAAAAGAAGGGACAGGAGGGATACTCAGAAAAGAACAAAAAAGAAAATGCTTTAGTAGACCCAATGAGACCGAAGGAAACAGTCGCAGATCAAAGCTTAGCTTCCTTTCCGTGAAATAGGCTTCCCGTCCCTTGTCTCCTACGCTTTTTGCGCCTGAATGTTAACTTTCCCGCAGAGCATCTGCGGCCGCATTACATGGTGGCGCTGCTGTCGCCTGTTTTACATTATCTCTACGAGAGTTGAGCTTCTTCACGCGAAGCGTTTATATTCTTTGCTCCTAATTCAATAAGCTTTCTTCTATTTTTGGTTTTTGATGCCATTATGAGCATGCAAATGGAAACAAGTTATTTAATAAGTATGCACTTATTAAATAACTTGTTAGGCTTGTAAGGCCACAGAGAATGGAGAGACAGAGCGTGCACAAGCCAGAGTTATGGAAATTGGTGGGCGGGGAAAAAGAACGATAGCAGAGCACCGTCGGCGCTTTATGGAACTAAACCCCACATGCTCTCTGACGTAACGTCCCTACTGTAACGCTCATAATTCGAAATTGGTTACTTTGCTTGTTATTACTACCGTTACCACTGTGTGATTCTGTGATTATAACAACGCTTTTCGTTATTTCGTAGAAGTTATTTTCGGCGGATAATTATTTCATCTTTTATATGTAGGAAATCTTTGTCTATTTTTTAACTGTTAAAAATCGATATAAGTAAAATTTATATCAGAGTAGAGCCCTTACTGTATTTTGTTTTTCGTAATTCCATTTGATCCTTCGGGCAGATGTTTGATTCGTGATACAATTATGTCAGTTTGTTACTTTTTATTTGCCATTGCTTTGATATTTTTCCGTTGTTTATTTTCAAATTCCAGCAGTAGTATGTTGCGTTGACGAAGGTCTGCATTTTGAGAACGAAAGCTGCTACAGATTTATTAGTTTCTTTTAAGTCAGAGTTAGTACTTTATTTCTCAGTATAATTCCCGACTGCAAAGTGCTGTTCTTACGATTAAGAATATACGCCTAATTCCGTTACACCTACCGCAAAATTTCTCGGTCAATCACGCTACAGTGAACCTAACCAACTCGGGAAGTAAGGAAAATGGCGGCTCTCGCAGGGAAGGAAAGTCGAAAGAGACATTTGTAAACAAGTGGGAGGAGCGTAGTTGTGACGTCACTTTTAGTTCTCATTAACAGGCCGTGGGGCCGCCAACGTCTATGTGAGTTTAACATTATGCTGTTGCCATCGGACAAAGTGGAGAATTTCCTTTACGATCTTCTAGAGTGCACACTCTGTACCTCTCTTCTCTGTGTGTAAGGCTTTTCCACGGTCTGAAATTTATTTCTGGCAGCTAGCATCAAGACAAAGGTACGTGTTTCCGCAAATAAAATACCAACATCCACATATCACGGTACTTTCGTATATTTCGGAACTGCCTGACTTAAATCTTATGAGTTAATGAAATATATGACACTAATTGAAATGCGCGATAAGCGGAAAGTGCTTAAAAATAAATGCTATTTACATGTAAGCCGATTTGTACCTATGATGAAATATTCTTTCACTCTGTAAACAATGACGATCGTTCATAGGTTTTCGTGTTTTTTTTTATGAATGAATGAAACAAAATATTAAGCTTACTATTTTGAACTTTACGTAGACAATCTAACCAACGAAAGTTAAAAGCTAAGGGAACGAGCACAACCCTTCGCTATCCCTATTTCGTAGACAGAAGCTCCTATCCTAACATCGTTCGTACGGACACGGAGCAGCTACAGCAGTCGATCGATAGCACGGCTTTTGATGACGTCACAAATCGGTGATCGGGCTTTCTCTCTCTCGGTGGCCACGATTTAGGGCCACTGGTTCCATGGAAGAAAGAGAACCAGTGCCGTAAGACAAACCCAACATCCATGCCTCACTGGGATTCGAACCCGGACAAATGATCAGAAGCCATTGCTTAGACCACTGCGCCACCGGAGCTTCCCTAATTTTCGGGCAAACTCGATGTTATTATTGTAACATTGTAATCCATGTTGACATTGATCACTCTGAAGCAGCAGCTTTCCACTCCGGTGCGCGTGTGGTCTAAGTAATGGCTTCTGATCATTCGTCCGAGATGAGTCCGGGTCCGAATCCCATTGAGGTATGATGTTGCGCTTGTCTTACCGCAATGACTCTCTCCCTTCACTGGAACCAGTGGCTTTAAATTAGAGACGGGCGATTGCTTATGACCCACTGACTTTCTCACGGTAGTCGTAAAACCTCCAATAAAAAAAAGCAGCACTGCTTTTTTGTTCCTGTTTGTTTCTCCAATGGGCTATTCTTCCACAAACGGGCGCGCTCCTCATTTCTCACAGCTAGGACAGCCGAACTCTAGAACAGCTCCGCGAGCAATCTATTGTTTTTGATCTGGCAACTCATCTGTTGTTGTTTAGATTCGAATGTAAACATTATGGGAATTGACAAAGTGGTTATCTTTGCCACAGAGAAGAGAGGTACAGAGTGTGCACTCTAGAAGATCGTAAAGGAAATTCTCCACTTTGTCCGATGGCAACAGCACAATGTTAAACTCACATAGACGTTGGCGGCCCCACGGCCTGTTAATGAGAACTAAAAGTGACGTCACAACTACGCTCCTCCCACTTGTTTACAAATGTCTCTCTCGACTTTCCTTCCCTGCGAGAGCCACCATTTTCCTTACTTCCCGAGTTGGTTAGGTTCACTGTAGCGTGATTGACCGAGGAATTTCGCGGTAGGTGTAACGGAATTAGGCGTATATTCTTAATCGTAAGAACAGCACTTTGCAGTCGGGAATTATACTGAGAAATAAAGTACTAACTCTGACTTAAAAGAAACTAATAAATCTGTAGCAGCTTTCGTTCTCAAAATGCAGACCTCAAAATGCAGACCTTCGTCAACGCAACATACTACTGCCGGAATTTGAAAATAAACAACGGAAAAATATCAAAGCAGCGGCAAATAAAAAGTTACAAACTGACATAATTGTATCACGAATCAAACATCTGCCCGAAGGATCAAATGGAATTACGAAAAACAAAATACAGTAAGAGCTCTACTCTGATATAAATTTTACTTATATCGATTTTTAACAGTTAAAAAATAGACAAAGATTTCCTACATATAAAAGATGAAATAATTATCCGCCGAAAATAACTTCTACGAAATAACGAAAAGCGTTGTTATAATCACAGAATCACACAGTGGTAACGGTAGTAATAACAAGCAAAGTAACCAATTTCGAATTATGAGCGTTACAGTAAGGACGTTACGTCAGAGAACACGTGGGGTTTAGTTCCATAAAGCGCCGACGGTGCTCTGCTATCGTTCTTTTTCCCCGCCCACCAATTTCCATAACTCTGGCTTGTGCACGCTCTGTCTCTCCATTCTCTGTGATCTTTGCATTCTGTTCTTATTTTTTTATTCATCATGATGGCAAAGGTTGGTTTCATCAAAAAAATATTTCAAGTACTAAATAAAAACAATAACTGAGATGTTGAAAAAGAACTAAAATAAAAAAAAGAAAGATCTTACCACTATATACGTTGGGAAGACATAAAAAATTATTCTTTCGTATTTACAATAAGTATTTTAATTCGTACTGAGAAATATATAGCAAAAGACAATTTAAGAAGAAAAGCATCGCTGTTTATTGCCATTCGTGATTAATTATTATTTCAAGGATTTCTTCGAAAACGTTAACGAGACAATACGAATTCCATTGAGGCATCATAAAATACAACAGACCATATCAACTACAACTTCATGGAATTTTAATACTATCGAAGGTTAATATGGACAACTTAGCGTTGCCAGATCAAAAACAGTAGATTGCTCGCAGAGCTGTTCTAGCGCCCCGCTGTTTTGGCTGTGAGACATAAGGAGTTCGCCCGTTTCTGAAAGAATACGTCGTCGAAGTGTGACGTCACAAGATGGCGCTGGGCAGAAACAAATGTCTGTTCCTCCATCATTCCGATAGCGTTTCAGCGCGATTGGCGAGATGTGCTCATATTTTGCAATTTCTTTGTTTCTTTCTGACAATTTGAAGCTAATTCAACGCGGTGAAAATGCTGTGAAGTCCTCTCACATCCAGTCATTTTATTATGAACCGCACAGCGAAGAAATACATGGGAAAATTCATGCTGTCATGAAAGATAAGATTCATAGCGTCGAGGTACTGTATGCTTTTTATGTTTATTTTTCATAAATTATTTTATCTTATTTCTTTAAGTTTTATACGTATCATATGTGAACTGACCACCTATGATTCTTCTTATTCTTATTCTTTAATGTTCCAAAAATTTATCAGTACACATATACTGCCCAAAATTGCCCATTTTCAAAATATCTTTAAGCACACATCAGTGTTCCTATTTTTTTAATATGAAGAAACATATGTCTGGAAAGATTACTTTTGCACGTAAATTCTTTGAAACGGACATCACATTGATGACGTTTTTCACCAGTATGAATGAGCATATGCTGTGAAAGATTACTTTTCCTGCAAAAAAAATTAACACTTCCCCTGCCAATTCAATTGGCTTCTGAAAAATCGTATTGAAATATGCATTCAGTAAGAAGGGATGTACTGCATGTTAAGTGCATGACATACATTCCTGTCCATTTACACGCTTACATTGCAAAGTGTACATTTTGTGGATGATCTTCAACTGTGTCAATATATTTTAACACCTATTAGTATATTTATATTTTTGCATAGGGTACGTCAAATCTCCCAAAGGCATCGCATGTTATAAAAACTGCGCACGAGTTCACCCGTAAATCGGTACAGAACTTGATATAACAGCCTCTCGAGGCAAACCCTAAAGTTCTGAAAACGATAACAAAAAAAATGGGCGGGATGTGTGATCCAAATTCATATTTTACAGACTACAAAAAATATGCTTGTTCACAAAATTACCAGTCAGTCCACAAATCCTTACCTTGACTTTTTAGTCCATACGGCATGTTTCTGTTTGTTTTTCGGAAATCTATGAAAGGAACACTGATTTTTCATAGTCTGGTGATTACAGTACGCTGCAAAATATAACACCATATCTATTATATCCAATTTCACCTTAAAAAATTAATTGTACGGTCTATCGACAGCCGCCAACGAAGAAACTAATGTTAACTAAGACGTAAACAACGTTTGTTTATGCCCATTAGCCATTACGTGACGTCACGACTTCGACGACGTATAGACCTCCAATGTAGCGTGTCACATAATGAGGATGTAGCATACACATGATTTTCAGCATGACAACGAGCCTTAGTAATGTAAGTAAAGGACAACCAGCCCCGTTAAAATGATGGCGTCCAACTTTGAAACTTTAACTTTCGAGTACAAAATGCGGTATTTAGAAAAAATTAAAGAGATTGAAGGGGAAAATCCTTATGTGCTGAATGTAAGTATCTTCGAAGGTGATGCGAAAAGTTTTCTGAAAGTGCAAATAGTAAATATTACGTTTCGAAGCACATAACAATTTCTCGTCGTCAGTATTGTTTTACAGAGTAATTTAGTTCGTTCACAAATTCGTGAGTAATCAGTAATTTATGGAGAAAATAGGTACTTAATAAGTAAGATTCTCTTCCCTCCCAGGTACGGAGACCTCAGTAAAAAAAGATAAGTTTTCTTTCTATCCAGAAATCACTGATTTCGGATAAAACTCACCCTTGAAAGGTGCTATGCCTTTTTGAGAGTTTAACTCTTCAACAAAAAGTGTCGTTCTAAGCTCTGGGAAGCGATTTCCAAGCCTTAGAAAAATGAGCAATATATATATATATATATATATATATGGGTTTTTTTTCGTAAAATGTTTTTTGTAAAAACATAAAAATTTTGCTGGGATTTGTGCCCTATAATCTATTTATCCGTAAATAAATTTTGCAGCATAACACCGATCTGTAAACAGACCTAGACACCAAAAAGGATTTTATTTGGACAACAATTTTAGCCATTATTTGCATTTTTCCGCAAAAGTGTGCTTCAGCTGCAGGTAAAAGTCCAGGTGTACTAAAAATAAAAGCAACGGTAGTTTGTTGAGGAAATATCATATAGAACAAAGCAGTACACTAAAAAACGACAACACCGACAGCCAAATAACCTTAAAAGTGGAAAGCCAAAAACTCGCTAAAAAAAGTGAGTCAGGGGAACAGTGTGCTCGAGATATGAAAAATACAGAAGAGCCAAAGATTTGATTCTGACTAAAAGTCAGGTTTGCTAATAAATTAACTTTTAGCCCTACAAAAAGTTTCAACACCCCTAGATCAACCAGAAACCTTCTGAAAAGAAGTCCCTGGAAAAAAAAAACAACAAAAAAAAGCACGTGCACAGATGTACCGATTGGGTACCGAAGCGTTTATTTAAGAAATATTTTGACTAAGAGACAAACTATAAAAGGTGTTCTATAAGAAAAGAGTCAGTAGCAATAAAACCTAAGCAAAAAATAACCAACACCTTTTAAATTGAACTTTAAAACTTTGAGTCAACGAATGAAACACCTGGCTCAATAAGTGCAAGCACTGCACCCCAATAGCGTTTGAACAAGTAAAAGATAGATTCTCTGCTTTACCAGAAATCACTGATTTCTGGATAAAACTAACTTTTGAAAGGTTTTCTGCCTTTGAAGAGTCAAACTGTTCATAAAAAGTGTTTTCTAAGCTCTGGGAAGCGATCTTCCTTCGTTTGGCATATATGCGAATTTTTTGGGCACTGCCTTCAGAGACAGCAGCTAATAACCTGAAAAAGATTTACGGTCTCGTTTTCCTCTATTACCGCAATGCATAATGCCACAAGTTCTAGGCATTTTGGCTTCAAATTTTATAAACACAAACCGCTAATTATTGCACTTTACGCACTAAGTGCAGGACAGCCAGTTGTGCTTGTCTTTCAGGAACTTGCAGGGCTGTTGCCACTTCACTGAAACTTCTAGATGACGTCACGTGCTACATCCTCATTACGTAAGCCAATCGAGGAACATTGCGCTCCTTCCAAAAAGTTTCCTTGTAGGTATTGAGAAAATCCTCCATCCTCGCGCTCTCCTTTCGTTCATTGGCTACAGCAGAGGACCAATAACAGAAGAATTTTACACTCTCTTTGATTATAGCGCTACATAAAGCCAAAGAATATCTAACGAGAAGAAGTTAAGGCTCTGAGAGACGTAACTAGCGCAGCCGTATATTCAAGGAAAACATGCAGTGCACAGAAGCCAACATTACAGGCTGATGCCGGAGCAGACTGAGTTGGACTGAGCATGCGCGTTTGTGTTGGGGTGGGTTGTTTGTTTACTTTCTTCAATTCTCTCTTTTAGCTCTGCGTTGCCTGCTATAGTCGTTTCAGTGATCTGCAATGGTACAAGTGGACTTACAATTTTATTTTGGTAGTCTGTATCAAGCAAGGCATGTCTTTGATGGAAGAAAATTATAAATCTACTAGGTGAGTAATTACGGGTTTTTTCCATTCCATTTTAAGTGTTATAAAAGGAAACATTTTGAACCTTACATTGTTCCATTGTATGCATGTTGAAATGGAGGTTAATCATTTTTCCCGCCTTTACCTAGAATCATTCTCAATATTATGTTTTCTTACGGTTCACAGCCATTAAGTAAAGAATATAACTAAGGTTACAAGCTACATACATGTAAATCTCAAAGATTCTCCTACCTAAAGGGTACGTTTTGTGGGAACCCATTCATGTGCTTCTGAGAACTCCACGAAAGCAATTTTTAATACTTCAGGGTAACACGAACCCCATTGAAATTCAAAAATGGCCTCAGCATATTTGACATTTAAGGTATATTGTAAATATGAAATTCATGGCAAGCAACTGGGTATACTATAAAGTAGTTATCTGTAGGTATTTCTGTGCAAATTGCACATGTGCATGATTACCCCTGATCATGTGGCCATGCTGATGCACCTGCAATGCAAAATAATATTTATAATGGTTCCATATAAACCAAACACCCCTAAAATAGGGTATAATAAAAATTAGGTATAGTATATTTCAGTTAATACTAAAAATGGGAAATTTTTGTCAGCTGTTTAATGAAGTAGAACTTCCACTTCATACCTCCCAAATCAAGCAGGGCACTTTTTTACTTTAAGGTACTTTCTACAATCGCCATGCGGGTGTTGTGGTGGAAACTAAGCAAAGTGTAAGAGTGTATATTTAATGTGTACACAACTTATTAATTTTTTTCTTGTTTGTTGTTTTGTTTGTTGCTGCACGCACTTGCACCTGGTAGTACTTCAAAATATTTGTGTTACATGTGTAACTTATGTGTTACACAATATTTATTTTACCTGTTTACTAGTTCTGTGGCCAATATAGATCAATAGCAGGACAAAATGGTTATACAATAGGTATTTTCCCAGGTTCCGAAATCCTTAGACCAACGCCACAGTCAGAACTGTGACATGTTGGGTTCAGAAATTATGAGTGCCAAATCAATTTTTCAGTAGTTTTATTTATTTGCAAACGCAACATTCAGGACGGGCAGTTGAAAAAAACGAAAAAACAAATACAAGTTAATAACTCTGGTTTGATGACCTTTTTCGCCTTCCTGACTCACCACACCAACTGGATACAACCTATGCATAGCAGAGTAACACAATTTAGAAAAATTCAATTTCTGGACTTAAAATTAGTTGACATAATTTCTTTTTTTTTTTTTTTTTTTTTGATTGGAGGTTTAATGACCACCGTGAGCAACTCAATGGGCTATAAGCAGTCGCCCGTCCCTAATTTAGGGTCACTGGTTCCAGGGAAGGGAGAGAGTCAGTGCCGTAAGACAAACACAACATCCATGCCTCACCGGGATTCGAACCCGGACCCCTTACGGACGAATGATCAGAGGCCAGCGCCTTAGACCACTGCGCCACCGGGGCGGCTGACATAATTTCATACCCATTCAGTAATAACAATATAACAAACACCTCTTTCACAAGGTAATAAGATATTGTGATTTCATATGAAACTTTATGTTCTGCTCACACCAGAGTCAGAGGTGCAACACTATCCCACACAACTATTTCTTTTAAGATTCCCTCTCGCAATATTTCAGCTGTTAGGAGGGAGTCATCTGAGTGTAAGAGTCAGAGGTGCAACACTATCCCACACAACTATTTCTTTTAAGATTCCCTCTCGCAATATTTCAGCTGTTAGGAGGGAGTCATCTGAGTGTAAGAGTCAGAGGTGCAACACTATCCCACACAACTATTTCTTTTAAGATTCCCCCTCGCAATATTTCAGTTGTTAGGAGGGAGTCATCTGAGTGTAAGAGTCAGAGGGGCAACACTATCCCACACAACGACATCTGATCATTCGTCCGAAAGGGGTCCGGGTTTGAATTCCGGTGAGGCAAGGATGTTGTGTTTGTCTCAAGGTATTGGCTCTCTCCCTTCCTTCTAACCAGTGACCCTAAATTAGGGACAGGCAACTGCTTGCTCGCGGTGGTCGTTACACTGGCATTCAAAGAAAGAAAAATATCCCACACAACTATTCTTTTAGACCCGCAGTATTTCAACTGAACACGGAGTCATCTGAGCAGAGAGTACTACAGACATGCTATTTATATAATTATAGCTTGAAAGATGAGACAGAGATTTTCCTTTTCAGTTTACAGAATAAAATTCATAAACAGCCTTGTGACAGCAAAAAAGGAAAAAACTACGTAAGTAAGCTAAAATTGCCAGGAAATCGTAACCTGCCATAGAGATTTGTATCCATGGTTCCCATACGACTTATGTTGAATACATACTATGTATATAACGAAGTAAATTTCTCCGCCATTTTTGATCTACGCCGGGATTCGAACCCGAGTCCGCTTATTCCGGAACAAGTCGCTCTACCAATTGAGCTACGGGGACGTTTATTCTGATTCCTATCTGCCTTTATGTCGTGTGCGTCCTGCTGGCAGGTACGTCACATCTCCCCCCCCGAAAGAGGGCCGGGGGCATGGCCCACGGGTCATTTCTGGACGGGCAGACAGACAGACGGCGGACGGATGGAACGTAAATATGTATCGTATCTCATAGGTGATTTGTTCCTGAGTAGAAAGAGACAATTTCCGTACAAATCGGTTGTTTCTCGGTCCAGTTACGTGTTTTTATGCTTCCGGACGGACGGACGGAAAGACAGACTTGGGACGGACGAAACGTAATTTTGTTTTGTATCTGATAGGGGTAAGGCGTCTCTGAGTCGAAAGTAATAATTTCCGTGCAAATCGGTTGTTTATCGGCGGAGATATTTTTTTATTCTTCTGGAGGAACGGACAGACCGCAGACGGATGGAACATAATTCTGCATCGTATCTCTTGGGTAATTCGTTCCTGAGTAGAAAGATGCCATTTGCTTGCGAATCGGTTACTTGTTAAGATACATGGTTTTTCGTGTGGGCGTAATAAGTTATTTCTGGACGGGCGGACGGACGGAACGTAATTATGTATCGTATCTCATGGGTGATTCGTTCCTGAGTAGAAAGAGACAATTTCCGTGCAAATCGGTTGTTTCTCGGTCGAGTTACGTGTTTTTATGCTTCCGGACGGAAAGACAGACTTGGACGGACGAAACGTAATTTTGTATTGTATCTGATAGGTGTGAAGCGTCGCTGAGTCGAAAGTAATAATTTCCGTGCATAACGGTTGTTTATCGGCGGAGATATTTTTTTATTCTTCTGGAAGGACGGACAGACAGCGGACGGAAGAAACGTGATTCTGCAGCGTATCTCATGGGTAATTCGTTCCTGAGTAGAAAGAGACCGTTTGCGTGCTGTTGTTTCTCGGTCGAGTTATGTGTGTTTATGCTTCCGGACTGACGGACGGAAAGACAGACTTGGGACGGACGGAACGTAATTTTGTATTGTATCTGATAGGTGTGAGGCGTCGCTGAGTCGAAAGTAATAATTTTCGTGCAAATCGGTTGTTTATCGGCGGAGATATTTTTTTTATTCTTCTGGAAGGACTGACAGACGGTGGACGGATGGAACGTACTTCTGTTTCGTATGGCATAGGTAATTCGTTCCTGAGTAGAAAGAGACCATTTTTTCATTGGAGGTTTAACGACTACCGTGAGCAACTCAATGGGCTAAAAGCAGTCGTCCGTCCCTAATTTAGGGTCACTGGTTCCAGGGAAGGGAGAGAGCCAGTGCCGTAAGACAAACACAACATCCATGCCTCACCGGGATTCGAACCCGGACCCCGTTCGGACGAATGATCAGAGGCCATCTCTTATACCACTGCGCCACCGGGGCGGCAGAGAGAGACCATTTGCTTGCAAATTGGTTACTTACTTACGCGCCGTCCTCGGCATTACTTCTGGCCGCAAAGCTGAGCTGCATCTGCCGGTGGATTTCAAAGGTGCCTGTATTAGGACATTACCATCAAAACATCACTTCGTTCTTCTTTTCAAATTTTAATTAACAATAGGAAACACAAAGAAATCAGAACATGTGTGAAAACTTAATTTTGTACTAGCACATTTTTTGCAGAAATGTTGAATATAGCTCAATACTGTACGCCGCCATGAATGGTACCGCAGTTATCTAGTATTGTTGTCACAAAATATTCTCATTCAATGTTACTGGAATTTAAATTCTTTGAAGTCATAGCTTTCTTTACTTACGGGGGTATATTCAGAAAATGAGCTCCTCTTGTTAGAAAATTTTAGCAGCCTTTACCCTTGAACATCTCGGAAAACGATTATCATTTCTTAAAATAGTATGTTCTGTATGCAAGCAGCCAAAAGTTACGTAAACATGTTATAATTTTAGTCAAACTTCGGAGTAAAATAACTAGATTTCCTGAAGCGATTCCGAGGAGCACGCACGAAAAACTTTCTCGTATTCACGTTTAAAAAATAATAAACATTATTAAATAAGGACCATACATCAAGAATAATTAACAGATTGGTTATACAATTTTAAATTGTGAAAGCGAGCTCAATTATTGGCAAAGGGCATAGATAAATACCCACAATTTTCCATTGCATTCAATGGTAAACATACATCCCAGAGGTCGCGAATCAGCGCCGATTCTGTGCAGGAGCAAGAATATGAACTTTTGCTTGTACATTAGCGATAGCGAAATGGCATAGCCTTGTATTATACGATTAATCTCAAAAAGCCATGCTCGCACCTTATCCCACCATTTAAAAAGTTCACGGCAACCCGTCTAAAAGTTTTTTTTTTTGATTGGAGGTTTAACGACCACCGTGAGCAACTCAATGGGCTATAAGCAGTCGCCCGTCCCTAATTTAGGGCCACTGGTTCCAGGGAAGGGAGAGAGCCAGTGCCGTAAGACAAACACAGCATCCATGCCCCACCGGGATTCGAACCCGGACCCCGTTCGGACGAATGATCAGAGGCCATCGCTTAGACCACTGCGCCACCGGGGCGGCGTCTAAAAGTTAAGATCCCGTTATTATCACAATATAACATTATGTAAAAGGTGAAGGCAACCCATCTGAACGTGAAAAGTCCCGATATTCTTACAATATAACGTTATATAAATGGTGAAGGCAACCCGTCTAACTTGAAAAGTCCCGTTATTCTCACAATTTCAAAGGGAAGGAAACCCGTATAACGTTAAGATCCCGTAATTCTCACAATTTAAAAGGGAAGACAACCCATCTGAACGTGAAAAGTCGCGTTATTCTCACAATATCACAGTGAAGGCAACCCATCTGAACGTTTCCAATGGCTTCGTCACAATTACCCATCCTTATATAACACCAACGGCTGAGAATGTGAGAAAAGACACTATGATTACATATTATGAAATACCAAAGGCTGAGAATGTGTGAAAAGACACTATGATTACATATTATATAATACCAACGGCTGAGAATGCGTGAAAAGTCATTATGATTACATAAAATATGAGACCAACGGCTGAGAATCTATGTAACGATTCATAGTGTTAATGGATTTGAGAAAAGACTCTACGAGATATGTCACAATGGTCGAAAAAACTATCCCAAAACCCTTATTATATACCACCAATGCCTCTTAACTTGTAAAATCTCCCTTTTTATATACATAATATGTCACCAATGGTTAAAAGACTTGTAAAAACTCAAAAACATGGACCAATGGTCAGAAACTTTGACAAAAAATGGGGAAAGAGGACCAAAGTCCTCTTTCCCCATTTTTTATTTTTATTTAAGAATAATAATACATATAACAAGATATAATGAATATAAATGAAATATATGTATAAATGAAATATTTGCAATGAAGGTTGTATAATTAAAGTTAATAATGAAGAGTCACCATTTTTAATATAGGAAACCGTAATGTGATACCGTCCTTCTACATCAGATGTTTCCAGCACCGGAGTGATGGGATTTCTAACAGCTTCCAAAGGAACAGTGATTTTCAGAGGAAGAACTGTAAAAATTTGTAAAGGTTCCTCTGGTGCAGATTCTGGTGCTGGTTCTTGTTGCTTAGATGGCTTACGTTTCTTTGATGATTGCTCTGCTGAAGGCTCTGGTTGTTCTGTTAACGGCTCCGTTGACAAATATTCCGTTGACAAATATTCCGTTGACGAATATTCCGTAGACGGCTCCGTTGACAAATATTCCGTTGACGAATATTCCGTAGACGGCTCCGTTGAATAATATTCCGTATACGGCTCCGTTGACAAATATTCCGGCTCTGGATGCGGCGAGTCCTCAAATCTTTCATCCGTCATTAGGCGAACATCGCGACCACAGCGTCTGTTGATCCTGCTATTCCTCCTCGTTCTGCTCGTCCTCTTTTTTTCTTTGGTACAAATTTCTTGTCATATTCATAAGTTCCCGGCTTTGCGGGAACTCCATCATCCATATTTTGATAACATTTACGTTTCAATTGTCTCAACGCATACATATTATTGGCAGAGTGAAATGAAGGCGCGCGCTCACTCCTTTTATACTCTCGCTCGACAGGATATCCTTCACGTGCACATCTCATGTTACTCATGATGGTGAAGCGGAATAACAACAAGTTAGCTCTATGGAACACGGGATATGTAATAGGATACGATTTAACCATTGGGATGAATATTTTTTCAGTAAATGTTTTTCAACAGCATCCTTAGGAATGAAATCTTTTGTATGAATGATATTATATCGCATATAAAATGTTATATGATAAAAATAGATTCACCTAAATGACGTCAACAGGAAGTTATGAAACCCAAACACTATAAAAATTGAGGCGTAAACCAACTCTCTCTCTCTCATCTTGACAGAAAACCATCATGCGACAACAAAAGAATAACCTGCTAGAGGAATCCAACCACTCATGGATGAAATAATAGCGTTGCAGCAAAGTGGTATTTTATAAAAAATATATCCGCTACCCAATGACCTGATACAGAGACTGAATCAGTTATTGCAAAAGATATTAATATTCTGGCAAGAAGAACAAGAAGAACCGAATGAGATTATAGACACTCTGGACAGAATGGTGAGGGAGTTGGACGACGAAGAGCAATTCCTTCGCGACAAGAGACAACTCAAAGATGTACCGCAGGAAGAGATTGAGCAACTATTGGAGGTGCCAAAAGAAGATTTAATACCCGATGAGATAGTTGAAATTGTGGAATCTTTGGAGAGGTACTATCCCGTTATGAAATAGATCCTAAGGAAATAGAAAACAGGAAACTGATGTTTGAAATTCTCAGAAATTGGATATAAATAGATCATGATGCCACATATCAGCATCCTGTTTCATAACAGGAT
Source organism: Macrothele yani (assembly GCA_039090855.1). Taxonomy (NCBI): domain Eukaryota; kingdom Metazoa; phylum Arthropoda; class Arachnida; order Araneae; family Macrothelidae; genus Macrothele; species Macrothele yani. The sequence goes on from CM077009.1 coordinate 162,452,227, forward strand.
ATGGTTTGCGTATAAAAGAGTGAGAAATGAACATTTCTCACCACTTTGCTAGCCAACCTCGCCACTGTCCAGATCTTTTGCCAGTTAAGCCAGCCAACCTCCTCAATCTCCGGAGCTCTCTCGCCAGCCAACTTCGCCAGCCAGTTAAGCTAATCGCCGCATCCCTCTCGGCAGCCCCCTAAGCGAGTCTCCGCACTCTCGCGGGACCAAACTTTGCCAGCCAACCTCACCAATTTCCACGCCAAGTTTCCACTTCTCTCTCACCAGCCAGCCCCATCTAAGCCAGCCTCATCAAATTTCATCACGTGCTTCTCCCTGGTAAAGGAAAACGGAGCAATCTGTACGTTCCAGTGCAGCATTACGGAAACAACACACTTACACATCGTGCGCATTGAAAAATTCGGTGAAAAGGTGTTTCATCAGGGAGAGAGTGATCCCGATCACTTAAACAACATCCTTCCAAACCGGATCACCTCTCTCCTCCTGAATGATGTACCCGCAGACCAAGGTAAGTAGAATATAGAAGGTAGGTCCATAAGCCGGTCGAGCGGTATTGGCTACTCGGTACCACACCCCTGAGACGTCAAAGATGCAAAGCAGCTAAGGACCAAAGTATTCTGTTTAGCGTTTTACAAGCTTTTGAAAGAAACTTTGGGTGTAAAACTTCAAGACTTTATAGAAAACGCTTAAATAAAATGTTTCAGAATATTTTACACTGCATTAATGGAGAGTATCTTCAAATACAAGGCAACAAAATGTAGTTCGATTTCCAAAAGAAATATAAATGTATTGAAAAAAATGTCAAAAAATTAAAATGTGCGCTTAGAAACTTTTTAAAGTAAAAACTAAAATCGCAGTAAAATTAATTATCTAAGTAGCTAGTACTTTAAAAAGAAATACTGCCGTTCACTATAAACCTTACGAATACCTTCGCCATTTTTTTAAACTAAAGATTAAGAGCTATGAAAGTTGATGAATTTTGTATTTGATTTTCAGTTGTGTACATGAAATTTATAGTTATTTTCAAACTTTCAGCTGGGCGCTGGGTGTTGAATATTAAAAAAAATAATTCATTCCGTGAACGCGTTATTCCAGTTACAATAAATAAAAGATCAAATGTGGTGTGATCTCATACAGATGGCTGCAAAGAGCGAGACACAAGATCTCTACATTATGGATAAAAAAGATATTCCGATGTTTATGTTAAGATGCTGTATGATATGATATGTAGCATTCAACAACTGTGCGTATATTTCTCCATTTTCAGAAAAAAATTGCTGCATTTTAGGTAACAGGAATGCAAAGAATATACCTTTTTGAGTTTGAAGTACCTCTCATGACGAGTTTGCTTTACTTTTGAGAACTTTTGCCCACTTTTACTTTGAGAACTTTTTGCCCACTGTTTACTTTCTATTTTCATATTAACATTGAAGTTTCGATCGTAACTCAGTCATGCAATTATTAAGGAATTTAATCCTAATAAAAACGCTAAATTTTTGGTGAAGATGTACGATTTTTTCATTCATCTCTGGAAACACCTTTTGAGTTCCAAAGATAAATGCTTTCTTTTTTTTTTTATTGAAGGTTTAACGACCAGCGTGAGCAACTCAATGGGCTATAAGCAGTCTCCCGTCCCTAATTTGGGGTCCCCGGTTCCAGGGAAGGGAAAGAGCCAGTGCCGTAAGACAAACCCAAAATTCATGCCTCACCGGGATTCGAACCCGGACCCCGTTCGGACGAATGATCAGAAGCCATCGCTTAGACCACTGTGCCACCGGGCGGCAGATAAATGCTTAACTATATGTTGTTTCGCAAGTTGTTTTCCGTGGACTTTCAGGAAAATACTTTCAAATGTTCGAAGAATTTCCATACAATAACTTCCAAGATGCGTATGACCACCTCTGCTGATATGCTTTTTGAAAAAGTTCTGCTCAAAGTTTCTTTTGCTTTTTTCACCGTTTTCCTCAGCAATAACAGAATTTTTTTTTCAGCAATGCATTTTTAGATTGTACATTTCTAGCTTTCAAATAATTTATTTTAGCTTTGGTTTTCCAATACGTAACTCAGAATCGTAACTCAGAATTTATTTCGATCGTAACTCAGAATTTATTTCGATCGTAACTCAAAATTTATTTCGATCGTAACTCAGAATTTATTTTATTGAGCTTTTCTACATATTTTTAATAGTGCAATTTTCTTTCCTTGTTCTTCTATTTCGACTTTCAAGCTAAATGAAAACAATCACTTTCAGCTAGTCGTCAACAGACTGAACTTGCAAATCTGAACTCAATCTGGCATTCTTTGATATAAAATTCTGCATTACTTCAGACAAAAACTGCTGAGATTTTTTTCAGCACGTTATGAGCTTTCTTGCTTTGTGCTTGAAGCACAACAACCAAATAGATTAACGTGAGGAATCACACCTGTTTTCAGGCGAGGCGAGGATTGCAGCATATTAATTCACTTTTTTAATCTCTTTCAAAATCCTCGTCAAAATGGGCACAGCATATTTTGGCGTTGTCAGCGTTAAATGAATCTTTTTATCGACATAAGTTCATCCGGGCTTTTCTCAAACTGCCCTTTGGAATCCGATGAAAATTTAAGTTGGAATATTTCGATCTTTTGATGTTGACACAACACGCAACAGGGCATCCAAGCATATCCATTAATGCACAACGCACAAAAAGCTGCTTTGACCAAGTATATGAATAAAAAAATACATAAACTGTCCATTAACTCACTGCAAAAATGTTTATCATTTGTAAAATACTGGACAAAAATCGCTGAAACTTGGCATACGTTCTAGAAAGCACACGCACCTTAGGCAGGATGTCAGTCTCAACTTTGACCCATTGCTAACTCCGTTTGCACCTCTGACGTCACAAAACTCACACCGCCTGAGGGTTTAGAACTACTGGCTTCGAAAACCTGCTCTCGGACCTACCTTCTATATTCTACTTACCTTGCCCGCAGACAGATACGGCCACGTGCAAGCTGAGCTCAGCTTTGCTCCGGATTCCCTCAGCAAAGGAGAAGCCATACAGGGACTGTTACATGGGACTCTCTTAATGGCGGAGTATACCGTTACTTACGAAAACCCCATTCCCCAACACAACAGATACCTTGGCGTGGTATCGGTGGAAAAAGAGTGCTCCCGTGCTTAAGAAACCTGGATGATGACTGTATTTTGCCGATGTAGAGACGGTTTTTCATTCATATTGTACATATTTTGTAAATAAGCATTGTAGATATCTTTGTAAATAAGTGTTGTATATATAAATAATTGTTTTAAACCGGTTTTGTAATGTATATATTTTGAAAATAGCAATAAAGACTGAAAATATATGGAAGAGAATCTCGTTTTGAGATTCTCTTCCCCAATTTTTTTACAAGTCTAGCTAACCATTGATTCACCATGTATATTAGCAATAAAGACTGAAAAAATAGGGAAGAGAATCTCGTATTTGAGATTATTTTCCCTATTTTTTTAAAAGTTCAGCTAACCATTGGTTCAGTTTGTATGTTGGCACTTGGGATAACTTGATCCTATGATAAAAAGCTCATATTTGGATTTTTTTAAAAGTATTGTTGACCATTGGTTTAGTTTGTGAGAATCAAGACAAGAAAGTGTGTAGGAAGTATAAAAAATGGAATAAATATCCGGTTATGAAACAGGACGTGACTTGTTATATAAATGAGCGTGACATTTCTTGTCTTCTTACCTGGCTAAATCAACGTCCACCCAGTAACTTTGCCAGCCAACTCAGTCTTAGCTTCAGCCTAAGTTTCGCCAGAGCTGTCAAATCAGTTTAAGCCCCAGCTACTCAGTTTCGACAGCCAACCAACTCGGCCAAGATGTGCTTCTCCCTCATTAAAAGAAATGGAGTGATATGCTCACTTAAATGTGGCTTAGGAGATACAAAGTATCTAAACTTCATTTATATCTGCAAGCTGGAGGAAAAATGCTAACACAGGGACAAAATGATCCGGAGTACCTCAAGAACATCCAGGAGGACAGGGTGTATTGTGTTATGCTTAATGATGTTTCTCCAAAAAGCTCAGGAGAGGTGCAAGTCCTTGTGAGTTACGGATCTGAAACAATATCCAAGGAACAAGCTGTCCAAGGTCTGATGGACGGGACATTTTTAATGGCTGAATACCTAGTGAGCTGCCGTCTCCCGGTTTCCGTCTATTCAAGATGCTTGGGCGTCGTTTCCATTCAAGATGAAGTGATCCCGCTCCTGAGGAAAATTAAAAAGGACTGCCAGTTATACATGTAAAAAAACCTTTGAAATGTGTCAAAACGTGTCGTGTGTTGTGTAAATATCGCTGTGTGTTGTCAAATATCATAATCTTTTGTTAAATCGTATTATATTTATATCATAATCATATTATTGTATTAATCAATTCATATTTTGTAAATATATTGGCAATAAAGACAAAAAAAAATGGAAAAGAGAATCCCGTATTTTGGGATTCTCTTCTCCATTTTTTTTAAAAGACATTTTAACCATTGGTTTCGTTGCTCGTATCATGTTGTATCCCCATTTTTTTAACCATTGGACAAAAGTTGTCACGATGCCTTAGTTTTCTTCAAAGGAGATATGTTGCACAACATTTTGAAATTCATTCTCGATAAAAATAACTATAACGTCATTTGTCGATAACAACATAATGCGGGTATTTAAACAGAGGAAGATATTATTATTCTACACTTGACTACCTTCTCTTTCTGGATTTCCTTTTCTGCATTACCATCATCATATATCATGTGTCGACCAAAGTATATGGAAGAAGTTGAAGGAGTAGATATTTGGTCTTTTCCAGATAATCAATTAGATGATCAAGTAGAAGAAGAACCAAGTGATGATGATCTACCAGATAATAATACCTGGGATGAGTTTCCCCAGAGTGTTATATTCTAAATGAAGAACATAAACCTTTCTGGGATTACGACTTTTATCCTCCGTGTAACTTGCCTCGTGAGTAATCCATCTTCAAGAATCTTTCCTCGCTGTGATTGAACTCACAAGTGAATATTTGATCGTGTTTACTCATTTTAGAAAACGGTGCTGCAGCAATTCTGTTCTATATAATGTGGATGTGAGAAAACTAAACTAACTTTTCATTCTTCATCATACGATCTCTCAATATTGGAGAAATCATGGAAATTGGCTCGTGAAATCTAGTAATCAGTAAACTAATTTGAACTGCTATATTGATTTTTCATTCTTTATCGTGTGATCTATTGACTCTCGATAAATATTGTAGAATCAAATAAAATAAACGAACCATAACATAAGCAAAGGTACTTTTACCAGGAAAATAATATATCTATAACATAAGCAAAGGTACCTTTAACAGGAAAATGATATCTTTATAAATTAAGCAAAGGTATCATTCTCGATAAAAACAATATATTTATAACATAAGCAAAGGTATCCTTCTCGATAACAACTCATGGATAACTTTTAGAACAATCTATCTAGATAAATACCGTGACATGCTGACTTTTTCAAATATAGTTTGAAGTTATGTAATCGTGCCATCGTAGAATAAAATAATCAAATCACGTCACAAATCTCACATCCTTTAAAATAAAAACAAACGCATGTTTCAAATTTCGTAAAACTCATGTCACGTTACCTATTCAACATATCGTAATTCCCAAAATCTGACACTGTTGTTCAAAACTGGGAACGCCGCCCCGGTGGCGCAGTGGTCTAAGGCGCTGGCCTATGATCATTCGTCCGTAAGGGGTCCGGGTTCGAATCCCGGTCAGGCATGGATGTTGTGTTTGTCTTACGGCACTGGCTCTTTCCCTTCCCTGGAGCCAGTGACCCAAAATTAGGGACGGGCGACTGCTTATAGCCCATTTGAGTTGCTCACGGTGGTCGTTAAACCTCCAATCAAAAAAAAAAAAAAACTGGGAAACATGCCATCTCCATCTGGTAACTTTCAAGCTAAATGATATAAAATGTGATACTTACCCAATTTCACGAAACGTATCGCCTGATATATATATATATTTCCATGCCAACCAATAGTTTTCACCAAAGAGACGTACAATTTATTTGATACATGTTATATATTATAGATTACCTAGGGATGGATCGTTTCCATTTACTTTATGGGAAAGAATTGTCTCCTAATATTTATTCCCTAAAAAAAAATTCATCTGGTAACTTTAAAGCTGAATAATATTTTTTTTTTAGGGAATGAATATTAGGAGACAATTGTTTCCCATAAAGTAAAATGAAATGATCCATCTCTGGGAAAAGGTAATCTATAATATAATAAAATGTAATCTATGGTATATAATAATAATGTGAAAAGGTAATCTATAATATGTATCAAGTATTCTCTTTGGTGAGAAGCATCGGTTAACATGCCATGGAAATATATATCATACGATACGTTTCGTGAGACTGGGTAAGTGTAAAGTTTTGTACTGTATTGTTTACCTTTAAAGTTATCAGTTGGAGATGTTGTTTTCAAATTTTCAACAAGGATGTTTTATGATGTCACATTTTAAGATACAATCTAAACGTTAATCTGTATTGGAAATCTAATTTCCGTTCTTGGGATAGTGTTATGCGACATTTTTTATTTTATTTTAAAAATTTTAAAGGATGATGTGAGATTTCCTTTTCTTGTGACATGTGACATAATCTGCGATAACCTCTCATGGATTCCTTTAGATGATCTTGTGCGTTTGGTTAATTCGCGCAAGACTCTGAACCCATTCAGAGAAAGATACCGATGTTGAATAAATTTGTTTCATGTCGTAAGACGGTAGCAGCTAGTGTACACTCACTCGAACGCTCACTAAACAATCCTATGGTCACAGAACAATTCGGGGTGCACAAGCTTGCAAGTAGGGTGAGTGTTTCCAAAGTGCTAGAAAGGACCAACTGGTTCATAGTACCCTGCGCACGATGACCCGTTGTTGAAAAAATCAACATGTCACGGTATCTAAGTTATCTAAAAGTTATCCATGAGTTGTCATCATGTATATAATTCTTTGATGGGGTCATTTTGTGTTACAAGATGTGAAATTTCCGATTTCCGTTCTTGTTTATTTTATTCTACATCATGATTACATAATTTCAAACTATATTTTATTCGATTCGTTTCGTGAGACTGGGTAAGTGTTATTTCTTGCCCAGTTTTCAACAACAATGTCACATTTTGAGAGTCGAGATGCGTTGGATAGATAACGTGACATAACTTTTACGATATCATGATTACATAACTTATACTATCTTTTATTCGGCAATATTTAATCTTTTGTGATAGAGTGATGTGTTTGTTTTATTTTAAAGAAAGAGAGAGATTTCCGTTCTTGTGACGTGACTTGTTTATTTTATTCTAAGATAACATGATTACATAAATTGAACTATATTTTATCCATTGGGAACTTGATAAATTAAATTACGAGTTTTGGGTTCCTATCCCAAAATCTATCTAACAAATTTTACGTCCTAAAAAAAAAAACAAGTGTTTTTTTTTTTTTTTTTTTTTTTTTTTAGGGAATAAATATTGTTATATTTCTTTCCCATCAAGTAAAGTGAAACGATCCATATCTGGGAAAGGGTAATATATAATATGTATTAGGTAAAACCTCAATTCGCTTTGGTTAGAACTATTGGTTGGCATGAAAATATATATATCCTACGATACGTTTCGTGAGACTGGGTAAGTGTCATGTTTTATATTATTTAGCTTTAAAGTTACCAGATGGAGATTATTATCAATGCATTGCATGATTTTACTAACTTGTTTATTAATTGTTGTCACATTTTAAGATCAAAGTACAATCCAAACGTTAATTTATATTGGAAAGGTTTTTAAACGTCTGTTTACATTTTAAAGAATATGATTTGAACATTTCCTTCTAAAGGATGTGCGATTTCCGTTCTTGGGATAGTATTTTAAAGGATGATGTGAGATTTCCCTTCCTGTGATAGTGTTATGTGACATAATCTGTGATAACCTCTCATGGATTCCTTTAGACGATCCATATCTTGTGCGTTTGGTTAATTCGCGCAAGACTCTGAACCCATTCAGAGAAGATACCGATGTTGAATATTTTTCATGTCGTAAGACGGTAGCAGCTAGTGTACACTCACTCGAACGCTCGCTAAGCAATGCTATGGTCATAGAACAATTCGGGCTGCACAAGCTTGCAAGTAGGGTGAGTTTTTCCAAAGTGCTAGAAAAGACACTTGTGTTCATAGTACACTGCGAACGATGACCCGTTGTTGAAAAAGTCAACATGTCACGGTATTTATCTAGATAGATTATTCTAAAAGTTATCCATGAGGTGTTATCGAGAATGATACCTTTGCTTATGTTATAAATATATTGTTTTTATCGAGAATGATACCTTTGCTTAATTTATAAAGATATCATTTTCCTGTTAAAGGTACCTTTGCTTATGTTATAGATATATTATTTTTCTGTTAAAAGTACCTTTGCTTATGTTATGGTTCGTTTATTTTATTTGATTCTACAATATTTATCGAGAGTCAATAGATCACACGATAAAGAATGAAAAATCAATATAGCAGTTCAAATTAGTTTACTGATTGCTAGATTTCACGAGCCAATTTCCATTATTTCTCCAATATTGAGAGATCGTATGATGAAGAATGAAAAGTTAGTTTAGTTTTCTCACATCCACATTATATAGAACAGAATTGCTGCAGCACCGTTTTCTAAAATGAGTAAACACGATCAAATATTCACTTGTGATTTCAATCACAGCCAGGAAAGATTCTTGAAGATGGATTACTCACGAGGCAAGTTACACGGAGGATAAAAGTCGTAATCCCAGAAAGGTTTATGTTCTTCATTTAGAATATAACACTCTGGGGGAAACTCATCCCAGGTATTATTATCTGGTAGATCATCATCACTTGGTTCTTCTTCTTCTTGATCATCTAATTGATTATCTGGAACAGACCAAATATCTACTCCTTCAACTTCTTCCATATACTTTGGTCGACACATGATATATGATGATGGTAATGCAGAAAAGGAAATCCAGAAAGAGAAGGTAGTCAAGTGTAGAATAAAAATATATTCCTCCGTTTAAATACCCGCATTATGTTGTTATCGACAAATGATGTTATAGTTATTTTTATCGAGAATGAATTTCAAAATGTTGTGCAACATATCTGCTTTGAAGAAAACTAAGGCATCGTGACAACTTTTGTCCAATGTTTAAAAAAATGGGGATACAACATGATACGAGCAACGAAACCAATGGTTAAAATGTCTTTTAAAAAAAATGGAGAAGAGAATCCCAAAATACGGGATTCTCTTTTCCATTTTTTTTGTCTTTATTGCCAATATATTTACAAAATATGAATTGATTAATACAATAATATGATTATGATATAAATATAATACGATTTAACAAAAGATTATGATATTTGACAACACACAGCGATATTTACACAACACACGACACGTTTTGACACATTTCAAAGGTTTTTTTACATGTATAACTGGCAGTCCTTTTTAATTTTCCTCAGGAGCGGGAGCACTTCATCTTGAATGGAAACGACGCCCAAGCATCTTGAATAGACGGAAACCGGGAGACGGCAGCTCACTAGGTATTCAGCCATTAAAAATGTCCCGTCCATCAGACCTTGGACAGCTTGTTCCTTGGATATTGTTTCAGATCCGTAACTCACAAGGACTTGCACCTCTCCTGAGCTTTTGGAGAAACATCATTAAGCATAACACAATACACCCTGTCCTGCTGGATGTTCTTGAGGTACTTCGGATCATTTTGTCTCTGCGTTAGCATTTTTTCTTCCAGCTTGCAGATATAAATGAAGTTTAGATGCTTTGTATCTCCTAAGCCACATTTAAGTGAGCATATCACTCCATTTCTTTTAATGAGGGAGAAACACATCTTGGCCGAGTTGGTTGGCTGGCAAAACTGAGTAGCTGGGGCTTAAACTGATTTGACAGCTCTGGCGAAACTTAAGCTGAAGCTAAGACTGAGTTAGCTGGCAAAGTTACTGGCTGGACGTTGATTTAGCCAGGTAAGAAAACAAGAAATGTCACGCTCTTTTATATAACAAGTCACGTCCTGTTTCATAACCGGATATTTATTCCATTCTTTATACTTCCTACACACTTTCCTGTCTTGATTCTCACAAACTAAACCAATGGTCAACAATACTTTTAAAAAATCTAAATATGAGCTTTTTATCACAGGATGAAGTTTACCCAAGTGCCAACATACAAGCTTAACCAATGGTTAGCTGGACTTGTAAAAAAATAGGGAAGAGAATCTGAAATACGAGATTCTCTTTCCCATTTTTTCACTCTTTATTGCTAATATACATGGTGAACCAATGGGTAGCTAGACTTGTAAAAAATGGGGAAGAGAATCTCAAAACGAGATTCTCTTCCCCATATTTTCAGTATTTATTACTATTTTCAAAATATATACATTACAAAACCGGTTTAAAACAATTATTTATATATACAACACTTATTTACAAAGATATCTACAATGCTTATTCACAAAATATGTACAATATGAATGAAAAACCGTCTCTACATCTGCAAAATACAGTCATCATCCAGGTTTCTTAAGCACGAGAGCACTCTTTTTCCACCGATACCACGCCAAGATATCTGTTGTGTTGGGGAATGGGGTTTTCATAAGTAACGGTATACTCCGCCATTAAGAGAGTCCCATCTAACAGTCCCTGCATGGCTTCTCCTTTTCTGAGGAAATCCGGAGCAAAGCTGAGCTCGGTTTGCACGTGGCCGAAGCTGTCTGCGGGTACATCGTTCAGGAGAAGAGAGGTGACCCGGTCTGGAAGGATGTTGTTTATGTGATCGGTGTCACTCTCTCCTTGATGGAACACGTTTTCACCGAATTTTTCAATGCGCACGATGTTTAAGCGTGTTGTTTTCGTAATGCTGCACTGGAACGTGCAGATTGCTCCGTTTTCCTTTACCAGGGAGAAGCACATGATGAAATTTGATGAGGCTGGCTTAGATGGGGCTGGCTGGTGAGAGAGAAGTAGAAACTTGGCGTGGAAACTGGTGAGGTTGGCTGGCAAAGTTGGCTCCCGAGAGAGTGCTGAGACTCGCTTAGGTGGCTGCCGAGAGAGATGCGGAGATTAGCTTAGCTGGCTGGCGAAGTTGGCTGGCGAGAGAGCTCCGGAGATTGACGAGGTTGGCTGGCTTAACTGGCAAAAGATCTGGACAGTGGCAAGGTTGGATAGCAAAGTGGTGAGAAATGTTTATTTCTCACTCTTTTATACGCAAACCATAATATCTTGCATCATGATATATTTATATCCCATTTCTGAGAATTTCCAACATGAGTTTCCTTTTTCTATTCCCTTAGGATCTATTTCATATTCTATTTCATAACCAGATAGTCCCTCTCCAAAGATTCCACAATTTCAACTATCTCATCGGGTAATGAATCTTATTTTGGCTCCTCCAATAGTTGCTCAATCTCTTTCTGCGGTACATCTTTGAGTTGTCTCTTGTCGCGAAGGAATTGCTCTTCGTCGTCCAACTCCCTCAGCATTCTGTCCAGAGTGTCTATAATCTCATTCGGTTCTTCTTGTTCTTCTTGCCAGAATATTAATATCTTTTGCAATAATTGATTCAGTCTCTGTATCAGGTCATTGGGTAGCGGATATATTTTTTATAAAATACCACTTTGCTGCAACGCTATTATTTCATCCATGAGCGGTTGGATTCCTCTAGCAGGTTATTCTTTTGTTGTCGCATGATGGTTTTCTGTCAAGATGAGAGAGAGAGAGAGTTGGTTTACGCCTCAATTTTTATAGTGTTTGGGTTTCATAACTTCCTGTTGACGTCATTTAAGTGAACCTATTTTTATCATATCACATTTGATATGAGATATAATATCATTCACACAAAAGATTTCATTCCTAAGGATGCTATTCTATTGAAAAACATTTACTGAAAAAGCATTCATCCCAATGGTTAATCGTATCCTATTACATATCTCGTGTTCCATAGAGCTAACTTGTTGTTTTTCCGCTTCACCATCATAAGTAACTTGAGATGTGCACGTGAAGAATATCCTGTCGAGCGAGAGTATGTAAGGAGTGAGCGCGCGCCTTCATTTCACTCTGCCACTAATTTGTATGCGTTGAGACAATTGAAACGTAAATGTTATCAAAATATAGATGATGGAGTTCCCGCAAAGCCGGGAACTTATGAATATGACAAGAAATTTGCACCAAAGAAAAAAAGAGGACGAGCAGAACGAGTAGGAAGAGCAGGATCAACGGACGCTGTCGTCGTGATGTTCGCGTAACGACGGATGAAAGACTTGAGGACTCGCCGCCTCCAGAGCCGGAATATTTGTCAACGGAGCCGTATACGGAATATTGGTCAACGGAGCCGTCTACGGAATATTCGTCAACGGAATATTTGTCAACGGAGCCGTTAGCAGAACAACCAGAGCCTTCAACATCAGCAGATCAATCATCAAAGAAACGTAAGCCATCAAAGCAACAAGAACCAGCACCAGAGTCAACACCAGAGGAGCCATTACAAATTTTTACAGTTCCCCTCTGAAAATCACTGTTCCCTTGGTGGCTGTTGGAAATTCTATCACTCCGGTACTGGAAACATCTGATGTAGAAGGAAGGTATCACATTAAGGTTTCCTATATTAAAAATGGTGACTCTTCATCATTAACTTTAATTATACAACCTTCATTGCAAATATTTCATTAACACATATATTTCATTTATATTCATTATATCTTGTTATATGTATTATTATTCTTAAATAAAAATAAAAAATGGTGAAAGAGGACTTTGGTCCTCTTTCCCCATTTTTTTGTCAAAGTTTCTGACCATTGGTTCATGTTTTTGAGTTTTTACAAGTCTTTTAACCATTGGTTTTATATTATGTATATAAAATGGGAGATTTTACAAGTTACGAGGCATTGGTGGTATATAATAAAGGTCTTGGGATAGTTTTTTCGATCATTGTGACATATCTCGTAGTCTTTTCACAAATCTATTAACACTATGAATCGTTACATAGATTCTCAGCCGTTGGTCTCATATTTTATGTAATCATAGTAACTTTTCGCACATTCTCAGCCGTTGGTATTATATAATATGTAATCATAATGCCTTTTCTTACATTCTCAGCCTTTGGTATTATATAATATGCAATCATAGTTTCTTTTCTCACATTCTCAGCCGTTGGTGTTATATCATCATCATCATCATTGTCAACCATTATCAATCCACTGCTGGACGAAGGTCTCCCCAAGTTTCCTCCACAACGGTCTGTCTTGTGCCAGTCTCCTCCATGTCACTCCCGCATATTTACGAATTTCATCCACCCATCTCCCATGTGGTCTTTTTCTGGGTCTTTTCCTGTCCCTTGGAATCCAATCTAAAATTTCGGCTGTCCATCTATGGTCTGTCCTTCTGGCAGTATGTCCAGCCCATTGCCATTTCAGGGATTTAACTCTGATCATGATGTCTTCCACTCTCGTCATTTTTCGGATCCACGAGTTTCTCTTCTTATCTCTCCTGGTTATACCAAGCATGCACCTCTCCATGCTTCTTTGAGTTGTTTGCAGCCTTTGTATGTCTCTTTTAGTTAAGGTCCACGTCTCTGCACCATACGTAAGCACTGGAAGGATGCATTGATCAAATACTTTTCTTTTAAGACATAATGGCATATTGCTCTTGAAAATTATGCTGTTTCTTCCAAAAGCTCTCCAGGCAAGTTTTGTATGCCTATTAATTTCTTCACCAATGTGACCCTCACTTGATATCTGCTGTCCAAGATAAACATACGTATCTGTTATCTCCAGTTTTTCTCCATCAATCGATAAATCTTCATTTCTTGTAAAAGCATTGAACATCACTTTTGTCTTTTGAAAGTTCATTTTTAATCCCACTTCTTTACTCTTGTCAGCAAGTTCCTGGATCATACTGTGCAGCTCTGATGGGGTAGTTGCAAAAATGACAACGTCATCAGCAAAACGAAGGTGGGTTAGATAATCTCCATTAATCTTTATCCCTTTGTTTTCCCAGTTCAGTGATTGAAAGACATTTTCCAATGTGGCATTAAAGAGCTTCGGATATATGGTGTCACCTTGTCTCACTCCCTTTCCAATTTTTATGTGTGTTGTATTTTCAAACAGCCGAATCTTTGCACTTGCATTTTCATAGATGTTATTAATAATATTAATGTATGCATCTTCAATACCGCAGGATTTCAGAGCCGTGGTAACTGCTGATGGTTTCACTGAATCAAAGGCTTTTTCATAATCGATAAAAGCCATGCACAATGGAAGTTCATATTCCCTCGCTCTTTCAATTAGTTCTCTCAGTACGTGGATATGATCTATTGTGCTGTAGCCACTCCTGAATCCAGCTTGTTCTCTCGGTTGAGCCATGTCCAGTGTTACCTTCAAACGGTGTGAAAGAACTTTAGTGAAGATTTTATAAACCACTGATAGGAGGCTGATAGGTCTGTAGTTCCTGAGATCCTCAATGTCACCTTTTTTATGTAGCAGGATCATTGTAGCATTGTTCCAATCCTCAGGAATCTTCCCTTCATTAAGGCATCGAGTGAAAATTTGGGCGAGTACTGTTTCAATTTCTCCACTTGCTTCTTGTATGATGTCTATAGTAATTCCATCTTCTCCTGGAGCTTTCCCCTGCTTCATGTTCTTGATTGCATGAGCAACTTCTGCTGGGAGTACTGGAAGAACTCTGGTACCTTTCATGATGTCTGGAGTACATGTATCATCCCTTTCATATAATTTGGAGTAGAAATCTTTCACTCTTGTCAAAATTTCGCCTCTATTTCTTGTTATAGAACCATCTTCTTTTCTCAGAGCCATAATCTGTTTTCTTCCCTTACTGAGATGTCCCTTTGCTATCTTAAGGCTTTGGTTGTTTTCAATTGCTTTCCTCACTAGCTCACAGTTGAATTTCCTTACGTCTTCAGTGATACTTTTTCGTGCTGTCTTGCATAGCTCTATATATTCCACTTTGGAAGTCACATCTTCTTTAGTTGTCCTCATCTCTCTTCTTTTTTGCATCAACATTTTAGTTTTTCCTGATAATTTGTTCACATGCAACTTGTTCTTAGACCCAGCTAATTTTGTTGCTGTTTCCATAAGAGCTTTGGTTACTTTTCTGTTAACTTCCGAAATATCCACTTCTTCCGATGTTAGGCCTTCTAAAGCAGAGAATCTGTTCTTCAGTTCCAACTTGAAAGTATTATGGTGTTTTTTAAGGTTGGTTATGTCAATACATTTTGTTTGTCTTATGAGCTTGCTACGTTCTAGTTTAGTGTTGAGGTGCATCTTACATCTCACCAATCTATGGTCACTACCTGTGTTGAACTTGTTCAGCACACTGCAGTCTTCGACGACGAATTTTTTGTTACACATAATAAAATCAATTTCACTTGTCGTCCCAATTGGATGTCTCCATGTCCATTTCCTATGTGGCTTTTTCTTGAAAAAGGAGTTCAAGGTGAAAAATCCTTCTGCCTCTGCAAACTCAACGAGAGTATTTCCACGCTGGTTTCTGTTGCCGTGACCGAATTTACCTACTGAAGTTTCATTCTGTTGCCGGTGCCCTATTTTTGCATTGAAATCTCCCATAATTATCTTCAAGTGCTGCTTACCTTTATTATTTAGATGACGAATTTCCTCATAAAATTCTTCAATTTCTTCTTCAGGATGACTTGTGGTGGGTGCATAAGTTTGAATAATCTGAGCCTGGTATCTTCTCGATAGTTGGATAACGAGTCGTGCAGCTCTGTCAGAGGAACTTTCAACTTCTACCACTTTATCCTTCAGTTTCTTGTTTATTATAAATCCAACACCACTAGTCCTGCCAGTATCTGTCCCACGATAATAGAAGAGATGTCCACTTTTCAGTTCAATGAGATCTTCTCCTTTTCTCCTTACCTCACTTAGCCCCACGATGTCCCACTTGATCCTTTGTAGTTCCTCTTCCAATTCAAGAAGCCTTGAATCAGAAGATAGGGAGCGTCCGTTATAGGTAGCCAAGGTCAGCATCAAATGGCAGCCTAGTCCGGCCCTCCGGGGATTCTTAGCACCCTCTGCCTTCATGTCGCACTGGCCGCTGCCTTGGCCAGGTACATTCCAGCTGCCGGAGACTGAGGGCCAAGATTTAAGTTGTAGAGTCATTTTGGAGGTGTTTGGCCATAACTCACCACGCTGGCCAAGCGGGTTGGTGAGTGTGGGATAGCATTTCCTCTGATCCCGATGGTATAGTTATACCGCTATTGGCGGTATAACTATACCATCGGGATCAGAGGAAATGCTGGTGTTATATAAGAATGGATAATTGTGACGAAGCCATTGGAAACATTCAGATGGGTTGCCTCCACTGTGATATTGTGAAAATAACGGGACTTTTCACGTTCAGATGGGTTTCCTTCCCTTTGAAATTGTCAGAATAACGGGATCTTAACGTTATACGGGTTTCCCTCCCCTTGAAATTGTGAGAATAACGTAACTTTTCAAGTTAGACATGTTGCCTTCACCACTTATATAACGTTATATTGAGAGAATAACGGGACGTTTAACGTTCAGACGGGTTGCCTTCACCTTTTATATAATGTTATATTGTGAAAATAACGGGATCTTTACTTTTAGACGGGTTGCCGTCACCTTTTTAAATGGTGGGATAAGGTGCGAGTAACGGGATCTTAACATTTAGACGACTTGCTTTTCCCTTTTAGGATCACGTGATCTATCATTTTTACTTTCGTTCGGATACATGTTGGAGTGACTGTAACATCTATGATCAATGGAGTAATAAAATTATTTAATAGTAAATATGTATCTGTTTTATTTTAGAAATAATTTAAGAGCATTGTCTTTTATTTTTCAATCTTCTTTTCTGATTTAACCTTTTTTTTTTACCAATACCTGAAAAATATTCAAAAGATGATCGGAAATGCAAAGTAAGTTATTGCTTCATTTTACTTCTAAAGCCTAATGATGTATGTCAGAATAAATAGAAACTGAGTACTGGATGAAATTGAAATCACTTGACAGCATTGGAGCCGCAAGCTGTATTTGTGAAGTCTGTTTTAAATCATTTTTGATAAGTAAAAAGTTGTTTGCAGCTTAAAAAAAAAACCTTCCCAAAAAAGTGGATTTTTTATTTAAAATCGGACAGGGCGCGTTTTATGCGTCACTTTATTACAATTGTTTTTCGTTAAAATGTTAAGCTGCAGCTACATTTCGTTTAGCATATTTACGTGAAGTTCGTGTCATTTTATTTTTTAGAGGTAGTATGATTTCTTGATTTTCGCAAAAATACAATATGTTTCTTTGTTTAAAACAACTTCCAGTTCGGAATTTAACATTTGAGATAATTTAAAAGTTGTAAGCAATTTTATTTTCCCATGACATTAATTTTGAGGCATTTTGGTACCTACGTTTTCAATATCAAGACTGAAAAAGTTGGTGCTTAGAGTGAGAAAACTGCTAATTTTTCGTTAAAACGTTATTAATTGCTATTGTATATATTTGTTTTACCAAAAGAAGGGACAGGAGGGATACTCAGAAAAAAAAAACTGCTTTAGTCTCAGACCCAAGGAAACGATCACCGATCAAAGCTTCGCTTCCGTTCTGTCAAAGAATAGGCCGCCCCGGTGGCGCAGTGGTCTAAGCGATGGCCTCTGATCATTCGTCCGTAAGGGGTCCGGGTTCGAATCCCGGTGAGGCATGAATGTTGTGTTTGTCTTACGGCACTGGCTCTCTCCCTTCCCTGGAACCAGTGACCCTAAATTAGGGACGGGCGACTGCTTATAGCCCATTGAGTTGCTTACGGTAGTCGTTAAAACTCCAATCAAAAAAAAAAAAAAAAAAAAAGAATTGGGAACCTCAACGAACTATAGGGGGCGCTGCGCAAACGTAAACAAACTTCTCTAGTACGGGTAACGTCGCACGTGTTTCCATAAAGTCGAATGTTAGAATGGCTGGTTTGTCGCTTTCAATCCTTGAAATAATGAAATTTGTGGACGCTTCCAAATATTCAAGATGCATTAAAGAAGGGGAAGTGATTGTTAATGTAGGCCATATAATTTCTTGTGGAATTAAGAAGGAAGATGG
Source organism: Macrothele yani (assembly GCA_039090855.1). Taxonomy (NCBI): domain Eukaryota; kingdom Metazoa; phylum Arthropoda; class Arachnida; order Araneae; family Macrothelidae; genus Macrothele; species Macrothele yani. Next base: position 162,470,390 of record CM077009.1, read on the forward strand.
AAGAGAAATTCTCATAGTTTCGCACTGCATTCAGTCCACGGCAATAACGTCGTCGCCTCACTCTATCAACGGTGTTTTAGATACAAGTAACAGTGAAATTTCTATTGAGTGCTCTTGTAAAGCGGGCAGAAGTGGAACGTGTAAGCACTGTGTAGCAGTAATGCTTTACTGTAACAGGTAATTTTTTTTTTTTTTACATTTTCAGGCAAGTGATATAGTAATACCGACAGTGGTGTTCTAATCCGGATTACTATTAAAAGCTGACATTTTGTTTCATTTGACGTTTCCCAGGACCCATTTTCAATACTGTCAACAATAACATTTGTAATTTTTGAACATTCTGTTCCTAAAAGTGTTTGTGAATTGGTAATTGTTGATCATCATTGGGTTCTGCGTTTTTGAACCGATGACTGTTGACAGAACATTGCAAATCTTGTTCCATAATGAAGTTTAAATTAATACGGATAACAGCAATTATTTGTTTTCAAGAATATGTAGAAATGCGGATTTTTTAATTACTACTATGCAATAAAAACATGCTGCCTTGTTTATTATTCATTCAAAGACGTTACTTGGTTAGTAGCATTTTACTGGAAGGATTTCAAACGCAAGGCACAAACGTGAAAAACATAGCTGAAACCTTGGGAACGACATTGCGGGACACAACAATATGATTTGTTCTTCTTCACGGAATTCTCCTTTATACAACTCTGTAATTCCAGAATGAATGCAAAAATACACCAAACTACGACAACTGAACTTAATGAGCGATCTACCAACAGCCAAGCATTGAGCCGAAACCGTTACCCGTACTATAGCGTCTAAACCCGTACTACAGTAATTCTTCCTTTTGCCGCTAGAGGGAGAGCGGACCGCTGAGATTGCCAATAGGCTTCGCGTTCCGTCGGCTCCTGGTTTTGCGCCTAGTAACGTGCCCGTAGAGCCTGTCCTCCTTGATGGTGCAGTGGCGCTGTTGTCGCCTATCTTCCATTAGCTGTACGAGAGGTGACCTTCACGCGAAGCGTTTATATTCTTTGATAAAGCTACGGAAAGGGGCTTAGTATTAAAGAAGATAGCCGAAGGTAAAGATGGCTAATTTTCATTGGAATGCAAACTACCCAATCTGAAAATCTAATGAAGTAATAAAAGCATAATTAATTGGAAAGGCGAAAACATTATAGAACACCCCAACGAAATTACGCCTCTAAAGGTAACTTTGGCTTTTCAAAATTGGTTGTACATATAAAACATTCTGTGAATTTCGTTCTTTTATCTGAATCTCGCGGAAGTTGTTAAATGATTTGAAACAAATTGAGTAACATGAATCTACAGGCTGTTTTTTGTGCATTTTATTTACCTCCAATTTCCAGCACACAGCTTCTTACCAAAGAAAGGACAAAATACCACCTGATGTGTTCGCTTTGACGAAAGTCTGCGTAGGTGACAACTTTTTTGTTTGTTTGAAAGTCTGCGTAGGTAACAACATCAGTCAACTTTTTTTGTTTGTCAGCATTCTGAAATCTCTACTGAAAATTTGCACAGCCATTTAAGGAAAAATGCTTTGAAAGCTCGCATGGTTTCCTTTCTATATTTTTACATGCTTGAATTAAAGAGATTTTCTCAAAGCATTCCTAATGCTATCTTAAATATCAGACATGACTGTAATGTGGCATTTTTCTTTGTATATGTGGACAACACAATTAATTGAAAAGGGCATGCACTGTTCACTTCATGACTGCATAATGTCAAAAAGGACAGTTATTAGACCAGCAGGTTTCTGAATAAATAAAAATCCTAAGTTCCTCATCATGGAATCAGTGCTGAAGCATTCTATGAGAGAAGTCGACGAACAATTAATTGTGAAGGAAATGAAAACAGAAATTGATACTTCAATGCACATTTCATGTAAAAGTGAAGATCTCTGGAAATGTGAAATATGCTTCCAGAAATTCTCAGAACCTACATTTGCAAGACATATGCAACTTCATACATGTGAAGAACTTTTAAAGTGTAATGTGTGTCACAAGAAATTCAAACAGAAAGATAGTCTCTTAATGCATGTAAAGGTTCATGCAAGAGAACAACCTTGTGATTCTGACATGTGTTCCAAGCAGCTAAGTGGAAAATGCAACATCTCAAGGCATAGTCTCCTTCAGTCAAGTGAAAAAGAATACCAATGCCATGTATGCTTAAAACAGTTTGTATACAAGCGTTATCTTTCCAGACACATGCTTGTCCACACAGGGGAAAAGCCTTACCAGTGTGATGTATGCTGCAAACAATTTGCTGACAAAAGTGCTCTTTCAAAACACGTGCTGCTTCACGCAGATGAAAATCCTCACCAGTGTGATGTATGTTCCAAAAAATTTGCTAATAAAAGTAGCCTTTCAGTGCACATGCGCATTCACACAGGTGAAAAGCCTCACCAGTGTGATGTATGCCGCAAAAAATTTGCTGGCAAAAGTGATCTTTCAAAGCACATGCTTCTTCACACAGGTGAAAAGCCTCACCAGTGTGATGTATGTTCCAAAAAATTTACTCGTAAGAGTAATCTTTCAAGCCACATGCTCCTTCACACACGTGAAAAGCAACACCAGTGTGATATATGCTCCAAACAATTTACTTTTAAAGGTGACCTTTCAGTGCACAAGCTCCTTCACACAGGAGGAAAGCCTCACCAATGTTACTTATGTTCCAAACAATATACTCGTAAATGTGATCTTTCAGTGCACATGCTTATTCACACAAGTCAAAAGCCTTTCCGGTGTGATGTGTGTTCCAAACAATTTACTCAAAAAATAATCTTTCAAGGCACATGCACCTTCACAAAGGTGAAAAGCCTCACCAGTGTGATGTATACTGCAAAGAATTTGCTGACAAAAGTGATCTTTCAAAGCACATGCTCCTTCACACAGGTGAAAAGCCTCACCAGTGTGATGTGTGTTCCAAGCAATTTACTCGTAAAAGTCATCTTTCAATGCACATGGTCTTTCACACAGGTAAAAAGCCTCACCAATGTGATGAATGTTCCAGACAATTTACTCGTAAAGGTGATCTTTTAGTGCACATGCTTCTCCACACAGGTGAAAAGCCTCACAAGTGTGATGTGTGTTCCAAACAATTTGCTCAAAAAAATAATCTTACAAGGCACATGCGCCTCCACACAGGTGAAAAGCCTTACCAGTGTGATGTATGCTGCAAACAATTTTCTGACAAAAGTGCTCTTTCAAAGCACATGCTGCTTTACACAGGTGAAAAGCCTCACCAGTGTGATGTATGTTCCAAACAATTTGCTCGTAAAAGTCATCTTTCAAGGCACATGCTCCTTCACAAAGGTAAATAGCCTCATCAGTGTGATGTTCTTTTTTTGTCCTCTAATTTGTGATATCCTAATAGTATTTAAAAGGGATGAGATGCAGTGCAATCAATAAGCATTTTATTGTAGGCAATCACTTTGCTTCATAACAATGAAAAACTGTATATTGTATTGCAAGGATAGTGCATGTGTTGACAAGATTTAGTTTAAGTATTACTGTATCTTGCAGAAAATATCTGTTTACAACATTAATGTGGTGAGAAAAATCCAAAGATGTTTTTATTTTTTTCTGTAATGTTGCCATGTAAGCAATATAACTTCTGTTTCCTGTTACACTTAAACTGATTTGTATTCTGAAAAGCACTGTTTTCGCCTTATTTAAGTTTGCCAGTGTAATGGATTTTGGTCATAGGATATACCAGGATTGTTTTGGAGGATGGAGGGGGGGGGGGAGATAGGAACTAAAAAGTTTAAAACTATTTTTACTTTGTGTCATACATGAGGTGCATTCTGAAAATGAGAAAAAATATAATCATTACTGAATTAAACAGGATTAAGTAACAAATATTTGTAGGTAAATGATAAAAATAGCACATCAAGTTGTTGTGGGGTTTCCCCTCCCCTTTCAAGGTACCCTGAATCTGGTAGATGATTTGAGGATTCTTCTTTTAGAAGTTTTGAGGGACAATCCTAAGAATAAGCAAAAAGCTAAAGAGAAGTTATATTCTGACAACTTGACTCTGGCAACACTTCAAGCATTATGCAATAGCATTTGGGAGAAGAAACATTTCAAGCGTATGCAAGAGTACTTGGGATAAGTTTGATACATTTCAGGCCCAAATTCTCTTCCAAATTCTTTGATACTGATTTGTTAAAGCCCTGCAGTTTTTGCATGTACCATGACATAAGAGAAGTCAGGAGTTGATGTTACATATCACTTGATAACAGTACATCTGACCACCATCTTTAAATGACAATGTCCTGAATGTTGTCTTGCAAGAGGCTTTGAACTTGCAGTGCTGAAGCATTGATGGCACACAATTTCAGCAGCATTGTCAGATATTGAATTTTTCACTTGGGTGTAAACAAGGTTTATTGATATAGAACAAAAGCTGAATTTTTAACAATTACCACAAAAGCACACAATTATACACTGAAGTGCGAAAAGTCACGGGATACGTACTTAGTATCGTGCTGGTCATTCTCTAAACGTGCGAAGTGCAGCAGCTCGATGTGGCGTTCATGCCAGAAGTGTGCAGAAGACTTCTGGAGATGTGTTGAGCCGTGCCATCTGAATAGCAGCCCACAACTCCCTTTTATTTGTATAATTGCAGGATCTTGGGTGTCAATGAAACTTTCCACCACATCCCATAAATGCTCTATTGGGTTCATGTTGGGCGAACATGGTGGTCACACCATCCGTCGGACTTGCCCAGAGCGCTCGTTGAACCCATTTTGGACAACTTGGGCCTGATGACATGGTGCATTGTCTAGCTGGAAAATCCCATCATTGGTGGGGTGTCGCGAAGTCCATGAAGGGCTGTAAATGATAACCCAACAGAGCAACAAAGCGATTACCGGTTAATGACATGTTTATGAGGACCAGAGGACCCAAACCGTGCCACATAAAGACACCCCACACATGTATGGAACCATCACCAGCTTGCACAGTGCCTTGTTGAGAGCTTGGGTCCATGGCCTCATGGAGTCTGCGCCACACCCAAACTCTACCATGAATTCATAACAACTAGTAGCATGACTCATTGGACAATGCCACATGTTGCCAGGTTCCAATTGCCAGGTTCACAACCCCAGGTGAGGCGCTGTGTCTGATGTTATGGTGTTAACAAAGGAACCCTCGCAAGTCTTCTGTTCCCACACCCCATGGACACTAAATTATACTGCACTGACCTGATGGATATGTCTCTGATACTTTCTGCATTGGATGTGGATGTTATTTGAGCCAGCATCGCTTGTCTGTTCGCGTGGACAATCCTGGTTAGATGCCACTGGTTACAGTCAGTCAGTATCCATGGTTGGCCACTGTGCTGTCTACAGTGGGTGGTAATGCCTTCTACGAGGTATTCCTGGTGCACATGCGACACCGTGGATTGAGGAATGTTGAATGTTCGCACAACTTCAGAAATTGAATGTGCAATCCGTCTGACAACCATGCGTCATTCAAACTCCGACAATTCATGTCGGCTTGCCATAATCCTACTGGCGGTTGTGCAACCTTACTCACGAGATTGCACCTCACAACTGGTAAAAAACCTGGCGTGCGTCGAAGCCTTTATACGACGGCAGTGCCAGTTAAAAATTTGCATACTGCTATCCCACGACTTTTGGTACTTCAGTGTATAAACATGTTAGCACATAGAAAAACAATAGAAACATAACCCACTGACCTCTTTATTACTGTTTTCATTTTCTGTGTTATGGCTGAATAAACAGATACACATCTCTTCATCATTCTTTTAGTTGTCCACAGCACCTGTTTGACTTTTTTACATGGTTCGTATGCATTCTGGAATTCCAGTTTGTCCTGGAAATGTCCTAAAATTCTGTTACTTACCCTGGAATTTTATCCATTCCTGCCTTTTTTGTCCCTGTGCGATGTTTTGTTGTTGAGGATTTTTCTACTGACACAACTTATATCTGGCAAAATTCCCTCCCCACCCCGTGCAAAATGCAGGGGCTGTTGTTTTTTGTGTGTGTTAGGAGGACTGAAGCTGCTTTATTAGCATCTTTTTGATCGTGCTCATGTTATCTTTGTCTGTCCAGCCGGGGAGACCATATCTCTGCAATTATTAGTTCGATTTGTAAAATTCCTTTTGTATTGGGAAGCTTAAAATGTGAGAATGATAATCCACTATTTCCATTTTTTTCGGATGCACAACTTTGCCGCTAGAGGGCGCAAATGTAGATCGTATCAAATTGAAAATGCATTTTATTTCATATATTTCTTTTTAAATATCCAATTGAAACAATTCTTTTTCCTTTCGATGACATTTATGTCGAAGACTATTTTAGTTACAGTCACTTTTTCAAATAATGCATAAATTTTCCGTCAGGGAGCATAAAGATAAATCGCGATTTTTCCCAATATCTCCGCTTCTAAAAGTCAGATTTGAAAAATTCTTCCTGCGTCAGATACAGGTCTTGAGGGGAAATGTTTTGCATATGAATTTCTTATTTTTGGTAAAGAATGGTTTGACCACCGAGGGGTGTAAGTGTTTATTTTTTGCTTCTGATGTTTTTGCAACAAAATCTGAGCTGGAAACTCAATTCTTCCGTGAACCGACCGTTCACGTTGGAAAACGTTTTGAGAACACCTCGTGCTCAAAATAATGCATAATTGTTCCACCAGGGTGCGTACACATATTTCTTATTTTTGTCCACATCTCTGTTTCTAGGAGTCAAATTTAAAAAACTGTTTCTTTGTTACAGATTTTTTTAAATATATGAGAAACATTTTCGGTGCGAAATGTTTCTCCTATATTTTCAAATTTCTTAACGCACAAGTGTGCCATTATAAGGCGTTAGTTCACATTTCCGTTTACAGCAATATCTGCAGGATGGAAAACCTATGACTGAAAAATATTCTATTTCGACCAGATACTACTAACTATGAAAACTCCTTATGTGTATTTTCTTCTCAAAATAATGCACAATTTTGTTGCCAGTGGGTGTAAACATCTAATCTATTTTTCTCAATATCTAAACTTCTAAATGTCTGATTTAGAAAATCTTTTAACACCCGATACCATTTACCTTATGGAACAGATTTGAAAAATTTGAGGAGGTTTGTGGTTCACAATTCTGCCACTAGGTGGTGTTTGTGTACTTCTGTTTACAGTCTATCTCTGCCCCCAAAAAACCTATTGAGAAATTTCTTTTTTTACTTTTTGTCATTTGCTATAATTAAGATGGAGAGTGAATAAGATTTTTGCTACAATAAGAAGATCCTCTTCAAATAATGTAGAACTTTTCCCCCTGGGGGTTGTAAAGGTCAAAACGTTTTTCTTGCTATCTCCGGGAGACATATTTGAAAAGTTCTTTTTCCTTAGCATAGCTTTTTCTCTGAAGAGTGCTTTTTGCCAGTTTTCAACTTTTCCATTATGCAAAATTCTTCCGCTAAAAGGCATAGAGTTATATCATGTTTCCTTCTGTATCTCTTCTTTTAACTGTTCGATTTGAAAATCCTTTTATCTCTAATACCTTCCTTCTGCTATAGGAAACATTTTTTGCACCACTTGCTAAATAGCTGATTTTTTTTTTTTCGTGGGTTATTTTGACCTTTACTGAAAGTTTCGAATGAATACTTAATATAAAAATTTGCCATAAAATCAGATTGCTTTCTAATATCAGAAACTTAAATCTAGTTGTTTCTTAGTATTTCCTGAGCTGAGTAATCACTTTGCATCTTCTGTAATTAGTTTTCTAATCATGCTCAGTTAAATTGTCTTGATCATCAATGAATGCAGTTGCACACAGCCCTTGGACTTAAAGTTTTCTTATTTTCTTTCATTTCATGTTGGAAATTTTTGTGCATACTTTGTTTGCTGGCAAGTACAAATTGAAAACATAGCTGCAGCATCAATATTATGTTGAAAATTCCTATCCTAAATAAACTGTAGAACAAATTCTTGCTCCCATGAGTATGTGTTTAAGAAATAACAATCCCTTTAGTCCTTTGAAAAAGTTCCAAATATTTCACCTTTCCTTGCCCTTGAATTTCCAGTGTGCCGCCCCGGTGGCGCAGTGGTCTGAGCGATGGCCTCTGATCATTCGTCCGAACGGGGTCCGGGTTCGAATCCCGGTGAGGCATGGATGTTGTGTTTGTCTTACGGCACTGGCTCTCTCCCTTCCCTGGAACCAGTGACCCTAAATTAGGGACGGGCGACTGCTTATAGCCCATTAAGTTGCTCACGGTGGTCGTTAAACCTCCAATAAAAAAAAAAAAAAATCCAGTGTAAGCATTATTTCTAAATAATTAAATATAAATAGTATTTTATGTATTGATTGTGTGGTATATGAAAGCATTTCAAGAGTAATGCCACATAACTATGTATTTTTGACTTTTATGTTTTTTTATTCTGTAATTTGCTTTAATAATTGAACTAAAGCTAAAGTAGAAAAATGAATTGTTCTCAAAATCAGTGTAGTACACTTTATATAAAAGTTTAGTAGGTATTAAACCTGGTCACATTTTCAGTGACAGTTTTGGCATTTTAGTATTTATCTGTGATTCTAAGTTTCTGATTAGCTGCAGTGGACATCATTTTTAACATTCTGTATTAAGTTTGCCCAAGCATGTAGGAAGTTGTTTGTTGTGGGTTATAGGTTGAACAGATTTATGGTTTTATTGTATTTTAAGTAAGAGCATTTGGATCATATGTCCTGGGGAAAAAATCCAAAAGTCCTGGAAATGTCCTGAAATTTTGTGATTGAAAAAGTGTATGAACCATGTTTTTAGTTCAGGATCATGTCTCTGATGAATAAATAAGAACTGCAATAATGCCTTGACACGTTTTGACCTTTACAACCCCTAGGGGAAAAGTTGTACATCCTTTTATTTTAAGACATAATGACAAACTGCTCTTGAAAGTTGTTCTATTCCTTTAAAATATTCCACATCCAAGTTTAATACCTATTAATTTCTACTTAGGTGTGACCCTTCTTTCATATCTGTTGTCTAAAGTAAATGTAGACATAGTTTACTTCTAGATTTGTCTCTGTTCATGTCTAAATCTTCGGTTCATGTAAAAACATTGTACATCAGCTTCCTGTAAGTTCATTTTTAACCCAACTTCTTTACTTTTGTCACCTAGTTCCTGTTGCTTACACTGCAGCTCTAAAGGGTAGTTGCTAAAGGAATTAAGTGTTCAGTAAGACAAAGGTGGTTCAAGATTTAAAGACAAGACACCAAGTTCAAAGATTGAAAAACATTCTGGAATGTGACACTGGAGTGCTTGGAAAATATGTCTTTTTCTCTCAGTTCCTTTCTAATTTTCATACATGCTGTTTTGATGGCTCAACTGAACCTTCATATTTGTGGTTTTATATTCAACAAGTTAGCTTTGCATTAGAGTCACTTGCAACAAGATAGAAATAAGTAGAGTGCTTCTGTTATTAGTTCTCTGCTGAGGTAGTTGAAGCCAATAAAGGAGAGCCCGCCATGTTTGATGCGGTACAAGTTCTGTGTGTGTCAAGGAGTCACCTCAGTTCTTTCAGCTGTTCGGCGATCGTGTTATGTTCCATTACAGATTTAAGGCAAGAGTTTTGTAAGTATTCTAAAGTATCAGCACATTTTGGATTTAAATAAATATCAACATTAAAATGCAATTTTATTGTGTAGCTTTTAATTGTAAGAATAAAAGAAGCAAGTATTGCGGTACTACAGTTTACAAGTAAGCTTTGTTTTTAAATGAGGTTGAGGTCTAAATGCCCAGTTAATCAAACACAATAAATAAAACATCTAATCTGTTTAGTTGGTGATTAAAGCAAGAGATAAACCTTTTTAATGTGTTATTTTAAGACTTTATTCCTTATATTTTGTAAACAGTCATATTCAGTGCGAACAATGAATTATGATTACTACTTACTATGGGGAGCTGAGGTTAACTGCATGGATTACCAACTTGGAGGTTTTTTTGGGAACAATTTTTACTTATGTAAGTGTGTTTTTTACATATGCTGAGCATGTCTTGCAACTGATATTTGCATACATATTCTAGAATCTGTAGAGTGTACATGTAACTTGTCTTCCAGGATGACAAATATTTAAAAATTTTAGGAACCAGCAATTTCTTTTTATGCAACAAAAATCATGTACCCATAGCCAATAAGCATTAGATAGGTGAAAATCATCTAAATACGTGGCGTCAGTTGAGTAAATAAATCCATCGCGCTTTCCACGTTAAGCGACGCACAATCATAATTGTTATTTGACGGCGGCCGAATAAAATTTTTTCTGTTGCTGTGCATTGCTTAACGTGGAAAGAGCGATGGATTTATTTACTCAATCATTAGATAGCAAATATTGGTAAAGAAGTAAATGTATAGTTACTTAAATTGGAGAAATAATAATTGTGATTGGTAAAATAAATTTATTTCTTGCTGATACCTGTCAGGAAACAATCTCGTATTCTATCCAAAAGCACAGGGTCACCCAGCTTGTGTTCTAGGCATTTGTCTCTGATTAGTGATTAATCTGTAGTGTTACTGCAACGAAATGAGAGTGGGGAGCTTAAAAATTTCTTGACAGAATACTTTTTATTTATGAATGTGTAAGTACAATGTGTGTGATCTTCTGCGTAGCAAAAAAAAAAAAAAAAAAAAAAAAAAAAACTACAGGCAATATTGATTTAAAACTGGAAACAGGGAGTACAATCATACCTCAAAAATTCAAACAACATAAAGTATTTATGAAAACTGGCACAAAAAATTATGAAATGACAATTGAAAAAAAAGTATAATTAATACTCTAAGCAAATGGAATAATACAAAGGAAAGGGACTAGCAACTTTTTGTAAAAAGTACTTGCACTCTATTTATGTGTGATAGGTTTTTTTTTTTTTTTTTTTTTTGGAGAATGTGACTTCTGATTTATGATGGATGAACAGTCAAGTATGTCCATGCGACAAAGTGCCAATTATTCCTTTTGCATCAACCATATGAGAGGTTACTGTTAAACAAACATCACTCATGTAAATCAATCTTTCTTTGAATTGAACAAGTTGTGCCTGTATTTTTCTAAAATACAAATCAGTCACACTTGTATTTCCAGCAAGACTGCTGAAGGAACCCACAAAATAACAACACAAAACATAAACATTTGTTCACCAAACTTTTTGCCCACCATGAATGCAAATCATTGGCTGTTAACCTTTCACTTGATATTAATAAGAGGCTGTACCCTTAAAAAAAAAAAAAAAAAAAAAAAAAAAACTATGCGCTGCACATCTTAACAATTACCAATATGTGTACAAATATCAGGTGAAAACCATCAAATTTGAGCTTTGGGATTACAAAAAAAATAGGCTTCTTAAAAAAAGTAAAATATGAAAGTGCAAATAAAAAATATAAATTCTTAATATTGATACAAAAAAAAAAATTTTTTTTGTCCCATAAAAAAATTCCCTAATGTGAATTTTTTGGTCACTGAGCTCAGAGCTTGAAAAATATCTAAAATAATACATGCCCAGAGAAAAGTTACCTCCCCAAGTACTAAAAGCAGGATGTGTAGAATGATTTTTCTTTTGATGCCAAAAATCATTTTTAGGTTCAAAAAGTACATAAAACTATTTTTAGCTAATCAGAACTGGTGTCGCTAACTGTAAATAGCATTTTGAGCCAAATATCATTTGGAGCATCATATTGCCCCAATGTTTGTCTATACCTAGGTCACAGGGGAGTTAGTTACACAGGTAATATGTATGTACATCATCATCATTGTCAACCATTATCAATCCACTGCTGGACGAAGGTCTCCCCAAGCCTCTTCCACAACGGTCTGTCTTGTGCCAGTCTCTTCCATGTTACTCTAGTATACTTTCGAATTTCATCCACCCATCTTCCATGTGGTCTTCTTCTGGGTCTTTTCCTGTCCCTTGGAATCCAATCTAAAATTTTGGCTGTTCATCGATGGTGTGTCCTTCTGGCAGTATGTCCAGCCCATTGCCATTTCAGGGATTTTACTCTGATCATAATGTCCTCCACTCTTGTCATTTTTCTAATCCACGAGTTCCTCTTCTTATCTCTCGTGGTTACACCAAGTATGCACCTCTCCATGCTGCTTTGAGTTGTCTGCAGCCTTTGTATGTCTCTTTTAGTTAAGGCCCACGTCTCTGCACCATACGTAAGCACTGGAAGGATGCATTGATCAAACACTTTTTTTAAAGACACAATGGCATATTGCTCTTGAAAATTATGCTGTTTCTTCCAAAAGCTCTCCAGGCAAGTTTTGTACGCCGATTAATTTCTTCATCAATGTGACCCTCACTTATTATCTGCTGTCCAAGATAAATGTACGCATCTGTTATCTCAGTTTTTCTCCATCAATCGATACATCTTCATTTCTTGTAAAAGCATTCTACATAACTTTTGTCTTCTGAAAGTTCATTTTTAATCCCACTTCTTTACTCTTGTCAGTAAGTTCTTGGATCATACTCTGCAGCTCTGATGGGGTAGTTGCAAAAATGACTACGTCATCAGCAAAACGAAGGTGAGTTAGATAATCTCCATTAATCTTCATCCCTTTGTTTTCCTAGTCCAGTGATTGAAAGACATTTTCCAATGTGGCATTAAAGAGCTTGAGAGATATGGTGTCACCTTGTCTCACTCCCTTTCCAATTTTTATGTGTGCTGTATTCTCAAACAGCCGAATCTTTGCACTTGCGTTTTCATAGATGTTATTAATAATATTAATGTATGCATCTTCAATACTACAGGATTTCAAAGCCATTGTAACTGCTGATGGTTTCACTGAATCAAAGGCCTTTTCACAATCGATAAAAGCCATGCACAATGTAATTTCATATTCCCTCGCTCTTTCAATTAGTTCTCTCAGTATGTGGACAAGATCTGTAGTTCTTCAGGAAGACGCTTTAACGTCTGTAAATTCTGTTTTACAAGTTCTGTAAAGTGGATACAGTCTGTGGTGGTGCATTAACTTATTCAATCATAATATAAATTGGTTAGAAGTCCTAAAGATGTTACTTACGGAAGTGCGTGTTCAGTCCAACGTCAGTAGTTATTGAGTTTCTTTGTCCAAAGTTGTATCTTGCTTCAATATGGTCAGTTGTTAGGGTTAGTACGAGAGCTATTTCGTTATAAGTTGTACCCTACTTCGGATATGTCCAGATGTTAGGGTTAGCTCCGTTCTGGTTGTGTCCACATCATATTGAATGGGTAAAGGTTTCCAGATAATAATTAAAGATTCTTGAGTTAAGAAGGGCTCCGATCTCTTTTACTATTATTTAAAAAAATTTCCACTATTGGAGTAGGGTAATTATTATCCTGGAGAATGATTTTATGTTCGTTTTTTTTTTTTTTTGCGCCCGCTTGTCTAATTCTGAGGAGTTGAGAACATTGATCTTTTCCACAAATTACGAGGCTATGTTCCATTTCATGTATTCTGGATGGTTTGACTGGAAGTCCAGCATTTTGTTAGTGTTAGTGGGCTTTTTAAAGACTTTAGTAAGAATTCTCCCTCTTCAAAGAATTAACGACAGGTCCTGGTAATTTAGCTGATTGTTCCGCTGAAGTTCTAAAGTGAATGTTAACTTTTCATCTAGGGAGTTAAACCAATCCAGGAAATATCTGGGTTTAAATAGTCAAATATAGATATCTTAATTTTCTTAAGTTCCTCCTTGAACTGTTCATATTTCTTTCGTTTTTCGTGCCTTTTTTGGGTACCTGACTTGTGCTTATATCCAGAAGATGATGGCCCTTGATCAGCCATGGTTTGGTATATCCGTATATACACACAAAAATTCACTGAAACAGTATTTTAATAGCTATAAACCGTTTTTTTTTTAACTGCTGATGGTTTCGATTATGAAAAGGCCTTTGATTCAGTGAAACCATCAGCCGTTAAAATGGCTTTGAAATCTTCCGGTGTTGAAGATGCATACATTAATATTATTAATAACATCAATGAAAATGCAAGTGCAAAGATTCGGCTTTTTGAGAATACAGCACATGTAAAAATTGGAAAGGGAGTGAGACAAGGTGACACCATATCTCCCAAGTACTTTACTGCCACATTGGAAAATGTCTTTCAATCCCTGAACTAGGAAAACAAAGGGATAAAGATTAATGGAGATTATCTAACTCACCTTCGTTTTGCTGATGAAGTAGTCATTTTTGCAACAACACCCATCAGAGCTGCTGAGTATGATCCAGGAACTTGCTGACAAGAGTAAAGAAGTGGGACTAAAAATGAACTTTCAGAAGACAAAAGTGATGTACAATGTTTTTACAAGAAATGAAGATTTATCGATTGATGGAGAAAAGCTGGAGGTAAAAAATACGTACGTTTATCTTGGACAGCAGATATCAAGTGAGGGTCACATTGATGAAGAAATTAATTGGCGTATAAAACTTGCCTGGAGAGCTTTTGGAAGAAACAGCATAATTTTCAAGAGGAATATGCCATTATGTCTTAGAAGAAAAGTGTTTGATCAATGCAACATTCCAGTGCTTACGTGTGGCGCAGAGACATGGACCTTAAACTAAAAGAGACATACAAAGGCTGCAGACAACTCAAAGAGGCATGGAGAGGTGTAACCAGGAGAGATAAGGTCCTGGTAATTTAGCTGATTGTTCCGCTGAAGTTCTAAAGTGAATGTTAACTTTTCATCTAGGGAGTTAAACCAATCCAGGAAATATCTGGGTTTAAATAGTCAAATATAGATATCTTAATTTTCTTAAGTTCCTCCTTGAACTGTTCATATTTCTTTCGTTTTTCGTGCCTTTTTTGGGTACCTGACTTGTGCTTATATCCAGAAGATGATGGCCCTTGATCAGCCATGGTTTGGTATATCCGTATATACACACAAAAATTCACTGAAACAGTATTTTAATAGCTATAAACCGTTTTTTTTTTAACTGCTGATGGTTTCGATTATGAAAAGGCCTTTGATTCAGTGAAACCATCAGCCGTTAAAATGGCTTTGAAATCTTCCGGTGTTGAAGATGCATACATTAATATTATTAATAACATCAATGAAAATGCAAGTGCAAAGATTCGGCTTTTTGAGAATACAACACATGTAAAAATTGGAAAGGGAGTGAGACAAGGTGACACCATATCTCCCAAGTACTTTACTGCCACATTGGAAAATGTCTTTCAATCCCTGAACTAGGAAAACAAAGGGATAAAGATTAATGGAGATTATCTAACTCACCTTCGTTTTGCTGATGAAGTAGTCATTTTTGCAACAACACCCATCAGAGCTGCTGAGTATGATCCAGGAACTTGCTGACAAGAGTAAAGAAGTGGGACTAAAAATGAACTTTCAGAAGACAAAAGTGATGTACAATGTTTTTACAAGAAATGAAGATTTATCGATTGATGGAGAAAAGCTGGAGGTAAAAAATACGTACGTTTATCTTGGACAGCAGATATCAAGTGAGGGTCACATTGATGAAGAAATTAATTGGCGTATAAAACTTGCCTGGAGAGCTTTTGGGAGAAACAGCATAATTTTCAAGAGGAATATGCCATTATGTCTTAGAAGAAAAGTGTTTGATCAATGCAACATTCCAGTGCTTACGTGTGGCGCAGAGACATGGACCTTAAACTAAAAGAGACATACAAAGGCTGCAGACAACTCAAAGAGGCATGGAGAGGTGTTACCAGGAGAGATAAGAAGAGGAACTCGTGGATTCGAAAAATGACAAGAGTGGAAGATATCACGATCAGAGTAAAATCCCTGAAATGGCAATGGGCTGGACATTCTGCCAGAAGGACAGACCATCGATGGACAGTCGAAATTTTAGATTGGATTTCAAGGGACAGGAAAAGACCCAGAAGACCACATGGAAGATGGGTGGTTGAAATTCAAAAGTAACATAGAGGAGACTGTCACAAGACAGACTGTTGTGGAAGAGGCTTGGAGAGACCTTGAGAGACCTTCGTCCAGCAGTGGATTGATAATGGTTGACAATGATCATGAAACCGTTTGATTTAAAGTTATTCCCTGACATCACGTATGTAACACCAAATCACTAAAGAATCTAAAACCGAACAATTTAGCTAAAAAAATCTTGAAAACCGCAGAAACTAACAACTTATACACAGAAGGCAGCCGACTAATTGAAACAGTTTTGCTAACGTCACGTGCCAGGTAGCCGCCTGTAAAAGATTTCCCTCACGCACAACACAACATAATTTCATTATGAAAAAGGAAATGTCTCTTCATTAGTTGTGTTGAAATAAAATCAAGCCTACAGCTTTATCTCTTACCGTGTGGTGTCTTCCATCCTATTGCTGTAGTAATCCATAAACTGATGCACATCAATAACGAGTATTTTTTACTTTACTTTAACAGCACACACCAAACCAAAAAAAAAAAACATGAGACAAATCCTTGATAAAACATGAACTCTATTTAAGTGCTCTTCTCCCCTGCTCCAGCGCCCTCTCACAGTAGCGTCATCAGCAATGCATTATGCTATCTCCTCGTGTAACTCTTAACTGTGAAATGTGTATGTGATTTTGAAATATTAAATCTGTGAGCGTCAAATAGAGATGTGTGATCAATCATTGCGACGTAACAGTAGCCAACACCTTTCAGGCAGAGCCCTCCTGGCGCCCCCCCCCCCCGCACGCACTCGAGTGGTGTTTGTCCCCCTTATGGGCGACCCTGCTCTCTCCCTTCCCTGGAACCAGTGACTAAATTGGGGACGGGCGATTGCTTATGGCCCATCGACTTGCCCAAGGGGGTCATTAAAATTCCAATAAAAAAAATAAAAAGCAGCTCTCATTTTTTTTCCTTCCCGTTCGTTGCTTCCACTTACCGTGTCACATGATTACGTAAGTCAATCAAGGAGATAGATCATATGTAAAGGATTTTAGGAAGGGACTGTCCTGACCCCAGGTTTTAAACAACCCTTAGAAATAGGAAGCTAGGAGATTTGGGCTGGAGTGCCCGATAGGAAAAGTGATACGGAAGCGGGGTAGAAATGGGGAGGAAGACGCCCATATTTATTACTAGGGGGCCAGTACCCGGGGTCAGACGGCTTAACGTGCCCATCCGACGCACGGCGGGTATTTAGTGGTTCGAACGTTCCTACCTGCCCAGGATCGAACCTGAGGTTATCTCCATGGCAGTCATGAACGCTGACCACTAGGCCACCCACGGCCCTTCAGTCAAGGAGCGTTGAGCACATCGAGCTTATATTAGATGGAGACACCACTCCTATCCACGCAGCATTGGCCACCATCAGTCACCGTCCGTGCTGCAAGTGACGTCACATCCAGGCATGAGGCTGGTTTGAAACTACGGAAGCCGCTAAAGCTACGCGACGTATAGACAGATAAAATGAGGGATTTAATAATGATCAATTATACAAGCTTACTGTTTTATCAATTGTGCAAATAAAAATGTTTTTTTCTTCTTAATTTCACAAGATTTCAAAAAAAGAAACGAAAGAAAGACAGAAAACCAGCATTTCTTGAATGATTTATCTAAACTCGAAGACGTTATAAAACAAAAATCGAAATGCAATTTTTTCACGGTAAGGTAAGGTGCTGAAAAAATAGTAATACTTGCCTGACATGTGCAGATAGTTCAACATTTTCAGTATTCTCACTATTTTAAGTTTTTAAAGTCGAAAATATTTCCTTCAAATTTTACGGGAAGTGAAAGGATTGTTATTAAGTGGTCATATTTTTGAAATCTCGCTGCTGTATAAAATAATTCAATCTTTATTCAACCAGAAAAGGGGAAATAGATAAAAAAAAATACAGGTACATATATATTTCATATAAATAAAAGTTACTATCCTCACATCATATTAGCCTTCAAAGACATTACCTTATGATATAACACATATGATATAACAGGTACAGGTGCCATAGTTTTAAAGCAGGTTACTTATTTTCCATTACATTTAAAACTACACTCGGTACCTACCAACATAGACTCACATCTGTTTATGTCCACTGCTATAATTACAACAAATAAAAGAAATCATCTTTAAAAAGAGCTAACTCATCACTTTTATGTATACATATAAATGTGACATAACCCATAAATATAAACTAGATGGTTACACACACACACACACACACACACACACAAAAAAAAAACTTTCCAGGGAACAGCTCCTAATATTAAAAAAATGTTACATATATCACTCCAGAGTAGACCCACAAAGCTTAATGGGCATATATGTACCCGTACAGGATATAGTTATTATATATATCCGAAAAAACATAACATTACATTCCACCACAGTTCAAATACATTATAACAATAGCATAGCCGGAATTACCCTTTTACGAGAAAACCAAATAATAATTATTATTTTACAAAAATAATTTCAGTAGTTGGGTCAAAC
Source organism: Macrothele yani (assembly GCA_039090855.1). Classification (NCBI taxonomy): domain Eukaryota; kingdom Metazoa; phylum Arthropoda; class Arachnida; order Araneae; family Macrothelidae; genus Macrothele; species Macrothele yani. Next base: position 162,488,781 of record CM077009.1, read on the forward strand.
TACTGAACCTGTTAGTGTTTGATTCAATATTATTGTCCCCAAGGTATATCTGTACAAATCTCACTAAAGATAGAATTTAGAACATTCTTTGTCCAAATAACTGCTATTATTTTTACATACAGTTGTAACAGCACCTCCTGTTAATTTAACAATTAAAATAAGACAGAAAATTAATACTATTCACAATAAAAACCTTTTATTCTCACATACATAAACAGCGATATATACGCCTGCATATTTCACAACCACTAAATAAAATACTCAATAAAATGTACAATAACTAATGATAGGTCTACTGACATTAAGTTCACTGTTAGTACACTTAGCATTTGAATGTTTTTAATGAGCTCTATGGCCAACAGTGACTTTCTAAGATTTTATACAGCTTGCTATTGTGGTCTTTACAGCATTAGGAAACAACTCATTGGGGTAAGTGAGCATTACTGGGGACTATTGTGTTAAGGAGTTCTTCCCATCATCTGCGGATAAGTCCATTTCTACGAAGACTATTGCTCATTGTTAACATCCCCCAAGGATACAGAAAGCCAGTATTCTCAGGTGATGTTGCTATGATCTTCTGACAAATGTGACAGCTTAGAATCCATGGACAGACCTATTGGCCTTAACATTGTGTGTAGGGAAAAGTTGTTCTAACTCACAAAAATCACACACAAAGGAACTCACAAGCCCCACTAGGAAAATATAAACCTTAGTGACAGTGCAAAGTCCCTAGATTACAATGATGCATTTCTCAAATACATATTTTTGAAATGTTACTTCTCTATTCATCAAAGATTTATTACATTAATGTAGAGTCCCTAGCTTTATGTGGTTCTTTAAAAACACACAACACATTAATTAAAAACAGAAAGTTTCTTTCTTTTTTTTTTTACCATCATGAAGTTTTATTATTATGGACAGAATTGTACCAGGATGGGCAGGTAATATATAATCCTTAAAACAATGACCAGTTGTTTTTTTTATAATTTTACATTGGTTTTGCCATTAATAATGGTGCAGCTCATGTGTTTGGAGCTTAATTTATTCTATGCATTCCGCCATTGTAGTATTGCATTAGAAAAAAAAAATATATATATATATATAGTGCCAACAAGCAATAAATAATAACACACACGATACACAGTTTAAATGTGTTCCATGATAATTTACAGTAGGGGAACCTTGGGAGGGAAAAAAAGAACTGATCCTAAGATCTGATGAAATATTGTTGTTTTCTCAAGTTTGTTTAAAACTATAACCAAAATATTATTAATAAATATACAAGTAATGAACCCTGAAAATCATAAGGTATGATTTTGACACTTTGGGCACTCCATATAAAATCAAACCTATATACTGTATCAGTTATTAAAGAAGGTAAGTGTGAATGTATTTATTTACTGCAAATTTTCACTTTCATACTATTCAATATTTCAAATACAGAATTTGCATTTGTCTGTTCCATAACAACATGCACTTAATCAATATGTGCCAGTACTATATATTATATGTTATTCCACGAATGGGCTCCTGCTAATTAGTAAAAAAAAAAAATAAATCCAAATTTGTCAACTGACATTTCCCTGAAGTTATTGTTCATATTAAAACAAACAAACAAAAATTAAGTACAGTATACAGCAACTTACCATTATGTCTTAAAAGAAAAGTGTTTAGTCAATGCAATCCTCCAGTTCTTACTTCTGGACCAGTAAGCAATAATGCAATCAATCCTCCAGTTCAATAATTAATCAATGCAATCCTCCAGTTCTTACTTGTGGACCAGTAAGCAATAATGCAATCAATCCTCCAGTTCAATAATTAATCAATGCAATCCTCCAGTTCAATAATTAATCAATGCAATTCTCCAATTCTTACTTGTGGACCAGTAAGCAATAATGCAATCAATCCTCCAGTTCAATAATTAATCAATGCAATCCTTCAGTTCTTACTTGTGGACCAGTAAGCAATAATGCAATCAATCCTCCAGTTCAATAATTAATCAATGCAATCCTCCAATTCTTACTTGTGCACCAGTAAGCAATAATGCAATCAATCCTCTGGTTCAATAATTAATCAATGCAATCCTCCAGTTTAATAATTAATCAATGCAATCCTCCAGTTCTTACTTGTGGACCAGTAAGCAATAATGCAATCAATCCTCCAGTTCAATAATTAATCAATGCAATCCTCCAGTTCTTACTTCTGGACCAGTAAGCAATAATGCAATCAATCCTCCAGTTCAATAATTAATCAATGCAATCCTCCAGTTCTTACTTGTGGACCAGTAAGCAATAATGCAATCAATCCTCCAGTTCAATAATTAATCAATGCAATCCTCCAGTTCTTACTTGTGGACCAGTAAGCAATAATGCAATCAATCCTCCAGTTCAATAATTAATCAATGCAATCCTCCAGTTCTTACTTGTGGAAATAAAAAGGACATACAGATGTTAAGAACAACTCAAAGAAGCATGTAGAGATGCATGCTTGGTATAACCAGGGAAGACAGAAACAGGAACTGATGAAGGCCAGCGGGTGACCTAGTGGTCAACGTTCGTGACTGCCACGGAAGGGACCTCAGGTTCGATCCCAGGCAGGTATGAACGCTTGATCCACTAAACATCTGCCGTGCGTCGGATGGGCACGTTAAGCCGTTGGACCCCGGGTACTGGTCTCCCGATAATAAATAAGAGCGTCATCCTCCCCCTTTCTACTTCGCTTCTGTGTCACTTTCCTATCGGGCACTCTAGCCCAAATCTCCTAGCTTCCTATTTCTAAGGGTTGTTTAAGACCTGGGGTCAGACACTCCCTTCCTAAAATCCTCTACATATGATCATGATCAAAGAACTCATGAATCCAAGTAATGACAAGAGAGGATGACAGCAAGATTAAAGTAAAGTCTATAAAATGACAACGAATGGGATACATTTCTAGAACTGACCACCATTGGACAACTGAAATATTAGACTGGATACCAAGGGGCCGAAAAAGACAGTGCGGAAGTTTTGTGGATGAAATTTGAAAACTTGTTTAAGTAACATGCAGGAGACTGGCTTATGACTGAAAATTATGGTAGAAACTTGGGGAGAACTTCATCCACCAGTGGATTGGTAATGGTTGACGATGATATACATATAGGGGAAGAAGCATTAACAAAACAAAAAATCTCATAAAAATCAATATGCCCATCATGCCTACATTTACTGATTTTTGTGTAATACAAGTTTTGTTAGGTTTGAGCTTACATTCATTCATATAATTTTCTGTGTAGCTTGTTTAGCTGCATGGTGCAATCTAATATTCTCTTATATTTAGTTTTTTGTTTTATGTTGTGACATGATTAATAAACCTCTCGCACTTCCCACTTGTCAATTTATTATTTTTGTGGTGTCAAAAATGGGAAAAGGTTGTCCCCCACCCACCACACAATTTCATTTCCAGCTGGAGAATGGGTTACAGAAGCAACTAACTATATAAAATGCTCATAAAAATGCACAGGTAGCATGCTCTTATTCTCATCTAACCATTCTACCTAGTCACTGAATAAATGTCTCGCCTATTTACTTCACTAAAGCGGCGACAATGTTATGCGTACCCTAGAAATTTTGATACCAGTGTGGGCTACAGTGACTTTATTTACATATAACCCTAAGTACAGCAAAAAATACCCAGTCATGTGATTAAATGCCTACACATATGCAACCAGTGCCATCTAGTGCTTTAAAAATGAAGTGATGCATGGCTGTAACTAAAAATTGAAAGAGTAAGTTTCAGAAAAGACTAGCATATTAGGTAACATGAAAAATGCGGTTAAGAGTGTAGTGAATATTAAGAAATATATATTTCAATGGGCTTCACTCAACTTCAGAAAAGCAGATAGACATTAAAATTATTCAGAAAGAAAATGCGAGTTTATAAATTTTCTCTGTTAAATATTGCTTAAAAACATGTAAAAACAAGTGCAATATTAAATGTTTTCCCTCCTGGTAGCACAACTTAGAAGTAAAATAAATGATGTGTTGTAACTTTCAAAATGCAACTGGTGTATACATTTGACTTCAATTTAATGTGTTTCTCAACGTCTGGTTTGGTTTTAGACAACTGAATTAAGAAATGAAACTATTAACAGTTTGCGCAAGTTCTAAAGCCGCCCGGTGGCGCAGTGGTCTAAGGCGCTGGCTGGCCTCTGATCATTCGTCCGTAAGGGTCCGGGTTCAAATCCCGGTCAGACATGGATGTTGTGTTTGTCTTACGGCACTGGCTCTCTCTTTTACCTGGAACCAGTGACCCTAAATTAGGGACGGGCAACTGGTTATAGCCCATTGAGTTGCTCACGGTGGTCGTTAAATCTCCAATAAAAAAAAAAACAAAAAAAAACTAAAAGTGTACAATTTTTTTTTTTTTTTTTTTGATTGGAGGTTTAACGACCACCGTGAGCAACTCAATGGGCTATAAGCAGTCGCCCGTCCCTAATTTAGGGTCACTGGTTCCAGGGAAGGGAGAGAGCCAGTGCCGGAAGACAAACACAACATCCTTGCCTCACCGGGATTCGAACCCGGACCCCGTTCGGACGAATGATCAGAGGCCATCGCTTAGACCACTGCGCCACCGGGCATCACCCCCTAATAGCTTAGAAGGCCCGCGCACCGAACGCCGGATGCTGCGTGACGTAGGGGAGAGTAGGCTGATGTCCGTGGTGGGTGGTCGAGCATGCATGAGCTTGCTCACTCTGTGTAAGCGTGACTACGGATGTGCGTGGTTGTTGTTGTCAAATTGTCAACTAAATTTATTTTCATAGAGGAATATTAAAAGTATTCAAATTTCCTACTAATGGGGAGGTTCTCAGAAAATGGCATACAGCAATAAAGCGTGAAAATTTTCAACTCTAAGGTATGTGGAAACCTTTTGTTAACCTTATTTTAAACTACTCGTAAAATAAAAATTTTGAACTAGAAAATTTAAATTTGGCTAATTTTATAATCTATTGCATTTCACAGCGGGAAGTCAAAGCACTGAAAAGATTTTTGAAAAATGAAATTTATGTTTGTAATGGAAAGAATAGATTACTTGTGTTGTTATAGTAACCCATAACATGTTTTTGCCAATGTATCAAATAAGTTCAAAGTAAAAAATGTATATTTAGGAAGGGGTTTTAAACTTTATTATGGACACAGAATAATAAGGGTTGCATGTTTTTGATCCCAAGAGTAATATGTTGATACATTCGTACTTAGTTATTTAACTGTTTAGGCAGTGCCAGATTAACTTTTTTGGGGTCCCTATTTCTGGGCACAAGTGCTTGTAAAATACCTATATCCTATACGAAATATATGTATGCCATGTACACATCTAACATGCCTATGTCCTTTATATAAATGCTAAGGCCTTGTGGCCATGTGAAATACATCTTTTGTGTTTGCAGACATGGAGAGTTGCATTGAATTATCATTTTTAATATTTATTACTAAAGGAACACAAACACTGAATCAAGTATAGACAGCAAAAATTAGATATGAATGCACAAAAACAGAAGTTCACACATAGTTCAGGAGTAAGTTTGCCTTTAAAATGTCTGTTTAAAGATTTTGAAGCATTTTTCTACAAACCAACACATTGAAGAACTCTCGTGTGAGCAGTGTGTATGCTCTATCTGTGGTAGGATGGGAATTTATCAGAACCATTCAATTTCTTAAAAATTAGGTGAAATATATCAATACTACCTGGGCAAGAAATTATTTACTTGCCCATGTAGTAAAAGCTGGATGCGCAGGAAAATGTATCTTTTAAGATAACGAACCAGAACCCTATTTTTTTTTAAGTTAAAAATATGAACTGTTTTAACATGTTTGCACTTCCATTTTAAGGGTCTGTATTACAAATGTTCAATGAACAAACGTGTGTATATCAATTTTTAAGATGCTGATGCTAAAATTGGTATGAAATGGTACGATAATGAAACTGGTGTTTCGGAAATTTAGTGATTATGCCATGTTCCTTTTGTTAAAGTTTTCTCCCTTTGTCACTAAACATGAGAGGCCAGTTACATCAGAGGCATGCATACTGTTGTTTATTATAAACAAAATTTGGAGCAAAACTAGGTTTCCGATTTCTGGGCGTAGAGCATAACATAATTAAAGATGTGATATTACTCTTTCCTTGGTACTTCGTAACAATAATACAACTTCCATTAATTAACAATGACATGTGATGACAGTCTTTTTTTTCTTGTGTAGTAGGAAATTTCATTACAAACTTTTTTATTTTAAAATTTAGTTACCATGCACAGGCAATTAGATGTTTTATTTACCTGCCCAGACGAATGATTTACATGCTCTGGGCATCTCGGGCATGGTATTTTTAAGCCTTGGATATTGTTATTTTTAAGAGAAAAAAAAGTACGTGGATCAACATGAATCCACATATTGTGGAAACTATGTTCTAAACAAACAAGATTTTTAAAATACAAGTAGAAATATATACTCGCTTCTTTTTTTTTTTTTTTTTTGAAAACATTTGCTTAAAATGAGAGATGAACTTTTTATTCATTTATCTAGACTTATCTGTTTCCAGACTTCCTGCACTGTGTCTTCACAAGCTACAGCAATAATAACTGGAACTAATATATCTCATATTATCCGATAACTACTGGAAAGTGTGCTTCCAAACGTGAGGGTGGGTGTCAATTTTTGTATGGGGAAAAACTTCAATCCTTCATAGAATTTATTTTGAAACCAAAATCATAAAAAAAAGGAAAAAACAATCTTTTTCAATAGCTTTAGCAATGACAAAACATTTGTGCAAAATTTTATACCATTGCTTTTTATAGTTTCTGAGAAAATGGTACATCAAGTTAGTCAATTTGTAATGAAACATGTACATCTTTTAAAATACATCCTATAGTACCAAAACAATCGCTTAGATTTATTAAGTACAATAACTGCATGTGCATTTGTCACGTTCTCAAAAAATATAATAATTATCTGAAAAAATACTTTAAGAAATTATTGGAACAAATTTCAGATTTTCTTAGAAACTTGTCTTTGAAATTCTTCAAGGAACAGCTAACGGACACTTAATCAAATTGTGCTTGTGATACACAAAGAACTGCACAACCATAATTATATGTACATTGGCAGTTTTCCTGAATACTTCTTGAAAATCAAATTTCAGGAAATTTCTGCCAATAAGTTACTTGTATTTTTCCAGATAAAAAGAAATGCTTATATTGTGGATCCAAATAGTTTTGCTTGATGCTACTAATATACTTAATACATTGAGAAGGTAACTTTTTTGAAATAGTGCTCTGGAAGACAAAAATTATAAACTTTATATTTGCTTATCAAAATGAAGTTGTCCAAACACGTAACTAGGTGGTACTAAAATTAGGAAAACTTGTTATGTCATTATTGTACGTTTAATAATGTAGCAATTGCATAATTTTCTTGAAATCTTAATTTATTTGATGCAATCAGTGGATCAAGCAGCAATTCACTGTATGTATGTTAAAACGTGTTTAATTGAGCCTTTGGTAATAATTAAAAAACACAGAAAAAAGTTCAGTTTTTCTTGACCTTTTTTCATATATTAGTGATCACGGATTGCATATAAAATACATTTTCACTAAAGGAATTATTTCATTACTAAAATTTTCATAGTCATAAGTTTGCAATGAATGAAAAATCTGTTTCCTTAAATATGTCAATCGACATCTTTTGAAACGACGGCGATACTTCGTAATGGACCCTCAAACTAATCTTTTCAAGTACAAGAACGATTTGTTCACAAGTACAGGAATCGTTCGGCTAACTGTAAAGACACTATAACTTCAAGTGAAACTACGACAACAGTTTATAATTTCGATTATAGGAATGGTTTATCACTTCCAGTGAAATGACAGGGATGCTTTCATTAAGTTGACGAATCTGTGTTGCTTACCCTTTCAAGTCGAAATTATTGCTACGCTAAATTTGATGTAATTTCTTTTTCTTCTGTATTTTAAAAGATTATTAAACAAACTTGTTAACTCTGCAGTTATTTGAAAACTAACACACAAGTTCTTATTTAAATGCAGTGAAACACAGAATGAACGCACGACCTGGTTAAGTGGTGTACGTAAAGACGCGTTCGTTCGCACATCGCCGTAATGCCCCTCTCCGCGACTACGGACTACTCAAGGTTAACTAGAAAGACAGGCTCCGGTGCCGAGACGAGCTACGGAGGTCACGTGACCACGGTAGTGCTGTTGTCGTCAGCCTCGGCGTTGGTTTTTGAGTCAACGAGCAAGGAGATTTGAAGCTGCGTTTTTGATGTTCAAAAACGAACCATAAGAGAATAAATTAAACGTTTAAAAAGACCAGAATTAAAATTAATCAGTCCAGTTTTTCACTGAAGTGAATTATTTAATACTTCCTATCTTGACAAACTTTCACTTCACTGAATTAATAATCCCGTATTTTTTTCGGTGAAAACAAATTTGATTTTTTTTTTCGGTGCGTAAATACAGCTATAGCACGCACTACACACACAAGTACACAATTTATAAACGATTTTCCCTTAAAAATATATACGCTAAAAATTATTCGCCTTCCGCCACTATAAAGTTGAAAATAAAAGTTTCCCATTTCGATCTAGAAGTTCGCCATAGGTATGCTGGAAAATTATGAGAATCGTGATTTTTAAGGACTTTTTATGACTAATATACATCATTTTCCAGGTTTGATTTTTTTAAATTTTTACCATATGTATTATAAATATATGCGTTTATTGTAATAAATTAATATAGAAAGAAAAAGTTACCTCAATAACTGTGAAACAGCTAAGATTGATTCTCCACCACCCACTTATTTTTTCTCTACACAGTGAGTTTATTATTGTTGCATTCTTATTTTACTTAGTAATATCATAAACCAAAAACAAAACATCAATTATGATTAATAACTTTTAGTAAACACTTTAAGATTTATTAAGCTTTCTTTATTAACTGAACCAGTTCATCCAATTTTGTTTTCTTTTTTTTTTTTTTTTTTTTTTTTCCTGTTCCTAAAACTGTTTGACTTTGTAATGAGCTATGAATTCCCTGTATTTTCTTCTGAGCAGTCAGTATTTTCCATAAGGCTTGCTATAGTGTTCCCTCCTGGCTGGGGAATCCTTGAAACGCCAATAGAGTGAAGAAAATAACTCGTTTAAATTCTATTCAAAAACCTTTACACTGTCTTGAAATGCACCATTGACAATATGTAGTCCGCAACTTCGAATGTCAATGTATCCATTGAATCCTCACGTAGCTGATTTTGCAGCACGTCGTAGAACTTCGAGTTGACAGCTGGACCATCCATAGACACCTGGATTAGTTTTCTCAAGCTTTAGCTTTTCAACACAAAAATTAAAGTTTTCCAAACCGATGTCAGCTGGTGCACACTTTAAAAATTTTGATCCATAGCACCTAGTAATAACTTTATCATAAACTATGAAAGAACAAGAATATCCATTTGTTTGCATTGAGTTTTCCTATTTAAACTCTTGTCAAATAACAGAACAAATTCATCATGATTTACATATTCTGTTAACAAAAACAGAAAATATGGTGAAATAGCATAACAACAAAGATGTGCATTTTTATTTTCACCATATGTCTTTTGCTATACGGCTGTCAGGAAATATGGCAAAAAAAGTTTGTCTTTTTGTTTGCACGAGTTATATGCAGAGTAGCAAAATGTAGATGTAAGAGCGCATGCTCTACGCTGATAGTTTCCAAATTGTTAGCGGATTTTGCCGATAGTGTTTGCTGGTAGATTAAAAACAATGAAAATGTTATTTACAGCATTTAAAACACTTGCTCAAGAATTTACTAATATTAATATACTTAATTTGATTTTAACTAGAAAAACTTTGAATTCTTTTGTTTATACAGACATTTCTGGCCTCTGGATTTCATTGAGACCTGGTTCTCAATGTATAAGCCCTGTATCAAAAGTTTTGTTTACACAAAAACAGTTTCAATTTTATTGCCAGGTTCTTCTTAAAGTTGCCAGTTATTAAAATCTTTTTCTTATGTATTTTGTAAGTCTACTAGTTTTGAATTAAGCTGGTCAAAATGCTATTTATAATTTTTGAAGGTTCATTAATGGAAGTGTTTTTCTGGGTATAAAAACTTTCTTTAATTAGTCTCTTGTTTTTATGAGGTTTATAGTAAAATATTTTAATGTTTTACCATAAAGGTCCATTTCACACATATTGCAGAACTTTCAACTGTAATGTACTTATTTTGGCCTCATCGGAATCTGTAATGTTCTAGTAATTATTTAATGTTTTATTAATTTTTCTTTAAATTATGTAATTCTATTTTTATCATGGTTTGTGCTTCGCTGGTTTGCAGCAAGTTTTCTATTTCAGGGGTTGTGTACGCAGATACATTTTATTTTTATACAACTCTGGTTATATGAATAGTTGCTATATATAAGTTTCATAGCCCACAGTACCTCTGATCTCAGATATTCCGTGTGGGGTCACAAAAGCTCCCACATTAGTATTGCTTCAGCTTGAAGCTTACGTTTCTTTTCATGAGCTTTACGGGAGACAGCTTTTCCACGTGGCATTGCACTTTCATGTAATCACTAATGGTGGTTCGTGTAGAAATAGCAGCATTTGCACATTTATCAAGTTCCAAATGTATTTTACCTTTCATGCAGCTTTTCAATCCAGATACACCCATGTTGGAAATATCAAAGTTTCTCTAACCAAACTTCTTGGAATACACGTTTTCCAGTTATACTCCAAAAGAAGGAATAAATAATCCATAACCAACGATCGAACAACAAACCACAACCTCGTTGTTTAATGAACAAAGTAACAAACGTGAGCGATAGAATGGAAAACACAAACAGGTGAACACGAACAAGCAATAAAATATGGAGCTCAAAGATTAAAGTACCTAACGAGCGTTTCTCAGGACACGTAACAGCGCGAGCGGTATTGGTTATTAAGCCCACGTGGCCACTGCTAGACGCTGAAGCTTCAGCGGTGGAGACATACTTTTAACGGAGAGTGCTCCCGCGTACACCCATAATACATTTTGCAAGTCTATGAAAGATGTTCCCATTGACTATTTCATCTCACTTCATAGTTGTACACATAATTCATGCTAATCAGTCACTGCTCACAGAATTTATGCGTTTTGGTTAGTTTTTGATAATAAAAAAAAATCAACTTACCTTCAGGCGGCAGTCTTCCAATTTTCTGGGACATGAAGCAAGAAATACTATCAAAAAGAGACAGATGGGCACAATTTTTACATATGTGCCACAAATGCCTATTTCAAATAGTTTCAAAGAAGGCAGGTGCTGGTCATCACTAGCTGCAACTGTATTCAGCTTCAGAATATTTCCCCCAACTTTATGTTTTTCCTTATCAGGTTGTAGGAACCTGCATCATCAAAATTTGCCACACACACACACACACACACACACACACACACACACACACACACAGCAATTTTATTTTATAAAACACTAACCATGTGAAAAATCAAGGTTGGCAAGGTTGGTAACAAAGACATTTGACAATGCTTTCCCAAACACTCCAGCATTAAAATTACAATTTTACCACTAGCTAACACTTTAATACTAACCTGCAATTTCATTTACAATAAAAACACATACTAACTTTTCAATTTTTTAATTTTTCTAGCAGTACATTTATCATTATCTCTAAAATCATTCCTAACTTTAATTAAATTATTAATCATAATTTTGCTCGAACGCAAACATATGCCTTCTAATACACTACGAAGGTTTTTTTTACAGATGCATTGTTCTGTTAATCGGCATAAAAAATATCATGCTGTGAAAGTTTAATAGCACTCAGTTTGTACAACAGGGAGAGTTGATTTTGAACACTGTAAAACTTTTCAGCAAAGGACTCAATTTTTTTTAAAACATGCCAGACTACAGCAGTAGCATATAAAGCACACTCAGTAGGAACAACTAACTTACCTCTGTCTAATTCTTTAATCAATTCACAAGGTACTGAGGAAACTTCAATATCAATTTCTTTATCAGACTGTAACCAAAATGTGCACTCAATGCATTTACCTAATTGTAACTGTTTCCTAACTGTAAAACCACAAATGTATGTTAAATTTATTAAAATATCATTGGGCACACTCTCTAATGTGAAATCTTCATCCAACACGTTAAGAAAGGGAGATACATCAACATTGTAAGTGCAGTCTTCTTTACAAGGAAGTAGAGTTTTCAAGTGTACATTACCATTGAGGGAACTTAAAAGTACCATACTTTTGAACCTTAGTTTCCGCTCACTTTCAAGAAGCTGCACAAAGCTTATATAATAATTTGCTCCACTCAGCTGCCTGTAGTTTCCAAACCTACCTTCCAAATCGTCATTCTGGAACTTCCCAAGTAACAGATAATCAACTTTATACATTTTAAAAAGATAGGGTACAAGTTCTAAAAAAGTATCAGTAGTTGTAATTAATGACTGAAATGTTTGTGCAGTTAAAGCATCGGCAATGGGGACCGTGGTCCTCCATTTTTTAACCACAAAGACATGGATTTAAAAAAATTTAATTGAAAATCTTCATTCTCTCTAATTGGTTCCCTATATTTATCATTAAATCGCTTACCTTCAAATGCACTCTGCACATTTGCTATTTTCCACCATGTAGAAAAAATCTCTATAAACTGACAAGTTGCCTCATAACCAGGGAACATGGCATGCTTACTTGTTGCAATGCACTTTAGAGCGGCAATATTTTTTTCATTTATTATTCGCAGAGCAAATTTCACATTTTGCTTTTGTACACTTGAAGGATACAAAACTTTAGCAGACAAAAGATGACCATATTTAGCAAGAGAATTTTTTTCTAATTCATATAATAATTCTAGATGTTTATATTGAGCTTTTAAAAGCAAATCATTATTGACCATATCCGGAAATATGATGCAACGATTCTCACCTTTTTTTGTTATCCAGTTATTCCTAATACACTTAATTATATGAACAGAATCAAATACAAAAAACAATAACCTGGAACTGTCAACAGGGTGAATAATACTTGGTTGCAGAATTTTGTTAGGGGTTAAAAGTTCAAATGCTTTCCTATTAATTGCATTATTATCAGAAATCAAGGAAAGAACTTGAAAGCCAACCTTTTCAATTTCAACAATTACATTCAAAATCATCAATTTTAACTGTTCAGATGTTAAACTGTGAACAGGTGTAATACTTACCACATCTTTATATTTTGAAAACAAAGCTAAAATCATAAAGACTTGTGCAGTTTTTGCAGTTTTGCTGACATCAAACTGGCTACTACCAAATATTGATCCACCTTTGAAACTCATTTGTGATTCAATGTATATTTCATCTAATAACAAGTTCACAACAAGCTCGTGTTATTTTAAGTGTTGAATTTTATTTTTCAAATATGTAACACTGCCTTGAAGAGTACTGCCTGAAATGGAAAATCTGTTAATTAGTTTTTGCAAGTTACGGGGATGTGGAAGGTACAAACATTTACTTTTGTAGAGGGCATAGTACGTTGAAGAAGAGTGGACATATATCGAAGATGCTAGAACCATGGTATTATTGCTATAATTTCTTCGGTTTTTTGGCATTTGGTGAATTTTTAACTGCTCACAAAACTGTAATTGAGGTGAATCAGAAGACTGCAATGCGACAATAGCTGAATCTACAACATTTACTTCATCCTGCGTAACTGTTTGTTTTTCAACAAATGCTACCAATTCATCAAAATCATTTAGAGAATTCAAAACCTTCAAACTCTTAGGCAACCTGTTTTTACTAATCTTAATCTTACCTGCATAAATTTCAAATTCAAGATCATTAAATACAACAATGGATCCTGCAAGACAAGGTAAAGAACATGTAAAATCAACATAACAAAAAATAGTTTTACGATCATTACTTACAACTGTCCATTCCCTTTTGAATTTGTCTTTGTTTTCAAGATAATGCGTAATCAGATCCTGAGAGCAATTAATTTTTCTTTTCTCCAAATACTTGTTGTGATCTAAAAGACTTTGCTTTATAGCATTCTCAAAGTGAGATTCTTCCACATCTGCAAGCCTTCGAGTTGTACTAGGTGCAGCAGTTAAATAATGTGGTGCATTAGGGAATATTGGGGGCACAGACCCATCCCGCAGTGCTGGCACTTGTCGCTCAAATTCTTTTAACTCTCCATTGACAACCAGTTTGTCGACACGAATTACACACGATTCATGAAAATGCTTGATACAAACAACTGGATTTTTCTTACCTGTAAGATCTGTGGGAATTTTTCTAAGCCACTGACTCCTTAGGGGTTCTTTCTTTGGCAACTGAAACGTAGAGACCTTTTCATTCTGGCTTCTATAGTTTGATTTGCAACCAAATACACTACAAGTTCTGGGCATGATCTGTTTTTGTATTTGGGCTTTAATTTATCAATCTGTTGTTTACAAAGAAAAAAAAAAGAGCATTCAGGAATGTTGTTTTAACTTGTTAAAGGCCTTAGGAGAAACATGAACCCCAGGAGGCCAAATATTACTTCATCTCTGTACACATTAAATACAGTCTACAAAGAAATTAGGGTTTATTTTTTCACTATAACCAGAACCAAATGTTTTTAAATTCTCTGATGTGAGAACACATTCTGTTGCCTTATTTCATGTTTGTCACAGAAAATGGAAAATCAAAGTAACAAACAGGCGATACTGGTGTTTCTGCCAAAAATGAAGCCAAAATTTTAAGTGTAAATAATATAGCAGGAAAATCACTAGAGTAATACTTGTTAACTGTCTTGCAAGTTAAGGAAAATAGTAAAAATTAATCCTAAATCGAGTCTTTCTATGCTAAACGAATGTTAAATTTGTATAACCACAGTTAATGGTATAAAACATTTGTTCAAACGGAAGGCAATCGGAAGGCAATCGTTGAACTCTATTCAGTTATATGTATGTTGCTATGTCTAACAAGTCAGCATTTCGTGAAAAAAAAAAACTGCACAAGATATAAAAATTATCGCTTTGGTTCGAAATATTGTGAATTTAATTAAAATCTAACTATCCCGTAAATCCATTGAGTCAAAGCAATACTAAAACGTATTACACTTTGAAAACTTCAAAACAATATGCAACAACGTGGTGTTCGACTGCCTGACTGAGGCACGTCGCTAAGGTAAATGAAAATAGTTTATTAGCTGCAATTAGAATAAAATAAGAACACCACAAGAGTCCAATCCACGGAAATTATAAAAAAAGTTCCTTCCATTCTTTGTAACTAACAGTTTCTTATCAAATAACTGACAAGCACAGACAGTGAAGTAACGTTTAGGCCTAAATGTGCTACAACTCTAAACCCATTTACAGAAAAAAAAATCACTTTTCTACTTACCAAAATTATTTTGTGTAATCCTTATGAGTGAACATGCACTTTTAAGCACATGTGTGGGATGTTTAATAGATTTATATATTGCACACACACTTCAAAATGTAGAGAAAAATACCACCAGTAACAATGTCAAACGACAGCACACAGACGATAGCGTCAGCCACTGACCCAGCCTCGCGACAGACAGCACTACCGTGATCACGTGATTTCTCTGCACCGGAGCCTGTCTTTCTAGTTAGCCTTGGGACTACTCTAGTGACGTCACAAATCGGTGCGCGGGCCTGTTAAGCTATTAGGGGGTGATGCACCGGGGCGGCATGTACAATTTCAAAGGAGACTTTAAAATCGTCCATTTGTAAGTTGAATAAGCTTTTGAAGCGAAGTCATAATGAGCGCTCATCGTGCTAAATATATATATACAGGGTGATCAGAATCGACCGCACAATAAACCTACCGGACGATTTTTCTTGGCGAATGAAGCCAAAAACCGTTGTCCGACCGGACGTCGCATTCCGAAAACATACGCGCCGAAAGTTTCGTGACGTCACCTCCGGTAACTCACACATTCTCGTTGAAGAGCGACGTGGATAGTTATACAGACGCACGTATCACAAGGCAATCAAGCCGCTCCCGTGGAGCAGTGGTCTAAGGTGATGACTTCTCATCATTTGTCTGAAAGGGGTCCGGGTTCGAGTCCCGGTGAAGCATGGGTGTTTGGTTTGTCCTACGGCACTAACTCTCTCCTTTCCCTGGAGCCAGTGGTCCTAAACTCGGCACGGGCAACTACTTACAGTACACTGAGTTGCTCACGGTTGTCGTTAAACCTCCAATTAACCGCCCCGGTGGCGCAGTGGTCTAAGGCGCTGGCCTATAAAATTCGTCCGTAAGGGGTGCGGGTTCGAATCCCGGTCAGGCATGGATGTTGTGTTTGTCTTACGGCACTGGCTCTCTCCCTTCCCTGGAATCAGTGACCCTAAATTAGGGACGGGCGACTGCTTATAGCCCATTGATTTGCTCACGGTGGTCGTTAAACCTCCAATAAAAAAAAAAAAAAAAAAAAACCTCCAGTAAAAAAAAAAAAAAATTCGTCCGAAAGGGGTCCGGGGTTCGAATCCCGGTGTGGCATGGATGTTGTGTTTGTCTTACGGCACTGGCTCCCTCCCTTCCCTGGAACCAGTGACCCTAAATTAGGGACGGGCGACTGCTTATAGTCCATTGAGTTGCTCACGGTGGTCGGTTAAACCTTCAATGCCGCCCCGGTGGCGCAGTGGTCTAAGCGATGGCCTCTGATCATTCGTCCGAAAGGGGTCCGGGCTCGAATCCCGGTCAGGCATGGATGTTGTGTTTGTCTTACGGCACTGGCTCTCTCCCTTCCCTGGAACCAGTGACCCTAAATTAGGGACGGGCGACTGCTTATAGCCCATTGAGTTGCTCACGGTGGTCGTTAAACCTCCAACCAAAAAAAAAAGAATCGACCGCATAATAAACCTACCGGACGATTACTCGTGGCGAATGAATCCAAAAACCGTTGTCCGACCGGACGTCGCATTCCGAAAACATACGCGCCGAAAGTTTAGGGACGTAACATCCGGTAACGCACATGCTCGTTGAAGAGCGACGTGGATAGTTATACAGACGCACGTATCACATGGCAATCAAGCCGCTCCCGTGGAGCAGGGGTCTAAGGCGATGGCTTCTGATCATTTGTTCGAAAGGGGTTCGGGTTCGTATCCCGGTGAAGCATGGATGTTGTGTTTGTCCTACGACACTGACTCTCTCCCATCCCTGGAACCAGTGGTCCTAAATTCAGGATGGGCAACTACTCACAGACGACTGAGTTTCTCACGGTGGTGTTTAAACCTCCAATTAAAAAAGAAAGGCAATTAACATCTAAAAATGTGGCACGAGGTTGGTATGCAAATTCGAAGGACGTGGTGGCGCGAAACCATTAGTTGTACGCCTGCGCGATACGGCAGGTAGGAATAAAAAGGTTTGGTGACGGTAGCAGGTAAGCTCATACTGCGTTGGTACATTTGACAGTAGTATGGGTAGCGATATGTCGTACAGTTTGAGAGAGTATTGTGACATGTATCTCCTATCGGAAGAATGCCGTGGTTCAGATTGCGTGCAGCAAGGGCCAACATCAAGCAATACCTAGCACAACGGCACCCAGACTCCCAGGTCATACGGCGGCTTGACGCTCGAAAGCGCGACACTGGAAATGCTGTACCACGTCCAAGTGTAGACAGTGGCGCTGGACCCTCTGTTAGAACACCGTCCCTCGAAAGCGCCACACTAGAATTCATAGAGGAGAAGCTAACGACCAGCAGCCGTGCGATCGCGCGACGGTTCGGTGTGCACCAAAGTACCTTACTTGCCGATATCACATGACACGGGTGCAAGGCCTATTACCACAGGATTTTCATCGAAGATAGGTATAATGTGAGTGGCTGCTACAGCAACATGCTGCCGATGATAGTTTTATCGCCAGATCTTGTGGACTGAAGAGGCAAGGTTTACACGGCAGGGTATCTGCAACACCCATAATAGTCATGTTTGGGCATTGGACAATCCGCACGCGACACGTGAACACGCTCACCAGGTCTGGTGGGTTGTTCATATTTAGTGTGGTATTGTGGGCGCTATCCTAGTGGGACCATATTTTCTTCCTGAACGTGTCACAGCTGCCAACTACATGGTGTTCCTACGTGATGTTATGGCGGACTTGCTGGAAAACGTACCATTGGCTGTTCTCCGCAATCTGTGGTTACAGTATGATGGAGCAGCGGCGCATTACGCTGCAAATGTTCTCCAGTGGCTGGATACGGAATATCGCGGTCGATAGTGGTCCTGTCGCACGGCCCGCTAGATCGCCGGATCTTAACCCATTGGACTTCTTCCTTTGGGGTCATCTAAAGGAACTGGTATATCGACGGCGTGTCAACAGCCTGCACAACCTAGTGGCCACCGTACACGCGGCCCTCACAACTGTCACCCCTGCTATGCTGCAACGCGTGCAGATGTCTATTGTTCGGCGGGCTGCCGCCTTTTCCGCACTACAAGGTGGTCGTTTTGGACACATGTTGTATTCTGACACGAATCCGCGTGTTTTATCATTTATGTTGTAAATAAATTACATGTTTTCTGTCAGAGTGATTGGGTAAGTTATTTATAATGTCGGTATTCTTACCGGATGGGACGTCACGAACTTTTGGTGCGTATATCTCCGGAATGCGACGTCCGATCGGACAACGGACAACAGTTTTCGGCTTTTTTCTCCATGAGGAATCGTCCGGCAGGTTTATTGTGCGGTCGATTCTGATCACCCTGTATATCATCATTGTCAACCATTATCAATCCACTGCTGGACGAAGGTCTCCCCAAGTTTCCTCCACAACGGTCTGTCTTGTGCCAGTCTCCTCCATGTCACTCCCGCATATTTACGAATTTCATCCACCCATCTCACATGTGGCCTTCTTCGGGGTCTTTTCCTGTCCCTTGGAATCCAATCTAAAATTTCGGCTGTCCATCGATGATCTGTCCTTCTGGCAGTATGTCCAGCCCATTGCCATTTCAGGGATTTAACTCTGATCATGATGTCTTCCACTCTCGTCATTTTTCGGATCCACGAGTTCCTCTTCTTATCTCTCCTGGTTATACCAAGCATGCACCTCTCCATGCTTCTTTGAGTTGTCTGCAGCCTTTGTATGTCTCTTTTTTAGTTAAGGTCCACGTCTCTGCACCATACGTAAGCACTGGAAGGATGCATTGATCAAACACTTTTCTTTTAAGACATAATGGCATATTGCTCTTGAAAATTATGCTGTTTCTTCCAAAAGCTCTCCAGGCAAGTTTTGCACGCCGATTAATTTCTTCATCAATGTGACCCTCACTTGATATCTGCTGTCCAAGATAAACATATGTATCTGTTATCTCCAGTTTTTCTCCATCAATCGATAAATCTTCATTTCTTGTAAAAGCATTGAACATCACTTTTGTCTTCTGAAAGTTCATTTTTAATCCCACTTCTTTACTCTTGTCAGCAATTTCCTGGATCATACTCTGCAGCTCTGATGGGGTAGTTGCAAAAATGACTACGTCATCAGCAAAACGAAGGTGGGTTAGATAATCTCCATTAATCTTTATCCCTTTGTTTTCCCAGTTCAGTGATTGAAAGACATTTTCCAATGTGGCATTAAAGAGCTTCGGAGATATGGTGTCACCTTGTCTCACTCCCTTTCCAATTTTTATGTGTGTTGTATTTTCAAACAGCCGAATCTTTGCACTTGCATTTTCATAGATGTTATTAATAATATTAATGTATGCATTTTCAATACCGCAGGATTTCAGAGCCGCGGTAACTGCTGATGGTTTCACCGAATCAAAGGCTTTTTCATAATCGATAAAAGCCATGCACAATGGAAGTTCATATTCCCTCGCTCTTTCAATTAGTTCTCTCAGTACATGGATATGATCTATTGTGCTGTAGCCACTCCTGAATCCAGCTTGTTCTCTCGGTTGAGCCATGTCCAGTGTTACCTTCAAGCGGTGTGAAAGAACTTTAGTGAAGATTTTATAAACCACTGATAGGAGGCTGATAGGTCTGTAGTTCCTGAGATCCTCAATGTCACCTTTTTTATGTAGCAGGATCATTGTAGCATTGTTCCAATCCTCAGGAATCTTCCCTTCATTAAGGCATCGAGTGAAAATTTGGGCGAGTACTGTTTCAATTTCTCCACTTGCTTCTTGTATGATGTCTATAGTAATTCCATCTTCTCCTGGAGCTTTCCCCCGCTTCATGTTCTTGATTGCATGAGCAACTTCTGCTGGGAGGACTGGAAGAACTCTGGTACCTTTCATGATGTCTGGAGTACATGTATCATCCCTTTCATATAATTTGGAGTAGAAATCTTTCACTCTTGTCAAAATTTCGCCTCTATTTCTTGTTATAGAACCATCTTCTTTTCTCAGAGCCATAATCTGTTTTCTTCCCTTACTGAGATGCCCCTTTGCTATCTTTAGGCTTTGGTTGTTTTCAATTGCTTTCCTCACTAGCTCACAGTTGAATTTCCTTACGTCTTCAGTGATACTTTTTCGTGCTGTCTTGCATAGCTCTATATATTCCACTTTGGAAGTCACATCTTCTTTAGTTGTCCTCATCTCTCTTCTTTTTTGCATCAACATTTTGGTTTTTCCTGATAATTTGTTTACATGCAACTTGTTCTTAGACCCAGCTAATTTTGTTGCTGTTTCCATAAGAGCTTTGGTTACTTTTCTGTTAACTTCCGAAATATCCACTTCTTCCGATGTTAGGCCTTCTAAAGCAGAGAATCTGTTCTTCAGTTCCAACTTGAAAGTATTATGGTGTTTTTTAAGGTTGGTTATGTCAATACATTTTGTTTGTCTTATGAGCTTGCCACGTTCCAGTTTAGTGTTGAGGTGCATCTTACATCTCACCAATCTATGGTCACTACCTGTGTTGAACTTGTTTAGCACACTGCAGTCTTCGATGACGAATTTTTTGTTACACATAATAAAATCAATTTCACTTGTCGTCCCAATTGGATGTCTCCATGTCCATTTCCTGTGTGGCTTTTTCTTGAAAAAGGAATTCAAGATGAAAAATCCTTCTGCCTCTGCAAACTCAACGAGAGTATTTCCACGCTGGTTTCTGTTGCCGTGACCGAATTTACCTACTGAAGTTTCATTCTGTTGCCGGTGCCCTATTTTTGCATTGAAATCTCCCATAATTATCTTCAAGTGCTGCTTACCTTTATTATTTAGATGACGAATTTCCTCATAAAATTCTTCAATTTCTTCTTCAGGATGACTTGTGGTGGGTGCATAAGTTTGAATAATCTGAGCCTGGTATCTTCTCGATAGTTGGATAACGAGTCGTGCAGCTCTGTCAGAGGAACTTTCAACTTCTACCACTTTATCCTTCAGTTTCTTGTTTATTATAAATCCAACACCACTAGTTCTGCCAGTATCTGTCCCACGATAATAGAAGAGATGTCCACTTTTCAGTTCAAGGAGATCTCATTTTTATTTAACAAAATTTATTTAACATCTGATTTTTATTTCAATAACAGCACTTTCGTGTCTTTTACATACGTATGTAGCTTCAAATCATTCCTTTTGCATTGCGATTGAAAGCACAACACCAAGATACCGTGCTGGGTGTCTCCACCTAACAAGCTCGATGGTTGAGCACCCTCAGACGTTTCCTTGTAGGTTTTGTGAATATACTCCCGCCTCTGGCTCTCCTCTCGTTCATTGGCTACAGCGGAGAACCAATAACAGAAGAATTGTATAGACTTTTATCACTGATTATATGCTGATTATAGCTATACGTATGAAGCTACGGAAATTGGCTTGCGGTATTGAAGAAGATAGGCGAAGAAAAAGATGGATTATTTTCATTGGAAGACAAACTACCCAGTATGAAAATCTAACTACGTAATAAAAGCATAATTAATTGGTAAGGTGAAAACATTGTAGAGCAGCCTAACGAAATTACGCCTCTAAGAGTAAGTTTGGCTTTTCAAAACTGATTGTGCACATAAAACATTCTGGGAATTTTGTTCTTTTATCAGAAATTCAAACAGAAAGGTAGTCTCTTAAGGCATGTAAAGGTCCATGCAAGAGAACAACCTTGTGATTCTGACATGTGTTCCAAGCAGCTAAGTGAAAAATGCAGAATCTCAAGGCATAATCTCCTTCAATCAGGTGAAACAGATAACCAATGTCAAGTATGCTTAATACAGTTTGTATACAAGCGTGATCTTTCAAGACACATGCTTGTTCACAAAATTGAAAAGCCTCACCAGTGTAATGTATGTTCCAAACAATTTGGTTACAAAAATGCTCTTTCAAAGCACATGCTTCTTCACACAAGTGAAAAGCTTCACCAGTGTGATACATGTTCCAAACTATTTGGTAAGAAAAGTGCTCTTTCCAAGCACATGTTCTTTCACACAGGTGAAAAGCCTCACCAGTGTGATGTATGTTCCAAACAATTTACAGATAAAAGTAATCTTTCAAAACACATGCTCCTTCACACAGGTGAAAAGCCATATCAGTGTGATGTATGCTGCAAACAATTTACTCGTAAAAGTCATCTTTCGAGGCACATGGTCATTCACACTGACGAAAAGCCACACCAGTGTGTTGTATGTTCCAATCGATTTGCTGACAAAAGTGCTCTTTCAAAGCACATGCTCCTTCACACAGGTGAAAAGCCTCACCAGTGTGATGTATGTTCCAAACAATTTACTTATAAAAGTAATCTTTCAAAACACATGCTGCTTCACACGGGTGAAAAGCCATACCAGTGTGATGTATGCTGCAAACAATTTACTCGTAAAAGTCATCTTTCAAGGCACATGGTCATTCACACTGGTGAAAAGCCACACCAGTGTGTTGTATGTTCCAATCGATTTGCTGACAAAAGTGCTCTTTCAAAGCACATGCTCCTTCACACAGGTGAAAAGCGTCACCAGTGTGATGTATGTTCCAAACAATTTACTTATAAAAGTCATCTTTCAAAACACATGCTGCTTCACACAGGTGAAAAGCCATACCAGTGTGATGTATGCTGCAAACAATTTGCTCACAAAAGTGATCTTCCAAAGCACATGCTCCTTCACACAGATGTAAAGCCTCACCAGTGTGGTGTATGTTCCAAACAATTTACTCGTAAAATGTATCTTTCAAAACACATGTTCCTTCACACAGGTGAAAAGCCATACCAGTGTGATGTATGCTGCAAAAAATTTGCTCACAAAAGTTATCTTCGAAAGCACATGCTTCTTCACACAGGTGAAAAGCCACACCAGTGTAATGTATGTTTTAAACAATTTTCTTGTAAAAGTCATCTCTCCAGGCACATATTCATTCACACAGGTGAAAAGCCTCACCAGTGTGTTGTATGTTCCAATCAATTTGCTGACAAAAGTGCTCTTTCAAAGCACATGCTCCTTCACACAGGTGAAAAGCCTCACTATTGTGATGTATGTTCCAAACAATTCACTCAGAAAAGTAATCTTTCAAAACACATGCTCCTTCACACAGGTGAAAAGCCATACAAGTGTGATGTATGCTGCAAACAATTTGCTGAGAAAAATGCTCTTTCAAAGCACATGCACTTTCACACAGGCGAAAAACTTCACTAGTGTGATGTGTGCTGCAGACACTTTGTTCGGAAGAGTTATATTTCAGTGCACATGCTTCTTCATGTAGATAATTAACTGCAGCATGGTTTTTGTGTGCTGCAACAGGACCATTCCTAATTTTTATAAATGAAGATTCATTGAATGGTGCGTAAATTTTATCTTTTAAATACTCTGTGGGAAAATCAGTTTCAGGTGATGCTTTTCATTTATGGAAATATGTGTGTCTGTAAGATAATTTAGCATTTACCAGGGTCATCCTGTTAGTAGATTAGTCAGGTTTATAAATTGTGACACAAATTAAGGATGATCAGGGTTTTTTGTTCAATTTTCTGGTTATAATGGATATTCAAAAAAATAAAAAAATATTTTGTTAATCATTTTTTTCAGTTTCAAGTGATTCTTCAAAGAAATTACCATTGAATTTTGTTGTTTTATTTAGTTTAGGATTTCTTGTAACCATGACTGTGGAAAATTTTTTTCGCAGCCTTTGCAAAAAGGGATTTTATTTTGTGCTCACCCTGTGGTGTTTTGCCTTGAAGATAGCTTTGCCCAGGGATAGAGGAATGTTGGCTGTGTGGTTAGTACACTAGTTGCTTCACCATTCTTTTCTCCACTAATCCAAACAGTACTTGACAGTTAGTTTTTTTTTTTCTGCTTAATTTGTAAAGACGTATTTATATCACTACATATCGCTGTGGCAGTTTTTGAACATAATTATCGAAAGATGACAAAAGCATGAAAATTTTAAAACATGCGTACTTGTAACATGAATTATTTGATTTTTTGCTACCTTTCAAGTGAACAAAAGGTGTACCAAAAAGGAATGTTAGTGGTGTTGAATAATATTTTCTCATGTTCGCTTGGTGAGGAAATGTAGCTCATGCAAAAAACAGGACTATCCCTCTCTTTCCAGAGAAACTGTACTACGTAAAAGTCTTAATTTTTATTGCCACTGAACCTCTTTTTTCAGTTGAATCAGGATAAATTTAATTTGATTAGTTTGTTGAAATCCTGCCTTGGTGTTTCAAATTATTGAAACTGAATAACAGCATTGAAAAACATGAGAGAGAGAGAGAGAGAGAGAGAGAGAGAGGAAGAACCTAGGAGTAGCAAAATTAATATAAGCACAAGTAAAAAGAAGTACTTTATATACTGTTTTTGTCCTCTTTAATTTGTGATGACCTGATACTATTTAAAAGGGATGTGATGTAGTGCAATCAATAAGCATTTCATTGTAGGGAGTCACACTGCTTTATAATGATGAAGAACTGTATGTTGCATTGCAGGGACAGTGCATGTGTTGACAAGATTTAGTCTAAGTATTACCATATCTTGCAGAAAATTCTGTTTACAACATTAATGTGATGAGAAAGATCCAAAGATTTTTTTTTTATCCTGGAATGTTGCCAGGAAAGCAATATAAGTTCTATTTCCTGTTACACTTCAACTGATTTGTATGCTGAAAAGCAATGTTTTCACCTTATTCAAGTTTGCCAGTGTAATGGATTTTGGTCATAAGATATGCAAGGATTGTTTTGGAGGATGGAGTGGGGGAGGAATAAGAACTAAAAAGTTTTAAACTATTTTTATTTTGTCCTACATGAGATACATTCTCAAAATGAAAACAAAAATTTATAATCATTACTGAATTAAACAGCATAAAGTAACAAATATTTGTAGGTATATCGATAAAAATAGCACATCAGATTGTAGTGGGATTCCTCCTTCCCTTATTAAGTACCCAGAAATCTGGTAGATGATGTCAGGATGCTTCTTTTACGTGTTTTGAAGAAAAATGATGAGAATGAGCAAAATCCTATAGAGAAGTTATATTCTGACAACTTGAATCTGGCAAAACTTCAAGCATATGCAAGAGTACTTGGGATAAGTTTGACAAATTTGGGTCCCAAACTCTCTTCCAAATTCCTTGATACTGATTTGTCAAAAGCCCTGCAATTTTTTCATGTACCATCAAACAACACAAAAGGGCGGTCTAAGTGAGCGTTGGGTTTGCCTCCTTGGGATGCTCCGTGGTAACAATGGCACACACAACAGCAACTAGGACCTCTGTGAATCTTGGAGAGGTGCCAGCTGGTTCTATGTGACATTGGCGAAAATACCCCAACTCACTGGGTTTTGTTCCCGAATGCTTAGGTTGAATGACCAACTGGAACCGTCAGCTATAGGCTAATCCCCCACACTGATGTACTTACCTGATTAAAAAGAAATGCAAAATGGGACTCAGGTGTGGGACATAGTAGACCTAACACACTTGAAAAGGATGGTCCACCATGGTATCAACCTAGAAGTGGGAGAAGGAAAATCAGAAAGAGATATCGGCTGAGTGAGTGTAAGATAGGTGTATGGAATACTAAAGGTATAAATGGCAAGATGAATGAGGTGATTAAAGAGATGAATACGTATACATTGGATGTGCTGTGTGTAAGTGAAACCAAAAAGAAGGAAATTGGTATGGAGGAAGTGAATTGAACAATGAGTGTGTGGTCTGGAGTATTGGATAATGTGAGAGGACAGGCTGGTGTAGGTGTGATTTTAAGTGAAAAGATGAACAACTTGATTCACTATAGTTGAATAAGTGAGAGAATTCTTTGGATTCGTTTGAAAGCAGTGGTGGCTCGTGAGTACATCTACAGGGGGTTCACAATTAATAATTTGCAGTTTTTGAGATACACTGTGTCACACACTTGTGTGTTACTTACAATATTCATATAATTTAGGTGCTGCTATACTTTGATGTAATGTATTAATTTTGAAACGAAATGTTATTATAGATATTACTGTACTTTAACTGTTTCACAACTTAATAATAAAGGATTACTTTATTGATCATACTTGTTATAATATGCTAATTGTTCTTTTTTACTGAAACAATTATTTTCATTTAATTTTTAAAGTAGTAAAATAAACACAAAACAGAAAGCTTGTTTTAAGTGTTAAATATTTAGATAGTCATAAGGCCTCATGCTCTCAATTATTAGATTAGATTATTAAACACACAGAAAAAGGAAAATAATCAAAGCTGCTGCATATGATGGTAAGGTCTAGTATTTACTTACGCAAATTTACTTGGATGGTAGCTTACACAAATATTTTATTTAAGTACAGTTTTTGTAAACAAAGTCCATCCTATCTTTTCTTGACACAAAAACATCAATAACTCTTTCATTGAAATTATGGATGTTAGAAATCATTTCCTTCTCGATTGCAAGCATGGCTAAAGCTGTAAGCCTCTCTTGACACATCGTAGACCACAAAAATGTCTTTATCCGTTTTAGGGTTGAAAAACACCTCTCAGCTTCAGTAATCGTCATTGATATTGTTGCAATAATTAATAACAGTTTATAACTTTCAGAAAATGATGACAATAAGTTGTTTTCAATAAAATGTAAAAGACTAACAGCACCACGAATGTTTCTGAAATCAGTTCTTTTGTAAATGATTTCAAGCTCTGTCTTGAGGCGATATTTTTCAAGAAATGAATACACATTTACTGTATCTTCAAGCAATTTCTCGAGGAATTTCTGTTCAAACTCTTCAAACTTTTGTGATTACAAAAGAGATACAGCTGAGCAAGATGTTGTGAATAAAAATCTTGTTTTTATTTGTGTTGTAATAATGTCACAGGTTTCCTTGACAGCCACTGTTCTACTTAAGTAAAAATCTTCTTCACGCCTCGATTGTTTAGGTGCATTTTCTGGGTACTGATTAACCAGCTCTGTATCTTTGTCCATGTTACCTCTTTCCTTATCAATGGCTTTGACGAAGTGGTCAACATTGGCTTTAGTTCTCACAGCATCAGTGTAAGTTAGCTGTAATTGGTTGTACAAAATATCCACATGTGGCATCAATTTGTGAAAAACAGAAAGCCAAAATATGAACTTATTATCTCTAAGAAGACGTGCTAGAGCACCAGCTTTAATTATGGTGGTTGGTTGCTTAGAGGTTGATTGGATTTCCTCCATACATTCAATTAATTTCTCTCTGTACTATTAACAGTTCTGTTCTTAAAATTCCGCCTTGTAGCTGACGCCCGAGGTATTCGTTTACCAACTATCTTGTCCAAAGCAGACACTCTCTGAGGGGAATTCTAAAAAAATTTGTTATATCACTTAAGTCCGAAAAAAAAATTCTGGCATCTTGGTTTTGGCTTGTTGCTTGAGCTACAATCAAGTTCAACCGATGAGTGTAACAGTGAACGAAAAAAGCATGTTTATAGGTTTGTTGCACTATAGTCTGCACGCCAGCATGGTGCCCACTCATTACATTCGCACCGTCATAGTTTTGCACAACATAATCTAAACTGGTACAAATACATTTGGCTATAGATTCTGCGTCGTGCCCTTCAGGGTTATCAAATTTCCAAAATCTTTCAACTGGTTGGCCATTAGCTAAAACATAGCGGAAAACTATAACTAACTGAAATACAGACGAGACGTCTGATGTTTCGTCCGCAATCAAAGAAACATACTGTGCAGTTTTTATTTCTTCTATTATGTTTTCTTGACATACAAAAAGCATACAATCTAACAATTCATTTTGAATTTCTATCGAGGTATCTTTAAAGACAGTAGCGGTACTAAAGTGTTATTTCAAAGATGAGTCAAGTTCTGCAGAAAAGTTTACAAGCCCTTTAAATATGCCAGGATTTAAGGAATCGTCATCCTCACGATGACCTCGAAGGGCCAACTCAAATGCACCGCAAAATTTAATACAGTCTATAAGCTTAGAAAGGACATACCTATTTTTAGTCACTTGGTCATTGTGCTTTTTAATATTTTGTCGATAAGCACTGTCAAGCTGCTGACGAACGTCAATCTTTCCTAGCAAATTGAAATCCAATGTAGCACTTATGTGTCCATGAGAACTTGCGTGTTTTTTAATTTTTTTGTGTCAAATGAGCTAAGTCACAAACGCCGTTTTTCACCTAAGTAGGATTGCCTTTTTCACGGGAAAATAACAAACAAGGAAAGCAAACTATTTTGTTTGTTTGTTCACAACCACAAAGCCAAGGAATTTTTTTTCGTATAGCTCGTCTTTAAATTCTCTTTTGAAAGTTCTAGATTTTGATGTCGATGTTTGACTTACATTAAGTCGGGGCGTTGGCCTGCCACTCTCTTTTATTGCTATTTTAACTTCTATGGGTAAATTGCCAAACGCTACTTCCTTTAAATTACTGAGTACTTACAGGTACTTTCCATTATTGTACAGTAAATAAAAACAACAGTTCGCTAGCTACACTACAATAGATAAACTGTAATAAGTGTAATTTCAACTAAAACTTTATCACCAAAAAAATAATGGAAACTGGAAACTCCAAAACACAAATGTAACATACGCACAAAGGTTAGGAGCATCACCCGTCAACTACAGCCGTGCAACAACTGAGTGTGTCCAGTATCGAGAGCGGCACATTCAGTCCGCTCCTAGCCACTGGCACGTCATTACACTTAACCTCACTTTGCGCGCTCTACGCTGTTTTTCATTGTCCGCTCTTTTAAACTTACTGAAGATAAGCCGTTTAGTACTGCGTCAATAAAGATGGGTATTATTTATATCGTATAATTATTTTTTTATTTTTTATAGGGGGTTCACTTGCTCTTGTGCTCTTATAGGACGAGTCGCTACTGTTTGAAAGTGAAACTTTTTTTTTTTTTTTTTTTTTGATTGGAGGTTTAACGACCACCGTGAGCAACTCAATGGGCTATAAGCAGTCGCCCGTCCCTAATTTAATGTCACTGGTTCCAGGGAAGGGAGAGAGCCAGTGCCGTAAGACAAACACAACATCCATGCCTCCCCGGGATTCGAACCCGGACCTCTTACGGACGAATGATCAGAAGCCATTGCTTAGACCACTGCGCCACCGAGGCGGCAAAGTGAAACTTCAGAGAATAGTAATTGTTGTAGTGTATGCTCCTTGTGACTCTGAACCTTCTGATAGGAAGGAAGATTTCTGCAATGAGCTAAAAGCTGTTTTGAGCCATCGGTGCTAAAGAAAAAGTTATAATAGCAGGGGATTTCAATGCTAGAGTAGGTGTGCAGACTGGGATTTCTGATAATGTTCTGGGTAAGTTTAATGATCCTTGTGTGAATGATAATGGTGAAAGATTAATTGAACTCTGCATTGAGAATGGTTTGTGTGTATCTAATACATTTTTTAACCACAAGTATATCCACACATATACTTGGGAAAATCGTACTCTTGGTCAAAAGAGTGCGATAGATTTTGTTGTCTACGATCAGCGTTTGAAACACCTAGTTGTTGACACCCGTGTGATGAGAGGTGCGGATGTTGGTTCTGATCATTACTTGGTAGTGTCACGAGTGAAACTTAATTTTGGTTGGAGGAATAGGAAGAGGGTCAGGATGGAAAGAATAAAGGTTGAAAGGCTCCCTGAAAATCATCAGCGTTATTCTGACATACTCAGAGAACGACTGAAGGAACTGAAGTCTGGTGAGAGGGATGTAGAAAAGAAGTGTGAATGTTTTAAGAACTGTGTGGTCACTGCTGCTAAAGATGTCTGTGGCACCACAATAGTGGGTAACAGTAAAGGTGATGCTTGGTGGAATAGTGAGATTGAAGAGGCAGTAAAGAGAAAGAAGGAAGCCTATTTGGGGATGTTGCAAGGTAAATTTTCTGTGGATGAATATCGCTGTAAGCAGCGTGAAGACGCTAAGCTGGTTTGCCAGATTAAGGCAAAAAATGGGAAGGAGAAGGTGGAAAGGCATGAATTGGCCTTTTAGAAAGATAGGTTGTCTTTCTGGAAGTAAATGAGACTCAGGACAAATAGGGGAAACAAAGTGTTAAGTTGTGTGAAGAATAGGGTTGGGGAAATGATATGGGAGCCCAATGAGTTAAGTGAAAGATGGGGTGAATGCTTCTGTGAGTTATTAGATCAGGAAAGCAAAAATGATTCTGAGACAGATTCTGATGATGGCACAGTGAAGGATGAAAGCACAGGAGGGATCTCAAGAGAAGAAGTGTGTAAACCTCTAAAATTTCTTAGGAATAGTAAGGCTCCGGGAGTTGATGGCATAACTGCCGAGATGTTGAAATATGGTGATGACTCTGTAATTGATTGGTTAAATAAAATTTGGCAGTTGTGCTGGGAGTTAGGTATGGTTCCTCGGGATTGGAAGGATGCTATCATTGTTCCCTTGTATAAGGGAAAAGGTGATCAGACTGACTTCAAGAACTATCATGGTATTAGCCCACTGAGTGTGCCAGGGAAAGTATTTGGTAAGGTCATTATGAAACAGTACGGGGTTTTACATCAGAGAAAGTGTGCGATGTTCAGATTGGTTTTATGCCTGGTAAAAGCTGCACTAACCGAATTTTTGCATTACGCATGATGATTGAAAAGTATCTGGCTGTTGGTAAGAAAGTTTTTACTGCCTTCATAGATTTAGAGAAAGCTTACAATCAAGTAAATAGGACACTTTTGTGGAAGATATTGAATGAATATGGTGTTACTGGGAATCTACTAAATAGTGTAAAAGCCATGCATGCTGGCAGTAGAGCCTGTATACGAGTGAATGGTGTTTTATCAAAATGGTTTTCTATTGGTGCAGGAGTCAGGCAAGGTGGTGTAATGTCATCATGGCTGTTTAATATACAAGGTCTGTCAGGAAAGTAATGAGACTCATTCAATAACAGACGTTTAATTAAAGTTATACTTACATAACATCCTGGAACATCAATACACCGCTGCCAGCTGTTGTGCCACGCCGCGTAGCTTGCTTGGAAGTTGGGAACAGGGATCGCTTTCAAAGCACTCGTCGCGGCAGTTTGCACGTTTGTAGCAGTCCCAAAACGGTGTCCTTTCAGGCTGGATTTGAGCCGGGGAAACAAAACGAAGTCAGCCGGGGCCAAGTTTGGGCTGCAGGGTGGTTGGGGCAGCGTTGCCACGTTTCATCACCTGTTTTAGACCCACGTTTCATCACCTGTTATCACTTTCTCCAAAAAAACCAGGTTCACTCCTCACACGGTCCACAAGCTCACGAGAAATCGACACACGGTTCTTCCTGTGTTCATCGGTCAAAACCTTAAGAACCAATTTGGCGCAAACTTTCCGCATCTGAAATTCTTGCGTGATGATTTCATGCACAATGGATTTCGCGAGTTCCACGTGCTCTGTCACCAATCTAACACTCAGACGTCGGTCAGAGTCCCAAACCGCTTTCACCTTTTCCACATTGTCCGAAGTGTGAGACGTTGAAGGGCGCCCTGGCCGTGGCTCATCCTCGACGCTCTCTCTTCCTTCTCTGAACGTTTTGCGCCACCGAAACACTTGTGCTTTCGGTAAAGCATCCTTTCCGTCGGCTTTCTGTACATAGCAAGCGCCTCGATCGCGGATTTTTCAAGTTTAACACAATACTTTACCGCGTATTGCTGTTGGACACTCTTCTGCATTTTGACCGTTACGCGACGCTCACACAACTGTCCACTTCGCAAGCGTTCCTAACTCTGTAAAAGCTCGCAGCCAACTGACGTGACATCGATCGTTTACCTAACATACCTCACCACCCGTCACGCCCGGAGGCTCTGCCCTTCTGATTGGCCCAGGAAAAGTGGTCTCATTACTTTCCGGACAAACCTTGTATTTATGGATGCGTGACGCCAAAATAGATAATGCTGGTTTATGTCTTGGTGATATCCGTGTGTGCAGGTTCTTTATGCTGATGGCA
This sequence comes from Macrothele yani, assembly GCA_039090855.1. Lineage (NCBI taxonomy): Eukaryota > Metazoa > Arthropoda > Arachnida > Araneae > Macrothelidae > Macrothele > Macrothele yani. The sequence continues at coordinate 162,521,069 of CM077009.1, forward strand.
CTGTCCTGTTGGCAGAGAGCAAACGTGAGTTGCAGATTATGTTGTCCCGGATATACGAAGTTTGCAAGAAATTCAAACTAAGTATAAATAAGACAAAAACCAAGGTTATGGCTTTTGAGAGAGGAACTGATAGCACTGAATGTAATGTAAGTGTAAATGGCACAGTGACTGACCAGGTGAGTGAGTTTCATTATTTAGGAAGCATGTTTGACAGAGAGAACAAATTGGATGGTGAAATTAGTAGGCGAGTGAATTCTTCATTGAAAGTCATGGCTGCTCTGAGAGGTTTTCACGGGAATGATGGGTTCTCAAGAGAGTCACGCATGGCTGTGTTTGAAAGCGTAATTGTTCCTACTCTGATGTATGGCAGTGAAACCTGGGTACTGCAGAAGAAACATAGGAGTCGTTTGTCTGCTGGCGAAATGCGTTACTTACGTGGGGTTTGTGGCAAGACACGGTCTGATTGGGTGAGGAATGAAGATGTGTTGCAGTTGTGTGATGTAAAGCAAAATGTTGTTAGCAAGATGGAGACTAATATGCTTTGGTGGTTTGGCCATGATGAAAGAATGAGTTATGAGATGCTTACTAAGAAAATCTTTTAGCCTAAGTGGCAGGAAGGAAAGACAGAGGAAGGCCAAGGAAGTCATGGGAAGATCAGATTCAGGAGTGTCTGAATGAGAAACAAATTATTAGTATGAAATATAGAAGATCTTATGTACGGCGTGTAATGGATGTCAGCGAAGCCCGAGTTGTATGTCAAGATCGCTGTAAAAAGAGAAGTTTGATACGGTAACTGTAAGTAAAAACTATCTGGTAGTTTGTATTTCTTTTTGGAGCTAACCTCTGAATCTCAGAGAACAGCTTAGTGATATTTATGTATGTATGTATGTATGTATGTATGTATGTATGTATGTATGAATGAATGAAGCAAGAGAAGTCAGGAGCTGATGTCACTTGACCACAGTCCGACCACCATCTTTAAATAACATTGTCCAGAATGTCTTAAAGAGGTAATTTGCAGTACTGAAGAATTGATGACACAATTTCAGCAGCGTTGTCAGATATTGTAATTTTCACTCTGGTGTAAACAGGTTTATTGATATACAACGAAAGAGCTGAATTTTTAACAATTCCTACAAAAGCACATATGAAGTGACAAAAGTCATGGGATACATACCTAGTATTGTGCTGGACCTCCTCTTAACTGGTGAAGTCCAGCAACTCGGTGAGGCATCGATTCCAGAAGTGTCCCGAAGGCTTCTGGAGATATGTTGAGCCATGCCATCTGAATAGCAGCCCACAACTCCCTGGTATTTGTATGTGCAGGATCTTGGGTGTAAATGGAACTTTCCACCACATCCCATAAATGCTCTATTGAGTTCATGTTGGGCGAACATGGTGGCCACACCATCCGTCGGAATTACACAGAATGCTCTTTGAACTCATTTTGGACAACTTGGGCCTGATGACATGTTGCATTGTCCAGCTGGAAAAACCCATCGTTGTTGGGATACATGTAGTTCATGAAGGGTTGCAAATTGTAACCCAGCAAGCAACAAAGTCATTACCGGTTAATGACGTGTTTACGAGGACCAGAGGACCCAAACCGTGCCAAATAAAGACATCCCAGACATATATGGAACCATCACCATCTTGCACAGTGCCTTGTTGAGAGCTTGGGTCCATGATCTCATGTGGTCTGTGCCACACCCAAACTCTACCATCACCAGCTTGCACATTGCCTTGTTGAGAGCTTGAGTCCATGACCTTATGGGGTCTGTGCCACACCCAAACTCTACCATCACCAGCTTGCACCGTGCCTTGTTGAGGTTTTGGGTCCATGATCTCATGTGGTCTGTGCCACACCCAAACTGTACCATCAGCACTTACCAACTGGTAGCATGACTCATTGGACCATGCCACATATTGCCAGTCTTCCAGGTTCCAATTGCCATGTTCACAAGCTCAGGTGAGGCACTGTGTTTGATGTGGTGTTAACAGGAAATTTGGCGATTCTTCTGCTCCCATACCCCATGGACAACTAAATTACGCTGCACTGACCTGATGGATATGTCTCTGGTACTTTTTGCACTGGATGTGGATGTTATTTGAGCCAGTGTCGTTTGTCTGTTATAATGGACAATTCTGGTCACTGTCATTCAGTACCCATTGTTGGCCACTGTGCTGTCCACGGTAGGAGGTAATGCCTTCAACGGGGTATTCCCGGTGCACATGTGACACCGTAGATCGAGGAATATTTAATGTTCCCACAACTTCATAAATTGAATGTACAATCCGTCTGACTACCGTGCCTTGTTCAAACTCCGATATTTCACTTTAGCTTGCCATAATCCTACTGGCGATTGTTCAACCTGACACAAGATTACACGTCACAACTCATAAAAATCCTGCCATGCCTCAAAGCTTGTATATGACCTCAGCTCCAGTTAAAAATGTGCATACTGCTATCCCACGACTTTTGGCATTTCAGTGTAAAAACATGTTAGCACATGGAAAACAACAACAACAACAACAAATACATGACAGACACTGACCTTTTTCTTACTCTTTTTCCTTTTTTGTGTTATGCCTGAATAAGCAGATACACATTTGTTCATCAGTACACATCATTCTTTTAGTTGTCCACAGCACGTGTTTGACTTTTAGTTCAGGACAATGCCTCTAATGAATAAATAAGAACTGCAATAGTGCCTTGACTAAATGCTTTTATTTTGAGACAAAATGACAAATTTCTCTTGAAAGTTGTTTTATTCCTTTAAAATGTTCTATAACCAAGTTTAATACCTCTTAATTTCTACTTAGGTGTGGCCCTTGTTTCATATCTGTTGTGTAAAGTAAATGTAGACATAGTTTACTTCTAGATTTGTCTCCGTTCACGTTTAAATCTTCAGTTCGTGTAAAAACATTTTACATCAGCTTCCTGTAAGTTCGTTTTCAATCCAACTTCTTTCCTTTTGTCACTTAGTTTCTGGTAGATACACTGCAGCTCTAAAGGGTAGTTGTGAAAGGAATTAGGTGTTCAAAAAGACAAAGGTGGTTCAAGATTTAAAGACACCTAGATCAAAGATTGAAAAACATTCTAGAACGTGGCCCTGGAGAGTTTGGAAAATATTACCTCTGTCTTAGTTCCTTTCCAATTTGTACACCTGCTATTTTGATGGGTCAACTGAACCTTCATATTTTGGTTTCATATACAATAAGTTAGCTTTGCATTAGGGTCGCTTACCAAATGACATGTCGGTACACCTTTCTGTAACAATCACTGCTTGCAGACTTCTAGAAACAGATTCTACAGGTGTCAAACGCCCTCAATGCACAACTTGACCCATTTCCGCTGAAGCAACTTCGTCAGTTCTCTCATTCGGTAGAGGAACAGAAGTTCCCTTCCATTCTAGCATATCCCACAAATGTTCAATGGGATAATAGTCTGTGAAGTTTGTAGGCCAAGGCGATGTGATAAATTCGTCACATTCTCCAACAACTCAGTAGTCATACAAGCCTGATGACATTGTGCATTGTCCTGTTCAAAGATGGAACGTGGTTCAGGTAAACCTACTGCAGATATGAATGGAGATAGTTGGCGTAGCATCCATCATTCACTGATTGTGGAATAATAACCAATGGCTTGCCAGTAAAAAGCTCCCCACACCAGAACGCCACCTCCCCCAATCTGCTGAACCCCAACTATGCAATCAGGATAGATAGGGCTTCATGTTGTTTATGCCATATGCGAACTTGGCCATCAAATACGGCTCAGGATAAGAGATGACCTACCATCACTCGAGGGTCTACTTCTGATGTTCCTTGGCCCATGCAAGGCATTATTTGCAATGACTGGGCATCATCATGGATACCCTCTTTGGTGTCTGGCTGTAAAACCCCAAGCTATGGCATACAGTGCATCTGGAAATATATCGAACTGCACTGTTGTACTGGAGAGTGAGCTGGGTGTCTGTTACATGTTTGTTGCTAAGATACCAGCCATGACACCTCTTCTAGGACCAACTGTGCATGGACGAACAGGAGGAGTCCTTCTGCTGAATGTCTTTGTATGGTTAGTCTAGTCATTGTACAACTCTTGATACAGTGTGGAGCAACCAACAAGTGGGACTGTTTCTGAAACAATGGCACCTGCTGTCCAGGAATGCCAACTATTTGGCTGCAGTCAAATTGGTGTAAGTCACCCCATTTCCGCATTACTGTCAAACGTTTACTAATTGCATGGACAGGATAGGTGTTCACAATTTATATTAGCCACATGCGATGTCGATATCATGTGGTCCTTCGTTATCGCTCCGAATATCTAAAAGAGTGTTGTTACTAATACAAATCTATCTCAGTGTATATTACTAATGATATTAATGTATACATGTTCAATACCACAGGATTTCGAAGACAATAAATATGACTTACGTTTGTTTGAAATGCCTTTCCGTAATGAATACAAACCACGCATAGTGGGAATTCATGTCCATTCAGTCTTTTCCGTAGTATTTTCTGTTCATGGGTATGATCGATAGCCTTTTGTGAATTAAGCTTTTACTCGTGGTTGAACCATGTGCAATATTTCCTTCAAGAAATGTTGCAATATTGTAGTGAACATTTTGTAAACATGTTATAGTAGCCTGGTCTCTGTGTAATTCTTAAAATTCCCAGGGTCCCCATATTTATACTATAGGACCACTGCAACAGTGTTCCAGTCATCAAGAATATTTTTTTGTTATATTTTGAATTACCCGCTGTATATTTTACGGATGAAACTCAACTCACAAACTCTCAAGAAACAATCAGTTCATAGTTGTGCACATTGTAGAGTGTGTACCAATAAATTGTTTCCCAGTTCATTAAAGGAATACAAATCCCCAGGTTTTTGCAAACATTTTGCGATGTGTGCAGAAAAACGTGTAGTCCAGTAATTCCCCATTCTCTGCTGCATTGCATTACAGTATGCACACTTGTAACTTAGTAATTCCCCTTTCTATGCTGTATTAAACGCACAATACAGCAATTAGAAAATGATACGAATGCTACGATATAAAATTACTCCCATAAAATGTTTTTCTCCGTACACTAGCTTTATCATCTGAAATGTCTCAATTGATGAAGACAAAAAAAATAATATGCACAATCCCACAAAAGGTTTGGCAGTTAAACTTCTTCCAGAGTTAAATCAAATTGAAATGACATTAAACGTGCTAGAGGATATTTCAATGGCCTGCTTCCCCATTGAAAGTTTTGCTCATTGAAAACTTTTGCGTCTTTTACAAGACTTTTTTATTCGCATTATTTTTACAAATTTGAACTCTACTGGGAATGGAAAACGCAAATAATAATACAGAAAAAAAAAATTTATCTTCATGTTCAGGTGTTTTGAAAACCCCAGGTTTTCCAAAATTCAAGGGGGAAAAACGAAAAACAAAATAACTGCCGAAAATGTTATGGTCATCTGGTCTTCGACAACGGGTTGAAGCATTTTCGACATATCTAACAGGCTCAAAATCTAGGTTAAATAGAAACTTTTTGAAAAAAAAATGATTCTGCATTGTATTTTCATACCTTATCCCCCCGTCTTTTCTCTGCTCATACTCCATGTCATTGTTATGGGCTTGAGCACCCACTGGATTTCTGGAAAGTTGGCGTTTATGAAGGACGTAATTCTGTGCAGCTTTCTGTTAAGACTTTAAGGAAGTATAGAGAACAATTCTTGGCTCATATTAATAATTCTGTTTTCCAGTTCGATGGTATGTGATGAAGAAATTCTGTTTTTAGAATGAATTTAGTTGTTTTCAAATAATGTATTTTTACAATAAACGTGTTTTTCGTATGATACATTAATTTCTTGGCATCTGTTCAGTATTCATAACTTTTATTTAATGTTTTCATTTCGCAACATGTAAATATTTCTTGTTTTTCTTATATGGGCCCAATAGACTTGCTAGTAACCGCGTATAATAGGGCAGTGTGCTTTGAAATGTTATTGCTGTTTGGGTTGCTCTATACTCACATAAGGCCTATCTAGTCAGGCTGTTCACTATTTTGGTAAGTACACACCAACAGTAGATCGTTTCCCTCCAATTGCTGTGCAAATAAAAATCAGTTCGAGCGTTGAAAGTTTGAAGGTTGGATCGAGTGCCGCATGTTCTTTGAGCCAAAGACGTACACGACCATCCACAGAGTGGAGTAAGAAACCGACTTGTCAGACCAGCACACTTTTTTTAGTTATTCGACGTCCAATTTCCATGACTTTTGCACCAGCGAGTCCAGCAAAGATGGAATGTGGTTAGGAAAGGGTGTCATCAGAGTCATCTGCTGTTATAGCCCATACGTGTGAGTAGTCCAGTGAAGATGGAATGTGGTTAGGAAAGGGTGTCATCAGAGTCATCTGCTGTTATAGCCCATACGTGTGAGTAGTCCAGTGAAGATGGAATGTGGTTAGGAGAGGGTGTCATCGGAGTCATCTGCTGTTATAGCCCATACGTGTGAGTAGTCCAGCAAAGATGGAATGTGGTTAGGAAAGGGTGTCATCAGAGTCATCTGCTGTTATAGCCCATACGTGTGAGTAGTCCGGTGAAGATGGAATGTGGTTAGGAGAGGGTGTCATCGGAGTCATCTGCTGTTATAGCCCATACGTGTGAGTAGTCCAGTGAAGATGGAATGTGGTTAGGAAAGGGTGTCATCACAGTCATCTGCTGTTATAGCCCATACGTGTGAGTAGTCCAGTGAAGATGGAATGTGGTTAGGAGAGGGTGTCATCGGAGTCATCTGCTGTTATAGCCCATACGTGTGAGTAGTCCAGTGAAGATGGAATGTGGTTAGGAGAGGGTGTCATCGGAGTCATCTGCTGTTATAGCCCATACGTGTGAGTAGTCCAGTGAAGATGGAATGTGGTTAGGAGAGGGTGTCATCGGAGTCATCTGCTGTTATAGCCCATACATGTGAGCGTTCCACGCATGGTCATGACAGATATTGTTTCGGATTGACCTCTGTTGTATTGGATAAAGCTGTACAGTGCAACTCGAACTCTGCGTTTGTTGGGCTGTACGGGTCGTCCGACCCGGCGCCACCTCTGACATCAATCTTTTGCTGTCGGTCTCACGGGTAAGACCTATATTCACGCTTCTGTGATTGCTCCGTATGATTGGAAGGGAGTCGTCTTCTTCGGACAAGAATTAGATGATTGACATTTTTCTGTCTAGCTGCACAGAAAATTGTGTTGCGCTTTCAATTTATTATTATTCTCATGAAATAGCGTATGTCGGATTTATTAGTTTTGCTCTCCTGTAATAACTGTTTACCTCCACCGTCTGTCGGCAGGCTACGGATCCAGCGGTTCCCACCAATTGGTGTGGTCGTCTCACATACGTGTCGATTGTGTGGTGAAACATAAGCATGTTAAGATGCAGAATAACATGACTGTCTCTTTCACAGATGTCTCATGGAACGCAAAATTAAAATACAAAATAAAGGTTCGTTCTGAATTATACCAGAAATCAATGTGTTTCTCTTCGCTACCGAAATGGATGGGGTCGCCCTTTTTTCTTTACACACGGCATTGTTACTTTTTTAATCTTCGTTTCACACACAGACCTCGAAATGCCGAGTATTTTGAAAAATTCTTATAGAAATTGTGCTTAAAATTTACTTAGAAAGTCACTAAAATTTCCAGGAGGCAGCTTGTATATTTTGACTTTTATAGCAGTGAATCAGCATTTTTGTTTGTAGCAGTGAACAGTTTTTCCTCTAGACATATTCATTTTCGAACTTCGCAAACAATTTTTGAAGAAAACATTTTAAAATATAAGATTTCTCAGAAATTCAGAGGCAAATATATGCGAGTCCTGCCCTGCACTACCTGAACTTTTGAAACAGGTAGTATATACTAACTGAACTTTTGAAATACATTGAAATGGCATTCATGAAGAGCAGAGGCGTTGCTAGGCATTTCTGCGCCGAAACATACCACAAAATATTGCGCCCCCCACCAATCTTTCTCCTTTATATAAATAAATTACTAATTTACTAGTGCACATTAGTATCTAATATCTGTCATGACTGGAATGCGGGATTACACCATGCAATACAAATTTTGAAGATGATAATCCGGGGACCGTCTGAAGATATGACTGCGCTTCAGCCTCCACAACTCCCGCGATGTACTGCTGACTGGTCATTGTTTCTGCAACTCGTAGTGGTTAGCATACCCGGGAGATATCTAGGAGACGCGAATTCGATTCCCGTTCCAGGACGACGAAATTTTCAAGTTTTCGGATATTATCTGATTTATCATCCTTGTTATATTTACACCAAAAAACGGAACTTAATCTTCAAAATTTGTATCAAATATCTATATACATAAATATGCACTGCTCGACAAAATTAACGTCACACTTGTGATGTACCTGCCTCGCAGGACGCACATGAGATAAAAGCAGATAGAAGCGAGAGCATACGCCCGCGTAGCTCAGTTGGGAGAGCGACTTATTCCGGGATGAGGCGACCCGGTTTCGATGCCCGGCGTGGACAAAAATGACGGAGAAATTTATTTCTTTATACACCCAATTGTTTCTCGTGGCGGTGGCTTATTCAAAATGTGACTGTGCAACATTTTGAGGAAACCAACTGATCTGTATCTGATCAAATGTTGTATAAGTGTGTGGTCGTACGGGACTATTTAATATATGCAAATCTAACATGGATTCTTTATTGCTTAGCAGGAAATTGTAACAAACTTAAACTTGTTCTACCGGCTGATTTAATTAAGAAGAGAAATCACAGTAATATAAGAACTTGCAATCCTTATTAAGCAGAGCAGCAAAACACCGTATGTACCTCAACTCAACTGCGTGCTTTCAGTTGTTTAAGTTTGGCTCAATATACTTCCCACAGGAACTTTTTATTGTCAGGACGAAATGAGGCCTTTGCGACTTTCTAGCAACTCTGATTGATATTTTTATTTAAGAACCTAATGCTTAAGTATTTTAAGTATTTTAAAAATACTTAAGCATTACTTAACCCAATGCTTAAGTAATGCTTAAGTATTTTTTTGCTTAAGTATTTTTTATTGTAAAGTGGGGTGCCATTTCTTATTCTAAACGGGGACGGCCTTTTACCCTCTATGATTGCCTCGGAAGAAGTTAGAAAATCGGAAGGGTTTCGCTCATTTCACTTATCTTCTATCAAGGATGTTCTGGATAGTGAAGCCGAACTGGACGAGAGAAGTAATTTAGAATTGTATATATGTAAATTGCAGAAAGGAAGAGGGCGGTGAGATTCTCCACTACTTCGGAGTTCAGACCTTCGGTAGCACATCAAACAGACCGAATGGAGCTGACTGTTGTGGATCGCACAATTCAGTATCCCATAAGTAATCTTAATAATGTGAACGGCATGCTCACCTTTAATTTCTGAATGGGAGCAACTAACAGATGAACATTTTGAAGAAGAAATCCAAATTTTAAGCCGATAAAGTTACCGAAACTGGTGAAACATTACAAGAAAATTCTGTTCGTAGACGAATGACAACGTATGGCGTGAAAAAGATTGTACCAGAAATTGTGCCAATTTCTAGTCGCCCGGCCCTAAATTAAGGACGGGCGACTGCTTATAGCCAATTGAGTTGCTCATGGTGGTGATTAAACTCGGAGAAAGAAAGAATCAAACTTTGTTTTCACATTAAGCATGTTGGAAAATTAGTGGTTCCGCCCGGTGGCCTAGTTGTCAAAGCGATGGCTTCTGATCATTCGTCCAAGATGGGTCCAGGTTCGAATCCCGGTGAGACATGGATGTTGTGTTTGTCTTATGGCACTGGCTCTCACCCTTCCCTGGAAGCAGTTGCCCTAAATACGGGATGGGCCAGTGGTTCCAGGGAAGAAAGAGAGCCCAGCACCGTAAGACGAACACAACATCCATTCCTCACCGATTTTCGAACCCGGACCTGACTCGGACGAATGGTCATAACACTGCGCCACATGGGCGGCAGCGGCAGGCTCACTGAATGGTTCAGTGGATTCGAGAATTCCGATAATGTGGGTTCTTCGGGAATGATGACACTGCGCCACATGGGCGGCAGGCTCACTGAATGATTCAGTGGATTCGAGAATTCCGATAATGTGGGTTCTTCGGGAATGATGAAACTGCGCCACATGGGCGGCAGGCTCACTGAATGATTTAGTGGATTCGAGAATTCCGATAATGTGGGCTCTTCGGGAATGATGACACTGCTCCACATGGGCGGCAGGCTCACTGAATGATTTAGTGGATTCGAGAATTCCGATAATGTGGGTTCTTCGGGAATGATTACACTGCGCCACATGGGCTGCGGGCTCACTGAATGATTCAGTGGATTCGAGAATTCCGATAACGTGGATTTTTCGGGAATGATGACACTGCGGCACATGGGTGGCAGGCTCACTGAATGATTCAGTGCATTCGAGAATTCCGATAATGTGGGTTCTTCGGGAATGATGACTCTGCGCCGCATGGGCGGCAGGCTCACTGAATGATTCAGTGGATTCGAGAATTCCGGTAATGTGGGTTCTTCGGGAAGGCTGTTTTGCGACACCGTCTCTTTCATATTCAGGTGCAGACACCGTCTCTTTCATATTCAGCTACAGACACCGTCTCTTTCATATTCAGGAACAGACACCGTCTCTTTCATATTCAGGTACAGACACCGTCTCTTTCATATTCAGGTACAGGAGTGAAACAACTCCATTTATTATTCTCCTATTCTTTACCTCTTCTTCATAGGCTCAAGAACTTCTCGTTTCTGCAATTAGATTTTTTTAAATGGTCGTCAGTCGATTTCGAATCGACCAAGCACCACGGAATTGAAGTCAAATAAGAGGCGTGGTGTTGCTATTCTATTCAAGTGTTCAAGTGAACAGAAGTCATTAAGCAAAAAAAAAAAAAAGAACTTATCAAGTGGTTCTGAATAATACCCGACTCAAAAAATTCTTCGTGGTTTGCGTTCTTGTTTCTTTAATGTAAGTTAAAAACGTTTTTTTTTTTTTTTTTTTTAACTTTGTATAAGTACACGTGAGAGTGGGAAACGTACCTTTTCTGAAATGTCTTATCTCTCGCTGTTCCGTTTTAATTGAGCTGTTTATACTTCCCTTACAGAACCCAAAATATCGCTTCCCTGTTGGCACATTTACTCTGAAAATATTTCTCTATGGAAGTAAAACAGATACTTGTTATAAGAATGCGCATTTTAAAAAAGTCACAGTTGTTATGATTAACAGTAGCTAAAGCTACTATACACGTTTCTGTTAGGATGTGAAACTCCCTTCATACTATATATAAAAAATGAACAACCACATACACATACACACAAAATCATAACATTTAATAAAATGGTCTCAAAAATATTAAACTGAGAGAGGTCTTATTTCTGCCTTATTTTCTTAAACTGAGAGAGGTCTTATTTCTGTCTCATTTTCTTAAACTTAAACTTCTTATCTATGTAAAAAATTAAAATTTTTGGAGTTCGAAATGCTCAGAATAGCCGGCACAATAACACCTACACTGGCAGAAAGTGAAAAAAGAACACCAAGAAGGAGACGCCTGATACCAACGAAATTTATACAGCATAATAACGGAATACAGAGGATAACGTGATCAAAACATTATGGCAAAATACAGCTGTATTTGCTGGTAAACTGAAAAATAACATTTCCATGTAACATGGTTAGTACGAGGTTGAACCGCCATGAACTGCGTCACACTGTGCAATTCTGGCATGGAGTCTGTCGTACAGATGTTGGATCTCAGTTAGGAGTATTGAGTTCCAAGCATCCTCAACCTGGACGCGTAAATCGGGGATGGTCGTGGCTGGCCGTGGAGACCGGATAAGTTGTTGTCCCATAAAATCCCACACGTGCTCAATGGGGGACAAATCCGGTGAACGTGCAAGCCATGGAAATTGACTCACACCCTGAAATGCATGTTGCGCTGCACGTGCCGTGTGTGTGCGTGTGTTATCTTGCTGGAAAAGACCACGATGTACCGACCTTACAAATGGCACAACAACGGGCTGAATGATATTGTTGATATAGGAGGTGCTGTTTAACGTACCCGATACAAACACTAGTTGTGTACGGGAGCGATAGCTGATCGCCCCCAACCCCAGGAGACCATGTGTAGGCCCTGTGTATCGCTGGCATATGCAAGAAGGGTGGAGACGCTCCCCTGTGCGTCTGCGAACACGCATACGATCATCGGAGGCTCCCAAGCAGCATCTGCTTTCATCGCTGAACACGACAGATCGCCATTGCGTTCTCCAGTGCAGACGTTGGCGACACCACTGCAGCCGTTTCTGACGGTGGGCTGGCGTCAGAGGTACACATGCCAGAGGCACACGTGCACGTAGTTCTGCATCTAGTAGACGGTTGCGGATTGTTCGCACAGTCACCTCAGGTGCAACGGCAGCTCGGATTTGCGTCGCAGTGGATGTTCTGCTTGACAACGCAGCTCTTCTTATGCGTCGAACGGTCCGCTCATCAGTCCACCTGTGACTCCCGGTTCCGCGTCTTCTCGTGTGGGAATGTTCCTCGGACCATCTACGCCACCATCGCACCACCACCAATACTTCCCGTCCAATTCGCTCCGCAATACGCCGATACGACCACCCGGCTTCGCGGAGTCACACTAGACGACCTCGCGCAAAGTCCGATAACTGCTGAAATCGTACATGTCTTCCATGTCCAGGCATTGCAGCTACTTCAGGGTCTTCGCACGTGTCCGTACGCCGACGACTGATTACATTCACTTCGCCGTACTCATTAAATACCACTGACCATAATTTGCATATTATGCCGTGCTGTGGCATAAGCGCTCACCGGTTGGTCCCGAAATTAACACCACACCTACGTAAACTCAATCCCATTAACACGTGTAAGCCGCCCCGGTGGCGCAGTGGTCTAAGGCGCTGGCCTCTGACCATTCGTCCATAAGGAGTCCGGGTTCGAATCCCGGTCGGGCATAGATGTTGTGTTTGTCTTACGGCGCTAACTGTCTCCCTTCCCAGGAACCAGTGACCCTAAATTAGGGACGGGCGACTGCTTATAGCCCATTGAGTTGCTCACGGTGGTCGTTAAAATTCCAATAAAAAAAAACAAAAAAAACGTGTAAATTTCATGATCGTCCGCCAATTCCTTCTTGGTGTTCTTTTTCACTTTCCGCCAGTGTGTTTATCAAATCTACGTACACAGAGAAATTAATGAAATCTACAGTATTTACCAGTGAAAAAAGAGATGGTTGGTTCCCCGGTCTGCATGATATTGGTTATGTGTGCGAAGTAAAGAGTAAACATCACTATTTGTGTACGAAAGAATCGAAGACAAATGGGTGAAAAAAGGATGGACGGTTCTCCGGTGTGCATGATATTTGTTATGTGCGAGAAGTAAAGAGTAAACATCCCTATTTGTGTACGAAAGAATCGTAGACAAATAGGTACAAAAAAGATGGACGGTTCTCTGGTCTGCATGATATTTGTTATGTGCGCGAAGTAAAGAGTAAACATCACTGTTTGTGTACGAAAGAATCGTAGCCGCCCTGGTGAAAAAAAAAAGACGGACGGTTGTCCGGTCTGCATGATATTAGTCATGTGCGCGAAGTAAAGAGTATACATCATTATTTGTGTACGAAAGATTCGTAGCCGCCCCGGTGGAGCAGTGGTCTAAGCGGTGGCTTGCGACCATTCCTTCGAGATCGGTCCGAGTTTGAATCCCGGTGAGGTATGCATGTTATGTTTGACTTACGGAACTGATCCTCTTCTTCCCTGGAACAAGTGTCCCTAAATGAGGGACGGGGACTGCTTATAGTCCACTGAGTTACTTACGGTGGTCTTTGAACAGCACACAAAAAAAAAAGGATCGTAACTCCATGGTCCGATCAGCACCTGTTCAACGTTAGACGATAGAGTTGTCCAGACCCGTGTAATGGATGACCGAAAGCATATCCCACGTGACTACTGACAGGACTTTCGGCATGAAAGTCAAGCATGTTGACAGTACTTGGAGCTACGAATTTCAATATTTATGTACATGATCTGTTCGTCATCCAGTCACGGCTAACTGAGATCATCAACTGTTGATGTTACTGCTCAAGGCTCCGTCAGTCCTTATCCGTCAACGTACAGGCAGTGTTAGCAGTGTTTCATATTTATGCCACCGTGGCGCGGACAGTCAACCTCTAACGATACTTTTCGAAAAAATTTCCAACTGGAATTTCATGGGTGTGGACACGGAACCTCATCCATTCGTTTCCTAGTGTCTTGTGTGGAACATTTTGACATGTAAGTAAGCCAGCGTGAGTTGAGAAGTCACGTGATTTGCCTTGCTATTAAATTTTTCAGCTGTTAAAAAAACAATGGATTCCTAATTTTACAAAAGAAGAGCTCTCCTAATGTCCCATTGGATGGAGTAGAGAAATGGATAGGTAAACTAATTTGCAATTACCAAAACAATAACGAACTCCTGCAGAAGATTGCTATTTTTTTTATTAAATTAAAACATTTATTAACCAACCAAAATCTTTTTGTAGGTTAAAGTAAAATATTTTAATTGTGTAGTGCGTATACACTTTTTAAAAAAAGACCAAGTAAAATTGTATTTTCGGAAATATGGAACTGAATATACAAAATACCTGCAGAGAATTACAAAAATTTTTGTTCATATGCAATTCAAATTCTAACATTGGCGTCTTATTAAAAAATTGTTGAAGGAACCATGGGACAATTTATTTGAATCATTTATGCAGAATTTTTGGGAGAAAAGTGTATACCAATTCAAAGAACATATAATGCAAACTACTTGCAAATATTAGTTTATATGTGCATTAAATTAATTTCGCCTTAACTGTTGATGTTACTTCCGCAGAGTTCAAGTCACATTGCTTTACTTTCAACTTCTCATTAAGGCGATATATCTTCTGCGGCTTAGCTTCCACAAGTCTTTTTGTAGACCTTAGTATTTGCAGAAACTCTGGTCTATGTGTAAACAGAAGTATTCAACTCCTCACAACTTCTAATTAGAGGAATCACATTTGCATAATTTGGTGATGAATCAACAGATTGCAGCTTCAGCCGCTTAGCTGGAGACACTTCAACTTTTGTTAATATCCTTCTGGGTTTCTTAGCAGTTAGAATTTTGTAGAAGGGGTACCCAAGGAAAATACTAGGAACGGATTCTTTTTTCAGAAGTCTTACTTTCAGTCTCGAAACATAATCATCCTTCCGAAAGTGTACTCTGATGCTGAGAAATCTTACTATCAATGACTACAGTCGATGCTGAAAAGTCATTGATAGTAAGATTTCTCTTGAAACAACTTTTAACCACTTTTCTCTCAACTCATTCTCAATGAGAAATTCTCGGTAGCACATTACTTTGGTTTTTCCTTTTTTGAGTTACCATAAGGTACACAACAGTGCACCACAGTAGATACTGAATTCAATCAAGAAATCGTTTTCAATTTGAATACAACATAGGCTATAAAATGAATTCTTCACTTTAATTTGCCTTCATACAGTTGCTTAACTGAATTTATTAACTTCACGAAAATAGATTCAAACAGATGTCGATTTACCTTACTATAATGCACGCTTAAACTTGCGGGCACATGAAAAACTAATGACGATCAGTAAAAAAATCACCGACTGGGGTTGGCTTCTACCCCATCGAGCGACTAAAAGTGGCATTTTTCTAGTACGCGAATCCCAACAGAGATCGCCGAAATGACAGAGCCTTGAGCAGTTAACAGTTATAGTTGATGATGCAAGTCAGCCGCGATCCAGTTCAGCCTTGGGTGCATGTTCACAAAACATGCAAATAAACTCCTCGGAGATCCTCAGATGTTACCTTTTTGACTGAAAATCCGTGACATATTTTCAACTATGTCGTTGCTGTTTAGGTCGGTCGTAAATGTCACACTGAAAGCACTGCAGTTGGTGCTATTGTTGACACAGGGTTTATTTGGATGGTTTTAAAATATAAAATGTTATTGCTTTTTATTATGTAATTATAATTTCCTTTAGTACCGAAAACTTGACGGAAACTCACCTCGACTGTTCTTTTGCTAGTAATGTTAATTTTTTTTTGATTGGAGGTTTAACGACCACCGTGAGCAACTCAATGGGCTATAAGCAGTCGCCCGTCCCTAATTTAGGGTCACTGGTTCTAGGGAAGGGAGAGAGCCAGTGCCGTAAGACAAACACAACATCCATGCCTCACCGGGATTAGAATTCAGACCCCTTTCAGACGAATGGTCAGAGGCCATCGCTTAGACCACTGCGCAACAGGGGCGGGAATTTTACTTGAAAGATGCAACTAAAATGTTCTCATTTTAGGAGTAATTTTCGGGAAAACTCGATGTTAGTCCATGTTGACATTGACCACTCTAAAGCAGCTTTCCTCCCCGGTGGCGCAATTGTCTAACGATGGCTTCTGATCATTCGTCCGAGATTATTCCGGGTTCGAATCCCATTGAGGCATGCATATTGTGTTTGTCTTACGGCACTGGGTCTCTCCCTTCCCTGAAATTAGTAACCCTAAATTAGGGACGAGCGATTGCTTATGGCCCATTGACCAGTGGCGGATTCTCAGGTGAAGTAGGTGAAGTGCCTCTTCACCTATTTTACTCAAAATAAAGTTTTATTCAGTATTTTTTTTATAATATATTCTTTTTTGCCTTTATTCAGTTCCAAAATACTCAAAATTTTTAATAGATATTGATTCACATGGCGCGCTCAATACGGAAAACAAATCCTTACACGCAAAACAGCGCAAGTGAAGAGCCGAAATGAGAATGCTTGGAAGTCTGCAGTTTTCGGCCGAGTTGTCATGGTAACCGTGACGTCACCCTCCCCAATCTGCTCGCTCAAGTGAAGTGTTTCACCTGCTCGCGCCTTACCTCTGCATCTTTCAGTTTTTGAGCGTAAAGTCGTGAGAGATCACGGTGGAGTGGGCGTTAATTTTTTTTTTGTTGGCCCTTGCTTACTTTTTAGTAATAAACATTCGGCGTGGAATAAAGACGGATTCTCAGATTTATTAAGCGTAACACGGTCACTTCATAAACATCGGGATTCTAGCAAACACCTGAAATGCGGATTAATGTTAAGGAACTTTGAAAAATTCAAAACACCATTGCCGATGCCCTGAGGGAAAATGCTAGGCTTTTCAAAACGCATTTTGCCGCCCCGGTGGCGCAGTGGTCTAAGCGATGGCCTCTGATCATTCGCCCGAAAGGGGTCCGGGTTGGAATCCCAGTGAGGCATGGATGTTGTGTTTGTCTTACGGCACTGGCTCTCGTCCTTCCCTGGAACCAGTGACCCTAAATTAGGGACGGGCGACTGCTTATAGCCCATTGAGTTGCTCACGGTGGTCGTTAAACCTTAAAAAAATACACTGCTGGCCCCCCAAAATGCAACACCAAGAAGGACACGCGATAGCAAAGCCAGATTTACTGGACACATAACAACAGATACAAAGTTGAAACGATTGAGCTTACAGGCCCGTGCGACTTTCGGAACACGCAGACATCAATAGTTCGTGTGGCCCCCATGGCTGGCAATAACGGCCGCTGCATCGGACGAAAGAGGCTTTGGATGTGGGCTTGGGGTATGTCGGTCCATGCTGCTCCCACACGTTGCCACAGTTCATCAGGCGTAGCCGCGGGTGGTGCTGGCCGGGCCACTCGGTTGCCGATCAGCGACCAGACGATTTTGATGAGCGACGTATCGGGAGGACAGGCCGGCCGCGGAAGCAGTGACACCTGATGGGCCGTGAAGAATTGTTGCACGATGCATACCACGAGCGGGCGCGCATTGTCCTGTTGAAACGTGGACGCTAGCAGGTCCTACAGGTAAAGGAGGATTACAGGCTCCAAAACGTCGGGCGCCCCGGTGGCGCAGTAGTCTAAGCGATGGCCTCTGATAATTCGTCCGAACGGGGTCCTGGTTCGAATCCCGGTGAGGCATGGATGTTGTGTTTGTCTTACGGCACTGGCTCTCTCCCTTCCCTGGAACCAGTGGCCCTAAATTAGGGACGGACGACTGCTTATAGCCCATTCAGTTGCTCACGGTGGTCGTTAAACCTCCAATCAAAAAAACCTCGGAGATGAAGTGGTGGCTGTTCAGTGTACCGGCGATGCGTACCAGAGGAGTGCGGATGTCATATTCAATTACGCTCCAAACCACAACGTCAGGCGACGGACCGGTATGACGATGCATAATGCAGCGTCATACAGTCTCTCGCCGCCACACGTGGATTCGACCATCGTGGTGTTGTAGGCAGAAGCGGAATTCGTCGGAGAAGACAATGGCGTGCCATTCCGTAGTCCGGGTGCGGCGTTCAACGGCCCACTGCCGTTGCACTCTCCGGTGGTTTAACGTCAATGGTAATCGGATCAATGGGCGTTGTGCGACAAGTCCCCACTCCTGCATACGACGTCGAACAGTACGTGCTGACGCAGGTTGTTGGGCAACACACCCTAATTCCTGCGCTAACGTTCGTGATGTGGCGGTGCGAGCAGTCAATGTCCGCCGCACAACATGCCGGTCCTCTCGTTTGGTGGTGTGCCGCTGCTGTGGCAATCGCTCACGTCGGTCCGTCCGTCCCTCCTGCATCCACCGAATCCGTACTCGCCTCACTGCGGCTGGATGTCGTCCTACACGGACGCAAATGTCTCGGTACGATGAACCGCTGTCGCGATAAGCCACTATTCTTCCTCTGTCGAACTCCGAAACGTGATGGAATGACTGCCGTATTCTGCGACGAGGCATCAGGAAGCTTTCCACGCACGGGTCCGGCAGCACAACACACTTCCGCTGCTTACAGTTACACCACGCCTTCTGTGCACCCTTCTTATAGTGCTTCTCGGTGGCGTGCCAGGCACACATGATTTCCATATGCCCTGCAATGCTAATCGTTTGCATGTCCTCTGGCAGGCGACGCATGCTGCGAATTTCAGGCCAATCGGATGCTTCCTTCTTGGTGTTGCATTTTGGGTGGCCAATAGTGTATATAGCATTAGATATTTTTTGCATTAAAGAAGACTCGATCGGGTGTAAAGCTGCCTACCCTTGATTCTGTTCACGATTAGTTGAACCATATTATGGTGCCTGCTTGAACGTTCAGGAACAATCGCATTATGGTGCCTGCCGGTTGCACCGGAAGTATAGTGGCTAGAAGAGATACTGTGCCGTGCGCTTTTGCAGACAGATTCTTGAAATCATGAAATCAGAGAGGGCGCTGAAGACAGCTTCCATGCTATTGCTGTAAAATGCTCATAGATATACGTGCTTCTCGTTCCGTGCAGCTTAGCAATTTCACTAAAATTTTACCAAAGAATTTTTTTTTTTATCCTGCAGTTATACTTAGGCTGACCAGAAGTCCCCAATTCTTGAGGACAGTCCTCGAATTTAGTTAACTGTCCCCAGAAGCGTCTGATGCCTTTTATGGACGGAAACTGTCCTCAAATTTTGATGTTTGTCCTCAAACTTACACTTTCTCATTAGTTCGTTAAATTTCTAATGAAAAATATTTTTAAAAATAATTTTCGTTTGCACTAATTTTCGCATATGCTTTTTGTGAGAACAAATTTTGACTGTATTTTTTTTCTTCTTTTAGAGTTTAACAACCACCACGAGCAACTCTAAGGACTATAAGCAATCACCTGTCTCCAATTTGGAGACATTCGTTCTAGTGAAGGGAGAGAGCAAGTGCTGTAAGACAAAGACACCACCCATGGCTCATTCGGGACTCGAACCCGTACCAACTTGTACGAATCGTCAGTGGCCAGCACTATGACATTGCACCACTGGGGTGGTGTGACGTACCTGCCAGCAGGACGCACACGACATAAAGGCAGACAGCAATCAGAATGAACGTCTGCGTAGCTCAGTTGGTAGAACGACTTGTTCCGGAATAAGCGGACTCGGGTTCGAATCCCGGCGTAGACCAAAAATGACCGAGAAATTTACTTCGTTATAGTAGTCAAATTTGGACTGTACTAACTTCTCATAAAACTTTGGCAACATGAAAAATTTGCCATGCAATTACTTTGGTGTGCAGCTTGATTTTAAATCGGAATATATACCTAAGGTAAAGCATTTCACTTTTGCGAATATGTTCTCGCCATCATAGTTCTACTTTGTCAATACAAATTACCAACATTCTACAAGATATATCCTTTTAAGACACAAATTTTCATATGTAATATCACTCTTATTGAGGCAATGCAGTTTTCTGACCAAAAGATTTGCATATTTATTTTTCAGGGACGTGCCAACAGGGGCAGGGGGTGACTCCTCCCCAGAAATCTAAGTAGAGGGGCTGACTGTATGTTTTGCCCCTCCAGTTTTTGCACCCAAAATATAAGTTCATTTAATTTAACAGAAAAAAAGCTTTCAAATTGCTTAAAAACAAACGAAATGCTGGTGTCTTTTAGAGCGTTTTAGCAGTTTTTAATTAGTATTTTTACCTTTATGGTAAGGGAAAGAAAAAGAAAACAAAATAGTACTGGAAAAAGAATCTCTCCTGTGCTCCTGATTTTTTCTGCTCTGTTCAACGACTAGGTAATGGGTGGGAAGAGTGATTGAGAATGATCCTAACCAAATACAACAACAAATAGTGTTGTGAATGTGTGTAGAGGGGGCAGGGAGTCAGGGACAGTCCACTCCATTTTTCCTTTTGCACTCAAGTGATTTTGAAATCCGTTCTATGCGTATATTCCCAATGGGGTAGGAGGGTTCATGTTTATCTAGTTCTTGAACAATTGGTGTTGTATTATCGCCTATCAAGCATCCAGTTTTTCTTTGCTCAATCCATCAATCGGCAAGACCAGACGGCAAGTGCGTTTCTGCCGAAAGCAATAGTATGAAGTGTGGCATCATTAGAGACACTTTCTGGGTGGGGCCTTGAGCTGTTTTTTTTTCAGCGTAAAAACCTTTCATCACTGCCGCGCCAGCTTCCTACTCCATCTGGGTTTCCTATCCTCTGGGCTGGGAATCATGAGGGAAACAATCTTCATTATATTGTACACTGGCGTGCAAAAATTAAGGACGAGACGGTTTTTCGAATGTAACGTCGTACGGAAGTGCTCCACATCGACTCAAATCATACCATAAGATCCCCAAGATGTAAGAATATGGGACAACTGAGCAAAACCGCCCAAACAAGGAATCCAAAGGATACAAAGGCACTTTATTGAAAAGGTAGCTTCGAGCACAACTGAACAGAAGACAGAAACGTCCATGTGACAGGCGGCTGTCAAGCAAAATCCAGTCTTTAGTAGGGGATATGATCACCCCTGACTGCGTTGCAGGATTTACAATGTCTGTCCATGCTGAGGACGAGGTTGTCAAGGAGCTGTTGAGGCACCGCAGCCCATTCCTCTTGTAGTGCTAATCACAGCTGCGGAATCGTTGCTGGCGGCTGGTGACGTGCTGCCAAGCTTCTCCCGAGAAGGTCCCACGCGTGTTCGATTGTATTTAGGTCCGGGGACCTTGCGGGCCAATCCATGCGTTGAATATCTTCACTCTCCAACAGCTCTGCGACAGCCACTGTACGATGAGGTGTGGCGTTGTCGTCCATGAATAGGAACTCAGGACCCACAGCACCTCTAAACAGACGCACGTGAGGCAGGAGAACCTCGGTACAATAGCGGACACCAGAGGCTGAACCTTCTTGGAAGATGTGGAGGTCAGTACGGCTTCCAAGCATGATACCACTCAAACGAGAACTCTGCCACCTCAAAACCGGTCCCTTCCGCTAATGTTGGAGGTGTCATTGGGTGTTCCCTGCTCTCTCCAGATGTGTATACGTCCAGAATCGCTCGTCAGACTAAATCGGTTCTCATCCGTAAAAAGAACTCGACCCCATTGCTGATGTGTCCAGTTCTTGTGTTCCTGGCACCACAGAAAACACCGTCTCCGATGAGCAGGCGTTAATGGCACACGCCGTACTGATTTTTCGAATGTAACGTCGTGCGGAAGTGCTCCACATCGACTCAAATCATACCATAAGATCCCCAAGATGTAAGAATATGGGACAACTGAGCAAAACCGCCCAAACAAGGAATCCAAAGGATACAAAGGCACTTTATTGAAAAGATAGCTTTGAGCACAACTGAACAGAAGACAGAAACGTCCATGTGACAGGCGGCTGTCAAGAAGAATCCAGTCTTTAGTAGGGGATATGATCACCCCTGACTGCGTTGCAGGATTTACAATGTCTGTCCATGCTGAGGACGAGGTTGTCAAGGAGCTGTTGAGGCACCGCAGCCCATTCCTCTTGTAGTGCTAATCACAGCTGCGGAATCGTTGCTGGCGGCTGGTGACGTGCTGCCAAGCTTCTCCCGAGAAGGTCCCACGCGTGTTCGATTGTATTTAGGTCCGGGGACCTTGCGGGCCAATCCATGTCTTGAATATCTTCACTCTCCAACAGCTCTGCGACAGCCACTGTACGATGAGGTGTGGCGTTGTCGTCCATGAATAGGAACTCAGGACCCACAGCACCTCTAAACAGACGCACGTGAGGCAGGAGAACCTCGGTACAATAGCGTACACCAGAGGCTGAACCTTCTTGGAAGATGTGGAGGTCAGTACGGCTACCAAGCATGATACCACTCAAACGAGAACTCTGCCACCTCAAAACCGGTCCCTTCCGCTAATGTTGGAGGTGTCATTGGGTGTTCCCTGCTCTCTCCAGATGTGTATACGTCCAGAATCGCTCGTCAGACTAAATCGGTTCTCATCCGTAAAAAGAACTCGACCCCATTGCTGATGTGTCCAGTTCTTGTGTTCCTGGCACCACAGAAAACACCGTCTCCGATGAGCAGGCGTTAATGGCACACGCCGTACTGATTATCGTGCAAATAGACCACCTTTGTGTAGCCTCTTGGCCACGGTAAAACGCGATAACGGACGTCCAGTTGTCTGTTGCATGTGCCTTGCGATTTCTCTCGCTGTCTGCCGTCTGTCTCTTCTCGCCTGTAGGATCATATACCGGTCGTCTGCCGCCGTGGTTGCTCGTGGACGACCAATGCTAAACTCTCGGACAGCTGTTTCTGTAGTTTGAAATGCTCTCCAAGCTCCTCCCACCTCTACGTCATGCTGCATATATGCGCATGTCCTACCGTACCGGACCCTAGTCTATCTCCTGAGTGGTATTTCGGTCCGTTCTGCCTGCTCGTTCCGCTGTTATGCTAATTTCTCCTTTTCGTCCTTAATTTTTGCACACCAGTGTAGTTTGTGGGTGGCTGGGGGAAGGGGAAATGTTTTACCCCAATCTTCACTTCCATGTCCATCGTCGTATTCGAACGGTCACTGTGTAGCCGGTGTTCAGATACTTGACCAGTTTTACTTCCGTGCTTTATGCGTGCTTACAAAAGTGCAATTTTTTTGGAGTGTTTCCGAGATCGTTTTCGTGATCAGAGAAGAATTTTGATCTTTGCAGGCTGAATGGAGAAACTTACAAGCAAAAGGAAACGTGAGACAGGCGCAGAATCAATATCTGTAAGTCCATTTTAAAAATCCTTTTTAACAGGTATTTGATATTTTGTGGAGAATGCGCCATTGGCTTGTTTCACATAAAAGTATTTTGAATTCAGTTTTAAGATCATGATGAATTGGTGATATTGATTGTGGGTTGTGTGAGCAATTCCCACTGGTATGGTGCAAATTCCAAGAAGCGCTTGGCGGCGTAAGGGGGTCAGAAGGACTCGACCCTTTATGTATACATATATACGTATACAGGGTGATTCCTAAAGTCCTAAGTCACCTCAAGCAGTTGGGAACAAAGACAGCTAGAGCTTTGGAAGTAAGGTATGGTAAAGTCAAACAACCATGCGCTATAGATGAGAGTGACTGCAGCGCCCCTAGTGGCAAAATGTGGAAGTCAGCACTCCTATCTCGGAAAACATGAGAGCTACGGGGAAGAAATCAATTAGAAACTTGTAGAGCATCAACGAATTAGTAGGAAACGACATATGGTAGAAACGGCTGGGGTAAATAGAAGGCTGGGAACTCGAACTTGTGCGAAGCTGGTTCGTGTCGTTGTCGCGGTAACAGTCTAGCAGAGAGAAATGTATGACGTATTCGACCGCACGCCTGTGAGCGTCGTATGCAAATTCTGGAGTGGCATAACGCCTCACATGCCGTATTAGGCGCGGCGTGGCAATGTATAAAGGATCGTCGGTCAGGAGCTATGTCATTCATAACGTGAGTATCGGGTAAAGAACGAGCATGGCAGGCTATTCGAATGAACAGTATTGCGGGATGGTACTGCTATATGGAGAATTCGGACGCAAAGCGAGGGAAGCGTCACGCCAGTATGACTTACGATTTCCGACTCATCCATCGCCGACAGCGTGGACCATCAGTCGCGTGGTTCGACGGCTACGAGAGACAGGCAGTATTGCAGCGCGTGCCTGTTCGGGCCGATCCACCGGAATGGGTAGGATGTGCAACCAGTCGATGTTCCGGCTTAAGTTTTGGTCAACCCACACACCAGTACGAGGAAAGTCAGTATGGCATGTGGCTTATCACAATCCCGTGTGTGGAATCTTTTGCATCAGCATGGTGCCCACCCGTACCGTACAGTACCGCTGCACGTACTGATGCCAGGGAATAACCAACGACGTCTAGATTGGTGCAATTTTTTAATGAACACCGTAGAAGGAAATGCGGCCTTTCTATCAAACATCCTGTGGACTGACGAGGTGCTGTTCACACACGCCGGGGTGCTGAACAAACAAAACATCCATTACTGGGCAGTTCAGAATCCATTATTTACACGGGAAATGTGGCATCAGGTGTGCTGGTCGATCAATGTCTGGTGTGGCATCTGGAAAGACAGACATGTTGGGCCTGTGTTCTATGAGGGCGCATTAAATGGACGAAGATACCTGCAGCTGTTACAAAGCACATTACCTGAGTGGTTAGATGATCTATCTCTACAAGATATACTGTCATTACGGATTCAGCATGACAGCGCTGAGGCACATCAACCATCCAACAGCGGTACAGCACTTCCTGTCCGACTCTTTCGTGCAACAGATAATCGGTTATGGTGGACCCGTAGCGTTGCCTCCACGATTCCCCGGATCTAACTCCCATGGATTTCGTCCTCTGGAGTCTCCTAAAGGATCACGCGTACAGGGTGGAACCGACGAGTCTCCAGGATCTCCCACTGCCTATCGTTGCTGCGTGTGAAAGCGTGACACCTGTTATGCTGGCGAACGTACAACGGGAAGTTCTGTCTCGCATTCAAATGCGTATTGTGGCAGATGGTAGCCATATTAAACACTATTTACGCTAAACGCAACGCTATGTAAGTACCGCGGTTGCATTAAATACGACCAATGTACTCCATTTGTATTCATGCCTGAGTATAATAAACTTTGTGTTTCTCTCACGTTTCCAGCCTTCTACTCACCCCAGCCGTTTCTACCAGTTGTCATTTCCTACTAATTCGTTGATGCTCTACAAGTTGTTCTCTTTCCCGTATCTCTCATGGTTTCCGAGATAGGAGATGCTAACTTCCACATTTTGCCACTAGGGGTGCTCCAGTCACTCTCATCCGATAGCGCATGGTTGTTTTACTATACCATACCGTACTTCCATAGCTGTAGCTGTCTTTGTTCCCACGTTATTGAGGTGATTTAGGACTTTAGGAATCACCCTGCATATGCGCGAGCGAGACGTTCTAATACAGTTTTAGAGCTTCATTTAGAAAATAGGAAAATACTTTGCCCCCCACCCCCAATGTCTGAAACGTTGGCACGTCACTTATTTTCAGTACATATGCGTCCCCAAATGAACTGCCGATTTGGGGACGCTTCGCCCCTTTGTCCTCAAATCAGTGTTTCAATATCTGGTCACCTTAGTTATACTGAAAGTTATTAATGTTATGTATGGATAAGTGAATATTCTTCCAATGATGTGTTTTGGGGAAGCTTCGTCAACTTTATTTGGGGAATATTTTATCTCACATTGAATCTACGTGTCGAAAGGCGGGTTAGTACAAATACATTATTTTACGGAAATTTTCTCAGTATTTAATGGGATTTTTGCCCAATGATCGTATTGAATTCCTTTCTGATCCTGTTGCACCTCTTTTCTCTATCTCTACAGGACACAAAACATTTAATTGGGTGTCACATGAAACTGTATTTAGGTCTAATCTTCCCATGATAAAGTTTACAGAAGTTTGGACAAAAGAAAAAACAAAAACAACACCCAATTTCAATAATTTTAGACAAAACGCGATGATATATAAAAGGCAAAAAAAAAAAATGGCATACTTAACTAAATAATTACTGAGTGGCTGCCATGACCGGTTGCAGGAAATTTTTCAAGGGGTTCAAGTGTAATTAATTAATCTTTGGCTAATATGTAGAATACAGTAATTTGTGAAAATGAAAGATTAATACTATTACTACTACTGCTATTATTTGATGCTGCTCTTGAAGAAATTGTATGTTAGTAATATTCATGTATTATCATGGCCACGCCAAGCCTTTTAAGTTCAGTACGCACCACCCTGAGCAGAACTTGTTTGCACGTACTTCCTTAGGATTTGGTAGGTTTTCCGCTTTCACGTTATCGTTTTCCAATTCTAAATTTCCAATAAAATTGGGATATTAAATTAAACGCCCCAAACTCCATCTTTCCATGTGGTCCAATTCTGTGAGTGTAAAAAAAAAAGTAATAAATAAAATAAAATAATTCTACACGGGGTCAAGTGACCCATGTGACCCCCTGTTGGCGCCCATGGTGGCTGCCAACTTCATTTAGGGCAAATAAAAAAAAAATTCATTCGATCCGCCTTGCCTCATCTTTCGGCACGGGAAATAGTTACCTTTTATTTACAGGACTTGTAACCATTGTTGCATCCAAGTATGAAACACGTTTTCAATGTTACTCTGCCGCCCCGGTGGCGCAGTGGTCTAAGGCGCTGGCCTCTGATCATTCGTCCGTAAGGGGTCCGGGTTCGAATCCCGGTCAGGCATGGATGTTGTGTTTGTCTTACGGCACTGGCTCTCTCCCTTCCCTGGAACCAGTGACCCTAAATTAGGGACGGGCGACTGCTTATAGCCCATTGAGTTGCTCACGGTGGTCGTTAAACCTCCAATCAAAAAAAAAAAAAAAAATGTTACTCTTATTATTACTACCTTTCATGACTGATCTAACAAATAAATCGCCTTTTCAATTGCTTTCCAAAAAACACCCTTTACAAAGCAAGCTAATGTTTAGAAATTACAGAATCGAAACTCGCAGGAGCGCCATTACACGGTTTCATGAAAATAGGGAACTAAAACTTATACAGTGAGATATTAACGCATGGCACACTATCTCATCTAGCCAATATACCAGAAGTTTTTTTTTTTTTTTGATTGGTGGTTTAACGACCGCCGTGAGCAACTCAATGGGCTATAAGCAGTCGCCCGTCCCTAATTTAGGGTCACTGGTTCCAGAAAAGGGAGAGAGCCAGTGCCGTAAGACAAATACAACATCCCTGCCTGACCGGGATTCAAACCGGGACCCCTTACGGACGAATGATCAGAGGCCAGCGCCTTAGACCACTGCGCCACCGGGGCGGCACCAGAAGTTTGGCGTCATTCACTAGCGTCTGGCGAGAGAGATATCTATACGCATTCCGTTATCTCATTGGCTGCAGCAAAACCTGCACCCACCGATTGGCGACCGGCAGCGAAACGGCCCTTGGCTTTGGGTATTTTTTTTTTTTTTTTAATTGGAGGTTTAACGACCACCGTGAGCAACTCAATGGGCTATAAGCAGTCGCCCGTCCCTAATTTAGGGTCACTGGTTCCAGGGAAGAGAGAGAGCCAGTGCCGTAAGACAAACACAACATCCATGCCTCACCGGGATTCGAACCCGGACCTCTTACGGACGAATGATCAGAGGCCATCGCTTAGACCACTGCGCCACCGAGGCGGCGGGTATTTGGCGGGGACAATGGCTACAGCGAGGAGGTAAGTTGTTTCATCTGAATCTCGCATTTATTTCGACCTGCAGTTTGGCGGAAAACGATTTAGTGTTTTAATTTTTAGCGGGGACAATGGCCTGTGAATACACAATCACGATTTTACAGAACAGTGGAGGACTAAGTCTTTGGAAGGAATAAACACGTAATTGTGGACCACATTGCATGCATTTGGTTTGTATCGTCATTCCGTTCTTTTTTGGTCTTCACAATACACCTTCTTGATTTTTTCCCTTTCCCATCGAAACAGTGGAGTCAAGTCGTTTGAAAGAATAAACCTATGGCATGTATTTCTGGACCATATTGCATGGGGTTCACAGTCGAAATTTTTATATGATGTTTGTATATGCCATTCATACTTATAATTTCTGTTTGCCTCTTCCTGAAAACTAAATAATGGCCACCCTGTTGCATTTCCCAAATTTTGTAGACAGATTGTAAGCAAGCCTGTGGTAATGTATACATAGGATAATGATGCGTGCAAAGCCACAACAATCTCAAACGTCAGCAAACAATGCGATTAACAAGTCTCATTGAAAATAAAAGCGCTATATAGCGACTGAAGATATCCGAGAGGACTATCTGCAGATCTACAGGACAGCAACAAAACTGGATTCTAGGGGAGGGGGTAATCATTTCACCAATACCTGTGACTAATGCTTTTGTATAACAATAACCAATACCCAGTTCATAAAAGACTGCCAGTATTGTCAATTGTTTTTATTTTTGGTTAAAAACACCCAATTCAAAATATTATTTTTACATTCCGATACCTTTGACAACAAACAGGGTGGCCATTGCTTAGTTTTCAGGAAGGGGCAAACAGAAATTGTAAGTACGAATGGCATGTACAAATATCATATAAAAATTTCGACTGTGGACCCCATGCAATATGGTCCAGAAATACATGTCATAGGTTTATTCTTTCAAACGACTTGACTCCACTGTTTTCGCCGCCCCGGTGGCGCAGTGGTCTAAGGCGCTGGCCTCTGATCATTCGTCCGTAAGAGGTCCGGGTTTGAATCCCGGTCAGGCATGAATGTTGTGTTTGTCTTACGGCACTGGCTCTCTCTCTTCCCTGGAACCAGTGACCCTAAATTGGGGACGGGTGACTGCTTATAGCCCATTGAGTTGCGCACGGTGGTCGTTAAACCTCCAAAAAAAAAAAAACTCCACTGTTTCGATGGGAAGGGGGGCGGGGGGAATCAAGAAGGTGAATTGTGAAGACCAAAAAAGCACGGAATGACGATACAAACCGAATGCATGCAATGTGGTCCACAAGTACGTGTTTATTCCTTCAAAAAACTTAGTCCTCCACTGTTCCGATGGGAAGGTAAAAAAAAAAAAAAAATCGTGATTGTGTATTCAGCACGCCATTGTCCTCGCTAAAATTTAAAACACTAAATTGTTTTCCGCGAAATTGCAGATCAAAATAAATACGAGATACACATGAAACAACTTACCTCTCCGCTGTAGCCATTGTCCCCGCCAAATACCCAAAGCTCAGTGCCGTTTCGCTACCGGTCGCCAATTGGTGGGTGCTGGTTTTGCTGCAGCCAATGAGATAACGGAATGCGTGTAGATATCTCTCTCGCCAGACGTTAGTGATGAACATTCATCTTCTTTATGTACTTAAGCCGCTTTTTGGGGAAACGTTGAGCTGGATTTTTTTACAGTGCATGTATGCAGTTTAACCCAATCTGAAAATCAAACAAAGTAGTAAAAGTATCATTAATTGGTAAGGCGAAAACATTACAGAAGATCCTGCCAATATTGTGCCTCTACAGCTAATTTGGCTTTTCAAAATTTGTTGTACAAATATAATCTGTGAATTTCGTACTTTTATATGAATCTCGCGAAAGTTATCGAAGCTTCTGAAAGAAATTGAGTAATGTGAATCTACAAACTGTTTTTTGTGCGTTTCATTTACCTCCAATTTCCAGCACATGTCTTACATGTGACAAAATACCACCTTACGTTCTCTTTGATAAAAGTCTGCATAGGTGACTACTATAAAATCAGTCAACTTTTTTCTTTGTCAGCATTCTGAAATCTCTACTGAAGAAATTGCACAGCCATTTAAGAAAATATGCTTTCAAAGCTCGCATGGTTTCATTTCTATATTTTTTGTTACATGTTTGAAATAAAGTTATTTTCTCAAAGCACTCCTAATGCTATCTTAAATATCAGACATGACTAATGTGGAATTTTTCTTTGTATATGTGGACAACACAATTAATTGAAAAGGGCATGCTTTGTTCAGTTCATGACTGCTTAATGTCAACAAGGAAAAATTATTAGCTGAGCAGATTTCTGAGCAAATAAAAATCCTAAGTTCCTCAGCATGGAATCAGTGTTGAAGCATTCTATCAGAGATGTCACTGAACAATTAATTTTGAAGGAAGTGAAAGCACAAATTGATACCTCAATGCACATTCCATGTAAAAGTGAAGATCTCTGGGAATGCGAAATATGCTTCCAGAAATTCTCGGGAGAATCTACATTTGCAAGAGGTATGCAACTTCATACCATCATACGGGTGAAAAACTTTTCCAGCATAATGTGTATCACAAGAAATTCGAAAGGAGAGATAGTCGCTTAATGCATGCAAAGGTCCATGCAATAGAACAACCTTATGATTCTGACATGTGTTCCAAACAGCTAAGTGAAAAATGCAGCACCTTTAGCCATAGTCCCCTTCAGTCAAGTGAAAAAGGTCACCAATGTCATGTATGCTTAAAACAGTTTGCATACAAGCATTATCTTTCCAGGCACATGCTTGTTCACGCTACTGAAAAGACGCACCAGTGTGATGTATGTTCCAAACAATTTACTCAGAACAGTCATCTTTCAAGGCATATGTTCCTTCACACAGGTGACAAGCCTCACCAATGTGAGGTGTGCTCCAAAAAATTTGCTGGTAAAGGTGATCTTTCAAAGCACATGCTCGTTCACACAGGTGAAAAGCCTCACCAGTGTGATGTATGTTCCAAACCATTTACTCAGAAAAGTCATCTTTCAAGGCACATGCTCGTTCACACAGGTGAAAAGCCTCACCAATGTGATGTATGTTCCAAACGATTTACTCATAAAAGTCATCTTTCATCGCACGTGCTCCTTCACACAGGTGAAAAGCCTCACCAGTGTGATGTATGTTCCAAACAATTTGCTAATAAAAATAGCCTTTTAGTGCACATGCTCCTTCACACAGGTGAAAAGCCTCACCAGTGTGAAGTATGTTCCAAACCATTTACTCAGAAAAATCATCTTTCAACGCACATGCTCCTTCACACAGGTGAAAAGCCTCACCAATGTGATGTATGTTCCAAACAATTTACTCGTAAAAGTCATCTTTCAACACACATGATCCTTCACACAGGTGAAAAGCCTTACCATTGTGATGTATGTTACAAACCATTTACTCAGAAAATTCATCTTTCAAGGCACATGTTCCTTCACACAGGTGAGAAGCCTCACCAGTGTGAGGTGTGCTCCAAAAAATTTGCTTGTAAACGTGGTCTTTCAAAGCACATGCTCCTTCACACAGGTGAAAAGCCTCACCAGTGTGATGTATGTTCCAACCAATATGCTAATAAAAATAGCCTTTTAGTGCACATGCTCCTTCACACAGGTGAAAAGCTTCACCAGGGTGATGTATGCTCGTAACCATTTCTTGACAGAAGTGCTGTTTCAAGGCACATGCTCCTTCACATAGGTGAAAAAGTTTCACTGTGTGATGTATGCTCCAGATACAGCTCAGAAGAGTTATCTTTCAGTATATATGCTCCTTCATGCAGATAAAAAACTGCAGCTTGGTTTTTGTGTGCTTGAACAGTACCTATCCTAATTTTGATATAGGAAGATTCATTGAATCGTGCTTAAAATTTATCTTTCAGATTTTCCAGGGGGATAATCAGTTTCAGGTCATGCTTTTCAGTTTTGGAGATATGTGTGCCTGTAAGATAATTAAGCTTTTACCAGTGTTGTGCTGTTAGTAGTCAAGTTTACGAGTTGTGATGCATGTTATAAACAATCAGAGGTTTTTTTTGTTCAGTTATCTAGTGGGAGTGGGGATTGAGAAAACAAATGCTTTCTTTAATCATTTTTTTTCCATTCCATCAGATTTTTCAAAGAAATTACCATTGAAATTTGTTGTTTTATTCAGTTTAGAATTTCCTGTAGCAGTGACCAAGGGAAGCTGGTTCTACAGACCTTTGGGAAAAGTTATTTTATTTTGTACTAACCCTCTGTACTCTTCCTGGAAGGTAGCTTTGCCTAGGCATAGGGAATGTTGGCTGTGTTGGCCTCACAACTCTTTTCTCCGATAACTCAAATAATAGTTGACAGGTTTTGTTTTGTTTTTTTTTTTTTTTTTTTTTTTGCTTAATTTTACAAAGACTGGCAGTTATATCATTACACATCACTGTTGCAGTTATTGAACATAATTATAGAAAAATGATGGAAGCATGGAAATTTTAAAACCTGGACTCTTGTAACATGAATTATTTAGCATTTTTTTTTTTGCTACCTTTCATTTAAACAAAAGGTGTACCAAAAAGGAATTTTTTTTTCATATGTAGAGGATTTTAGGAAAGGGGTGTCTGATCCCATCAAACAAACCTGAGAAATAGGAAGCTAGGAGATTTGGGCTAGAGTGCCCGATAGGAAAGTGACGCGGAAGTGAAGTAGAAAGGGGGAGGAAGACGCCATTATTTATTACTGGGGTGCCAGCACCCGGAGTCCGACGGCTTAACGTGCCCATCCGACACACGGCGGATATTTAGTGGATAGAGCGTTCTTCGTACTTGCCTGGGATCAAACCTGAGGTCCTTTCCGTGGCAGTCGAACATTGGCCTCTATGCCACCCGCTGCCCGCCAAAAAGGAATATTAGTGGTGTTGCATAAAATTTTCACATATTCGCTTGCTGAAGAAATGCAGCTCATGCAAAAAAACAGGACTCTCCCTCTCCGAGGGAAGTAGTACTGCCTTAATTTTCATTGCCACTGAACCTCCTTTTGCAGTTGAATCAGGATCAAACTTAACTTGACTAGTTTGTTGAAATCCTGCATTGATGTTGCAAATTATTGAAATTGAATGACAGCATTGAAACATGAGAGAGTGAATATAGCAGGGCTTGAAAAATATCTGAAAAGTTACATGCCCAGCTGGGCATGTAAAAATTATTTACCTGCCCAGGTAGGAAAAATTCTGATGCCCAGGACAAATTGTCTTTTAAGACAACAAATCAGAATTCTCATTTTTTTTAAGTTAAAAATGTAATGAACTTTTTTTACATGTTCAGTATTTATGTTTTGTGGGTCTGAGTTCAAAATGTTCAGTATTTCTGTTTTGTGGGTCTGAGTTCAAAATGTTCAATGCACAAATACATGTATCTCAAGTTTTACGACAATGACGCTGAAATTGGTATGATGACGAAATTGGTATTTGAGAAATTCAGTGATTCCGTCTACCATGTTCTTTTCGTTGAAATGTTTGTCACTGAACACCGAGGGCTAATTCCATTAGAGGCATGCATCCTGTCACTGACTACAAACAACATTTAGAGCAAAATTACATATGATTCCAATATCTGTACTTAGAGCATAATATAATTAAAGAAGTGAAATTGTTCTGTCCTTGGCACTTCGTAACAATAATACATCTCCCAGTGATTAACAGTGAAGTGAAACAAAATGTGTGACGACTGTCATTTTTCTTGTAGAAAATTCTATTCCAAACTTTTCCATCTTTTAAATTTAATTGCCCCTTCTGGGCAACTGAATTTTTAAGATGAAAAGTTTACCCAGTCCGGGGAACTAGATAGCTCTTTTTACCCGCCCAGGTGAATAAATTGCACACCCTGGATATCTCGGGCATGGTATTTTTCAAGCCCTGTCTAGGAATAAAATTCATATAAGCTTAATTAAAAATAAGTTTTTTATTACATATATATCACCTGAGTAACTGGGTTGTAAAGATAAACATTTATTTTGTTTTTGCCCTCTTTAATTTGTGATTGACTAATAGTATTTAAAACGGGTTGAGATACAGTGCAATTAATAAGCATTTCATTGTACGCAATCACTCTGCTTCATAATGGTGAAGAACTGTATGTTGTGTTTCAGGGATAGTGCATGTGTTCCAAAGATTTAGTTTATATATTACCATATCTTGCAGAAAATTTCTGTTTACACCATTAATGCAATGAGAAAGATCCAAAGATGTTTTTTTTTTTTTTTTTTTTTTTTGTGGAATGTTGCCATTAAAGCAACAGTTCTGTTTCCTGTTAGACTTCAACTGATTTGAATTTTGAAAAGCATTGTCTTCACCTTATTCAAGGTTACGAGTGTAATGTATTTTGGTCATAGGATATGCCAGGATTATTTTCGAGGCTGGGGGGAGGAAGGTGCAATAGGATCTAAAAATATTTAAACTATTTTTATTTTGTGTCATACATGAGATACATTCTCAAAATGAAATGGTATAAACATTACTCAATTAAGCAGCATCAATTAACAAATATTTGCAGTTATATTAATAAAAATAGCATATCAAATTGTAGTGGAGTTCCCCCTCCCCTTTGAAGGTAATCAGAGTGCTGGTAGATGATGTCAGGATGCTTCTTTTAGAAGTTTTGAGGGACCATCATGAGAATAAGCAAAAAGCTAAAAAGAAGTTATATTCTGACTATTTGACTCTGGCAACACTTCAAGTATATTGTGATGTATATTCTAAATTAACTCTCTTTTTTAGTTTCTTTCTCTATGTAAATTTGAGTTTGTTTTGCTTATACTTTCAAACTTAATGTGACATCTTTTCCCTCAAACGAGAATATGGTTGGCAACACTTTTGAGGTCAAAGTGAATGTGTCGCATGAATGTATGAGATCAGAACGATAGATAAAAACAACGATACAACAGTTACTCGTATGTGGTGGATATGTGGCTATGTGAATTACGTTATATCTTGAAGAGCGATATCTGATCTATTGATATAATGCTGGAATAAAGCCAATTCCCATTAGTTGACTTCTGTTTAATGATTCGCCTGGACGTAAATATTCATTTAGGAACTATTTCATCATATGCCTGTTTAATGATTTAGAAAAAACGTAAGAAGAACAACCATATTTCAGCACGAAAAGATACTACCTTATAATATGCAGTAGTATTTGGGAGAAGGTATTGTGCTGGACCTCCTCTAAACAGGTGAAGTGCGGCAACTCGATGCGGCATCGATTCCACAAGTATCCAGAAGACTTCTGGAGATATGTTGAAGCATGCCATCTGAATAGCAGCCCACAACTCCCTGGTATTAGTATGTGCAGGATCTTGGGTGTTAATGGAACTTTCCACCACATCCCATAAGTGCTCTAATGGGCTTATGTTGGGCAAACATGGTGGCCACACCATCCATCGTAATTGTCCAGAATGCTCCTTGAACCAGATTTGGACAACTTGGGCCTGATGACATGATGCATTGTCCAACTGGAAAATCCCATCTTTGTTAGGGTACATGAAGTCCATGAAGGGCTGCAAATGGTAACCCAGCAAGCAACAAAGTAATTGCCGGTTAATGACGTGTTTACGAGGATCCAAACCGTGCCACATAAATGCACCCCACTCATGTATGGAACCAAGACTAGCTTGCACAGTACCTTGTTGAAAGCTTGCGTCCATGACCTCATGGGGTCTGTACCACACCAAAACTCTACCATCAATTCATAACAACTGGTAGCATGACTCATTGGACTATACCCCATGGACACTAAATTATGATGCACTGACCTGATGGATATGTCTCTGGTACTTTCTGCATTTGATGTG
Source organism: Macrothele yani (assembly GCA_039090855.1). Classification (NCBI taxonomy): domain Eukaryota; kingdom Metazoa; phylum Arthropoda; class Arachnida; order Araneae; family Macrothelidae; genus Macrothele; species Macrothele yani. The sequence goes on from CM077009.1 coordinate 162,556,921, forward strand.
GATGTTATTTATGCCAATGTCATTTGTCTGTTAGCATGAACAATCCTGATCACTGTCATTCAGTACCCATGGTTGGCAACTGCGCTGTCAACGGTGTAGTTGACTCACAACTGAAAAAAAATCCTCCCATGCCTCAAAGATTGTATATGACCTCAGCTCCAGTTAAAAATTTGCATACTGCTATCCCATGTCTTTTTGCATTTCAGTGTATGAATACATACTGCTATCCCATAACTTTTGGCATTTCAGTGTATGGATGCATACTGCAATCCCATGACTTTTGGCACTTCAGTGTATGAATCATACATGAGATTCTTCCGCGAATTCGCGGAATTCCGCTTTTTTCGGCATCATTTTGGTCATCCTCGAGGTCATTGCAAAAATGAAGAGAAAATTTTCAGAATTTTTTAGGGGGGGGGTCGTTCTATAGAAAAATCCTTGAAAAAGCGGAATTCCGCGATTCCGCTTTTTTGTGGTGTAAAAGAACTAAGCGCTTTCTAGCTGAGAGCGTTGTTTTTGGAGCAGGCGCTGGGGGCAAGAAGAAATGTTGGAGGGTGGAGTCAGGAGCTCAATTCGTTTACTGCTGTCAACAATGGATGGGGTCAGTCACTTGAGCATCGCAGCGCGAAGGGTGGAAGCTCCGCCTACTTCGTGCTTTAGGTAAACTGCCGCAGCCCACGAGCCATTCCGTGTCTTGCGGGAAATCGCCACTCAGCATTCTATCCGTGACGTCATCGCCAGGAACTCTCTTGTAATTTGCGATGTATCCGAATGCGTTCCCACTTTTCTGAGATCGTTAGAGAATCGAAGTTCTCGTGAAATCTCTTTCTACAAAGGACGCACATAAATTACGGAATCTCCGTAATTGCCAAAAATTATGGAATCTCCGTAATTATTACGGATTTCCCCCGGGATTACGGGTGACTAACAAAAAATTATGGATATTCAGATTTTCGCTGTTATTAAGAAAGTTTTAATGGTTTTGTAAATAATCGATGAAAAACCTCTGAATAAAGTTCGTAACACAGCCCTTTGTATCCTTTTTTTTTTTTTTTCTTCTGAGGTGGCGGAATTTGTTTTGCTTGTTCGAAAGTGTAAAAAAAAAAAAGCACGGCACTAGGATTGCATAAATCCGGCGTGCTTCTTTCGGCATGGCCCGCTATTACGTGCTTCTTTCGCTGTGGCCCGAGATTACGTCGGCCTGAAGCATCTGAATAAAGTTCGTGACGCAGCTTTCTTTTCTTAAATTCTCTTCCCCCATCCCGAAGAGAAGGAATTTATTTTGCTTGTTTGAAAGCCAAGTGGAAAGGAAGCACGGCGCCGCGCCGGGATTACGTATAGGCATGGCGTGCTTCTTTTGCCGTGATCCGGAATTACGTTGGCTCGGACGTGCTTCTTTCGCTGTGGCCCGGACTTGCGTCAGCCCGATGCCTCTGAAACAAGTTCGTGACGCAGCTCTTTGTTTTCTTTTTTTCTAATGAGGAGGAATGTGTTTTGCTTGCTTGAAAACTCAGTGGAAAGAAAGCACGGCACCCGGCCAGTATTACGTCGGCCTGAAGCTTCTAAACAAAGTTCGTGACACAGCTTTCCGTTGTTGTTTTTTTCTTTCTGAGGAGGAGAAATTGTTTTGCTTGTTTGAAAGCTAAGTGGAAAGGAAGCATGGCGCCACGCCGGAATTACGTAGGCCTGGCGTGCTTCTTTTGCCGTGATCCGGAATTACGTTGGCTCGGACGTGCTTCTTTCGCTGTGGCCCGGAATTGCGCCGGCCCGATGCCTCTGAACCAAGTTCGTGACGCACCTCTGTGTTTTTTTTTTTTTTTTTTTTTCTGAGGAGGAGGAATGTGTTTTGCTTGTTTGAAAACTTAGTGAAAAGAAAGCACGGCGCCCGGCTAGGATAACGTCGGCCCGTAGCCTCTGAACAAAGTTCGTGACGCAACCCTGTTTCTCTCCTTTCTTTCGTTTTTTCCTAAGGAAAAATGTGTTTTGCATGTATGAAAGCTAAGTGGGAAAAAAAGCACGGCTTCGGGCCAGTATTACGTCGGCCCGAACCCTCTAAACAAAGTTCGTGGCGCAGCTTTCCGTTTTTTTTTTTTTTTTCTTTCTTTCTGAGGAGGACTTTGTTTTGCTTGTTTGAAAGCTAAATGGAAAGAATGTGTCATGAGTGGCCCAAAAACATGGTTAAAAACAAGAATTCGGCAGAGAAAATCTCCCCACTTGCTTGACATTGATGGAGATTCATGTCACCATATTCACAATGCAAGTAAAAAATTTTGCAAGCCATTTTAAGCTTACATTGAGAAATACTTTATTGACTTCTTCAATTACTTTAAATGGTCGGCAGATCAACATGAAGCCCTTGCTGAAATTTGTGAAATTATAGGGCTAAAATTCACTGAAATTAAGAACATGGTGCAATGCAGGTGGTTGTCATTCTATCATGTGGCATTAAACAGTTTACATATCCATGATGCCCTTTTGCTGCTGTATTATGGATTTGTGCAGCCTAATGAAAGACCAATATACATGGATGTGATAAATAAAATATGTAAAGATTAGAAAGAAAAAGTTAAAATTCCAGGAGCTTTGGAAGAAATTACGGGAAAAAAATCTAACAGAAGATGGAAGAAAATGGAAATCTAGAATTGTTGCAAAATTATTTGAAAGCTCAAAAAAAAAAAAAAAAAAAAACCTTGCTTATATTAAATTTTTATGTTGCAGCTCTACCTCTTTTGAAAAAATATGTATGCTTATTTCAAGCAAAGGAGCCATTAATTCATAAAGTTTTTGATGAGCAGAAGCAACTATTCTTGGATTTCTTAGCTTGTTTCTTAAAACAAGAGATACTGAAAGGCAAACCTATGAAATATTTGATAAGGCAAACCTGTGAAAGATTCTTGGATCAGGAACATTATTTTGAAAAGCGAATCAAATGACATTGTGGGGAATTTTTTTTAAGCCAGGCTGCTGAAGCTTATATTCAGCATGCAAAATACATGCAAAAGACACTACCATTATGTAGTGATCTTTTAATGTACATATCATTGATCCTTCTACAAGGGGACATAATCTAACTTTAAAAAGACTGAAAAACTTCCACAGTTTCTTTGAAATATATTGAATTCAGAGGAAATGGAAAGCTATGCTCTAGAAATTCACCAGTATCAGTTTGAATCACGACTTCCATCTCCTGACTTTGTAAAAATTGATGCGTGGTGGGCAAAGGTGTTTGACCTCTACAAGTACACTATGTTATCTAAAGTAATAAAAGCCTTTATATCATGCTTTCATGGTCCACAGGTTGAAAGTTCTTTCAGCATGATGGCTGAAACCATAGATATAAAATCAGGAAGAATGAACATTGAAACCTATTCAGCTATACAAACTGTGTAGTATAAACTTAAAGCACAGGGTAAGTCTGCAGTTAATTTCTTCAGTAAAGAAATTTTTTTCCAAGAAGCAGTTGATGCCAACCTCTGCCAAAATCTTAGGACATCAGAAACAAGTTATACCAAAGAAATAGAGAGGAAAAGAAAAGGAATTATCAGCAAAAAGAAAAAGTTAGCAATGGGATGCTGTTCAGCTGCAGTCAACGTAAAATAAATATGGCCGTGCAGCTTGCTGAGAAGAACGCCAGGCTTGCTCAGAAGAGGAAATTCGAATTGTTGTGCAAGCAAGTACAACAAAAAAGGGGCAAAATATCTTTGAAGCAATCTGTTTAAAAACCATAACTTCTAGTCATGTTTTTTTTTTAATTTGTACATATTCAAATACATATTCCAATTATCATTTAGTAAGAATCTGTGAATTTAACTTATTTCCACACACATTTCATTTTTGAAAAATTTGGTACATTAGAGTGCTACTAAGCCAACAAGACTGACTTATCTCTTGTACTCTGATGTTTGACCAAAACTAATCTGTGGATATGCTTTTAATTGCTTGACTAAATGCACAAACTTTCCTAGACAAATACTTTTCACCCCAGGATTTAGCTAGTAAAGATTTACATGTATGTTTTAAATCTGATTTTTAAAAATATCTCATTTTATTTTGTTCTTGATTCATTACTTTTCTATTGTGAATATAATAATGTGCTTCACTTTAATATTTACTTACATAATTTACAGAAAATAATTCCATATGGCTTGTGCAATCTTAAATATTGTATATGCTGTATTTGAATTTGCTCACACCGCGCGTTCGCGTGTCCCAATTTTCCACCCAGTTAAAAAGTTCAGCTTTTTTTGTCATCGGCCGGTCTCATGTATGATGAATGCATACTGCTATCCCATGACTTTTGGCATTTCAGTGTATGAATGCATACTGCTATCCCATGACTTTTGGCATTTCACTGTATGGATGCATACTGCTATCCTATGACTTTTGGCACTTCAGTGTATGAATGCATACTGCTATACCATGACTTTTGGCATTTCAGTGTATGAATGCATACTGCTATCCCATGACTTTTGGCACTTCAGTGTATGAATGCATATTGCTATCCCATGACTTTTGGCATTTCAGTGTATGAATGCATACTGCTATCCCATGACTTTTGGCATTTCAGTGTATGGATGCATACTGCTATCCCATGACTTTTGGCACTTCAGTGTATGAATGCATACTGCTATCCCATGACTTTTGGCACTTCAGTGTATGAATGCATACTGCTATCCCATGACTTTTGGCACTTCAGTGTATGAATGCATACTGCTATCCCATGACTTTTGGCATTTCAGTGTATGAATGCATACTGCTATCCCATGACTTTTGGCACTTCAGTGTATGAATGCATACTGCTATCCTATGACTTTTGGCATTTCAGTGTATGAATGCATACTGCTATCCCATAATTTTTGGCATTTCAGTATATGAATGCATACTGCTATCCCATAATTTTTGGCATTTCAGTGTATGAATGCATACTGCTATCCCATGACTTTTGGCACTTCAGTGTATGAATGCATACTGCTATCCCATGACTTTTGGCACTTCAGTGTATGGATGCATACTGCTATCCCATGACTTTTGGCACTTCAGTGTATGGATGCATACTGCTATCCCATGACTTTTGGCACTTCAGTGTATGGATGCATACTGCTATCCCATGACTTTTGGCACTTCAGTGTATGAATGCATACTGCTATCCCATGACTTTTGGCACTTCAGTGTATGAATGCATACTGCTATCCCATGACTTTTGGCATTTCAGTGTATGAATGCATACTGCTATCCCATGACTTTTGGCATTTCAGTGTATGAATGCATACTGCTATTCCATAATTTTTGGCATTTCAGTATATGAATGCATACTGCTATCCCATAATTTTTGGCACTTCAGTGTATGAATGCATACTGCTATCCCATGACTTTTGGCACTTCAGTGTATGAATGCATACTGCTATCCATGACTTTTGGCACTTCAGTGTATGAATGCATACTGCTATTCCATGACTTTTGGCACTTCAGTGTATGGATGCATACTGCTATCCCATGACTTTTGGCACTTCAGTGTATGAATGCATACTGCTATCCCATGACTTTTGGCACTTCAGTGTATGAATGCATACTGCTATCCCATGACTTTTGGCATTTCAGTGTATGAATGCATACTGCTGTCCCATGACTTTTGGCATTTCAGTGTATGAATGCATACTGCTGTCCCATGACTTTTGGCATTTCAGTGTATGAATGCATACTGCTATCTCATGACTTTTGGCATTTTAGTGTATGAATGCATACTGCTATACCATGACTTTTGGCATTTTAGTGTATGAATGCATACTGCTATCCCATGACTTTTGGCATTTCAGTGTATGAATGCATACTGCTATCCCATGACTTTTGGCATTTCAGTGTATGAATGCATACTGCTATCCCATGACTTTTGGCATTTCAGTGTATGAATGCATACTGCTATCCCATGACTTTAGGCATTTCAGTGTATGAATGCATACTGCTATCCCATGACTTTTGGCACTTCAGTGTATGAATGCATACTGCTATCCCATGACTTTTGGCACTTCAGTGTATGAATGCATACTGCTATCCCATAATTTTTGGCATTTCAGTATATGAATGCATACTGCTATCCCATGACTTTTGGCATTTCAGTGTATGGATGCATACTGCTATCCCATGACTTTTGGCATTTCAGTGTATGGATGCATACTGCTATCCCATGACTTTTGGCACTTCAGTGTATGGATGCATACTGCTATCCCATGACTTTTGGCACTTCAGTGTATGAATGCATACTGCTATCCCATGACTTTTGGCATTTCAGTGTATGGATGCATACTGCTATCCCATGACTTTTGGCACTTCAGTGTATGGATGCATACTGCTATCCCATGACTTTTGGCACTTCAGTGTATGAATGCATACTGCTATCCCATGACTTCTGGCACTTCAGTGTATAGATGCATACTGCTATCCCATGACTTTTGGCACTTCAGTGTATGGATGCTTACTGCTATTCCATGACTTGGCACTTCAGTGTATGAATGCATACTGCTATCCCATGACTTTTTGCACTTCAGTGTATGAATGCATACTGCTATCCCATGACTTTTGGCATTTCAGTGTATGAAAGCATACTGCTATCCCATGACTTTAGGCATTTCAGTGTATGAATGCATACTGCTATCTCATGACTTTTGGCATTTCAGTGTATGAATGCATACTGCTATACCATGATTTTTGGCATTTTAGTGTATGAATGCATACTGCTATCCCATGACTTTTGGCATTTTAGTGTATGAATGCATACTGCTATCCCATGACTTTTGGCATTTCAGTGTATGAATGCGTACTGCTATCCCATGACTTTTGGCATTTCAGTGTATGAATGCATACTGCTATCCCATGACTTTTGCCATTTCAGTGTATGAATGCATACTGCTATCGCATGACTTTTGGCATTTCAGTGTATGAATGCATACTGCTATCCCATGACTTTTGGCACTTCAGTGTATAAACATGTTCACACATAGAAAAAAAGAAATGTGACAGACACTGACCTTTTTATTACTATTTTCCTTTTGTGCATTATGGCTAAATAAACAGATACACATCTCTTCATCATTCTTTTAGTTGTCCACAGCACCAGTTTGACTTTTATAGTTCAGGTCAATGTCTCTGATGAATAAATCAGAATTGCAACAGTGCCTTGACTAAATGCTTTTATTTTGAGACATAATGGCAAATTGCTCTTGAAAGTTGTTCTATTCCTTTAAAATATTCCACATCCAAGTTTAATACCTATTAATTTCTACTTACACGTGACCCTTGTTTCATATCTGTTGTCTAAAGTAAATGTAGACATAGTTTACTTCTAGATTTGTCTCTGTCCACGTCTAAATCTTCGGTTCGTGTAAAAACATTGTACATCAGCTTTCTGTAAGTTAGTTTTTAATCCAACTTCTTTACTTTTGTCACCTAGTTCCTGTTGCATCCACGGCAGCTCTAAAAGGTAGTTGCAAAAGGAATTAAGGTTCAAAAAAGTAAAGATGGTTCAAGATTTAAAGACACCAAGTTCAAAGATTGAAAAACATTCTAGAATATGGCACTGGAGAACTTGAAAATGGTTTCATATACAACAAGTTAGCTTTGTGTTAGGGTCGCCTATCAGATGTGTTGATACACGTTTATGTAACAGTCACTGCTTGCAGACTCCTAGGAACCAATTCTACAGGTGTCAAATGCCCTGAATACGTAACTTGACCCATTTCCGCTGAAGCAACTTCGTCAGTTCTCTCATTCTGTAGAGGATCAGCAGTTCTCATCCATTCTAGCATATCCCACCAATGTTCAATGGGGTTACAGTCAGGGAAGTTTGGAGGCCAAGGTGATGTGGTAACTTCATCACATTTCCCCAACCACTCAGTAGTTATACAAGCCTGATGACATGGTGCATTGTCCTATTCAAATATGGCACAAGGTTCAGATAAACCTCCTGCAGATATGAATGGAGATAGTTGGCTAACAGGTCCCTGTAGCATCCATCATTCAGTGATTGTGGAATAATAACCAACAGACATAGGACTTGCCAGGGAAATGCTCCCCACACCAGGACAACACTTTCCCCAATCTGAACTCTAACTGTGTAATCAGGGGATATGGCTTCATGTTGTTTAAGCCACATGCGAACTTAGCCATCAGCGTGGTGCAGTAGGAAATGGGACTCATGATAGCAGATGACCTTCCATCAGGCAAGGGTCTACTTCTGGTATTCCTTGGCCCATGTGAGGCATTATTTGCAATGACTGGGTAAACGTTTTGGTGTCTGGCTGTAGAACCCCAAGCAAAGCAAGCTATGGCATATAGTGCATGTGGAAATATGTAGATGGAACTGTATTTCTGTTGTATTGGTGAGCGAGCTGGGTGTCTGTTACATGTTGCTGAGATACCAGTCATGACACCTAACACTCACCTCCAGGATCAACTGTGCATGGCTGAACAGTGCGAGCCCTTCTGCTGAATGTCTTTGCATGGTTAACCCAGTCCTTGTACAACTCTTGATACAGTGTGGAGCAACGAACAAGTGGGGCTGTTTCTGAAACAATGGCACCTGCATTCCAGGAGTTGCAACTACTTGGCACTCCTGGAATGCAGTCAAATTAGTGTAAGTCACCACATTTTCCCATTATTGGCAAGCATTTACTGATTGCATGCAGAAGATGGGCGTTCACAATTTATAGCAGCCACATGTGATTCCGATATAATGTGGTGCTTCGTTATCACTCAGAGTATCTAAAAGGGTGTTGTTCCTAATACAAATATCCCAGTGTATATTCCTAATAATATCGATGTATGTATGTTCAACACCCCAGGATCTCAAATGCAATGAATATGATTTATGATTGTTTGAGAGAATCAAAGGCCTTTCAGTAATGAATAAAATCCACGAACAGTGGGAATTTATGTTCATTCACTGTTTTTCTTACTTCTTTCCGTTCATGGGTATGATCGATAGCCTTTTGTGAATTAAGCTTTTACTCGTGGTTGAACCATGTGTAGTATTTCCTTCAAGCAATCTTACAATATTGTAGTGGATATTTTGTAAACGAGTTATAGTAGGCTCTTTTGTGTGTAGTTCTTAAAATCCCCAGGGTCCCCATATTTACACTACAGGAGCACTGTAACAGTGTTCCAGTCATCAAGAGTATTATCTATGTTATATTTTGAATGAGTAGCTGCATATGTTACGGAGAAAACTCAACTTACAAACTCTCAAGAAACAAGCAGTTCATAGTTATACACATTGTACAGTATGTACCAACAAATTGTTTCTCAGTTCATTAAAGGAATACAAATCCCCGGGTTTTTGTGAAGATTTTATGAAGTGTGCAGAAAAATGTGTAGTCCAGTAATTCCCCATTCTCTGCTGCATTGAATTACAGTATGCACGCTTGTAACTGAAATGTTCCAATTGATGAAGACAACAAAAATAATATGCACCCTCCCACAAAAAGTTTGGCAGTGAAACTTCTTGGAGAGTATTTAAATCAAATTGAAATGACATTAAAGGGACAAAGGGATAAGGGCATAATTCCGTGCAGCTTTCTGTTTAAGACTTTAAGGAAGTATAGAGAACAACTCTAGGCTCATATTGATAATTCTGTTTTCCTGTTCGATGGTATGTGATGAAGAAATTCTCTTTTAGAATAAATTTAGTTCTTTTCAAATAATGTATTTTTACAACAAATGTTTTTCATCGAATACATAAAGTTTTTGACTTCTGTTCAGAATTCAGAACTGTTATTCAAGGTTTTTGTTTCACAGCATGTAAGTATTTCTTGTTTTTCTTATATGGACACAATACACTTGCTAGTAACTATGTAGAATAGGGCAGTGAACTTTGCAATGTTATTGCTCTTTGGGTTGCTCGATCTTTACATAAGGCCTATCTAGTCAGGCTATTGACTATTTCGATAAGTATGCACCTACAGTAGATCGTTTCCCTCCAATTGTTGTGCACATAAAAGCCAGTTGGAGTGTTGGAAGTTTCAAAGAAAAGTGTGCCCTGACTTTTTTACAACCAGACTTAAAATTAAAAAAAAAAATGCAGTAAGTATCATCAAGTGAACTATGTAGTGGTGAGGGGCTTACAATACCCAGTGCATTGGATAGTTATTGGAAAGTAAAGAAAATTTCTCGCTGTGAAAATGGGGGCTAGGTGGCACCACTCAGTGTTCTGTGAAAATGAAGTCCCCGTTGTGCTGAAAGAGAGAGAGAGAGGGAGCTACAAGCCAACAGATGCTGATGATAAGAACTTAGCCATCAAAGTGTTTTCATATACCATGGAAAATTGGACTCAGGTTTTGATAATGACATTCATTTTTCAAAAGGAAGCTTGCTTCAATAAGTAGGAACGGTACACCAAATTATACTCAAAATAGTATAACTATACTAAAAATCCGAAATTTCTTGGCGTAGAATACAAATATACTTTTCAAGCTTTCGCACATCAACCACATGGATTTTTCAAGGAAGGTAGACAGCTAACTGCAAACTGGACAACAGAACGTTTCAACAATTTGAACGCAAGATGGGAACGTTCCAACTCCAGTTTGAGTCTAAGCTGTCGAAAAATTTAAGGGTGTTCCACATTGCTTTGAGACTGCAACAAGTTCAATAAGTAGGAACTGTACACCAAATTACACTATAACTTGCTTATAAATCTGAGATTGCTATAAGTCACCAAATTACAATAAGCTTGCTTATTGTGTCTGAGCACCCTCATGTTACTCCTCCTTGAGCTACAACAGCCTGGTATGTCTTTTTCCTTACAAGTTCTTTTTAAAAAGTTCTGTCTATGCTGATTCTTTCTAAGACTTTGCGATTCCCAACATGTTCTTGCCATGATACTAAGAGCTATTTCGTAACATCAGAATAGAAAGTTAAGGTAATTGTGGCCCAAAAAGGTCTTTTTAATTATTTTTCTACACTATTTTTACTAGTATATTACTTTTAGTGCAAAATGAATGAGAGGCTTGAAGGTGATTTTCTTTCCAGTTGCTTATTTTATTAGTTTGTATTGCCACCATTCATAATGGTGTAAAAACCTGCTGTCTAGCCAGGGACCATAGTGACTGCCTAAGCCTAATGTAAGTAGAATTATTATTATTATTTTGTACAGGAACCTTTTCTTATGATTCTTGATGTTTTCATTTCTGAGTAGGACCCCCCCCTGAGGTTCTTTTTTTTTTTTTTTTTTTTGGATGCAGGCTGATCACAGATATAATAGCATGTATTGGCGAGCTTCACTGAACCTCATGATACACCTTATGGCATCTGTTCAGTATTAATAACTGTTACTCAATGTTTTCATTTAATAGCATGTCAATATTTATGTTAGGATGTTGTTACTATATATACATATATCATACTGTATATGGGATGTAAGGTCAGGTGATGCGTAACATCACAGCCTCTCCTTGACAAATGTCAACCCCGCCTTCTCGTGGTGCAATCTGTTCCTACTAAAGGGGCTCTGACGACCGCCAATAGCGGTATAACTATACCATCGGGATTAGAGGAAATTCTATCCCACACTCACCAACCCGCTTGGCCAGCGTGGTGAGTTATGGCCAAACCCCTCCAAAATGACTCCACAACTTAAATCTTGGCCCTCAGTCTCCGGCAGCTGGAATGTACCTGGCCAAGGCAGCGGCCAGTGCGACATGAAGGCAGAGGGTGCTAAGAATCCCCGGAGGACCGGACTAAGCTGCCATCTGATGCTGACCTTGGCAACGTACAATGGACGCTCCCTATCTTCTGATTCAAGGCTTCTTGAATTGGAAGAGGAACTACAAAGGATCAAGTGGGACATCGTGGGGCTAAGTGAGGTAAGGAGAAAAGGAGAAGATCTCATCGAACTGAAAAGTGGACATCTCTTCTACTATCGTGGGACAGATACTGGCAGAACTAGTGGTGTTGGATTTATAATAAACAAGAAACTGAAGGATAAAGTTGTAGAAGTTGAAAGTTCCTCTGACAGAGCTGCACGGCTTGTTATCCAACTCTCGAAAAGATACCAGGCTCAGATTATTCAAACTTATGCACCCACCACAAGTCATCCTGAAGAAGAAATTGAAGAATTTTATGAGGAAATTTGTCATCTAAATAATAAAGGTAAGCAGCACTTGAAAATAATTATGGGAGATTTCAATGCAAAAATAGGGCAACGGCAACAGAATGAAACTTCAGTAGGTAAATTCGGTCATGGCAACAGAAACCAGCGTGGAAATACTCTCGTTGAGTTTGCAGAGGCAGAAGGTTTTTCATCTTGAACTCCTTCTTCAAGAAAATGCCACACAGGAAATGGACATGGAGACATCCAAATGGGACAACAAGTGAAATTGATTTTATTATGTGTAAGAAAAAATTCGTCATAGAAGACTGCAGTGTGCTAAACAAGTTCAACACAGGTAGTGACCATAGATTGGTGAGATGTAAGATGCACCTCAACACTAAACTTGAACGTGGCAAGCTCATAAGACAAACAAAGTCTATTGACATAACCAACCTTAAAAAACACCATAATACCTTCAAGTTGGAACTGAAGAACAGGTTCTCTGCTTTAGAAGGCCTAACATCGGAAGAAGTGGACATCTCTGAAGTTAACAGAAAAGTAACCAAAGCTCTTATGGAAACAGCAACAAAATTAGCTGGGTCTAAGAACAAGTTGCATGTAAATAAATTATCAGGAAAAACCAAAATGTTGATGCAAAAAAGAAGAGAGATGAGGACAACTAAAGAAGATGTGACTTCCAAAGTGGAATATATAGAGCTGTGCAAGACAGTACGAAAAAGTATCACTGAAGACGTAAGAAAATTCACTGTGAACTAGTGAGGAAAGCAATTGAAGACAACCAAAGCCTAAAGATAGCAAAGGGACATCTCAGTAAGGGAAGAAAACAGATTATGGCACTGAGAAAAGAAGATGGTTCCGTAACAAGAAATAGAGGCGAAATTTTGACAAGAGTGAATGATTTCTACTCCAAATTATATGAAAGGGATGATACATGCACTCCAGACATCATGAAAGATACCAGTACCAGAGTTCCTCCAGTCCTTCCAGCAGAAGTTGCACATGCAATCAAGAACATGAAGCGGGGGAAAGCTCCAGGAGAAGATGGAATTACTGTAGACATCATACAAGAAGCAAGTGGAGAAATCGAAACAGTACTCGCCCAAATTTTCACTCGATGCCTTAATGAAGGAAATATTCCTGAGGATTGGAACACCGCTACAATGATCCTGCTACATAAGAAAGGTGACATTGAGGATCTCGGAAACTACAGACCTATCAGCCTCCTATCAGTAGTTTATAAAATCTTCACTAAAGTTCTTTCACACCGCTTGAAGGTAACACTGGACATGGCTCAACCGAGAGAACAAGCTGGATTCAGGAGTGGCTACAGCACAATAGATCATATCCACGTACTGAGAGAACTAATTGAAAGAGCGAGGGAATATGAACTTCCATTGTGCATGACTTTTATCGATTATGAAAAAGCCTTTGATTCGGTGAAACCATCAGCAGTTACAATGGCTCTATAAACCTGCGGTATTGAAGATGCATACATTAATATTATTAATAACATCTATGAAAATGCAAGTGCAAAAATTAGGCTGTTTGAAAATACAACACACACAAAAATTGGAAAGGGAGTGAGACAAGGTGACACCATATCTCCGAAGCTCTTTAATGCCACATTGGAGGGTGTTTTTCAGTCACTGAGCTGAGAAAACAAGGGGATAAAGATTAATGGAGATTATCTAACCCACCTTCGTTTTGCTGATGACGTAGTCATTTTTGCAACTAGCCCATCAGAGCTGCAGAGTATGATCCAGGAACTTGCTGACAAGAGTAAAGAAGTGGGATTAAAAATGAACTTTCAGAAGACAAAAGTGATGTTCAATGCTTTTACAAGAAATGAAGTTTTATCGATTGATGGAGAAAAGCTGGAGATTACAGACACGTACGTTTATCTTGGACAGCAGATATCAAGTGAGGGTCACATTGATGAAGAAATTAATCGGCGTACAAAACTTGCCTGGAGAGCTTTTGGAAGAAACAGCATAATTTTCAAGAGCAATATGCCATTATGTCTTAAAAGAAAAGTGTTTGATCAATGCATCCTTCCAGTGCTTACGTATGGTGCAGAGACGTGGACCTTAACTAAAAGAGACATACAAAGGCTGCAGACAACTCAAAGAAGCATGGAGAGGTGCATACTTGGTGTAACCAGGAGAGATAAGAAGAGGAACTCGTGGATCCGAAAAATGACAAGAGTGGAAGACATCATGATCAGAGTTAAATCCCTGAAATGGCAATGGGCTGGACATACTGCCAGAAGGACAGATCATCGATGGACAGCCGAAATTTTAGATTGGATTCCAAGGGACAGGAAAAGACCCAGAAGAAGACCACATGGGAGATGGGTGGATGGAATTCGAAAGTATGCAGGGGTGACATGGAGGAGACTGGCACAAGACAGACTGTTGTGGAGGAAACTTGGGGAGACCTTCGTCCAGCAGTGGATTGATAATGGTTGACAATGATGATGATGATGATACTGTATATATGCATCCAATATTTTTTTTGTGGGTATGCATGTCTCTCTCTCTCTCTCTCTCTCTCTCTCTCTCTCTCTCTCTCTCTCTCTCTCTCTCTCTCTCTCTCTCTCTCTCTCTTAACATTTATTATTTTTTTATTTCTCTTTATTTTACTCGTTGTTTGAGATGATACCAAAACCAAAATCAGCTGCATAGTAAAGGTAATTGTCTGCATTTAGCCCAGAAATTGTTTTGTAAACTGTTATGTGATACAAGCCATCCCATAATGGCAGTATAGTTTCACACCTGCACTGAGCTGGCCAGACTCAAAAAATCGTGTACACATCTGTATGTAAAAATAGGCTGTGTATATGTGTCAGTGGGATTTTGGTCTTTCATAAATGCTTCAGCTAAGTAAATAAAGTTATTAAATGGTTCTTGTTTAAATAAAGTGATAAGTCAGTAACTCTGGACAGTTCAGTGAGCAAATGTTTTCACCCTGTTAGGTAAAGATAAATATGATTTAGTCTGAATGAAGTTCTTGATGTAGGTCATATAGGACTGTACTGGGCTGAGTATTCAGTTACTGTGTCTTTTGTTCCATGTGTAGTATCAGTATATCCTAGATGTGTTTACATTAATGTTTCAGCACAACTCATAAGGCTGATATATGTTTGTCTGTAGGTCGGAGTACTAGGGTATTTTAAATCCTTATTTCCTGTAATGTGTGTGATTTAATTGGTTCCAGTTTGGTAAACCCACCATTCAGAAAAAATCACCCCACTTTATTGGGGTAATTTTATATAGAGCAGAAATTTTGTGGCATTTAATAAATTTATTTGTAATAAATCAGTAGATTTGGTTCTGTTATAAGAAAAAGTATTACTGTAAAAGGAAAATGTATTACTTGTGTCAAATGTCATGTTCTGAAAACCCATCAAGTGGTCCTACTCCAAACTGAATTGTGAACATCACTTTTGCCATTTTGAAAATCTTAGTGAAGTGATTTCCCTTTTATGTAGAATACCATATTAGATATTGATTTTTGGGGATTAGCTAAACTGTTTCAAACTCTGCTATAGATCTTATGACATGTGAACTTTTCAATATTGTTATTTAGTGTTATGAAACCAAAATTCAGGCTCTTCAAAATGTGGTTTGCCAATTCTGCTTTGGTTGCAGAAAAACGTAGTTGTACTCTTGAGTCATCAGTAATTACTTTGCTGTTGTTTTTTTAACTGTCTTCCTGGTGGTGTGGGGATTAAATAAAAACAGAAAGTAGTCTTTGAAAATTTTTCTCTGTGAGTTTGGTTGTTTTAATGTGTATGGACTATGCATATTATAAGTTGAGTTATAGTGATTATCCACCACAGCCAGACTGTGGCTAGATTCCAAAACCTGGATATATATACGTATATATATATACTAAAGAGCAAAGCCGAAAACAAAGGAAAAACTTTGAATTTAAAACGAAAGTTGCAAAATAACCTGAAGATCAAAACGCGCAACGCAGCAGTTATGAAAATTCAGAATTCACGTTCTATTAAGAAGAGACCGAAGCAAAAAAATTTTTTGACTCATACCAAGTACAACATAGAAAAAGTTATGTATTTACCGGTGTGAGTAAAAAGAGAAAAAATAAAACAACTGAATGTAGAAAGTGTCGAGAATACTGAGCCTTGGCTTTATCAAGGACCAGCAAAAACTCTGCATTTTCTTACTTCCGCAAAGACCTATTTGGAAATGGGTTTCTGCAAAGTCATAGATGCAAGTAATAAGCCCACCAAAAAAAAAAAAATATATATATATATATATATATATATATATATATATATATATATATATATATATATATATATATTCTATTAAGAAGAGACCTAAGCAAAAAAATACATATATATTTTTGACTCATACCAGGTACAACATAGAAAAGGTTATGTATCTACCGGTGTGAGTAAAAGGAGAAAAGATAAAAAAATAAAATAAAACAACTGAATGTAGAAGGTGTCGAGAATACTGAGCCTTGGCTTTATCAAGGACCAGCAAAAACTCTGCATTTTCTCACTTCCACAAAGACCTAGTTGGAAATGGGTTTCTGCAAGGCCATAGATGCAAGTAACATGGCCTTGCAAAAACCCATTTCCAACTAGGTCTTTGTGGAAGTGAGAAAATGCAGAGTTTTTGCTGGTCCTTGATAAAGCCAAGGCTCAGTATTCTCGACACCTTCTACATTCAGTTGTTTTATTTTATTTTTTTATCTTTTCTCCTTTTACTCACACCGGTAGATACATAACCTTTTCTATGTTGTACTTGGTATGAGTCAAAAATATATATGTATTTTTTTTTTGCTTAGGTCTCTTCTTAATAGAATGTGAATTCTGAATTTTCAAAACTGCTGCGTTGCGCGTTTTGATCTTCAGGTTATTTTGCAACTTTCGTTTTAAATTCTAAAGTTTTTCCTTAGTTTTCAGTTTTGCTCTTCAGTATCATCATCATCATCATCATTGTCAACCATTATCAATCCACTGCTGGACGAAGGTCTCCCCAAGTTTCCTCCACAACGGTCTGTCTTGTGCCAGTCTCCTCCATGTCACTCCCGCATATTTACGAATTTCATCCACCCATCTCCCATGTGGTCTTTTTCTGGGTCTTTTCCTGTCCCTTGGAATCCAATCTAAAATTTCGGCTGTCCATCTATGGTCTGTCCTTCTGGCAGTATGTTGCCATTTCAGGGATTTAACTCTGATCATGATGTCTTCCACTCTCGTCATTTTTCGGATCCACGAGTTCCTCTTCTTATCTCTCCTGGTTATACCAAGCATGCACCTCTCCATGCTACTTTGAGTTGTCTGCAGCCTTTGTATGTCTCTTTTAGTTAAGGTCCACGTCTCTGCACCATACGTAAGCACTGGAAGGATGCATTGATCAAACACTTTTCTTTTAAGACATAATGGCATATTGCTCTTGAAAATTATGCTGTTTCTTCCAAAAGCTCTCCAGGCAAGTTTTGTGCGCCGATTAATTTCTTCATCAATGTGACCCTCACTTGATATCTGCTGTCCAAGATAAACATACGTATCTGTTATCTCCAGTTTTTCTCCATCAATCGATAAATCTTCATTTCTTGTAAAAGCATTGAACATCACTTTTGTCTTCTGAAAGTTCATTTTTAATCCCACTTCTTTACTCTTGTCAGCAAGTTCCTGGATCATACTCTGCAGCTCTGATGGGGTAGTTGCAAAAATGACTACGTCATCAGCAAAACGAAGGTGGGATAGATAATCTCCATTAATCTTTATCCCTTTGTTTTCCCAGTTCAGTGATTGAAAGACATTTTCCAATGTGGCATTAAAGAGCTTCGGAGATATGGTGTCACCTTGTCTCACTCCCTTTCCAATTTTTATGTGTGTTGTATTTTCAAACAGCCGAATCTTTGCACTTGCATTTTCATAGATGTTATTAATAATATTAATGTATGCATCTTCAATACTGCAGGATTTCAGAGCCGTGGTAACTGCTGATGGTTTCACCGAATCAAAGGCTTTTTCATAATCGATAAAAGCCATGCACAATGGAAGTTCATATTCCCTCACTCTTTCAATTAGTTCTGTCAGTACATGGATATGATCTATTGTGCTGTAGCCACTCCTGAATCCAGCTTGTTCTCTCGGTTGAGCCATGTCCAGTGTTACCTTCAAGCGGTGTGAAAGAACTTTAGTGAAGATTTTATAAACTACTGATAGGAGGCTGATAGGTCTGTAGTTCCTGAGATCCTCAATGTCACCTTTTTTATGTAGCAGGATCATTGTAGCATTGTTCCAATCCTCAGGAATCTTCCCTTCATTAAGGCATCGAGTGAAAATTTGGGCGAGTACTGTTTCAATTTCTCCACTTGCTTCTTGTATGGTGTCGATAGTAATTCCATCTTCTCCTGGAGCTTTCCCCCGCTTCATGTTCTTGATTGAATGAGCAACTTCTGCTGGGAGGACTGGAAGAACTCTGGTACCTTTCATGATGTCTGTAGTACATGTATCATCCCTTTCATATAATTTGGAGTAGAAATCTTTCACTCTTGTCAAAATTTCGCCTTTATTTCTTGTTATAGAACCATCTTCTTTTCTCAGAGCCATAATCTGTTTTCTTCCCTTACTGAGATGTCCCTTTGCTATCTTTAGGCTTTGGTTGTTTTCAATTGCTTTCCTCACTAGCTCACAGTTGAATTTCCTTACGTCTTCAGTGATACTTTTTCGTGCTGTCTTGCATAGCTCTATATATTCCACTTTGGAAGTCATATCTTCTTTAGTTGTCCTCATCTCTCTTCTTTTTTGCATCAACATTTTTGTTTTTCCTGATAATTTGTTTACATGCAACTTGTTCTTAGACCCAGCTAATTTTGTTGCTGTTTCCATAAGAGCTTTGGTTACTTTTCTGTTAACTTCAGAAATATCCACAGTATATATATATATATATATGTTACACAACAGCTATTCATATTTTGAACAAAGTTACATTCTAAACAACTTGAAGTTCTAAACCTGAGAAGTTTATGTTGTTACACAAATTCTGCTTACTTTTGCATGTGACACCTAAGTAACATTTTTTTGTTGTTGTTGCTTTGGGTTTTGTGCAAAATGCCCATGTAATCAGTATTGCCTTTAAAACACTGTTTACAGTTTCACAAGAAAAACAAAAACAAACAAATTATATATATCAAATGGTAGCAGTAACTTTTCACCCTGCAAGTGTTTTTAAAAATTTGTTTGTGCTAAAGTGGATCTAAATATTAAACTAATTAAGCATATATAAATTTATTATTAATAATATTATAAGCATATTAAATACAGAATATAATTTTATGTGGATATAATAAAACAAGTGTGAAAGTGCTGTGGCTATAAAACTGCTACTATTGTGACTTGCTGTCTGAGGTCTAGTATACCTAGATAGTGATCTGTCACTATCATCATGGGATGTCTACTGCATACTGACAGTCGTAACAGCATTTCAGTTATTATTATAATTAATTTGTTCATAGGATTGAAGATTAAATTTTGTAGCCACTCTGAGGGATCATCTCAAAACACATGGAAGCACATTCTCAGAACATTATTCAGTGCTGCTACAACTCAATGCTGTTACAAAAAGTCGCATCAGTACAACTTTATGTTCCATTATTAAAATGCACCAGCACTGAATAGAGTGCTACAACTCAAAACTGCAGGGTCATGTACTGCCTCCATTAGGATTTCTGGACCTCTGGCTCTTCAGCTAAGTAAATTCCATTAGAACCATTAGTTATTCATGCAAAGAACAATGAATCCAAACACATCAGCATGAAGTCTCCTTTCTGTGTTAACATGTTGGTGCCCTGAAATTCTTAGTTATCCATGCAAAGAACAATGAATTCAAATTCATAAACATGCAATCTCCTTTCTAGGTTAACAACACTCTAAAGGAACATGTTGGTGCCCTGAAATTCTTAGTTATCCATGCAAAGAACAATGAATTCAAATTCATAAACATGCAATCTCCTTTCTAGGTTAACAACACTCTAAAGGAACATGTTGGTGCCCTGAAATTCTTAGTTATTCATGCAAAGAACAATGAATCCATACTCATCAACATGAAGTCTCCTTTCTGTGTTAACAACACTGTAAAGGGACATGTTGGTGCCCTGAAATTCTTAGTTATTCATGCAAAGAACAATGAATCCAAACACATCAGCATGAAGTCTCCTTTCTGTGTTAACAACACTCTAAAGGGACATGTTGGTGCCCTGAAATTCTTAGTTTTTCATGGAAAGAACAATGAATCCAAACTCATCAGCATGAAGCCTCCTTTCTGATCTCTAAAAGGACATGTTGGTGGCCTAAGAACCATGAAAAGCTACAGACGGGTAATTTTTTGGTAGAAACGAAATGTTCGAAGGACGGAGAGTTACTCCTTACTGCATCATCATTGGCTGGAGTAACTGTAGAAATTAAGGTGCACCACTCTCCTCAAAGTTTTTGGGGATAAGCTTCCACATGAATTGAACTCCTGAGGTGCACTGTCAATGCTGGCAGTGAAGAACTGGCGGAAATGGGCCCATATTTTAAAGTGCTGCGCAGAAGTTCTGTCAAAAAATTCCATTTGCTGATAATGCTGTTGCCAGGATAAAAAAGTTTCCAGGTGCATAATATACACCTGGAAACTTTTCCACCCCGTTAACAAGAACTTTCAGATTGGGACAACATTTTCCGGATAAGGACTGTTCAACTATTGTGGCACCTTTAATGTCTCGTCAGACTTTATTATTTATGGAGTCATTGTGGATCTCCTGCTACGGAGAAGAAAGTTGTAACGAGGAAACGCCTTTTTCCCTTCACAATGTTTGGAAAAGATTTATCCGGAGTTTACGAGCACCATCCTAACCGGAGACCAGGGAAATATGCAGATTTGGGTGAGTATACGCTGCTTTGTAAACTGGCAACTACCTTGGGCAATACACTGACGGGGAAAAAATCCCAACACCAAGAAGGGGTTGTGTTAGATAAACGACAGTTGGTAGGCGGTGAGAGTACATCTGTAAGATAACGTCTATGCAAATTTCGCGCTCGGCGCATACGTGTGGCGCTGGTAGCGCCCCTCGGAACATGCAAAGCAGGTTTGCTGTAAATACGCGCTGTAACGTTCGTGAGCGTTAGTTATCGTTGAGATTCGACGTAGTGTGTTGATGTTAGTAAAGAATGCCTTTAAGAAGACGAAGAAGCCATTATCAACAGCTCACGGAGTTTGAACGAGGTCGTGTAATAGGGCTACGAGAAGGTGGATTTTCGTTCCGCAATATTGCAGAACGACTTGGCAGGAATGTAGCCACTGTGCATGATTGTTGGCAGCGGTGGTCAAGGGTAGGTACTGCCTCAAGAAGACCGGGTACCGGCCGGCCACGTGGCACTACTGAGAGGGAAGATCGCCGTGGCGCATCGTACCGCGTCTGCGGCAGCAATTCGAGCTGCAGTTGCTACCACAGTGACACAACGAACTGTTACAAATCGGTTACTTGAAGGACAGCCCCGAGCCAGACGCCCTGCAGCGTGCATTCCACTTACTCCAAACCACTGCCGTTTGCGACGTCAGTGGTGTCAAGCTAGAGCTCATTGGAGGACGGAGTGGAGATCTGTTGTGTTTTCTGATGAAAGCCGGTTCTGCCTGGGTGCCAGTGATGGCCGTGTGTTGGTTAGAAGGAGGCCAGGTGAGCGCCTGCAACCAACCTGTCTGCGGCCGAGACACACTGGACCTACACCTAGAGTTATGGTCTGGGGAGCAATTTCCTATGACAGCAGGAGCACTCTCGTGGTTATCCCACGCACCCTGACGGCACAGTTGTACGTCGATCTAGTGATTCAACCTGTTGTGCTGCCATTCATGAACAGCATTCCAGGGGGTGTTTTTCAACAGGATAACGCTCGCCCGCATACCGCTGTTGTAACTCAACATGCTCTACAGAGTGTCGACATGTTGCCGTGGCCTGCTAGATCACCAGATCTTTCACCAATCGAGCACGTATGGGACATCATTGGACGACAACTCCAGCGTCACCCCCAAACAGCATTAACCGTCCCTGTATTGACCGACCAAGTGCAACAGGCATGGAACTCCATCCCACAAACTGACATCCAGCACCTGTATGACCCAATGCATGAACGTTTGCGTGCTTGCATTCAACATTCTGGTGGTTACACCAGTTATTAATGTACCAGCATTTCACATTTAAAATAGCTCTTCTCGCGCTTACAATAAGCTGGGATCTTGAAACCTTAATCGATTAAATATGTTACCTACACAAATGTATTGCTGCCATTTCATTCCTTTACAACTATTTTTTCGTGGTGTTGGGATTTTTTTCCGTCAGTGTATATAATTGTGGGACTCTTGACTGTGAAGACCTGAGGATGTGGCCGACGTAGCTAAAAAATCTTGTCGTTCTTATAATTGTAAATAAAGTTGTTTAAGCAATTTAACTTTTACTGCTTTTAAGAATTGTGTAAATATTGAGCATTTTCCTTTTTTTACTTTGCATAATATACATACACTGCCGGACAATTGCTAAGGACGGATGACAATAGCAACGATAGCAACCATAAAATGGAAGGCAGGAAAATGTGCAAATCAGCATAAGTGCGGGATACAGTACGACGTGTTGTGCGTATGCAAATTTTGGATTGCCGAACTTGTTCGTGACGTCATAGCGCTGATAAGAGATATAAAGGATTTGACGCGTATTGACAGTTGTTGTTCAAACGCAAAGTTGAAAGGGAAAGAATCAATTGACGAACTTGCAATTTTCAGTATGTCTTCCCGACATCACCTAGATGATTTTACGCGTGGCCGTATTGATGGCAAGATTGAAGCAGGGCGAAAAATAACAGATGTTGCCAGGGAGTTCGACGTCAGCCACAGTGTTGTTTCAAGGCTTTGGAAATCATTTTAAACAAATGGAGAGTGTAGCAAACGTCACGGAGGAGGTCGTGTTCGCAGTACGGCACCTGCAGAAGATCGGTACATAGTGCTATCAACAAAAAGACACCGGCGCAGCACATCTAGTGAGGTAGCAAATCAGTTTATGGCTGCTACTGGCAAGCGGATCTCCCGAAAAACTGTCGCCAGACGTTTGCATGAAGGAGGACTATACGCCCGCCGTCCTGTTGTGTGCATCTCATTGTCCAGACGTCACCGTACCACCCGTTTGCAATGGTGCCATCAACATCACAATTGGACTGATAACGACTGGTCTGCTGTCCTCTTCTCAGATGAGAGTAGATACAGTCTATCGTCTGATTGTCGACGACAACTGATCTGGCGTGATAGTGGTACTGCATATTGTACAGCAAACATACAGGAAAGGGACCGATATCCGACATATAGAGTCATGGTATGGGCTGGCATCATGATCAATGGCCGTACGTCCCTCTATATGCTTCCAACTGGGACTATGACCATCCCACGATACATTAATGATGTTCTGCTACCTCATGTACGCATGTTCCGTGGTGCTGTCGGTGATAGATTCATTTTCATGGACGACAACGCAACATGTCATCGAACAGTCGCTGTCCAGGAGTGTCTTGAGAGCGAGGATATTCAACGTCTCGTATGGCCAGCACGTTCTCCAGATCTGAATCCCATTGAAAATGTGTAGGATGCTTTGGGGAGGAGTCATACTGGTCGCCAATGCCCTACAATAAACAAGGACACCCTCATCCGTGCACTGACTGAGGAATGGGATAAATTACTCCAACAGCTGCTTGATAATGTTGTACAAAGCATGACACGACGTGTGGAATCTTTCATCGCCCTCCATGGTGGCCATATCCCGTATTGACATCTTATGCCGGAACGCCTGCGGACGGTAATTGCATTTTTTTCACGTTTACGTATTCTGCACAAAATGGCCTGTTTATCCCTTGAACACGTTCCAAAGCCATCTAGATTTCAGAGCACAATAAATTGTCTTTCTTGTAATGTCCTGGCATTCTGACATTATTTTATTTCACTTGGCATCCAACCACACTTACTTTTTTATGCGCTATATAGCCGTTTATCATCCGTCCTTAGCAATTGTCCAGCAGTGTAGTATTTATTAAATGTATGTAGGACTGCAAACCACTGATACAAACCTCAATGACTTTTAACAAGTTACTATTTCTTCACAACTTTGGTTATATCTTGTTTTTTAATATTTGCTGTCATAAGGGGCTGTTTGGGAATTTTAGTTTGGAACTTGACAAGAAATACACTATATTGACAAAAGTCACCGGACACCTAGAAGAGAAACACAACAGAGCATTTATTGACATACATTAGTACGGTGTCGGTCAACCTTTGGCCATAATGAATGCACTGATCCTGGAGACATGCTTTTGACCAGGATTTGGAACACAGCAATAGGTATGCGCCTCCATTCCGTATATAATGCTGCCGCTAACTGTTACTTAGTTGTAGGCCTTGGTTCCAAACTTCTTATGCAGCGCTCTAATTCATCCCATAAGTGCTCTATGGGATTAAGACCAGGGCGCTGTGCTGGCCAGTCCACACACGATGCGGAATTATCGTCAAACCACGCAGTAACAGTCCTTGCTTTATGGCTTGGTGCATTATCCTGCTAGTACCAACAAGGCTCAGTTCCATAGCATTGCCGCAGAGTTGGTAGGGCATAATTGTCCAGAATATCTAGGTAGACGTGCTGGTCAACAGGTTTGTCCACGATAACCAATGGGCCGGGGCCACGCCACAAAAAACATTCTAACACGAATACACTGCCAGCTCCAAACTTTACCGTAGGAACAGTACACTGTTGTAAATAGCGTTCCCATGGCTGTCGCCATACCCACAGACGGCCATAACACTGATGGATCGTGTATCTGGATTCATCAGTCCATAGGACCCGTTTCGATTGATCTACGGTCCACGATAAATGTTTTTTACACCATGCTATACGACGAGCAGCATTCCGAGTGGAGATGAAAGGCTTATGAGCAGCCGCACGACCATGGTAACCCATGGAATGAAGTTTTCTGCAAATGGTACGTTTACATACCGAGGTTCCAACATTTTTACTCACCTGTACATTGGTCTTGTGCAGTACTCCGTCGATTAGTTGTAACGACTCTCCTGAGGATTCGACGTCACTATCACTGATTTCTTTTTTGGTCTGCCGGTACGTTTCGCTGCTTCAGTCACGCCATGTGTCTTCCAATTATTCAGTACATCCAAAACAGTTGGCTTGGGTATGTTTAAACCCCTCTCGGTTTCTCTTATGGGCAACCCACTAATATAACACCCAACAAACTTCCCTTTCTCAAACTCAGTTCTCTTCCGCCGCGACGTTTTCATTCAAATTCACAGTACGATATGATCGCGGTCAGCTGAAGGCTTGTTTTTATACCGTTTCCAGCTGTAGCGCGCATCTTAACAACGCAGGAGACCCGTTCACTTTCTTTTGAAGGGTGCCCGGAGACTTTTGTCAATATAGTGTATACATCGAGTGATCTCTGAATTATGACTTCCTACCTAGTATTTCGTAGGTCCACCGTTTGCCCTCAGTACAGCAGCTATTCAACATGACACGGATTGAAGAAGGTGCGAGATGCAGTTGGGAGATATGGCCGACCAAGCTGTGTGTAATGCAGCTTTCAATGGGGGTGGTTGGTGTGTCTAAACGCCTTATATGCCGTTCCATAGAGACCCACAAGTGCTCTATGGGATTGATATCGGACGCCAATCTATATGCTGGAAGTCTGAACTGTGTTCCTCACACCATTACTTCACAACATTGGACCTGTGCTTCGTCGCATTGCCATCTTGGAAGACACCATTACCATTCGGAAAGCAGTGTAACATTGCTGGCTGTACATAGTCAACAAGCAATTCATGATAATGGGCACCAGTCATACGTTGTTCCACATGCACCAGGGGTTCACATTCCTGCCGGGTAAACATACCCCACACCACACAACCGTCTTCGCAGGCTAACACTGTGGAGACCATGTATAATGGATTGAGTGCCGCATGTTCTTTTGGGCCAAAGACGTACACGACCATCTACGGAGTGGCGTAAAAAACGCGACTCGTCAGACCAGCACACATTTTTCGGTTTTTCGACGTCCAGTTTCCATGATCTTTGCTCCAGTGAGTCCAACAAACATGGAATGGGGTTAGGAGAGGGTGTCATCGGAGTCATCTGCTGTTATAGCCCATAAGTGTGAGAGTGCCACGCATGGTCATGACAGATATTGTTTCGGGTTGACCTCTGTTGTATTGGATAGAGTTGAACAGTGCAACTCGAACAGTGCTGCGTTTGTTGGCCTGTACTGGTCGTCCAACGCGGTGCCACCTCTGGCATCAACTTTTCTCTGTCTTGTGCAGTTTTGCATCCGGGTTGTTGTTTAACCGTTTTCACACCATACCTGATACACTTTAACTACGGCCATTCACGAACAACCCACCAATTCAGCCGTCTGCGAAATCGGGGCACGTGCTCTCCAACCTCCCACAATCTTCCTGTCCTTCCTCAAACTGTGCAAAATCCTCCCGTTTACGCATCAGACTCCGTATTTTACTACCTACTACTCCACTCATAACTTATAGAGGGTATGTCGGTCGACTAATCTCGCCCTCTCGAAATCATGGATTAACGGGTCGCGTCCACTTTTGATAGTTTCAGTGATCACTCTGTGTATAAACACTGTTGTTTGTTCAAATACGCACCAGGAAGAACGTGTGTGATAGAACTGAAACTCGCAGGATCTATAGGTCACACGAAAAGATGCAAATGATTGCAACCCCAGTGCATATACCCTTGTAGCTGTGTCTCAGGTGGTATCGATTCGCTCTAATTGTGGTAGTAACTAAGTATGCCCCGATGTAGCAGACGATACCTGTACGCACAACTGTCGGACTTTGAGTGAGACCGATGTGTTGGATGAATGAAACGCGAGCATAGTGATGCGAATATGGCGTCAGTAGGAAGAAGATGGTCTGAAGCACCAACGTGAATGGTCTGGAGACTGCGTCAGACGAAAGCACGGGAAGACCGTCATCTGCACCGTACGGCGTTGCCGGATCGAATACCACATTTCTAGGGTTCGCATGATAGTGGAGGTTTGTAACACATTAAAGGTTGTCTGCAAGCTATCTGACGCCGTTTGCTCCAGAGAGGCGCGAAAAGATTGTACCAGAAATTGGCACGATTTCTAGTCGCCCGGCACTAATTCAGGGACGAGCGACTGCTTATAGCCCATTGAGTTGCTCATGGTGGTTATTAAACTCGGAAAAAGAAAAAGAAACAATCAAAATTTGTTTTCACGTTAAGCATGTTGGAAAATTAGTTGGGCGGTTCCTTTGGCGCAGTGGTCTGAGCGATGGCTTCTGATCATTCGTCCGAGATGGGTCCAGGTTCGGATCCCAGTGAGGCATAGATGTTGTGTTTGTCATACGGCACATGCTCCCTCTCTTCCTTGAAACCAGTGTCCCTAATATAGGGACGGGCGACTGCTTATAGTCCATTAAGTTGCTCACGGTGGTCTTTAAACCAACCAATCGAAAAAAATTTGCTTTTATATAATTGTTAATAATGAAGTGTGATTTTCTAATAAAAGATTCACTCTGAAAAAAAAAGTGCCATAATTATACATGCATTACACACTCACGGGCAATGAAATTTGCGCACTTAGAAGAAAACATGCTACAACCGCGAAACTTTTTTTTATTAGAGGTTTAACGACCGCCATGAGCAGTTCAATGGGCTATAAGCAGTCGCCCGTCCCTAATTTAGGGTGATTGGTCCCAGGGAAGGGAGAGAGCCAGTGCCGTAAGACAAGCACAACATCCATTCCTCACCGGGATTCGAACCCGGACCCATCTCAGACGAATGGTAACAAGCCATCGTTTGGACCACTGCTCCACCGGGAACGGCACGGAACTTTGCAAATGGCGCGAGTGCCTGCTGGTATGCAAATGATCCACGTTTGGTGCGATTGCGCATGACCGCACACCCTGTGGTGGCGCTGCAAGCACGAACCGGTAGCCTTATAAACCGGCGTGTAGTTGATGCCCCATGAAAGCGAAAAGCACCGGCCGACGCAAGCAAGAGTACAGAGTAACAAGAATGCCGGGTAGATGCCAGAGACGTCGATTTACGCAAGTTATGGACTTTGAGAGAGGCCTGATCATCGGGATGAAAACCGCAGGGTGGTCGGCGCAGCGTATAGCCGGCCACGTGGATCATTTTGAACATACCGTCCGACTGTGTTGGGAGCAGTGGACACGTGACGGCAGTGCCACACGTCGGGAGGCTCCTGACTGACCAGGAGGACCACCGGTAGAGAGGATCGACGAATCGTGCTCCAGGCACGAACGGATCCCACGGAGACCCGGTCTACTATACAGGCACATGTACCGGCTCCTGTGTGCCCACGAGCTTCCCGACGATTCACGGAAGCTAATCTGCGATCCCAGTGCCACGTACGTGTGCTACCATTAACACCGGAACATCGCCTGCTCCGTTTGCAATTGTGCCAGGCCAGAACAAAGTGGAACGCCACAAACTGGAGACGTGTAGTGTTTAGCGACGAGTGCCGATTCATTTCGGGGACAGATGATCGCCGTGTCCGGGTGTGGAGGACCCGGGTCAAAGGCACAATTCCAACCTCGCTATCGAGCGTCGCACCTCCCCCACTGTATACATTATGATCTGGGGAGCCATAGTTGATCAGTACTGGTACGTGGATCATTGACGGGCCAGCGGTATGTCGAGGAAATCTTACGGCCCTTTGCGATCCCATTCCTGGCCGGGATTTCAGGTGCACTATACCAGCAGGATAATACCCGCCCACACACGGCTCGGCTTACCCAGGACTGCGTACGTCATGTCGACACTTTCATGGCCTGCACAATCGCCTGACATGTCCCGTATCGAGTACAGTGGGACCAGTTGAAACGCCAGCTTGCACCATGCCGCACTATCTGGGATTTGGAGCACACCATCCAACACGTGTGGGCCAGACTGCCGCAAGACAACATCAGGCGTGCAAAAATTAAGGACGAAGAGGAGAAATTAGCATAACAGCCGAACGATCAGGCAGAACGGACCAAAAGACCACTCAGTAGATAGACTAGGGGTCCGGTACACTAGAGCATGCGCATATATGCAGCATGACGTGAGGGGAGTGTCGGAAGGGTATAAAGAACACGTGTTGAGGGTATCTCCCAGTGATGTAATCAGGCATCTTCTAGGGGGTGATTAGCCATCACCCCCTAATAGCTTAGAAGGCCCGCGCACCGAACGCCGGAAGCTGCGTGACGTAGGGGAGAGTAGGCTGATGTCCGTGGTGGGTGGTCGAGCATGCATGAGCTTGCTCACTCTGTGTAAGCATGGCTGCGGATGTGCGTGGTTGTTGTTGTCAAATTGTCAACTAAATTTATTTTCATAGAGGAATATTAAAAGTATTCAAATTCCCTACTAATGGGGAGGTTCTCAGAAAATGGCATACAGCAATAAAGCGTGAAAATTATCAACTCTAAGGTACGTGGAAACCATTTGTTAACCTTATTTTAAACTGCTCGTAAAATAAAAATTTTGAACTAGAAAATTTAAATTTGGCTAATTTTATAATCTAATGCATTTCACAGCGGGAAGTCAAAGCACTGAAAAGATTTTTGAAAAATGAAATTTATGTTTGTAATGGAAAGAATAGATTACTTGTGTTGTTATAGTAACCCATAACATGTTTTTGCCAATGTATCAAATAAGTTCAAAGTAAAATATGTATATTTAGGAAGGGATTTTAAACTTTATTATGGACACAGAATAATAAGGGTTGCATGTTTTTGATCCCAAGAGTAATATGTTGATACATTTGTACTTAGTTATTTAAGTGTTTAGGCAGCGCCAGATTAACTTTTTTGGGGTCCCTATTTCTGGGCACAAATGCTTGTAAAATACTTATATCCTATACGAAATATATGTATGTCATGTACACATCTAACATGCCTATGTCCTTTATATAAATGCTAAGGCCTTGTTGCCATGTGAAATACATCTTTTGTGTTTGCAGACAGAGAATTGCATTGAATTATCATTTTTAATATTTATTACTAAAGGAACACAAACACTGAATCAAGTATAGACAGCAAAAATTAGATATGAATGCACAAAAACAGAAGTTCACACATAGTTCAGGAGTAAGTTTGCCTTTAAAATGTCCGTTTAAAGATTTTGAAGCATTTTTCTACAAACCAACACATTGAAGAACTCTCGTGTGAGCAGTGTGTATGCTCTATCTGTGGTAGGATGGGAATTTATCAAAACCATTCAATTTCTTAAAAATTAGGTGAAATATATCAGTACTACCTGGGCAAGAAATTATTTACTTGCCCAGGTAGTAAAAGATGGATGCGCAGGAAAATGTATCTTTTAATTACGTACCACAAGGGACTTTTCGAGAAACTGAAAAGGATCGGAGCAAAATATAATATCAGGCTAGCTCCAGATCTTAATAACAAAATAAAGAAATTCTTGCCAGCTTTAAAGCAGAAAGAATTGGACATCCAATTGCAGGAAGGAGTAATTTACTGCATCGACTGTAACTGCGGACTCAGCTATATAGGAGAAACAGGGAGAAGTATTAAGGTCCGAATGAAAGAACACCAAGCAGCTATTAGGAACATTGGGAACAAAACAGGGCTAGACAGACATGTACAAGCAAGTGGACACTCCATAAATTGGGACTCAGTGAAAATAATCGCCCACCAGTCAAACTTAGTAAAGAGAAAACTAGAAGAAGGGATCGAAATAGCAAGAAGAAGAAGTACCACAATTAACGATAATTGCGGATGGTCTCTTCCAATTGAGTGGCAGCAACTACTCCAGTGACATAGTCCTGATGACGAACTAGGCTTTAGTTCGAAAATTTGACAACCAACTTTCATTAAAAATAACCTCTAAAAGACCCGTAAAAAAAGTTATTCCACAAAAGTATCTTTTAAGATAACAAACCAGAACCCTATTTTTTTTAAGTTAAAAATATGAACTGTTTTAACATGTTTGCACTTCCATTTTAAGGGTCTGTATTACAAATGTTCAATGCACAAACGTGTGTATATCAATTTTTAAGATGCTGATGCTAAAATTGGTATGAAATGGTTCGATGATGAAACTGGTGTTTCGGAAATTTAGTGATTCTGCCATGTTCCTTTTGTTAAAGTTTTCTCCCTTTGTCACTAAACATGAGAGGTCAGTTACATCAGAGGCATGCATACTGTTGTTGATTGTAAACAAAATTTGGAGCAAAACTAGGTTTCCGATTTCTGGGCGTAAATCATAACATAATTAAAGATGTGATATTACTCTTTCCTTGGTACTTCGTAACAATAATACAACTTCCATTAATTAACAATGACATGAAGCACGACATGTGATGACTGTCTTTTTTCTTGTGTAGTAGGAAATTTTATTACAAACTGTTTTATTTTAAAATTTAGTTTCCATGCACAGGCAATTAGAAGTTTTATTTACCTGCCCAGACGAATGATTTACATGCTCTGGGCATCTCGGGCATGGTATTTTTAAGCCTTGGATATTGTTATTTTTAAGAGAAAGAAAAGTACGTGGATCTACATGAATCCACATATTGTGGCAACTATGTTCTAAACAAACAAGATTTTTAAAATACAAGTAGAAATATATACTCGCTTCTTTTTTTTTTTTTTTTTTTTGAAAACGTTTGCTTAAAATGAGAGATCAACTTTTTATTCATTTATCTAGACTTATCTGTTTCCAGACTTCCTGCACTGTGTCTTCACAAGCTACAGCAATAATAACTGGAACTAATATATCTCATATTATCCGATAACTACTGGAAAGTGTGCTTCCAAACGTGAGGGTGGGTGTCAATTTTTGTATGGGGAAAAACTTCTTCAATCCTTCATAGAATTTATTTTGAAACCAAGATCATAAAAAAAGACAAAAACAATCTTTTTCAATAGCTTTAGCAATGACAAAACATGTGTGCAAAATTTTATACTATTGCTTTTTATAGCTCCTGAGAAAATGGTACATCAAGTTAGTCAATTTATAATGAAACATGTACATCTTTTAAGATACATCCCATAGTACCAAAACAATCGCTTAGATTTATTCAGTACAATAACTGCATGTGCATTTGTCAGGTTCTCAAAAAATATAATAATTATCTGAAAAAATACTTTAAGAAATTATTGGAACAAATTTCAGATTTTCTTAGAAACGTGTCTTTGAAATTCTTCAAGGAACAGCTAACGGACTAATCAAATTGTGATTGTGATACACAAAGAACTACACAACCATAATTATATGTACATTGGCAGTTTTGCTGAATACTTCTTGAAAATCAAATTTCAGGAAATTTCTGCCAATAAGTTACTTGTATTTTTCCAGATAGAAAGAAATGCTTATATTGTGGATCCAAATAGTTTTGCTTAATGCTACTAATATACTTAATACATTGACAAGGTAACTTTTTGAAATAGTGCTCTGGAAGACAAAAATTATAAACTTTATGTTTGCTTATCAAAATGAAGTTGTCCAAACACGTAACTAGATGGTACTAAAATTAGGAAAACTTGTTATGTCATTATTGTACGTTTAATAATGTAGCAATGGCATAATTTTCTTGAAATCTTAATTTATTTGATGCAATCAGTGGATCAAGCAGCAATTCACTGTATGTATGTTAAAACGTGTTTTATTGAGCCTTTGGTAATAATTAAAAAACACAGAAAAAAATCAGTTTTTCTTGACCTTTTTTATATATATTAGTGATCACGGATTGCATATAAAATACATTTTCACTAAAGGAATTATTTCATTACAAAAATTTTCATAGTCATAAGTTTGCAATGAATGAAAAATCTGATTCCTTAAATTAGTCAATTGACATCTTTTGAAACGACGGCGATACTTCGTAATGGACCCTCAAACTAATCTTTCAAGTACAAGAACGATTTGTTCACAAGTACAGGAATCGTTCGGCTAACTATAAAGACACTGTAACTTCAAGTGAAACTACGACAACAGTTTATAATTTCGATTATAGGAATGGTTTATCACTTCCAGTGAAATGACAGTGATGCTTTCATTAAGTTGACGAATCTGTGTTGCTTACCCTTTCCAGTCAAAATTATTGCTACACTAAATTTTACGCTGTAATTTCTTTTTCTTCTGTATTTTAAAAGATTATTAAACAAACTTGTTAACTCTGCAGTTATTTGAAAACTAACACACAAGTTCTTATTTAAATGCAGTGAAACTCTGAAAGAATGCACGACCTTTTTTTTTTTTTTTTTTTTTTTTGATTGGAGGTTTAACGACCACCGTGAGCAACTCAATGGGCTATAAGCAGTCGCCTGTCCCTAATTTAGGATCACTGGTTCCAGGGAAGGGAGAGAGCCAGTGCCATAAGACAAACACAACATCCATGCCTGACCGGGATTCGAACCCGGACCCCTTACAGACGAATGATCAGAGGCCAGCGCCTTAGACCACTGCGCCACCGGGGCGGCACGCACGACCTGGTTAGTTGGTGTACGTAAAGACGCGTTCGTTCGCACATCGCCGTAATGCTCCTCTCCGCGACTACGGACTACTCTAGTGACGTCACAAATCGGTGCGCGGGCCTGCTAAGCTATTAGGGGGTGATGGATTAGCATCAGGAAAATCCATGAATGCCCTCCCACCTCGCTCCCCGTACATTTTTGGACGATCTCCCCTTATATTTAATCTAATTGTTTTCGTTTATAGATGAATATTTAGAGAAATGAATTTAAAAAACTTAAGAAAATGAGGAAAAATAATAAGAAGGAGAAGGAGAAAAAAAAACATCCACATAGACTTCAACCTGAAATTTCTATCATCCTTCAGTAAGACATTAAACAGTCATCGCTGAAGGATCAATTTTTCAAGCACTCACAACTCAGACTATTTCCAGAATAAAAACCTAATTCCACAGAGTAGAGATGTTTGCACTGTAATACATCATCCTATTTGGGAAGCTGGCATTCAGCTTTATTTATATTGCTACCTAAATTTGAACAATAGCAAATTATTAGAAATTGTTCCCATAAAAGTTTTTTTTTATTTCCTGGTGGTTCATAATTGTTCCCATAAAATTTGTTTTTATTTCCTGTATCAACAACAACATCAACAACAAAAATCGAGTCACCTCAAAAATGGCATCCAAACGGTTAGGTTTTTTTTTTCTTGTTGTTTTTACTACTATGGGGTAATCTAAATACTCTAGAGGGGTTGAAACCAACTGGCAGGAGAATGATCAACACCCTGCGTTTTCTGGTAACACACACTGTAATGATTCCTTACAAATGAGAAACGTGCCTGTTAGTAAGGTGAGGACCAACGAGATAGAAATACGTAGAGCGCTTACGTCGGGGAACGGGTGAAGCCACCGGAAACAAGTGGCAGCCATGTTTGATGAGGTACAGAACGATTTCCGTTCCGTGTTAAGCAAGGGAGTTTTCGTAATATATGGTTTGATGTTAAATAAGGATATAACTCAGAAATGTTGTTATAAACACCTAGGGGATGAGACTAAAACTTTAACGTATCAAATAACGCTTTTCATTGTTAGTTGACGGCAATAGTGTTTTTAAAAAAAATGATATTTTAATGGATGCAGCTTGCTGTCGTTGAATAAAATCTCATGCCGTAATTTTTTGACATTTAACAAAGTTTTTGGAGCAAATTTTCAGAGAAATATAAGTCAGCGGTAATAGAGTAAATGAAAAAAAAAAAAAAAAAGAAACACAAAAATAAAAAATACAGTTGCACTCAATCCGCAATTTCGGTAAAAATTTTAGATATTCGTGGGTCATCACCATGAGAATGCTGAATCATCCCACAGCTTATCACTCCAAATACATAGACGCTAAATATTTTATGAGAGTTTTAAATGAAAAAAAAAAGTTCGAAGAAAAACGGAAAGCAAACAATGAGTTTACACAGCCAAGAGGTACCAATATTAAAATACTTTTACCAACTGCCCCTATCTTATATAATCAGAAGAAAACTACTACTTACCTGGTTTTTATTTAATAAAAATTAAAAGTCCTTAGCACTGGGCATGTTTCTAATCTGTTTGTTAGTCTTGACATTCAACAACACAAATCTGTAAGCCTTATTCGTGGGTAGGCAAGGCAATTGTGGTAACTTGACCATAATAAAGGTATCTCCCAGCACATACACTAAATACTTAACACAATATAATTCTCACTCTCTCTCTCTCTCTCTTTATGTATATATAAGACCCAGAAGAATACCCCATGGGAGATGAATGGATGAAATTCGAAATCATGCAGGAGTGACACGAAGGAGACAGGCTCAAGACAGACAGCTGTGGAAGAAACTTGGGGAAGCCTTCATCCAGCAGTGGGTTAATAATGGTTGATGTTATACATTTATCAGTAAAAAGAAAAAAAAAAAGCACACTCATGTAGTAATTAGACCACGTCAACACTGCACCTTGTTGCAGGAATCAGACGTAGTAGAAATAAACATAGAATTAACCAGAAGTAACCCACTTTCATGGTTCTAAACAAAAATGACATGGAATAAAATAAAACAACTCAGGAACCCCAAACCACTCTTCAGGGAAAGACATCTGGAGCCCCGAAGTTAAATCATAGCTTAGGTGTTACCGAAAAAACTCCAGAAGATCCCATGGGAGATGGGTGGATGAAATTCGAAAGCATGTCGGAGTAACATGGAGGAGATAGGCTCAAGACATACGATTGCAGAAGAAACTTGGGGAGACCTTCATCCAGTAGTGGATTGATAATGGTTGACAATGATGATAATGATATATATATTGATTATATACATTCTATAAAGAAGAGACCTAAGCAAAAAAATACATATATAATTTTGACTCACACCTAGTACAACATAGAAAAGGTTATGTATCTACCTGTGTGAGTAAAAGGAGAAAAGATAAAAAAATAAAATAAAACAACTGAATGTAGAAGGTGTCGAGAATACTGAGCCTTGGCTTTATCAAGGACCAGCAAAAACTCTGCATTTTCTCACTTCTACAAAGACCTAGTTGGAAATGGGTTTCTGCAAGGCCATAGATGCAAGTAACATTCCCACCTAAAATAGTTTAAAAAATATATATATAAGTCATGTCCTCCGTAGAGTAGCATGACCTAGCACTAGTTAACAATTTCGCTTGCATCCATTAACCTTCATGGCCCGACCCATGCTCTTCATCTGTTACTATTAAACAGAGAGAAGAAGATTAAAGAGAACTCAAGCTGTGAGAGTGACATAATAAATAGAAATGATTTTCAGCTATAACGAAATTCCAAGTTCGTTTGAGAGAGAATTTAAACCTGAAAAACAATGCAAAAGAAATCCAAATTTTACATTGCAATTAAAAAAGGAAATGTTAATTTATAACGAACAGATTTTTGAAAGAAAACTTGAGTCTAAAACCCCCTACTCTACAACTTATGACAGCACGAAAACGAGAATAAGTTAAAGATAATAATTAACTAAAGAAAACTTTGTGAAAGTTATATACCTTAAACAGTTAGTTGCAATATGTACAAAGTATTTCAGCAGTGCTTTAAGTGCATAATTAATTAGTTATTAAGAACTTTACTACTTTGAAAAAACAGCGCATAGAAAAGGAACAAGCTTAGCCATCTTCTGTTCCTAGGTACCCCAAAAGACGCTCAAAGTTACAAAGAAAAGTAAGAGTTAAAACCCGCATAAATGTTAACAGACAAACCAATGCTTAAAAGCTGAAAAGCTAAAAAACGACAGAGAAAAGGTACATAAAGTACAAACATTGAACTTATAAAACCTAGAACCCAAAAACAAGGAAGAGAGCTTACCTCTTGTGTGACAAAAACTTTTCTCCTCACAAGAGGAGAACAAGGCTGACCTCTTCCGCCACTCCCTAGACGCTGGGGGGCAGTGAGGGTGGGGCCGATGGCCTCCTCATACAGCAAGAAACCAACGCGCGGAGATTTTAACCAGAGAAAAAAATATATAAACTTAAGACTGTGGATCTGTATGATCAGAATGAGCAGAATTAACTCTCCAGAATACATGAGAAATATTATAAAATACACGAGCAGTTTATTTAATAATCTTTGCATGTATTAAATCACCTTAGTGAGCTTCTATAGATTAATCAGAATCTTATTAATTTTAATGTTGGTTTTACTATTTTTAGTATAGCTATCCTAGTGATGAATAACTAGTTTTCTTTTTTATTTGTTTTTATTTTCTTTTATAAACAGATTTTTAAGCTTTTTTGTGATTTTGTTTATATTATTTAATTTTTTGTTTTAATAGGACCGTCATATCCATAGCACTAAGGTTCCTTTAGGTAGTTAATAGGCATCCTCTAGCCAACTTCCTTACGGCTTTGATTGGTCAGAATCATATTATTAACTGTGTAGAAAATTAAAGCAGATCTGCCAACCTTACTCTATTATTCAGAATAATTTTTCTTAAAGTTCTTTTGATGAAAGAAGAAGGAATTTCGTTCTCTAGAAAACTTTTTAATAGTATATTAATGTGGTAATTGAAATCCAAATTGTTGCTGCAAATTCTTGAAATTCTTAGGACCTGAGAAATTAGTACATTCTCAATTACTTTGGTTGAAATGTTATTATTCCAGTGTAGATATTTAATTACTTTGAAAGGAAAATTAACTCTTTTATCAAAGAGGCTAATAGATGGGTTACCTCTGTTGAGCTTAATGCTTAAGTCTAGGAACTCAAGTTCCTGATTACTGTGGTTGGTTTTACATAAGTTAAGAGAGCTAGGATAGATATTATCAAAATCACTCTCTATAACTTCTGAATTATTGATACACAGCAGATCATCAATATATCTAAAAGTGTAAAGGTAGTTATCTGAGCAGGTGGGGTGATTTTTAATGAATTTATATTCCTTAAAGAACAGGAATAGATTAGCGATATTTGTGGACGTTGATGTTCCCATTGGAATACCGTTCACTTGCTTATAGAGAGTATTATTATATAAGATATGGTTATTTTTTATGCAGCAATTGAGATAAGAGTTCCAAGTTCCTACATCAACAAATTGGTTAAGTTTAAATTCTGCATACAGCTCTTTAAAGGTAGTGATTATATCTGATAGAGGCAGATTAGTATATAGGTTTTCAAAATCATAACTATTAATATCTAGGGGACAAACTTTGAGCATAGTAGAAATTACTTCTGCATTATTATTAATTACCCAAAAATCTCTGTACATCAAGTTAGAACAGTTTCTAATGTGTTTCAAAACCTTCTTTAAGACATCTTCAAAAGCAAGATCTATTTTCTTTTATGACTCCTTACTCCACTAGCTATGAACCTGAACTTCACAGGATCCTTATGAAACTTAACCGTTGCAAAAAGAAATGGAAATTCAGGCCCATATCTTCTAGTTTGTGGAATTTTAAGTTTCTTGAAGAATGCCTTAAACCGATTTTCTAGCTGCTTGGTAGAATAACTTACGGGCTCGTATGTTACTCTATTATTGAGTTCCATAGTTAACAATTCAAAATAGAACTTCTTACAGATAATTGCAAAATTATTGCTAGCTTTATCCGTAGTGGTAAAAATAAATTGGTCTTGTAGTTTGGAGAGTGACCTTTTAGCTTCTCCAGAGAAAAAGAGATTTCTGTCGAAACAAAAGTCCAGACCTGCCAACTCACCGGTGAAGCTATTGATTATATTATATTTCCATTCTGCGAAGGCCTCAATAGGCTGATTGTACGTTAAACTGGTTTTTACGATGTACTTATTTACATCTTGAGTGAAGCTCTCAAGAATCCTTTCTTTGGAAATTGTGAAGGAAGGTCTGAATTTAGAGCCATACTCTAATAAATTCCTAAGCTTTTCATTTTCAACATAACTCAAGTTTCCGGTGATAATATGGTTGTAATTCTTATCATAGTGAACTGTTTCTTTATGTTCATCACAAGAACAAGTAGTAATTACAGGAATGTAGCTCGAAGAGTTAAGTTTGTAGTTTTTAACTATTGACCCTAAGGTCTTAACATATTTAAAACTTACAATAGACTGGTGCCTGTGGATGGGAAAAAAATTGCATTATTGTAGAACAGCTTCCTTACATTGAGATTATCGTAGGCTTTATTTAGGAACCTGATGGTAACAAAATTACTGGAAAATTCTTTAAGAGAAATTTTATCTTTAAGAATATGTTTAAGAATGTCCAGAACCAAAGCAAAAACATGCTTATCAACATGGTCAGCAGTTTCATTCCAGAATTTGAAAAAACATTTAAGGACAGAGTGCTTGAAGGACTTGAGAATTTTGTAAGTATTTTTAACAAAATTAGTGCCAGTTTTAAAGCTTTCCAGAGTTTTTAGCAAGTTAGCAAAATCAACTTTGCTTGATGTGCGAAATAACCTCTGTCCTCTATTACCTCTAGAGCAGCTCTTATTATTAACAAGAAAGAAGAGTTCACGAATTGAAAATTTATGCTGATTATGCTTATTGTCAGATAGAGTGGAATTAAGGCCATAGGGATAAAGAGACTGATGCTGCAAAATTTCAAGGGATTCAGTTTCTAGCCGAGCATAGAGGTCAGGAATAATATGTAGTACCTCTATTTTCACTTTGTCAAAACCATGAGTATGGAAATGCTCTAATTCAAAGGTAGAGTACTGGTTGGCGTTTGTGGAGGGGTTCACTCCTGAATTAGAGAACTTGTTTACTAGAGACCTGTGACCATTAATCCTAAGATGAAGAGGATTTTTACTTTGGCCAATATAGCTAAGGTTGCAGACAGTACAGGTGAGCTTATAGATGGTATTGTAGGCTTTGCAAAACTTGTTGGAGCAATTATCCTCAACAGAAGAATACAGGTTAGGATCTGCAGATTTACATGTCAAACAACGTTTGTCATTTCATAACTTTAGATTACCTTTGCCAGCGAGTTCATACACTATGGGAAAGGGTGCTAGCCTAACCGAGCGGGAGGACTTAAAATATCTGAGCTGACCTCCAATCCTTTCATCGTCCTTAGAACTCCACTTGGGCCAAAACATACAAATTCTGAGCAAACCAACTAGGAAAAACTTTTTAGAAATAAGCAGTCCAAGAAAAGACCAAACTCGAGTATAAACTACACTCCAAAAGCTGCATCCAAAACATACTAAAAAGAAAAATTAGAAAATGAAAAAAAACCTCAAGTGAAAAAAATAGTAATAAAAAAAAAAAAAAAAAATAATAATAATAATAATAATAATAATAAAACATTTCAACTAGAATTTTGCATGAGCTGCTAAATAATAAATTGAAATTAGTTACTTAAGAGCAAAACAGTATACATATATTGTAATGATAATAGTTGTCAATGATCATCATTGTCAACCATATATATATATATATATATATATATAGCATAATCATTGTCAACCATATATATATATATATATGGTTGACAATGATGATATATATATAGCATTATCAATCCACTGCTGAATGAAGGTCTCCCCAAGTTTCTTCCACAATTGTCTGTCTTGAGCCTGTCTCCTCCATATTACTCCGGCATGCTTTCGAATTCCATCCACCCATCTCCCATGAGTCTTCTGTCCCTCGAAAACCAGTTCAAAATTTCAGTCGTCCAATCGGTGGTCTGTTCTTCTGGCAACATGTCCAGCCCATTGCCATTTCAGTGATGTCACTCTATCTCTCTCTGTATATATATTCTTTGAGTTGTCTGCATTCTTTGCATGTCTTTTTTTGGTATCAAAAGAAAAATATTTCTATATATCCTGCTTTTCTTTTTAGTTAAGGTCATACACACAGTATACATATATATATATATATCATCATCATTGTCAACCATTATCAATCCACTGCTGGACGAAGGTCTCCCCAAGTTTCCTCCACAACGGTCTGTCTTGTGCCAGTCTCCTCCATGTCACTCCCGCATACTTTCGAATTTCATCCACCCATCTTCCATGTGGTCTTCTTCTGGGTCTTTTCCTGTCCCTTGAAATCCAATTTTTTATGAATGAAAATTTTTTTATTTATGTATCTACATTTTTGATTCGGTGAAAACATCAGCAGTTACAATGGCTCTGAAAACCTGCGGTATTGAAGATGCATACATTAATATTATTAATAACATCTATGAAAATGCAAGTGCAAAGATTAGGCTGTTTGAAAATACAACACACATAAAAATTGGAAAGGGAGTGAGACAAGGTGACACCATATCTCTGAAGCTCTTTAATGCCACATTGGAGGGTGTTTTTCAGTCACTGAGCTGGGAAAACAAGGGGATAAAGATTAATGGAGATTATCTAACCCACCTTCGTTTTGCTGATGACGTAGTCATTTTTGCAACTAGCCCATCAGAGCTGCAGAGTATGATCCAGGAACTTGCTGACAAGAGTAAAGAAGTGGGATTAAAAATGAACTTTCAGAAGACAAAAGTGATGTTCAATGTTTTTACAAGAAATGAAGATTTATCGATTGATGGAGAAAAGCTGGAGATAACAGATACGTACGTTTATCTTGGACAGCAGATATCAAGTGAGGGTCACATTGATGAAGAAATTAATCGGCGAACAAAACTTGCCTGGAGAGCTTTTGGAATAAACAGCACAATTTTCAAGAGCAATATGCCATTATGTCTTAAAAGAAAAGTGTTTGATCAATTCATCCTTCCAGTGCTTACGCATGGTGCAGAGACGTGGACCTTAACTAAAAGAGACATACAAAGGCTGCAGACAACTCAAAGCAGCATGGAGAGGTGCATGCTTGGTGTAACCAGGAGAGATAAGAAGAGAAACTCGTGGATCCGAAAAATGACAAGAGTGGAAGACATCATGATCAGAGTTAAATCCTTGAAATGGCAATGGGCTGGACATACTGCCAGAAGGACAGACCATCGATGGACAGCCGAAATTTTAGATTGGATTCCAAGGGACAGGAAAAGACCCAGAAGAAGACCACATGGGAGATGGGTGGATGAAATTCGAAAGTATGCGGGAGTGACATGGAGGAGACTGGCACAAGACAGACCGTTGTGGAGGAAACTTGGGGAGACCTTCGTCCAGCAGTGGATTGATAATGGTTGACAATGATGATGATATGTTTATTTGCTATGTTTTATTTAACTATCTTCCAAGGCTTATCCTTAAGAAAAATAATTGAAAATAATTATTCTTAAGTGCAGTTTAAATAAACTTGGTGACCTAATATATGCTGTAGTCATATGTATATATATGTATATATCACTTCTGTAACTACCCTGTGACTTAGGTATAGACAGACATTGGGGCAATATGATGCTCCAAATGGTATTTACAGTTAGCAACACCAGTACCGAGTAGCTAAAAATAGTTTTATGTACTTTTTCAACCTAAAAAGACATAATTTTTGGTATAAAAAAATCTTTCTACACATCCTGCTTTTAATATCTGGGCAGGTAAATTTTCTCTTGGCATGTATTATTTTAGATATTATTCAAGCTCTGGGCTGAGTGACCAAAAAATTCAGATTATGGACTTAAATTTTTTTATGGGACAAATAATTGTATTTTTTTTTGTTTCAGTATTAAGTATTTAATATTTTTTATTTGCACTTTCATATTTTACTTTTTTTTTTTTTAAGAAGCCTAATTTTTTGTTGTCCCAAAGCTGAAATTTTGTAGTTTTCACCTGATATTTGTACAAATTTTGGCAATTCTTAAGATGTACTGCACATAGTTTTTTTTTTGTTTCAATTTTAAGGGCACAACCTCTTATTAATATGAAGTGAGAAATTAACAACTACTGATTTGCATTCATGATGTGCAAAAAGTTTGGCGAGCAAATGTTTATGTTTTGTGTTGTTATTTTGTGGGTTCCTTCAGCAGTCTTGCTGGAAATACAAGTGCGTCTGATTTGTATTTTAGAGAAATACAGGCACAACTTGTTCAATTCAAAGAAAGATTGATTTACGTGAGTGATATTTGTTCAATACTAACCTCTCATATATATGGTTGAT
This sequence comes from Macrothele yani, assembly GCA_039090855.1. NCBI lineage: Eukaryota > Metazoa > Arthropoda > Arachnida > Araneae > Macrothelidae > Macrothele > Macrothele yani. The sequence goes on from CM077009.1 coordinate 162,600,070, forward strand.
GCAAAAGGAATAACTGGCAATTTATACATGGACATACTGACTGTACATTCATCATGAATCAGAGGTCACATTCTTCAAAAAAAAAAAAAAAAAAAAAAAAAAACATTACCTATCACGCAAAAATCAAATGCAAGTAGTTATTACAAAATGTTGCAAGTCCCTTTCTTTTGTATTATTCCATAATTTTTTTCAATTGTCATTTCATAATCGTTTGTGCCAGTTTTCATAAATATTTTATGTTGTTTGCATTTTTGAGGTACCATTGTACTCCCTGTTTCCTATTTTCAGTTTTAAATCAATATTGCCTGTATTTTTGCTACCCAAAAACCACACACATTGACTAACACATTCACAAATAAAGAGTATTCTGTCAAGAAATTTTCAAGCTCCCCACTCTCACTTTGTTGCAGTAATACTACAGATTAATCAGTAATCAGAGACAAATGCCTAGAACACAAGCTGGGTGACCCTGTGCTTTCAGATAAAATACTAGATTGTTTTCTGACAGGTGTCAGCAAGCAATAAATTTATATTACCAATCACAATTATTACTTCTGCAATTTAAGTAACCATAAATTGATTGCTTTACCAGTATTTGCTATCTAATGGGCATTAGCCATGGGTACATGATCTTTATCACATAAAAAGAAATTGCTGCTTCCTAAGATTTTGAAATATTTGTTGTCTTGTCAGACAAGTTGCATGTACACTGTACAGATTCTAGAATATATATGCAAATGCCATTTGCAAGACATCCTCAGTATATTGAAAAAAAAAAAAAAAACATTTACATAGGTAGAAATTGTACCCAAAAAGCCTCAAAGTTGGTAACCCACAGTTAACCTCAGCTTCCCAGAGTAAACATCATTCAGTTTTCACATTGAGTACGACTGTTTACAAAATATAAGAAATAAAAAGTCTTAAGATAACACAGATATTGAAATGGCTTATCTGCTGGTTTAATCACCAGCTACACGGATTAGATGTTTTATTTTTTGTGTTTGATTAACTGAGCATTTACAGCTCAACTTTATTTTAAAATGCTTACTTGTGAAATGTAGTTCCACAATCCTTTTAAAATGCTTACTTGTGAAATGTAGTTCCACAATCCTTTTAAAATGCTTACTTGTGAAATGTAGTTCCACAATCCTTGTTCCTTTTATTCTTACAATCAAAAGCTGCGCAGTACTATGACATTTTAAATATCAACAATGTGCTGATAATTGTGATTATTCACGAAACTGTAACACTAAATTTGTAATGAAGCATAACACGATCGCCGAACAGCTGAAAGAACCGAGGTGACTCCTTGACACACGCAGAATTTGTACCTCATCAAAGATGGCGGGCTCTCCCCGCGTTGGCTTCAGCTGCCTCGGCAGAGAACCAATCACAGAAGCACTCTATGTATTTCTATCTCATTGGTGAGGACATTTTTACCACTCCTGATGATTTAGGGGAATTTATTTATTTATTTATTTATTTATTTATTTATTTATTTTGGATTGGAGGTTTAACGACCACCGTGAGCAACTCAATGGGCTATAAGCAGTCGCCCGTCCCTAATTTAGGGTCACTGGTTCCAGGGATGGGAGAGAGCCAGTGCCGTAAGACAAATACAGCATCCATGCCTCACAGGATTCGAACCCGGACCCATTTCGGACGAATGATCAGAAGCCATCGCTTAGACCGCTGCGTCATCGGGGTGGCAGAGATTTTATATTTCCTTCCTTAATATTTTACACCAACCCATGGTGAAATGTGGGGTGCATTACTGAATTAAAGCAAAGATATAACATTTTTAGAATTTTAGTCTCTTGTATGTGTAGATTATTTGGAACTTGCATTTGTGATATACGAGCATAAGAACATTTTTATACTCTATTTAAAATTTTTATATGTGTTAATACACACTGCTGGGCCGCCCCAGTGGCGCAGTGGTTTAAGCGCTGGTTTATGGCCATTCGTTCGTGAAGGGTCCGGGTTCGGATCCCGGTGAGGCATAGATGTGTTTGCCTTACGGCACTGGTTCTCTCCCTTCCCTGGAACCAGTAAACAAAATGTATTGACATAACCAACCTTAAGAAACACCATAATACCTTCAAGTTGGAACTGAAGAACAGGTTCTCTGCTTTAGAAGGCCTAACATCGGAAGAAGTGGATATTTCTGAAGTTAACAGAAAAGTAACCAAAGCTCTTATGGAAACAGCAACAAAATTAGCTGGGTCTAAGAACAAGTTGCATGTGAACAAATTATCAGGAAAAACCAAAATGTTGATGCAAGAAAGAAGAGAGATGAGGACAACTAAAGAAGATGCGACTTCCAAAGTGGAATATATAGAACTATGCAAGACAGTAAGAAAAAGTATCACTGAAGACGTAAGAAAATTCAACTGTGAACTAGTGAGGAAAGCAATTGAAAACAACCAAAGCCTAAAGATAGCAAAGGGACATCTCAGTAAGAGAAGAAAACAGATTATGGCACTGAGAAAAGAAGATGGTTCTGTAACAAGAAATAGAGGCGAAATGTTGACGAGAGTGAAAGATTTCTACTCCAAATTATATGAAAGGGATGATACATGTACTCCAGACATCATGAAAGGTACCAATACCAGAGTTCTTCCAGTCCTCCTAGAAGAAGTTGCACATGCAATCAAGAACATAAAACGGGAGAAAGCTCCAGGAGAAGATGGAATTACTGTAGACATCTTACAAGAAGCAAGTGGAGAAATCGAAACAGTATTCGCCCAAATTCTCACTCGATGACTTAATGAAGGGAAGATTCCTGAGGGTTGGAACAACGCTACAATGATCCTGCTACATAAAAAAGGTGACATTGAGGATCTCATGAACTACAGACCTATCAGTGGTTTATAAAATCTTCACTAAAGTTCTTTCTCACCGCTTGAAGGTAACACTTGACATATCTCAACCGAGAGAACAAGCTGGATTTAGGAGTGGCTACAGCACAATAGATCATATCCACGTACTGAGAGAACTAATTGAAAGAGCGAGGGAATATGAGCTTTCATTGTGCATGGCTTTTATCGATTATGAAAAGCCTTTGATTCGGTGAAACCATCAGCAGTTACAATGGCTCTGAAATCCTGCGGCATTGAAGATGCATACTTTAATATTATTAATAACATCTATGAAAATGCAAGTGCAAAGATTCGGCTGTTTGAAAATACAACACACATAAAAATTGGAAAGGGAGTGAGACAAGGTAACACCATATCTCCGAAGCTCTTTAATGCCACATTAGTAAATGTCTTTCAATCACTGAACTGGGAAAACAAAGGGATAAAGATTAATGGAGATTATCTAACCCACCTTCGTTTTGCTGATGACGTAGTCATTTTTGCAACTACCCCATCAGAGCTGCAGAGTATGATCCAGGAACTTGCTTACAAGAGTTAAGAAGTGGGATTAAAAATGAACTTTCAGAAGACAAAAGTGATGTTCAATGCTTTTACAAGAAATGAAGATTTATCGATTGATGGAGAAAAGCTGGAGATAACAGACACGTACGTTTATCTTGGACAGCAGATATCAAGTGAGGGTCACATTGGTGAAGAAATTAATCGGCGTACAAAACTTGCCTGGAGAGCTTTTGGAAGAAACAGCATAATTTTCAAGAGCAATATGCCATTATGTCTTAAAAGAAAAGTGTTTGATCAATGCATCCTTCCAGTGCTTACGTATGGTGCAGAGACGTGGACCTTAACTAAAAGGCTGCAGACAACTCAAAGTAGCATGGAGAGGTGCATGCTTGGTGCAACCATGAGAGATAAGAAGAGGAACACGTGGATCCGAAAAATGACAAGAGTGGAAGACATCATGATCAGAGTTAAATCCCTGAAAAGGCAAAGGGCTGGACATACTGCCAGAAGGACAGACCATCGATGGACAGCTGAAATTTTAGATTGGATTCCAAGGGACAGGAAAAGACCCAGAAGAAGACCACATGGAAGATGGGTGGATGAAATTCGAAAGTATGCAGGAGTGACATGGAGGAGACTGGCACAAGACAGACCGTTGTGGAGGAAACTTGGGAAGACCTTCGTCCAGCAGTGGATTGATAATGGTTGACAATGATGATGATGATGATGATATACAGGGTGATTCCTAAAGTCCTAAGTCACCTCAATAAGTTGGGAACAAAGAGAGCTAGATCTTCGGAAGCAAGGTATGGTAAAGTAAAACAGCCATGTGCTATCGGATGAGAGTGACTGCAGCGCCCCTAGTGGAAAAATGTGAAAGTTAGCACTCCTATCTTTGAAACCATTGAAAGATACGGGAAAGAGATCAATTAGAAACTTGTAGAGCATCAACGAATTAGTAGGAAATGAATATGGTAGAAACGGCTGGGGTAAATAGAAGGCTGGGAACTCGAACTTGTGCGAAGCTGGTTCGTGTCGTTGTCGCGGTAACAGTCTAGCAGAGAGAAATGTATGACGTATTCGACCGCACGCCTGTGAGCGTCGTATGCAAATTCTGGAGTGGCATAACGCCTCACATGCCGTATTAGGCGCGGCGTGGCAATGTATAAAGGATCGTCGGTCAGGAGCTATGACATTCTTAACGTGAGTATCGGGTAAAGAACGAGCATGGCAGGCTATTCGAATGAACAGTATTGCGAGATGGTACTGCTATATGGAGAATTCGGACGCAACGCGAGGGAAGCGTCACGCCAGTATGACTTACGATTTCCGACTCATCCATCGCCGACAGCGTGGACCATCAGTCGCGTGGTTCGACGGCTACGAGAGACAGGCAGTATTGCAGCGCGTGCCCGTTCTGGCCGACCCACCGGAATGGGTAGGATGTGCAGCCAGTTGGTGTTCTGGCATACGTTTTGGCCAACCCACACACCAATACGAGGGAAGTCAGTATGGCATGTGGCTTATCACAATCCCGTGTGTGGAACATTTTGCATCAGCATGGTCCCCACCCGTACCGTACAGTACCGCTGCACATACTGATGCCAGGGAATAACCAACCACGTCTAGATTGGTGCAATTTTGTAATGAACACCGTAGAAGGAAATGCGGCCTTTCTATCAAACATACTTTGGACTGACGAGGTGCTGTTCACACACGCCGGGGTGCTGAACAAACAAAATACCCATTACTGGGCAGTTCCGAATCCATTAATTACACGGGAAATGAGGAATCAGGTGCGCTGGTCGATCAATGTGTGGTGTGGCATCTGGAAGGACCGACTTGTTGGGCCTGTGTTCAATGAGGGCGCATTAAATGGACGAAGATACCTGCAGCTGTTACAAAGCACATTACCTGAGTGCTTAGATGATCTGTCTCTAAAAGATGTGCACTCATTAAGATTCAACATGACGGCACTCCGGCACATCAACTAACAGCGGTACAGCACTATCTGTCCGACACTTTTGGGCAACAGATCATCGGCTATGGTGGTCCCGTAGCGTGGCCTCCACGACCCCCGGATCTAACTCCTATGTATTTTTTCCTCTGGGTTTACCTAAAGGATCACGTGTACAGGGTTGAACCGACGAGTCTCCGCGATCTCCGACTGCGTATCGTCGCTGCGTGACGCCTGTTATGCTGGCGAACGTACAACGGGAAGTTCTTTCTCGCATTCAAATGTCTATTGCGGCAGATGGTGGCCATATTGTTCCCTATTTACGTTAAACGCAACGCTATGTAACTTCCGCTGTTGCATTAAATACGACCAATGTACTCCATTTGTATTCATGCCTGAGTATAATAAACTTTGTGTTTCTCTCACGTTTCCAGCCTTCTACGTACCCCAGCCGTTTCTACCAGTTGTCATTTCCTACTAATTCGTTGATGCTCTACAAGTTTCTAGTTGATCTATTTCCCGTATCTCTAATGGTTTCCGAGATAGAAGTGCTAACTTCCACATTTTGCCATTAGGGGCGCTGCAGTCACTTTCATCCGATAAAGCATTGTTGTTTTACTATACTTTACGGTACTTCCATAGCTGTAGCTGTCTTTGTTCCCACGTTATTGAGGTGACTGAGGACTTTAGGAATCACCCTGCATATGCGCGAGCGAGACGCTCTAATACAGTTTTAGAGCTTCATTTAGAAAATAGTAAGATACTTTGCCCCCCCCTACCCAAATTCTGAGACGTTGGCACGTCACTGTTATTTTCAGTACATATGCGTCCCCAAATGAACTGCCGATTTGGGAACGCTCCGCTTTTTTGTCCTCAAAGTACTGTTTCAATATCTGGTCACCTTAGTTATACTGAAAGTTATTAATGTTATGTATGGATAAGTGAATATTATTCCAATGATATGTTTTTATCAAACTTCGTCAACTTTATTTGGGGAATATACACTGGCGGAAAGTGAAAAAAGAACACCAAGAAGGAATTGGCGGACGATCATGAAATTTACATATATTAATGGGGTCGAGTTTACGTAGGTGTGATGTTAATTTCGAAACCAAACGGTGAGCACTTGCGCCACAGCACGGCATAATATGCAAATTATCGTCGGTGGTGTTTAAGGAGTACGGCGAAGTGAATGTAATCAGTCGTCGGCGCACGGGCACGTGCGAAGACCCTAAAGAAGCTGCAATGCCTGGACATGGAAGACGTGTACGATTTCAGCAGTTATCGGACTTTGAGCGAGGTCGTCTAGTCGGACTCCGCGAGGCCGGGTGGTCGTATCGTCGTATTGCGGAGTGAATTGGACGGGAAGTATCGATGGTGGTACGATGGTGGCGTAGATAGTCCGAGGAACATTCCCACACGAGAAGACGTGGAATCGGGATTCACAGAAGGACTGATGAGCGGACCGATCGACGCATAAGAAGAGCGGCGTTGTCAAGAATAACATCCACTGCGACGTAAATCCGAGCTGCCGTTGCACCTGAGGTGACTGTGCGAACAATCTGCAAACGACTACTGGAGCAGGACTACGTGCACGTGTGCCTATGGAATGTGTACCTCTGGCTCCAGCCCACCGTCTTGAACGGCTGCAGTGGTGTCGCCAACGTCTGCATTGGAGAACGCAATGGCGATCTGTCATGTTCAGCGATGAAAGCAGATTCTGCTTGGGAGCCTCCGATGGCCGTATGCGTGTTCGCAGACGCACAGGGGAGCGTCTCCACCCTTTTTGCATCCGCCAGCGACACGCAGGGCCTACACCTGGTCTCCTGGTGTGGGGAGCGATCAGCTATCACTCCCGTACACAACTAGTGTTTGTACCGGGTACGTTAAACGACACCTCCTACATCAACAACATCATTCAGCCCGTTGTTGTGCCATTTGTAAGATCGGTCCATCGTGGTGTTTTCCAGCAAGATAACGCACGCCCACACACGGCACGAGCAACGCAACATGCACTTCAGGGTGTGAGACAACGTCCATGGCCTGCACGTTCACCGGATTTGTCCCCTATTGAGCACGTGTTGGATTTTATGGGACAACGACTTCTTCGGTCTCCACGGCCAGCCACGACCATCCCCGATTTACACGTCCAGGTTGAGGATGCTTGGAACTCAATGCCCCAAACTTACATCCAACATCTGTACGACAGACTCCATGCCAGAATTGCACAGTGTGACGCGCAGTTCATGGCGGTTCAACCTCGTACTAACCATGTTATATGGAAATGTTATTTTTCAGTTTACCAGCAAATACAACTGTACTTTGCCATAATGTTTTGATCACGTTATCCTCTGTATTCCGTTATTATGCTGTATAAATTTCGTTGGTATCAGACGTCTCCTTCTTGGTGTTCTTTTTTCACTTTCCGGCAGTGTATTCTCTCACATTGAATCTACGTGTCGCAAGGCTGGTTAGTACAAATACATTATTTTGCGGAAATTTTCTCAGTAATTAATGGGATTTTTGCTCATTGATGGTATTGGCAATCTAAATGAACTATAGGGGCCCTGCGCAAACGTAAACAAACTTCTTTTAGTACGGATAACGTCGCACGTGTTCCTGTGAAGTCGCATGTAGGAATGGCTGGTTTAACACTCAGTCCTTGAGATAATAAAATTTGTGGACGCTACAAAAAATTCACGATGCATCAAAAAAGGGGAAAAGGTTCTTAATGCAGGTCATAAAATTTCATGTGGCATAAAGGAGGAAGATAAAAAGAAAACCTCAGTTTCACATTGCATTCAATCCACCGCAATAACGTGGTCGCCTCATTCGATCAACGGTGTTTTAGGCAGACATAACAATTGCGAAATTCGTGTAGTTTTTTAGTGCTCTTAGTGGAACGTGTAAGCACTGTGTAGCAGTAATGCTTTACTGTAACAGGCAATTTTTATTTTTACACTTTCAGACAAGTGATACCCACAGGGTAGATATCTCAACACTGTGGTAATACCGACGAGGGTATAGCAAGAATTAGTGGGACCCTGGGAAAGTCTTATTTTGGTACCCCCGCTTCACCCGCCACACTATTAGTAGGTATACTAGCAGATTAGAGTTTTGTTTTTTTTCGTCTGTAAATTAGACAAAGCAAATGGATCTGTAAAGTTAAAGTTACTGTTTACAGAACATTGCAAATCTTGTTCCTTAATGGAGTTTAAATTTATATAGATAACAGCACTTACTTGTTTTCAAGAGCATGTAGAAATACGGAATTTTAAATTATTACTATGCAATAAAACCATATTATCTTGTTTATTATTCATTCAAACACGTTACTAGGTTAATAGCGTTTCACTGGAAGGATTTCAAATGCAAAGCACAAACGTTTATACACTGCAGGCGGAAAGTGAAAAAAGAACACCAAGAAGGAGACGTCTGATATCAACGAAATTTATACAGCATAATAACGGAATACAGAGGATAACGTGATCAAAACATTATGGCAAAATACAGCTGTATTTGCTGGTAAACTAAAAAATAACATTTCCATGTAACATGGTTAGTACGAGGTTGAACCGCCATGAACTGCGTCACACTGTGCAATTCTGGCATGGAGTCTGTCGTACAGATGCTGGGTGTAAGTTTGGGGTATTGAGTTCCAAGCATCCTTAACCTGGACGCGTAAATCGGGGATGGTCGTGTCTGGCCGTGGAGACCGAAGAAGTCGTTGTCACATAAAATCCAACACGTGCTCAATAGGGGACAAATCCGGTGAACGTGCAGGCCATGGACGTTGTCTCACACCCTGAAGTGCATGTTGCGTTGCTCGTGCCGTGTGTGGGCGTGCGTTATCTTTCTGCAAAACACCACGATGGACCGACCTTACAAATGGCACAACAACGGGCTGAATGATGTTGTTGATGTAGGAGGTGCTGTTTCCCGTACCCCGTACAAACACTAGTTGTGTACGGGAGTGATAGCTGATCACTCCCCATACGAGGAGACCAGGTGTAGGCCCTGTGTGACGCTGGCAGATGCAAGAAGGGTGGAGACGCTCCCCTGTGCGTCTGCGAACACGCATACGGCCATCGGAGGCTTCTAAGCAGAATCTGCTTTCATCGCTGAACACGACAGATCGCCATTGCGTTCTCCAGCACAGATGTTGGCGACCCCACTGCAGCCGTTCAAGACACGGTGGGCTGGAGTCAGAGGTACACATGCCAGAGGCACACGTGCACGTAGTCTAGCATCCAGTAGACGGCTGCGGATTGTTCGCACAGTCACCTCAGGAACAACAGCAGCTCGGAGTTGCGTCGCAGTGGATGTTCTGCTTGACAACGCCGCTCTTCTTATGTGTCGATCGGTCCGCTCATCAGTCCGTCTGTGACTCCCGGTTCCACGTCTTCTCGTGTGGGAATGTTCCTCGGACCATCTACGCCACCATCGTATGACCACCGATACTTCCTGTCCAATTCGCTCCGCAATACGGCGATACGACCAGGCGGCCTCGCGGAGTCCGACTAGACGACCTCGCTCAAAGTCCGATAACTGCTGAAATCGTACACGTCTTCCATGTCCAGGCATTGCAGCTTCTTCAGGGTCTTCGCACGTGTCCGTACGCTGACGACTGATTACATTCACTTCGCCGACTAGACGACCTCGCTCAAAGTCCGATAACTGCTGAAATCGTACACGTCTTCCATGTCCAGGCATTGCAGCTTCTTCAGGGTCTTCGCACGTGTCCGTACGCTGACGACTGATTACATTCACTTCGCCGTACTCCTTAAATACCACCGCCGCCCCGGTGGCGCAGTGGTCTAAGCGATGGCCTCTGATCATTCGTCCGTAAGGGGTCCGGGTTCGAATCCCGGTGAGGCATGGATGTTGTGGTTGTCTTACGGCACTGGCTCTGTCCCTTCCCTGGAACCAGTGACCCTAAATTAGGGACGGGCGACTGCTTATAGCCCATTGAGTTGCTCACGGTGGTCGTTAAACCTACAACAACAACAACAACAACAAATCCTTAAATACCACCGACGATAATTTGCATATTATGCCGTGCTGTGGCGTAAGCGCTCACCGGTTGGTCCCATAATTTACATCACACCTACGCAAACTGGACCACATTAACATATGTAAATTTCATGATCGTCCGCCAATTCCTTCTTGGTGTTCTTTTTTCACTTTCCGCCAGTGTATTAACTTGTGTAAGACATAACTGGAACCTTGGGGCCGCCCCGGTGGCGCAGTGGTCTAAGCGATGGCCTCTGATCATTCGTCCGAAAGGGGTCCGGGTTCGAATCCCGGTGAGGCATGGATGTTGTGTTTGTCTTACGGCACTGGCTCTCTCCCTTCCCTGGAACCAGTGACCCTAAATTAGGGACGGGCGACTGCTTATAGCCCATTGAGTTGCTCACAGTGGTCGTTAAACCTCCAATAAAAAAAAAAAAAAAAAAAAAAAACCCTTGGGAACGACACTGCGGGATGCAACAATATGATTTGCTCTTCACGGAATTCCCCGTTATACTACTCTCTAATTCCAGAATGTTTGCAAGAATACTCCAAAACAAGCCAACCGAACATAAGGAACGATCTAACAACAGCTAAGAATGCTATCGGTACTATAGTAATTCTTCTTTTCGCCGCTGGAGGGAGAGCGGACCTCTGAGATTGCCAACTGAATTATTTTCTGATCCTGTTGCAACTCTTTTCTCTATCTCTACAGGACACAGAACAATTAATTGGATGTCACATGATGCTGTACTTAGGCCTAATCTTCCCATGATAAAGTTTACAGAAGTTTGGACAAAAGAAAGAAAACAAAAACAACACCTAATTTCAATAATTTTAGACCAAATGCGATGATATATAAAAAACCAAAAAAAAAAAAAAAAAAAAGAATGGCATACTTAACTAAATAATTAATGAGTGGCTGCCATGAGCGCCTGCAGAAAATTTCTCAAGGGGGGTCAAGTGTAATTAATTAAGGTTTGTATAATATGTAGAAAACAGTAATTCGTGAAAATGAAAGATTAATACTATTACTACACCAGAACACTACTACTACTATTATCACTATTATCAGGGCCGGATAGAGCTCTTGCGGGGCCCAGAGCAAAAATTTCATTGTGGGCACTAAAAAATAAATCTCATATTTTAATAAAGTCGTTTCTGAAAATTATCGTTCGTGAGGAAGGCACACGAACACTACCGTAAAGACAAAACGATTATCGCAAAGAAGTATTTGCTTTAAGCTTATAGAAAAAAAACATAATACGGACTGAAAGTTCAGAGAGAGAGAGAGACAGAGGGAGAGAGAGAGAGAGAGAGAAAGATTTTTTTTTTTTTTTTTTTTTTTTTTGATTGGAGGTTTAACGACCACCGTGAGCAACTCAATGGGCTATAAGCAGTCGCCCGTCCCTAATTTAGGGCCACTGGTTCCAGGGAAGGGAAAGAGCCAGTGCCGTAAGACAAACACAACATCCATGCCTGACCGGGATTCGAACCCGGACCCCTAACGGACGAATGATCAGAGGCCATCACTTAGACCACTGCGCCACCGGGGCCGCAGAGAAAGATTAACAGAGAGAGGAGGGAAGAGAGGGAGAGAGAGAGAGAGAGAGAGAGAGAAATTAAAAAGGGTTAAAATCTACGATTTTCTTTCCCGGGAGAACAGGTTTAGGTTGCATTGTGACTCATATAACAGCTTATTCACAAAATGATAAAAAGATACCTGCTTAGCGAATATTTTCTCATTGAGATTAGTTTTGTATAGGAAATACAATAAGGATCCCTCTAAAATAAATTGGTATAAACAGTTTTTTCACCTGATACATGTTTAGTGATTGATTTTTAATGCACAGTGGAGTAACTGACAAATTAGTGACATTCTAAACTTTTATACACGTTCATATATGAAAGTTGCCTTTTTTTTTTTTTTTTTTTCGATTTCTTGTAATGTTGGAAAAGTGACCTCCGTATGTAGTGAAAGTCACTTGGATGTTGTTCTTTTTTTTTTTTCTTAAATTTAAGTATCAGGTTTTCACACAAATTGTTGGATATATAAAAGTAGAGGACCACAAAATGATGAAATTTAATTTGTTATTTCATGAATGCGGAAAAGATTAAGGTGGTTACAAAAATCATTACGAATCTGCAAATCTCAGTGTCCGTACGACGAACAGGGGGGATAACGTATTAAAAAATGGGGAGATTTGAAACAAACAAAAAACTTCAAAAATATATTTTTAAGGGCCTTGCGCCCCAAAAGCTACGAAAAAAAATGTAGTTAAATTTGTTTTACTGAAAATTATTTTGTTTTCTAAACAGCGGGGCAACCGGGGCGGAAGCCCCGGTTGTCCCTATGGTCCAGCCGGCGCTGAATATTATTATTATTTGATGCTGCTCTTGAAGAAAGTGTATGTTAGTAATAGTCATGTATTATCTTGTACATTGGAAACTGTTTGCAAAATAATGAACAGTGTCGAGCAGGGCCACACGAAGCCTTTTAAGTATTTTTTTTTTTTGATTGGAGGTTTAACGACCACCGAGAGCAACTCAATAAGCAGTCGCCCGTCCCTAATTTAGGGTCATTGGTTCCAGGGAAGGGAGAGAACCAACGCCGTAAGACAAACACAACATCCATGCCTCACCGGGATTAGAACACGGACCCCTTTCGGACGAATGAACAGAGGCCATCTCTTAGACCACTGCGCTACCGGGGCGGCTCTTTTAAGTTCAGTACACACCACCCTGAGAGGAACTTGTTTCGCCCAACTACCTTAGAGTATTATAGGTTTTCCGCTTTCACGTTATCGTTTTCCAATTCCAAATTTCCAATAAAATTGGGATATTAAATTGAACGCCCCAAGCTCCATCTTTCCTTGTGGTCCAGTTCTGTGAGCGTAAAAAAAATTATAATAAATAAAATAAAATAAAATAAAGGAAAAATAATTATACGGGGGTCAAGTGACACCTCCCCCCCCTTTCCCCTCCATCGGTGCCCATGGTAGCTGCCAACTTCATTTAGGGCAAATAAAAAAAAATCATTCGACCCGCCTTGCCTCATCTTTCGGCACGGAAAATAGTTACCTTTTATTTACAGGACCTGTAACCATTGTTGCATCCAAGTACGAAACACGTTCTCAATGTTACTGTTTTTACTACTACTTTTCATGACCGATCTAACAAATAAATCGCCTTTTCAATTGCTATCCACCGAACACGCTCTACAAAGCAAGCTAGCAGCCCCGGTGGCGCAGTGGTCTAAGGCGCTGGTTTCTGATCATTCGTCCGTGAGGGGTCCGGGTTCGAATCCCGGTGAGGCATGGATGTTGTGTTTGTCTTACGGCACTGGCTCTCTCCCTTCCCTGGAACCAGTGACCCTAAATTAGGGACGGGCGACTGTTTATAGCCCATTGGAGTTGCTCACGGTGGTCGTTAAACCTCCAATCAAAAAAAAAAAAAAAAAAAAAAAAAAAGCAGGCTAATGTTTAGAAATTACAGAATCGAAACTTGGAGAAGCGCCATCGCGCGGTTTCATGAAAATAGGGAACTAAAACTTATACAGTGAGATATTAACGCACGTCACACTGGCTCATCTAGCCAATATACCGGAAGTTTGATGACATTCATCTCCTTTATGTACTGGAAACCATTATTTTGGTGAAACGTTGAGCTGATTTTTTTACTGTGCATGTATGCAGCTGAACCCTATCTGAAAATCAAACAAAGTAATAAAAATATAATTAATTGGTAAGACGAAAACATTACAGAAGATCCTGCCAATATTACGCCTCTATCGGTAATTTGGCTTTTCAAAATTTGTTGTACAAATATAATATTCTGTGAATTTCGTACTTTTATCTGAATCTCGCGAAAGTCGAAGCCTTCTGAAAGAAATTGAGTAATGTGAATCTACAGACTGTTTTTTGTGCATTTCATTTACCTCCAGTTTCCAGCACACGTTTTACCGAAGGGACAAAATACCACCTTATGTTCTCCTTGATGAAAGTGTGCATAGGTGACAACTATAAAATATGTCAACTATTTTCTTTGTCAGTATTCTGAAATCTCTACTGAAACTTCGCAGAACCATTTAAGAAAATATACTTTCAAAGCACACATGGTTTCATTTCTATATTTTTTGTTCAATGTTTGAATTAAAGAGATTTTCTCAAAGCATTCCCAATGCTATCTTAGATATCAGACATGACTAATGGGGAATTTTTCTTTGTATATGTGGACAACACAATTAATTGAGAATAGCATGCTTTGTTCAGTTCATGACTGTGTAAAGTCAACAAGGGAAATTATTAGATGAACAGATTTCAGAGCAAATACAAATCCTAACTTCCTCAGCATGGAATCAGTGTTGAAGCATTCTATCAGAGATGTCACTGAACAATTAATTTTGAAGGACGTGAAAGCACAAATCGATACTTCAATGTGCATTCCATGTAAAAGTGAAGATCTCTGGGAATGCGAAATATGCTTCCAGAAATTCTCGGGAGAATCTACATTTGCAAGAGGTATGCAACTTCATACCATCATACGGGTGAAAAACTTTTCCAGCATAATGTGTATCACAAGAAATTCGAACGGAGAGATAGTCATAGTTGCTTAATGCATGCAAAGGTCCATGCAATAGAACAACCTTATGATTCTGACATGTGTTCCAAACAGCTAACTGAAAAATGCAGCACCTCTAGCCATAGTCCCCTTCGGTCAAGTGAAAAAGGTCACCAATGTCATGTATGCTTAAAACAGTTTGTATACAAGCGTTATCTTTCCAGGCACATGCTTGTTCACGCAAGTGAAAAGACGCACCAATGTGATGTATGTTCCAAACAATTTACTCGTAAAAGTAATCTTTCAAGGCACATGCTCCTTCACACAGGTGAGAAGCCTCACCAATGTGAGGTGTGCTCCAAAAAATTTGCTTGTAAAGGTGATCTTTCAAAGCACATGCTCATTCACACAGGTGAAAAGCCTCACCGGTGTGATGTGTGTTCCAAACCATTTACTCAGAAAAGTCATCTTTCAACGCACATGCTCCTTCACACAGGTGAAAAGCCTCACCAATGTGATGTATGTTCCAAACAATTTACTCTTAAAAGTCATCTTTCAATGCACATGGTCCTTCACACAGGTGAAAAGTCTCACCAATGTGATGTATGTTCCAAACCATT
The DNA here is from genome assembly GCA_039090855.1 of Macrothele yani. NCBI lineage: Eukaryota > Metazoa > Arthropoda > Arachnida > Araneae > Macrothelidae > Macrothele > Macrothele yani. The sequence continues at coordinate 162,615,600 of CM077009.1, forward strand.
TGCTAATAAGAGTAACCTTTCAGTACACATGCTCCTTCACACAGGTGAAAAGCCTCACCAGTGTGATGTATGTTGCAAACAATTTGCTAGCAAAAGTGCTCTTTCAAAGCACATGCTCCTTCACACAGGTGAAAAGCCTCACCAATGTGATGTATGTTCCAAACAATTTACTCTTAAAAGTCATCTTTCAACGCACATGGTCCTTCACACAGGTGAAAAGCCTCACCAATGTGATGTATGTTCCAAACCATTTACTCAGAAAATTAATCTTTCAAGGCACATGTTCCTTCACACAGGTGAGAAGCCTCACCAGTGTGAGGTGTGCTCCAAAAAATTTGCTTGGAAAGGTGATCTTTCAAAGCACATGCTCCTTCACACAGGTGAAAAGCCTCACCAGTGTGGTGTATGTTCCAAACAATTTGCTCATAAAAATAACCTTTCAGTGCACATGGTCCTTCACACAGGTGAAAAGCCTCACCAGTGTGTTGTATGTTTAAAACAATTTGCTCTCAAAAGTAACCTTTCAGTGCACATGCTCATTCACACAGGTGAAAAGCCTCACCGATGTGAGATGTGATGTACGTTCCAAACAATTTTCTCAGAAAATTCATCTTTCAAGGCACATGCTCCTTCACACAGGTGAAAAGCCTCACTAGGCGGCTAGGAGGTTAGAAGAAGAGGAGGTGAAAGGACCCGTTTTGAGTGAAGTCAAAACAGATGTTTTGAGTGAAGTCAAAACAGATCAGCTGTTTCTGTCTTCTCTCTGAGGTGGTGGGAGTCTATGCTGCGGGAGTTCGGGAACGTGACATCACTTCCTGTGGCTAAAGCACTTTTGCTTAGCGCATGCAAACCAAGGATGGAAAGAAGGAATATTTCGGACTTCTTATTTCTTAACATTAGGCTTTTGGTTATATTTTAAACATGGTTACTTACACATGGGCAGTATGCATGGTTACTTGCACATGGGCAGTAAGTAATCATGCGCACTATGCACTTTGGCTCAAAAAATCATTATTTTGTTCAATTTTTTAAAGAAATACCAACACATATTTTCCTGTTTTTTCTGGAAATTTTTTATTTTAGGAATGAATATTTCAGCCTCAATTTTTTTTCATGCATGTATGGGTAGAGTAAGGTTCCGAAAAACCCGTTCAAAATCGCGATTTCCCCATAGAGATATACAGGAGATTCTTAGGTTGGACGCATTGGCGTAGTCAGCTGATAAAAAGTGGCGTCACGCCAGAAGCACAGGGAGAGGGGCTGATGCCACCTCCTCTTACTTCTAACCTCCTTGCTAGGGTGATGTATGCTCCTAACCATTTGCTGGCAGAAGTGCTGTTTCAAGGCACATGGTCCTTCACATAGGTGAAAAAGTTTCACTGTGTGATGTATGCTCCAGACACAGCTCAGAAGAGTTATCTTTCAGTATATATGCTCCTTCATGCAGATAAATAACTGCAGCTTAGTTTTTGTGTGCTTGAACAGTACCTATCCTAATTTTGATGTAGGGAGATTCATTGAATTGTGCGTAAAATTTATCTTTCAGATTTTCCAGGGGGATAATCAGTTTCAGGTCATGCTTTTCAGTTTTGGAAATATGTGTGCCTGTAAGATAATTAAGCTTTTACCAGGGTTGTGCTGTTAGTAGTCAGGTTTATGAGTTATGATGCAAGTTAAGAATGATCAGAGGGTTTTTTTGTTCAGTTATCTAGTGGGAGTGGCGATTGAGAAAACAAATTCTTTTTTTAATCATTTTTTTTTCCATTCTATGATTTTCAAAGAAATCACCATTGAAATTTGTTGTTTTATTCAGTTTAGAATTTCCTGTAGCAGTGACCGAGGCAAACTGGTTCTAGACTTTGGGAAAAGTGATTTTATTTTGTACTAACCCTGTGGTATTCTTCCTAAAAGATAGCTTTTCCGAGGCATAGGGAATGTTGGCTGTGTCGGCCTCACAACTCTTTTCTCCAATAACCCAAACAGTAGTTGACAAGTTTTTTTTTTTTTTTTACTTAATTTGTAAAGACTGGCAGTTATATCATTACATATCAGTGTGGCAGTTATTGAACATACTTATAGAAAAATGACAAATGCATGAAAATTTTAAAACCTGGACTCTTGTAACATGAATTATTTAGCATTTTTTTATTTTTTTTTTTGCTACCTTTCATTTGAACAAAAGGTGCACCAAAAAGGATTTTTTTTTATTTTTATTTTTATTTTCGGTATGTAGAGGATTTTAGGAAGGGAGTGTCTGACCCCAGCAAACAACCCTTAGAAATAAGAAGCTAGGAGATTTGGGTTAGAGTGCCCGATAGGAAAGTGACACAGAAGCGAAGTAGAAAGGGGGAGGAAGACGCTCTTATTTATTACCAGGGGGCCAGTACCCTGTGTCTGATGGCTTAACGTGCCCATCCGACGCACGGCGGATATTTAGTGGATCGAGCGTTTGTACCTGCCTGGGATCGAACCTGAGTTCCTTTCCGTGGCAGTCGCGGACATTGCCCACTAGGCCACCCGCGGCCATCCAAAAAGGAATGTTAGTGGTGTTGCATAATATTTTCACATATTTGCTTGGCAAGGAAATGTAGCTCATGCTAAAAAACAGGGCTCTCCCTTTCCGAGGGAAACTGTACTGCCTTAATTTTCATTCCCACTGAACCTCCTTTTGCAGTTGAATCAGGATCAAATTTAACTTGACTAGTTTGTTGAAATCCTGCATTGATGTTGCAAATTATTGAAATTGAATGACAGCATTGAAACATGAGAGAGTGAATATAGCAGGGCTTGAAAAATATCTGAAAAGTTACATGCCCAGCTGGGCATGTAAAAATTATTTACCTGCCCAGGTAGGAAAAATTAGATGCCCTAGAAAATTTGTTTTTTAAGATAACAAACCAGAACTCATATTTTTTTTAAGTTAAAAATGAAATGAACTTTTTTTACATGTTCAGTATTTATGTTTTGTGGGTCTGAGTTCAAAATGTTCAGTATTTCTGTTTTGTGGGTGTGAGTTCAAAATGTTCAATGCACAAATACATGTATCTCAAGTTTTAAGACAATGACGCTGAAATTGGTATGATGAAGAAATTGGTATTTGAGAAATTCAGTGATTCCGTCTGCCATGTTCTTTTCGTTGAAATGTTTGTCACTAAACACCGGAGGCTAATTTCATTAGAGGCATGCATCCTGTCACTGACTATAAACAACATTTAGAGCAAAATTACATATGATTCCAATATCTGTACCTAGAGCATAATATAATTAAAGAAGTGATATTGTTCTGTCCTAAAGAAGTGATATTGTTCTGTCCTAAAGAAGTGATATTGTTCTGTCACTTCATAACAATAATGCAACTTCCTGTGATTAGCAGTGAAATGAAACACGACATGCGGCGACTGTCATTTTTCTTGTAGTAAAAAATTATATTCCAAACTTTTTCACCTTTTAAATTTAATTGTTCAGTCCGGGCAACTAAATTTAAAAGATGAAAAAGTTTGACCAGTACGGGCAATTAGATAGCTTTTTTTACCTGCCCAGGTCAATAATTTACATGCACTGGGCATCTCGGGCATGGTATTTTTCAAGCCTTGTGTAGGAATAAAAAAAATTGTATAAGCTTAATTAAAAAGAAGTATTTTATTACATATATGTCACCTGAGTAACTAGGCTGTTAAGATGTTTTTGCCCTCTTTAATTTGTGATTGACTAATAGTATTTAAAACGGGTTGAGATACAGTGCAATCAATAAGCATTTCATTGTACGCAATCACTCTGCTTCATAATGGTGAAGAACTGTATGTTGTGTTTCAGGGACAGTGCATGTGTTCAAAAGATTTAGTTTATATATTACCATATCTTGCAGAAAATTTCTGTTTACACCATTACAGGGTGCGTACGTTCCTTAAAAGTCCTTAGGAACTCCTTATTTTTTATGTATTCTCCTAAGGGCCCTTATAAAGTACTTAAAAACTCCTTATTTTTGTTTAAAACTCCTTATTTTTTTTAAATGTTTGGCAGGGCCCTTAAAAAGTCCTTAAAACAGGCGTGAAAATCTTTCTGAAATTCGGTTTTCTGCTGGGTTTTTTTTTTTCATTTTCTAGTAGGAACAAATGCTACTTATCTTGCCCCCCACGTCGCTTTTGTGCGCGTTCCCGATCTTTCTATCAGTGTTGATTGACGTCCTCCTCCCTTGGCGTTGGCTGAACCAGTAGAACGCAGCAGCAGGTGGTAGAGTACGCGGGAGATCGAGCCTGTTTCTCTTAACTTCCATTCCACTTAATTGCATTCATTCGCTCGTGAGGTTTTCGGATTGTCTGCTTTGTCATTAGGTGTCTTCAAGCTTTATTTGATGTAATGTCTTAAAAAATATTTTGTCGTACAGAATAATATGAACATGCCCAGTAAATGCATCTTCAACCCATTGTGGTTAGGCCATCCTCGTTATCAGCAATGGCTGGCTATCTGTTCAGTGGACAAACATAAGGCCCGATGTACGTTGTGTAACAAAGTAATTGATCTTGGAAGAATGGGAGAGTCTGCTCTGAAAGCTCACATGGCAGGTAAGTCACAACTTAATTGCATTTTACTGTTGTAAATTCAATGCTGTAAAAAATAAACTTATTTTTTATTTTTATTTTTTGCTTTAATTAATATACCGTAATTTCTGGGCTAAAGTAAGAGCCTTGGTTAACCGCGTGCATGTGCGAAAATCAGGTGCTGCCATTTCATGCGATTTCTGTACATACTATACCGTATAACTTAAAGTGATTTATGTATTAAGTTATGTACTCTATATGATTTGAGTTTACATAAGCAGTAAATTTCACAATGATTTCATAAAAAAGTTTCAATTAACTTGTACTGTATTGTACGCAGAGCCTGATTTCTGCACGTGCATAGGGCTTCAGAATATGGGGGTATTAAAATGAAATAAATTATTATTTTCAACTGTGGAAATGAAAATTTTAACCGAGGGGGCCCCAGTTACGGATGTGCACAGGGCCTTGACTGTACGGAATTCTTTTTAAACTTGTATGGAACTTGCACGCTGTTGAAAAATGTTACTCCAAATGTACCGCAATCGAACAAAATGGCACAAGTTGTACAGAAGGCTCATGCATGAAAGTCGGCCATCACCTTTTTCATTCTGTTTGAACAGCAGAAAGAATAAAAAAAAGTTTATAAAAAAGGCGAGAGCATCGGTTTTTGATCAGAAAGAATGTGCCATGGGTGTTCGAAAGTTTGCCGGGGGAGGGGGTGAAATCTCTTCCCTTTGCCAATGAATCACTTCCTTGCAGGTGGTGGACAGCTCAACTGCTGTAAAAAATAATAATAAACGTCGTACTGGGAGAAATATTTACAATAAAAAAAAATTCTCCAATTTCGTTAATAACCTCATGCAAATTTTACAGTAGCCAAGATGTGTCAAAATAAACTCACATGTGAAATTTCATCAAAATTCGATGAAAACTTTAGAAGTTAGGCATTTTCTTTTTATTAATTTTAATGAATGTTCGCTGAAAGTCTGAGTAGTCGTACTCTCTCTCTCTCTCTCTCTCTCTCTCTCTCTCTCTCTCTCTCTCTCTCTCTCTCTCTCTCTGTCGTATCCCGTGTTGCATTTAGGGGCATCTACCACCTGTGAGCATTTGAGTGTCGCAAAATGGCGGCTAAAAAGAAAAACATTATTTTGCGAATTAATCCTGACCGAGTTTCCCCATCCGCTTTAAATCAAAACAAACTGAGCGGCGGAGATGATGAAAGTGGTGATGGAAAACGTGGAGAAATAAAAATACCAATTGATAACACAGGCCTGCAAAATTTGAGTCATGAAAAAAGTTTGCAATGTAATGACTGATTTTTATATTGTTTGGTGTGCTGATTTCAAATATGGCATCCATTTTTCTCGATCACATAAGGATTTTTCACAAAATGGGCTTGAATATATGGGGAAGAAAGCCTATTTTACATATTCTGGTAAAAAGTAGGTCTTTTCAAAATATTTTTAAGTGTTTTATTTACAAATTTATTATTTATCAAACTATTGAAAATGATTTGCTAAATTATATTAATAAGAGCAGTTACCATTGTTAATACATCCTGGTATTCGTAGGCCCTTATGCTGTCTTTTCCTTTTCCCCTGAAAGCTCCTTTTGGCACTTTGTCTCTTGTAGGCAGTATGCGGGTCTTCTCTGTGCAGCATCCAATAGTAGTCCGCAATCAAATTGACGTTCCACCTACCTTGGTAACTACGCTCCATCTCCTTGATATCTTGGTGAAATATTTCTCCCTGTTCTTCACTAACAGCACTAAGATTTTCGGGAAAGTAGTCCAAATGCGATTTTAAAAATGCACTTTCAAACTCATCAAACAACCCAAGTCTTTGAATTTCGTTAACATGTTTTCCACGATACATTTAAAGTTGGGGGTCCTTAAAGTTCCCGAGGAATTTTTTGACAACTTCCTTAAAAGCTCCCCAGGCCACTTTTTCACTCAAAACCATTTTACTTTCAAACACTTCATCTGTAAAAAGTTTCCGAATATCTGGACCTACGAAAACACATTCCTTTAGTTTTGCTTCCGACAGTCCTGGAAACTTGTTGCCAAGGTATTTAAAGCACTCTCCTTCTTTTGATAGGGCCTTAACAAATTGTTTCATCAAGCCAAGCTTGATGTGAAGTGGAGGAAAGAGGACTTTACTGGGATCAACCAAACTTTCCTTTACTACATTTTTGTTTCCAGGTTTTAATGCTTTCCTCTGCGGCCACTCCATTTTGATCCAGTGATTGCCCTTATCCCGACTGTCTCATTCACACAAGAAGCAAGGGTAGTTGGTGTATCCTGCTTGTTGTCCAAGAAGCATGGAAAGCACTTTTAGATCACCGCATATCGTCCATCCAATATCTTTATATTTCAATTTGGTGAGAATCAAGGCTAAATTATCGTAACATTCTTTCAGGTACACAGAATGCCCTAATGGCACTGAAGCATACTTGCTGCCATTATGCAGAAGCACTGCTTTGAGGCTTCTTTTTGACAAGTCAATAAAGAGCCTCCACTCGTTCACGTCATACTGTATATTAAACATCTCCATCAATCCAGGGACATTGCTACAGTAAACCAAGCCACTATCTTGAGAAAAGTATGGAACGAAATCTGTTTCTCTCTTTCTGAACCATGAGAAAGAGGTACCAGGAGCCAATAAATTCTTTTCCTTCAGCCTAGAGCCTAAGAGTTCTGCAGATTCTTTAGAAAGGCCCAAATCTCTGACTAAATCATTCAATTCCAGCTGGGGAAAAGGTTGGGGCTCGCTGCTATCTGAAACACCGCGAAAGTCCTCGTCATAAGCCTGACCTTCGTCTTCAGGAATGTCTTCTAGTTTCTCAGTAGATTTAGGTACAGGTATTTCTGAGCTATGAGGAACAGGGCGTATTGCCGACGGGAGGTTTGGATAAAATATTTCTCTCTTATTAATTAAATTGTAGCCCTGCACGTCACATGAACAGAAGTAGCAGTCATCACTATGATTTTTAGGTTCCCTCCAGATCATAGGGATTCCAAAACGGAAAGACTTTTTCATGCCTTTTGACCACTTTTGCAATTCTTCTACACAAAGGGAAACACACTCTATGTGGGGCCCATGACTTATTCTGGTCACCAAATTTTACACCGAAATATGCATAATATACTTTCTTCATAAAATCTGTTATATTTCTTTGATGTTTCTTCACTACAAATTCCCCACAAATATAACAAAAGGAATCAGGTGAATTAAGACAAGCCCTTGCTGCCATTTAGTACATTTTATAGGTTAAAACTTTAAATATGAAAACTATAAAAATGAGTATACTCATCCGCTGCGGGAAAATTTTTTTAACCTCTACAGATTAACACCTTAATAAAAATTGCACTGCTCAGCACACAACCGTTTCACTCAAAGATCAAAGTACAACTGAGCAGAGAGCGGGAAGCGTGGAATAGGGGAGAGGAACAAAGGGAGTGAGTCATCAACTAACTCATTTCCGGTCACACTTGATGTTCCTGGAATTCTCCTCATGATAACGACTGGTGAATCATGGTGATTTTTAACGTAGGCTCTCGACGAATAAGAGCCATTTTGAAGTAAAATCTGTCCAAACTAAACTTTTTTTTGGACATACTATAACTTGAGAATTGTTTTTGGTTTTTTTTCGCACCAGAGACTGCCCTAAAAATCTCCAGTTTTTGCCAGTAATGACGACTTATGACACTAAATGCTCATCCCCTTCCTTAGTAGATTATAACACAATGGATTGGTGGCTACGAAAATCAAAATTTTCAATTTGTGAAAAAATGGTACGTGATGGAATTTTTTGACTATTTTTCCTGAAATCAGCATCCAAAAATCTATCAGAATCAGCTACTGGTTTCTAAACACGTTTTTGGTTGCAGGCCTGTGTAATCTTTTGCAAATACTCGATGATGCGATTAAAGGTCTGAACAAAGAAACTTCACAACTGAACCGGAAATAATGTCCGTCTACAGAATAAAAAAAAATTGCTTTCTCATAAACCAAAATTAATTAAACAACAATCGTTAGTTGAAATGTTTAAAAGAAATGATAAAAGGTAGTCTTTCGTATGTGTATATTTTTCTTAAAATTTCTTCTTTTCCATTATTTTTGTACTAAATAATATTTTAAAAAATAACTTGACATTTTGTCACTTTTTACCAAAAAATAGTGTTCTGTAGTGTATTTAGTTATTAATAAGTTTGAATTTTATCCAAACTCTAAAATCCGGAATCGGCAAAGTCCGGATTTTCGAGGTTGTACTGTATAGTAATATAAATACCGTATTTTTGTGCTCATAGTCGGCCCCGTAGATAATCCCCCAAGAAAAAAAGTACGTATTGAAAACGACAAAATTTCCCAGATAGTCCGCTCTTCCAAACTTTAAACAAAATAAGTAACTTAAATTTGTGACTTACCCATTTTTCTTTTCCACTTCACCAACCTTTAATCCATAAATGCTGGTAAAAATGCTTCGTACTGGCAAAGAATTTGGCAAGCCATACGGTACTGTATCTGTCTTTAGAATTTAGTGAATAAAAACAGCATACAGTTGCAAATTTAATATGTACAATACATGAACAAAACGGTAGATAGATATAAATGATAGATATTTTTTCATTTAAAGAATTGCCTGACAGAAAAAAAAAGAGAGAGAGAGATTCTTAATCGTCAATTTCTGTATCGCTGTCACAGTGAAAAAGATTGGAATTCTCAGCCAAGGGTTCCCCCCGCCATCAATTTCACAATCAGACTGTTCTTCTGCTTGGGATGAATTTTCATTGTTGCTTTGAACGGCGCTTTCAAAGGCCCGTACGAATCCATTCTTGATGACAGATGTAGGGCATACCTGCCAACTTTTACGCATTACGCGTAAAATTTATGCATTTTAACTGTTCTTTACGATTTTACGCATCGATCGCATTTTTTACACATTTCTGTATATTTTAAAAAAAATTATAGATCTTCATTGAGAAATATTTGTTAATGTTTCAGTTAAATCATACCTGCCAACTTCTTCGGATTTTGCGGAAGTTTTCTGTTTTTTTTTGTTTTTGTTTTTTGTTTTTTATACAATCATCCGGTTTTCCTGCCAGAACTTTTCTTCCAGATTTTTAAAATTTTCTGTATTTTTTGTTAGAAATATCCGTATAAATAAAATATATAACAGAGATGGGAATTTTGCGCCATTGTGCGCCAGAACACCCGTGCCTCGTCGAGACTTTGGCACAGTAAATTCTTTGTGCACACTGTTATGCTTGACGCTGAATAAAAGATCATGCGGTGGGAAGAAAGATTCTGCGGATTTACGTAGTTACTATGGAAATAGTTGGTCCTCTATACGAACGACGGAAAACATTGAGTATGCTATGATAATCGTAGGTCCGCTACGGATGCCGGAAAAAATCGAGTATGGTATCAAAATGTGATATAATTTGTTTATATTATAAACATCTAAAAATTGTCAAATGCACATATATTTGCATTTATTTTACTTGTACTGTTATGTCATGCAGAGTCTGCAGTGTGGTGTGGAACTGGCACCATCTGTTAATCAAAATTTAAGAAGATTGAGAATTACAAAAAATGTACATGTTTTATTAATTACTTGTCTGTAAGTGATAAAAAAAAAATCTAATACTGGGCTTTCTTTCCATAGGTCAACGACACAGATCCATAGAGGAAACAAAACCGAGGAGTACATTGATGGTTTTTTTCAAGGCCACAAAAAGTTACAGAGCAACCTAGTCCTGCTATTGCATCAACATCATCCCATTCAAATCTCATAACTGCAGAATCAGCTTCTGAAAATACAGTCTCTAATTTTGTACTGCGACATGATGTTCAAAATGCAGAAATCATGTGGTCTTTAAAATGTGTAAACAATCATTATTCGTATAGGTCTTGTGAAGGCATTGACAAATTATTTTTGAAAATGTTCTCTGATAGTTCCATCGCAAAGCAGTTCTTTTGTGGACAGAAAAAATGTGCATACATATGTTGTTTTGGGTTAGCTCCCCATTTTCAACAACTCTTGTTGAAATGCCTTCAAGATTTAAATTGTTACACATTGTTGTTTGATGAACCTTTAAACCTTGGCACTCAAACAAAACAAATGGATTTGTATGTCAGGTTTTGGCACCCAGTATTAAATGAAGTGTGCACATGATATCTTTCATCTGCATTTATGGGCCATGGAACTGCAACAGATATCTTGAAATCATTCTATGACACTGTGAAAGAGCTGAATCTGTCTAAAACTATTCAAGTAGCAATAGATGTTTCATCTGTCAATTGGGCTTTCTATGAGTTGTTGCAGGCTGACCTGAAAGATAAGTATGATTGCCAGGTTTTAAACATTGGCTCTTGTATACTGCATACATTACATAATGCATTTAAAAGTGGAAATACAGCAACAGAGTGGGATATCTCTTCTGTTTTAAGTTCTGTTTATTAGCTGTTTAAAGATACACCAGCTAGAAGAGAAGGCTTTTTAAAAGTATCTGAGTTAAAGAAATTTCCTTTGAAGTTTGTGAAACATATGTGAAACATAGATGGATAGAAAATGTTCCTGCTGCTGAGAGAGCCTTAGAAATCTGGAATGATCTCAAAGTTTTTGTTGCAAGTGTTGAAAAAAGGACAATTAAAATCAGCAAAATGACAAAATCTTTACGTACAGTTATAGATGCCACAAAAGATGAACTAATGCCAGTTAAGATTAACTTTTTTTTGTCTGTGTCAAAGTTACTGAAACCTTTTCTGACTTTTTATCAAAGTGATGCTCCTTTGTTGTCATTTTTTGCATCTGACATATTTAAACTTTTCAAACAGTGTCTATCAAATTTTAACATATTGAAGAAAGACTATCTGAACTCAATAAGCTCTGTCATTAAAATGTGTAAAGTAGATTTTGATAACAAATCTGGCTTTTCTAGAATTAGTGATATCAGTTGTGGATTTGCAGGTGACAAAATTGTAAATCATCTACAGAAAATGAAAAGGGTTACTGAAAATGATGTTCTTTCACTAAAACATGATTGCCAAAAATTTATTGTAACTATGTTATCTAATCTTATTGAAAAATGCGGACGGACAGACAGACGGACAAAGCTGGAGCACATATGCTTCTTCAACCTACGGTTGGAAAGCGTAAACAAAGACAATTAATTATGCAATTGTATGCAATATAGTTTGCTTAGACCCCAAAAGAATGGCAAACAATGATAGTGATTGTTTAGCCAAGATGAAAAAAATCCTTTACCATCTGAGTGAAGTTAAAAAATTAGAAGAGCAACAATGTGAAAATATTTTATTGCAATTTAGAGGCTTCTTAATAAATGAAGTAAAAAGAGATTTCACTCATTTTTCTGACTTAGTGCCTCTGAAACCAAATTAGATGCTTTCTTAGCTAAATACTTATCAAAAGGTTTTGATGATCTTTGGAATGTGATAAAAATGTTGTTAGTGTTGTCACATGGCCAAGCAACAGTCAAAAGGGTTTTTCTGTTAATAGGCAGATACAAGTAGAAAAATTTAAAAGAAAATTCTTACATATGCCAAAGGATTGTTTATGATCACATTAATTTTTGTGGGGGAATTCACAATGTAGAGCTTACAAAGGAGTTGCGAGCTTCAGTATCTTCTGCTCGCCATAGATATATACAACATTTGGAAGAGCAAAAGAATGAAAAGAAAGATGCAGTAATCTCAGGAAAGAGAAAAAAACAAAGTGATGACCTAAATATGTTAAAAACTAAAAGGATTAAGGTAGAAAAAAGATTTAATCCAATTGGAAAAGTCTGCTGATAGCATGGCTGAACAAGCAGAAGCTTTAAAAGATGTCAATCTTTTTATAAAATGCAACAATTTTTGAAAATTACTGAAAGAGAAAGAATTATAACTTGAAGCCACTGATTCAAAGATAGAAGAACTCAAAACAGGACTTAAAAATTAATTTTTTTTTATTAAAGGCTTGTTGACAAATAATTGTACCTTGTAAATTTTTGATTTAATTAAATACAGTAATTACATGCAAAAATTGTTTTTGTTTATGAATATGTGATAATTTATTATTATAAATGATTAAAAATTCGTATTACTTAAGCGATCTTTGCTCTTTTAAAAGTGTATTTTTTAATATGAATGCCCTTTTAAAAGTGGTAAAAATTAAAACTTTTTATAAAATTAAGGTCCTTAAAAATTGCTTTAAGGTTCTTAAAAGTCCTTAGAAACTCCTTATTTTCAATTTCTGAAAATGAGCACAAACCATGCATTAATGTGAAGAGAAAGATCCAAAGATGTTTTTTTTTTTTTTTTGTGGAATGTTGCCATTAAAGAAATAGTTCTGTATCCTGTTAGACTTCAACTGATTTGAATTTTGAAAAGCATTGTCTTCACCTTATTCAAGGTTACCAGTGTAATGTATTTTGGTCATAGGATATGCCAGGATTATTTTCAAGGTTGTGGGGAGGGGGGGCAATAGGATCTAAAAATACTTAAACTATATTTATTTTGTGTCATACATGAGATGCATTCTCAAAATGAAAAGGTATAAACATTACTGAATTAAGCAGCATCAAGTAACAAATATTTGCAGTTATATTAATAAAAATAGCACATCAAATTGTAGTGGGGTTCCCCCTCCCCTTTGAAGGTACCCAGAGTGCTGGTAGATGATGTCAGGATGCTTCTTTTAGAAGTTTTGATGGACCATCATGAGAATAAGTAAAAAGCTAAAAAGAAGTTATATTCTGACTACTTGACTCTGGCAACACTTCAAGTATATTGTGATGTATATTCTAAATTAACTCTCTTTTTTAGTTTCTTTCTCTATGTAAATTTGAGTTTGTTTTGCTTATACTTTCAAACTTAATGTGACATCTTTTCCCTCAAACGAGAATACGGTTGGCAACACTTTTGAGGTCAAAGTGAATGTGGCGCATGAATGTATGAGATCAGAACGATAGATAAAAACAACGATACAACAGTTGCTCGTATGTGGTGGATAGGTGGATATGTGGCTATGTGAATTACGTTATATCTTGAAGAGTGATATTTGATCTATTGATATAATGCTGGAATAAAGCCAATTCCCATTAGTTGACTTCTGTTTAATGATTCGCCTGGACGTAAATATTCATTTAGGAACTATTTCATCGTATGCCTGTTTAATGATTTAGAAATAATGTAAAAAGAACGACACTATTTCAGCACGAAAAGATACTACGTTATAATATGCAATAGTATTTGGGAGAAGAAACATTTCAAGCGTATGCAGGAGTACTTAAGATAAGTTTGACAAATGTCTGTCCCGAGCTCTCTTCCAAATTCCTTGATACTGATTTGTTAAAAGCCCTGCAATTTTTACACGTACCATGAAGCAAGAGAAGTCAGGAGCCGATGTCACTTGAGCACAGTCTGACCACCATCTTTAAATGACAATGTCCAGAATGTTGTCTTAAAGAGGTAACTTGCAGTACTGAAGAACTGATGGCAAACAATTTCAGCAGCTTTGTCACATATTGTATTTTTCACTTGGGTGTAAACAGGTTTATTGATATACAACAAAAGAGCTGAATTTTTAACAATTCCCACAAAAGCACTCAATTATACACAGAAGTGCCAAAAGTCATGGAATACATACCTAGTATTGTGCTGGACCTCCTCTAAGCAGGCGAAGTGTGGCAACTCGATGCGGCATCGATTCCACAAGTGTCCAGAAGACTTCTGGAGATATGTTGAAGCATGCCATCTGAATAGCAGCCCACAACTCCCTGGTATTAGTATGTGCAGGATCTTGGGTGTTAATGGAACTTTCCACCACATCCCATAAGTGCTCTAATGGGTTTATGTTGGGCGAACATGGTGGCCACACCATCCGTCGTAATTGTATGCTCCTTGAACCAGATTTGGACAACTTGGGCCTGATGACATGACGCATTGTCCAACTGGAAAATCCCATCTTTGTTAGGGTACATGAAGTCCATGAAGGGCTGCAAATGGTAACCCAGCAAGCAACAAAGTAATTGCCGGTTAATGACGTGTTTATGAGGACCCAAACCGTGCCACATAAATGCACCCCACTCATGTATGGAACCAAGACCAGCTTGCACAGTACCTTGTTGCGAGCTTGGGTCCATGACCTCATGGGGTCTGTGCCACACCAAAACTCTACCATCAATTCATAACAACTGGTAGCATGACTTATTGGACAATGCCACATGTTGCCAGTCTTCCAGGTTCCAATTGCCATGTTCACAAGACCAGGTGAGGCATTGTGTCTGATGTTGTGCTGTTAACAAAGGAACTCTCGCTAGTCTTCTGCTCCCCCACCCCATAGACACTAAATTATGCTGCACTGACCTGATGTATATGTCTCTGGTACTTTCTGCATTTGATGTGGATGTTATTTATGCCAATGTCATTTGTCTGTTAGCATGAACAATCCTGATCACTGTCATTCAGTACCCATGGTTGGTAACTGCGCTGTCAATGGTGTAGTTGACTCACAACTGAAAAAAATCCTCCCATGCCTCAAAGCTTGTATATGACCTCAGCTCCAGTTAAAAATTTGCATACTGCTATCCCATGTCTTTTGGCATTTCAGTGTATGAATGCATACTGCTATCCCATGACTTTTGGCATTTCAGTGTATGAATGCATACTGCTATCCCATGTCTTTTTGCATTTCAGTGTATGAATGCATACTGCTATCCCATAACTTTTGGCATTTCAGTATATGGATGCATACTGCTATCCCATGACTTTTGGCACTTCAGTGTATGAATGCATACTGCTATCCCATGACTTTTGGCATTTCAGTGTATGAATGCATACTGCTATCCCATGACTTTTGGCATTTCAGTGTATGAATGCATATTGCTATCCCATAACTTTTGGCATTTCAGTATATGGATGCATACTGCTATCCCATGACTTTTGGCACTTCAGTGTATGAATGCATACTGCTATCCCATGACTTTTGGCATTTCAGTGTATGAATCCATACTGCTATCCCATGACTTTTGGCATTTCAGTGTATGAATGCATACTGCTATCCCATGTCTTTTTGCATTTCAGTGTATGAATGCATACTGCTATCCCATGTCTTTTTGCATTTCAGTGTATGAATGCATACTGCTATCCCATGACTTTTTGCATTTTAGTGTATGAATGCATACTGCTATCCCATGACTTTTGGCATTTCAGTGTATGAATGCATACTGCTATCCCATGACTTTTGACATTTCAGTGTATGAATGCATACTGCTATCCCATGACTTTTGGCATTTCAGTGTATGAATGCATACTGCTATCTTATGACTTTTGGCATTTCAGTGTATGAATGCATACTGCTATCCCATGACTTTTGGCACTTCAGTGTATGAATGCATACTGCTATCCCATGACTTTTGGCATTTCAGTGTATGAATGCATACTGCTATCCCATGACTTTTGGCAATTCAGTGTATAAACATGTTCACACATAGAAAAAAAGAAATGTGACAGACACTGACCTTTTTATTACTCTTTTTCTTTTGTGTGTTATGGCTGAATAAACAGATACACATCTCTTCATCATTCTTTTAGTTGTCCACAGCGCCAGTTTGACTTTTTTAGTTCAGGTCAATGTCTCTGATGAATAAATCAGAACTGGAATAGTGCCTTGACTAAATGCTTTTATTTTGAGACATAATGGCAAACTGCTCTTGAAAGTTGCTCTATTCCTTTAAAATATTCCACATCCAAGTTTAATACCTATTAATTTCTACTTACACGTGACCCTTGTTTCATATCTGTTGTCTAAAGTAAATGTAGACATAGTTTACTTCTAGATTTGTCTCTGTCCACGTCTAAATCTTCGGTTCGTGTAAAAACATTGTACATCAGCTTTCTGTAAGTTCGTTTTTAATCCAACTTCTTTACTTTTGTCACCTAGTTCCTGTTGCATCCACGGCAGCTCTAAAAGGTAGCTGCAAAAGGAATTAAGGTTCAAAAAAGCAAAGATGGTTCAAGATTTAAAGACACCAAGTTCAAAGATTGAAAAACATTCTAGAATGTGGCACTGGAGAGCTTGAAAATGGTTTCATATACAACAAGTTAGCTTTGTGTTAGGGTCGCCTATCAGATGTGTTGGTACACGCTTGCAGACTCCTAGGAACAGATTCTACAGGTGTCAAACGCCCTGAATGCGTAACTCGACCCATTTCCGCTGAAGCAACTTCGTCAGTTCTCTCATTCTGTAGAGGATCAGCAGTTCTCATCCATTCTAGCATATCCCACCAATGTTCAATGGGCTTACAGTCAGGGAAGTTTGGAGGCCAAGGTGATGTAGTAACTTCATCACATTCCCCTAACCACTCAGTAGTTATACAAGCCTGATGACATGGTGCATTGTCCTATTCAAATATGGCACGTGGTTTAGGTAAACCTCCTGCAGATATGAATGGAGATAGCTGGCTAACAGGTCCCTGTAGCATCTATCATTCAGTGATTGTGGAATAATAACCAACAGACATAGGACTTGCCAGGGAAATGCTCCCCACACCAGGACAACACCTTCACCAATCTGAACTCTAACTGTGTAATCAGGGGATATGGCTTCATGTTGTTTATGCCACATGCGAACTTAGCCATCAGCGTGGTGCAGTAGGAAATGGGACTCATGATAGCAGATGACCTCCCATCAGGCAAGGGTATTCTCTGATGTTCCTTGGCCCATGTGAGGCATTATTTGCAATGACTGGGCATCATCATGGGTAAACGTTTTGGTGTCTGGCTGTAGAACCCAAGCAAAGCAAGCTACGGCATATAGTGCATGTGGAAATAGATGGAACTGCACTTCTGTTGTATTGGTGAGTGAGCTGGGTGTCTGTTACATGTTGTTGCTGAGATACCAGTCATGACACCTAACACCTCCAGGATCAACTGTGCATGGCTGAACACTGTGAGCCCTTCTGCTGAATGTCTTTGCATGGTTAACCCAGTCCTTGTACAACTCTTGATACAGTGTGGAGCAACGAACAAGTGGGGCTGTTTCTGAAACAATGGCATCTGCATTCCAGGAGTGCCAACTACTTGGCTGTAGTCAAATTAGTGTAAGTCACCACATTTTCCCATTACTGGCAAGCATTTACTGATTGCATGCAGAAGATGGGCATTCACAATTTATAGCAGCCACATGTGATGTTGATATAATGTGGTGCTTCGTTATCACTCTGAGTATCTAAAAGGGTGTTGTTCCTAATACAAATATCCCAGTGTATATTGCTAATAATATCAATGTATGCATGTTCAACACCCCAGGATCTCAAATGCAATGAATATGATTTATGATTGTTTGAGAGAATCAAAGGCCTTTCAGTAATGAATTAAATCCGCGAACAGTGGGAATTTCTGTTCATTCACTCTTTTGCTTAGTTATTTCTGTTCATGGGTATGATCAATAGCCTTTTGTGAATTAAGCTTTTACTCGTGGTTGAACCATGTGTAGTATTTCCTTCAAGCAATGTTACAATATGTAACGTACCAGGAGATGTGACGTACCTGCCAGAAGGACGCACACGACATAAAGGCAGATAGGAATCAGAATAAAATGTCCGTAGCTCAATTGGTAGAGCAATTTATTCCGGAATAAGCGGCCTCGGGTTCGAATCCCGGCGTAGACCAAAAATGACGGAGAAATTTACTTCGTTATAATGGCGCCCGAACTATCCGGATGACCCCACCGTTCAAAATCTCGCAATGGTGTGATGTTCTTTCCACACCGCGAGATAGGAAAAATAAGAGAATCCCTTCTCCAGCACTTCGAAAAAAAAAAAAAAAAAAAGGGGAGATGATGTAACGTACCAGGAGATGTGACGTACCTGCCAGAAGGACGCACACGACATAAAGGCAGATAGGAATCAGAATAAAATGTCCGCGTAGCTCAATTGGTAGAGCAACTTATTCCGGAATGAGGGGACCCGGGTTCGAATCCCGGCGTAGACCAAAAATGACGGAGAAATTTACTTCGTTATAAATATTGTAGTGGATATTTTGTAAACAAGTTATAGTAGGCTCTTTTGTGTGTAGTTCTTAAAATCCCCAGGGTCCTCATATTTACACTACAGGAGCACTGTAACAGTGTTCCAGTCATCAAGAGTATTTTCTATGTTATATTTTGAATGAGCAGCTGCATATGTTACGGAGAAAACTCAACTTACAAACTCTCAAGAAACAAGCAGTTCATAGTTATACACATTGTGCAGTATGTACCAATAAATTGTTTCTCAGTTCATTAAAGGAATACAAATCCCCGGGTTTTTGTGAAAATTTTATGAAGTGTGCAGAAAAATGTGTAGTCCAGTAATTCCCCATTCTCTGTTGCATTGAATTACAGTATGCACACTTGTAACTTAGTAATTTTCCTTTCTATGCTATAATAAATGCACAGTACAGCAAGTAGAAAATGATACTAATGATAAAAAATAAAGATGCTCCCATGAAAAAAATTTCTCCATGTACTAGCTTTATCATCTGCAATGTTTCAGTTGATGAAGACAACAAAATTAATATGCACCCTCCCACAAAAAGTTTGGCAGTGAAACTTCTTGGAGAGTATTTAAATCAAATTGAAATGACATTAAAGGCACAAAGGGATAAGGGCATAATTCTGTGCAGCTTTCTGTTTAAGACTTTAAGGAAGTATAGAGAACAACTCTAGGCTCATATTGATAATTCTGTTTTCCTGTTTGATGGTATGTGATGAAGAAATTCTCTTTTTAGAATAAATTTAGTTCTTTTCAAATAATGTATTTTTACAACAAATATTTTTTATCGAATACATAGAGTTTTTGACATCTGTTCAGAATTCATAACTGTTATTCAATGTTTTCGTTTCACAGCATGTAAGTATTTCTTGATTTTCTTATATGGACACAATACACTTGCTAGTAACTATGTAGAATAGGGCAGTGAACTTTGCAATGTTATTGCTCTTTGGGTTGCTCGATCTTTACATAAGGCCTATCTAGTCAGGCTATTGACTATTTCGATAAGTATGCACCTACAGTAGATCGTTTCCCTCCAATTGTTGTGCAAATAAAAGCCAGTTGGAGTGTTAAAAGTTTGAAAGAAAAGTGTGCCCTGACTTCTTTACAACCAGACTTAAAATAAAAATAAAAAAATGCAGTAAGCATCATCAAGTGAACTATGTAGTAAGGAGGGGCTTACAATACCCAGTGCATAGGATAGTTATTGGAAAGTAAAGAAAATTTCTCACTGTGAAAATAGGAGGGGGGGGGGGGCTAGGTGGCACCACTCAGTGTTCTGTGAAAATGAAGTCCCTGTTGTGTTGAAAGATAGAGAGAGAGAGAGAGAGAGCTACAAGCCAACAGATGCTGATGATAAGAACTTAGCCATCAAAGTGTTTTCATATACCATGGAAAATTGGACTTAGGTTTTGATAATGACATTCATTTTTCAAAAGGAAGCTTACTTCAATAAGTAGGAACGGTACACCAAATTATACACAAAATAGTATAACTATACTAAAAATCCGAAATTTCTTGGCGTAGAATACAAATATACTTTCCAAGCTTTCGCACATCAACCAAATGGCTTTTTCAAGGAAGGTAGACAGCAAACTGCAAACTGGACAATAGAACATTTCAACAATTTGAACGCAAGATGGGAACGTTCCAACTCCAGTTTGAGTCTAAGCTGTCGAAAAAATTTAAGAGTGTTCCACATTGCTCGGAGACTGCAACAAGTTCAATAAGTAGGAATTGTACACCAAATTATACTATATGCATTAGCTCAGGAATTGTTTTTATAAACTGTTATGTGGTACAAGCCATCCCATAATGGCAGTATGGTTTCACACCTGCACTGAGCTGGCCAGACTCAAAAAATCGTGTACACATCTGTATGTAAAAATAGGCTGTGTGTATGTGTCAGTGGGATTTTGGCCTTTCATAAATGCTTGAGCTAAGTAAATAAAGTTATTAAATGGTTCTTGTTTAAATAAAGTGATAAGTCAGTAACTCTGGACAGTTCAGTGAGCAAATGTTTTCACCCTGTTAGGTAAAGATAAATATGATTTAGTCTGAATGAAGTTCTTGATGTAGGTCATATAGGACTGTACTGGGCTGAGTATTCAGTTACTGTGTCTTTTGTTCCATGTGTAGTATCAGTATATCCTAGATGTGTTTACATTAATGTTTCAGCACAACTCATAAGGCTGATATATGTTTGTCTATAGGTCGGAGTACTAGGGCATTTTAAATCCTTATTTCCTGTAATGTGTGTGATTTAATTGGTTCCAGTTTGGTAAACCCACCATTCAGAGAAAATCATCCCACTTTATTGGGGTAATTTTATATAGAGCAGAAATTTTGCGGCATTTAATAAATTTATTTGTAATAAATCAGTAGATTTGGTTCTGTTATAAGAAAAAGTATTAATGTAAAAGGAAAATGTATTACTTGTGTGAAATGTCATGTTCTAAAAACCAACCAAGTTGTCCTACTCCAAACTGAATTGTGAACATCACTTTTGCCATTTTGAAAATCTTAGTGAAGTGATTTTCCTTTTATGTAGAATACCATATCAGATATTGATTTTTTGGGATTAGCTAAACTGTTTCAAACTCAGCTGTAGATCTTATGGCTTGTGAAATTTCCAACATTGTTCTTTAATGTCATAAAACCAAAATTCAAGCTCTTCAAAATATGATTTGCCAATTCTGCTTTGGTTGCAGAAAAACATAATTGTACTCTTGAGTCATCAGTAATTACTTTGCTGTTGTTTTTTTAACTGTCTTCCTGGTGGTGTGGGGATTAAATAAAAACAGAAAGTAGTCTTCTAAAAATTTTCTCTGTGAGTTTGGTTGTTTTAATGTGTATGAACTATGCATATTATAAGTTGAGTTATAGTGATTATCCACCACAGCCAGACTGTGGCTAGAATCCAAAACCTGGATATATATACGTATATATATATACTAAAGAGCAAAGCCGAAAACAAAGGAAAAACTTTGAATTTAAAACGAAAGTTGCAAAATAGCCTGAAGATCAAAACGCGCAATGCAGCAGTTATGAAAATTCAGAATTCACATTCTATTAAGAAGAGACCGAAGCAAAAAATTTTTTTGACTCATACCAAGTACAACATAGAAAAAGTTATGTATCTACCGGTGTGAGTAAAAAGAGAAAAATAAAAATAAAATAAAACAACTGAATGTGGAAAGTGTCGAGAATACTGAGCCTTGGCTTTATCAAGGACCAGCAAAAACTCTGCATTTTCTCACTTCCACAAAGACCTAGTTGGAAATGGGTTTCTGCAAAGCCATAGATGCAAGTAATTAGCCCACCAAAAATTTTTAAAAATATATATATATAAGTCATGCCCTCCGCAGAGTTGTATGACCTAGCTCTAGTTTACAATTTAGCTTGCATCCATAACTTTTCTGGCCCGACCCATGCTCTTCATCTGTTACGATTAAACAGAAAGAAGAAGATTAAAGAAGACTCAAGTTGTGAGAGTGACATAATAATTAGAAATAATGTTCAGCAATAACGAAATGCCAAGTTCGCCTGAGAGAGAATTTAAACCTGAATAGCAATGCTAAAGTTTTCCAAATTCTTACATTGCAATTAAAAAAGGAAATATTAATTATTTAAAACTCAGTCAGATTCTTAAAAGAAAACTTGATTCTAAAACCCCTACTCCACAACTTCTGACAACACAAAAACGAGAATAAATTAAAGACAATAATTAACTAAAGAAATGCTTTGTGAAGTTTATATGACATAAACAATTAGTTGCAATATGTACAAAGTATTTCAGAAGTGCTTTAAGTGCATAATTAAGTAGTTATTAAGAACTTAACTACTTTGAAAACACAGCGCAAAGTACAAGAACTATGAAAGGCCAGCTGCTTGGCCTAAGTTTCCTAAAAAACGCGCAAAGTTACCAAGAAAAGAAAGAGTTAAAATCCGCAAAAAAGTTAACAGACTTGCCAGTGCCTAAATGCTAAAAAGCAAAATATAACAGAGAGAAAAAATACTAGAAGTACAAACATTGAACTTGGAAAACCTAAAACCCAAAGACAATGAAGAGAGCTTACCTCTTATGCAGCTGAACTTTCTCCACACAAGAGGAAAATGGCCGTCCTTTACCCCAAAATTCCAACAAACCTCTGCCACTCCCTAGACGCTGGGGGCAGTGTGGGTGGGGCTGAGGGCCACCACACACTGAAAGAATCCAACTCGCGGAGATTTTAACCAGAGAAAAAAATATATATACTTAAGACTGTGGACCTGTATGATCAGAAAGAGCAGAATTAACTCTCCAGAATACATGAGAAATATTATAAAATACACCGGTAGTGTATTTAATAATCTTTGCATGTATTTAATCACCTTAGTGAGCTTCTATATATTATTCAGAATCCTATTAATTTTAATGTTAGTTTTACTATTTTTAGTATAGCTATTCTAGTGAGTGAATAACTAGTTTTCTTTTTTATTTGTTTTTATTTTCTTTTATTAACAGGTTTTTAAGCTTTTTTTGTGATTTTGTCTATATTATTTAATTTTTTATTTTAATAGGACCTTCATATCCATAGCACTAAGGTTCCTTTTAGTAGTTAATAGGCATCATCTAGCCAACTTCCAAACGGCTTTCATTGGTCAGAATCATATTATTAACTGTATAGAAAATTAAAGCAGATCTGCCAACCTTACTCTATTATTCAGAATAATTTTTCTTAAAGTTTTTTTGATGAAAGAAGAAGGAATTTCATTCTCTAGAAAACTTTCTAATAGTATATTAATGTGGTAATTGAAGTCCAAATTGTTGCTGCAAATTTTTGAAATTCTTAGGACCTGAGAAATTAGTACATTCTCAATTACTTTGGTTGATATGTTATTATTCCAGTGTAGATATTTAATTACTTAGAAAGGAAAATTGACTCTTTTATCAAAGAAACTAATAGATGGGTTACCTCTGTTAAGCTTAATGCTTAAGTCTAGGAACTCAAGTTCCTGATTACTGTGGTTGGTTTTACATAGGTTAAGAGAGCTAGGATAGATATTATCAAAATCACTCTCTATAACTTCTGAATTATTGATACACAACAGATCATCAATATATCTAAATGTGTAAAGGTAGTTATCGGAGCAGGTGGAGTGATTTTGAATGAATTTATATTCCTTAAAGAACAGGAATAGATTTGCTATACTCGTGGAGGTTGATGTTCCCATTGGTATACCGTTCACTTGCTTATAGAGAGTATTATTAAATAAGATATGGTTATTTTTTATGCAGCAATTGAGATAAGAGTTCCAGGCTCCTACATTAACAAATTGGTTAAGTTTAAATTCTGCATACAGCTCTTTAAAGGTAGTGATTATATCTGATAGAGGCAGATTAGTATATAGGTTCTCAAAATCATAACTATTAATATCTAAGGGACTTACTTTGAGTATAGTGGAAATTACATCTGCATTATTATTAATTATCCAAAAATCTCTGTACTTCAAATTAGTACAGTTTCTAATGTGTTTCAAAACCCTCTTCAAGATATCTTCAAAAGCAAGATCTATTTTCTTTTTATGACTCCTTACTCCACTAGCTATGAACCTGAACCTCACTGGATCTTTATGAAACTTAACCGTTGCAAAAAGAAATGGAAATTCAGGCTCATATCTTCTTGTTTGTGGAATTTTAAGTTTCTTGAAGAATGCCTTAAACCGATTTTCTAACTGCTTGGTGGAATAACTTATGGGCTCATAGGTAACTCTATTATTGAGTTCCATAGTTAACAATTCAAAATAGAACTTCTTACAGATAATTGCAAAATTATTGCTAGCTTTATCCGTAGTGGTAAAAATAAATAGGTCTTGTAGTTTGGAGAGTGACCTTTTAGCATCTCCAGAGAAAAAGAGATTTCTATCGAAACAAAGGTCCAGACCTGCCAACTCACCAGTGAAGCTATTGATTACATTATATTTCCATTCTGCAAAGGCCTCAATAGTCTGATTGTATGTTAAACTGGTTTTTACAATGTACCTATTAACATCTTGAGTGAAGCTCTCAAGAATTATCTCTTTGGAAATTGGGAAGGAAGGTCTAAATTTAGAACCATACTCTAATAAATTCCTAAGCTTGTCATTTTCAATAAAACTCAAGTTTCCAGTGATAATATGGTTGTAATTCTTATCATAGTGAACTGTTTCTTTATGTTCATCACAAGAACATGTAGTAACTATAGGAATGTAACTCGAAGAATTAAGTTTGTAGTTTTTAACCATTGACCCTAAGGTCTTAGCATATTTAAAACTTACAATAGACTGGTGCCTGTGGATGGGAAAAAAAATTGCATTATTGTAGAACAGCTTCCTAACATTGAGATGATCATAGGTTTTATTTAGAAACCTGATGGTTACATAATTACTGGAAAATTCTTTAAGAGAAATTATATCTTTAAGAATATGCTTAAGAATGTCTAGAACCAAAGCAAAAACATGCTTATCAACATGGTCAGCAATTTCTTTCCAGAATTTGAAAAAACTTTTAAGGACAGAGTGCTTGAAGAACTTGAGTATTTTGTAAGTATTTTTAACAAAATTAGTGCCAGTTTTAAAGCTTTCCAGAGTAATTTGCAAGTTAGCAAAATCAACCTTGCTTGATGTGCGAAATAACCTCTGTCCTCTATTACCTCTAGTGCAGCTCTTGTTATTAACAAGAAAGAAGAGTGCACGTATAGAAAATTTATGCTGATTAGGCTTATTGTCAGAAAGAGTGGAATTAAGACCATAGGGATAAAGAGACTGATGCTGCAAAATTTCAAGGGATTCAGTTTCAAGCCGAGCATAGAGGTCAGGGATAATATGCAGTACCTCTATTTTCACTTTGTCAAAACCATGAGTATGGAAATGCTCTAATTCAAAGGTAGAGTACTGGTTAGCATTTGTGGAGGGGTTCACTCCAGAATTAGAGAACTTATTAACCAGAGACCTGTGACCATTTATCCTAAGATGAAGAGGATTTTTGCTTTGGCCAATATAGCTAAGGTTGCAGACAGTACAGGTGAGCTTATAGATTGTATTGTAGGCTTTGCAAAACTTGTTGGAGCAATTATCCGCAACAGAAGAATACAGGTTAGGATCTGCAGATTTGCATGTCAAACAACATTTGTCATTTCATAACTTTAGATTACCTTTGCCAGCGAGTTCATACACTATGGGAAAGGGTGCTAGCCTAACCGAGCGGGAGGACTTAAAATATCTGAGCTGACCTCCAATCCTTTCTACGCAACAGCTATTCACATTTTGAACAAAGTTACATTCTAAACGACTTGAAGTTCTAAACCTGAGAACTTTGTTATGTTGTTACATAACAAACTTCTCAGGTTTAGAACTTTACTTTTTCTGCTTACTTTTGCATGTGACACCTATGTAATATTTTTTTTTGTTGTTGTTGCTTTGGGTTTTGAGCAAAATGCCCATGTAATCAGTATTGCCTTTAAAACACTGTATACAGTTTCACACAAAAAAGAAAAAACCAAATAAGTTATATATATCAAATGGTAGCAGTACCTTTTCACCCTGCAAGTGTTTTTAAAAATTTGTTTGTGCTAAAGTGGATCTAAATGTTAAACTAATTAAGCATATATAAATTTATTATTAATAATATTATAAGCATATTAAATACAGAATATCTTTTTATGTGGATATAATAAAACAAGTGTGAAAGTGCTGTGGTTATAAAACTGCTACTATTGCGACTTGCAGTCTGAAGTCTAGTAAACCTAGGTAGTGATCTGTCACTATTATCATGGGATGTCTACTGCAGACTGATAGTCGTAACAGCATTTCAGTTATTATTATAATTAATTTGTTCATAGGATTGAAGATTAAATTTTGTAGCCACTCTGAGAGATCATCTCAAAACACATGGAAGCACATTCTCAGAACATTATTCAGTGCTGCTACAACTCAATGCTGTTACAAAAAGTCGCATCAGTACAACTTTATGTTCCATTACTAAAATGCACCAGCACTGAATAGAGTGCTACAACTCAATACTGTAGGGTCATCATCTGGTCATGTACTACCTCTGTTGGGATTTGTGGACCTTTATGGCTCTTCAGCTGAGTAAATCCCACTAGAACCATTAGTTATTCATGCAAAGAACAATGAATCCAAACACATTAGCATGAAGTCTCCTTTCTGGGTTAACAACACTCTAAAGGGACATGTTGGTGCCCTGAAATTCTTAGTTATTCATGCAAAGAACAATGAATCCAAGCTTATCAACATGAAGTCTCCTTTCTGGATTAACAACACTCTGAAGGGACATGTTCATGCACTGAAATTCTTAGTTATTCATGCAAAGAACAATGAATCAAAACTCATCAACATGAAATCTCCTTTCTGGATTAACAACACTCTAAAGGGACATGTTGGTGCCCTGAAATTCTTAGTTATTCATGCAAAGAACAATGAATCCAAACTCATCAGCATGAAGTCTCCTTTCTGGGTTAACAACACTCTAAAAAGACATGTTGGTGCCCTGAAATTCTTAGTTTTTCATGGAAAGAACAATGAATCCAAACTCATCAGCATGAAGCCTCCTTTCTGATCTCTAAAAGGACATATTGGTGACCTAAAAACCGTGAAAAGCTACAGACGGGTAATTTCTTGGTAGAAACGAAATGTTCGAAGGATGGAGAGTTACTCCTTACTGCATCATCGTTGGCTGGAGTACCTGTAGAAATTAAGGTGCACCACTCTCTTCAAAGTTTTTGGGGATAAGCTTCCACATGAATTGAACTCCCAAGGTGCAGTAGCAATGCTGGCAGTGAAGAACTGGGGGAGGGGGTGAGGGCATATTTTAAAGTGCTGGGCAGAAGTTCTTTCAAAAAATTCCATTTGCTGATAATGTTGTTGCCAGGAGAAAAAAAGTTTCCAGGTGCATAATATACACCTGGAAACTTTTCCACCTCTTTAACAAGAACTTTCAGATTGGGACAACATTTTCCGGATAAGGACTGTTCAACTATTGTGGCACCTTTAATGTCTCGTCAGACTTTATTATTTATGGAGTCCTTGTGGATCTCCTACTACAGAGAAGGAAGTTGTAACGAGGAAACGCCTTTTTCCCTTCACAATGTTTGGAAAAGATTTATCCGGAGTTTACGAGCACCATCCTAACCGGAGACCAGGGAAATATGCAGATTTGGGTGAGTGCACGCTGCTTTGTAAAACTGGCAACTACCTTGGGTTATATATAATTGTGGGACTCTTGACTGTGCAGACCTGAGGATGTGGCCGATGCGACCACAAAAGATCTTGTCGTTCTTTTAATTGTAAATAAAGATGTTTAAGCAATTTAACTTTTACTGCTTTTAAGAATTGTGTAAATATTGAGCATTTTACTTTTTTTACTTTGCATAATATACATAGTATTTATTAAATGTATGTAGGACTGCAAACCACTGATACAAACCTCAATGACTTTTAACAAGTTACTATTTCTTCACAACTTTGGTTATATCTTGTTTTTTAATATTTGCTCGCATAAGGGGCTGTTTGGGAATTTTTAGTTTGGAACTTGACAAGAAATACACTATTTTGACAAAAGTCACCGGACACCTAGAAGAGAAACACAACAGAGCATTTATTGACATACATTAGTACGGTGTCGGTCAACCTTTGGCCTTAATGCATGCACTGACCCTGGAGACATGCTTTCGATCAGGTTTTGGAACATAGCAATAGGTATGCGCCTCCATTCAGTATATAATGCTGCCGCTAACTGTTACTTAGTTGTAGACCTTGGTTCCAAACTTCTTATGCGGCGCTCTAATTCATCCCATAAGTGCTCTATGGGATTAAGACCAGGGCTCTGTGCTGGCAAGTCCACACACGATACGGAATTATTGTCAAACCACGCCGTAACAGTCCTTGCTTTATGGCTTGGTGCATTATCCTGCTAGTACCAACAAGGCTCGGTTCCATAGTATTGCTGCAGAGTTTGTAGGGCATAATTTTCCAGAATATCTAGGTAGACGTGCTGGTTAACAGGTTTGTTCATGATAACCAATGGGCCGGGATGCATTTAAGCAAACCTTACATTGATACGGGACTGGGGAAAATCTCGACCAATGAGAGGCCGGTATTCTGCTTCAGTGACAACACATATGGGTGGGGCTTATCTTCATTTGTCACGTGGGATACTTCTGAGATACGATCTGAGCTGCTTTGGTTTATGGGATTTTATGTCGTTTTCACTTTCGTTGCCTTCCGGGGAGGGCGAGGCCGGGCTGAGCCCGACATCTGTTTCCTTTTGCCCATCCTAGCGACTCACACAACAGTATAGTGCCTGACCTGTTCTACATCTTTTGCCCGACCACTTTATATCCTTCGCCCGATCTCAATCATCAGCCGCCCCTCCCAACTTGCTTGTCTAGCTACGTGCCTGATTAAAAATAAAAGAAATTTACATACATAAACATAATAAAGACATACACAAATAAATAAAAATATAT
Source organism: Macrothele yani (assembly GCA_039090855.1). NCBI lineage: Eukaryota > Metazoa > Arthropoda > Arachnida > Araneae > Macrothelidae > Macrothele > Macrothele yani. Next base: position 162,644,687 of record CM077009.1, read on the forward strand.
ATATATAAATACAAAAATGTAGAGCTTAGCTTTTTTTAGTTCTGTAACGGTCATTTCATATCTTAGGTAGCAATGTGAAATGCCGAATGATCCACATACAATAGTCTCTTATTGAGGAATATCAGGCAGTGTTTTTCACTGAGATGTGTTGTATATTTCTTCTATTTATGATTGACTTGGAATGCTCGAGCAATTATGTTAGTATATGCATGGATGATTTCCCTGGCATGTCTGTAACATGATACAGAGCTCTTTGAGGAAACATATGAACTTCTAGCAATAGTGTACTCCAATAATGAAGCTATTTTGATTTCACAAGACACTTTAAATTAAAAAAAAAAAAAAAAAAAATAGTTTGACTAATTTCACTTATACTTTTCTTTCCTGTTAACACTGTACTCCAATCATGAAGCTATTTAGATCTATATATAGTTAAAATATGAATTCAATCTCTTCAATGAATACATAATAATTTTTGAGCTATTATTAACTTATCATCATTGTCAACCATTATCAATCTACTGCTGGATGAACGTCTCTCCAAGTTTCTTCCACAATTGTCTGTCTTGAGCCTATTTCCTCCATGTTTCTCTGGCATGCTTTTGAATTCCATCCACCCACCTCCCATGATAATAGTTGTCAATGATGATGATATATATACCATTATCAATCCACTGCTGCTGAACGTCTCCCCAAGTTTCTTCCACAATTGTCTGTCTTGAGCCTATTTCCTCCATGTTTCTCTGGCATGCTTTTGAATTCCATCCACCCACCTCCCATGATAATAGTTGTCAATGATGATGATATATATACCATTATCAATCCACTGCTGCTGAACGTCTCCCCAAGTTTCTTCCACAATTGTCTGTCTTGAGCCTATTTCCTCCATGTTTCTCTGGCATGCTTTTTAATTCCATCCACCCACCTCCCATGATAATAGTTGTCAATGATGATGATATATATACCATTATCAATCCACTGCTGGATGAACGTCTCCCCAAGTTTCTTCCACAATTGTCTGTCTTGAGCCTATTTCCTCCATGATAATCTGGCATGCTTTCTAATTCCATCCACCCACCTCCCATGATAATAGTTGTCAATGATGATGATATATATATACCATTATCAATCCACTGCTGGATGAATGTCTCCCCAAGTTTCTTCCACAATTGTCTGTCTTGAGCCTATTTCCTCCATGATACTCTGGCATGCTTTCTAATTCCATCCACCCACCTCCCATGATAATAATTGTCAATGATGATGATATATATACCATTATCAATCCACTGCTGGATGAACGTCTCCCCAAGTTTCTTCCACAATTGTCTGTCTTGAGCCTATTTCCTCCATGATAATCTGGCATGCTTTCTAATTCCATCCACCCACCTCCCATGATAATAGTTGTCAATGATGATGATATATATATACCATTATCAATCCACTGCTGGATGAACGTCTCCCCAAGTTTCTTCCACAATTGTCTGTCTTGAGCCTATTTCCTCCATGTTACTCTGTCATGCTTTCGAATTTCATCTACCCACCTCCCATGATAATAGTTGTCAATGATGATGATATATATACCATTATCAATCCACTGCTGGATGAACGTCTCCCCAACTTTCTTCCACAATTGTGTGTCTTGAGCCTATTTCCTCCATGTTACTCTGTCATGCTTTCGAATTTCATCTATCCATCTCCCATGGGGTCTTCTGTATAGTTTGCTGTCCCTCGGAATCCAGTCCATGATGTAGTAATTACGTTCTTACCGACATAGAAACACATCGTTGATTATAAGAACAAAAAATGGCCAGCAACTTTGCCTAAGTGCCCTAAAAAAACTCGCTAAAATTCCAAGAAAAGTGAAAGAGAATAAAACACAAAGTTAATAGACTTACTTGCACCTAATTGCTAGAAGCCAAAAAAAGAAAAACTGCCCTAAGGTAATTAAATACAAATAAATGTTATTAAATACACTGTTTGTGTATTTGATGATATTTTTCATGTATTCTGGAGAGTTAAATTCTACTCTATCTGAACAAACAAGAATGGATTCTTAGTTGCATTTTTCTCTTGTTTAAAACTCCGCGGGCAAGTTCCTTTACAGTGTGTAGAAGCCTCCAAGCACTCCCAAGCTGCACCCCAGCATCAGGGGAGTGGCCAGGAAAAAGTTTGGAGAGAAAAAGCGGCCATGCTTTCTTGACGGTTGTAGATGCAAAGTAGCATAAGAGGTAAGCTCTCTTCTTTGTTCTTATAGCTTGGGTGTTACCAGTTCAATTTATGAACTTTTAAAGCAGCTTTTCTTTTTTTCGCTTCTAGCAATTAGGTGCAAGTAAGTCTATTAACTTTGTCTTTTATTCTCTTTCACTTTTCTTGGAATTTTAGCGTGTTGTTTTAGGACACTTAGGCAAAGTTGCTGGCTGTTTTTTTGTTCTTATAATCAACGATGTGTTTCTATGTCGGTAAGGACGTAATTGCTACATTATTAGGCACTTAAAGCACCCCTGAAATACTTTGTATATATTGCAACTAATTGTTAAGTTATTTAATTTTCACAAAACATTTTTTTTTATTTTTTTATTTAGTCATTATCATTCTTATTTTTGTTCTTGTGAAGTGAGTTGTTATTTAAGGAATCTCTTCTTTTTTTTTTAATTATTATTTTATATTATATGGCTTTTTTGAGTAAGAAGTTTTTCACTGCAAAGCATAAGAATCTGTAATATCTTAGTACTGCTATTCTTGTTTAAATTCTCTCTGAGGTGGATAAGTAACTTGACATTATGTTAAATTGCTGTATAATCCTTGTAATTCATTTAGTCACTCTCTCAACTTGTGTTTTTTTGTGTAATCGTTTTTTTTTTTTTTTTAGTAGCAGATGACGAGCATGGGTTGGGCCAGGAAAGCTATAAATGCATGCAAAAATATTTTTATCTTGTGTTTCATCATGCAACTCTGAGGAAGACATGATATTGCCGCCCCGGTGGCGCAGTGGTCTAAGCGATGGCCTCTGATCATTCGTCCGAAAGGGGTCCGGGTTCGAATCTCGGTGAGGCATGGATGTTGTGTTTGTCTTACGGCACTGGATCTCTCCCTTCCCTGGAACCAGTGACCCTAAATTAGGGACGGGCGACTGCTTATAGCCCATTGAGTTGCTCACGGTGGTCGTTAAACCTCCAATCAAAAAAAAAAAAAAAAAAGAAGACATGATATTCTAAATAGCATTATTAGGCGGGCTTATTACTTATATCTATGGCTTTGCAGAAACCCATTTCCAACTAGGTCTTTGTGGAAGTGAGAAAATGCAGAGTTTTGCTGGTCCTTGATAAAGCCAAGGCTCGGCATTCTCGACACTTACTACATTCAGTTTGCTTTTATTTTATCCTTTTTTACTCATACCAGTCAGAATATGAGTTTTATTACAATGTTGTTTTTGGAATCTCGGTTTGAAAATTGTTTTTGCTATTGTCTGTTCTTAATGGTATGGGAATTCTCAATTTTCGTGACTGCTGCGTTGCGCGTCTTGATCTTCAGGTTTTTGAGCAAATTTCGTTTTAACTTCTTAGGTAATATCTTTTGTTTTAGTCTCAGATCTTTATTTATATATATATATATATATATATATATATATATATCATCATCATCATTGTCAACCATTATCAATCCACTGCTGGACGAAGGTCTCCCCAAGTTTCCTCCACAACGGTCTGTCTTGTGCCAGTCTCCTCCATGTCACCCCTGCATACTTTCGAATTTCATCCACCCATCTCCCATGTGGTCTTCTTCTGGGTCTTTTCCTGTCCCTTGGAATCCAATCTAAAATTTCGGCTGTCCATCGATGATCTGTCCTTCTGGCAGTATGTCCAGCCCATTGCCATTTCAGGGATTTAACTCTGATCATGATGTCTTCCACTCTTGTCATTTTTCGGATCCACGAGTTCCTCTTCTTATCTCTCCTGGTTACACCAAGTATGCACCTCTCCATGCTTGCTTGAGTTGTCTGTAGCCTTTGTATGTCTCTTTTAGTTAAGGTCCACGTCTCTGCACCATACGTAAGCACTGGAAGGAGGCATTGATCAAACACTTTTCTTTTAAGACATAATGGCATATTGCTCTTGAAAATTATGCTGTTTCTTCCAAAAGCTCTCCAGGCAAGTTTTGTACGCCGATTAATTTCTTCACCAATGTGACCCTCACTTGATATCTGCTGTCCAAGATAAACGTACGTGTCCGTTATCTCCAGCTTTTCTCCATCAATCGATAAATCTTCATTTCTTGTAAAAGCATTGAACATCACTTTTGTCTTCTGAAAGTTCATTTTTAATCCCACTTCTTTACTCTTGTCAGCAAGTTCCTGGATCATACTCTGCAGCTCTGATGGGCTAGTTGCAAAAATGACTACGTCATCAGCAAAACAAAAATGGGTTAGATAATCTCCATTAATCTTTATCCCCTTGTTTTCCCAGCTCAGCGACTGAAAAACACCCTCCAATGTGGCATTAAAGAGCTTCGGAGATATGGTGTCACCTTGTCTCACTCCCTTTCCAATTTTTACGTGTGTTGTATTTTCAAACAGCCGAATCTTTGCACTTGCATTTTCATAGATGTTATTAATAATATTTATGTATGCATCTTCAATACCGCAGGTTTTCAGAGCCATTGTAACTGCTGATGGTTTCACCGAATCAAAGGCTTTTTCATAATCGATAAAAGCCATGCACAATGGAAGTTCATATTCCCTCGCTCTTTCAATTAGTAATCTCAGCACGTGGATATGATCTATTGTGCTGTAGCCACTCCTGAATCCAGCTTGTTCTCTCGGTTGAGCCATGTCCAGTGTTACCTTCAAGCGGTGTGAAAGAACTTTAGTGAAGATTTTATAAACTACTGATAGGAGGCTGATAGGTCTGTAGTTTCCAAGATCCTCAATGTCACCTTTCTTATGTAGCAGGATCTTTGTAGCGGTGTTCCAATCCTCAGGAATCTTTCCTTCATTAAGGCATCGAGTGAAAATTTGGGCGAGTACTGTTTCGATTTCTCCACTTGCTTCTTGTATGATGTCTACAGTGATTCCATCTTCTCCTGGAGCTTTTCCCCGCTTCATGTTCTTGATTGCATGCGTAACTTCTGCTGGAAGGACTGGAGGAACTCTGGTACTGGTATCTTTCATGATGTCTGGAGTGCATGTATCATCCCTTTCATATAATTTGGAGTAGAAATCTTTCACTCTTGTCAAAATTTCGCCTCTATTTCTTGTTACAGAACCATCTTCTTTTCTCAGTGCCATAATCTGTTTTCTTCCCTTACTGAGATGTCCCTTTGCTATCTTTAGGCTTTGGTTGTTTTCAATTGCTTTCCTCACTAGTTCACAGTTGAATTTTCTTACGTCTTCAGTGATGCTTTTTCTTACTGTCTTGCATAGCTCTATATATTCCACTTTGGAAGTCACATCTTCTTTAGTTGTCCTCATCTCTCTTCTTTTTTGCATCAACATTTTCGTTTTTCCTAAAAATTTATTTACATGCAACTTGTTCTTAGACCCAGCTAATTTTGTTGCTGTTTCCATAAGAGCTTTGGTTACTTTTCTGTTAACTTCAGAGATGTCCACTTCTTCTGATGTTAGGCCTTCTAAAGCAGAGAACGTGTTCTTCAGTTCCAACTTGAAGGTATTATGGTGCTTTTTAAGGTTGGTTATGTCAATAGATTTTGTTTGTCTTATGAGCTTGCCACGTTCAAGTTTAGTGTTGAGGTGCATCTTACATCTCACCAATCTATGGTCACTACCTGTGTTGAACTTGTTTAGCACACTGCAGTCTTCTATGACGAATTTTTTGTTACACATAATAAAATCAATTTCACTTGTCGTCCCATTTGGATGTCTCCATGTCCATTTCCTGTGTGGCTTTTTCTTGAAGAAGGAGTTCAAGATGAAAAACCCTTCTGCCTCTGCAAACTCAACGAGAGTATTTCCACGCTGGTTTCTGTTGCAGTGACCGAATTTACCTACTGAAGTTTCATTCTGTTGCCGTTGCCCTATTTTTGCATTGAAATCTCCCATAATTATTTTCAAGTGCTGCTTACCTTTATTATTTAGATGACAAATTTCCTCATAAAATTCTTCAATTTCTTCTTCAGGATGACTTGTGGTGGGTGCATAAGTTTGAATAATCTGAGCCTGGTATCTTTTCGAGAGTTGGATAACAAGTCGTGCAGCTCTGTCAGAGGAACTTTCAACTTCTACAACTTTATCCTTCAGTTTCTTGTTTATTATAAATCCAACACCACTAGTTCTGCCAGTATCTGTCCCACGATAGTAGAAGAGATGTCCACTTTTCAGTTCGATGAGATCTTCTCCTTTTCTCCTTACCTCACTTAGCCCCACGATGTCCCACTTGATCCTTTGTAGTTCCTCTTCCAATTCAAGAAGCCTTGAATCAGAAGATAGGGAGCGTCCATTGTACGTAGCCAAGGTCAGCATCAGATGGCAGCCTAGTCCGGTCCTCCGGGGATTCTTAGCACCCTCTGCCTTCATGTCGCACTGGCCGCTGCCTTGGCCAGGTACATTCCAGCTGCCGGAGATTGAGGGCCAAGATTTAAGTTGTGGAATCATTTTGGAGGGGTTTGGCCATAACTCACCACGCTGGCCAAGCGGGTTGGTGAGTGTGGGATAGAATTTCCTCTAATCCCGATGGTATAGTTATACCGCTATTGGCGGTCGTCAGAGCCCCTTTAGTGGGAACAGGATGCACCACGAGAAGGCGGGGTTGACATTTGTCAAGGAGAGGCTGTGATGTTACGCATCACCTGACCTTTCCTTTTATATATATATATATATATATATATATATTCAATTTCTTCTTCTCCTGAAGAAGAAATTGAAGAATTTTATGAGGAAATTTGTCATCTAAATAATAAAGGTAAGCAGCACTTGAAAATAATTATGGGAGATTTCAATGCAAAAATAGGGCAACGGCAACAGAATGAAACTTCAGTAGGTAAATTCGGTCATGGCAACAGAAACCAGCGTGGAAATACTCTCGTTGAGTTTGCAGAGGCAGAAGGGTTTTTCATCTTGAACTCCTTCTTCAAGAAAAAGCCACACAGGAAATGGACATGGAGACATCCAAATGGGACGACAAGTGAAATTGATTTTATTATGTGTAACAAAAAATTCGTCATAGAAGACTGCAGTGTGCTAAACAAGTTCAACACAGGTAGTGACCATAGATTGGTGAGATGTAAGATGCACCTCAACACTAAACTTGAACGTGGCAAGCTCATAAGACAAACAAAATCTATTGACATAACCAACCTTAAAAAACACCATAATACCTTCAAGTTAGAACTGAAGAACAGGTTCTCTGCTTTAGAAGGCCTAACATCGGAAGAAGTGGACATCTCTGAAGTTAACAGAAAAGTAACCAAAGCTCTTATGGAAACAGCAACAAAATTAGCTGGGTCTAAGAACAAGTTGCATGTGAACAAATTATCAGGAAAAACCAAAATGTTGATGCAAAAAAGAAGAGAGATGAGGACAACTAAAGAAGATGTGACTTCCAAAGTGGAATATATAGAGCTATGCAAGACAGTAAGAAAAAGTATCACTGAAGACGTAAGGAAATTCAACTGTGAACTAGTGAGGAAAGCAATTGAAAACAACCAAAGCCTAAAGATAGCAAAGGGACATCTCAGTATGGGAAGAAAACAGATTATGGCACTGAGAAAAGAAGATGGTTCTGTAACAAGAAATAGAGGCGAAATTTTGACAAGAGTGAAAGATTTCTACTCCAAATTATATGAAAGGGATGATATATGCACTCCAGACATCATGAAAGATACCAGTACCAGAGTTCCTCCAGTCCTTCCAGCAGAAGTTGCACATGCAATCAAGAACATGAAGCGAGGAAAAGCTCCAGGAGAAGATGGAATTACTGTAGACATCATACAAGAAGCAAGTGGAGAAATCGAAACAGTACTCGCCCAAATTTTCACTCGATGCCTTAATGAAGGAAAGATTCCTGAGGATTGGAACACCGCTACAATGATCCTGCTACATAAGAAAGGTGACATTGAGGATCTCGGAAACTACAGACCTATCAGCCTCCTATCAGTAGTTTATAAAATCTTCACTAAAGTTCTTTCACACCGCTTGAAGGTAACACTGGACATGGCTCAACCGAGAGAACAAGCTGGATTCAGGAGTGGCTACAGCACAATAGATCATATCCACGTGCTGAGAGAACTAATTGAAAGAGCGAGGGAATATGAACTTCCATTGTGCATGGCTTTTATCGATTATGAAAAAGCCTTTGATTCGGTGAAACCATCAGCAGTTACAATGGCTCTGAAAACCTGCGGTATTGAAGATGCATACATAAATATTATTAATAACATCTATGAAAATGCAAGTGCAAAGATTCGGCTGTTTGAAAATACAACACACGTAAAAATTGGAAAGGGAGTGAGACAAGGTGACACCATATCTCCGAAGCTCTTTAATGCCACATTGGAGGGTGTTTTTCAGTCCCTGAGCTGGGAAAACAAGGGGATAAAGATTAATGGAGATTATCTAACCCACCTTCGTTTTGCTGATGACGTAGTCATTTTTGCAACTACCCCATCAGAGCTGCAGAGTATGATCCAGGAACTTGCTGACAAGAGTAAAGAAGTGGGATTAAAAATGAACTTTCAGAAGACAAAAGTGATGTTCAATGCTTTTACAAGAAATGAAGATTTATCGATTGATGGAGAAAAGCTGGAGATAACAGACACGTACGTTTATCTTGGACAGCAGATATCAAGTGAGGGTCACATTGATGAAGAAATTAATCGGCGTACAAAACTTGCCTGGAGAGCTTTTGGAAGAAACAGCATAATTTTCAAGAGCAATATGCCATTATGTCTTAAAAGAAAAGTGTTTGATCAATGCATCCTTCCAGTGCTTACGTATGGTGCAGAGACGTGGACCTTAACTAAAAGAGACATACAAAGGCTGCAGACAACTCAAAGAGCATGGAGAGGTGCATGCTTGGTGTAACCAGGAGAGATAAGAAGAGGAACTCGTGGATCCGAAAAATGACAAGAGTGGAAGACATCATGATCAGAGTTAAATCCCTGAAATGGCAATGGGCTGGACATACTGCCAGAAGGACAGATCATCGATGGACAGCCGAAATTTTAGATTGGATTCCAAGGGACAGGAAAAGACCCAGAAGAAGACCACATGGGAGATGGGTGGATGAAATTCGAAAGTATGCAGGGGTGACATGGAGGAGACTGGCACAAGACAGACCGTTGTGGAGGACCCTTGGGGAGACCTTCGTCCAGCAGTGGATTGATTGATAATGGTTGACAATGATGATGATGATGATGATATATATATATATATATATGGGATGTAATCACCTGACCTTACATCCTTATATATATATATATGGGATGTAAGGTCAGGTGATGCGTAACATCACAGCCTCTCCTTGACAAATGTCAACCCCGCCTTCTCGTGGGGCATCCTGTTCCCACTAAAGGGGCTCTGACGACCGCCAATAGCGGTATAACTATACCATCGGGATTAGAGGAAATGCTATCCCACACTCACCAACCCGCTTGGCCAGCGTGGTGAGTTATGGCTAAACCCCTCCAAAATGACTCCACAACTTAAATCTTGGCCCTCAGTCTCCGGCAGCTGGAATGTACCTGGCCAAGGCAGCAGCCAGTGCGACATGAAGGCAGAGGGTGCTAAGAATCCCCACAGGACCGGACTAGGCTGCCATCTGATGCTGACCCTGACTCCGTATAATGGACGCTCCCTATCTTCTGATTCAAGGCTTCTAGAATTAGAAGAGGAACTACAAAGGATCAAGTGGGACATCGTCGGGCAAGTGAGGTAAGAAGAAAAGGAGAAGATCTCATTGAACTGAAAAGTGGACATCTCTTCTACTATCGTGGGACAGATACTGGCAGAACTAGTGGTGTTGGATTTATAATAAACAAGAAACTGAAGGATAAAGTTGTAAAAGTTGAAAATTCCTCTGACAGAGTTGCACAACTCGTTATCCAACTCTCGAGAAGATACCAGGCTCAGATAATTCAAACTTATGCGCCCACCACAAGCCATCCTGAAGAAGAAATTGAAGAATTTTATGAGAAAATTCGTCATCTAAATAATAAAGGTAAGCAACATTTGAAGATAATTATGGGAGATTTTAATGCAAAAATAGGGCAACGGCAACAGAATGAAACTTCAGTAGGTAAATTCGGTCACGGCAACAGAAACCTGCGTGGAAATACTCTCGTTGAGTTTGCAGAGGCAGAAGGGTTTTTCATCTTGAACTCCTTTTTCAAGAAAAAGCCACACAGGAAATGAACATGGAGACATCCAAATGGAACGAGAAGTGAAATTGATTTTATTATGTGTAACAAAAAATTCGTCATAGAAGAATGTAGTGTGCTAAACAAGTTCAACACAGGTAGTGACCATAGATTGGTGAGATGTAAGATGCATCTAAACACTAAACTTGAACGTGTCACGCTCATAAGACAAACAAAATGTATTGAATGAACCAACCTTAAAAAACACCATAGTACCTTCAAGTTGGAACTGAAGAACAGATTCCCTGCTTTAGAAGGCCTAACATCGGATGAAGTGGATATTTCTGAAGTTAACAGAAAAGTAACCAAAGCTCTTATGGAAACAGCAAAAAAATTAGCTGGGTCTGAGAACAAGTTGCATGTGAACAAATTATCAGGAAAACCCAAACTGTTGATGCAAAAAAGAAGAGAGATGAGGACAACTAAAGAATATGTGACTTCCAAAGTGGAATATATAGAGCTATGCAAGACAGTACGAAAAAGTATCACTGAAGACGTAAGGAAATTCAACTGTGAACTAGTGAGGAAAGCAATTGAAAACAACCAAAGCCTAAAGATAGCAAAGGGACATCTCAATAAGGGAAGAAAACAGATTATGGCACTGAGAAAAGAAGATGGTTCTGTAACAAGAAATAGAGGTGAAATTTTGTCAAGAGTGAAAGATTTCTATTCCAAATTATATGAAAGGGATGATACATGTACCAGAGTTCTTCCAGTCCTCCCAACAGAAGTTGCACATGCAATCAAGAACATGAAGCGGGGAAAAGCTCAAGGAGAAGATGGAATTACTGTAGACATCATACAAGAAGCAAGTGGAGAAATCGAAACAGTACTCGCCCAAATTTTCACTCGATGCCTTAATGAAGGGAAGATTCCTGAGGATTGGAACAAAGCTACAATGATCCTGATACATAAAAAAGGTGACATTGAGGATCTCAGGAACTACAGACCTATCAGCCTCCTATCAGTGGTTTATAAAATTTTCACTAAAGTTCTTTCACACCTCTTGAAGGTAACACTGGACATGGCTCAACCGAGAGAACAAGCTGGATTCAGGAGTGGCTACCGCACAATAGATCATATCCACGTACTGAGAGAACTAATTGAAAGAGCGAGGGAATATGAACTTCCGTTGTGCATGGCTTTTATCGATTATGAAAAAGCCTTTGATTCGGCGAAACCATCAGCAGTTACAATATCTCTGAAATCCTGCGGTATTGAAGATGCATACATTAATATTATTAATAACATCTATGAAAATGCAAGTGCAAAGATTCGGCTGTTTGAGAATACAGCACACATAGAAGTTGGAAAGGGAGTGAGACAAGGTGACACCATATCTCCGAAGCTCTTCAATGCTACATTGGAGGGTGTCTTTCAGTCGCTGAGCTGGGAAAACAAAGGGATAAAGATTAATGGAGATTATCTAACCCACCTTCGTTTTGCTGATGACGTAGTCATTTTTGCAACTACCCCATCAGAGCTGCAGAGTATGATCCAGGAACTTGCTGACAAGAGTAAAGAAGTGGGATTAAAAATGAACTTTCAGAAGACAAAAGTGATGTTCAATGCTTTTTCAAGAAATGAAGATTTATCGATTGATGGAGTAAAGCTGGAGATAACAGATACGTACGTTTATCTTGGACAGCAGATATCAAGTGAGGGTTACATTGATGAAGAAATTGATCGGCATACAAAACTTGTCTGGAGAGCTTTTGGAAGAAACAGCATAATTTTCAAGAGCAATATGCCATTATGTCTTAAAAGAAAAGTGTTTGATCAATTCATCCTTCCAGTGCTTACGTATGGTGCAGAGACGTGAACCTTAACTAAAAGAGACATACAAAGGCTGCAGACAACTCAAGCAAGCATGGAGAGGTGCATGCTTGGTGTAACCAGGAGAGATAAGAAGAGGAACTCGTGGAACCGAAAAATGACAAGAGTGGAAGGCATCATGATCAGAGTTAAATCCCTAAAATGGCAATGGGCTGGACATACTGCCAGAAGGACAGACCATCGATGGACAGCCGAAATTTTAGATTGGATTCCAAGGGACAGGAAAAGACTCAGAAGAAGACCACATGGGAGATGGGTGGATGAAATTCGAAAGTATGCTGGAGTGACATGGAGGAGACTGGCACAAGACAGACCGTTGTGGAGGAAACTTGGGGACCTTCGTACAGGTAGATACATAACCTTTTCTATGTTGTACTAGGTGTGAGTCAAAATTATATCTGTATTTTTTTGCTTAGGTATCTTCTTTATAGAATATATATATATATATATATATATATATTACGGGGATGTAAGGTCAGGTGATGCGTAACATCACAGCCTCTCCTTGACAAATGTCAACCCCGCCTTCTCGTGGTGCATCCTGTTCGCACTAAAGGGGCTCTGACGACCGCCCATAGCGGTATAACTATACCATCGGGATCAGAGGAAATGCTATCCCACACTCACCAACCCGCTTGGCCAGCGTGGTGAGTTATGGCCAAACCCCTCCAAAATGATTCCACAACTTAAATCTTGGCCCTCAGTCTCCGGCAGCTGGAATGTACCTGGCCAAGGCAGCGGCCAGTGCGACATGAAGGCAGAGGGTGCTAAGAATCCCCGGAGGACCGGACTAGGCTGCCATCTGATGCTGACCTTGGCTACTTACAATGGACGCTCCCTATCTTCTGATTCAAGGCTTCTTGAATTGGAAGAGGAACTACAAAAGATCAAGTGGGACATCGTGGGGCTAAGTGAGGTAAGGAGAAAAGGAGAAGATCTCATCGAACTGAAAAGTGGACATCTCTTCTACTATCGTGGGACAGATACTGGCAGAACTAGTGGTGTTGGATTTATAATAAACAAGAAACTGAAGGACAAAGTTGTAGAAGTTGAAAGTTCCTCTGACAGAGCTGCACGACTTGTTATCCAACTCTCGAAAAGATACCAGGCTCAGATTATTCAAACTTATGCACCCACCACAAGTCATCCTGAAGAAGAAATTGAAGAATTTTATGAGGAAATTTGTCATCTAAATAATAAAGGTAAGCAGCATTTGAAGATAATTATGGGAGATTTCAATGCAAAAATAGGGCAACGGCAACAGAATGAAACTTCAGTAGGTAAATTCGGTCATGGCAACAGAAACCAGCGTGGAAATACTCTCGTTGAGTTTGCAGAGGCAGAAGGGTTTTTCATCTTGAACTCCTTCTTCAAGAAAAAGCCACACAGGAAATGGACATGGAGACATCCAAATGGGACGACAAGTGAAATTGATTTTATTATGTGTAACAAAAAATTCGTCATAGAAGACTGCAGTGTGCTAAACAAGTTCAACACAGGTAGTGACCATAGATTGGTGAGATGTAAGATGCACCTCAACTCTAAACTTGAACGTGGCAAGCTCATAGGACAAACAAAATCTATTGACATAACCAACCTTAAAAAACACCATAATACCTTCAAGTTAGAACTGAAGAACAGGTTCTCTGCTTTAGAAGGCCTAACATCGGAAGAAGTGGACATCTCTGAAGTTAACAGAAAAGTAACCACAGCTCTTATGGAAACAGCAACAAAATTAGCTGGGTCTAAGAACAAGTTGCATGTGAACAAATTATCAGGAAAAACCAAAATGTTGATGCAAAAAAGAAGAGAGATGAGGACAACTAAAGAAGATGTGACTTCCAAAGTGGAATATATAGAGCTATGCAAGACAGTAAGAAAAAGTATCACTGAAGACGTAAGGAAATTCAACTGTGAACTAGTGAGGAAAGCAATTGAAAACAACCAAAGCCTAAAGATAGCAAAGGGACATCTCAGTAAGGGAAGAAAACAGATTATGGCACTGAGAAAAGAAGATGGTTCTGTAACAAGAAATAGAGGCGAAATTTTGACAAGAGTGAAAGATTTCTACTCCAAATTATATGAAAGGGATGATATATGCACTCCAGACATCATGAAAGATACCAGTACCAGAGTTCCTCCAGTCCTTCCAGCAGAAGTTGCACATGCAATCAAGAACATGAAGCGAGGAAAAGCTCCAGGAGAAGATGGAATTACTGTAGACATCATACAAGAAGCAAGTGGAGAAATCGAAACAGTACTCGCCCAAATTTTCACTCGATGCCTTAATGAAGGAAAGATTCCTGAGGATTGGAACACCGCTACAGTGATCCTGCTACATAAAAAAGGTGACATTGAGGATCTCGGAAACTACAGACCTATCAGCCTCCTATCAGTAGTTTATAAAATCTTCACTAAAGTTCTTTCACACCGCTTGAAGACAACACTGGACATGGCTCAACCGAGAGAACAAGCTGGATTCAGGAGTGGCTACAGCACAATAGATCATATCCACGTGCTGAGAGAACTAATTGAAAGAGCGAGGGAATATGAACTTCCATTGTGCATGGCTTTTATCGATTATGAAAAAGCCTTTGATTCGGTGAAACCATCAGCAGTTACAATGGCTCTGAAAACCTGCGGTATTGAAGATGCATACATTAATATTATTAATAACATCTATGAAAATGCAAGTGCAAAGATTAGGCTGTTTGAAAATACAACACACATAAGAATTGGAAAGGGAGTGAGACAAGGTGACACCATATCTCCGAAGCTCTTTAATGCCACATTGGAGGGTGTTTTTCAGTCACTGAGCTGGGAAAACAAGGGGATAAAGATTAATGGAGATTATCTAACCCACCTTCGTTTTGCTGATGACGTAGTCATTTTTGCAACTACCCCATCAGAGCTGCAGAGTATGATCCAGGAACTTGCTGACAAGAGTAAAGAAGTGGGATTAAAAATGAACTTTCAGAAGACAAAAGTGATGTTCAATGCTTTTACAAGAAATGAAGATTTATCGATTGATGGAGAAAAGCTGGAGATAACAGACACGTACGTTTATCTTGGACAGCAGATATCAAGTGAGGGTCACATTGATGAAGAAATTAATCGGCGTACAAAACTTGCCTGGAGAGCTTTTGGAAGAAACAGCATAATTTTCAAGAGCAATATGCCATTATGTCTTAAAAGAAAAAGTGTTTGATCAATGCATCCTTCCAGTGCTTACGTATGGTGCGGAGACGTGGACCTTAACTAAAAGAGACATACAAAGGCTGCAGACAACTCAAAGAGGCATGGAGAGGTGCATGCTTGGTGTAACCAGGAGAGATAAGAAGAGGAACTCGTGGATCCGAAAAATGACAAGAGTGGAAGACATCATGATCAGAGTTAAATCCCTGAAATGGCAATGGGCTGGACATACTGCCAGAAGGACAGATCATCGATGGACAGCCGAAATTTTAGATTGGATTCCAAGGGACAGGAAAAGACCCAGAAGAAGACCACATGGGAGATGGGTGGATGAAATTCGAAAGTATGCAGGGGTGACATGGAGGAGACTGGCACAAGACAGACCGTTGTGGAGGAAACTTGGGGAGACCTTCGTCCAGCAGTGGATTGATAATGGTTGACAATGATGATGATGATGATATATATTACGTATAAACATTACTTACCTTTTTCCTGTATTTTTTATTCTGTTGTTTCACTTTTGATGTATTTTAACAGCAGGAATAAGTTAAGCCTTTTTTTATGATTATTATTTTATTTATGGATCTATATATGTTTATTTGCTATGTTTTATTTAACTATCTTCTAAGGTTTATCTGTAAGAAAAAAGAATTGAAAATAATTATTCTTAAGTGCAGTTTAAATAAACTTGGTGGCCTAATTTCTGTTGCGGTCAAAGATATATGTGTATATATCACTTCTGTTAACTCCCCTGTATAGACAGCACAGACATTGGGGCAATATGATACTCCAAATGATTTTTGGCTCCAAATGCTATTTACAGTTAGCAACACCAGTACTGAGTAGCTAAAAATAGTCTTGTGTACTTTTTGAACCTAAAAAGATTTCTAATTTTTGGCATCAAAAGAAAAATCTACACATCCTGCTTTTAATACCTGGGCAGGTAAATTTTCTCTGGGCATGTATTATTTTAGATATTTTTTTAATCCCTGGGCTTAGTGACCAAAAAATTCAGATTATGGTCCTTTAATTTTTTTATGGAACAAAAAAATTTTCTTTTTTTTTTGTTTCAATATTATTTGGACTCCTTGGAAGATCTCGTCGCGAGAATCGTTGTTTCAGCGAACAGGATAAACACGACACAAGGAGTCTTCGAGAGGGTGTGCCAGTCTTTCATTCGCCGGTGTGAATTGTGCAACGGCACCCGTGGCCGCCACTTTGAGTCTGTCCCTGATCTCCATAAATGGGATTGTGCAACTTATGATGTCGTTAATTCTCTTTCTTTGCACTGTTGAAAGTTCAACTTGGACATCTAACTTTACTCTTTTCTGACACTCAGAGTGGAATGTGACCCTAGATTCCATTGTAAATATTGTTCGTCTTGATTGGTACTATCAGCCCTCTTCTTTTGTCCAAACAGTTTACAAACACCCTGTATAAGCAATTTTAAATTTTTGTTTTATGTTTTTACTTTAGTTTATTAAGAGAAAATTTTAAACAAATATAACTATTGAGTATGACTAAAATCAGAAGCTCCTGCAGTGCAATTACATACATACCCAAATAAACTAGCGATTTAAACCTGGTTATTTGTTTTTTGAAATTTCTAACTGTGATTGTCCACAACAGAAAAATTGCAGAACAATTTTTCTGCAATAAAATCTTGGCATGGGCCGATGAAAATTTTTCCGCAACAGTCACTTCAAGGATGAACGGATGTACTTTTTTACAGCCCCCCCCTGCAGCCCCGGTGGCGCAGTGGTCTAAGGCGTTGGCCTCTGATCATTCTTCCGTAAGGGGTCCGGGTTCGAATCCCGGTCAGGCATGGATGTTGTGTTTGTCTTACGGCACTGGCTCTCTCCCTTCCCTGGAACCAGTGACCCTAAATTAGGGACGGGCGACTGCTTATAGCCCATTGAGTAGCTCACGGTGGTCGTTAAACCTCCAATCACAATCACAATCACATCACAGCCCCCCCCAGTACTATGCTTGCCTCTGTTTCTAGAGTAACTGTACTTTTCCCATTGTTTCTTAACTAAAAAAAAAGTGATTTTCAATTGTGATAGAATACTACCGCAGAACGAACTACAACTGGAAGGGCAGATTTGCAAAAATTTTCCCCGGCCCTTTGGCGACCGCCAATCCACCTCTGCTTAAGCGTTGCATGTCACGTGATTATGTAAGCCAATCACGGAACGTTAAGCAACCTCCTAATTAATTTCGTTTTTATTGTGTTTAACGACCACCATGAGCAGTTCAAATTCTTTATTAAAACAAGGTATGTTACAATGAGTTGCTCGACAGCAAATTAAAATGTTAAAAACAATGAGACTGGGGTGTGCCACGAAGACACACACACACACACACAACACAACACTGATAAATATGCAAATCAATTTACGTGATAAAGCATGAGACACGACACCAAAGGCAGAGAAGCACTGTGCAAACAATACAGAAGCACATTTGACGAAAACAAAAGTGACCGGGACACACGAGCTTGTGGTCTAAATACACTGACGGAAAAAAATCCCAACACCGCGAAAAAATAGTTGTAGAGGAATGAAATGGCGGCAATACATTTGTATAGGTAACATATTTAATCGATTAAGGTTTCAAGATCACAGCTTATTGTAAGCGCGAGAAGAGCCATTTTAAATGTGAAATGCTGGTACATTAATAACCGGTGTAACCACCAGAATGTTGAATGCAAGCACGCAAACGTTCATGCATTGTGTCGTACAGGTGCTGGATGTCAGTTTGTGGGATGGAGTTCCATGCCTGTTGCACTTGGTCGGTCAATACAGGGACGGTTAATGCTGTTTGGGGGTGACGCTGGAGTTGTCGTCCAATGATGTCCCATACGTGCTCGATTGGTGAAAGATCTGGTGATCTAGCAGGCCACGGCAACATGTCGACACTCTGTAGAGCATGTTGGGTTACAACAGCGGTATGCGGGCGAGCGCTATCCTGTTGGAAAGCACCCCTGGAATGCTGTTCATGAATGGCAGCACAACAGGTTGAATCACCAGACCGACGTACAACTGCGCCGTCAGGGTGCGTGGGATAACTACGAGAGTGCTCCTGCTGTCATAGGAAATTGCTCCCCAGACCATAACTCCAGGTGTAGGTCCAGTGTGTCTCAGCCGCAGGCAGGTCGGTTGCAGGTGCTCACCTGGCCTTCTAACCAACACACGGCCATCACTGGCACCCAGGCAGAACCGGCTTTCATCAGAAAACACAACAGATATCCACTCCGTCCTCCAATGAGCTCTAGCTTGACACCACTGACGTCGCAAACGGCAGTGGTTTGGAGTAAGTGGAATGCACGCTACAGGGCGTCTGGCTCGGAGCTGTCCTTCAAGTAACCGATTTGTAACAGTTCGTTGTGTCACTGTGGTCGCAACTGCAGCTCGAATTGCTGCCGCAGACGCGGTACGATGCGCCACGGCGGTCTTCCCTCTCAGTAGTGCCACGTGGCCGGCCGGAATCCGGTCTTCTTGAGGCAGTGCCTTCCCTTGACCACCGCTGCCAACAATCATGCACAGTGGCTACATTCCTGCCAAGTCGTTCTGCAATATTGCGGAACGAAAATCCACCTTCTCGTAGTCCTATTACACGACCTCGTTCAAACTCCGTGAGCTGTTGATAATGGCTTCTTCGTCTTCTTAAAGGCATTCTTGACTAACATCAACACCCTACGTCGAATCTCAACGATAACTAACGCTCACGAACGTTACAGCGCGTATTTACATCAAACCTGCTTTGCATATTCCGAGGGTCGCTACTAGCGCCACACGTATGCGCCGAGCGCGAAATTTGCACAGACGTCATCTTACAGATGTACTCTCACCGCCTACCAACTGTAGTTTACCTAACACAACCCCTTCTTGGTGTTGGGATTTTTTCCGTCAGTGTAATCAAAAGCAAAACGTGCAAAATGCGTATAACAAGATTCTAAAGGGTATGTACAGAGCAATTCACAAAAAGCACGGTGCAAAGGAATTACTGTACGGAAGCGAAAAAAGCTGGGATGTGCTACGAAGGCTCATGCACAACACAATAATAAAGGAAGGATGTATGCAATGCAGTTATCGCGATTAAGCATAAGACACGATACCAAGGCAGAGAAGCATGGTGCCAACAAGAAACAGTAGCACATTTGACGAAAACAACAGTAATTGGAACACAAGAGCTTGTGGTCCTGAAAAACAAGGACTTAACGTGCGAAATACATAAGACAAAAATAAAGAAGATATGTACAGGACAATTCATAAGGAACATGTTGCAGAACACAATTACGGAAAAAGCTCGGTGCAAACAAAATACAAGGCCCGAACGTAAAAAGAGAACCAAAGTCTGGACACACAAGGTTGTGGTCACAGAAATTAAGACAAAAATCACTCGCCCAGTATTAAAACTGTGCAAGAAAAAGAACTAACGAAAAGTACTAGCAAGGTGAAGAGAACAGCCAAACAAGAACAAAGACAATCCAAAAGAGGACACCATCAAGTCACCAGTAGGATGTCAGAGCCAGCAATGGAAAACCACGCCGCCCCGGTGGCGCAGTGGTCTAAGGCGTTGGCCTCTGATCATTCTTCCGTAAGGGGTCCGGGTTCGAATCCCGGTCAGGCATGGATGTTGTGTTTGTCTTACGGCACTGGCTCTCTCCCTTCCCTGGAACCAGTGACCCTAAATTAGGGACGGGCGACTGCTTATAGCCCATTGAGTAGCTCACGGTGGTCGTTAAACCTCCAATCAAAAAAAAAAAAAAAACCACCCGGTGCGCTGGGCCCAGGTGATCTGAAAGGTGCCCATTGTTTGCGTGGAAGTTGCAGCTGTGTGTTCCAGCCGGAAGCGCGCCACGAGCCGGCCCCGAAAACTAGCCCGCAGCCACCCACCGGCCGACAGAAAAGAAGGAAGTACAGGAGAATTCCTGAGAGATTGATGAAATGAGTGAATCACTTGCTTGGCAAGTATGAAAAGAAAGCAGCAGGCATCCGGAAGGCGGGTGGGCGGACCTTTTGTGAGCAACAGCCATGGATATGATTGAAACGGCAAGACCTTAGAGCAAATTTTGTCAGCTAACCGGAAAACAGTATGAAGAAGTGGCAGAAAGATAGGGCAGTGGCAGTACATATGAGCGACGTCACCGGCAACGCCACAGAAAGGACAGAGAGGAGAAGAGACATGCGATGGAGAAGATGGGGGACAGGGAGCCGGCGATGGAGGAACCGCCAGTGGGTGTTACATTCTAGCGGAGAAGAAAGGGGGGGGAGAAGAAGCAGACCAAACGGCCATGGAGGAGGAAGGAGAAACCACGGAAATGGGATGGGGATACTCAGAGTGCACACGGAGGAGACGATACAGGGCAGCGGTAGAAAAAAGAAAGGACAGGGGCGACAGAGTCACGAAAAGGAAGAAAGAAGAAGAGTGGAAGGCTGGGGCCCGGGACGACGAGGAGGCCGTCGTCAGAAACAAGAGAAGGATAAGGAAGCTGAAGGGAGAAACAGAGTAGGGCATAGTCGTCCTCTAGGCAAGGAGTTGGAGTGGAGGAGAGTGAGTCGAGGGGTTTCCAGGAAAAATCGGGATTAATTAGGGCCTGCACGGTTAGGATGCCAGCACGGAACCAGGAGAAAAATAGAAAGAAAGGCTGATCTGGGGGGGTGAACCAGGGTAGAGAAACAAAAGTGGTTCCACAAGGAGATCCAGGGTGGTGGTTGGAAGAGAGCGAGAGAGAGGGAGGGAACGGAAAAGCGCTAGAGCCTCAGATAAAATACTAGGAAATTTAGAAGAAGGAATAGTATAATAGTCCATCCGGAGGAAAAGAAGAAAAGTGAAGGATGGATCGCGAAGAGAGAGAATAACGTAAAGAGAAAGTGTAAGAGAAGGAGAAGGCGAAGTGACAACGAAGGAAGGAGGCGATGCGGTATGCACGATAGTAACAGTGAACATCTATGAGATTAATGCCCCCATGCTTGACAGGGAGATATAGCGTCGGAGCGGCTGACCAGTGCTTTGAAGCCCAGATGACTGCAGTGAAGATGCTATTGAGTTCCGTTAGGCGGGTTGACAAGAAGACGATGGAGGTCAGGGAACTGGTGCAGAGGGAAAGTAAGTATCGTCGAACGATTTGAGCTCGCTGGCAATAAGAAGTAAATGGAATCGCAAATCTCCAAAACGCTGCTTGATGACGAAACCTAGACTGCAAACTGGTCCATGTCAAAAGGCCCGCGGAAAAGGGGTGACCGATTTGGGCTCCAAGGATCTACTGGGTCGAGGAGGACCAGACCGCACCACAGGAGGTATCAGTCCGGCCCATCCACGACCCACACCACAAACCAGTACTTTTGGTGACATTAAGCGAAGCGCCAGAAACAGTAGCGTAAAGATGGTAGACGGAGAGAAAGTTGTCGAATTGGACGTCCTGGAGGAAACAAAAGGTTGCGTCATCTGAATATGCTGCAAGTACGCACTCATGGTGCTTAGTGGTGGCAACTGTCGGAGGAAGAATAGACAGGAGTGACCTTCGAACAGCCAGGAGGAATGGTTCAAAGACTATGGCGAAGAGTTGCCCCGAGAGGGGGCAGCCTTGTCGGATTCCTTGAAGAAAAGGTACGGGCGCCGTCAAAAAGGAGGCCGTCCGGACGTGAAAGAAAGCGCCCCGATAGAGGCTGAGAAGAAGAAAAACGAAAGAGGAAGGAAAGCCAAAGCCGAGAAGAGTGGTACAAAGAAAGTCGTGAGAGATGTTATTGAATGCTGATCTCTGGTCAAGGTTAAACTAGACGAGGGGTTCGGAGTGGGTGTGGGCGAGAAAAACTAGGTGCTGGAGCAAGGAGATGTTATTAGAAATGGACCGACCAGGCACAGTGTATGACTGGTCGGGGGAGATATAAGAAAGGGAAGCACAGAGTTCAAGCGGCGAGAGAGACGTTTAGTGAAAAGTTCATAGTCTAGATTGAAAATGGAAATGGGGCGCCAATTTCGCAAGTCCAAAGGGTCTCCCTTTTTTGGCAGCAAGATGATGTGCGCTACAGTAAACTCCGACGGTGAAGGTTTGGGCGCAAGAAAAGCAAGCGAGAAGAAAAGGCATCAGAGACGATAGGAAAGCGCGATAAAAGGAGAAGGGAAGGCCGTCAGGTCCCGGAGATGCGCGTAAATTAAGGGAGGCAAACGCCTCCCGAAATTCAGCAGGAGAAAAAGCGGAAAGAAGAGGATCACAGAGTTGGGGCGGGACCTGAGGTAGAGCAGAAAGAAGAGGGGAGGAAGAGATAGCAACAGTAGGCACCACCGCACAGAATTTGTCCTGGAAAAAGCGCCGAACTTTCGTGCAGAGACTTGAAGGGTCAGATGAGATGGTACCATCAGGTAGGCGAAGGTGGCGTAGCGTTTTTGACGTGCGGTGTGTTCTTTCGGTACGTGAGAGCTCCTCGTAGAAAATCTCCGGCGAAGAAAGATGAACCATCTTCAGCCCGCGAGTAGCCTCCACGGCGAGCGGATGGAGTTTCGCTCGTAAAGCATCCTGAACAACAAGGTAAGCGGGATCTTGTAAGGGGTTGCAGCCAAGGAGCAACCGAGATTACAAATATCCTTCGCACGTTCGTTACGAATAGCGAACGAAAGACGGCGTTCGAACAGACGAAGATCGTTTTTGATGTCCAACCATAGACGAAGGGTACTGGGAGCGGTGCTGATGAGATGTTGTCGACCAGCAAGAAAACGGCGGACGTCGGCGCAAAACGCCACTTCCATAAGCAATAAATCATCGAAGGTCCAGGAGCGTTGTCTTGAGGGCAGGAAAGAGGAAACGCAGATGGTAAGCGCTACAGCACAATGGTCGGAAGAGGTGGAAGGATGATGTCTCGCCGCAGTGATCGCTGGAAGCAGCGGTGGGATGACGTATATGCGATCGAGACGTGCTGCTGCCGATCCTTGTGCTGGAGAATTCCGCCAAGTATAAGAAATGGTGTCCGGGTGAAGATGCCGGAACGACTCAACAAAATGGAAATCGGTAATAAGTTGAGTAAGCAGATCGACAAGAAGGGAGAGGTTCTCTCCCCTGTAGACGTGCGGTCGAGCGAAGGCTGCAGAATGCAGTTAAAGTCACCCCTGAGAACACAAAAATCCCCGGGGGGGACCGCCGCAAGCGCAGTCCGAAGGCAATGAAAAAGCGGATGGAGTTGAGAGTCGTCAGTAGGAATATACACATTAAAGATATGATATGGTACACATTTGATACAAAATATAAAACATTGTAATTGTTCTGTAAATAAGTTGTTAACAGCAACAGAAGTGATGGATGGACGAAAACGGGGATGTATTCCGACAGCAGTTCCGCCTGAACGCAGGACACGGTGGGCATGATGGAAGGTGTACTGCCATCAGCTCCACTGATGGAATGGTGTTGTAAGCGAGCACCACGTTCCCTGGAGCAGGAGGACATCGGCACTAATTGCCGAGAGGTCCTCATGCACGTCGGAATTCACCTCGAGGGACCCAAACCCCCGGCAGTTGAAGGAAACTACCGTGAAAGCGCCAGGTCACCCGGTGACGTGGTGAGCCTGGTGATCGAAATCTTGAGTCCGTGGATCTGTTTGCGAATGAACTTGGCCGTCTTAGCTGAAGGACCGGATAAGTAAGATTTGTCCACAAGATTGTCCAGATCGGAAAGCTGTTGTAGGATAGCAGGAAGTTCAGCTTCATGGGTCTTCGCATACTGGAGGAAGCCGTGTGCTTTTGGCGTGTAACAGGTGAGAGCATGCGGCTCCTCATACGCAAGAGGCAAAGACGGGAAAGATGTGTCGCGGAGAGTCTGATAAAAGTCCTCAAATGATACCATTGGAGAGAAAGGGTCAGAAGTGGTATCAAAGTCTTGAAGATACGATGGTTTCTGGAGGGTCCGGGAAGAGGAGCGAGTGGAGTTACCAGCAGATCTTCCTCGCTTGGTGGTGTTTCGAGGAGGAATGGGCGTCGCCCTCTTATCTGGGCGAGCGCTGTGATCAGGATCAGAGGTGTCACTCAGGGTCTGTTCTGCACTGGTGTAAGCGCCATCAGTATCCGCAATTGATACTTCAGTATCTGACACGATACGGTCGTCTGCGGAATCAGCTGGTGGATCAGGGGCGCGGAACTTGGAGGACTACGGCAGCACTGGAAAATCGGTCGCGGAGAGAGATGGCGGCACATCAGTCGATGATGGAGCACTTTCTCGTCTGAGAGGTGCCTCAGACGATAGTCGTGGATGCAAGGGCGAGTCAGAGGATTGAAGAGAAGTCACCTGCGATGAATCTTGTGGAGCAGTAGCAGGATTGGGACACTGCTTGTAAAAGTGCCCAAACTTCTTGCATTTGCTGCAGTGATGTTCAGTGAGCACATCAATATAGCTGATATGGTTACCGTACTTGACTTTGAATTGAGTCGGGATGGTCTGAATGTCCGCCGTGGAAGAAAAAACTACCCTAACCACGCGACGAGCAGGGAGTTGTCTTCGGGGTCTTTAGGGGCAGCAGAATATGTCTGAATCGTTTCAACCACGCGGCCGAATGACGCAAGAACCGCAAATAAAACTTTATCGGTTACCTCTGGGGGTACCGGGTGAAGGACACATTCAGCGGCCGCTCGGCAACTGGGCTTAGAACAAGATGTTGATCGCCGATGGTGAGGCCGGCATTCGTCACGACACGAGCAGAGTCGGCCTTGGAAACGTATACGAAAATCATTCGGCCTCGCCGAAACATGTGTGAAATTTCATGTTTTGGAAATTGCCGCTTTAAAGCGGTGGAATAATCTTTGAAGAAGGTGTTTGGCAAGGATTCAAAGTCAACAGCTCTGTCTCAGATCGTACTGAAAGTAGTACCTGCTGGCGAGTCCAGGGGAATTTCCAAAGAAATGGTATTTCCGTCTCGTTGTAGTTGTGATTGGAGAGCTTCGGCGCCGACGTACATGTCCTGTGGAGGGCGTTGCACGGTGGGAGAGGCCATGGCATTGGCATACGTAAACGAAGACGTCATAATTTTGAATGGCATGAGGAAGGTACCATTTGACGAGACATCCATTGCGTCGTCGTCAGCAACGGTGATAGCAGCTTGAGGTGAGTGAGAAAGCAACTGAACAGCCTGAGGAAAGAGGTTATTTACATCACGTGTTGAGGGCAGTGCAACGCCGCCACTAGGGGAGGGCAACGAAGCAGCACCCATGGAGGAAGAAGAGGTTGTGGTCAACGTCGATGGGACATCCGAAGTGAGATCCAGTTTCGGGCCCCCACCGCCGGAAGAAGCTATTTCCAATGGCGCCGACTATCGTAGATTCGACCAGCTCGGCCGAGAGATAAACAAGACATAACAGGAAAAGAAAAGGGCAGCTCACGAATCTGGGAGTATTCACACACGAGAGCGGAACCTTCCAAAGGTAAGTGCTTTGAAACTTGGAATGCACAACTCACTAGAAACGCACGAAATACGCACGAATTGACGGAGCTCAGAAGTCCCAGCTGCTACCACCATGAGCAACTCAGTGGGCTATAAGCAATCGCCCGTCCCTAATTTAGGGCCACTGGTTCCAGGGAAGAGAGATTGACAGTGCCATACGTAAGACAAACACCACATCGATGACTCAAGGGGATTCAAACCCGGACCCTCTCGGACTAATGATCAGAACCTATAGCTTAGACCACCAAGCCACCGGGGCGGCCCTAATTTTCGCGAAAACTTGATGTTGTTATTGTAATTATGTAATTCATGTTGACATTGATCGCTCTGAAGCAGCTTTCCACCCCGGTGCGCAATGGTCCACCTGATGTTCGCTTTGAAGAAAGTCTGCGTATTTTTACGTCTTGTTTGGCTTCTGATCATTCGTCCGAGAAGAGTCCGGGTTTGAATCCCATTGAGGCATGGATGTTATGTTTGTCTTACGGCACTGGTTCTCTCCCTTCCCTGGAACCAGTACCCTAAATTAGGGACGGGCGATTGCTTATGGCTCATTGACTTGCCTACGGTTGTCGTAAAATCTCTAATCAATAGAAAAAAAGCAGCTCTCCTTTTTTAATTCCCGTTCGTTTCTCCTATTTAGTGTTTAACATAACTACGTAAGTCAATCAAGGAACGTTGAGCACCTTTTGAAGAGTTTCTTTGTAGGTTTTGTGAACGTTCGCCATCCTCGCACTCTCCTCTCGGTCATTGGCTACAGCCAGTGTTGTCAATTTGGGGGAAAAGTCGATAAATTTAGGGGATTCTGGATTAGCGTTAGCGACAAAAACAGTAGTTTGTGATTAGCGACTTTTTTAGGGGATTTTGTTTTGTTTTAACAATTTCAGCGATTTCTTTTATTTACAGTTTTAAGCATTTTAAATACCGTTTTTGAATTAGGATAATGTCTCCTTCCCTTTCCGCAGATCTAATACCCATAACCGTGAATTTTAATGCTTGTGGAATGCAATCTCCTTTCCTTCTCGCCTTTGTTTCCATCAGTCACAGAAAGCTTGCTGATGCTCGGTGAGTTTGTCTGGGATCCCTTAGACAGCGAGTGTGACGGTGGTGAGACTTACTACAGTGTATCCACTTGCATAAATATTCTATCATTATACAAAACTTTTGTTTTATTCTTCATTGAAACAAAAGTGACTTCTTACACCCCATGGTGTTCGTTATCCCTAACCCAGCCATATTAAGTAACAAAGGCGTCACATTCACTTCTTTTTACATTATTATTAATTTAAAGTATCAAAACCGCCCATTAATTTGAGTATCAAAGGTGGCGCAGTGGTATAACCGATGGCCTCTGATCATTCGTCCGAAAGGGGCCTGGGTTCGAATCCCGGTGAGGCATGGAAGTTGTGTTTGTCTTGCGGCACTGGCTCTCTCCTTTCCTTGGAAGCAGTGACCCTAAATTAGGGCGTGGTCGTTAAACCTAAAATCCAAAAAAAAAAAAAAAAAAAGTATCAAATGGATAATAATAATAATAATAGCAATGTGCCATGTGTCATTTAATTTTAAATGGCGCACAGAAAAGTATGAAAATTTAACATAGTTAAAAAAATCTGATTTTTAGGGACTTTTTTCCACTTTTGGAGACTTTTTATGGCGAATTTGGAGACTTTCGGAATGAGTGAGTTGGCAACACTGGCTACAGCGGAGAACTAAAATAACAGAAGAATTTTACAGACTTTTACGTCTTTGATTATAGCCATATAAAGCTACGGAAATTGGCTTAGTATTAAAGGAAATAGCCGAACATAAAGATGGGTTATTTTCATTGGAAGGCAAACTACCCAATCTGAAAATCTAACGAAGTGATAAAAGCGTGATTGCTAATGCGAACACATTATAGAACACCCCAACGAAATTACGCCTTTAAAGGTAACTATGGCTTTTCAAAATTGGTTGCGCACATAAAACATTCTGTGAATTTAGTTCTTTTATTTGAAAGTTGTCGAAATGTTCTGAAAGAAACTGAATGATGTGAATCTGCCGACTGTTTTTTTGTGCATTTTATTTACCTCGAATTTGCAGCTTTTTACCAAAGAAAGGACAAAAAACCACCTGATGTTCGCTTTGAAGAAAGTCTGCGTATTTGACAACTGTAAGATCAGTCAACTTTTTTCTTTGTCAATATCCTGAAATCTCTACTGAAAATTTGCACAGCCGTTTAAGAAAATATACTTTCAAAGCTCGCATGGTTTCATTTCTCTATTTTTTGTTACATGCTTGAATTAAAAGATTTTCTCAAAGCACTCCTAATGCTATCTTAGGTATCAGACTTGACTGTAATGTGGCATTTTTCTTTGTATATGTGGACAACACAATTAATTGAAAAGGGCATGAACTGTTTAGTTCATACTGCATAATGTCAAAAAGGGAAGTTATTAGAGAAGCAGATTTCAAAATAAATAAAACTTGTAAATTCTTAAGCATAGAGTCAGCGCTGAAGCATTCTATGAGAGAAGTCAACGAACAATTAATTGTGAAGGAAGTGAAAGCAGAAATTGATACACATTCCATGTAAAAGTGAAGGTCTCGGGGAATGTGAAATATGCTTCCAGAAATTCTAAGGAGAACCTGCATTTGCAAGATATATGCAACTTCATACAGGTGAAAAACTTTTAAAGTGTAATGTGTGCCACAAGAAATTCAAACAGAAAGGTAGTCTCTTAATGCATGTAAAGATCCATGCAAGAAAACAACCTTGTGATTCTGACTTGTTCCAAGCAGCTAAATGAAAAATGCAGCATCTCAAGGCATAGTCCTTTCAGTCAAGTGAAAAAGATAACCAATGTCATGTGTGCTTAAAACAGTTTGCATACAAGCATTACATTTCCAAGCACATGCTCGTCCA
This sequence comes from Macrothele yani, assembly GCA_039090855.1. Taxonomy (NCBI): domain Eukaryota; kingdom Metazoa; phylum Arthropoda; class Arachnida; order Araneae; family Macrothelidae; genus Macrothele; species Macrothele yani. Next base: position 162,673,415 of record CM077009.1, read on the forward strand.
TACACAGGAAAATCTGCAACAGTGTGATGTATGCTCCAAACAATTTACTTTTAAAGGTGACCTTTCAGTGCACATGTTCCTTCACACAGAAAAGAAGCCTCACCAACGTGGTTTATGTTCCAAACCATTTACTCCTAAAGGTGATCTTTCAGTGCACATGCTTCTTTACACGTGTGAAAAGCCTCACCGGTGTGATGTATGTTCCCAACAATTTACTCAAAAAAATAATCTTTCAAGGCACATGCTCCTTCACTCAGATAAAAAGCCTCACCAGTGTGTTGTGTGTTCTAAACAATTTGCTGACAAAAGTGCTCTTTCAAAGCACATGCTCCTTCACACAGGTGAAAAGCCTCACCAGTGTGATGTATGTTCTAAACGATTTACTCATAAAATTAGTCTTTCAAAACACATGCCCCTTCACACAGGTGAAAAACCTCACAGGTGTGATGCATGCTGCAAACAATTTGCTGACAAAAGTGCTCTTTCAAAGCACGTGCTCCTTCACACTGGTGAAAAGCCTCACAAGTGTGATGTATGTTCCAAACAATTTGCTCAAAAAATAATCTTTCAAGGCACATGCTCCTTCACACAGGTGAAAAGCCTTACCAGTGTGATGTATGTTCCAAACAATTTGCTGACAAAAGTGCTCTTTCACAGCACATGCTGCTTCACACAGGTGAAAAGCCTCACAAGTGTGATGTATGTTCCAAACAATATACTCGTAAAAGTCATCTTTTAAGGCACATGGTCCTTCACACAGGTGAAAAGCCTCACCAGTGTGTTGTGTGTTCGAAACAATTTGGTTACAAAAGTGTTCTTTCAAAGCACATGCTCCTTCACCGAGGTGAAAAGCCTCACCAGTGTGATGTATGTTCCAAACAATTTGCTTAAAAAATAATCTTTCAAGGCACATGCTCCTTCACACAGGTGAAAAGCCTTACCAGTGTGATGTATGTTCCAAACAATTTGCTGACAAAAGTGCTCTTTCAAAGCACATGCTCCTTCACCCAGGTGAAAAGCCTCACCAGTGTGATGTATGTTCCAAACAATTTACTCATAAAAGTCAACTTTCAAAGCACATGGTCCTTCACACAGGTGAAAAGTCTCGCCAGTGTGATGTATGTTCCAAACAATTTACTAATAAAGGTAATCTTTCACAACACATGCTCCTACACACAGGTGAAAAGCCTCACCAGTGTGATGTATGTTTCAAACAATTTACTCAAAAATATAATCTTTCAAGGCACATGCGCCTTCACACAGGTGAAAAGCCTTACCAGTGTGATGTATGCTGCAAGCAATTTGCTGACAAAAGTGCTCTTTCAAAGCACATGCTCCTTCACACAGGTGAAAAGCCTCACCAGTGTGATGTATGTTCCAAACAATTTGCTCGTAAAAGTCATCTTTCAAGGCACACGATCCTTCACTCAAGTGAAAAGCCTTACCAGTGTGTTGTATGTTTCAAACAATTTGGTTACAAAAGTGCTCTTTCTAAGCACATGCTCCTTCACACAGGTGAAAAGTCTCACCAGTGTGATGTATGTTCCAAACGATTTACTAATAAATGTAATGTTTCACAACACATGCTCCTTCACACAGGTGAAAAGCCATTCCAGTGTGATGTATGCTGCAAACAATTTGCTGACAAAAGTGATCTTTCAAGGCACATTCTCCTTCACATAGGTGAAAAAGCCTCACTAGCGTGATGTATGCTCCAGACATTTTGCTCAGAAGAGTTATATTTCAGTGCATATGCTACTTCATGCAGATAACTTACTGCAGCAGTGTTTTTGTGTGCTTCAACAGGACCATTCTTAATTTTTATGCACGAAGATTCTTTGAATGGTGCTTAAGATTTATCTTTTAAATACTTTGTGGGGAAATCAGTTTCAAGTGATGCTTTTCATTTTTGGAAATATGTGTGTGTAAGATAGTTTAGCATTTACCAGGGCCATCCTGTTAGTAGAGTAGTCAGGTTTATGAATTGTACCACAAGTTATGAATGATCAGATCTTTTTTTTTTCAGTTTTCTAGTTATAGTGGGGTATCAGAAAAAATAAAATGTTTCGTTAATCATATTTTTTCAGTTTCAACTGATTCTTCAAAGAAATTACCATTGATTTTTTTTTTTTGTTTTATTCAGTTTAGGATTTCCTGTAACCATGACTGTGGGAAGTTTGTTCGGCGGCCTTTGGGAAAAGTGATTTCATTTTGTACTAACCCTGTAGTATTCTTTCTTGAAGATAGCTTTGCCGAGGTATAGAGGAATGTTGACTGTGTGGTTAGTACACTAGCTGCCTCACCATTCTTTTCTCCACTAACCTAAACAAGAGTTGACAGTTTGTTTGATTTTTTACTTAATTTGTAAAGACTGGCATCTATATCACTACATATCACTGTGGCAGTTATTAAAACAGAAATATAGAAAGATGACAAAAGCATGAACATTTTAAAACATGCATACTGGTAACATGAATTTTTTCATTTTTTGCTACCTTTCAGTGAACAAAAGGTGTACCAAAAAGGAATATTAGTGGTGGTGTTTAATATTTTCACATATTCGCTTGCTTAGGAAATGTAGCTCATACAACAAACAGGACTTTCCCTCTCCTTCCAGAGAAACTGTACTACATAAAATTCTTAATTTTCATTGCCACTGAACCTGCTTTTTCAGATGAAGTAAGGCCTCTTGTAGTTGAATCTGGATCAAATTTAACTTGTGTAGTTTCTTGAAGAAGTGCTTTATTACATGTATGTGACCTGAGTACCTGGGCTGTAAAAGGAAACCTTTAATTTTGTTTTGTCCTCTTTAATTTGTAATGGCCTAGTAGTATTTAAAAGGGATGAGTTGCAGTGCAATCAATAGGCATTTTAGTGAAGGCAATCACTCTGCTTAATAATGGTGAAGAATTGTATGTTGTACTGCAGGGACAGTGCATGTGTTGACAAGATTTAGTTTAAGTATTACTGTATCTTGCAGAACATTTCAGTTTACAACATTAATGTGATGAGAAAGATCCAATGATTTTTTTTTTATAATGTTGCCATGAAAGCAATATAACTACTGTTTCCTATTACACTTCAACTGATTTATATTCTGAAAAGCACTGTGTTCACCTTATTCAAGTTTGCCCAGTGTAATGGATATTAGTCATAGGATATGCCAGGATTATTTTGGAGCATGGAGGAGGAGGGGGGGAGATAGGAACTAAAAAGTTTTAAACTATTTTTATTTTGTGTCATACATGAGATACATTCTCAAAATGAAAAAAAAATGTATAATCATTACTGAATTAAACAGCATTAAGTAAGAAATATTTGTAGTTATATCGATAAAAATTGCACATCAAATTGTAGTGGGGTTCCTCCTTCCCTCATTAAGTACCCAGAAATCTGGTAGATGATGTAAGGATGCTTCTTGTAGAAGTTTTGAAGAAAAATCATGAGAATAAGGAAAAAGATAAAGAGAAGTTATATTTTAACAACTTGACTGGCAACACTTTTTAAGCATAGTATTTAGGAGAAGAAACATTTCAAGAATATGCAAGTTCCGAGTTCCAAAGATTTCTAGACTGCTCCACATAAGCATGGCAGTGATTAATGTAACTCACTAATAAAACAACTGAAATGAACTCATCCTCCCCTGGGGTCGCCCCACGAACAAGGTACCATCTTGATCCTTTAATTGCCGCCCCGGTGGCGCAGTGGTCTAAGCGATGGCCTCTGATCATTCGTCCGTAAGGGGTCCGGGTTCGAATCCCGGTGAGGCATGGATGTTGTGTTTGTCTTACGGCACTGGCTCTCTCCCTTCCCTGGAACCAGTGACCCTAAATTAGGGACGGGCGACTGCTTATAGCCCATTGAGTTGCTCACGGTGGTCATTAAACCTCCAATAAAAAAAAAATCCTTTAATCAAGGGAATCATTAGAAATACTTTTGTAACAAATAATAATAAGATATAAACAATTTCAAGCAAATAAACAATAACTTCAGGAAATCAATTAAGAAAATTATTCACAGAAACTGTTGACACCACTTTAAAATGAATTCAAATTAACTTCTTACGATTACTAAATGAACATCTGCAGACAAATATATTTATTATAAGAATCTTCTAACTTGAAGATATAAATTTACAGGTGTCCGACAAAAGAAGGCCACAACTTAGATATAGAGAAATTTTAAATTCCAAAAATGTAAAACAATGTACAATCAATATCACAAAACTAAATTTTCAGATGAATTATAATTTGAAAGACAATACCGCAAAAAGAATTATTGCAATTAACACATTTTTTAAGTTTTACATTCGAAATTATTCACAAAAATAACAAAAAATAAACCACACACATACACTTCCCAAAATTGAATGACATCTCTGTCATAGATAATGCAAATAATATCATTAAAATACGCCACTGCAAAAATAAAAATTAATCAAAAATGAAAGGAATGATTAATTTAACTAATAATCATTCAACAGATAAAGAAAAATCAAATCTCAAAATTGGAAGATGTGTCAGACAAATCACAAATGTCCAATGCTTACGTTTCATTAAATTTAAGGTATTTTATGAAATCAGAAACCCTAGCACAAATGTAAGGATTTTTCAATATTTCAGCTATAGATGTTTCTCTCATTGTTCCCAGAAATCTTGACCTCAAAGTTGACACTCAAAAACCAAATGGAACATTGTGGCTGTTGTTAGTCCACATTTGCATTTACAATTCTTTAAGCCGAATCTGGAGTAGTATGGCGGACATGACCCATGTTCCATTAAAAACTGATTCAAATATCTATCACACGTGCATCTTTTTTATGAAACAGTTGGAAAAATAGAATAAATACATCTACCTGTGTTAATAGTAGACCATCTGCATTGCCAAGCTTTTTGAAGTCCAGAATTAATTAAGTTCTTAAGAGTCCGGAATGATGTCTTAGCAAAGTAATCGATATTTGTCTTCATTGTACCTTTACGTGCAAGTTTATCAGCTAAATAAATAAATACATCGCTCTTTCCAGATTCCAGAAACACATAGCAACCAAAAAATTGTTTTCACCGCTGCCGTGGAATCGAATCACGGATCTCTCGATATCTAGCCGAGCGCGTTACATTTACACCACGGTGGCCAACAATCCATGGTGCTATGTATATTTTTAAGTCAGCTTCTGACTTCATAAATCTGTAAGATGGGCTCAGCTACTGAGACATCTCCATCTGGTTGGCATTAACAACGGCACTGGCCATCAACATGGTGCAGTAGAAAATGGGTCTCATTATACCAGGCAGGGACGCGCCGAGCGAGGGTTCAACGGGTGCCAGATTTCTGGGGCGGCAGGACGTTCCAATCAAATATTTCAATTGATGAATTAATAACAGTGACGTGGGAGAAAATAAGAAACCGTTTTTCAGTGAGAAATGTTAATGCTATGTAGCACGTGTATTTTTTTAGTAAAAATAATTCATTCTATAACTCTACAGAAAACGTCTTGAAACCAGAGAATTATTTTTACTGTTATGTTCAGCAACGGATACAAGAGCAAAGGATTAAAAATTTGTTTTCTAAATGTTTTTTAAATCTTGAAGATTTCAACATTCATGATATGTGTGGCTAGCACTATGACAATTGACAATGGAGCCATTATGAAGGAAAACCACAATGAACTTCAAAAAACATAATTTCTTGGCTTAAAACCCTCGTGCATCTTACGTACTTTGAACGGCTTATACTTTAAATCTGGTCCTAAATAACGACGAAAAAATTCCCTACAGATTGTGAGCATTTTTCAGCATTGTTCAAGAAATATATGCTTTCTTTTCTGAATTACCTTACCGTTGGGAAATTTTAAAGAAAGAGCTTCCAGCGTTGGCCGTAAAACAGTGCTCTGAAACAAGGTGCGAAAATAGGATCGATGCAATAAGGGTAATGAGGACTGGGATACAATTTCGATGCAATCCATGATATATTAGAGTTTTTGGATATAATAGTTAAAGAGACGACTGTCATGTTCAATGTTATACATATAAAACATTTCGCTTGACCATCGGTGGTCCATTCTCTTGACAATTTGTCCAGCCCATTGCCATTTCAGGGAATTTACTCTGATCATGATAAAATTCTTGTCTTCTTCTTATCCACAAGTTCCTCTCTTCTTATCTTTCTTGGTTATATATACATGTGCTCCCTTCCATCGGGAAGCTGTAGTATAATTATCATCGTACATGACAAAACTTTTTTATTTTACCGGTAAAACGGACTTTCAGGTAAATTGACAGAGAGAGAGAGAGAGAGAGAGAGAAAGGAAGCATCATGTGAACTAAAGTTTTACAGATTTCTTTTCCTTCAGTTTTATATCAGACAATTGTGTTTGATGAAAACCTTTAATTTACAGGAAATATAAAATAATGTTGCTAAGATATTTACTTCAGGTAAAAATGAATAAAAATTGAAAAATGCTCTCATACAAGGGGGTGGCAAATATGGGCTAGCACCCAGGTGGAAAACGGCCTTGCCTTACCCCTGATACCAGGTGACTTTCCATCTGTCAAGGGTACATTTCTGATGTTCCTTGGCACATGCAAGGCATTGTTTGCAATGACTGGGCGTCATCATGGGTACCCTCTTTGGTGTCTAGCTATAGAACTCCAAGCAAAGCAAGCTATGGCATATAGTCCATGTATAAATAGATCGAACCGTACTGCTGTTGTATTGGTGAGTGAGCTGGGTGTCTGTTACATGTTGTAGCTGAGATATCAATCGTGACACCCAATACTGACCTCCAGAATCAACTGTGCATGGCTGAACAGTGTGAGCCCTTCTGCTGAATGTCTTTGCATGGTTAACCCAGTCCTTGTACAACTTTTGATAGAGTGTAGAGCAACTAACAAGTGGGGCTGTTTCTGAAACAATGGCACCTGCTGTCCAGGAATGCCAACTATCTGGCTGCAGTCAAATTGGTGTAAGTCACCACATTTCCCCATTACTGGCAAGTGTTTTCTGATTGCATGCAGAGGATAGTTGTTCACATTTTATAGCAGCGATATGTGATATCGATATCATGTGGTGCTTCGTTATCGCTCTGAATATCTAACAGGGTGTTGTTCCTAATACAAATATCCCAGTGTATATTGCTAATGATATTAATGTATACATGTTCAATACCACAGGATTTCGAAGACAATAAATATGACTTATGATTATTTGAGAGAATCAAAGGCCTTTCCGTAATTAATAAAATCCACACATAGCGGAAATTCACATTCATTCACTCTTTTGCTTAGTTATTTCTGTTCATGGGTACAATCGATAATGATATAGTCTTTCCTGAATTATGCTTGTTCTCGTGGTTGAATCATGTGCTGTATTTCCTTCAAGCAATGTTACAATATTGTAGTGAAGATTTTGTAAACAAGTTATATTAGGCTCTTTTGTGTGTAGTTCATAAAATCCCCATATTTATTCTACAGGAGCACTGTAACAGTCATCAAGAATATTTTCTTTGTTATATTTTGAATGAGTAGCTGTATATGTTATGTATGAAACTCAACTTACAAACTCTCAAGAAACAAGCAGTTCATAGTTATACACATTGTACAGTATGTACCAATAAATTGTTTCTCAGTTCATTAAAGGAATACAAATCCTCAGGTTTTTGCGAAAATGTTACGATGTGTGCAGAAAAATGTGTAGTCCAGTAATTCCCCTTTCTATGCTATATTAAATGCACAATACAGCAATTAGAAAATGATACTAATTCTATAAAATAAAAATACTCCCATGAAAAAATCTGCTTTATCATCTGAAATGTTTCAATTGATGAAGACAAGAAAAATAATATGCACCCTCCCACAAAAATTTTGGTTGTGAAACTTTTTGCAGAGTCTTTAAATCAAATTGAAATGACATTAAAGGTACTAGTATATTAGGGCATAATTCTGTGCAGCTTTCTTTTAATACTTTAAAGAAGTGTTGAGAACAACTCTAGCTTCATATTGATAATTCTGTTTTCCAGTTCGATGGTATGCAATGAAGAAATTCTCTTTTTAGAATAAATTTGGTTCTTTTCAAATAATGTATTTTTACAATAAATGTTTTTTGTATCTGTTCAGTATTCATAACTATTATTTACTGTTTTCATTTCACAGCATGTAAATATTTCTTGTTTTTCTTATATGGACCCAAAATACAATATCATACATTGGCGAAGCTTCACTGAACTTCACGATACACTTTTTGGCATCTGTTCAGTATTCATAACTGTTACTCAATGTTTTCATTTCATAGTATGTAAATATTTATTGTTCTTCTTATATGGACTCATTCATAAAAAATATGTGAGGGTGTTGTTACTCTACAGGGTGTCCCAGAACTTCGTGTACAAACTTGGAGGAGAGGTAGAGAACAGCGTTAGGAACCGAATTAAATAGGAAAGCATGGGCGGAAACGTCACCCTCACGTGAGAAAGAGACACAAAGACACAGTAAGGCCACAATACAGAAAGCAGTGTAAAACGCTTTATTACACAACAAAAGAGTACAATGTAGGACTTGCAAGCATCACAGGAACTGTTCGAAATTGCGCCCATTGGCCTGGATGCACGCATGACACCTACGCGACATGGATTGGCGAAGATACCTGGCGTTTCGCGGATTGTAGCAGCAGCGAAGGAGATTCGTGCTACCAGGTCCATTTCAGAATTTACTGGCGTGTCATACATAATGCTCTTCATGGATAATCACGTGATCTGGGAGGCCATTCGACGGAACCGCCACGCCCAATCCACTTGGTTCCAAATGTCCGGTCCAAATGGTCATGTACGCACCTTGCGTAATGAGATGGCACCCCATCATGTTGCAACCACATTCTGTGTCGAACATGTGCGGGGATATCGTGCAACATTTCCGGAAGAACCTCCTGAAGAAAGACGAGATACTTGCGAGCGTCCAGTCGAGGTGGTAAGATGTATGGCTCGACTAAACTGTCTGCCACGATACCCGCCCACACATTAACAGTGAAGCGTTGTTGTGCGGCTCGTGGTTGGCCCACATGTGCGCGTCGTGCATATTGAACACCCCGTCACGTGAAAAGGTTGCTTCATCACTGCTTTCTGTATTGTGGCCTTACTGTGACTTTGTGTCTCTTTCTCATGTGAGGGTGACGTTTCTGCCTATGCTTTCCTATTTAATTCTGGTTCCTAACGCTGTTCTGTAACCTCCCCTCCAAGTTTGTACACGAAGTTCCGGGACACCCTGTATATACAGGGTGCATAGGAAAGTCCCTTTTTTTTGCTGCCCCGGTGGTGCAGTGGTCTAAGGCGTTGGCCTCTGATCATTCGTCCGTAAGGGGTCCGGGTTCGAATCCCGGTCAGGCATGGATGTCGTGTTTGTCTTACGGCACTGGCTCTCTCCCTTCCCTGGAACCAGTGACCCTGAATTAGGGACGGGCGACTGCTTATAGCCCATTGAGTTGCTCACGGTGGTCGTTAAACCTCCAATCAAAAAAAAAAAAAAGAAAGTCCCTTTAGCCTGGAATAACTTGCGAACAGGTTGGTTGGTTCATTGATTTTAATGGCGCAAGGGCCATGGTTGGCCAAAGAGCGCCAAACAAAAGACATCAAAACAAAACTAAATCAATAAAAACGTACACAAGGTTAAAAACAGGCTGATGTGGTAAAAATGAAATATGACAGTGAACAAGTTAAAATCTAGATAAGTTTAAAAAAGTTAATACCTTGTAAAAACGAAAACACTGCTTTCATGTCGCAGGCTTCGCCGATAATAGTTTGCAGCGTAGCTGCTCCTTCGTCCAACAGATGAGAGTGAAAATGACGAAAACGATGATCACAAAACCGAACACAAGTACACAAAACATGAAGGACAGTGAGACGACAGTTGCACGCCTCACACATCGGGACACTCTCGCCACACAGCAAAAAGCGGTGAGTAAAACGACAGTGCCCAATGCGGAGACGTGCAAGAACAACTTCCTCACAACGGTTCCTCCGCAAACTATAGACTTCCATAGTCCGATCTGTGGTTTGATAGAATGCAGCTTATTTGCTGCGCTGCTGAGACCACAGGGACTGCCACTCGTCCAGGAGAAATGTCCGGATCAAAGGTCTAAAATCACGGAAAGACAGTGGCAGCCAAGCTGGCGACATGGAGGAAACAGACCTGGCAGAGAGATCTGCCAGCTCGTTACCCCGGATCCCAACATGGCCAGGAACGGACATCACGGATGACAGGTGAGTCCGTGTCCTCCGGAGAAGATAAAACCAGGATGACGGACTGGGAATCAGAGCAAACCATAGCGCGACGATGCGATCGAGACTGGATGTGGCATAAAGCGAGGTGTACCGCACGCATCTCTGCCGAAAAGACGGTGGATTCAGGCGGAAGCCTCTCAGCATGTGAGGCATCGCCACACACAAAAGCGGATCCAACGACATCCCCGGACTTCGAGCCATCGGTGAACACAGGCACAAAATCCGGGTAGACAGACAGTCTTTCAGCAAAGAGCTGCTGGTACATCAGAGCAGGAGTGGACGACTTTGGCCACACACAAAGAGATAGGTCAGCCGTTGCTTGAACGGGCTGCCAAGGAGGATGGTTGAAAAAGGTGGTCAAACCAATCCTTGGCAAGTTTAGACCAGCATCGCGCACTATGGCAGACATCCGAATCCCGAACGTCGGAACACAGGAGGGGCGGTTGGAAAACAAGCGGACACAGTCCGGTTGGAAGATGGAACCATACAGTGGATGATCAGGAAAAGATTTCAGTTTGGTATAAAACTGAAGAGACAGCTGCTTACGACGGATGCATAACGGCGGCTCATGAGCCTCCGCATACAGGCTATGCACGGGAGAGGTGCGGAAAGCACCAGTACATAGCCGCAATGCCTGGTGATGGACGGGGTCCAAAGGTTTTAAAATCGATGGACGCGCTGAACCGTACGTAATGCATCCGAAGTCTAACTTTGACCGAATGAGAGAGTGGTAAATGCGAAGCAGTGAGCACCTGTCAGCCCCCAAGATGTTCGAGAGAGGATCTTCAGGATACTCAATGACTTCGTGCACTTCACCTTCAAAGACTGGATGTGAGGTCGGAAGGTGAGTGCTCGGTCAAAAGTTAGCCCAAGGAACTTGACTGCTGACACCACAGGGATGGTAGAAAACCCCAGAAGGAGGCTGGGGTCTGGGTGAAGACCCCGTTTGCGGCAAAAATGCACGCAAACGGTCTTCTGCGTCGAGAAGCCAAATCCATTTTGGGAAGCCCAGTGAGAGATCTTGGTAATGGCAGACTGGACTGTCTCTCGATGGTGCGCGTGTTTACGGAGGCGCAAGAGATCTGCAGATCATCCACGTACATGGTTCCACGAACCGTCGGAGGAAGTAGTTGGAAAATATGGTTGACACGAAGGATGAACAACGTAACGGAAAGAATGGAGCCTTGAGGTACACCCTGTTCTTGCGGGTACATCGCAGAAAGGGTCGACCCGACGCGCACACGGAAACTACGGTCCTGGAGAAATCCGGCGATGAAAGATGGTAAGTTTCCCCGCAATCCGCGCTCGTGCAGATCACGGAGAATGCCGTATCTCCAGGTGCGATCGTAAGCTTTCTCCATATCGAAGAACACGGAGACCATGTGCTGACGCTGGACAAACGCTTCCCTGACAGATGTCTCAAGGCGAAGATGATGATCGGTGGTGGAACGAGATTTGCGAAATCCACTCTGATGAGGTGAAAAAATGTGATGAAACTCTAAATAAAAAATGAGACGAAAATTAATGATAAGCTCTAATACTTTGCAAAGGCAGCTCATCATAGCAATTGGCCGGTAGTTCAACGGGTTGGAGGGATCTTTACCAGGTTTGGGAACAGGAACGACAATGGCCGTGCGCCAAGACTCGGGAAAGGCATTCTCTTGCCAAATCCTGTTAAACAGGATTAGCAGACATTCAAGAGAGGACGGAGAAAGGTGCTTCAGCATTTCGTAATGGATGTTATCTGGTCCGGCCGGACCGATTCAGAGCGGTCTTCAGCTCCACGGCAGTCAGCGGGCTGTTATAATCTGCGGAAGAAAACGGTATAAAAGAAATCTTGGATCGTTCAAGCCACGGCTGTAACTGCCGGAACGAAGCAGGGTAATTGCTGCTGCAGGACACTGAAGAAAAAGCGGCGCCCAGACAGTCAGCAATACCCTTAGCGTCAGCAACCGTTCCTCCATCACTCTCAAGAATGGAGATTTCCCCAGATGGGTACTGTCCCCGAATCTTACGGATCCTGTCCCAAACGATCTTAGGGCTGGTAGTGTAGTTAATCCCGGATACATATTGTATCCAGGACTCCCGTTGACTACGCCTACGAAACCAATCGCGCGTAGGACTTGGCTTTCTTGAAAGCAAGTAGGTTCGCGTCGGTGGGGTACCGACGGAACCTACCCCAAGCCCGATGTTGGGCTCGACGAGCTGCCATACAAGCGGAATTCCACCAAGGTCTCGGGCAACGTGGAAGTTTAGTCGACGTCCTGGGGATGGTAAGTTCTGCCGCTTGCACAATACAATCCGTTACCGCCGCAACAGCGTCATTGACTGTTCCTGAGGTCACCATAGCCGGAGTAATAAAGGCCGAAGCCGTGAATGTGTCCCACTTGGCACGATCAATATTCCATCTAGCAGGGCGAGAAGGGTAACGGTACCAGCCACTCGCTAGACGGAGGAAGATGGGAAAGTGATCGCTGCCAAGGGGATCACCAGACACGCTCCAGGACCAGGCAGGATATAATGATGGTGAACTCAGAGACAAATCAATGGCTGAGTACGAGCGGGTGGGTTCATGAAAATACGTGACTGCCCCGGTGTTGTGGAGACAGAGGGACGTGTTGGAGAGAAGGGACTCAACAACACGGCCCCTGGAGTCTCGAGAGGTAGAACCCCACAACGGATTGTGTGCGTTGAAATCCCCTAAGATGAAGAAAGGAGGCGGCAGTTGGTCGACCAAATCTTCCAGATCCGAAAGGCTCACAGCTTCATCTGGTGGTATGTAGATAGAACACACCGTGAACAGAGTGTTTACAGCTAATCTCAGGCCACTGCCTGCAAAGTCGTCCGAAGGGCAACTGCAGTGACAGGAACACCATGAGGAACAACGACGGCCACTCCTCCACAGGCGATAACGCCGTCCTGGTGATCTTTACGGAAAAGGGAATGTCTCCGCAGCGAAGGAGTGTCCGTCGTGCGAAGCGTTGTCTCCTGGAGACACACGCACACAGGTGTGTGCGAAGACAGTAAACCTTTCAAATCATCAATGCGTGATCGCAGACCTCGGCAATTCCACTGAATGAGCGTGGCCATAATGAAAAATGAGATGAAATGGCAGAATGAAGACGGACGACAAGTAAGTCTCCATGTCGTCAGTCACCTCCAATCCATCGGCAGGATCTGGAGGTAACACAGGGCTGTGTTTACCCCCTGTGTTGAGAGGTGTTTTTTGCTTGCTCTGTTTCGGGGAGGATGAACCTGGTTTTACCTTTTCCGACTTCTTCTTTCCAGTACCCTGGACCTGAGTCCCTGTGATGGCCGTAGATGGTTTCGGCATAGAGGGAGGTTTAGGCGACGATGTTGATGTCGTCTTGGATGCAATGTGGCGAGACTTCAGTGCTTCCAGACCAGCAGCGACGATGTCCTCAAAATCATAAGGACACCGCGCTGGGATGGTCACCTCAGTCGGGACCGCCACCGAAGCCTTCTGCACCACAACTGAAGCATAGGACCGCCGGCCTGGTGGTAAAGGGGCGATCCGCCGTCTAGCCTCGGGATATGAGAGATGCTCAGTTGTCTTCAGGCGTTGGATTGCCTGTTCCTCTATCCACTTTGGACACTGCTTAGAAGAAGCAGGATGAGTCCCTTCGCAGTTGACACAATGATCAGACTCTGCAGAGCAATCCGCCAAAGAGTGTTCTGTGGAACCACAGCGGCCACACTTTGCAACATTACGGCAAGACTGCTGGGAGTGACCGTATTGCTGGCACCTGAAACATCGCAAGGGGTTCGGGATGTACGGTCGAACATCAAGCCGTAAATAACCTGCCTTGATGGAAGTAGGCAGGTTTGGGGAGTCAAACGTTAGGATGATGTTACGGGAGGGAATAGATTTCCCATCCCGCCTAAAAAGAATCCGTCGAACCCCAATGACATGCCGTTCACCAAGTTCCTCCAGAAATTCCTCATCGCTGCATTCAAGCAGGTCGCGGGAGTTGACTACACCGCGAGAGGAATTGAGATAACCATGTGGTGAAACCTGAACAGGAACGCCAAGCAAAACGGTCGTTCCCAGCAAGGTGACCCTGTGGCGTGGAGTAGAAGTTTCCACGAGAAGATCCCCGGAAGGGAGCTTCTTCACACTCTTTGGAGAGCCAGCAACGGCTTGCAGAGCCTTGTTGATCCAGAAAGGACTATTGGTACTGAGTGACTGTGAAGAGTCACCAGATTTAATCAACAGAAACAGAGCATTGCAATTAGATGTGACAAGTTTCTTTGTGGAGGAAGGTGCACTTTCCTCCACAGGGCGCTTTAAAGTATTAGCATGGGAAACACTAGGGTTTCCCATGAAGGAGGGAACAGATTCGTCCGCTGACCACCCCATCCACTACCGAGCCCAACGAGTGAGAGCCGGAGGTCCGCAAGCCCAAGAGGACGCAGGACACGGCTCTAGGGATAGTCAGAGGATATAGCAAGTTGGTAGGGCAGACACACGCTCAGCGTGCACCCAGACTTTCCCATGCCCGGAGAACACCCCTTTGGCATGCCCACCCTACCCCCAAACTCACCCAGCCGAACAGAACGACAAGCCGCTAGAAGTCTGGACACCACTCGGCCACAGACTTCCTGACTAGGAGTGGGTTAGCTCCCAGCATCCCGTTTAGGGTGAAGCAGAGGGCAAAGAGGAGTATTGGCATCTGGAGACAACTACAACCCGGCCCCCAGATACCTCAGCCTCCAGCATCCCCTTTTCCACCTGTACGGGTCACCGCACACGGCAAACATGCAGGTAGGTCTAAGCTAACCAGCTCCGGAAAAACACAAAATGTAACATAAAAGGGAAGAGAACGAGGAACAAAACCCGGAACTGGCGCCTCATCACAACCTCAGCAGCCTAAAACTGAGGCGGGTACATGTCACTATATGAACGAAAGACAAAAAAAGCAAAACAATAAGAGAAAATCGGCTCGGGCCGTGGGGACGCCATCCCCCATCAGCTGGATGAACAGCTGTCCCTTCGGTGATGTAATCGTCAAAGCCGCAGAGGCAATAGAAACCGTCACAAGGTTAGCTCGGGCCGTGGGGGCGCCGCTCCCCAAATAACTGGAAAACCAGTTATCCCCGTGCGGGGCTTGCGAACAGGAGGAGGTACAGTTATGCAAATGAGAATGGTATAGTAAAGCGTCTACGCCCGATCGAATGCAACCAATAGCAGCGCCCCTAGTGGCGAAATGCGGAAGTTAGCCATTGTGAATCGAAAATGAAAAGAGATAGAGCAAAATTTCCACTTACAAAGTTGTAGAGCATCAATTAAATAGTACAAAACGACATTTGTTTCACACGGAATGCAGATTGTGACGTTGTACCATACCTACGATATAAAAACCAGTAGCAAGATATACCCTGATCAGAAGTTTAGGTCTATGTACGCTGTGTGAGAATAGTGAGTTTGGATTTCTGGGGTTACGTAAAAAATCAGGTGTATGCAACAGCGCCTACAAGTCTGCTGGATCTACGTGGTCGTGTTACAGATGCTTGCAATGCTGTGACACCTTCCATGCTGAGGAATGTGCATGCAGAGTTACTTTCACGAATACAAATGTGCATCGTGGGCAATGGCAAACTCTTCGAACATACTCGACATGAACTTTTTATCACTGTGCGCCAGTTTGCCTTTTTTGTTTTTGTCTTGTCTGATGTCATCAAACTGTATTGACATAAGTGCACATTTATGCAATAAATTCCGTGTATTTGCTCATACCTATGCCTGTTCCCTTGAAACGTTCACACAAAAGGTCGCGCATCGATTTCGGACATTGTGGGGTATTCAGGTGACAATTTATCTCATCCGTGTGAAACAAATGTCGTTTTGTACTCATTAATTGATGCTCTACAGCTTTGTAATTGGAAATTTTGCTCTATCTCTTCTCGTTTTGCAATGGATAACTTCCGCATTTCCCCACTAGGAGCGCTGCTGTCGGTTGCATTAGATCGGGCGTAGTGGCTTTACTATAACGTTATCTCACTTGCATAACTGTCACTCTCTCCGTTCGCAAGTTATTCCAGGCTAAAGGGACTTTCCTATGCACCCTGTATATATCATATATGCATCCAATATTTTTTGTGGTTATGTATGTCTCTCTCTTAACATTTATTATTTTTTTTATTTCTTTTTATCTTACTCATTGTTTGAGATGATATCAAAAACAGCTGCATAGTAAAGGTAATTGCCTGTGTTAGCTCAGGGAATTGTTTTTATAAACTGTTATGTGATACAAGTCATCCCATGATGGGAGTATGGTTTCACATCTGCATTGAGCTGGCCAGACTCAACAAATCGTGTACACATCCGTATGTAAAAATAGGCTGTGTATAGGTGTCAGCAGGATTTTGGCCTTTCATAAATGCTTCAGCTAAGTAAATAAAGTTATTAAATGGTTCTTGTTTAAATAAAGTGATAAGTCATTTACTCTCGGCAGTTCAGTGAGCAAAAGTTTTCACCCTGCTAGTTAAAGATTAATATGATTTAGTCAGAAAGTTCTTGATGAGGTCATATAGGACTGTACTGGGCTGAGTATTCAATCATTGTGTCTTTGCTTCCATGCATTGTAATAATTTATATCCTGGATGTGTTTACATTAATATTTCAGCACAGCCCATAAGGCTGATTTATGTTTGTCTGTAGGTCAGAGTGCTAGGATATTTTTAATCCTTATTTCCTGTAATGTGTGTGATTTAATTGGTTCCAGTTTGGTAAATCCACCATTCAGAGAAAATCATCTCCCTCTGTTGGGGTAATTTTACATAGAGCAGAAATTTTGTGGCATTTAATTGATTTATTTGTAATAAATCAATAGGTTTGGTTCTGTTATAAGAAAAAGTATCAATGTAAAAGGAAAATGTATTACTTGTGTCAAATGTCATGTTCTGAAAACCTCCTATGCCAAACTGAATAGTGAACATTTGTCATTTTGAATTTTGAACTTTTGAAAATCTTAGTGAAGTGATTTTCCTTTTATTTAGAATACCATATCAGATATTGATTTTTGGGGATTAGCTAAATTGTTTTAAACTCAGCTGTAGGCCTTATGGCTTGTGAAATTTCCAATATTGTTATTTAGTGTCATGAAACCAAAATTCAAGCTTTTCAAAATGTGGTTTGTCAATTCTGCTTTGGTTGCAGAAAAACATAATTGTGCTCTGAGTAATCAGTAATTACTTTGCTGTTGTGTTTTTAACTCTCTTCCTGGTGGTGTGGTGATTAAATAAAAACAGAAAGTAGTCTTTTAAAAATTTTCTCTGTGAGTTTGGTTGTTTTAATGTGTATGCATTATGCATATTACACTGCTGGACAATTGCTAAGGACGGATAATAAACGCCTTATAGCGCATAAAAAAGTAAGTGTGGTTGGATGCCAAGTGAAATAAAATAATGTCAGAATGCCAGGACATTACAAGAAAGACAATTTATTGTGCTCTGAAATCCAGAAGGCTTTGGAACGTGTTCAAGGGACAGACAGGCCATTTTGTGCAGAATACGTAAACGTGAAAAAATGCAATTACCGTCCGCAGGCGTTCCGGCGTAAGATGTCAATACGGGATATGGCCGCCATGGAGGGTGATGCAAGATTCCACACGTCGTGTAAAAGGAAAATGCACAACATTACCAAGCACAACATTACCAAGCAGCTGTTGGGGTAATTTATCCCATTCCTTTGTCAGTGCACGGATGAGGGTGTCCTTGTTTATTGGAGGGCATTGGCATCCAGCAAGACGCCTCCCCAAAGCATCCCACACATTTTCAATGGGATTTAGATCTGGAGAACGTGCTGGCCATACGAGGCGTTGAATATCCTCGCTCTCAAGACACTCCTGGACAGCGACTGTTCGATGACATATTGCGTTGTCGTCCATGAAATTGAATTTATCACCGACAGCACCACGGAACATGCGAACATGAGATAGCAGACCATCTTTAATGTATCGTTGGCCAGTCATAGTCCCAGTTGGAAGCACATAGAGGGACGTACGGCCATTGATCATGATGCCAGCCCGTACCATGACACTACATGTCGGATATCGGTCCCTTTCCTGTATGTTTGCTGGTCAATATGCAGCACCACTATCACGCCAGATCAGTTATTGTCGACAATCAGACGATATACTGTATCTACTCTCATCTGAGAAGAGGACAGCAGACCAGTCATTATCAGTCCAATTGCGATGTTGATGGCACCATTGCAAACGGGCGGTACAGTGACGTCTGGACAATGGGATACACACAACAGGACGGCGGGCGTATAGTCCTCCTTCATGCAAACGTCTGGCGACAGTTTTTCAGGAGATCTTGCCAGTAGCAGCCATAAACTGATTTGCTACCTCACTAGCTGTGCTTTGCCGGTGTCTTTTTGTTGATAGCACTATGTACCGATCTTCTGCAGGTGTCGTACTGCGAACACGACCTCCCCCGTGATGTTTGCTACACTCTCCATTTGTTTGAAATAATTTCCAAAGCCTTGAAAGAACACTGTGGCTGACGTCGAACTCCCTGGCAACATCTGTTATTTTTCGCCCTTCTTCAATCTTGCCAATAATACGGCCACGCGTAAAATCATCTAGGTAATGTCGGGAAGACATACTGAAAATTGCAAGTTCGTCAATTGAATCTTTCCCTTTCAACTTTGCGTTTGAACAACAACGGTCAATACGCTTCAAATCCTTTATATCTCTTATCAGCGCTATGACGTCACGAACAAGTTCGGCAATCCAAAATTTGCATACGCACAACAAGTCTTACTGTATCCCGCATTTATGCTAATTTCCACATTTTCCTGCCTTCCATTTTATGGTTGCTATCGTTGCTATTGTCATCCGTCCTTAGCAATTGTCCGGCAGTGTATAAGTTGAGTTATAGTGATTATCCACCAGAGCCAGACTGTGGCTAGAATCCAAAACCTGGATTTTTGTTGTTGTTGTTACACAACAGCCATTCATATTTTGAACAGAACAAAGTCACATTCTAAACAACTTGAAGTTCTAAACCTGAGAAGTTCGTTATATTTCATATGCGTAGGCCAAGGGGTGGTCCTCGGGTCAGGACCTCCCCCCTCCTTGGAGGGGAGATTTAGTATGAATTTAAGGTGATATATATGTATATATGGGGCTTCATCAATGAACCAAACCCATGGAACCCTGTCCCCCAAGAAATTTCTGGCTATGCCACTGTTATATTTTTACACAAATACTGCTTACTTTTGCATGTGACACCTATGTAACATTTTATTTTTTACTTTGGATTTTGAGCACAATGTCCATGTAATTAATACTGTCTTTATAACACTGTTTACATTTTCACACAAATACCGAAACAAATATTATGTATCAAATGGTAACAATAACTTTTCACCCTACAAGTGTTTTTAAAAATTTGTTTGTGCTAAAGTGAATCTAAATATTAAAGTGGTTAAACACCAATTTTATTTTTAATATTATAAGCATATTAAATACAGGGTATCTTTTTATGTGGATATAATAAAACTAGTGTGAAAGTGTTATGGTTATAAAATGGCTGCTATTGTGACTTGCTGTCTGAGGTTTAGTAGGCCTAGGTGGTGATCTGTCACTATCATCATGGGATGTCTACTGCAGACTGACACTTTCGTTACAGCCTTTCAATCATTATTATTATTAATTTGTTCACAGGATTGCAGATTCATTTTCTGTAGCCACTCTGAGAGATCATCTCAAAAGACATGGAAGCACATTCTCAAAACACTATTCAGTGCTGCTACAACTCAATGCTGTGACGAAAAGTTGCATCAGCACAACTTCAGGTCACAGGGTTGAATTGTAGCAGCACTGAATAGGGTGCTACAAAGTCAAAATCGAATGCTAGAACTCAAAATTGTAGGCAGAATATCGGATGATACCAATTTTTCTCAAAAGTGTTGGAAGGAAAAGATCAAAGCAACTTCTTACTGTAATTTTCTGCTGCAATCTATTGAGAATGTTTTAATTGTTGGCAAATCAGCTAAGCCTTGCTGCTTGAAAAATGCAAACTCACTGCCATGGGAGTACACATCAAGCAAAACAGCCTGGATGACAAGTATTAATGATGGGCTTGTCAAGTTTATTGCATAAATGAAAAGAGGAAAAAAATATCTACTCTTGTCATCGATATTTGTACACCTCACAATGAGCCCCCAACTTTAGACTGCATTCGTGTTGAATATTTTCCACCAAACTGCACTGCTGTTTTGCAGCCTTTAGATCAAGGTTTCATAAGAACTGTGCAAACTCACTATTGAAGCCTGTTAATGAAGCAAATTCTTCATGGGATTGAAAGAACTGACCAGAGACAATGGATATAATTAAACGAGAATGGAGCGAAGTTAGCCAAAGAACTATGATCAGCTGTTGGAAACATGCTGCACTGATTGATTCCACAACCAAAAGAATTCAGAAGAAAAAGGTTTGGACGTGGCAACATCCATCGAACTTGAAACATTGGGGAACTCAATTGCAGAGTCTACTTCGGGCCCCTAATGGTGTAAAGCTCGAAGATTTTTTGTTGGTAGATGATTGTTTACTTACCTCTTATGAACTGACCGATGCCGACATAATTCAGTCACTTTCGGACAAACAAAATAACGGAGCTGATCAGGAAAGCAGTGACGACAAAGATGTCACGACTCTGTTGCCAAACATCAAAGCATCGTAGGCACTTTCATGCTTTGAAAAAGTGCGTCATTTTGTTTTCTACCAGATAATGTTTCTGAGGATATTTTTTCAAGTATTCATCCCCTGCAAAACTTTTTGATTTTCAAAGCCACAAAAGGACTTGTACAAAAAATAAAAAAATTACAGAATTTGTGGGAACGGAGCAGGTGTAAATATGTACACGTATAAGATCACAGCCTCTCCTTGACAAATGTCAACCCCGCCTTCTCGTGGTACATCCTGTTCCCACTAAAGGGGCTCTGACGACCGCCAATAGCGGTATAACTATACCATCGGGATTAGAGGAAATTCTATCACACACTCACCAACCCGCTTGGCCAGCGTGGTGAGTTATGGCCAAACCCCTCCAAAATGATTCCACAACTTAAATCTTGGCCCTCAGTCTCCGGCAGCTGGAATGTACCTGGCCAAGGCAGCGGCCAGTGCGACATGAAGGCAGAGGGTGCGAAGAATCCCCGGAGGACCGGACTAGGCTGCCATCTGATGCTGACCTTGGCTACGTACAACGGACGCTCCCTATCTTCTGATTCAAGGCTTCTTGAATTGAAAGAGGAACTACAAAGGATCAAGTGGGACATCGTGGGGCTAAGTGAGGTAAGGAGAAAAGGAGAAGATCTCATCGAACTGAAAAGTGGACATCTCTTCTACTATCGTGGGACAGATACTGGTAGAACTAGTGGTGTTGGATTTATAATAAACAAGAAACTGAAGGATAAAGTTGTAGAAGTTGAAAGTTCCTCTGACAGAGCTGCACGACTTGTTATCCAACTCTCGAAAAGATACCAGGCTCAGATTATTCAAACTTATGCACCCACCACAAGTCATCCTGAAGAAGAAATTGAAGAATTTTATAAGGAAATTTGTCATCTAAATAATAAAGGTAAGCAGCACTTGAAAATAATTATGGGAGATTTCAATGCAAAAATAGGGCAACGGCAACAGAATGAAACTTCAGTAGGTAAATTCGGTCACGGCAACAGAAACCAGCGTGGAAATACTCTCGTTGAGTTTGCAGAGGCAGAAGGGTTTTTCATCTTGAACTCCTTCTTCAAGAAAAAGCCACACAGGAAATGGACATGGAGACATCCAAATGGGACGACAAGAGAAATTGATTTTATTATGTGTAACAAAAAATTCGTCATAGAAGACTGCAGTGTGCTAAACAAGTTCAACACAGGTAGTGACCATAGATTGGTGAAATGTAAGATGCACCTCAACACCAAACTTGAACGTGGCAAGCTCATAAGACAAACAAAATCTATTGACATAACCAACCTTAAAAAACACCATAATACCTTCAAGTTGGAACTGAAGAACAGGTTCTCTGCTTTAGAAGGCCTAACACCGGAAGAAGTGGACATCTCTGAAGTTAACAGAAAAGTAACCAAAGCTCTTATGGAAACAGCAACAAAATTAGCTGGGTCTAAGAACAAGTTGCATGTAAACAAATTATCAGGAAAAACGAAAATGTTGATGCAAAAAAGAAGAGAGATGAGGACAACTAAAGAAGATGTGACTTCCAAAGTGGAATATATAGAGCTATGCAAGACAGTAAGAAAAAGTATCACTGAAGACGTAAGAAAATTCAACTGTGAACTAGTGAGGAAAGCAATTGAAAACAACCAAAGCCTAAAGATAGCAAAGGGACATCTCAGTAAGGGAAGAAAACAGATTATGGCACTGAGAAAAGAAGATGGTTCTGTAACAAGAAATAGAGGCAGAAATTTTGACAAGAGTGAAAGATTTCTACTCCAAATTATATGAAAGGGATGATACATGCACTCCAGACATCATGAAAGATACCAGTACCAGAGTTCCTCCAGTCCTTCCAGCAGAAGTTGCACATGCAATCAAGAACATGAAGCGGGGAAAAGCTCCAGGAGAAGATGGAATTACTGTAGACATCATACAAGAAGCAAGTGGAGAAATCGAAACAGTACTCGCCCAAATTTTCACTCGATGCCTTAATGAAGGAAAGATTCCTGAGGATTGGAACACCGCTACAATGATCCTGCTACATAAGAAAGGTGACATTGAGGATCTCGGAAACTACAGACCTATCAGCCTCCTATCAGTAGTTTATAAAATCTTCACTAAAGTTCTTTCACACCGCTTGAAGGTAACACTGGACATGGCTCAACCGAGAGAACAAGCTGGATTCAGGAGTGGCTACAGCACAATAGATCATATCCACGTACTGAGAGAACTAATTGAAAGAGCGAGGGAATATGAACTTCCATTGTGCATGGCTTTTATCGATTATGAAAAAGCCTTTGATTCGGTGAAACCATCAGCAGTTACAATGGCTCTGAAAACCTGCGGTATTGAAGATGCATACATTAATATTATTAATAACATCTATGAAAATGCAAGTGCAAAGATTCGGCTGTTTGAAAATACAACACACATAAAAATTGGAAAGGGAGTGAGACAAGGTGACACCATATCTCCGAAGCTCTTTAATGCCACATTGGAGGGTGTTTTTCAGTCACTGAGCTGGGAAAACAAAGGGATAAATATTAATGGAGATTATCTAACCCACCTTCGTTTTGCTGATGACGTAGTCATTTTTGCAACAACCCCATCAGAGCTGCAGAGTATGATCCAGGAACTTGCTGACAAGAGTAAAGAAGTGGGATTAAAAATGAACTTTCAGAAAACAAAAGTTATGTTCAATGCTTTTACAAGAAATGAAGATTTATCGATTGATGGAGAAAAGCTGGAGATAACAGACACGTACGTTTATCTTGGACAGCAGATATCAAGTGAGGCTCACATTGATGAAGAAATTAATCGGCGTACAAAACTTGCCTGGAGAGCTTTTGGAAGAAACGGCATAATTTTCAAGAGCAATATGTCATTATGTCTTAAAAGAAAAGTGTTTGATCAATGCATCCTTCCAGTGCTTACGTATGGTGCAGAGACGTGGACCTTAACTAAAAGAGACATACAAAGGCTGCAGACAACTCAAAGAAGCATGGAGAGGTGCATGCTTGGTGTAACCAGGAGAGATAAGAAGAGGAACTTGTGGATCCGAAAAATGACAAGAGTGGAAGACATCATGATCAGAGTTAAATCCCTGAAATGGCAATGGGCTGGACATACTGCCAGAAGGACAGATCATCGATGGACAGCCGAAATTTTAGATTGGATTCCAAGGGACAGGAAAAGACCCAGAAGAAGACCACATGGGAGATGGGTGGATGAAATTCGAAAGTATGCAGGGGTGACATGGAGGAGACTGGCACAAGACAGACCATTGTGGAGGAAACTTGGGGAGACCTTCGTCCAGCCGTGGATTGATAATGGTTGATGATGATGATGATGACATACAAGCAAAGGTTTACTAACATCGGTTCAAATGGTTATGATCTAACAACCTGATCACTATGTCGCCTATATAATGAACTAGCAGGGGTATTACACGGGTAAATATTCATGGAATCGCCAAGTTCAGCAGATGAAATTTTATGAATGAAAAATATATTACTGTAATTTTTCAGTAAATACCAAATTTGGTGGTTCTAAATTGCAAACTGTAGAACTTTTTTTTTTTATACCAAATTTGATGGTTCTAAATTGCAAACTGTGGAACTTTTTTTCGAAAATTTTGTATGGGGGCTGCTTGACCCCCCGGGCTCCGACCCCTTCCAAAAACCATCTACAATCTAAGTCAGAGTACCATGAGATAGTATACCAAATTTGGTGGTTTTAAATTGAAAACTGTAAAAATTTTATCTAAAATAACGAACATTTTGTATGGGATTTTCTCTGATCCCCTCCAAAAACCCTTTTATGGTCTAAGTTGGAGTACCATGAGATAGTATACCAAGTTTGGTGATTCTAAGTTGAAAACTGTAGATTTTTATAGCAGACAAACATACAAACTTTCACTTATATACATATATAGATTGTGACGAGAAATCATAAGATCCCGCCATTCTTCTGTTGCTTATGTTTTCTAACAAAGCCGTTAAAAATCCTGATGTCGGTACCACACAGCAATATAATTATTTTTGGGCGTCCAACTGAGAGCAAGTAATACAAACAATAAAATATGAACCAAATATAAATTAATTCTTAAAAGTGTGGATAAAATAGCTAGTTACCTTTCGTCATAGCCAAAAAAGAACTACTGACCAACAAAAGGTAACTAGCTATTTTATCCTCAATTTTAAGAGTTAATTTGTATTTGGTTCATATTTTATTGTTTGTATTACTTGCTCTCAGTTGGACGCCCAATGAATAATTATATTGCTGTGGGGTCTGGACATCGGCCTTGTTAAAAAACGTGAGGAACAGAAGAATGGCGAGATTTTACGATTTCTCGTCATAATTCAAGCAGATGTTTGCTTCGCAGGATTTTTAGGTATTTCTGTTTGTTTTTATAAGCATATCTGAAAGTGGAAAATTTTTAAGCTAACATTTAATGTGAAATTTTCTAAATTTGTTGTTAGAACAAACGAAATCTCGTTATTAAGAAATTTTGTCATAACGAACCACACTCGGCCGTCCAGTCAAATTTGTTCTAACAGGAATTTACTGTTTTTCAATTTGAAATAAAAATAGGAAGGAGGCTCAAAATAATTAAGAATTTTATAAATCCAGCATCTTCTCACAAGTTACGATGCAAAATTAGAAATGTTTACGATGAAAGAATGCAATTTGGCCAACACAAAATGCATTGAAATAGCCTTGAAAACCACCAGCTTTCCCACACTTTAAATATTGGGCTATGAACCTCATAAAAACAAAAGCTTAATTAAAGAGAAATTTTATATCCAGAAAAACAGTTCCAATAATGAACCTTCAAAAATTATAAATAGCATTTCCAACAACTTAATTAAAAAATAGTAGATTTACAAAATACATAAGGAAAAGATTTTAATTTAATAGCTGGCAACTGCAAGAGGAACCTGGCAATAAAATTTTAAACGAAGGGTCATTCCATGTCAAATCACCCAGCATTTTCATGAGATGTCCCCCACCCATCTTAGATTTTTATGAAAATTGGTACAAAGTATTGTACTGGCGAGAAATGAAACCTGTTAAAATTTTAGGTCATTTGGTATGGTAGATCTTGAGTAATGCCACTTTAAAAATTAGGCAGCTCTGCCTTTAAAGTTTCTGCACTGTGAGTTTTCACAACTACACTGTAGGACAAAAAAATTCATAACTTCACAACTAACTGTTGCAGCCACATAATTTTTTTCTTAAATGATCTGCATGATCCATACATTTGGGAGCAACTTGTTTGTGCGCATTTTTAGAATTAAAAGAACACTTTTGTGTTTAATTTAATGACAAAAGACACGGAAAAATGAAGACACATTTTTATTATACAAATTTTTTTTTTCAAAATGAGCCCCCACTTTAAATTTGCTAAAAATATTTTCATGTGTGCATTATAACATAACCTTTCAGCAGGAGAAAAAAATACTTTGGGCAATTCGCAATTTTGGAGAGGGAAAAAATATATCAAAAATGGCGTGTTTTATATGTATATGGAACATTCCGACATGATATTAACATTTTTAATTAAGTGGTTGCTTGATCATTTATACATGCCCCCCCACATATTTATTTTAACCCTATTGGAGAGTAGCTCAAAACAATTTTTATTTTATATTTATGTGCTACCATCTTGGATATACATTCATTTTTCTTTTCTGCGGCACGCCGAAATAGGGCCGCAAAATAGTTTTGAAAAAAGGAAATTGCTTTCCTCTTATTGTAGATTGAAAGTTTTGGTTTTCACTACCTTAAAGAGAACATTTTAGGCTTACAGAAATTATAGAAAATATTTTTTTAACCTTGCTTAAAATGGCATTGAAATCTGCAATACTTGCAAGCATAAATCAGCATTTTTGATGGACTGTTTAGGTGATTGGGGTTGGAACCCAAGTTGAAAATTTGTGTGTGTAATAACTATGGCTAGTAGTTTTTAGCTATGAAGAACTTAAGTCTGGGAGAACACACACATGCTCGCACACACACACACATGCATTTCAGATCATCAGCAAATAAAATAATTTATTTTGAATCTTCAGATTTTTTTAGTAAGTACATACATAGTACATAAACTCAACAAGGAGAAATATTCTATTTTCATATTAAATGTGCAATCAAATAAAAGTTATTTAGCGTGTTAAATGTAAAGTTGTAATAAGGTGCAGGAATTTTCTTTAGTTAGTGAATCCAGCGCATGTAAATACTTTTAAGAAAATGATGAAAAAAAAAGTCCAACCTAATTTTTAATTTTTTTTTGTGTCGCTCAGAAATGCTTGCCAGTACTAATGAATGTTGACCCAACTCCCCCCCCTCCAATCATTCCTCCTTACAGGACTTCAAAATAAAAAATAAAGTTCTATCCTCACTTGCTATCTCTGTTTCTGCCTCATACTAAAATTTCTAGTCATTGTGGATGTTTCTACTTCCTTCAGTTTAGGAAAAAGGTTGTGCACCACAGACCGGTGGGAAATATTGAATATTTCACTAAAGGTTGTTCTGCACAATATAAAAACTGCAAGAATTTTCTGAACTTGTGCTATCATTAACAGGATTTTTTTTTTTTCAGATTGGTAGGGAAGTGGTCATTTTTTGCAACAAGCCATGGCAAGTTACCATGTGATGGTATTGGTGCAGATTGTAAAAAGGCTAACAATAAAAGCCAGTTTGCAGTGACATCTGCTGCAACAATATGTAACTTCTGCAAAGATAATATAAAATAAATTACATTTTCCTTTGTGTGTGCAGAAGAGATGAACAAAGTGAGTAATAATCAGCTTAGTCCCCGTTTTGAGAAAGCAAAAACTCTTCCTGGTGCACGCACAATGTATCACTTTACACCACTTCCCAATTTCAGAATTGGTGCTAAGAGGTTAAGTTCTGATAAATATTACAGTATTATTTCCGAAATCAGCGAAACCAATTTTCAAGAGGAGTTACAGTTACATGCTAACTGATGCATAGCATGTGTATATGATTCCTGTTGGCATGTGGGATTTGTTGAAAAGATTAACTATGATGAAGGTGATGTGATTGTTCGATTCATGCACCCACATGGGCCTTCATCTTTTTATTGGCCTAATAATGATTGTGAAGTACCTCTGACACACATATTATATTTAATTGAGGTAAACACTGCAACAAGAAGAACATACAACCTATCCAAACAGGCTGAAGACCTGGTTCAGTCAAAGTTTTCTTTCATATGAAAATCAGTAACTGTGTTTAATTTCAGTTCAAACTGATAGAGAAAAGAATTCAATTATCTCTTATGTAACCAAGGAAAAGTTCATTTTTAAATCATACATAAACGTATCATTCAATGTCAAAATAATTCATAAAATGGTTTGTTTCATTAGTTTATATTTTTATTAAAATTAGTAAGAAATTTAGAGACAATCCTTGCAGTTGCTTGTATTCTTAAAAAAAAAAAAGAAAGAAAGAAAAGGAACAGCTTGGGATAGCATAGGTGGCCCTGTCGGTCGCATTTTTTGTAATTGGTGATTATTTTTAAGCACTGCTTTGCAGGCTAGCGCTTTGATCAGTTACAAATTGAAATTGTACTCAAAATAGTATAACTATACTAAAAATCCGAAAATTCTTAGCGTAGAATAGAAATACAAGTTTCCAAGCTTTCGCACATCAACCAGATGGCTTTCTCAAGGAAGGTAGACAGTTAGCTGTCTACCTGCCTTGTTTCTATTCTACGCCAAGAATTTTCGTATAGTTATACTATTTTGAGTATAATTTGGTGTACAGTTCCTACTTATTGAAATTGGTCGAAATATTAAATTCAACAGCAACAAATATAGTGAGTTGCAAGAGCACTCACAGATGTGAGGCTATACATCTGGACAAGTGTTGCTGCTGAAGTTTGTGAATTGCAAACTGTACAATATGCTCTGGTAAGTTTGTTTTTTTATTTTGTTCTTTATTTACCTTATGTATAAACTGTACTTATAGTATTTGGCAGTTAAAGGTGCTTAAAATATAATTCCATAAGACTTAAAAAATATTTTGAAAACAGAAATAAGCAAAAATATTTCTGTGCATTTCTGAGTGCTGAAATGAATCACAGCCTGTAACTTCTAACCAGGTTGAACCACAAAATGAAACGCACAGGTTTTGTTGAGTACCAGTAAGGGTATCCTTGGTGGAAAAAAAAATATCTGGTCCCTCTTTTGAGATATGTAACCTTGAAATCTGCAAAAATTTGAAAATTTTACAACTTTAAGTGGGGAAGGGGGTGGGTTGGAGACCAAACCCACACTTAAGTTTTCCATAACGAAAAACTCTATTAGCCATAGTTACTGTATAAAAATTCCCAACTTGGGGTTCCAACTCCCAGTCATCTTAACAGTCCATCAAAAATGGTGATTTATGCTTGCGAGTATTGTAGATTTCAACGCCATTTTAAACAAGGTTAAAAAAATATTTTCTCTCATTTCTATACAATTTCTGTAAGCCTAAAATGTCCTCTTTAAGGTAGTGAAAAACAAATCTTTCGATTTTACGAAAGGAGGAAAGCAATTGCCTTTTTCTAAACCATTGTGAGGCCCTATTTCGGTGTGCCGCAGAAAAGAAAAATGAACGTATATCCAAGATGGTGGCACATAAATATAAAATAAAAATTGTTTTGAGCTATTCACTGATAGGGTTAAACTATTGGGAGAAAAGGTGTATAAAATGGTTAAGCAACCACTTATTAATTAAAAAAATCGGTATGTCGGAATGTTCTACATATAAAAGTTGCCATTTTTTATAAAAAAAATTTCCTTGCAAAAATTGTGAATTGCCCAAAGTATTTTTTTTCTGCTGCTGAAAGGTTGCATTATAATACACACATGAAAATATTTTTAGCAAATTTGAAGTGGGGGCTCATTTAAAAAAAAAGTGTTTTGTTTAATAAAAAGTGTCGTCATTTTTCCATGTCTTTTGTCATTAAATTAAACAAAAAAGTGTTTTTTCAATTCTAAAAATGTGCAGAAACAAGTTGTTCCCAAATGCATGGATCATGCAGATCATTTAAGAAAAAAATTATGTGGCTGCAACAGTTAGTTGTGAAGTTATGAATGTTTTTGTCCTACAGTGTAGTTGTGAAAACCCATAGTGCAAAAACTTTAAAGGCAGAGCTACCCAATTTTCAAAGTCTACCATACCGACTGACCTAAAATTTTAACAGGTTTCATATCACACCAGTAAAATACTTTGTACCAATTTTCACAAAAATCTGAGATGGGTGGGTGACATGCTTTGGGTGATCCGACATTGGATGACCCCAAAACGAAACTTTTGATATAGTTCCTACACATTGAGAACAGGCCTTGATAAAATCTAGAGGCCAGAAATGTTTGTAAAAACAAAAGAACTCAGAATATGTCAAAAATAATTGAACGTTCTTCAAGTTAAAATAGAATTAAGGATATTCAGTAAGCATTTTAATTACAGTAAATTAAAATTTGTTTAA
Source organism: Macrothele yani (assembly GCA_039090855.1). NCBI lineage: Eukaryota > Metazoa > Arthropoda > Arachnida > Araneae > Macrothelidae > Macrothele > Macrothele yani. Next base: position 162,703,893 of record CM077009.1, read on the forward strand.
TCCACAAGTAAAAACTATCTGCAAAATCTGCTAATAATTTGGAAACTATCCGCGTACAGCTTACGTGTACATTATGCTGCTTTGGTTAACTCCTTTTCTGAAATATGTATTTTATTAAAAGTAAAAACAACAATGAAAACACCATTTGCAGCTGGTGATTCATGAATACAATGCATTAAATTCTTTCACAGATCAAAACATTTATTATAACAGTCATATCGCGTAAGTACACATACATGAGCATTTTTACTTGTGGAGCCAGACTCCCCCATTCCGAATTTCTGGGTGAGACGCTGTGTTCACGTATAAAAACTTGCATTATATGTACTATGTAATGTATTGTAACCATAAAAATCACGAATGGAGGTCATTGAAAACTACAATATCAGGAATAAAAGCCATGAAAGAACATAATAGTGATATGCTGATAAAACGTGCAGTGGCATCCATATGAGTACTTTTAGGGTGGGGGGACTAAGAAAAATTCTTACCTCCTTCAAGGATGTCAAAAATTTTAGTAAATGTACAAGATACTAAAATACAAAAAAAATAATTGATACTTAAACATATAAAACGAGCAAAACACACAGTCACATATGGTAAAAGGTTCTTTTAGTGGTAGCTTTTGGTCATCCTTTAAACCAGGGGTGCACAACCTTTTTATAAGTGGGGGCCAAGTTTATTTTTACATAATAAGTGGCGGGCCGCAAGTTACCTTTTCACATAGGCACTTGCCAAACCCTACCGCTAAAGCTAATTTTACTATTATCCGAATAACCTATTTTACCAGCAGACAAAAAATGTGTTTCAATACCATTTTTGTGTCCTCTAAATGGTTTAAATCCATTTTTGAAGTTTTTTGGCAAATTGCGTTATTAAGTTATCAAATTACTGATTTACAATCAACTTACTCCTAATTGGAAAAGGTTTAGGGGTATATAAAATAAAATAATACTATCACAAGGTTGTAAAATTTTTATTTTTACAAAAAACAGAATTCTTAACATCAAAGTATATAAAAAATTAAAATCAGTATATCGTCAAACTGACCATCAAATCAAGTAGTAGCCTAATGCTCCTAATGAGATGCTTGGCATTGTTTATTTTTCAATAGTCTGTCAATATCAGGTTCAATGTTAGAGATGGTAATGCGCAAGTTTCCCTCCAATAGTGTATCACTTAAACGGGAACGACACTTTGACTTTATTTGTTTCATCAAAGAAAACGATTGCTCGCATAAGTAGGTACTTCCAAACAACGTTGCCGTTTTTAAAGCATGATCTTTGAGCAATTTCATTTCTTTCGGTAAGTAATTTTTGTAAAATTCTAGGAGAGAAACTTCAGAGTATTTTGTTTTTAACTCATTGTTACACTGAAGATCAATTAATTCCATCTGGAAATCTAGTGGCACTGACGCAACGTCAGTAGTGAATGGTAGAGGAAACATATCAAACAAAACCTCAAATTTTCTTATATCTTCAAATCGTCTTTTAAACTCATTGTGAAGGACCACTACAAGAGATGCATATTTAGCCACATTTACATGGAATTCGGGATGTAAGGTCAGGTGATGCGTAACATCACAGCCTCTCCTTGACAAATGTCAACCCCGCCTTCTCGTGGTGCATCCTGTTCCCACTAAAGGGGCTCTGACGACCGCCAATAGCGGTATAACTATACCATCGGGATTAGAGGAAATTCTATCCCACACTCACCAACCCGCTTGGCCAGCGTGGTGAGTTATGGCCAAACCCCTCCAAAATGATTCCACAACTTAAATCTTGGCCCTCAGTCTCCGGCAGCTGGAATGTACCTGGCCAAGGCAGCGGCCAGTGCGACATGAAGGCAGAGGGTGCTAAGAATCCCCGGAGGACCGGACTAGGCTGCCATCTGATGCTGACCTTGGCTACGTACAATGGACGCTCCCTATCTTCTGATTCAAGGCTTCTTGAATTGGAAGAGGAACTACAAAGGATCAAGTGGGACATCGTGGGGCTAAGTGAGGTAAGGAGAAAAGGAGAAGATCTCATCGAACTGAAAAGTGGACATCTGTTCTACTATCGTGGGACAGATACTGGCAGAACTAGTGGTGTTGGATTTATAATAAACAAGAAACTGAAGGATAAAGTTGTAGAAGTTGAAAGTTCCTCTGACAGAGTTGCACGACTTGTTATCCAACTCTCGAAAAGATACCAGGCTCAGATTATTCAAACTTATGCACCCACCACAAGTCATCCTGAAGAAGAAATTGAAGAATTTTATGAGGAAATTTGTCATCTAAATAATAAAGGTAAGCAGCATTTGAAAATAATTATGGGAGATTTCAATGCAAAAATAGAGCAACGGCAACAGAATGAAACTTCAGTAGGTAAATTCGGTCACGGCAACAGAAACCAGCGTGGAAATACTCCCGTAGAGTTTGCAGAGGCAGAAGGGTTTTACATCTTGAACTCCTTCTTCAAGAAAAAGCCACACAGGAAATGGACTTGGAGACATCCAAATGGGACGACAAGTGAAATTGATTTTATTATGTGTAACAAAAAATTCGTCATAGAAGACTGCAGTGTGCTAAACAAGTTCAACACAGGTAGTGACCATAGATTGGTGAGATGTAAGATGCACCTCAACACTAAACTTGAACGTGGCAAGCTCATAAGACAAACAAAATCTATTGACATAACCAACCTTAAAAAACACCATAATACCTTCAAGTTGGAACTGAAGAACAGGTTCTCTGCTTTAGAAGGCCTAACATCAGAAGAAGTGGACATCTCTGAAGTTAACAGAAAAGTAACCAAAGCTCTTATGGAAACAGCAACAAAATTAGCTGGGTCTAAGAACAAGTTGCATGTAAATAAATTATCAGGAAAAACGAAAATGTTGATGCAAAAAGAAGAGAGATGAGGACAACTAAAGAAGATGTGACTTCCAAAGTGGAATATATAGAGCTATGCAAGACAGTAAGAAAAAGTATCACTGAAGACGTAAGAAAATTCAACTGTGAACTAGTGAGGAAAGCAATTGAAAACAACCAAAGCCTAAAGATAGCAAAGGGACATCTCAGTAAGGGAAGAAAACAGATTATGGCACTGAGAAAAGAAGATGGTTCTGTAACAAGAAATAGAGGCGAAATTTTGACAAGAGTGAAAGATTTCTACTCCAAATTATATGAAAGGGATGATACATGCACTCCAGACATCATGAAAGATACCAGTACCAGAGTTCCTCCAGTCCTTCCAGCAGAAGTTGCACATGCAATCAAGAACATGAAGCGGGGAAAAGCTCCAGGAGAAGATGGAATTACTGTAGACATCATACAAGAAGCAAGTGGAGAAATCGAAACAGTACTCGCCCAAATTTTCACTCGATGCCTTAATGAAGGAAAGATTCCTGAGGATTGGAACACCGCTACAATGATCCTGCTACATAAGAAAGGTGACATTGAGGATCTCGGAAACTACAGACCTATCAGCCTCCTATCAGTAGTTTATAAAATCTTCACTAAAGTTCTTTCACACCGCTTGAAGGTAACACTGGACATGGCTCAACCGAGAGAACAAGCTGGATTCAGGAGTGGCTACAGCACAATAGATCATATCCACGTACTGAGATTACTAATTGAAAGAGCGAGGGAATATGAACTTCCATTGTGCATGGCTTTTATCGATTATGAAAAAGCCTTTGATTCGGTGAAACCATCAGCAGTTACAATGGCTCTGAAAACCTGCGGTATTGAAGATGCATACATTAATATTATTAATAACATCTATGAAAATGCAAGTGCAAAGATTCGGCTGTTTGAAAATACAACACACATAAAAATTGGAAAGGGAGTGAGACAAGGTGACACCATATCTCCGAAGCTCTTTAATGCCACATTGGAGGGTGTTTTTCAGTCGCTGAGCTGGGAAAACAAAGGGATAAATATTAATGGAGATTATCTAACCCTCCTTCGTTTTGCTGATGACGTAGTCATTTTTGCAACAACCCCATCAGAGCTGCAGAGTATGATCCAGGAACTTGCTGACAAGAGTAAAGAAGTGGGATTAAAAATGAACTTTCAGAAAACAAAAGTTATGTTCAATGCTTTTACAAGAAATGAAGATTTATCGATTGATGGAGAAAAGCTGGAGATAACAGACACGTACGTTTATCTTGGACAGCAGATATCAAGTGAGGGTCACATTGATGAAGAAATTAATCGGCGTACAAAACTTGCCTGGAGAGCTTTTGGAAGAAACGGCATAATTTTCAAGAGCAATATGTCATTATGTCTTAAAAGAAAAGTGTTTGATCAATGCATCCTTCCAGTGCTTACGTATGGTGCAGAGACGTGGACCTTAACTAAAAGAGACATACAAAGGCTGCAGACAACTCAAAGAAGCATGGAGAGGTGCATGCTTCGTGTAACCAGGAGAGATAAGAAGAGGAACTCGTGGATCCGAAAAATGACAAGAGTGGAAGACATCATGATCAGAGTTAAATCCCTGAAATGGCAATGGGCTGGACATACTGCCAGAAGGACAGATCATCGATGGACAGCCGAAATTTTAGATTGGATTCCAAGGGACAGGAAAAGACCCAGAAGAAGACCACATGGGAGATGGGTGGATGAAATTCGAAAGTATGCAGGGGTGACATGGAGGAGACTGGCACAAGACAGACCATTGTGGAGGAAACTTGGGGAGACCTTCGTCCAGCCGTGGATTGATAATGGTTGATGATGATGATGATGACATACAAGCAAAGGTTTACTAACATCGGTTCAAATGGTTATGATCTAACAACCTGATCACTATGTCGCCTATATAATGAACTAGCAGGGGTATTACACGGGTAAATATTCATGGAATCGCCAAGTTCAGCAGATGAAATTTTATGAATGAAAAATATATTACTGTAATTTTTCAGTAAATACCAAATTTGGTGGTTCTAAATTGCAAACTGTAGAACTTTTTTTTTTATACCAAATTTGATGGTTCTAAATTGCAAACTGTGGAACTTTTTTCGAAAATTTTGTATGGGGGCTGCTTGACCCCCCGGGCTCCGACCCCTTCCAAAAACCATCTACAATCTAAGTCAGAGTACCATGAGATAGTATACCAAATTTGGTGGTTTTAAATTGAAAACTGTAAAAATTTTATCTAAAATAACGAACATTTTGTATGGGATTTTCTCTGATCCCCTCCAAAAACCCTTTTATGGTCTAAGTTGGAGTACCATGAGATAGTATACCAAGTTTGGTGATTCTAAGTTGAAAACTGTAGATTTTTATAGCAGACAAACATACAAACTTTCACTTATATACATATATAGATTGTGACGAGAAATCATAAGATCCCGCCATTCTTCTGTTGCTTATGTTTTCTAACAAAGCCGTTAAAAATCCTGATGTCGGTACCACACAGCAATATAATTATTTTTGGGCGTCCAACTGAGAGCAAGTAATACAAACAATAAAATACGAACCAAATACAAATTAATTCTTAAAAGTGTGGATAAAATAGCTAGTTACCTTTCGTCATAGCCAAAAAAGAACTACTGACCAACAAAAGGTAACTAGCTATTTTATCCTCAATTTTAAGAGTTAATTTGTATTTGGTTCATATTTTATTGTTTGTATTACTTGCTCTCAGTTGGACGCCCAATGAATAATTATATTGCTGTGGGGTCTGGACATCGGCCTTGTTAAAAAACGTGAGGAACAGAAGAATGGCGAGATTTTACGATTTCTCGTCATAATTCAAGCAGATGTTTGCTTCGCAGGATTTTTAGGTATTTCTGTTTGTTTTTATAAGCATATCTGAAAGTGGAAAATTTTTAAGCTAACATTTAATGTGAAATTTTCTAAATTTGTTGTTAGAACAAACGAAATCTCGTTATTAAGAAATTTTGTCATAACGAACCACACTCGGCCGTCCAGTCAAATTTGTTCTAACAGGAATTTACTGTTTTTCAATTTGAAATAAAAATAGGAAGGAGGCTCAAAATAATTAAGAATTTTATAAATCCAGCATCTTCTCACAAGTTACGATGCAAAATTAGAAATGTTTACGATGAAAGAATGCAATTTGGCCAACACAAAATGCATTGAAATAGCCTTGAAAACCACCAGCTTTCCCACACTTTAAATATTGGGCTATGAACCTCATAAAAACAAAAGCTTAATTAAAGAGAAATTTTATATCCAGAAAAACAGTTCCAATAATGAACCTTCAAAAATTATAAATAGCATTTCCAACAACTTAATTAAAAAATAGTAGATTTACAAAATACATAAGGAAAAGATTTTAATTTAATAGCTGGCAACTGCAAGAGGAACCTGGCAATAAAATTTTAAACGAAGGGTCATTCCATGTCAAATCACCCAGCATTTTCATGAGATGTCCCCCACCCATCTTAGATTTTTATGAAAATTGGTACAAAGTATTGTACTGGCGAGAAATGAAACCTGTTAAAATTTTAGGTCATTTGGTATGGTAGATCTTGAGTAATGCCACTTTAAAAATTAGGCAGCTCTGCCTTTAAAGTTTCTGCACTGTGAGTTTTCACAACTACACTGTAGGACAAAAAAATTCATAACTTCACAACTAACTGTTGCAGCCACATAATTTTTTTCTTAAATGATCTGCATGATCCATACATTTGGGAGCAACTTGTTTGTGCGCATTTTTAGAATTAAAAGAACACTTTTGTGTTTAATTTAATGACAAAAGACACGGAAAAATGAAGACACATTTTTATTATACAAATTTGTTTTTTTCAAAATGAGCCCCCACTTTAAATTTGCTAAAAATATTTTCATGTGTGCATTATAACATAACCTTTCAGCAGGAGAAAAAAATACTTTGGGCAATTCGCAATTTTGGAGAGGGAAAAAAATATATCAAAAATGGCGTGTTTTATATGTATATGGAACATTCCGACATGATATTAACATTTTTAATTAAGTGGTTGCTTGATCATTTATACATGCCCCCCCCCCCCCCACATATTTATTTTAACCCTATTGGAGAGTAGCTCAAAACAATTTTTATTTTATATTTATGTGCTACCATCTTGGATATACATTCATTTTTCTTTTCTGCGGCACGCCGAAATAGGGCCGCAAAATAGTTTTGAAAAAGGAAATTGCTTTCCTCTTATTGTAGATTGAAAGTTTTGGTTTTCACTACCTTAAAGAGGACATTTTAGGCTTACAGAAATTATAGAAAATATTTTTTTAACCTTGCTTAAAATGGCATTGAAATCTGCAATACTTGCAAGCATAAATCAGCATTTTTGATGGACTGTTTAGGTGATTGGGGTTGGAACCCAAGTTGAAAATTTGTGTGTGTAATAACTATGGCTAGTAGTTTTCAGCTATGAAGAACTTAAGTCTGGGAGAACACACACATGCTCGCACACACACACACATGCATTTCAGATCATCAGCAAATAAAATAATTTATTTTGAATCTTCAGATTTTTTTAGTAAGTACATACATAGTACATAAACTCAACAAGGAGAAATATTCTATTTTCATATTAAATGTGCAATCAAATAAAAGTTATTTAACCTGTTGAATGTAAAGTTGTAATAAGGTACAGGAATTTTCTTTAGTTAGTGAATCCAGCGCATGTAAATACTTTTAAGAAAATGATGAAAAAAAAAGTCCAACCTAATTTTTTTTTTGTGTCGCTCAGAAATGCTTGCCATAAGTACTAATGAATGTTGACCCGACTTCCCCCCCCTCCAATCATTCCTCCTTACAGGACTTCAAAATAAAAAAATAAAGTTCTATCCTCACTTGCTATCTCTGTTTTTGCCTCATACTAAAATTTCTAGTCATTGTGGATGTTTCTACTTCCTTCAGTTTAGGAAAAAGGTTGTGCACCACAGACCGGTGGGAAATATTGAATATTTCACTGATGGTTGTTCTGCACAATATAAAAACTGCAAGAATTTTCTGAACTTGTGCTATCATTAACAGGATTTTTTTTTTTTTCAGATTGGTAGGGAAGTGGTCATTTTTTGCAACAAGCCATGGCAAGTTACCATGTGATGGTATTGGTGCAGATTGTAAAAAGGCTAACGATAAAAGCCAGTTTGCAGTGACATCTCCTGCAACAATATGTAACTTCTGCAAAGATAATATAAAATAAATTACATTTTCCTTTGTGTGTGCAGAAGAGATGAACAAAGTGAGTAATAATCAGCTTAGTCCCCGTTTTGAGAAAGCAAAAACTCTTCCTGGTGCACGCACAATGTATCACTTTACACCACTTCCCAATTTCAGAATTGGTGCTAAGAGGTTAAGTTCTGATAAATATTACAGTATTATTTCCGAAATCAGCGAAACCAATTTTCAAGAGGAGTTACAGTTACATGCTAACTGATGCATAGCATGTGTATATGATTCCTGTTGGCATGTGGGATTTGTTGAAAAGATTAACTATGATGAAGGTGATGTGATTGTTCGATTCATGCACCCACATGGGCCTTCATCTTTTTATTGGCCTAATAATGATTGTGAAGTACCTCTGACACACATATTATATTTAGTTGAGGTCAAAACTGCAACAAGAAGAACATACAGCCTATCCAAACAGGCTGAAGACCTGGTTCAGTCAAAGTTTTCTTTCATATGAAAATCAGTAACTGTGTTTAATTTCAGTTCAAACTTGATAGAGAAAAGAATTCAATTATCTCTTATGTAACCAAGGAAAAGTTCATTTTTAAATCATACATAAACGTATCATTCAATGTCAAAATAATTCATAAAATGGTTTGTTTCATTAGTTTATATTTTTATTAAAATTAGTAAGAAATTTAGAGACAATCCTTGCAGTTGCTTGTATTCTTAAAAAAAAAAAAAAAAAAGAAAGAAAGAAAAGGAACAGCTTGGGATAGCATAGGTGGCCCTGTCGGTCGCATTTTTTGTAATTGGTGATTATTTTTAAGCACTGCTTTGCAGGCTAGCGCTTTGATCAGTTACAAATTGAAATTGTACTCAAAATAGTATAACTATACTAAAAATCCGAAAATTCTTAGCGTAGAATAGAAATACAAGTTTCCAAGCTTTCGCACATCAACCAGATGGCTTTCTCAAGGAAGGTAGACAGTTAGCTGTCTACCTGCCTTGTTTCTATTCTACGCCAAGAATTTTTCGGATTTTTCGTATAGTTATACTATTTTGAGTATAATTTGGTGTACAGTTCCTACTTTTTGAAATTGAAATTGGTCGAAATATTAAATTCAACAGCAACAAATATAGTGAGTTGCAAGAGCACTCACAGAAGTGAGGCTATACATCTGGACAAGTGTTGCTGCTGAAGTTTGTGAATTGCAAACTGTACAATATGCTCTGGTAAGTTTGTTTTTTTATTTTGTTCTTTATTTACCTTATGTATAAACTGTACTTATAGTATTTGGCAGTTAAAGGTGCTTAAAATATAATTCCATAAGACTTAAAAAATATTTTGAAAACAGAAATAAGCAAAAATATTTCTGTGCATTTCTGAGTGCTGAAATGAATCACAGCCTGTAACTTCTAACCAGGTTGAACCACAAAATGAAACGCACAGGTTTTGTTGAGTACCAGTAAGGGTATCCTTGGTGGAAAAAAAAAATATCTGGTCCCTCTTTTGAGATATGTAACCTTGAAATCTGCAAAAATTTGAAAATTTTACAACTTTAAGTGGGGAAGGGGTGGGTTGGAGACCAAACCCACACTTAAGTTTTCCATAACGAAAAACTCTATTAGCCATAGTTACTGTATAAAAATTCCCAACTTGGGGTTCCAACTCCCAGTCATCTTAACAGTCCATCAAAAATGGTGATTTATGCTTGCGAGTATTGTAGATTTCAACGCCATTTTAAACAAGGTTAAAAAAAATATTTTCTCTCATTTCTATACAATTTCTGTAAGCCTAAAATGTCCTCTTTAAGGTAGTGAAAAACAAATCTTTCGATTTTACGAAAGGAGGAAAGCAATTGCCTTTTTCTAAACCATTGTGAGGCCCTATTTCGGTGTGCCGCAGAAAAGAAAAATGAACGTATATCCAAGATGGTGGCACATAAATATAAAATAAAAATTGTTTTGAGCTATTCACTGATAGGGTTAAACTATTGGGAGAAAAGGTGTATAAAATGGTTAAGCAACCACTTATTAATTAAAAAAATCGGTATGTCGGAATGTTCTACATATAAAAGTTGCCATTTTTTATAAAAAAAATTTCCTTGCAAAAATTGTGAATTGCCCAAAGTATTTTTTTCTGCTGCTGAAAGGTTGCATTATAATACACACATGAAAATATTTTTAGCAAATTTGAAGTGGGGGCTCATTTTAAAAAAAAGTGTTTTGTTTAATAAAAAGTGTCGTCATTTTTCCATGTCTTTTGTCATTAAATTAAACAAAAAAGTGTTTTTTCAATTCTAAAAATGTGCAGAAACAAGTTGTTCCCAAATGCATGGATCATGCAGATCATTTAAGAAAAAAATTATGTGGCTGCAACAGTTAGTTGGGAAGTTACGAATGTTTTTGTCCTACAGTGTAGTTGTGAAAACCCATAGTGCAAAAACTTTAAAGGCAGAGCTACCCAATTTTTAAAGTCTACCATACCGACTGACCTAAAATTTTAACAGGTTTCATATCACACCAGTAAAATACTTTGTACCAATTTTCACAAAAATCTGAGATGGGTGGGTGACATGCTTTGGGTGATCCGACATTGGATGACCCCAAAACGAAACTTTTGATATAGTTCCTACACATTGAGAACAGGCCTTGATAAAATCTAGAGGCCAGAAATGTTTGTAAAAACAAAAGAACTCAGAAGATGTCAAAAATAATTGAACATTCTTCAAGTTAAAATAGAATTAAGGATATTCAGTAAGCATTTTAATTACAATAAATAACAATTTGTTTAATCCACAAGTAAAAACTATCTGCAAAATCTGCTAATAATTTGGAAACTATCAGCGTACAGCTTACGTGTACATTATGCTGCTTTGGTTAACTCCTTTTCTGAAATATGTATTTTATTAAAAGTAAAAACAACAATGAAAACACCATTTGCAGCTGGTGATTCATGAATACAATGCATTAAATTCTTTCACAGATCAAAACATTTATTATAACAGTCATATCGCGTAAGTACACATACATGAGCATTTTTACTTGTGGAGCCAGACTCCCCCCTTCCGAATTTCTGGGTGAGACGCTGTGTTCACGTATAAAAACTTGCATTATATGTACAATGTAATGTATTGTAACCATAAAAATCACGAATGGAGGTCATTGAAAACTACAATATCAGGAGTAAAAGCCATGAAAGAACATAATAGTGATATGCTGATAAAACGTGCAGTGGCATCCATATGAGTACTTTTAGGGTAGGGGGGCTAAGAAAAATTCTTACCTCCTTCAAGGATGTCAAAAATTTTAGTAAATGTACAAGATACTAAAAACACACAGAGTCACATATGGTAAAAGGTTCTTTTAGTGGTAGCTTTTGGTCATCCTTTAAACGATAATTGATACTGTTTGGCAATTAGTAAATAGCTAACAAGCACCTTATTTTAAAATGTGAAAGGTCTATCAAAAACTCACATAATTTTTTTCTGTTCTGTTCATTACATTTATTTATAAAGTTACAAAAAAAAAAACTGAAACAATAAATGTTTTAGCTGATTTTAAAAATTGTCATTGAAACTTCATATTACATGTGTGATGATAGTAGTATGTAAAAACTACATTTCAAATGAATTAAAAGTTTGTAGCAGTTTCTTTTGTCAACACAGAGGTTATAACTGAACTATACAATTAAAGTTACAATTACAGTTTAGAACATTGTGATGGAAAAAGTTAATTCCACCGTGATATCTACTACTTTTCAGAGAAAGCAAACTGCAGATTTTGCTTGTTTTTAGAAAACTTATCTATAGCCAATTCTTCCAAATTCAGCTTTCTCTTTTATTGTCTTCACTCACCTGAGGGTGCTAAATGACCTTTCCACAGTGCATGTTGTTGGCAGAATTTTGAAAGTAAACGCATAGCAGAATTGGGGGAATCAAATTTTTAAAATAAAAAGGTTTGATAATTGAAATCGATCATTAATACATACCGGTATCTTATTATTTTTAAAACTGCTTTAAAAAAGGTTTCGTCTATTTTGATGTTTTAAATTTATAAAAAAATTGGCTATACCAACGGCTAGGGGGCTAGACCCCCCCCCTCCCATGAACGCCCTTGAAAATGTATGATGAATACAGAACAATATTAATGGTGGCAAAACATTTTGAAGACTGAAATATAGAAGGCATTTCAAACGAAGGAATGCACAATGAATAAGACCTAAAACTCTTCATAAGATACGTGTCTCAAGGCATCGACTCCACGAAAAAGTGGTATGCTTCAAATGTGGCAAGTTAAAATACCGGAAGCGTTTCACATCATTCAGCTTGATGCATCCTCAACAGTGTAAGTGGTTGGGATGAGGTTAATCATTCTTCCACTGATGCATCAACCAGCATCTAACCCTGCATCTTCCGCGACATCTATTGATGGTAAGTGCAGGTATGTATGGGTTTTATCGTACTTTATCTTTTTTTATTTATATTTCTTTCTTTATCAATTAAATTTTTCCATGTGAAAGACAGATGAACTGGACTGTCGGTATTACCATTTCTCAGTCTAGTCTTGATAACTACAGCATCTGCTGTAAGTCTTTCCATCTTCCTTGCTTATAGACTATTTCTATTTCTTCTCAATTAGGTGCCATGTCGTTTTTCAAGCAATAATCAATTAAGGATGTTTTATTTTGACTTTTATGCCAGTTACTTAAGTTGTACAGTAGTATTTAACATCTCAAAATTCAATCATAAAAGTTTAAGGTACAGTCTTAAAAGCATGATAATTAAAACAAACTTCCGATGAAGTGAACTTATTTAATGTATAAGTTAAAAGATTAAAATAAAGCCATACAACTTTCGGTCTTCCTAAAGACCATCATCAGATGGAAGTACTGAAGTAGCTTTTTGTGTGGGAAGACATATAAATAACCTACAGGCAGCTTCTGCTGCATTATTCTTACTTGTTTTGTATGTTATTTATTCGATAATTTGACCACTAGATTGTTTGTATTCATTTATCGATTTAGAACTATCATATTTAGATTTGATGACATGATTACCTGTTCGGTATGTCACATTCTGCCTGTAGGTTATTTATATGTCTCCCCACCCACGAAGTTCCTTTAGTATTTCCATCTGATGATAGTTTTTAGGAAGACCGAAAGTTCTTAGGGTTTTTATTTTAATCTTTTAACTTATACATTAAATAAGTTCTTCACTTCATCGGAAGCCTGTGTACTGTTTTAATTATTGTGCTTTTAAAACTGCGACCTTAAACTTTTATGATAGACTCATTTTGCGCAAGAACCTGATGTTTTGATCTCGAAATTCATTTATATTATTTTTAAGCCATCCCCTGGAGAATAAATGTATAACCAAAGTTCTACTGTAATTAATTTTTGGCCGATTTTGATTCTACAAGTCTTCTACAATACCATGAACGTGTTTGGTTACCCAATATAAAAGCTACATAATTAAGACTCTGGCAGATTTAGATTCATTCCACCACTTATCAGCCAACATGTTAGGCTTAACAAGTTACAATAATGCATTTTCAAAAAACTGTACTCAGTTTCTGTGTTTGCTCGGCAAACCTGCTGGTTTTCCAATGTTCCAGCAGTTACATCATGACTGCACTCTCTTCTGGTTAAAACGAAGCCGTATGGATAATAATTGTGATCTGATGTAAACAATCCAGATCTTAGCTTACCTCAGGGCTGGAGAATAAGGAAGGGCTGGCTCATCCTTTTGTGTTGCGATCTCAGTTTTGTGCTCCAACCGAGAGGCAATTGGAAGGCTCTGTGACGTTCACTGCGAGGACACTCATCAGTGACCCCTGTGCTAATCCAGGGCTGGAGTATGGTGACAATCATGACATTTCAGTTGTGCTATGCAGTCTATTTCTGTTGCTCTCCATTTACTGTTAATGGTTTATGTAGTTGCTTATCAAAGTCTGTTATTTTACTGATGTAAGTTTAATTTTAACTAAAATTCAGTGTCTGTTTTTTTATTTTTTTGTTCAAAGTAATATGCAATATGCCTTCATCCTGTGCTGTCGCTAACTGTACAAACACGCATAAGAAAACAAAAGAATGTGGCGTTATATACCATGTTTTTCCTTCAAATGTTAATGCTATGAAAGAATGGATTGTTATTGTAAGCGTGCTGACAAGTTTAAAGTTGGAAATGAAAGAATGTGTAGTGATCATTTCCAAAATTCAGACCACAGATCACATGCAAAATTGCCTACCTGGGCTTCCCGAAAAAAAAATTCTGAAACCCACATCTGTCTTCAGTTTGAACTTACCGAATGAAAAGTCAACACCAGATACAAGCCAATAACATAGAAGAATTAAGAGAGATATTGCCATATAAGGGCATTGAATCAAACTCCGGAACCAAGTCCTGAAAAGTTGCACATTGATCAAGTTGCTTGCAATTCTAACAATGGATATTTGGAAGAAAAGTGTGCATCAGTTCAGTGCATGTCTCTCTCAGAGGTTAGAAGTCAGGACAAAATTCTCACCGCGAAGCTTGACATACTGGAGCGAGAAATGCGTAGCTTGAAAAGCAAACACAAAAATACTGTTCGAGTTTTGCATCACAAAAATATCAGCATACGAAATAAGAGAGCAGAAATTGTGCTAATACAAAAAGCCCTGTCAAAAGCTAATATGAAAACTAAAATAATTGAACAGCTGAAAATTAACCTCAGGAAAATGTTTACATCCACACAGATAAAGTTCTTCGCAACACAAAACATTATTAACAAATGGACAAAAGGAGATATGTCTAGAGGAATAGTAACTGGAGCGATTTCAAGAAAAGCTTATGAATTTTGGAAGTGTAAAATTGGAATTCTTTTGCCAAGTGCTAGCACACTAAAACGATGCTTTAAATTTAGTTGTCATCCCGGAATTCTGCATTTTTATGCAGAATTCCGGGATGACAACTAAATTTGGAACACCATTGTTTTGCTCCTTATGTGGAAAAATAGCAAAAAAATATTATTATTATTATTTTTTTTTTTGCATCCTATTAAATGTTTTGCTTTTTATATGGAAAAATAGCGAAACTCTTTCCGAAAATGACAAAGTTTGCGTCTTAAGCATTGATGAAATACATGTTGATAGCAAAGTGTGTTACAATACAGGAATGGACCAGATTTTAGGTCCATACTCAAAGGTGCTAGTTGTTTTGGCTAGAGGAATATTTTCTTCCTGGAAACAACCCATGTATTTTACTTTCAACGTACAATGAATAAAAGGCTTCTGTTTGAAATAATTGTAAACCTTGAAAAAACATGAATTATAGTAAAAGTGATTGTTTCAGATTTAGGTGGTTGTATGATCTTGTGGAAGGAACTATTAATTTCTCCTAAAAAATCATTTTTTAACCATCCGCTGGACGCTTATTCTAAGATTTGAGTTCTTACAGACCCTCCTCACTACTTAAAAATCTTACGCACTCATTTCATTGACCATGGACTTGTCTTGTAGGATGGATCTGTGCTCCAAACTGGGATAATTAAAGAAGTTTTCGAAAAGGATGCTGGGGAGAAAAAAGTTGTGTCATAAATTGCTGCTGTGCTATATAGCAATCAAAGGGAACGAGAGGCAAAAAGTAGGGCCAGCATAAACTTTGTTTTCAGCCACCACTGCAAAGGGTATTGAATATCTAACAGAGCATAAAAGCACTGTAGTTTTCCTCAATTTAGTGGATTCATTTTTGACGTTATGAATAGCAGCTACCCACATCCTGACAAAAGCAAACCTTTAACAGCAGGTTTTGGTATCAACCCCTTTTATACAACAAAAGTAAATTCTGAACAAAATGAAGTCAGAAATGCTGAATCTCAAAGTAATGGGGAGAATACATATGGTGCCTTTTCAAACAGGCATTCTTGTATCAATTTCTTCTCTTCTCAGTCTCTATGAGGACTTAACACTTTGTGGAGTCCATTACATTTTAACACTCGTTTGACTCAAGATGCCTTGGAGAGTTTATTCTACCAAATAAGAGGCATAGATGCTTTTTATGACCATCCCTCAACTACGGAATTTATTAGTCATTTAAAACACATATATTTCTATCGCTCTTTGGATTTATCAGCTGTAATTAAACAGCTTGCTTTGTTGAATGCCACTAGATGCTGACACATTAGTTGCTGAGCCCATTAATATGGATTTGTGTAGTCAGATGCTGACTGATAAACCACGAATAGCGCTGTGAATTGTTGGCACTGTAGCGTAAAGCAAACACACTCCGCTAGTTATATCGAGAGATCTGAGATTCGATCCCAGGGGTGTCGGATGAACAATTTTTCAGTTGCCATTCGTTGTTTATAAAAATAATGTGGACAGATTGATGAGATCGTATATTTATATTCACTACAACACATACTGCTGGCAAATAAATTGCCTAATTTGTCCAAAAAATTAACACAGAGTTTCAAGAAGGTAAAACGATCCAAAGATATTTGACAGCAGAGCTACTAAAAGAAGCTTTCACTACAGCTGATAATCAAGAAATTCTTGGTGAAGTATCCGGAAAAATAAATGCAGATGACTTAGAAAAAATTTGCAATGAGCCATGGCCACAAGATTGGGATTACGACATTCTTAAAACAGTTCAAGATGTTCAATGTAATGCTGAGAAACAAGCTGAGTTATGTTGCAGATTATATTGCCTATGGCCTAGGCGATAAAAATCCTTCCATTCGAACAAGTTCTAGAAATGCCGAAGATTTTCCATCTGTTCAGAGGATCAAAACTTCGTCACTTGGGGGGCAAACGGTGCCTTCTCCAAAATGGATGAGAACGGTAGAACAATTTGAAATTTTTTTTAAGTCAATTCATTGGACAAAGATTTCACGAGAGAAAGGCATAATTCGAAAAATAAAAACTCTAATAGACGAAAGATTTCCAGACACTTGCAAAGAAACTAAAAATCTATTGCCACATACGAACATTTATCAGAATTGGTTATACCAATCACAACAAAAATTTAGTGTCGGAAAAAAATCAAATCAAAAGAAAACCAAATGGATAAATTTTACAGTTAAAAAAAGAGCACGACTCTGTCAATATCTAAACCTGGTGAATATCTTTCTCCTTAGCTGCTATACAGATGTGCTAATAAATTTTTCTCTTTCTTGTTACTTATGCCTTCCGATAAAATAAACAAAAATATTACTTGCTACGATATATATAACGTTCAGAGTTGTGTAAAAAATATATAATACGTGCAAAGGTGTTCAGCTTACTCTGACAGCTATGACTTCTGCCCTCGGAGGCAGCATCCCAAATCGTCAGTGTACTCGCAGTGACGTCACATCCTCCCCAGCGAAGCAACTTGCCTTTGACTTCCTGGTGGGCCAAGCCTGAGCTTACCTGCATAGCACACTCAACATGCTTTATTTAAAGTTATAAGAATACAGAAACATGGAAAATGCTGTTTCCACTGTCTGTGGAGTTTATTTAAGAAGTAAAACAGACATACTGCATTACTTAGTGACAAGGTAAATGTGTACTTTAGCATCCTAAATTATTTGGCAGAAAATTTACAAAAATTTCAAAAAACTGGGCACACAGATTTTAAAGTATGCGAGTTAAGGGCAAATGGCAAAAAAATTTCATTGTTATACTGCATATTAAAGAGTTTTACTGAAAAACTTACCTCCAAGCACAATGAATGAACACACGCTGTGGCAACGACCTCAAGCTTTGCTCTGTTGAAACAAAGGTTCGCTCTCGTGGGCAATTCAAAGGCTGAAAAGTACAAGAGGAACCGAGTACATCCTTGTCAGGAAAGAGTTACATATTACAGTGCTATGTTACAGAAAATAGTTCATTTCTGTATCCCTTTTTAAAACACATGCTGAGAATTTCTTCATTCTTTCACATATAATTCCTTAATACAAAATAGAAAATATGCAAATAACTTTATTGTTGGCAGAAAAGTTTTAAAGTGCATGTTGTGTTTTCTCCAACGGAAGTTAGATGATCAACAAAAACATCGCTCTTTCCACGTTTTAGCAACACACAGCAACCGAAAAATTGTTATTCGGTCACCGCCGGGGAATTGAACCTTCGATATCTAGCCGAGCGCGTTGTGTAAGATATCAAAAGATTCAGAATTCAATTCCCCGGCGGTGACCAAATAACAATTTTTTGGTTGCTGTGTGTTAAAGCGTGGAAAGAGCGATGTCTTTGTTTATTCACTGACGCCATATATTTTCAGGATTTTCACTTTGGAAGTTAGATGGCAAGTCAGAAAGTGAAAATTTTGCTTCTGGTATTCACAGTGTAGGTTGCAGCTCATTTGGTATCCACATCAAAGAATCATACTTAAAAATATCCCAAGAAATTCTCATATCGTGATGTGAAACACTGAGACCGAAATGAGGAGTTATTTTTAGTAGCATAGCACTACAAAATTGAACGCTTTACTGGCAAGAACATAACTAGATCATCTTGTAGTCTTCCACATATGAATTGGCTCATGGAGCGAATATTCGTTTCAGAGGAGCAAAGCTTGACATTGCCGTAGTGTGTGTTACATCATCATACTTGGAGGTCAGTTTTATGGTAAAAGTCGTTAAAATGCAGTATAAAGATTAAATTTCACTATGTACCCTTAAATTACATACTTTAAAATCTGCACATCTCAGTTTTTTTGAAATTTTTTAAACTTTCAGCCAAATAATTTAGGATGCTAAAGTACACATTTACCGACAAAACTAAACGTGTCATTCTAAAAGATTGCCAAACTTCATTACTACATCCATGTATTAACTCAGCACAATTGAGTAATGTTCAAGATTCCCTAGCTAGAGTTCATTCTGTAAAAATATAGTATGGAAGAACACATTTCTTTGGGAAATTTTAAGATGCAGATTCCTCACTATTCAACAAACTGACCATTGTGGATACGTGAAAAAAAAAAAAAAATTACACATTCTGCAAAGTTTTAAAGCACATATTACACTGTTATTTTTATTCACCTGTATGGCAGACCATGTGCTTTCAAAGGTGACAAAAATTTCTTGAAGTATACATTATACTGGTGAGTTTTTTCACCTGTATGAACGATATGCATTTTCACTTCCATAAAGGAGTAAATGCTTGGAAAAGCTGCCTTTTTCAGTAAATTGCTTGAAGCACACATCACACTAATGAGGTTTTCCATGAGTATGAAGGAGCATGTGCTTGGAAAGGCTGTCTCGCCTAGAAAAGTGCTTGAAGCACACATCACAGTGATGAGGTTTTATACCTGTATGAATAAGCATATGCTTGGAAAGATTACCTTTCACTGCAAATTGCTTAAAGCATATACCACACTGATGAGGTTTTTCACCTGTATGAAGTAGCATATGCTTTGAGAGGTGACCTTTCTGTGTGAATTGCTTGGAACATACATAACATTGATGAGGTTTTTTACCTGCATGAAGGAGCAAATGCTTGGAAAGGCTACTTTTCTGTGTAAATTGCTTAGAACATACATTACATACATGAGGTTTTTCATCTGTATGCAGGTGCATATGCTTGCAAAGGCTACTTTTCTGTGCAAATTGTTTGGAACATACATCACATTGATGTTTTTCACTTGTATGAAGGAGCATATGCCTGGAAAAATGGCCTCGCTTAGTAAATTGCCTGAAGCACACGTCACAACGATGTGATTTTGCACCTGTATGAATGAGCATATGCTTGGAAAGGTTACTTTTCACAGCAAACTGTTTACAGCATACATCACACTGATGAGGCTTTTCACCTGTATGAAGTAGAATATGCTTGGAAAGATGACATTTTTGTCTGAATTGCTTGGAACAAACATAACATTGATGAGGTTTTTCACCTGTATGAAGGAGCATATGCCTGGAGAAGTTACCTCGCATAGTAAACTGCTTAAAGCACACATCACAATGATAAGGTTTTGCACCTGTATGAATGAACATATGCTTGGAAAGATTACTTTTCACAGTAAATTGCTTGAAGCACACATCACACTGATGAAGCTTTTCACCTTTATGAAGGAGCATATGCTTGGATAGGTTACTTTTCTGTGTGAATTGCTTGGAACATACATCACATTGATGAGGTTTTATACCTGTATGATGAAGCATATGCCTGGAGAGACTGCCTTTCTGGGTAAATTGTTTGAAGCATACATCACACTGATGAGGTTTCTCATCTGTATGATGGAGCTTATGTTCCTTCCTGTGTGAACAGCTGGGAATAAACATCAGATTGATGTTTCTCACTTGTATGAAGGAGCATATGCTTCGAATTTTAAATAACCTTCAGTGTGAATGTCTTGAAACATACATTACACTTGTGAGCACCTTCCTTGATTTCAAAGGAGATTTTCTGAAAATTATCTGGTAGTTTGTATTTCTTTGTGAAGCTAACCTCTGAATCTCAGAGAACAGCTTAGTGATACGTATGCTTAATGCTTTTAGAATGCAGAGTAAAAAGGTTTTTCTGATTTAATGATTCCGGGAAGTACAGAATGAAATGGTTGACAGACACTTCATATCAAAGAGAGAGAGAGAGAGAGACAGCAATTCATCACTGGCCCTTATTCACACTGCGGAAACTAATTTTAGAGAGAATATCACAGACATGAAAACTTGTGCATCAAGGTATTCAAAATTTACTTTTAGAAAACTGATTAAAGAAAAACACTTTGATGAATTTTCAAAGGCAAAGTTGACATTTTCACCTCCAAGCAGTTTTAAACTTCTAAAAATAAAGGATATTTTTCACAGCACCAACGTGGATACTGAAAGAGGTGAAACTAGTATTCTGCAGGGAAACTCACTTGTTCCTTTTTTCTGGGAAACGGACATTTTATTTGATTTCACGGAGTCAATGGAATATGCCTAGCTGTCACATAATTGTTACGTTTTTAAAATCAGTGACATTTGATTGTCCGATTCTAATACAATTGTGACTATGTAAAAATATTTCGTTATAAAAACAACGCAATGGCGTTTTTTGGAAAATGGCATGCACACTTAGCATCAGGCTTCGTAAAATACCAATCTTCTGGCTCCCCTTTGATTTTCTGGGAACAGCAGTATATTACGTAAATTATATACGTCGCTAACAGTTAAATTATTGATATTCCATCACTACTTGGGGGGGGGGGGGATTTACAGCGCAATAAAACACAGCATCGCTAAATCATTGGACGGTGTGCGATTATACGGAAATGACGTCACGAAGAGGCAGAGGGAGATTACACAAAATTTGTATATTTATCAGCATTCTCTTACCTCCTGTTTCACGAATTAAAAATTAATTTTAAGAACAACAAAATAAATGAACAGTGTTCAAAAAAGAAATACAAGAGATCACAGAAAAGACGTCACCCAAAATGTGATTTATCAAAGGGGTGCAGTATCAAGGAAGTTAGAATGTCGGCTATCATATAGCAATGTCAGAATCACAGGTGAAACAGCAGCAATCGTCAGCAGTGTTATACAGAGGCATACGTGACATTTTCGCCAATAAACCAAATCCATGGACACCCCTTTCCTTTACGAAATTTCTGGCTACGCCACTGATGTCATATCTCAGAGACCTTCAGAAAATATGAACACTGGTGCGAGTCTTGCATAAGCTTCAGTAACCAGTATGGCAGAAATTGTAAGTGCAACACGAGGACCTGTATCAAAAAAATTTTTTTTTTTTTTTGATTGGAGGTTTAACGACCACCGTGAGCAACTCAATGGCCTATAAGCAGTCGCGATATCAAAAGATTATGAATAACTGTCAAAACGGCGTTGCCTCCAAACGTGCAAATCGGGAAGTTATACGAAAATGTCAGATAGTGATATGCAAACACAGAACCGCCAATACGTCGTCAACGAGTGTGACGTAACAAGATGGCGCTGGGCATAAACAAATGTCTGTTCCTCTACGATTTTTTTTTTTTTTTGAGGTTTAACGACCACCGTGAGCAACTCAATGGGCTATAAGCAGTCGCCCGTCCCTAATTTAGGGTCACTGGTTCCAGGGAAGGGAGAGAGCCAGTGCCGTAAGACAAACACAACATCCATGCCTGACCGGGATTCGAACCCGGACCCCTTACGGACGAATGATCAGAGGCCAGTGCCTTAGACCACTGCGCCACCGGGGCGGCCTCTACGATTCCAATTGTGTTTCAACGTGATTGGTGAAATGTGTTCATATTTTCCAATTTCTTCATTTTTTTCTAGCAATTTAAAACTAAATCACCGTGGTGAAAGTGCTGTGAAGTCCTCTCATATCCAGTCATTTTATTATGAACCGCATAGCGAGAAAATACGTGGACAAATTCATGCTTCTGTGAAAGATAAGATATATAGCATCGAGGTACTGTCTGCTTTTTGTGCTCATGTTTCAAAAATTATTTTATCTTCTTTCAGTTTTATGTCATATTTGAACAGCCTACTCAATGAGCCCACAACTTTAATCTGGACTGTTTCATGTTTGTAGTAAAGATGGATGAAAATACCCTGCCCAGTTGCATTTAAGCAAACCTTACATTGATACAGGACTGGGGAAATCTCGACGAATCAGAGGGCGGCATTCAGCTTCAGTGACCTCACATATGGGTGGGGCTTATCTTCGATTCGATTGGAGGTTTAACGACCACCGTGAGCAACTCAATGGGCCATAAGCAGTCGCCCGTCCCTAATTTAGGGTCACTGGTTCCAGGGAAGGGAGAGAACCAGTGCCGTAAGACAAACACAACATCCATGCCTCACCGGAATTCTAACCCGGACCCCTTACGGACGAATGATCAGAGGCCAGCGCCTTAGACCACTGCGCCACCGGGGTGGCAGGAGAGCTAATCTTCATGTGCCACGTATGATTACTTCTGAGATACGAAGTAGAACTGAGGGCCAGCTTTGGTTGTTGTTGTTGTTGTTGTTTTTTTTTTTTTGATTGGAGGTTTAACGACCACCGTGAGCAACTCAATGGGCTATAAGCAGTCGCCCGTCCCTAATTTAGGGTCACTGGTTCCAGGGAAGAGAGAGAGCCAGTGCCGTAAGACAAACACAACATCCATGCCTGACCAAGATTCGAACCCGGACCCCTTACGGACGAATGATCAGAGGCCAACGCCTTAGACCACTGCGCCACCGGGGCGGCAACGATGTGGAATGATATAATAGTCTCTAGTTATTGAGGAATATCAGGTAGTATATATCTAGTTATTGAGGAATCATCATCATCATTGTCAACCATTATCAATCCACTGCTGGACGAAGGTCTCCCCAAGTTTCCTCCACAACGGTCTGTCTTGTGCCAGTCTCCTCCATGTCACCACTGCATACTTTCGAATTTCATCCACCCATCTCCCATGTGGTCTTCTTCTGGGTCTTTTCCTGTCCCTTGGAATCCAATCTAAAATTTCGGCTGTCCATCGATGATCTGTCCTTCTGGCAGTATGTCCAGCCCATTGCCATTTCAGGGATTTAACTCTGATCATGATGTCTTCCACTCTTGTCATTTTTCGGATCCACGAGTTCCTCTTCTTATCTCTCCTGGTTACACCAAGTATGCACCTCTCCATGCTGCTTTCAGTTGTCTGCAGCCTTTGTATGTCTCTTTTAGTTAAGGTCCACGTCTCTGCACCATACGTAAGCACTGGAAAGATGCATTGATCAAACACCTTTCTTTTAAGACATAATGGCATATTGCTCTTGAAAATTATGCTGTTTCTTCCAAAAGCTCTCCAGGCAAGTTTTGTACGCCGATTAATTTCTTCATCAATGTGACCCTCACTTGATATCTGCTGTCCAAGATAAACGTACGTGTCTGTTATCTCCAGCTTTTCTCCATCAATCGATAAATCTTCATTTCTTGTAAAAGCATTGAACATCACTTTTGTTTTCTGAAAGTTCATTTTAATCCCACTTCTTTACTCTTGTCAGCAAGTTCCTGGATCATACTCTACAGCTCTGATGGGCTAGTTGCAAAAATGACTACGTCATCAGCAAAACGAAGGTGGGTTAGATAATCTCCATTAATCTTTATCCCCTTGTTTTCCCAGCTCAGTGACTGAAAAACACCCTCCAATGTGACATTAAAGAGCTTCGGAGATATGGTGTCACCTTGTCTCACTCCCTTTCCAATTTTTATGTGTGTTGTACTTTCAAACAGCCTAATCTTTGCACTTGCATTTTCATAGATGTTATTAATAATATTAATGTATGCATCTTCAATACCGCAGGTTTTCAGAGCCATTGTAACTGCTGATGGTTTCACCGAATCAAAGGCTTTTTCATAATCGATAAAAGTCATGCACAATGGAAGTTCATATTCCCTCGCTCTTTCAATTAGTTCTCTCAGCACATGGATATGATCTATTGTGCTGTAGCCACTCCTGAATCCAGCTTGTTCTCTCGGTTGAGCCATGTCCAGTGTTACCTTCAAGCGGTGTGAAAGAACTTTAGTGAAGATTTTATAAACTACTGATAGGAGGCTGATAGGTCTGTAGTTTCCGAGATCCTCAATGTCACCTTTCTTATGTAGCAGGATCATTGTAGCGGTGTTCCAATCCTCAGGAATCTTTCCTTCATTAAGGCATCGAGTGAAAATTTGGGCGAGTACTGTTTCGATTTCTCCACTTGCTTCTTGTATGATGTCTACAGTAATTCCATCTTCTCCTGGAGCTTTTCACCGTTTCATGTTCTTGATTGCATGTGCAACTTCTGCTGGAAGGACTGGAGGAACTCTGGTACTGGTATATTTCATGATGTCTGGAGTGCATGTATCATCCCTTTCATATAATTTGGAGTAGAAATCTTTCACTCTTGTCAAAATTTCGCCTCTATTTCTTGTTACAGAACCATCTTCTTTTCTCAGTGCCATAATCTGTTTTCTTCCCTTACTGAGATGTCCCTTTGCTATCTTTAGGCTTTGGTTGTTTTCAATTGCTTTCCTCACTAGTTCACAGTTGAATTTTCTTAAGTCTTCAGTGATACTTTTTCGTACTGTCTTGCATAGCTCTATATATTCCACTTTGGAAGTCACATCTTCTTTAGTTGTCATCATCTCTCTTCTTTTTTGCATCAACATTTTCGTTTTTCCTGATAATTTATTTACATGCAACTTGTTCTTAGACCCAGCTAATTTTGTTGCTGTTTCCATAAGAGCTTTGGTTACTTTTCTGTTAACTTCAGAGATGTCCACTTCTTCCGATGTTAGGCCTTCTAAAGCAGAGAACCAGTTCTTCAGTTCCAACTTGAAGGTATTATGGTGTTTTTTAAGGTTGGTTATGTCAATATATTTTGTTTGTCTTATGAGCTTGCCACGTTCAAGTTTAGTGTTGAGGTGCATCTTACATCTCACCAATCTATGGTCACTACCTGTGTTGAACTTGTTTAGCACACTGCAGTCTTCTATGACGAATTTTTTGTTACACATAATAAAATCAATTTCACTTGTCGTCCCATTTGGATGTCTCCATGTCCATTTCCTGTGTGGCTTTTTCTTGAAGAAGGAGTTCAAGATGAAAAACCCTTCTGCCTCTGCAAACTCAACGAGAGTATTTCCACGCTGGTTTCTGTTGCCGTGACAGAATTTACCTACTGAAGTTTCATTCTGTTGCCGTTGCCCTATTTTTGCATTGAAATCTCCGATAATTATTTTCAAGTGCTGCTTACCTTTATTATTTAGATGACAAATTTCTTCATAAAATTCTTCAATTTCTTCTTCAGGATGACTTGTGGTGGGTGCATAAGTTTGAATAATCTGAGCCTGGTATCTTTTTGAGAGTTGGATAATAAGCCGTGCAGCTCTGTCAGAGGAACTTTCAACTTCTACAACTTTATCCTTCAGTTTCTTGTTTATTGTAAATCCAACACCACTAGTTCTGCCAGTATCTGTCCTACGATAGTAGAAGAGATGCCCACTTTTCAGTTCGATGAGATCTTCTCCTTTTCTCCTTACCTCACTTAGCCCCACGATGTCCCACTTGATCCTTTGTAGTTCCTCTTCCAATTCAAGAAGTCTTGAATCAGAAGATAGGGAGCGTCCATTGTACGTTGCCAAGGTCAGCATCAGATGACAGCCTAGTCCGGTCCTCCGGGGATTCTTAGCACCCTCTGCCTTCATGTCGCACTGGCCGCTGCCTTGGCCAGGTACATTCCAGCTGCCGGAGACTGAGGGCCAAGATTTAAGTTGTGGAGTCATTTTGGAGGGGTTTGGCCATAACTCACCACGCTGGCCAAGCGGGTTGGTGAGTGTGGGATAGAATTTCCTCTAATCCCGATGGTATAGTTATACCGCTATTGGCGGTCGTTGAGGAATATCCGGTAGTATATATCTAGTTATTGAGGAATATCAGGTAGTATATCAGTGGCGGCTCGTGGTTGGAAAAATAGGTGAAGAGGTACAAGAGCAGTATGAAAAGATATCTACTGTGTACAATGAAAACTCCTTAATGAGGACTTACCTATTTTTTGTATATTAAATCAATTTTTCTTCCTTTTAAAGCTGCAAATTTGTCGATTATGTCGTCATAAGATGGTTAGATGGTTGTTTCTTCGTGAGCATCAATAAAATGTCTTCCTGAATAGAAATATTTGGCAAAAAAGCACGTCTATCTTGGGAATTAGTGTTTCTTGAGCAAGTTTGAATTCTTTTAAGAAAACTTCTTTCCACTGGTACACTTGTAGATGGAATTGTTAAAATGAGGAAAACCAATATATAATCTTCTGTAAAAATGTCTTTGTCTCCGTGAAACACTCGAAGGAGTTCTTGAGTCAATATATTCCTTAATTTTTCATCGGCATATACAAGACTCAGTTCATTTTTAAGGCGCTTGTGTTTAGTAAATATGTTTCCGTAAAAATGTAGATTTTTCAAGAGCGCGAGAGGTAAAGCATGCATTAAATTATTCGAATTTGGTTGTGTCAGCAAGTCAGACAAATTGAAGTTTCTTACAGTATTGAAATCTTATATCCATTTCCATAAGAATGTGGTCCAAAATTTCAAAATACAATTGTTTATAATTTTGAAAAATTGTTTCCTGTGTAAGACCAGCATATCCCCGTTCTTATTTCTGTGATTTTGCTAGCTTTTCCAAACTGTGTTTCAAATAACTCATCGTTCCTTTTATGGCTCAAAATTTCACGAGGGTTTTTTTTTTTTAATTTGAGTCACACAGTAGTTTATGTTTAGCTATTTTTTCTTCAAAAGTTCGAATAATAGATCGGTGGAGCCAAAAATGTAAATTCGAAAGTGTTCATACCATTCAAAAACCCCTTGGCAAAATGAATTGATTTTTTGTCTGATTGTTCGCTATTCGTCAGATATCCGAACACTTCCTTCAATTTATCCCAATCTTCAACAACTACACATATTAATTTCTAAGAGGAGGACCATTGAGTTTCAGTTATGGTTGGTCTGGGTCTTGCGGTTCTTGATATAAGTGTATAAGACCGCTTCGTAGAATGGTGAACAAACGAAGCAATTCCACTGAGGCTTGCAAAAAGTATTCGACACTTAGAAATTTTAGGAAAACTTTGGTGTAATACAAGATTCAAACGATAAACTAAGCAATGAACAAAAACAGCTCGAGAAGCTTTATCCTTGACTTTTTTCTGTAGCCCTTTTAACTGTCCAGACATTATACTTGCCCCATCGTAACATTGTCCTATTTATTTGTGTTGGTAATCAGACTGTTCCAAAATTTTGTCTAGCATTTTGTATAAAGCTCCTGACGTTCTATCTTCACTCACATCATGGAAACCCAATGTACCTTCCGAATCAATAATAAAAAATTATTTAATTTTTGACGTGATCGTTTATTCAGTATATTCAGAAATACATTCAATTAATTCATTTTGAATAGTTTTTTTATCCTTTCGTATTGATTTTCAATTTCTAAAGAACTTCTTCATATTAACAATAAAAGTAATTCAATGAAATTTCCACGATTTGTCGAGCCCATGCTTTCGTCATAGCCATGGAATGCTAGTTCTTGTTTGCTCAAATACAGTATAGACTAATACTGCATCAATCACTGTCTGCAGGAAAAGTCTATTTAAGCAAACGTTTTCGTTAAAATGCGTTTTCAAAAGCCTAGCATTCTTCCTCAGGGCATCGGGAATGGTGTTTTGAATTTTCTCAAAATTCCTTAACATTAATCCGCATTTCAGGTGTTCGCTAGGATCACGATGTTTATGAAGTGACCGTGTTACACTTAATAAATCTGAGAATCCGTCTTTATTCCACGCCGAATGTTTATTACTAAAAAGTAAGCAGGGCCAAAAAAAAATTGACACAGAAGTGCTGCAAATCAATTTATATTCAGTAAACCAACAATTTTTAAAATTAATATTGTTAGAATTACAGCTCTTCTGGATTTCGTCCTTGGCAACAATTGTCAGTGAATCTGTCGGTCGTCCTTGAAGCAAAATGTCTTTTTTTTTATTAGAGGTTTAAAGACTACCGTGAGCAACTCAATGGACTATAAGCTGTCGCCCGTCCCTAATTTAGGGTCACTGGTTCCAGGGAAGGGAGAGAGCCAGTGCCGTAAGACAAACACAATATCCATGCCTCATCGGGATTCGAACCCGGACCCCTTTCGGACGAATGATGGTCTAAGGCCATCGCCTTAGACCACTGCGCCACCGGACGGCTCTCTTTTATTTTCATCTTTCCACAGATTAAATGGAGTTTGCAATAAATTACAAACAATGTCGTCCACAGAATGCATTCTAAAAACTATAACTATCGGTTAAATTGTACACAAACCTAAAACATCAGTTAAAGCTTTCAACAAATAATCACAAAGCACGAAAGAACAAATTCCTTTCGGAAAATAATGTACCACAGCACCACAAGGAAAAAGCCCTAGTAGATTGCAAGATACTCTGCTACTCTAGTGGTCCGCCCGCTCCACCGAGATCTCTGACGACTTTACGCTCAAAAACTAAGAGATGCAGAGCTTAGGCGCCGAAGCTGAAACACTTCACTTGAGCGAGCAGATTGGGGAGGGTGACTTCACGGTTACCATGACAACTCGGCCGAAAACTGCAGACTTCCAAGCATTCTCATTTAGGCTCTTCACTTGCACTGTTTTGCGTATAAGGATTTTTTTTTTACGTATTGAGCGCGCCAGTGAATTAATATCTATTCAAAATTTTGAGTATTTTGGAACTGAACAAAGGCGAAAAAGAATATATTATTAAAAAATACTGAATAAAACTTTATTTTGAGCAAAATAGGTGAAAAGGTACGTCACCTACTTTACCTGAAGAGCCGCCATTGTAGTATATATCTACCTAGTTATTGAGGAATATCACTGAGATGTGTTGTGTATTTCTTCCATTTATAATTGACTCGTTATATTCCAGGAGTTATTTTAGTATACGTGTGGATGATTTCCCTATCATGTCTGTAACAAGATAGAGAAACCTCTTTCCAGGGAAAAATAAATTATCTGCCAAAATCTTCCAAACACCTAATTTTAATGGTTTTTGTCTGTAAAAAGATAGAGCTCTTTGATTAAATAGAGGTGAACTTACAAAATTCCCAATTATAGTAATAAAAATACAGAATGCTAGTTTCTCTGTGAGTAAAATCTTTGAAACCCTAAGATAACCACTGGAAGAGTGTACCAGTATGTTCACATGAAAAAATGTATAGTTAATTTGATGGTTTTCCTAACATGAATGCTCGAACAGCCTCTTCTAATATTGAATTAAATTATGTTAGTTTCTCTGTGAGTAAATTTACCTTAATATTAGAACAGCCTGTTGAAGTATTTTAACACATTTCATGTAAACATACTTCAAAGAATTATGCTAGTTTCTCTTTGTGTAAAAATCTTTGAAACTGTTAGATAATCACTGGTCTTTAAAGCCATTTATCCTTATTACTGGAAGAGTGTAAAAGTCAATATGTTCCCATCAAATGTGTTAGTGATCTTTAAAAGCATTTTTTTATCCCTACCATTAGAAGAGTGTACCAGTCAGTATATTGACATCAAATGTGTTAGTGATCTTTAAAATCATTTATCCCTACCACTGGAAGTGTACCAGTTACT
This sequence comes from Macrothele yani, assembly GCA_039090855.1. Lineage (NCBI taxonomy): Eukaryota > Metazoa > Arthropoda > Arachnida > Araneae > Macrothelidae > Macrothele > Macrothele yani. Next base: position 162,734,065 of record CM077009.1, read on the forward strand.
ATGTTCACATCAAATGTGTTAGTGAGTTGTTTAAGGTGGGGGCGGGGGGTTGTAACCGTTTTCTCCAACACATTTATTAACAACACTTAGTATTATATGAAAGATGCTACAGACAATTCAAACTTTACACACCACACATAAGATCTCCTTTTTCAAGTAAATATCCCATGATTGCCTTGGTCTACCAATAGTGTACTCCAATAATGAAGGTATTTTGATTTCACAAGACACTTTAAATAAAAAAAAAAAGAAATAGGTTGACTAATTTTCACTTATACTTTTCTTTCCTGTTAACATTGTACTCCAATAGTGAAGCTATTTTGATCTCACGAGACACTTTAAATTAAAGAAGAAATAGGTTGACAAATTTTCACTTATACTTCTCTTTCCTGTTAACAGTGTATTCCAATAATGAAGCTATTTTGATCTCACAAGACACTTTAAATTTAAAAAAAGAAATAGTTTGACTAATTTTCACTTATACCTTTCTTTCCTGTTTACAGTGTATTCCAATAATAAAGCTGTTTTGATCTCACAAGACACTTTGATTAATTTTCATTTATACCAAAATTTTACTAATATAGAACAAACTCTGACATTTAGTATATTCAAATGGAAATTAGTTTGAATATTTATTATTTAGGCATTTCCTGTCTGTAACTTTTGATCGATTATTTTCTTTTAAACATCTTTTTTGATACTTTAAAGTCAACAAAAAAAGACTTCAGAATTAGTTTGATGGTTTTATTATCTATGACTGCAGGTATGAAAATATACATCTGATACTGTTTGTCTGACATCTCTGTGGGCGGAAGAAAGAAATCTCTCTGTCTGACATCTCTGTAGGTGGAAGAAAGGAGTCCCTCTGTCTGACATCTTTGTAGGCGGAGGAAAGGAATCCCTCTGCCCACGGGCATCATGGCCTATGGGCATTCGGGGATGCATCCTCCTCCCAATATTTTGCCAAATGGGGAACCGAAGGATAGGTTACATTGACTAGGGAAAAAAATTACAAATCAATTAAAGCATTGAGAATATTTTTTACATATTAATTAAAACCTTGAGAATTTCTCATTATTGTACTAAAAACACTACTAACGCTTAACCACGTAGCGTTGTGCTTTGTCCACCAGAACATACTCAATACTGTGGACCTGGACAAAGTGGTAAAGATTTTCATATCAAACGGGATCAGTTTGTGATTAAATGAAAACCATAGACTTATTATTTTCCTGCTTTTAAATCAAGGTTGTGTAGAACAAGATTTTATTCTGTAAACTAGGCCTACATATGAAATGTCATTAAAGTATAGGTGAAAAAATATACTTTAACTGAATAAATACATTGTGGACACTCACCTTTGAAAGAGTTCAATGTAATGATTTTACCTCTAATTACTCGTACAATACAGCTGATATAAATTCTGGGTATTGTATCATGAAGTATCTGAAGGTGGACAAATTGACAGGGAGGGGGAATGGGGAGCTCTCAAGTAAAAATAATACATTGTTTTACAGTGAGAAGAACAAGAGAGTTGGGAAGGTAAGGGAAAAGATATCTGTGCCTCCCCCCCACCCCACCCAATCATCAGAAGGTGGTGACACCTATGCTCTGTCTGACATCTCTGTAGGTACATCTTTACTGAGTTATACTTTAAGGAGTACACAAACATACATAATATGGTTTCAAAGTGACAAAACACAACACAGTTTTCTCAATTATAAAAAAAAAAAAAAAAAAAAAAAAAAAACATGAGGCTATAATTAAAAGCCTCATGTTTACAAACATATCATACATTATAGATGAAAGACATATAAATGCAAACCCATTTTTAAATGAAGACTTCTTTATAACAGCACTGTTAAAATCTGAATACACTGAACTAGGCAAACCAGACAAAACATTTATTCAAACGTACAATGATACCTGGACATTTCACATCTTTCTTAATGCCATAGAAAAAAACGTAAAACGTATATTGATACATTATTTAAAATATTATCTGAAAGGGTGGGGGAAATTCCACTTATTATAAAATTAAAACATCAAATTAACATTTTTTTTAAATTTAACCATACTGTTAAAATTTTAATTATATTACTCAAAATTATTACATCAAACGAACACTAAAAATTTTCATCATAACAATTTCTCATAGCAGTTTTTTTTAAAGTCGTCAAATCTCAACGCTAATCTACAAAAAGTATATACTTAGGTAAGTTCATATTTGTTTTTAAGGGTTGTCATTGTTGGAGTGTAATATTAAAGTTTTAAACCTCATTTTAAGATAAAACTACGATGTCACCCAAACAGCATTCAGATTTTGTTGTATTTTTAAGTCAGTTAACTAATTATTTACATGGAAACAAGAAACACAGTAGTCTTACACACGATTAAAAAAACTTACTATTAAATATAAAATAACTTTACTATTAAGTATAAAATACACTTAACTCCATTAGATCTTTCGGGTATACATTATACCCTTCTTCAGATGGAACGTAGCCTTTCAAATCGTTAAAACCGAGGCTACAATTTGTTAACTCACCAGTGTCTGTATATACCTATATTCCTATAAACACCTATATGGCCGGTGTGTATATGTTTATATAGACACCTATATGTTCCCGGAGGACCGGACTAGGCTGCCATCTGATGCTGACCTTGGCAACGTATAATGGACGCTCTCTATCTTCTGATTCAAGGCTTCTTGAATTGGAAGAGGAACTACAAAGGATCAAGTGGGACATCATCCGGCTAAGTGAGGTAAGGAGAAAAGGAGATCTCATTGAACTGAAAAGTGGGCATCTCTTCTACTATCGTGGGACAGATACTGGCAGAACTAGTGGTGTTGGATTTATAATAAACAAGAAACTGAAGGATAAAGTTGTAGAAGTTGAAAGTTCCTCTGACAGAGCTGCATGACTCGTTATCCAACTCTCGAGAAGATACCAGGCTCAGATAATTTAAACTTATGCACCCACCACAAGCCATCCTGAAGAAGAAATTGAAGAATTTTATGAGAAAATTCGTCATCTAAATAATAAAGGTAAGCAACATTTGAAGATAATTATGAGAGTTTCAATGCAAAAATAGGGCAACGGCAACAGAATGAAACTTCATTTGGTAAATTCGGTCACGGCAACAGAAACCAGCGTGGAAAATAAAGTTTTAGAAGTTGAAAGTTCCTCTGAAAGAGCTGCAAGACTCGTTATCTAACTCTCGAGAAGATACCAGGCTCAGATAATTCAAACTTATGCACCCACCACAAGCCATCCTGAAGAAGAAATTGAAGAATTTTTAGAGGAAATTCGTCATCTAAATAATAAAGGTAAGCAACATTTGAAGATAATTATGAGAGTTTCAATGCAAAAATAGGGCAACGGCAACAGAATGAAACTTCAGTAGGTAAATTCGGTCACGGCAACAGAAACCAGCGTGGAAATACTCTCGTTGAGTTTGCAGAGGCAGAAGGGTTTTCCATCTTGAATTACTTTTTCAAGAAAAAGCCACACAGGAAATGGACATGGAGACATCCAAATGGGACGACAAGTGAAATTGATTTTATTATGTGTAACCAAAAATTCGTCATAGAAGACTGCAGTGTACTAAACAAGTTCAACACAGGTAGTGACCATAGATTGGTGAGATGTAAAATGCACCTCAACATTAAACTCGAACGTGGCAAGCTCATAAGACAAACAAAATATATTGACATAACCAACCTTAAAAAACACCATAATACCTTCAAGTTGGAACTGAAGAACAGATTCTCTGCATTAGAAGGCCTAACATTGGAAGAAGTGAATATTTCTGAAGTTAACAGAAAAGTAACCAAAGCTCTTATGGAAACAGCAACAAGATTAGCTGGGTCTAAGAACAAGTTGCATGTAAACAAGTTATCGGGAAAAACCAAAATGTTGATGCAAAAAAGAAGAGAGATGAGGACAACTAAAGGAGATGTGACTTCCAAAGTGGAATATATAGACCTATGCAAGACAGTACGAAAAAGTATCACTGAAGAGTTGAAGACGTAAGGAAATTCAACTGTGAACTAGTGAGGAAAGCAATTGAAAACAACCAAAGCTTAAAGATAGCAAAGGAACATCTCAGTAAGGGAAGAAAACAGATTATGGCACTGAGAAAAGAAGATGGTTCTGTAACAAGAAATAGAGGCGAAATTTTGACAAGATTGAAAGGTTTCTACTCCAAATTATGTGAAAAGGGATGATACATGTTCTCCAGACATCATGAAAGGTACCAGTACCAGAGTTCTTCCAGTCATCCCAGCAAAAGTTGCACATGCAATCAAGAACATGAAGCGGGAAAAGCTCCAGGACAAGATGAAATTACTGTAGACATCATACAAGAATCAAGTGGAGAAATCGAAACAGTACTCGCCCAAATTTTTACTCTATGCCTTAGTGAAGGGAAGATTCCTGAGGATTGGAACAACGTTACAATGATCCTGCTACATAAAAAAGGTGACATTGAGGATCTCAGGAACTACAGACCTATCAGCCTCCTATCAGTGGTTTATAAAATCTTCACTAAAGTTCTTTCACACCGTTTGAAGGTAACACTGGACATGGCTCAACCGAGAGAACAAGCTGGATTCAGGAGTGGCTACAGCACAATAGATCATATCCACGTATTGAGAGAACTAATTGAAAGAGCGAGGGAATATGAACTTCCATTGTGCATGGCTTTTATCGATTATGAAAAAGCCTTTGATTCGGTGAAACCTTCAGCAGTTGCAATGGCTCTGAAATCCTGCGGTATTGAAGATGCATACATTAATATTATTAATAACATCTATGAAAATGCAAGTGCAAAAATTTGGCTGCTTAATAATACAACATACATAAAAATTGGAAAGGGAGTCAGACAAGGTGACACCATATCTTCCAAGCTCTTTAATGCCAATTAGAAAATGTCTTTCAATCACTGAACAGGGAAATCAAAGGGATAAAGATTAATGGAGATTATCTAACTCACCTTCGTTTTGCTGATTACCTAGTCATTTTTGCAACTACCCCATCAGAGCTGCAGAGTATGATCCAGGAACTTGCTGACAAGAGTAAAGAAGTGGGGTTAAAAATGAGCTTTCAGAAGACAAAAGTGATATTCAATGCTTTTACAAGAAATGAAGATTTATCCATTGATGGAGAAAAGCTGGAGATAACAGACACGTACGTTTATCTTGGGCAGCAGATATCAAGTGAGGGTCACATCAATGGAAAAATTAATCGGCGTACAAAACTTGCCTGGAGAGCTTTTGGAAGAAACAGCATAATTTTCAAGAGCAATATGCCATTATGTCTTAAAAGAAAAGTGTTTGATCAATGCATCCTTCTAGTGCTTACGTATGGTGCAGAGACGTGGACCTTAACTAAAAGAGACATACAAAGGCTGCAGACAACTCAAAGTAGCATGCAGAGGTGCATGCTTAGTGTAACCAGGAGAGATAAGAAGAGGAACTCGTGGATCCGAAAAATGACAAGAGTGGAAGGCATCATGATCAGAGTTAAATCTCTGAAATGGTAATGGGCTGGACATACCGCCAGAAGGACAGACCATCGATGGACAGCCGAAATTTTGATTGGATTCCAAGGGACAGGAAAAGACCTAGAAGAAGACCACATGGGAGATGGATGGATGAAATTCGAAAGTATGAGGGAGTGACATGGAGGAGACTGGCACAAGAGAGACCGTTGTGGAGGAAACTTGGGGAGACCTTCGTCCAACAGTGGATTGATAATGGTTGGCAGTGATGATGTCCGGTGTGTATATGTATATACAGACACTGGTGTGTTTACAAATTGTAGCCTTGGTTTTAACGATTTTAAAGGTTAGGTTCCATCTCAGGAAGGGTATAATGTATACCCGAAAGATCTAATGGAGTTAAGTCTATTTTATACTAAATGTTTTATATTTAATAGTAAGTTTTTAATAGTGTGTAAGACAGCTGTGTTTCTTGTTTGTGAGTAAGCATGGTAAAATAAAAGTATTTATTTACATGGAGTTGACATGTTAAAAGTCTCATTTTGTTGTTAAAAACCATTCCCAAAAAAGCCATTTGGAATATCTTACAGTTTTTTTATCAAAATGAAGTATTCAAGACATCCACATAAGCTCATTATAACAGAAGTCAGTTCATTTTGACCTATTATTTTTCATTTCAAGGGTGAGAATGACTTTATTTATCATCATTGTTATAGTGTGACAAACGATTTATTGGGGAGAGACCTTTATTCATAATTTTTTATTGTTTTTAAAAACTCATCTTCTCCGGAAAGTGGAATAATGGCTTATTTTGATTTTTTCTACCAGTTTTTGAGTCAGGTCAAAATCTTAACTGCATTTAAATGTCTAAGTCTGTTAATCCTAAGATAACCAATTATAAGATTACTTTAATTTCATATTTGTCTACCCAAAAATTACTTTATTATGAGATTGTTACTGAAATTTTTATCTATTTTCTTGTGATTTAACAATTTTTTTCAGAAATGATGGAATGGCACATTGGTGTGATCCCCACAAGAATGCAAATTTGCATTTAGATATTTCAACCCCGCCTACAGAGATGTTAGACAGAGGGACTCTTTTTCTCCGCCTACAGAGATGTCAGACAGAAGGACTCCTTTCCTCCGCCTGCGGAGATGTCAGAGGGATTCCTTTTTCTGCCTACAGAGATGTCAGACAGTATCAGATGAATTTTATTTGAATTATGATGACTGCTCCCCCATGCTCACACAGATGAATGGGATAACTTCCCCTGCCTATAGAGATGTCAGAGAGAGGGATTCCTTTCCTCTACCTACAGAGATGTTAGACAAGACAGTACCAGATGAATTTGATTATGATTATGAAGACTTCTTCTCCCCCTACCTCAGAGCTGTCAGACAGATGAATTGGACAGTTTCCACTACCCTCAGAGATGTCAGATGAACAGTATCAGATGTATATTTTCATATCTTCAGTCATGGATAATAAAAGCATCAAACTAATTCTGGTCTTTTTTGTCATCGACTTTCTTTAAAGTATCAAAAACAGATGCTCAAAAGAAAATTGTGTATCATAACTTACAGACAGAAAATGCCTAAATAATAAATATTCAAAGTAATTTCCATTTGATTATACTGCATGCCAGAGTTTGTTCTATATTAGCAAAATTATAGTATAATTGAAAATTAATCAAAGTGTCTTGTGAGATCAAAATACAGTAGCTGTATTATTGGAGTAAACTGTCAATAGGAAAGAAAGGTATAAGTGAAAATTAATCAAACTATTTCTTTTTTAAATTTAAAGTGTCTTGTGAGAACAAAAACTGTAGCTTCATTATTGGAGTACGCGGTTAACAGGAGAGACAAGTATGAGTGAAAGTTAGCCAACATATTTCTTTTTTTAAATTTAAAGTGTCTTGTGAAATCAAAATACTTTCATTATTGGAATACACTATTGGTAGGCCAAGGCAATCATGGTATATCTACTTGAGAAAAAGATTAGATCTTGTGTGCGGTGTGCAAAGTTTGAATTGTCTGTAGCATCTTTCATACGTACAATACTAAGTGTTGTTAATAAAAGTGTTGGAGAAAAATGTTATAAATTTTTTCCCCCACCTTAGATGACGTACTTGATGTGAACATACTGACTGGTACACTCTACCAGTGGAAGAGATAAATGATTTTAAAGATCACTAACACATTTGATGTGAATATACTGATACACTCTTCCAGTGATAAGAATGAAGGGTGCCCACGGGAAGGGGGGTCTCCACCCCCCTAGCGGCTGGTATAGCCAAATAAATTTTTGATAAATTTAAAACACTAAAATTGACGTAACCTTTCTTTAAAGTATTTTTAAAAATAATAAGATATTAATTATTGATTGCATCAATTATTTTTGTTGTATTTTAGTATCTTGTACATTTACTAAAATGTTTGACAGCCTTGAAGGAGGTAAGGATTTTTCTTAGCCCCCCCCCTCCCCCTTAAAAGTACTCATACGGGCGTCACTGGTTGCGATAAATGATAACATACCTACTGGTACACTCTTCCAGTGGTAGGGATAAATGGTTTTAAGGACCAATGGTTATCTTAGGGTTTCAAAGATTTTATTCACAGAGAAACTAGCATAAATCTTTGAAGTATGTTTGCATGAAATGTGTTAAAATACTCCAACAGGCTGTTCTAATATTAAGGTAAATTTACTCACAGAGAAACTAACATAATTTAATTCAATATTAGAAGAGGCTGTTCGAGCACTCATGTTAGGAAAACCATCAAATTAGCTATAAATTTTTTCATGTTAACATACTGGTACACTCTTCCAGTGGTTATCTTAGGGTTTCAAAGATTTTACTCACAGAGAAACTAGCATTCTGTATTTTTATTACTATAATTGGGAATTTTGTAAGTTCACCTCTATTTAATCAAAGAGCTCTCTATCTTTTTACAGACAAAAACCATTAAAATTAGGTGTTTGGAAGACTTTGGCAGATAATTTATTCCTCTCTGGAACGAGGTTTCTCTATCTTGTTACAGACATGCCAGGGAAATCATCCACACGTATACTAAAATAACTCCTGGAATATTAGGCGTCAATTATAAATAGAAGAAATACACAACGCATCTCAGTGATATTCCTCAATAACTAGATATGCACTGAAGAGCAATTGAATTAGAGATACCTGTCTAGTAACGTGTAGCATCACCTTTCGTCTTGATGACGGCGGCGATTCATCTCGGTATGGACTCTACAAGACACCGGAAGTGTTGGGAAGCCATACGGAACCACAACCCCTGAACAAGCTCCCACAGTTCACGAAGATTTGATGAAGGGGTGTCAGAGCCCCGAACATATCTCTCGATGGCATTCCAGATGTGCTCGATGGGATTGTGGTCAGACGACCTAGCTGACCAAGGAGGTGAGGTCACGTCGACCTAGCTGGCCAAGGATTCGGATACAATTCGGGAGCGATGGCACGGTGCATTGTCTTGTTGCAGGATGAGGTCCCCAGTGGGATGTTGAAGACGCATAAATGGGAGCAAATGGTCGTCCAGGATATCCCGGTAACGTTGACCTGTGAGGGACGATGTCACACCTACCAGGGTTCCCATTTCAGTCCACGTAGGCAGTCCCCAGAGGAGAATGCTACCCCCACCAGCCTGAAGAGTTCCCTGCTGGCAAGAAGGATCCATCGCTTCATGTGGTTTGCGCCGTACTCGTATCCTGCCATCCGCATATACCAACGTGAATCTCGACTCACCAGTCCAGGCAACATTTTTCCGTATGTCTAGGGTCCAGTGGCGATGTTCCCGCGCCCATGCTAATCTTTGCACCCTGTCATGTGCAGTAAGCAGCGGTACGCTCGTGGGACGATGGCTTCCCTACCCCATAGCGAGGAGATGGTTCTGGATGGTGTGGCTGCTTACACGTTTTGGGGCACCAGCGTTAAATTGCCAAGTGATTTCTTGCACTGTGGCCCGTCTATCCGCTGTTACAATGCGAGCTAGCCGACGATGACCCCGCTCATCCACACGCTGTTTTCCCTTGCAGGGATGGTTTTACCGGATTTGATGTACTCACGGTGCACCCGTGACACAGTGGCTCGTGAAAATCCCAGTGCCTACTGGACTTCCGAGATGGAGTGACCCATTCGTCGGGCCCCGACAATTTGCCCACGATCAAATGCGCTTACTTCCTTTGTCTTACCCATATTGCGTCCGACTCTTACTGATTCCCATCGCACCACTCCTTATATTGATCGCTGCATACATGTCGTTTCCGTTTACAGGGCCACCCACAGCACCATATTTCCATAACGCCGGCTGTCTCTAATTCAATTGCTCTTCAGTATATACTACCTGATATTCCTCAATAACTAGAGACTATTCGATCATTCTACATTTCACATCGTTACCTAAGATATGAAATAACCGTTACAGAATTAAAAAACAAAACTTACCTTTCCCCTTATTTTTATATATTTATTTGTTTGTTTGTGTATGTATTTATTATTCTTATGTATGTAAATTTCTTTTATTTTTAATCCGAGCGAACGACGAACGTAAAAATGACATGAACTCACATAAACCAAAGCTGTCCCTCAGTTCGTATCTCAGAAGTAATCCCACGTGACACATGAAGATAAACCCCACTCACCTTGCCCACCCATATTTGTCGTCACTGAAGCTGAATACCGTCTCCTGATTGGTCGAGATTTCTCCATTCCCGTATCAATGTAGGGGTTGCTTAAATGCTTCCCGGTCCTCATCCCGAAATCGCTGCGCCACGGGTGGCAGAGTTGTCAGCGTCCGTGACTGCCCTAGGGATGACCTGAGGTTCGATCCTGAGCAGGTACGAACGTTCGATTCGCTAAATACCCGCCATGCGTCGGATGGGCACGTTAAGCCATCGGACCCCGGTTACTGCCCCCCCCCCGGTAATAAATAAGGGCGTGTTCGTCCTCCTTTCTACTTCGCTTCCGTGTCACTTTCCTATCCGGCACTCTAGCCCAAATCTCCTAGCTTCCTATTTCTAAGGGTTGTTTGATGGGGTCAGACACTTCCGAAAATACTATACGTATGATGTGATCTGATCCCGAACTCGCTCTCCTCCTGCATACCCGAGAGCAGGGACGGCGCCAGAAAATTTTCAGCGGGGCTCTAGGGTGGGAGCTTCAAAATCTAGGGGGGCGAATTATGCTTCATATATACACATAGACTCTGAGTGGCCACTTTATTATGACCAACTGACAGTTTTAAGCAAATGAGCTATGGCTGCACGCTGTTGCTGCCATGCAGCGGGTGAGGCTAGTATAAAAAGGGAAAGCTTAGTGCTTGCGACAGTAGTAGAATTGATTTTGGGGTGACGAGATGGGTAAAAAATGCGATTTGACGGACTTTCAACGTGGGATGATTGTAGGAGCTCGGAGCCATAGAGCGAGTATCACCGAAACTGCCGCATTCGTGAAATGTCCCAGAACAGCTGTTGTTAAAGTGTTTAAAGACTGGACTGTCAGCCAAAAAACTGGGTCTCTACGTGCAACGTGTGGTCGTCATCGATTAGTGACTGCTCGGGCGGAACGAAGAGTGTCCAGACTGGTAACAGACAACAGAAGGGCAACAGTGCAGCAAATTACAGACCATCTTAATCAAGGATCCCCTCAAATGATCTCTGCACGCACTGTTCACCGTACACTGCATCGGATGGGATATGGCAGTCGTAGGCCTGTTCGAACATTTCTGCTGTCTGCAGTAAGAAGACAAAACGTCTCCAGTTCGCACAAGGATTGGACAGTCGATAATTGGAAACAAATTATGTGGTCTGCTGAATCACGTTTTCAGTTGCACGATGCCGATGGGCGAGTGAGAATTTGGCGAAAACAGCACGAAAGAAAGGACTCCAAATGCGTTGCGACAACCCTTCAAGCTGGTGGAGGCAACGTCATGGTTTGGGGAATGTTTTCCTGGCATGCTTTGGGCCCTGTAATTCGTGTTGATCAACGTCTGACTGGCACATCATATCTAAACATCGTTGCGGACCAAGTGCATCCTGTCATGTGGATGGTTTATCCCAATGGCGATGGCTACTTTCAACAAGAGAATGCGTCCTGCCATAGTGCTCGTATTGTACAGGATTGGATTCAGGAACATGCCGGTGAGTTTACTTTGCTTAGGTGGCCCCCACAATCTCCAGATCTCAGCCCCATTGAGAATTTGTATGAAGTTTAACGAGCCATTAGACAGCTGGATGCACAACCCTGCAATCTCACACTCCTAGAAAGTGCTATTCATCAAGGATGGTTTAGATATTTTTTTGAGGTTTAACGACCACCGTGAGCAACTCAATGGGCTATAAGCAGTTGCCCGTCCCTAATTTAGGGTCACTGATTCCAGGGAAGGGAGGAAGGGAGAGAGCCAGTGCCGTAAGACAAACACAACATCCATGCCTGACCGGGATTCGAACCCGGACCTCTTACGGACGAATGATCAGAGGCCAACGCCTTAGACCACTGCGCCACCGGGGCGGCGGTCTTAGATATATATATATATATATATATATATATATATATATATATTATTAAAGTCAAGAATTAAAAAAAACCGCCGTCGCTTGCTCTAGACAAAGCTTTTTCTTGACTTCCGCTGCACATGCAGCACTTTGAAGTGTGGTAACTAATGAATCTGTCCTTCTTGACTTAATTTTCGTATAAGAAGAACCGACGCCAAGTAAGTTTTGTGGGTCAAGCTGTTTTGGTGTTTTTTAAAATACGAATGCTTTTCAAGTGTTTTTTTCCAAATGTTGTAACCTCGCTGAGCGAAGGTGACATTATGTTTTTCGTCGTCCGATGAAAACATTCTACACGGAAAACAAAAGGCGGAATCTCTCTTTATACTATATGCAAGTCATGGGAACATGTTATACTAATATCTCTGGAAGCTTCTTTGTTCTTTACCGTATTTTTTTGTGGGAACTGTTTTAATATAGGCTGTTTAGGTTGATCCAAAAGTGTAGTTGCTATATCAAGTTCTCCGAGTTCAACATTTTTTGTCTTGCGACCATATGGTTCTTCCAGTGTTTTGTTTTCACAAGCATTGCGTTCATAAAAAAATTCCATTGAATCGCTACAAGCACTTAAAGAATCATCGTTGATTCCTAATGATTCACCACACGCTGTTGATTAAGTTGAAGCCGTCTGATAACCATTATCCGCTTTGTAGGCACTATCGCATAATTTACTTTTCTTCTGATTAACACATGTTCGAAAAAATCATGGATTGATCGTTTTGCCGACATGTTATTTCAAACTTTGGTTTGGGAAGAAATACCTCACTTTTATGTATCACGCATAATACGTGCAAAAGAATAAATCAAGCAGGAGAAATTACATTTTCCACCAGAGCGAGAACGAAAACATGTGTAACTAGCCAAGAGAAATTTCGCTCACTGTCTGGTGGTGACTGACGCCGATCACTGTCTGCTGTTTTCTACGATCGTGATAACGCCCACTAATTGTCATAGACTGCGAGGGCGCCAGGGCGGTGATGGGATTGGCAGTGATGCTTATTCAACTTTTCAACCCACTGGCATGAGCCGCGGCATCGGATTGACGATGTTCTTTGAACTCCGGCCGGTCTTCGACATCTATGTGCCAAAGCGGAAGCCCAACATGCAAGTAAGGTTTCCCGTCTGAGTCATGGATCGTGGTTGGAGGAATATAATTGCATAATGCTACCCTTCTCTCGTTACCACAGAACATGCAGCTGCGATAGTAAAGTGTACTACGTTTTCTTCATTTATCCAAAAAATTCTGGGGGTGCTGACGGCGAGAGGGGGAGAAGGGGTTTACCAAAATCTTGGATAGGCTAACGCCCACCCCAGCGGTCCCGTCCCTGCCTGAGGGGGTGTGGAATTAATGACGATCCAATTGAACTTGCGAAGGCTGCCATACAGGCGTTGTTCCAACAGTCTTGTCAAACTGTCGACATATCTTACCGGCAACTTTTTCGTCTTTTTCTACTTGCCCGCGATGAGTGGTTTGACTATGCTACTTATCTCACTCAATGCACATACCGTCCAGCCGACGTTGCTTTCCAGGTGTCGCACATTTTCCAAGAGCTTCGAACTTTTGCCCGGACAAATTCAAAATTTCTCGCCTGCAATAATAGACTTACTTTTATGTCTTCTCAGTTTCTTGCACAATGTTCCTGTTGAAGTTGTGACATCTTTCTTTGTTCATTTAGAAACATTTCATTCAACGATGTTCCGTATTGTGATAAAAAATGAATAATCAATCGTACAATGATATGAAGAGTAATCAAAGGTTTTACCTTAATTAAATCCAATTTAATTCTATGTACAATTCCCAGTTGTAATATTAAAGCACATGAAGAATATAAAGGTAAATTTAGACACACTGAAGTCCATTCTTTGAATCAACGAAGTTCAGTTTACATCTCTACAAAAATCCACTTTTTATTTTCACAGACACACTTTATCACCTTCTCGTGAGAGAGAGAGAGAATAGCCAAGAGACAAAGTACAAGCAATCGTTCCCGAAAGCAGGAAGTTCATTACGCAGTACATACGAGGTTATGGTTCTGCTTTGAACTGTGACTTGAGTTCAGTTGACTAAAGTTGTTTAGGGCAGAGATTCATGACGTCATGTCTAACAGTTCCAGAATCTGAGTTGGTCTCTTCCTGTTTTCCCCTCGACCGGCTGCGCTGTTCTGCTTCCTGTGTATACGTTCGTGTCATTTTTTGAGACCCAGTGATTTATTGCTCCCAGCTCTCAGTTATTACTCAGTATCCTCTTCGGTATTGGATATGCCCACTATGTAATATCTCTGTTTTCTAACCCTCACCACTGAAATTTTCCTACCTGGAAGAATTCAGTGGCGAGGGACAGAAACAGAGATAAACTGCCCTAAACAACTTTGGTCAACTCAACGCGAGACTTGCTCGCTATTACAGTTCGGCCAAATATACTGGTGTGCAAACAGTAAGGACGAAGAGGAGAAATTAGCATAACAGCGGAACGAGCAGGCAGAGCGGACCGAAAGACCACTCAGAGATAGACTAGGGGACGGTAGGGCATGCACACATATGCAACATCACGGGGGGGGGGTCGGAAGGGTATAAATTACACGTGCGGTGTACACTCAGCAAATCGGTGAAAGCTATTCCACGGTGTACATCGGTTTGAACGACGTCGAGTTGCTGCCACCGTGTGATATGGCCAACAGGCAATCCAGTAGACGATATCTGGATGACTTTACCCGAGGTCGCGTCATTGGGAAGTTGGAAAAATGTTGAATTGTGACTAGTGCGGCAGAGGAGTTTAGGATCGCCCACAGCATCGTTTTACGAGCTTGGAGAGCATTTCAAACGACAAGAACAGCTGTCCGAGAGTTTAGCAGTGGTCGTCCACAAGCAACCACGGCGGCGGACGACCGGTATATTGTCCTACAGGCGAGAAAAGACAGACGGCAGACAGCGGGAGAAATCGCAAGGCACATGCAACAGACAACTTGACTTCCGTTATCGCGTTTTACCGTGGCCAGTAGGCTGCACAAAGGTGGTCTATTTGCACGACGACCAGTACGGTGTGTGCCATTAACGCCTGCTCATCGGAGACGGCGGCTTTTGTGGTGCCAGGAACACAAGAACTGTACACAACAGCAATGGGGTCGAGTTCTCTTTACGGATGAGAGCCGATATAGTCTGACGAGCGATTCTGGACGTATACACATCTGGAAAGAGCAGGGAACACGCAATCATACTTCTAACATCATCGAAAGGGACCGGTTTGGAGGTGGCGGAGTTCTCGTTTTGGGCGGTATCATGCTTGGTAGCCGTACTGACCTCCACATCTTCCAAGGAGGTTCAGTCACTGGTGTCCGCTATTGTACCGAGGTTCTCCTGCCTCACGTGCGTCTGTTTAGAAGTGCTGTGGGTGCTGAGTTCCTCTTCATGGACGACAACGCTACACCTCATCGTACAGTGGCTGTCGTAGAACTGTTGGAGAGTGAAGATATACAACACATGGATTGGCCCGCAAGGTCCCCGGACCTAAATGCAATAGAACACGTGTGGGATCTTCTCGGATGACGCTTGGCAGCACGTCACTAACAGCAAGCAACGACTCCGCAGCTGCGATTGGCGCTACAAGAGGAATGGGCCGCGATACCTCAACAGCTCCTTGACAACCTCGTCCTCAGCATGGACATACGTTGTAAATCCTGCAACGCAGTCAGGGGTGATCATATCTCCCACTAAAGACTGGATTTTTCTTGGCAGCCGCCTGTCACATGGACGTTTCTGTCTTCTGTCCAGTTGTGCTCGAAGCTACCTTTTCAATAAAGTGCCTTTGTATCCTTCGGATTCCTTGTTTGGACGGTTTTGCTCACTTGTCCCATATTCTTACATCTTGGGGATCTTATGGTATAATTTGAGTCGATGTGGAGCACTTCTGCACGACGTTACATTCGAAAAACCGTCTCGTCCTTAATTTTTGCACGCCAGTGTAGTTGCTGTGAGGCACAAACCTCGGTCTATAAGCCTCATTTATCATCTTCAACAAAAAGAAAAAAAAAAAAAAAGAAAGACTTTGGACTTGCCGAGTTGCCGTGCAAATGGCGGTTGATAAAATCGCTCCAGGTAGTATTTTTAACGCAAAAAGTATTTTAAAAAGGTATTTTAACGCCTAAAGTGCGTGCTGCGCAGACAGATATTGTATAAGACCACAAATAACAGGAAAACGTGAGTTTTGAGAAGAAACTGGTAAATTATATGAAGCCGCTAAAGGAAATTAATACCATTCTTGATGTTAGTTCTTTAGATAATTTTAATTTGCTAATGTACAAGCTTTATTATGTGGCGTTTTTCTCCAAGATTAGTTTCCGCAGTGTGCGAGTGATCGTTTACTTTTTCTTTCTTGCAAAAAAAATGCCAACAGTGACACTGTGTACATTACAAAATCATTAAAGCAGAAAAAAAGTTTTGTTATTTATTCTAAAACTTCATGACATACAGTTGGAAATTTTACAAAGTTTGTTTTGAAATCATAGAACCTGCTGTTTTGCTTTATTTTTAATGACTGAGATCATATAAGTTTTCTTCATGTCCCCTTCCATGTGAAAGACGCAGGATACAATGATGCTTGGTATATGCAGACAACACAGGTAAGTCACAGTGGCATTCAGCATTTAATTCATGAATGTATGCTGTAAATCTTATCAAAAGAATGTTTTTTTTTTTTTTGGAGTTGCTGTGAGGCCAGAAATATAAAATCTAATTAGTTTCCCAATATGAAGTCCATGGCAAAATTTCTTCATAGGAGGGAACTACTTAAGACTTTATCATGAAGAAACTGATAAACAGATTTCACATATTATCCCAGATACTCCCTAGAACAAGGGAAGATCTTCAAGAGCGTGAAATCTGTTTTCATAAGTTCACAAAAAAAGCTAGATTTGCATGACATATGCAGTCTGACGGGACTAGAAATTCCATCCAATATGGTGAGTGTTACAGGAAATTCATGATGGAAAAAAAACTACCGAGAGATATGCTCCTTGATACTGGTAAAACGCCTCATATGCATAATGTATATTTCACGCAACTGACATGGAAAAGTGGCATTTCTGACCAATAACTCCTTCATACAGGTGAAAAACTTCATCAGTGTGATGTGTGTGTTAAAAGAAATTCATGCACAAACATTACCTTTCCAACCATACACTTCATACAGCTTCGAAATCTCATAAGTGTAATGTTTGTTCAGAGCTATTCATAAAGAAAGATTACCTTTCGAATCATCAGTGTGTTGCATGTTCCAAACAGTTTACCACAAGAAGATACCTTTCCCAGTATATGCTCCTTCATACAGGTGGAAAACCTCATCAGTGTGATGTGTTCCGAGCAATTAACCCAGAAAGCCGACATTCCCCAGCATATGCTTCTTAATACAGGTGAAAAACCTCATCAGTGTGAAGTATGTTCCAAACAATTTACACATAGAAGTAGCCTTTCTCGGCATATGCTTAATCATACAGGTGAAAAACCACATCAGTGTGCTGTGTGTGCAAAGCAATTCACACAGGTAAGTTACCTTTCCCGGCATATGCTCCTTCATACAGGTGAAAAACCTCATCAGTGTGTTGTGTGTTCCAAGCAATTCACACAAAAAGGTGCACTTAATCAGCATATGCTCCTTCATACAGATGAAAAACCTCATCAGTGTGATGTGTGTTCCAAGCAATTCAGACAGAAATGTGAGCTTTCTCAGCATATGCTTCTTCACACTGGTCAAAAGCCTCATCAGTGTGATGTATGTTCCAAGCAGTTTACCAGAAAACCTCACCTTTCCCAGCATATGCTCCTTCATACAGGTGAAAAACCTCATCAGTGTGATGTGTGTTCCAAGCAGTTTACCACAAGAAGTCAGCTTTTGCAGCATATGTTTGTTCATACAGGTGAAAAACATCATCAGTGTAATGTGTGTTCCAAGCAGTTTGCCAGAAGAAGTCACCTTTCCCGGCATATGCTTTTTCATACAGGTGAAAAACCGCATCAGTGTGATATGTGTTCCCAGCGGTTTACCAGAAGAAGTCACCTTTTCCGGCATATGCTTCTTCATACAGGTGAAAAACCTCATCAGTGTGGTGTGTGTTCCCAGCAATTCACAAGAAAAAGGAACCTTTTAAAGCATATGGTTCTTCATACAGGTGAAACACCTTAGTATGGTGAGCAGTTCACATTTAAAGTAATTTTCAAGTTCATCGTTCACTGCCTTTCGGATTAAAAAATAAAATAAATTTACATACACAAACAAACAAATAAATAAATAAATATATAAATACAAAAATATAAAGAGAAGTGGAAAGTAAGTTGTGTTTTTTTAATTCTGTAATGGTTATTTCATATTTCAGGTAACAATTTGAAATGTAGGATGATCTAATAGTCTTCAGTTATTGTGGAATATCAGGTAGTGTTTTGGGGAAATGCGTAGTTTAGCGTCCTACATTATTTCGTCGGAAAAATGTTAGTACCTGGAAAAAGTACGACGTACAGATTTTAGAGCATGGAAATTAATGACAAATGGTGCAGAAATTTCATGTTTTAAATATCTCTTAAAAATTTTTATCGTAATATTTAAAAGATATTTAAAACATTTACCGGTAAATTTACTCAGAGAAACTAAAATAATTTACCTCAATATTAGAAGAGACTGTTGGAGCATTCATGTTAGGAAAACTATCACATTTTTCATGTGAACATACTGGTACACTCTTCCAGGGGTTTCTTGCAGTTTTAAAGATTTTACTCACAGAGAAACTAGCATTCTGTATTTTTATTACTATAATTGGGAATTTTGTAAGTTCATCTCTGTTTCCTCAAAGAGCTCTCTGTCTTGTTACAGACAAAAACTATTAAAATTAAGTGTTTGGAAGACTTAGACAGAGAAATTATTCTTCCCCCAAAAGAGCTTTCCCTCTCATGTTACAGACATGCCGAGGAAATCATCCACATGTATACTAACATAATTCCTCGAACACTACGAGTCAATTATAAGTAGAAGAAATGTACAACACATCTCAGTGAAAAACAGTACCTGATATTCCTCAATAACTAAAGATTATTGGATCATTCAACATTTCACATCATTGCCTAAGATATAAAATAACCATTACAGAATTAATAAAAAACTAACTTCCCTTTATATTTTTATATTTATTTATTTGTTTGAGTATGTAAATTTATTTTATTTTTTAATCCTAAAGGCAGCGAAAGTGAAAAGACATGAAATCACATAAACAAAAGCCGATTAGATCTCATCTCAGAGGTAATCCCCACGTGACACATGAAGATAAGCCCCACCCATATGTGTCATCTCTGAAGCTGACTACCGCCCTCTGATTGGCCGAGATTTCCCCAGTCCCGTATCAATGTAAGGTTTGCTTAAATGCTGTTGGGTTATAATTTCGTAGGAGCATCTGCCGATTCACGCTGGCAAGAAACCCCACCAATGCACCGATTGGATTTAACCTTACAGTATTTAAATACCTAATGATTTAGTTTTAACGCATTTTGGTAAATGAATTTTATTTTACAGTATTTTAACTTAAAAAAAAAAAAAATGTAGTCATACAGCTTCCCAATCATACACACACTGGTGAGAAACTTCACCAATGTATAATATGTAACAAGCCATTTAGGCAAAGGTCATCTATCAGCTCATCTATAGATTTACAGTAGTGAGAAACTTCATCAATGTGACCTGTGCAACAAGCCATTTACACGTGAAGGAAATCTGCTAATTCCTATCCCTTTACCCACTTACATCGCAAAGCGTACATTTTATGGATGCTCTTCAACTGTGTCAATATATTTTAACACCTATTAGTGAAATTTATAATTTTGTACAGGGTACGGAAAATCTCCCAAAGGCATCCCATGTTATACATGGGCAGAGATGCCAAGTACTACGGATTGTCTGTAGTTTCTATGGATATCATGTTCAAACTACGGACTACGGAGAAGGTGTAAAAAACTACGGATTTTTCCAGAAATCTCGGATATTTCCGGGAAAACTTTTTTTTTTTTTTTAATTATTTGAAAAAAAAAATTCTAGCATAGTCAAATGTAGTGTTTTTTGCGGTAACGTCACGAAGCCGTTACACAGCAAGCACGTTTGGCTGGCCGACATGCAAGCGGAAATGTTGCAGCGGACATCGTTCTGTATGATCACATGACTTTGTACCTGGCTTACCGTGGAAAGGCGTTCGTAATGAACGACGTCTGTTAACTTCGGGTTAAAACCTTAACCTGAACTAACGTAAGTTGTCGGAGGATGGAGGTGGACTAGAGTCGATTCCACGTTTTCTGTTCTTGTTGTTAAGTTGATTAGTTGTGGTGTGACGTGAATTGCTGTAGTTATGAAGCGTGCTTCAGTGACTTCCAGTTCCAGTGGTGTGAAAAAAAATAAAAATTCGCAGCAGTACAAGGAATGTTATTCGTTGGAATTTCCATGTTTGCAGCGGTCGTGTGTTTCCGTGAATTATGTTTTTTTTTTTTGTTTGTTTTTTTTTGCTAAAATGTAATTTAAATAGTTAATTGCTATTGCATATTTGTTTCACCTAAGTAAGGGGCGGGCAGGGTATCAGAAAAAAAAAAAAATGCTCTGAGCAAATAGTCATCAGATCGAAGGAAACAGTTGTGGATTAAAGATATCCTGAATGTTTGTATTTTCCGGCAGAGCCCATAACTAAGCTACCTGGATGTGTGGACGCTGTTATTACCTGTTTTTATGTTACCTCCCCGGGAGTTTGTTTGTTCTTCGCGCGCAGTATGTTCTGCCCAGAGCAAGAGAAAGTCTCTCCATGTGTCTTTGGCCACCAGGCAAAGAAAACGTCTAGCTGCAGTTGCGATGAGACGTTTCTTTGCTGCTGGGTGTGTGCGCACAGTCGTGACCTATTTTTCCACGCTCCTCGCTGTCGGTAGAGAGCTTAATTGTTTATGTTACTTTGACAGATTTGCGAAATGCAGTTCTTTTTTTTTCTCTTGTAAAAATGTTCTGCTAAACAAAGGGATGTTTTATTTTATCTCTTTTTTTTCCAGAATTGATTGATTTATGCAATTTAAAATACTTTTTCGGTTAGTTTTTTCGTATCATAAGGATTTAATGCTAATTTTCTATTTATCCGCATAATAAAGCTATGAAATCTTTCAAAGTTAATTGTTCTTTCTTTGCTCTCATTGTGTTTGTCGTGTACGAATTTACTTGCAAAAGCGTCGGGTAAAGGGCCACCTGTCTCTACTAATATTCTTGGATCTAAAACGCAAAAAAGTTGTCAAAAATTCAAGGAGAGTTATTTGCAAAAATTTCCGTGTCTAAAATCGTCTCGGGTATCCGAAAACTATGGTTTTTGTTCCCCGTGTGCTGTTGATTTTTTAATCGCACACGGCGGAAAAGACGATTGCGGTCGGCATTTTCACTCTAAAAAACAGGAGGAATAACCATAAGTGTGTGGCATCACACACTTATGACATAACATATTTATTAACATAACATATTTATTAAAAGGTGGAGTTGAAATGGTATGTATTTTTTGTGTATTTACTCAAGTTCCCCCCCCCCCATTTTAAGGGGACTTCAATATGTTGCAAAATTTATCCAAGTATTGTTCCTGATCGAGATTAATATATTGCTAAAAATGTAGCAGTATATTCTGGGAAATGTGCATGCTACCCTGCAAATTTTACCGTGGGAACTTGACTTGACTTGACGTCACTACGGAAGAACTACGGGCGCCGCGCATATGGACTACTGATGACTTCCTTCAGATGTTGGCATCTCTGCATGGGTGATATTCTTCCGTCCTGGGGATAGACACATCTAAAGATGTCCTGATGTTGGTTAGGTTAGGAGGGAAAGTGCTGCTTGCCGAGGTCAGGAGGTTTGTTTGTCATCGATTGTAAAAGGAATGATTGATTCAAATGCCCCTTTGCATGGGGGAGTGGAGGAATGCCCTGTGGCAGTGGCATGGAATAAGTGGACACAAAAAAAGAGAGAAGGGTAGACCAGCCAGTGTTACTAGATGGGGAATGAAATGGGGGACCAGTAGTGTGACGTACGAGGCTTCCGTGCGTGGAGAGCGCATGCAGGCTATTTCTTTCATTGGGATACGGCCAGTGTATCTTTTCAGGACTTTTTGGCTAGGGGGGGTGTAACCCTAGAGGGAGCAAGTTTTCCATTTGCTATATACACTATCTACCAACAAGTAATTGGACACCTGTGATAGCAAAGGAAAACAAAGTTTATTCACCTTCAATAGTGGTGGAGCCTCCACGAGCGGCGATTACAGCTGCGACCCTCTGGGGCATACTCTCGACCAGGCGTTGTACGACGGCTAGCAGTATTTTCTTCCACTCAGCTTGGAGAAGACAGGTCAGTTCCTTCACCGATTTCAGGCGGTGGGGGCACCCCTTAAGTCGACGCTCCAACTCGTCCCAGAAGATGCTCGATAGGGTTAAGGTCCAGGCTCTGCACAGGCCAGTCCATTCGATTAACCCCACTGTCACCGTACCAAGCCATGGTGAACCTCGCAACATGACAGGTGGCATTGTCATCCTGAAAGTAACGTAGGTCCACCCCGTAAAACTGCCACAACGTAGGAAGCGCACGGTTATCCAAAATGGTGCAGTAAGTCTCGGCGTTGAGTCCACCAGGAATTGCGACCAAGGGTCCCGTGCTATACCAGGAGAAACACCCCCATAGCATAATTCCACTGCCACCGAACTTCACAGTTGGCACAATACATTCCGTCTGGAGGCATTCTCCAGGCAGATGCCAAACCCAGACCCTGCCATCCGAACGGTAGAGGGTGAACCTTGATTCGTCGCTCCAGAGAACCTGTTTCCACTGTTCAATGGTCCACTGTCGATGTTCTTTGCACCACGTTGGCCGAGCAGCGCTATTGGAATTGGTGATCAAAGGCTTGTGGGCGGCAGCACGTCCATGATAACTGAGCAGATGGGCTTCCTCACAGATGGTATTCATCGAAAGAACACTCCCGGATGCCTGTTGAAACTCTTTGTGGATGTGGCCCATTGATTTGGTGCAGTTCTTCCGAATTTCTCTGGCCAGCACCCGTCGGTCTCTAAATCCCAGTTTTGTGGGTCTGTCGGGTCGGGGCACATTCCGACAGTCAACTCTCATCTTCCACTTGCCAATCATGTAGGCCACTGTCGATTTTGGGTACTTTAACTCGCTGGATATGTCACGTATGGATCGGCCATTTCTGTGATACCCGACGATTACACCTTTCTCGAAATCAGAGAGCTCCGAACTGCGTGACATCTTGCATGCGACTGGTTGCATTTTTGTTTCCCACATGATATTTAACAGCGGCGGTTGTGAAGTGTATCAGGACCGCAGATATCGTCGATTGCAGGGGTGTCCAATTACTTGTTGGTAGATAGTGTATATATAATTTTAACTACTATATTTATATATATATATAGGGATGTAAGGTCAGGTGATGCGTAACATCACAGCCTCTCCTTGACAAATGTCAACCCCGCCTTCTCTGTGGTGCATCCTGTTCCCACTAAAGGGGCTCTGACGACCGCCCATAGCGGTATAACTATACCATCGGGATTAGAGGAAATTCTATCCCACACTCACCAACCCGCTTGGCCAGCGTGGTGAGTTATGGCCAAACCCCTCCAAAATGATTCCACAACTTAAATCTTGGCCCTCAGTCTCCGGCAGCTGGAATGTACCTGGCCAAGGCAGCGGCCAGTGCGACATGAAGGCAGAGGGTGCTAAGAATCCCCGGAGGACCGGACTAGGCTGCCATCTGATGCTGACCTTGGCTACTTACAATGGACGCTCCCTATCTTCTGATTCAAGGCTTCTTGAATTGGAAGAGGAACTACAAAGGATCAAGTGGGACATCGTGGGGCTAAGTGAGGTAAGGAGAAAAGGAGAAGATCTCATCGAACTGAAAAGTGGACATCTCTTCTACTATCGTGGGACAGATACTGGCAGAACTAGTGGTGTTGGATTTATAATAAACAAGAAACTGAAGGATAAAGTTGTAGAAGTCGAAAGTTCCTCTGACAGAGCTGCACGACTTGTTATCCAACTCTCGAAAAGATACCAGGCTCAGATTATTCAAACTTATGCACCCACCACAAGTCATCCTGAAGAAGAAATTGAAGAATTTTATGAGGAAATTCGTCATCTAAATAATAAAGGTAAGCAGCACTTGAAAATAATTATGGGAGATTTCAATGCAAAAATAGGGCAACGGCAACAGAATGAAACTTCAGTAGGTAAATTCGGTCATGGCAACAGAAACCAGCGTGGAAATACTCTCGTTGAGTTTGCAGAGGCAGAAGGGTTTTTCATCTTGAACTCCTTCTTCAAGAAAAAGCCACACAGGAAATGGACATGGAGACATCCAAATGGGACGACAAGTGAAATTGATTTTATTATGTGTAACAAAAAATTCGTCATAGAAGACTGCAGTGTGCTAAACAAGTTCAACACAGGTAGTGACCATAGATTGGTGAGATGTAAGATGCACCTCAACACTAAACTTGAACGTGGCAAGCTCATAAGACAAACAAAATCTATTGACATAACCAACCTTAAAAAACACCATAATACCTTCAAGTTAGAACTGAAGAACAGGTTCTCTGCTTTAGAAGGCCTAACATCGGAAGAAGTGGACATCTCTGAAGTTAACAGAAAAGTAACCAAAGCTCTTATGGAAACAGCAACAAAATTAGCTGGGTCTAAGAACAAGTTGCATGTGAACAAATTATCAGGAAAAACCAAAATGTTGATGCAAAAAAGAAGAGAGATGAGGACAACTAAAGAAGATGTGACTTCCAAAGTGGAATATATAGAGCTATGCAAGACAGTAAGAAAAAGTATCACTGAAGACGTAAGGAAATTCAACTGTGAACTAGTGAGGAAAGCAATTGAAAACAACCAAAGCCTAAAGATAGCAAAGGACATCTCAGTAAGGGAAGAAAACAGATTATGGCACTGAGAAAAGAAGATGGTTCTGTAACAAGAAATAGAGGCGAAATTTTGACAAGAGTGAAAGATTTCTACTCCAAATTATATGAAAGGGATGATATATGCACTCCAGACATCATGAAAGATACCAGTACCAGAGTTCCTCCAGTCCTTCCAGCAGAAGTTGCACATGCAATCAAGAACATGAAGCGAGGAAAAGCTCCAGGAGAAGATGGAATTACTGTAGACATCATACAAGAAGCAAGTGGAGAAATCGAAACAGTACTCGCCCAAATTTTCACTCGATGCCTTAATGAAGGAAAGATTCCTGAGGATTGGAACACCGCTACAATGATCCTGCTACATAAGAAAGGTGACATTGAGGATCTCGGAAACTACAGACCTATCAGCCTCCTATCAGTAGTTTATAAAATCTTCACTAAAGTTCTTTCACACCGCTTGAAGGTAACACTGGACATAGCTCAACCGAGAGAACAAGCTGGATTCAGGAGTGGCTACAGCACAATAGATCATATCCACGTGCTGAGAGAACTAATTGAAAGAGCGAGGGAATATGAACTTCCATTGTGCATGGCTTTTATCGATTATGAAAAAGCCTTTGATTCGGTGAAACCATCAGCAGTTACAATGGCTCTGAAAACCTGCGGTATTGAAGATGCATACATTAATATTATTAATAACATCTATGAAAATGCAAGTGCAAAGATTAGGCTGTTTGAAAATACAACACATGTAAAAATTGGAAAGGGAGTGAGACAAGGTGACACCATATCTCCGAAGCTCTTTAATGCCACATTGGAGGGTGTTTTTCAGTCGCTGAGCTGGGAAAACAAGGGGATAAAGATTAATGGAGATTATCTAACCCACCTTCGTTTTGCTGATGACGTAGTCATTTTTGCAACTACCCCATCAGAGCTGCAGAGTATGATCCAGGAACTTGCTGACAAGAGTAAAGAAGTGGGATTAAAAATGAACTTTCAGAAGACAAAAGTGATGTTCAATGCTTTTACAAGAAATGAAGATTTATCGATTGATGGAGAAAAGCTGGAGATAACAGACACATACGTTTATCTTGGACAGCAGATATCAAGTGAGGGTCACATTAGTGAAGAAATTAATCGGCATACAAAACTTGCCTGGAGAGCTTTTGGAAGAAACAGCATAATTTTCAAGAGCAATATGCCATTATGTCTTAAAAGAAAAGTGTTTGATCAATGCATCCTTCCAGTGCTTACGTATTATGCAGAGACGTGGACCTTAACTAAAAGAGACATACAAAGGCTGCAGACAACTCAAAGAAGCATGGAGAGGTGCATGCTTGGTGTAACCAGGAGAGATAAGAAGAGGAACTCGTGGATCCGAAAAATGACAAGAGTGGAAGACATCATGATCAGAGTTAAATCCCTGAAATGGCAATGGGCTGGACATACTGCCAGAAGGACAGATCATCGATGGACAGCCGAAATTTTAAATTGGATTCCAAGGGACAGGAAAAGACCCAGAAGAAGACCGCATGGGAGATGGGTGGATGAAATTCGAAAGTATGCAGGGGTGACGTGGAGGAGACTGGCACAAGACAGACCGTTGTGGAGGAAACTTGGGGAGACCTTCGTCCAGCAGTGGATTGATAATGGTTGACAATGATGATGATGATGATGATAGAAGTAATTACTATATATCTAGCAAAGTAATTACTATATATCTAGCACAGGGGCGCATTTAGAGAGGGCCTTGCCCCCCTCCCCGGAAAATGCGTCATTTTTTTTTTTTTGGTTAAAATGCTACTTACATTAGAAAAAAATGCCTTAATTTAATAAAAATGTATCGATTTACATTGAAAAAAAAATGCTTTAATTTTCTTCAATTTTTCATTAACTTTGATTTTGTGCCAGATGGTGGATTTCAAAAACTTCCTATTTTCGTCCCCCCCCCCCGAGAAAAAAATTCTATACACATCTCTGATATAGTTATTACATCTTCAAACATTTCAGGAATAACAAACTTTTTTTCAGCTAAAGGAAGGAGGGGGGGGGGGCTCCGCAGGCTTGAAATTTTCATCTATTTAAAAGGCATTCAACGCACTCTTGATCCTGAATCACGATTCCCAGCCAATTAGGTATGATTAGTCTACTTATTATATTTTGAAAAATACCATGTGTCCTAATACACTTTTTAATAAAATAAACTAAAACTAGTACCATTGGAACAAATATTTAAAAAATATATAATTGGAGAAATATTTGTAGCATAAAAAAGAAACGAAACTTCCTTTTTCATCATAGCCTAAATTTATTAAAATTTGGCTCGGTATCCTAAAATGTTTCGGGGAGGGGGAGGATTGGTCGTTTGCGGGAGGGCTTTGCCCCCCCCCCCCCGGATGTATGCCTGAAAGAAACACTGGATACGGCAGACAGAGAGAGCATGGACTTTCAGCGAACATTCATTAAAAATAATAAAAAGAAAATGCCTAACTTCTAAAGTTTTGGTCAGATTTTGATAAAATTTCACATGGGAGTTTATTTTGATGTGTCCTGGTTACTGTAAAATTTGCATTCGGTTTTCTAAGAAATTAGAGACATTTTTTTTTTCATAAAATTATCTCCTAGTATGACTTCTCGGAAGCAGGCAGTTCAGCTGCACCGTCGGCTAGGAAGTGAGTGATTCATTGTCAAAGGGAAGAAGCTTTCATCTCTCCAGCAACCTTGCAAACATCCTTCTCCAATGAAAACCCATCAGCCATGGCACATTAATTGTGACCACAAACTAATGTTGGTGTCTTTTTTATAAACTTTTTATTTATTTATTTATCTTTTCTGCTGTTCAAGCAGAATGAAAAAAAGGTGATGACCGATTTCCGTACAACTCAAATTTTGTGCCATTTCGTGCCATTTCCGTACATTTTAGAGTAAAATTTTTCAACAACATGCGAGTTCTGTACAAGTTAAATTTTTTTCCCGTAATGTTCAATTAACTTGTACTGACAAGTTACTGTTAATTGAAAAATTTTTTATGAACTCATTGTGAAATTTATTGCGTATTTTAACGCAAATCATATACAATACATAACTAATTACATAAAACATTTTAAGTTTTACTGTACAGTTTGTACGGAAATGGCACGAAATGGCACAATATTTGAGGTGTACGGAAGCTGCACGTACGGAAGTACTGTAGCACATAACCATTATTTACTAAAATGGTTACATAGTGTTACTGATTTAGGGATCGTGTCATCATATTCTATTAAGTTCTGTAAAAAAATTATTATGTCTTTTTAGTAAATAATCAATATATTTGTTTTTGAAATATTCAATATACATAATCTTATCCCGCTGTTTTAAATTCGCTACCTCGGCAGTCCGATAGTTAAAAAAAACAAAAACCCAGAAACATTGAAAAAAGTCCGAATTTTGAAGGTTTCCGGAATTTCGAGGTTGTACTGTAACTGTACTTACTACATAGTAATTTAGTTTTCTAAGCAGCGGCACCACTTCATAGCTGCGGCCCTTATGCTGCCGCGGAGATCTTAGTCCGAAAATGACAGTAATTATCTAAAATCTCCCCCACCCTCTTTTCCTTTTGCCGAAAATTGTGCAAAATCTGATTTCTGTGATCACTGAATTCTGAGTCCTGGCGGATGTATAATAACTTTTAGGCATAAACTATCTGGGGGAGAGGGGAAGGGTTGGCATCTCCGCAGTGGTAGGGCTGTGACAGGAAGAGTGAGTTTCTTCCCTGGGGAGTAGGAGAATGGGTGAGCATCCTCAGGGAGTCTGTGGGGGGAAGGTGCTTTTCTGATTGCGTGTGTATGAGGGGAGTGCCGTTTTCCACTAGCAAAACCACCAAACTTGTTGTTGGGTGTTCCTTCCACTCCACTCGGCTGTTTTCCTCACCGTAATACGCACGTACGTTCAATTTATTTTGACCATCAGATGGCTGAATGCAGGATAGCATAGTCTATTTTGTGCAGATTTTCGTAACGTTCTGATTACTTTATGGGTTCTGATTAATATGAGTTTGTTGTTTATTGAGCGTAATCAAGCTGTTGAGCTTGATGACAGTGTCATTAAAAATAAATGGCGATGGGAGTGGTTGGACATCTGTGATAAAAATGAACGTAAGTATGAAGAGTGGTGTCATAAAATTAAACAGCCTGGGTTATGCTTTAGCATTTTATGTGGAAGAAGAATAAATTATGCAAATAGTGGAAAAAAAAAGGCTTTAGTTAGGCATTCTAATAATGCAGAACATGTGAAAGCCCTATTAGCCCAAAATTTAACTCAGACTTTACCAGGAGCAAAGCCAGTTATTGCCCAGTCATCTTTGGTGGATCGGGTAGCAGATCAGAAAGCTGTTGTAGCATGCATTTTAAGTGAACACTCTTGTCCATTTTCATTAGCACCTGCATTAGTGAAACTTTGCTAGCACTGTCGAAGTTGCATATGGGCAGAACAAGTGCCACTTACATTTCCACTTATGGTGTGGCCAAATATATGAAAGGGACTTTGCTAGAAAAACTGAGATCTAACTTTTTTCCCCCTAAATATTGATGAAGCTACAAATAATGCAATGGATAAAATAGGTAATTAATATTGTTGTTAGATATTATGATGAAGAGCAGATGATGGTAGTGACTGATCATTTAGGGTCAAAAAAGAAAATCTTGCCTCAGCCTCTAATATTTTTAAGAAAATAACTGAATTGCTTTCTGAAAGTGGTCTTCAATACGACCAGGTGATTAGTTGCCCCATGGATAACTGTCCAACAATGTGAGGATGTAAAAGTGGTGTAGAAACCTTGATTCGGGAGAAAAATCCCAATTTATTGAGCATTCATGGGGACATTGTTCACATTCTACATAATGCTACATTCTATATAATGTGTTATTTTCTCATTTTGAGCATTTTGTTGAAAACTTTGCAAATGATGTGTATTGTGACTTACAGGAATCTCCAAAAGCAAAAGAACTACTTTCAGAAATACAAAATTCATTGAATTATCAAAAACCATTGTGTATTTTGAGGCCAATTGCTTCCAGATTTTTACAAATGTTAGTGATTTGTGACAGACTACAGGTACTGCATGATGCACTAACAACATACTATTTTAGTTTTTTGACGAATGAAGAGCGCTGTAAGCTCGGTGAATTGCTGAACACAATATATCAGACACACATAGTTTCTTATGAACAAAAGAGTAAGATAAGTCAGATTCAAGCTCATATTGCAAGGCAACAAAGGTCTTCTACAAACAACCAGAATAGGAAGGACAGAATTCTGGTAACATTGTTCAACCAAAGAAAAAAGTATGTATGCTATTTAGATTTCTACAGAGGAATTTTATCTGAGTTTAATAGACTTGTTAAACTTCTCCAGAGAGAAAGACCAATGGTTCACACCATTCACTCAGAAATGTTTTTCTTTTACAAAGAATTTTTGTCTAATTTTGTAAAACCAGAGTTCATAACAAAAGAAAACATGACATAACTGTTGAAAGTAGAAATAAAAAATATTGGAAAGCAGTATCGAGATAAATATTTAAATGTTGGTGTATTTGCATATTCAAACTTATTGCAATCAAGAAAAGAAGTGGATTAATGAATTTTATGCAACTCGCTGCAGCATATTATAACGAAGTGAATTTCTCCGTCATTTTTATCCGCGCCGGGGTTCGAACCCGAGGCCGCTTATTCCGGAACAAGTCGCTCTACCAATTGAGCTACGCGGACATTTTATTCTGATTCCTATCTGCTATTATGTCGTGTGCGTCCTTCTGGCAGGTACGTCACATCTCCTGGTATGTTACATCATCTCCCCCTTATGTTTTTACTTATTTATTTATTTTTTTCGAAGTGCTGCTCTTATTTTTCCTATCTCGCGGTGTGGAAATAACATCACACCAATGCGAGATTTTGAACGGTCGGGTCATCCGGATAGTTCGGGCGCCATTATAACGAAGTGAATTTCTCCGTCATTTTTATTCGCGCCGGGGTTCGAACCCGAGGCCGCTTATTCCGGAACAAGTCGCTCTACCAATTGAGCTACGCGGACATTTTATTCTGATTCCTATCTGCCTTTATGTCGTGTGCGTCCTTCTGGCAGGTACGTCACATCTCCTGGTACGTTACAATATCTATTAAAGCATTTGCCACTGACAAATAAGGTGCTGATGTATTTATCACCTCTTAATCCAAAACAAAGAAATCAGGGCCATGGGTGGCCTAGTGGGCAACGTTCGTGGCTGCCACGGAAAAGGCCTCAGGTTCGATCCCAGGCAGGTACGAACGCTCGATCCACTAAATACCCGCCATGCGTCGGATGGGCACATCAAGCCGTCGGACCCCGGGTACTAGCCCCCGATAATAAATAAGGGCGTCTTCCCCCCCTTTCTACTTCGCTTCCGTGTCACTTTACTATCGGGCGCTCTAGCCCAAATCTCCTAGCTTCCTATTTCTAAGGGTTGTTTAAGACCTGTGGTCAGACACTCCCTTCCTAAAATCCTCTACAAATGATCGATATGATCAAACAAAGAAATCAAAGTTCCATAATTATTGGGTTTGATAAGCTGGCTGAACAGTTACCAGATGTTATTCCGTGTTCAGATAGAAGTAACCTTGTGCAAGATGCACGTAGATATGTAACTGATCCTCAGATAGATGAGATAGAGAGATTACAAGTGTATAATGAAGCAGATAAAAATGTTAGGATTGATTTCAACTGGTGGGCACATGTGCTACAGTTGAAAAACAGTGACAGTGAACCAAGATATAAATACTTAGGGACTTTAGTTAAAGCTTTGTTGACCATATTTACTGGCCCGCTTGT
Organism: Macrothele yani; assembly: GCA_039090855.1. Classification (NCBI taxonomy): domain Eukaryota; kingdom Metazoa; phylum Arthropoda; class Arachnida; order Araneae; family Macrothelidae; genus Macrothele; species Macrothele yani. The sequence continues at coordinate 162,765,955 of CM077009.1, forward strand.
AGAAGGTACATTTAATACACTGCTGGACAGTTGCTAAGGACGGATCATAAACGGCTATATAGCGCATAAAAAAGTAAGTGTGGTTGGATGCCAAGTGAAATAAAATAATGTCAGAATGCCAGGACATTACAAGAAAGACAATTTATTGTGCTCTGAAATCCAGAAGGCTTTGGAACGTGTTCAAGGGACAGACAGGCCATTTTGTGCAGAATACGTAAACGTGAAAAAAATGCAATTACCGTCCGCAGGCGTTCCGGCGTAAGATGTCAATACGGGATATGGCCACCATGGAGGGCGATGCAAGATTCCACACGTCGTGTCATACTTTGCACAACATTACCAAGCAGCTGTTGGGGTAATTTATCCCATTCCTCTGTCAGTGCACGGATGAGGGTGTCCTTGTTTATTGGAGGGCATTGGCGACCAGCAAGACTCCTCCCCAAAGCATCCCACACATTTTCAATGGGATTCAGATCTGGAGAACGTGCTGGCCATACGAGGCGTTGAATATCCTCGCTCTCAAGACACTCCTGGACAGCGACTGTTCGATGACATGTTGTGTTGTCGTCCATGAAAATGAATCTATCACCGACAGCACCACGGAACATGCGAACATGAGGTAGCAGAACATCATTAATGTATCGTTGGCCAGTCATAGTCCCAGTTGGAATTACATAGAGGGACGTACGGCCATTGATCATGATGCCAGCCCATACCATGACACTACATGTCGGATATCGGTCCCTTTCCTGTATGTTTGCTGGACAATATGCAGTACCACTATCACGCCCAGGGATCGCATTCCTCCTAAAATTCCTAAAATTCCTAATATTTTGTGACCCTCCTTAAATTCCTAAAATTAGACCTAAAATTTGCTATTCATCCTAAAATTTTCGTAAGCTTATTTTTATTAAAAACACAACCGTTATTAACGCCAATAAATTTACCATTACGGTAAGGTAAAAAGACCTGTTATTGTAGAAACACAGCCTATATGCTGTGCTGCTGAAGGGAGGGAAAAATGACGCCGTCGAGATGCACTTGCTTCGGGGCGGGCGTTCCATTTTTTTGCCTTCGAACAGTTTTCGAGAGTAACAAGAGATCTAAGGGAAAAGGGGAGGGGTCATTTTCACCCCTGGTTTGCGCTTTGCAGACGAACTCCGTGGCACGCAGAAGATCGTACTTTATTTTTGTACATGCCTTGTGGAACCTCCTCTTTCTGCTAATGTTTTGTTATTGTAAACCGCAGGTGGGTGGAAGCAAAGAGGAAACATGTGGTCTCCTTCCGTAACCTCCGGTAATGACGATGGGATGGTAGCTGAGTATTATCTTGGCAGGCAGTAGAGCACGTGATCATTGACCTTCGATCATGCGTCGGCGACAGCGACCTTCGACGCGCAATATATCTCGGCTCCGACTCGCTTTGACTGAACTTGCGTGAGATGCGTATGATAGTTTCTGGTTTTACGTCTTTTATGGTGTTCTCTGTGCTGTGTGCAGGTTCAGTTCTCTAGTGGTGACCTGCTTTTTTTTTTTTTTTTTTTTCATATCTTCTGACATCCTCGCAGCCAAATTTCGGGAAGTTGTCTGGTTTTGCAATATTGGAACGTGTTTTTGTACTTCCCTTTCATTTTCTGGTTAGTAATACAAGTGTTTAAGATGCCTAAATCCAAAACGAAATTTCAAGATGCGTGGCTCGCCAAAGAATTGGACGGAGTGAAGTTGAAAGAATGGTGTTCTGCAACTGAAACAATATTTTCTGCTAAGTGTATATTGTGTTCAGAAATTTTCAACATTTCTAATAGTGGCTTTTCACAAGTAAAAGCGCATCATAAAGGAAAAAAACATTTGCAGAAATTTCAAAGTAAATTTCAAAATAAGTCCATCCTGAAAGCCTTTGGAGGACGGGATCTTCAGCCCAAAACAAATATTAGTGAAGTACTGAGTCATGATTTACAGTTGGCTAAAGCCGAAGCATTATGGGCCATGAAAGTTGCTAAGGACAATATGTCTTTTGTTTCATGCACTGAAACAGTTGAACTTTTCAAAGAAATGTTTCCTGATTCTGCTATTGCAGCCAAAATGCAACTTAAAGAAAAAAAGTTGCTTATGTGATATCACATGGATTGTCAAAATATTTTGAAGAGGATTTGAAAAAAGACATTGCATCTAGTAGCCCAGGAAAGGTTACTATAGCATTTGATGAAACTACAAATACACAAGTGAAACGGCAGTTGGATGTGTATCTCAGGTACTGGTCTTCAGAAATAAATTCAGTTTCTTGCCGATACCTAACAAGCGTTTTTCTGGGTCATGCAACAGCAGATATTTTGCTAAAAGAAATTCTTGATGTGTTATCATCCTTCAATATTTCGTTGAACAGAATTATTTGTGTATCCATGGACAGCCCAAATGTAAATAAGTGCTTTTTACGCAAATTCAATGAAGTTGTAAAACAAGAAACAGGCCAGAAATCTTTGGAACTAGGTTTTTGCAACCTGCATGTTGTTAGTAATGCATTTAAAAATTTTTTGACAAGCTTAAATATAGAATTTGACGAATTTGCTACTGATATGCATTACTTTTTAAAGAGTAGTGCTGCAAGACGAGAGGATTATAAATCTGTCGAGGATATAACATTGGTCACTGCCAAATTTCTTTTGCGTCATGTCAGCAACAGATGGTTAACCGTTGGTTCTGTAGCCCAGAGGCTCTTGGATCAATGGCTAAATATTACAGAATATTTTTTAAACTTCTTGCCATCTCAAAAAATATTTGAAAAACAACTGCGCAATTCGGCAAGGTATAAAAGAATTCACTGTTTCCTGAAAAATGAGCTTACTCCTTGCTATTTAGCATTAATTTCATTTTCACACCAAAATTTTGAAAAGTTTTCATTATGTTATCAGAGTGAAGAACCAAAAATACACCAGTTATATTCTGATTTAAATACTTTAATGAGGAAATGTTATGGCTCAGTTTATCCAAGATGATGTTATAGCAGGGAAATTTGGAGAAGACCTAAAGAATGTAGATTTTGAAAACAAAAATTCATGGAAAAAACTAGGGGAGTTAGAAGTTGGTATGAAGACAAAAAATCTCCTCAGGAATGTTCAGGAGACCAGGCAGAAATTATTTCTCTTAGATGTAAGATCATCACTAATTGCAACCACAAAATATTTAAAGTCAAATTTGCCATTCTGCAATCAAAAGCTAAGAGACATAGAAGTTTTAAAGGTAAAAGAACCAAAGAAAGAGTCAACTCAACTTTCAGTCACTGAAGGACTTTCGGAAATAACCAGAATTTCAAGTGTTTTGCATCTTTCTGAGGAACAAATTGATAGAGTAAGAGAAGAGTGGAAAGTTTTAAATTGCGATAAGCCAACTCTAGATGAACTAGTGAAATTTTCAGAGGAAGGGCATATTCCAGTGCGGATTGATCATTACTGGCGTAATATATTTAGTATTAAAGACTCTAGCGGAAAAGAAAAATACTCAAATCTTGCTAAACTCATAAAGTCAATTTTAGTTTTACCTCATGGTAATGCTGATGCAGAAAGGGGATTTTCAGTTAACACTGCTCTGTTAAGGAAGGACAAGGCTAACTTAAAAGACTCAACTATAACATCATTAAGAATAGTTAAAGGGGCCATTAAACACTATGGATGTGTAAGTAAAGTTCCCATAACAAGAAATTTGTTAAATAGTGTTTGTGATTCACATAAATTTTATAAAGAGTATGTTGATAAGCTGAAGGAAGAAGAATCAAAAAAGGTAAAAGAAAGGAAGCAGAAAGAGAGGGAAAATAAGGAAAAGCAGCTAGAGAAAAAAGAAAAGCTGAGTTTGATGACAAAATAAAAGAAAATGATGCAGAAATAAATAGACTTAAAAACGATAAAGAAGCCTCCCTAGCAATAATTCAAGAGGGAACAGAAAGAATGAGAAAAGCTGTAGAAAAACAAAATACTGTTGAAATAGCAGTTGCCTCTAACTTGATCATACAAGGTTCAGCTGAAATAAAGAAAACTGAAAGTAAATTAGTTGTGGTAGAAGCAGAAAAAGATAGGCTACTCAGGAAAAGGTTAAAACAATAATATGAAAAAAGTAATTCAGTGAACAATTGTACATAGTTCTTGGTTTTCAATTACCTTTTTAGGATATTATAATTTAATGTGAAACCTGAAAACTTTACTGTGAAAATCGTGAATTGCTTCTGGTTCAACAGCATATTAATGTTCAAAGTGAAACTTGAATGTGGTAAATATACTTGAATATGATAATAACACGTGAAAAGATAAGAACTGAACATTAGAAGTAAATCATACTTAAACTTTAGACATTAGACGTTATGCAAAAAATTTGGGTGTTAACTTCGACCATATATACTAATGGACTGCACATTGGCAATAGCTGCATCAAAGCCGCCATGGCTCAAACATTGGGCACGTCATCATCAGACTCCAAATTTCGTGTAAAAATGCTGTTATGATTACTAATTTACGCTGCAGAACTTCAGTGTTTTCGGTGTATTATGTGAATGCGCCTCATATATAATGAAAACTCTTCAGGTAAGTTTACTTATGAGCTATATACATGCATGATCGGGTTGTTTACATTTCGTGATTTATAATGTGATGAACATTTGCGAAGAATTTGGAACATGCATTCCATTTTTTTTTCTTAAGTTACTATATTTTTATATCAATAGCTGCAAGTTTCTGGTTAAGTAATTGAACTTTATTGACTTAGGTATTTAATTCGTTTCTTACCCATGAAAAATCATAGAACTTTCTTTACTATATCGCTCAGAGCAACCATAAGCACAGCAGGTGTAACCCATCTTTTTTACTGGTCATGTGATTTTATGTTGGAGCCAGAAATTTTGATGTCATGCGCAGTCTATCAGTATATATGGTTGAAGGGTGTGAAGCAAACTCTTTACAATGTATACAAAGTTGTTTTACTAGATGTATACAAATATACATCTAGTTTTTATTGAAATACACTCCTAAAATTTTCCTAAAATTTTTCTAAAATTCCTAAAATTCCTAAAATTCCTACCTAAAATTTTCCAGAAGTATGCTATGATCCCTGCACGCCAGATCAGTTGTCGTCGACAATCAGACGATAAACTGTATCTACTCTCATCTGAGAAGAGGACAGCAGACCAGTCGTTATCAGTCCAATTGCGATGTTGATGGCACCATTGCAAACAGGTGGTACGGTGACGTCTGGACAATGGGATGCACACAACAGGACGGCGGGCGAATAGTCCTCCTTCATGCAAACGTCTGGTGACAGTTTTTCGGAAGATTCGCTTGCCAGTAGCAGCCATAAACTGATTTGCTACCTCACTAGCTGTGCTGCGCCTGTGTCTTTTTGTTGATAGCACTATGTACCGATCTTCTGCAGGTGTCGTACTGCGAACACGACCTCGCCCGTGACGTTTGCTACAATCTCCATTTGTTTGAAATGATTTCCAAAGCCTTGAAACAACACTGTGGCTGATGTCGAACTCCCTGGCAACATCTGTTATTTTTCGCCCTTCTTCAGTCTTGCCAATAATACGGCCACGCGTAAAATCATCTAGGTGATGTCGGGAAGACACACTGAAAATTGCAAGTTCGTCAATTGATTCTTTCCCTTTCAACTTTGCGTTTGAACAACAATGGTCAATACACGTCAAATCCTTTATATCTCTTATCAGTGCTATGACGTCACGAACAAGTTCGGCAATCCAAAATTTGCATATGCACAACACGTCTTACTGTATCCTGCACTTATGCTAATTTCCACATTTTCCTGCCTTCCATTTTATGGTTGCTATCATTGCTATTGTCCTCCGTCCTTAGCAATTGTTCGGCAGTGTATTATGGATGACATATTAACCGATGATAGAACGGCACTTACGTTTGAAAATTATGAAGCTTCATCCATAGTAAAATATGGCTTGCGCCGAAGAAAAATAAAGATTACTGATTTGAAACCTGATCCAAAAATGAGGAAAGCAGTACACGAGGCCCACAGAAATTATGTGGATTTTCTTGCAAGAAAGAAAGATAAGCCATCACAGTCTTGCAAAGAGACCCACTCATCAAAAGTGCTGAAAAAGCCAGTACAAAATGAGCTAAGAAATAAACCGAGCGCTGATGAGCCACAAGTTCAAATTTGCAAAGCATATGTTTGTGACAGCTCTTCATCTAATAAAAACAGCTCCGCTGGAACTCCAGTTGAAGATCCAGTGCAGAAGAAAAGAGAAGTTCCTATTGAGTTTGCAAAAGGAGCACACAGGGCAACAAAATCACAGAAGATAACAAGCTTTTTCACAAAGAAGGATTAGATTCCTTCCTGTTCAGTTCCTGTAAATATGTCTCCTGCTTCATCCCCCCCCCCCCCAATGTATATAAGTTCAAAGTTACACCTATGTGCAACTCGTCATATTCATAATAATAAACTATTCAGAGAAGTGCATTAAAGAAAATCTAGGGAATTTGTATTCTGTTTCAAGTTTCTGAGAGAACATTATATTCAGAAAAGTTTTGAACTGCAAAAATCCAGACACACAGAATCAATCTTTAAAAAAAGAAAATTTCCTCGTTAGTCAGCTTTCAGTTGTGTCTAGAACAACAATAAGAAAAGTTTAATCTTCAAGAAAGTACTTCGAACAGGTATGGATGTTTAAAAATATTGTTGCAAATGATATAAAGTTTGATATAAAGTTTTTTCAACTCCGGAATTTCTTAGTGGGTTTTAGTTCTCAATGTCACAAGATTTGCAAGTTCTGAAGAAAATAGAAATATGATGAAATAAGTGCATGTGTTAGTGCTTAAGTGATTATTCGTTCAAAGGTATATAACTGGTGTTAATTTTCTTACCACAATTTTTCTGAAATTACAGATTTTCTTGTTTGTCTAGGGTTACAAAATTTTTGTGTTTTGCCTATACACCTCTCAAGTGTGGGTGTGTGTCGGGGTGGGGGGTATTATATACATTTCTTGTGTATCATCATCATTGTCAACCATTATCAATCCACTGCTGGATGAAGGTCTCCCCAAGTTTCCTCCACAACGGTCTGTCTTGTGCCAGTCTCCTCCATGTCACTCTCACATACTTTCGAATTTCATCCACCCATCTCCCATGTGGTCTTCTTCTGGGTCTTTTCCTGTCCCTTGGAATCCAATCAAAATTTTGGCAGTCCATCGATGGTCTGTCCTTCTGGCAGTATGTCCAGCCCATTACCATTTCAGGGATTTTACTCTGATCATGTCTTCCACTCTTGTCATTTTTCGGATCCACGAGTTCCTCTTCTTATCTCTCCTGGTTACACCAAGCATGCACAACTCCATGCTACTTTGAGTTGTCTGCAGCCTTTGTATGTCTCTTTTAGTTAAGGTCCACGTCTCTGCACCATACATAAGCACTGGAAGGATGCATTGATCAAACACTTTTCTTTTAAGACATAATGGCATATTGCTTTTAAAAATTACAGTTTCTTCCAAAAGCTCTCCAGGAAAGTTTTATGCGCCGATTAATTTCTTCATCAATGTGACTCTCACTTGATATCTGCTGTCCAAGATAAACGTACGTGTCTGTTATCTCCAGCTTTTCTCCATCAATCGATAAATCTTCATTTCTTGTAAAAGCATTGTACATTACTTTTGTCTTCTGAAAGTTTATTTTTAATCGCACTTCTTTACTCTTGTCAGCAAGTTCCTGGATCATACTGTGCAGCTCTGATGGGGTAGTTGCAAAAATGACTACGTCATCAGAAAAATGAAGGTGAGTTAGATAATCTCCATTAATCTTTATCCCTTTGTTTTCCCAGTTTCACGACAACGAAAACGCACCACGAGACTTCGTTCGTCGTGCGTTTTCGTTGTCGTGCAGCTCTCCTTGCGGACACTGTATTGTTCTTCCTAATAACACCTGCTGGAGTCTGTCCGCTCTACAGCACAGAATCTCTACACGCTTGTGAGAGCCTGTAATGGCCTGTGTCACACGAACGCTAAATTTCCGTCCATCCACGAGGACATACTAAGTTTTTTGCTTCCTACCGAGCAGCATACGTGTGCGCCTTCCCCAAGCTCTGGCCCTCCACTCTTGAATCTCGAGCCTCATGCCCACGTGCTTACTATAAAGAAAGGATATATAGAGAAGACATATATGTATTAAGCTGAAACTTTTGACGTCGACTGCAGTGCACCCTAAAACAGAACTACAGTTGATTGACAGCTGGACTTCCCAGGAAGCACCACGAACCACATGACTTTGTCCATTTCAGCTGTTTGAGCTTTGACCTCCCTGCAGAGTGGAAGACGACGTGTACGAATCTGGACCTAGTATTTTCCAGATTCTTTTTGGTTTGCATCTTCTAGTTTCCTGTAGCATTCTAGTAAGTAGCATTATTCTTGCTTATTCCTCACTGATCGTTAAGGTTTCCTTTGTAAATTCTGTTACTTAGATTTCAAAGTGTTTTTTTGGCACATTTCATTCACGCATACTTTGTCATTGTTTTCTTGACAATATAGCTTTACGTTCAATTCTGATTTGTATTCCATTGTCATCTGTTTCGATATCTACGTGTTTGGCTTCAATATCTATGGATATTTTGTTATTGTCATCTTCCCGATGTCTCACTTGGCTTACATTGGGACGGCAGTTGAGGATAAAGGTCGTGGGGGTGAGGGGACAACGGAAGGGTGGCGCCATAAAGGAAAGATTATACACTGCCGGACAATTGCTAAGGACGGAACAATAGCAACGATAGCAACCATAAAATGGAAGGCAGGAAAACGTGGAAATTAGCATAAGTGCGGGATACAGTAAGACGTGTTGTTCGTAGGCAAATTTTGGATTGCCGAACTTGTTCATGACGTCATAGTGCTGATAAGAGATATAAAGGATTTGACGCGTATTGACCGTTGTTGTTCAAACGCAAAGTTGAAAGGGAAAGAATCAATTGACGAACTTGCAATTTTCAGTATGTCTTCCTGACATCACCTAGATGATTTTACGTGTGGCCGTATTATTGGCAAGATTGAAGAAGGGCGAAAAATAACAGATGTTGCCAGGGAGTTTGACGTCAGCCACAGTGTTGTTTCAAGGCTTTGGAAATAATTTCAAACAAATGGAGAGTGTAGCAAACGTCACGGAGGAGGTCGTGTTCGCAGTACGACACCTACAGAAGATCAGTACATAGTGCCATCAACATAAAGACACCGGCGCAGCACAGCTAGTGAGGTAGCAAATCAGTTTATGGCTGCTACTGGCAAGCGGATCTCCCGAAAAACTGTCGCCAGACGTTTGCATGAAGGAGGACTATACGCCCGCCGTCCTGTTGTGTGCATCCCATTGTCCAGACGTCACTGTACCGCCCGTTTGCAATGGTGCCATCAACATCGCAATTGGACAGATAACGACTTGTCTGCTGTCCTCTTCTCAGATGAGAGTAGATACAGTCTATCGTCTGATTGTCGACGACAACTGATCTGGCGTGATAGTGGTACTGCATATTGTCCAGCAAACATACTGGAAAGGGACCGATATCCGACATGTAGTGTCATGGTATGGGCTGGCATCATGATCAATGGCCGTACGTCCCTCTAATCTATGTGCTTCCAACTGGGACTATGACTGGTCAACGATACATTAATGATGTTCTGCTACCTCATCTTCGCATGTTCCGTGGTGCTGTCGGTGATAGATTCATTTTCATGGACGACAATGCAACATGTCATTGAACAGTCGCTGTCCAGGAGTGTCTTGAGTGCGAGGATATTCAACGCCTTGTGTGGCCAGCACGTTCTCCAGATCTGAATCCCATTGAAAATGTGTGAGATGCTTTGGGGAGGAGTCTTGCTGGTCGCCAATGCCCTCCAATAAACAAGGACACCCTCATCCGTGCACTGACAGAGCAATGGGATAAATTACCCCAACAGCTGCTTGATAATGTTGTGCAAAGCATGACACGACGTGTGGAATCTTGCATTGTCCTCCATGGTGGCCATATCCCGTATTGACATCTTACGCCGGAACGCCTGCGGACGGTAATTGCATTTTTTTCACGTTTACGTATTCTGCACAAAATGGCCTGTTTGTCCCTTGAACACGTTCCAAAGCCTTCTGGATTTCAGAGCACAATAAATTGTCTTTCTTGTAATGTCCTGGCATTCTGACATTATTTTATTTCACTTGGCATCCAACCACACTTACTTTTGTATGCACTATATAGCCGTTTATGATCCGTCCTTAGCAATTGTCCAGCAGTGTAGAAACAGCCATAGGAGCCCGTGGAAACTCTTCCCATAGAAAGTGGCGCCCCCACGGACCTAAAACGGAACCAAACTGTGATGTGAATCCATCCTGTTGGCAATGGTTGGTATGGCAACCCCAACCCAGAGCTGGGGTGGTGAGGAGCAGATGCTCTGTGCCCTCCTTCCGTTGTTCCCCTAACTCCACGATCTTTGTCCTCAACTGCTGTCCCAATGTAAGCCAAGTGAGGCAACGGAAAGATGATAATAACGAAATATCCATAGATATTGAAGCCAAACACGTAGATATCGAAACAGATGACAATGGAATACAAATCAGAATTGAACGTAAAGCTATACTCTGAAGAAAACAATTACAAGGTATGCGTGAATGAAATGTGCAACAAAAACACGTAGAAACCTGAGTAATGGAATTTACAAAGGAAAAGTTAACGATCAGTGAGGAATAAGCAAGAATAATGCCACTAATTAGAATGCTACAGGAAACTGGAAGATGCAAACCAAAAATAATCCGGAAAATGTTAGGTATATGTCGTCTTCCACTCTGCAGGGAGGTCAAAGCTCAAATGGACAAAGTCATGTGGTTCGTGGTGCTTCCTGGGAAGCCCAGCTGTCAACAAGAGCCCCGAGCTGTCAATCAACTGTAGTTCTGTTTTAGGTCACGGGTGCGCTGCAGTCGACTTCATGACGTCATGAGTTTCAGCTCAATACAGGCAGTGTCTTCTCTATATATCATTCCTTTATGAGTGGCGCAGAGCAGCTTCTCCTCACCACCCCAGCACTGGGTTGGGGTTGCCATAGCAACCATTGCCGACGGGATGGATTCACGTCACAGTTTGGTTCTGTTTTAGGTCCATGGGGAGGCCACTTTCTATGGGAGGAGTTTCTACGGGCTCCTATGTTTGTTTCCACTCTATAATCCCCCGGGTACTGGCCCCCTGGTAATAAATAAGGGCGGCGCAGTGGTCTAAGCGATGGCCTCTGATCATTCGTCCGAACGGGTTCCGGGTTCGAATCCCGATGACGCATGGATGTTGTGTTTGTGTTACGGCACTGGCTCTCTCCCTTCCCTGGAACCAGTGACCCTAAATTAGGGACGGGCGACTGCTTATAGCCCACTGAGTTGCTCACGGTGGTCGTTAAACCTCCAATCAAAAAAATAAAAAATAAATAAATAAGGGCGTCTCCTACCCCTTTCTACTTCGCTTCCGTTTAACTTTCGGGGGTAGGAGAACTGGCCACCCGTCGAAGTGGCCACAAAAATTATAAGGGGTCGTATAAAAATTGCGTTTTTGACCGCTTCATGCCCCCCCCCCCTTCCATAGGTTGGTTATTGGAGTCATATAAAGTTTCCGTAATTTCGTCTTTTCTTAATTGCGATAATTAATGTAACTTTTTAGGAAAAATGTTTATGACGTATATTTCAACAGAAGATTTCAGGGGGTTTTTTTGTTTTGTTTTTTATTGGAGGTTTAACGACCACCGTGAGCAACTCAATGCGCTATAAGCAGTCGCCCGTCCCTAATTTAGGGTCACTGGTTCCAGGGAAGGGAGAGAGCCAGTGCCGTAAGACAAACACAACATCCATGCCTGACCGGGATTCGAACCCGGACCCCTTACGGACGAATAATCAGAGGCCAGCGCCTTAGACCACTGCGCCACCGGGGCGGCATTTCAGGGTTTTCAAAGTACAAGTCCGCAAATTATCTGAGCGCATGTCATGCTGACTCAGAAAACTTATGTGGGGGGGGGTGGGGGTTACCAAAAGTGTAAAATATAAAGCATTTCTGGTCCAATCGGGAGGTTTTCATCATTTACAAGCTACAACTTGACACACTCGACACATTATCTTAGCGCATGTGACTACCCTGGAAACGGGAGGGGACTAAAACTGTAAAATATAAAAATATGAAACATTTCTCGTCCGATCAGGAGATTTTCAGCATTAACAAGCTACGTACAACTCGACACATTGTCTGAGGGCACGTGCCTACTATGCAAACCCTTGGGGGGGGGGATTAAATACCAAAAGTGTAACATATGAAAAATTTCTCGTCTGATCGGAAGATTTTCAGCATTTATAAGCTACAACTCGGCAAATTTTCTGACGGCATGTGCCTACTCAGCATATTGCCGGGGGGGGGTATACCAAATCTGTAAAATATGAAAAATTTCTTGTCCGATCCGGATATTTTCAGCATTTACAAGCTACGTTCAACTCGACACATTATCTGAGGGCATGTGCCTAATCTGCAAACCCTGGGGAGGGGGGTGTGTGTGTGTGTTAAATACCAAAACTGTAGATATGAAGAATTACTCGTCCGATCGGGAGATTTTCAGCATTTACAAGTTACAACTCGACATATTATCTGAGCGTATGTGCCTACTCTCTCTGGAAACTGGGAGGGGGGGGGTTAATACCAAAACTGTAAAATATGAAGAATTTATTGTCCGATCCGAAGATTTTCAGCAATTACAAGCTACAACCCCCCCCCCTTCCGACAGGTGTCCTGAGTAGGCACATGCCTTCAGATAATATGTTGAGTTGTAGCTGCTAAATGCTGAAAATCTCCCGATCGGACGAGAAATTCATCATATTTTACACTTTTGGCATGCACCCCCCCCCGCACACACACAGGTTTGCTGAGTAGGCACATACCCTCAAATAATGTGTCCAGGTGTAAATGCCAAAAATCTGCCGATCGCACAAGAAATTCTTCATATTTTACACTTTTGAAATTACACCCCCCCCCCTCCCACCCCGGACGGGTTTGCTGCGTAGGCACATGCGCTCAGAACAGAAAATGTGTAGAGTTGCTTGTAAAAAATACTGAAGAAAATCTCCTGATTGGACGAGAAATGCTTCATATTTTACACTTTTGGTACCCCCCCCCCTCCTCACACATAGGTTTGCTGAGTAGGCACATGCCTTCAAACAATGTGTCGATTTGTAGCTTGTAAATGCCAAAAATCTCCCGACCGGACGAGGAATTTTTCATATCTTACACTTTTGGTATTACTCCCCCCCCCCCCTTCGCCGACAAGTTTCCAGAGAGTGCACATGCGCTGAGAAAATTTGTCGAGGTGCAGCTCGTAAATGCTGAAGATCTCCCGATCGGAAGAGAAATGAGAAATTCTTGATATTTTACGCTTTTGGTATCCCCCCCCCCTCCCGACAAGTTTCCTGGGTTTGCTCATACTCGCAGAGAATTTGTTTAGTTATAGTTTATAGAAAAATATCGTAAATAAGAAAATACGAAATTGCGGACATTTTATGTGTGTCAGATAATCAATATTGCGTTCTGGGGCCACGGAGCAGCCCAGAATGCAATTTTTATACGGCCCCCTTAAATTTTTGGTGGCCAGTTCTCCGGTGGCTACTTCGGTGGTCAATTCTCCGTTTAGTCTTAGCTCCGAAAATCATGGAAATGTCTAAATTTCTTACTGAAAATGAAATATTAAAAAAAAAAAATATGAACAATAGTTGCTCAAGTAGTGGGGAATATAGCCACACTAAATTTGTTTTTGCAGAACAATTTTATGGCACTGAAATTGCAATGTGTCCAGTTCTCCGTACCCGGTCACTTTCCTATTGGGCACTCTAGCCCAAATCTCCTAGCTTCCTATTTCTAAGGGTTGTTTAAGACCTGGGGTCAGACACTCCCTTCCTAAAATCCTCTACATATGAAAAAAAAACAAACCCTCTATAATCCTTCCTTTATGGTGCTAACACCTCCCCCTATCGCCTGAGGCACGATCAACCATCTAGCGAGAGGCAGACGAGTCTCTGCTGTTGCCCCCCGCCCCCATTCTTTTCCGACCCGTATTCTCCGACCTCAGCCTTCCCTGCATTACGAAGGTCACCTAACGACCTCTATCGCGACCTTGACCTTTTCCAAGAACTAATCTCCAGCAGTCCAGCATTGTATACAGTATTGGGTTCATACATTCCTAACCGACTTGGCAACAATAAATATGTACATTTTCTCAGACGGTCGGGCGCCATGTTGAAGTCTTACAATACATCGGAAACCCATTAGCCTCAAGGGCTTTTAGTAATCCGGCAAATAGAAATGTTCCTTTTCTGGAAATAAAAAAATAGAAGTTCTTTTCCCTGGAAACGGGAAAACACGTGCTGCTTCTTTCTTTTGTCGCTTGATTTCCAATTCCAGTCCTTGTATCGTAATCACATAAAATATGAAAATGATGTTGAATGTCCGACATTACATTGATAATGTATTTTGCCCTTACAAAAGCATTTCAAGTTGGGTCACTCCCAAATGGTATACTTCACAAAGAAGAAAGCTGAAATTTTAGTGGTTCATGATTTCATAGTGAGAATGATTAGCAGTAAAGACCGTAACATGCTGAAAATTAGAAGAATCCCTAATATCCTCATACCATGCATTGCTTACATTATGACCCTGTAAATAGTAGAACATTTCAGAGTAGTTATCAGCTAAATGACATTTGCAATGCTGTATGAATATATGTTTCAGTAGTTGACTTCCAAGGTTAATACACAGTAAAATTTGCTCATCCTGCCTCCCTCGTAGCAGAAGTACCGGTCCCTTACATAGTACCAAACAGAAGACAACGCTCTTTCCACGTTATGTAACGTATACTCTATATTCACTTTCCTTTTGATTTTACTATCTCTGGTTATTTTATTTTACTATGTAAATTATCTTCCTACTGAACGGAATATTATTTCACCCGCTGAATGAGATCTGGCAATGAGTGTAAGTCATGACGTGGTGGTAGCTCGTATATAGGCGCGTTCATCGAGAGGAGTTGTGTGTTGTTGCGTTGTAGTTGTGTTGTTGCGTTGGAGTTGAGGGTGGTTGGTGTTGTTGGTGGTGTGTTGCGTTGCGTTGCAGTGTGTTGTTATGTAGTAGTGATATATGAGTGCCTTAGTTGACCAGGAGTCATCATAATAAACAAGTTGTTCTGTAAGTTCAGTCTTTTTCAATTCTTAGTTTTGTCAGACCTCTGTCTGGCTGTTAGGTTTATGACTTTGATTACTTAATATAAATAACCAGCGTTGAGACTTTGTTTAAGTTCATAATTAACGAGTAACAACACCCTTTTGGGAATTCATTATTTTGAAGCGTAGAGCATTATTCATTCATAATAATTAGCTTAGCAAAAAGATAAACAAAGCTAATTCGTTATAATGGCGCCCGAAGTACCCGGATGACCCGACCGTTCAAAATCTCGCATTGGTGTGATGTTATTTCCACACCGCGAGATAGGAAAAATCAGAGAATCCCTTCTCCAGTGCTTCGAAAAATAAATGTGTGTGACGTTGCATTCCACACACCAGATTGACGGGGAGTTTTCAAGTGCACGTTCTTCAGTGGTTGTCTGCCTCCAGCGATTCATGGTCACGGCTGATCCGTGGGCCATGCCCCCGGCCCTCTTTCGGGGGGGGAGATGTGACGTACCTGCCAGCAGGACGCACATGACATAAAGGCAGATAGGAATCAGAATACATGTCTGCGTAGCTCAGTTGGTAGAGCTACTTGTTCCGGAATAAGCGGCCTCGGGTTCGAATCCCGGCGTAGACCAAAAATGACGGAGAAATTCACTTCGTTATAATTGGCGCCCGAACTTTTCTCGAACACGAGATCTTGACTATTATTACCCATGGCGTCCTTACCTGAGACAACTGCAAATTTCCACCTTCCGGCAAGTCTCGAGGGTAATGGTGTTTGTTTGGACAATTTGTACGAAGCCTGTGGCTCTGACTTGGATATGAATAATCTACACATACCCAAGCATTCTTCACCATCTCGTAATGCACCAGCTTCTTATCACTCTGAGTCGCGGGTCGTAGCTGAGGGAATTCAATCCTCTCAGCGAAGCAGAATGCTTGCCCATTTCGTGCCGCATGCAGGAACAATTCATTTCAATGGTTTGGAGGGGTCTTTAAAGTTCCTTGAAGATCTGGAAGACCATTTTGATTTATATAATATTCCGGAAGACTGCAAGGTCCAAATTGCCGGCACTTGCTTGAGAGATACCGCCAAGACCTGGTATCGGCAGTGGCGAGGGTCGAACCGGATTCTCATTATGAGAATTTCCGTGCAGAATTCTTGGAGGTCTTTCCTTTCGGCCTCAGTCGAGCTAGCCTTGCTCAACAGCTGTTTTCTCGTCAGCAGGGTCCCAATGATAGCCCTGTTGCATTTGCGTTGGAAACTACACGCCTATATAATCTATGGGATCCACATGCCAGTCATGTTGACATGTTGGATACCCTTGTACAGCAGCTCGACCCATTCTTACAAGATTTTCTTGAGGTTCGACACCCTACCACTATTCATGAATGCCTTCGCCTCATACGCACGTATGAAGAGCGACATGGCAAACATGCTGCAACTCACCATGCTCGGGCACCCGCGAGGCTTATTCCGAAAACCCTCAGCGGCATAATAGACAAAACTTTCAGCGCGAGCATACACGTGCCCACCCAAGCTTCATACGTTCCACCACACAGAAGAGTGGCGAACCAGCAACGAGTTTCGGAGCAAGCTTCGGGATATCGTCATAATGCACAGTATGCTCGACCCCGTTCCACTCAGCAGCATTTGGAACGTTATCATGCTCAGGGCAATAATAATTTTTCTGCCCGTGCTGAGGGCAGACGTAACGAAAATGAAAATCTCACCAGACACGCGGAGTTCCCGACGCAGGGTGCACGCAATTTTCCTTATCGTGAAAATTTTCCCGATACCCGGCAGGGTCGAGGTTTCCGACCACATGATAACACCACCAGAATTCCTTTAAACTTCCACAGGAAGTAGACGAAGGTCGGTCCTGCTTCCTGATACCAAACATCCTGACCCTAAAACAGTATTAGTGACTGTTCAAACTCCTCAGTTGCCTGATGTATTCTTGACACTTGAAGACATTATTGTCGAGACAAAGTTCGACACTGGGTCTGAGATATCAGCCCTAAATACAAAGTTTTGCAATGATGTTTTTTCTGCAATACATGTTCAGCCTGCAACGCAGTATTTGCGAGGTGCAAATAACGAAATCTTCAGTATCGCAGGAACTGTCACATTATCTTTAGGGCTGGGAAAAGCTCGTTTTACGAATTCTTTCCTGCTTATAGACGAGCTACCCGTGAAATGTCTCATGGGTATGGACTTTATTAACAAGTTTCAAATAACTTTGAATTTTGTACAACATGTGATTTCCTTTCCGGAACCTGTCGAAATGATTCCGACGGTTCCTGTAGATATTACGAGTTTATTGTTGAGTGACCAATTGAATGAGGGGCAACGAGACCAGCTTTCTCTCCTTTTACAGGAAAGCCCTGGTTTATTTTCGGATCAACCTGGTTTCACACAGGTGGTTTATCATGTTATTGACACTGATGGTTCGAAACCCATTGCGACGAAACCTTACCCTTGTGCTCCACATAAAAAACAGGAAATGCAACGTCAAATTGCGGAAATGATTAAGCAGGGCATAATCAGGGAATCAACAAGCGCCTGGGCGGCTCCTGCCTTCTTGGTTCCAAAGAAACAACCAAATGAATTTCGTTTCGTGACAGATTTTCGCAAACTCAACCAAGTCACAAAAACAATCAATTATCCCCTACCTGTCATGTCACATATTCTAAATGACTTGTCGTCAACCAAATGGATGTCAACTTTGGATTTGGCGAGTGGATATTGGCAGGTGGCAGTACATCCGGACTCGGTCGATAAAACAGGCTTTGTGACTCCTTTTGGGGCCTATGAATATTTACGTATGCCTTTTGGTTTAGCTTCTGCACCTGCTACTTTCCAAAAGCTTATGGACACAGTTCTCAGACCTGTCCTGGGTCCCCATGTGCATGTCTATTTGGATGATATTATTATCACATCAGAGACTTTTGACGAGCACCTTTCTCTGCTCAAACAGGTGTTCCAACTTATATACAATGCTGGCTTGACGTTAAAACCTAGTAAATGCCAGATAGCGAGGGACGAGATTGTATATCTGGGGTTGAAAATTACTCCCCACGGCTTATTCACTGATAATGAAAAAATTAGGCATATTGCTGACTTTCCTTGGCCTAAAACAGCAAAAGAACTATCCCGCTTTCTGGGAATGACCGGATGGTATCAGCAGTTCGTCCCCGCTTATGCTACAATATGTGAGCCATTGTATGCTTTAAAGCGTAAATACAAGAAGTTTATTTGGACACCTGAAGCTAACGCTGCATTCGAAACACTGAAGTCTGCATTGACTCAGCCTCCGGTGTTGGCTTTCCCGGATCATTCTAAAGAATTTGATATTTATACTGATGCATCCGGAGTTGGTCTTGGTTGCGTTTTGTCACAAGCTGGGCATCCAATAGCTTTTGCGTCTCGTACTTTAGCCAAAGCTGAACGCAATTATTCAGCTACGGAACGTGAATGTCTTGCTGTTGTGTATGCACTGAATAAATTTCAATGTTATCTTAACGAATTGACAGTTAACATAATTACGGATCATTCTGCCCTTCAGTATTTGAATTCTGCTAAACACCTATCTCAAAGACTTATGAAGTGGGCTCTGAAGTTACAAGAGAGCAATATCAAAATTTCGTATCAGCCAGGTAATAAGAATCAATTACCGGACGCATTATCTCGCGTTCCGATTAGTGGGGTCCCCACCGAAACTACTCCTGGATGTCAGCCTTTACTTCTGATAGCTGATATCACATCCAGAGAAACAGATAATGGCAGAATTAATAAATGATCCAGATTTTGGGGATATTTACAATTTTTTGCTTGCGGGTTCGCCCCTACCAAGTGATCCTTCTCTGGCTGGAAGGTCACAACATTTTGAAGTAATAGAGGGTCTTCTTTATTATACAAAGTCTCGGACTACTAGGGCAGAGTTTCGCCCATGTATTCCGCGAACCCTTAGAATGGCTCTTTTAAATGAATTTCATGACAAACCTCTTGCAGGCCATTTAGGTATTCGCAAGACCCGTTGTAAATTGCGGGATGTTGCCTATTGGCCTGGAATGTACCAAAGTGTGCTCGCATACGTTCAATCATGTCACTTGTGTCAGATTAATAATTATCGTAATGTAAGACCGGCCGGTCACTTGAAATCTAGTTCAAGTTCTCATGTATTTGATATTATTTCCATAGATTTATTGGGACCTTATCCATTATCTGTTAAAAATAAAGCTCGTTATGTTTTAGTACTAACTGATAATTTTTCTAAATGGGTTGAAGTTTTTCCCATTAAAGCCGCTACGGCTGAGATTATTTGTAATGTCTTAGTTAATGAAGTATTTTCTAGATATGGTGCACCTAATAAAGTAGTTTCGGATAATGGTCCTCAATTTATTTCTGACATTTTTGAAAGAATGTGTGCGAGATTACACATTAAACATAAATTCATTTCCCCATATCATCCCCAGAGTAATCCTGCAGAACGCGTTAACCGAACGCTAGTGAAAATGATTGCGACTTTCGTAATGGACCACCATGAAAGATGGGATGAACATTTAGAACTTTTTGCGTTCGCCCTCCGCTCGTCTGTCCACGAGTCTACTAAAATTACTCCTGCAGAACTTTTTCTGGGTCGCAAAATTAAAACCCCTTTTGAAAATTTAACGGGGATTATCGACGAACTAAATCAGCGACCAACTCCGCAATCAGTACACATTATGGCAGAAAAAGCTCGTGTTGCAATGCTAGGAGCACAAGCGGCTCAAGCACGATATTATAATTCTAGGCGTAGGGAACCAGATCTTGTCGTTGGAGATCTCACTCTCGTGGAAACGCACTTCCAGTCTTCTGTTTCGCATACTTTAGTGAAGAAATTTGCACCCAGCTACGAAGGTCCATATCGGGTGGCAAATGTCTTTGAAAATAATATTGTTCTGGAGAAACCGAACAACAATTTTCAATATGTACATGTTGATCAATGTCGCAAGTATCACGAACGGGATATCGAGTTCATTATCAATCCTACTCAACCTTCTGTTCCACAGACTCAAGAATCTATATCTCATGTTCAACCGCCAGAAATTGTGGACGACCCACCGAACATTTTTGACGAATCACCAGTGATTTTTCCTTCACCCTCCCCCTCCAGACGAGTTTCTACAACCGCAACCTGATTCTCCCGTGAGACCAAGGCTCGAATCGAGTTCGTCGAATACTAGTATCGTTCCTTTCCCTCCAACCATTGCCAAGACTATTGTTGCGCCGTTTCCGGCTACCTCTGCACCAACGCGGGATACTTCTTCTTTGAATACCTCATCGGAAAGTATTCCTATAGGCAAATCCAAACATCGCCCTGCACGACCGCTGAATTATAGCAGCGACTCAGAGGCGTCGGACATTTCGGATTTGTCAGTTATGAATCCAACATTTAATATTCCACACCGTCCAGCACCACCAAAAGCTGGGCGCAAACGTCACTTGTCTCCCCAATCTGCTTCGCCGCAACAGCGACGAAGGCAGAAATCTTTGCATCCGCCCGGGTTTCGCCCCTGGAACCTCCGTTCAGGGCAAACAGGGCCGATGCCTGCTACTACTATCATGCCCCGTGGGCGTAAACGAAAATAAGCGATGTGGCCGGAGACACGTCCCTCCAAAAAGATACTGGAAGGACACAACGGGCCCCAGCATCAAGGGACTTCATATCCAAAGCCTGGGGGAGCCCGTTCTTCTCAGCCGCAGGGATTTCCGGACCGCCAGACTTCTGACGTTCCTGACCGTTCTTCTCAGCCGCAGGGATTTCCAGACCGCCAGACTCCTGACCGTTCCTATCAGCCGCAGCAGGGATTTCCGGACCGCCAGACTCCTGACCGTTCTTCTCAGCCGCAAGGGATTCCGGACCGCCAGACTTCTGACGTTCCTGACCGTTCTTCTCAGCCGCAGGGATTTCCAGACCGCCAGATTCCTGACCGACAACAGACCGATGTTCCATTACCGTCCCGGAAGAGATCCAAGCCACCTGATTTCCCCAGTCCCATTAGGCCTGGAAAACGTTTTCGCACTAGAATTTTTTATGCGTCCTCGAGATAAGTACGTTCTCGTGGACAGGTTCTTTTCTCAGTTTGTTGTTTTTCCTGCTCGACCAGTTGGCGTGTCAGAATTTCTTTTTTTCGTGTGGGCCTATGCATTCTTTTTGTGTATATATGTGTGGTTTTTTTTTATATATTTCTTCTATGTCCATCTACTAATCCACTTTTTTTGTATATATCTATGTGCTTAGGGGTAAAATAATAAAATTGTTACTGTTAGGCAGCTCCAGGTAAATTTCGCTGCTGATACAGTTGTTCTGTATTTCAACGCATGAGGCAAACGTAATTTGAAATGAAAATAATAAAATTGTTACTGTTAGGCAGCTCCAGGTAAATTTTGCTGCTGATACAGTTGTTCTGTATTTCAACGACTGAGGCAAACGTAATTTGAAATGAAAATAATAAAATTGTTACTGTTAGGCAGCTTCAGGCAATCTTCGCTGCTGATACAGTTGTTCTGTATTTCAACGACTGAGGCAAACGTAATTTGAAATGAAAATAATAAAATTGTTACTGTTAGGCAGCTTCAGGCAATCTTCGCTGCTGATACAGTTGTTATGTATTTCAACGATTGAGGCGCACGTAATTTGAAATTAAAAAAGTGATTCCTGCTAGGCAGAATAAAAGGAAAGTATGCCGATGCAGGTTTGGTTTGTTATACACTACAAATTTCACAATCGAATACAGATTCGTAAATTGTTATGCCAAGTTGATAATGTAAATACGGCTACCACCAAACAACAAATCAAAAAAAAAAGATCGAGAAACGTCAATCATCGAAATGTAAGACTTACACTCCAAAATTGATAGGTTTTTCGGACACCAAAAAAAAAAAAAAAAAAGAAAAGAAAAAAAAAAAGAAGAAAAATTAAGGGGAGATGATGTAACGTATACTCTATATTCACTCTCCTTTTGATTTTACTATCTCTGGTTATTTTATTTTACTATGTAAATTATCTTCCTACTGAACGGAATATTATTTCACCCGCTGAATGAGATCTGGCAATGAGTGTAAGTCATGACGTGGTGGTAGCTCGTATATAGGCGCGTTCATCGAGAGGAGTTGTGTGTTGTTGCGTTGTAGTTGTGTTGTTGCGTTGGAGTTGAGGGTGGTTGGTGTTGTTGGTGGTGTGTTGCGTTGCGTTGCAGTGTGTTGTTATGTAGTAGTGATATATGAGTGCCTTAGTTGACCAGGAGTCATCATAATAAACAAGTTGTTCTGTAAGTTCAGTCTTTTTCAATTCTTAGTTTTGTCAGACCTCTGTCTGGCTGTTAGGTTTATGACTTTGATTACTTAATATAAATAACCAGCGTTGAGACTTTGTTTAAGTTCATAATTAACGAGTAACAACACCCTTTTGGGAATTCATTATTTTGAAGCGTAGAGCATTATTCATTCATAATAATTAGCTTAGCAAAAAGATAAACAAAGCTAATTCATTATAGTTAATAAGTGAGTCACGGAAAAATTCTTATCAGCTACCACCAGGAATCGAACCCAGGGTCTTCCAGTTGCACGCCGGACATGCTACCACTGCACCACAGTGGCTTAAGAATTCTCCAGATTCACATACGATTAACTGCCAAACCACATGGCGGTTGCTTCTTGGAGCCCCGCACAATGCTGGGGATTCACAAAAGATGGTAAGCAGCAACTGAACAAATAACTAGGAGGCGAATAAGTAATTCATACACTTGACATGGATCAGGAACACCAAACAGAAGTCATCGCTCCTTTCCACATTAATAAGCGAGTCTCTGAAAAAGTCTCATCGGCTGCCACCAGGAATCGAACCCAGGGTCTTCTAGTTACGCGCCGGACATGCTACCACTGCACCACAGTACTTTTCGGACATGCTACCACTGCACCACAAACTTTTTTTCCGTCACCAAAACGATTCTTGTGTTTTTCGCAAATTGCGAAGAACGTAATTGGCGGCGCGACTCCTATACATTTATAAGGCGTAGACACGCAAATTTTCTTTAAAGTAACTTGTTACGTGTAAGTACGTGCTTTACGTACTGCTTGTTACAAAATTTTTGGATAGCTTCTGAAATCCAGAATTTTTATAAATCCGGCACTCGTTCGGTCCTGTCGATGCCAGATTTTCGAGGTTTTACTGTATATAAAAAAACGAGGTACATGACATTCATAAGGCAAATTAACAAAAACATGCTGAATTTAGTGGTATTTCGACAAAGAATGTAGGTAAGTATAATGCTTTTAATCACACAATCTTATGCTTACAAATATTAAATCTTTTACTTATGTTTTAGACGGATGCTCTCTTATTAAACCCTCAGTTGTGTTGTCCCCCCTCCTACGCAGGTGAGGCAACACAGCTAAGGATGTAACTAATCTCAAAATAAACAGCCTGTGGTGTAAACCTTAAACACACCCACCGGTACTGCCACAGGAAAGTTTTTGTTGTAGTGTTTATATCATGTAATGGCACCCGCAAAGCCAAAATTTCAAATGCAAATGCTATAAGAAATCAGTAGCACTTCAGAAGAACTTCCAAATTACACAACAAAACATTCTAAACTATAAACTACAGAGGGAGAGTTGAAAGTGTAGCAATATTTGCATAAACGCATGTGCTGTGGCGGGTATATCACATATTTAAACTAGTTCAAGTCGCGCGCTGCAGTCAGTCGAAAGGGATATAAAGTGGTAGTCGTTGCTGCGAACAGCATTGCATGTCGTCATTCTGTCTGTGGTCGGGACGCCTAAAAGATGAACAGCTACAACCTGCTAATTAGGGAACTTTTGCTTTACGAGTTTGAACTCGGCCATAACGCTGCTCAAGCAACACGAAACATTTGTCATGCGAAAGGGGAAGGTTCCGTGGACCACAGCACCGCAACTAGATGGTTCAAGAAATTTCGCTCAGGTGACAGAAACCTCGATGATCAGCCAACGTCAGGTAGGCTGCGAATCGTGGATTTAGAGGCCACCTGCCAGACCGTAGAGTCAAATCCGACAACCAGCACTCGGAGATTATCAGGCGAGCTGGGCATATCACAGACCACCGTGGTAAGTCACCTTCGGGACCTCGGCAAGGTCTACAGGAGCTTCGGCTGGTGTCAGTCCCTCATGAACTGATGCCAACCGAAGCAAACCGCCGTGGAAATGTGCACGAAATACCTAGAAAACCCACACGATGTAGTTTCATCAAGAAAATTGTTATGTGCGATGAAAACTGGATCTATTTCTGCAATTCTAACACACAACGGCAGTGGTTGAGCCCAGGCCAGCTTTCAGAACCTGTTGCTAAATGTGGACGCTTCGAGCACAAAGTGGTGCTCTGCGTCTGGTGAAATTTTGAGGGGATAATCCAGTACGAATTTGTTCCACACGGTAGGACCATCAAAGCCAACCTTTACTCCAAACAGCTGGGGAGCAAGGACGTAACTAATCTCAAAATAAACAGCCTGATTTATGAGTTTGAAGATGTACGCCATTTTTGAGGAGAAGTACCCTGCACTGGTGAACAGAAAGTGCGCTCTCCAACAGCAGGACAACACTCAGCCTCACATCACGCTAACGACCCGGACAAAACTCCAGGAATTTTGAGGGCGTCGAACTGATGCCGCACCCAGCATATAGCCCGGATCTTGTCCCGTCGGATTATCACCTGTTCCGGTCCATGGCCTACTTTATTCACAGGCGGCACTTCAACAACCAGGAGGAGGTAGCAGCTGGGGTGAAGTTCTTCGCCTTGGAGGACAAGAACTGGTACCATTTGCAGAATCTAAGAACTGACAGACAGATGGCTAAAGACGGTGCAACATGATGGCCTATACTTTGAATGCTAATCAGCTTTCACTGTAAAGGTGCGTATCCCCATAGCAGAGCGTTCCTGGTCAGTCTGCGACAGATATAATTGTGCCACAAAATAATCTCCGGGTGGTCACTGTGCAAGATAACTACTAAATGTGAAAAACAATAAAAATTGCGCAGACATATTTTTCTACCTAAATAAAAATGTCTAACTTAGGTACTACAGCAATTGAAATGTTAATTAAAATCAAGAACATTCTGGTCCTCTGTATCTGGAATTTTACCAATATTTTCAAGCTGAAACACAAAGATTTAGGGAATAAAATTATATTTAATGACAATAAAGCGCAGAGGCAGTGGCGTAGGAACGGGGGGAGGGGGGGGGGGTACGTTCAAATTTTGGAGAGGGGTACATTAATGAGCAAACACAAACCAATCATTCATAAAGAGTGAACTGTAAAATTTATAAGCTACTTATTATTATTTTTTTAATTATTTTTCTTCAAAGAAATATCACGGGTCATCTGGGTTTTTTTTTTATATCCAAAGCTTGTAGTGGGAGGCTTTTCATCCACCAAAAACTGGCCAACCATCTGGGAAACTCCAGCAAATTAGTACTGCAGGAAAAACGACAAGTGCAAGGTTTTTGTTAATAACTTCAAACAGCATATGGTAGGGATAGGGCTTGATAACATACTAGTGATCAGTGTTTCTTTTCTCTTAAAATTCCACGCATCTTGATCAGGTCGTCCTTTCTGCACTTTTGAAAAAAATTTAATGCACAAGTGGACATTTCAGCACCCGCAGCCCAGGCACTAAAATTGTTTTCTGTCTTAAGATCTGTAGCAATACAGCAAGTGCATTACGGATTTCACATACCACTCATAGAACTCCAATTCCTCGATATCTCCACCATCATTTAGCTTTGCACCAGACCAATGTGCTTTTTACATAAATTGTCAGCCTACATCGTTCAAAGTTTTTAATATGGACTTCATAATGCTTCAATGGTACTGTCTTTGCGGGTTGAGCAGTTTTTATCTTACTGCGGTTTTACTTTATTAACGTAAACAAAAATGATAAGACATTTAATTCGTTCTTGTAAAGAGTTGTATAACATTTCCTGAGAAATCCCTCTTTTCCAAACCCTGCTGACAGAAATTCATCAGGACAGAAATTCATCCTAATGAATTTCTGTCAGCAGGGTTTTGTCCCTGCTCAATATTTTAATGAAAAAAAAAAAAAACTCCAAAAATTAACAAGAGAGAACAAAAAAAAAAAAAAAAACTCC
Organism: Macrothele yani; assembly: GCA_039090855.1. Taxonomy (NCBI): domain Eukaryota; kingdom Metazoa; phylum Arthropoda; class Arachnida; order Araneae; family Macrothelidae; genus Macrothele; species Macrothele yani. The sequence goes on from CM077009.1 coordinate 162,792,333, forward strand.
ATTCATTTTCTGATAAGAAATTAATAATGTGAACTTTTTGTCAGCAATAAAAATAATAATGGTAATAATAATATGATGATGATAACAATGTTCATTCGGATGAATTCCTGATCAGTATACGTTTTTTATAAAAACTAATATACTACCCCCCCCCCAAAAAAAAATTTGGAGGAGGTCATCCGTACATGGCTTAATCCTTGAGATGTAAGGTTCATGAGCTTGTACCCCCTAAATCAAAAGCGTTCCTACGCCACTACGCAGAGGCATCACTAGGACAAAATTGTCAGAAGAGAGGAAATCTTCGCTCCGTTCTACTTCCGTTTTCGGAAATTTTTTCTCCCTTTCCCATCTCAAGTGCAAACATTTATGTAATTAAATGATGATTAAACAATAATACAGAAGCACAGCGAGTGGAGGGTAATTAGAGGGAGAAATTTGTGCTCCGTACAACTTTGGTTATCAGAAAATTTTCCTCTATTTTCTATTATTAGAGAGAGAAATTTGTGCTCTGCACAACTTTGGTTTTCATAAATTTTTTGTCCATTTTCAATCTTAAATACAAACACTTATCTGCTAAAATTATATTTAATGACCATATAGGGCTCAGGGAATATCGCAAGAAAAAGAATACAAGATTACTGGGTTCCGTCAAACTTTCGTTTTCGGAAATTGTTGGCCTCCATTTTTAAACCAAACCACAAATATTTATGCAATAAAATGATATTTAACAACAATATCGGATAATTCCCTCTTCAAGCATCGAGGGAACGTCGGGAAAAAAAAAAAAAATTACGATCACGGGAGAAAACCTCACTCCGCCTAACTTCCGTTTTCGGAAATTTTGAAAGGCGGAAAACTTGCATCTGTGATAGTCTGCAATGTATAAGTAGGAAAATAAATCTACGATGCACTTCGGCCGTCGCCGCGATGCGATTCTGCTACGGGAACGAGTACAAAATAAATCTGCGATGTACGTCAGCCGTCGCCGTGATTCTGTTACGGGGATGAGTACAAATAAATCTGCGATGAGTACAAATAATGTACATCGCCGCGATTCTTCTACGGGGATGAGTACAAAATAAATCTACGATATCCGTCGGCCGTCGCCGCGATTCTTCTACGGGGACGAGTACAAAATAAATCTGCGATGTACGTCAGCCGTCGCCGTGATTCTCTTACGGGGATGAGTACAAATAAATCTGCGATGAGTACAAATAATGTACGTCGCCGCGATTCATCTACGGGGATGAGTACAAAATAAATCTACGATATCCGTCGGCCGTCGCCGCGATTCTTCTACGGGGACGAGTACAAAATAAATCTGCGATGTACGTCGGCCGTCGCCGTGATTCTCTTACGGGGATGAGTACAAATAAATCTGCGATAAGTACAAATAATGTACGTCACCGCGATTCTTCTACGGGGACGAGTACAAAATAAATCTGCGATGTACGTCAGCCGTCGCCGCGATTCTTCTACGGGGACGAGTACAAAATAAATCTGCGATGTACGTCAGCCGTCGCCGCGATTCTTCTACGGGGACGAGTACAAAATAAATCTGCGATGTACGTCGGCCGTCGCCGTGATTCTCTTACGGGGATGAGTACAAATAAATCTGCGATGAGTACAAATAATGTACGTCGCCGCGATTCTTCTACGGGGATGAGTACAAAATAAATCTACGATATCCGTCGGCCGTCGCCGCGATTCTTCTACGGGGACGAGTACAAAATAAATCTGCGACGTACGTCGGCCGTCGCCGTGATTCTCTTACGGGGATGAGTACAAATAAATCTGCGATGAGTACAAATAATGTACATCGCCGCGATTCTTCTACGGGGATGAGTACAAATAAATCTGCGATGAGTACAAATAATGTACATCGCCGCGATTCTTCTACGGGGATGAGTACAAAATAAATCTGCGATGTACGTCAGCCGTCGCCGCGATTCTTCTACGGGGACGAGTACAAAATAAATCTGCGATGTACGTCAGCCGTCGCCGTGATTCTGTTACGGGGATGAGTACAAATAAATCTGCGATGAGTACAAATAATGTACATCGCCGCGATTCTTCTACGGGGATGAGTACAAAATAAATCTACGATATCCGTCGCCGCGATTCTTCTACGGGGACGAGTACAAAATAAATCTGCGATGTACGTCGGCCGTCGCCGTGATTCTCTTACGGGGATGAGTACAAATAAATCTGCGATGAGTACAAATAATGTACGTCGCCGCGATTCTTCTACGGGGATGAGTACAAAATAAATCTACGATATCCGTCGGCCGTCGCCGCGATTCTTCTACGGGGACGAGTACAAAATAAATCTGCGATGTACGTCGGCCGTCGCCGTGATTCTCTTACGGGGATGAGTACAAATAAATCTGCGATAAGTACAAATAATGTACGTTACCGCGATTCTTCTACGGGGATGAGTACAAAATAAATCTACGATATCCGTCGGCCGTCGCCGCGATTCTTCTACGGGGACGAGTACAAAATAAATCTGCGATGTACGTCGGCCGTCGCCGTGATTCTCTTACGGGGATGAGTACAAATAAACTGCGATAAGTACAAATAATGTACGTCACCGCGATTCTTCTACGGGGACGAGTACAAAATAAATCTGCGATGTACGTCAGCCGTCGCCGCGATTCTTCTACGGGGACGAGTACAAAATAAATCTGCGATGTACGTCGGCCGTCGCCGTGATTCTGTTACGGGGATGAGTACAAATAAATCTGCGATCAGTACAAATAATGTACGTCGCCGCGATTCTTCTACGGGGATGAGAACAAAATAAATCTACGATATCCGTCGCCGCGATTCTTCTACGGGGACGAGTACAAAATAAATCTGCGATGTACGTCGGCCGTCGCCGTGATTCTCTTACGGGGATGAGGTCAAATAAATCTGCGATGAGTACAAATAATGTACGTCGCCGCGATTCTTCTACGGGGATGAGTACAAAATAAATCTACGATATCCGTCGGCCGTCGCCGCGATTCTTCTACGGGGACGAGTACAAAATAAATCTGCGATGTACGTCGGCCGTCGCCGTGATTCTCTTACGGGGATGAGTACAAATAAATCTGCGATAAGTACAAATAATGTACGTCACCGCGATTCTTCTACGGGGACGAGTACAAAATAAATCTGCGATGTACGTCAGCCGTCGCCGCGATTCTTCTACGGGGACGAGTACAAAATAAATCTGCGATGTACGTCGGCCGTCGCCGTGATTCTCTTACGGGGATGAGGTCAAATAAATCTGCGATGAGTACAAATAATGTACGTCGCCGCGATTCTTCTACGGGGACGAGTACAAAATAAATCTGCGATGTACGTCAGCCGTCGCCGCGATTCTTCTACGGGGACGAGTACAAAATAAATCTGCGATGTACGTCGGCCGTCGCCGTGATTCTGTTACGGGGATGAGTACAAATAAATCTGCGATGAGTACAAATAATGTACGTCACCGCGATTCTTCTACGGGGACGAGTACAAAATAAATCTGCGATGTACGTCGGCCGTCGCCGTGATTCTGTTACGGGGATGAGTACAAATAAATCTGCGATGAGTACAAATAATGTACGTCGCCGCGATTCTTCTACGGGGATGAGTACAAAATAAATGTACGATATCCGTCGCCGCGATTCTTCTACGGGGACGAGTACAAAATAAATCTGCGATGTACGTCGGCCGTCGCCGTGATTCTGCTACGGGGATGAATACAAAATTATTCTGCGACCTATGTCGTCCTTCGCGAGAAAAAAAAATTACGATTACGGGAGCAATCCTCATTACGCCTAACTTCCGTTTTCGAAAATTTTGGAAGGTGAAAAACTTGCATCTATGATAGGGAGTCTGCAAGATGGTTTTAATAGGGTTCTGGGGATATCGTTTTTGTCTGCAGGATCAAAATCAACTGCGACGTACGTCGCCTGTCGCCGTGATTCTGCTAAGGGGGTGCGCGCATGAAGACAAAGTGATCCAAATATTGCAAAACTTTCAACTCACCTTCTGTATCTGACCCAAAAAGAATTTTTCAAATGTGACTATATAAGGTGCACAGTTATGGTGCCCACAGACAGATGGACAGTGATAAAATAAGCATGTCCTTTCTCATCAAAAGTAGTAAAAAGTATTCTCATTAATCACTTAGTAGCATACATATAATGTACACTGGAACTATATACTTTTCTCCTTCCCACTTCATAAATAGGAAATGGAGGCCCAATAATTGCTTATGGTCAATGCAAGAAAAGGTAGAGATGTTCTCATTGAAACACAAAAACAAGTGAAAAAAAGGAAGTTTTTCTGCAGATAACACTTTGAGTACAAAATAAACATTACTTCCACTGAACAATATCAAATGGATTATTCCTATTTTCAGTATACATATTAGCTCTGATAACAACAGCTTCTCCTGTTCTTATTTTGGTGCCAAGCTATAGTTACCCACTGTCCTGTACTACTTTAAGGTGAGAAAGGTTATTGAAACACAGAAAAACTTTTTAAATATCCTTAGCGATAACTCAAGTATGTGAGTTTCACCTATATGATACTTTAAGTTTCCAATAACATGCTGAAATGTCATTTTTGACGAAAAACAAGATTCCTTTACAAGAAAGTTATCTCTGTTTGTGATAAAACTTTCTGCATATTGTCTCTGTATATGGCATAAGGAGGAAATTCATTGATAACATTAAAATCTCAATATATAAAAACTTTACTCTAAAATCCTTAAAAATACTGTAGTTCCTACAAAAATGAAATATGATACAGCAAAAACGAATTAGGTGAACATACAACCAAACTGAAACGCATTGGAACAAGTTTAAACGGATTGGGAAAGAATAAAAAATTTAACATCAAAAACGAATTGGGAGAACATACCTTTCATCGTAGTGTCATTCGTTGACGATTACATTGTTCCAACCACATCTTCGATAGGACAGGATTCCCTCAAGGCATACACCACACTGAAATTCTATTCTCAACCTAGTATGTCACCAAACTTCACAAAAAAGAATATGAAATAACCCACAAAAGTGCCAATTTAAAACACTAAAATTCTCGAGTACGAAAATGGTCGAACTCTTGTCATGTACGATATAAAAACACAACCGAAACATTACAACACTGCTTTAAAACGAAGTGGAAAAAGATATCAAACAACACAAAAACCTCCCGTTATTGAAACACACTGTTATATTGCTGTTTGTATACTTTCTCCATACAGCTCTCGTGAAAATGGGAAACAATTTTCTGTTTTGATAGGCTGCCCAAAATACGACCCTGCCTTCAAATAAGCCTGATAAAGTTGGTGCTGCTTAGATAAAGCCGAGGTAACATTGATAAAAATTTTAAAATGTTGAATTTTTTTTTAAAAAAGGAATGTTTGCTCTCAAAACGCATCGTCCACAACTATATTAATAGACCACACTTTAAAATAAGCTCTGGATAATGCAGCATGTAATGGTGTTTTGGTCTTACAGGTACATCAGGAAACAGAAGTTTTTGGTAAAACAGATATTTTTTTATTATAGCATCTAAATATGCTATTTGAGATTTACTAATCTTTGCTGAAGAAATCAAAACTACAATTTCTTGTAATGTACAAATCAGATTCCAGACTTCATCATTTTTATTTATAATTTTTATCGAAGAAAGAGACTCAGAAATTGAATCATTGTCCAGTTCTGATTGCATGACCACAAAGTTTCTTTTTATTTGGTAAGACAATGCTTGGTTTGTTCCTTGAGTCTTCTTTAAATCTAAAGGTTTGAGTGACATTGTTTAAGTATTTATATGTGAACCATTTTTTTGACTTTACAAAACACTTAATAAAGAGTGCAAGGTCATAGGATATGACTCCCTCAAAAATATCATGACCAAGGCAAGGAGGTAAACCTGGTGAACAAACATGATAATAGCTTAACTCATTAAAAATAGAATTAAACTTGATTCCCTCAACAGCCTGATGATTCTCTTTCTGATAACATCTGCACAGCTTCACAGTATGATTATATGCTGCTACAAGGAGAGATGAGAATATGGGGAGAGTTCTGGAACTCAGAACTGGTTATTGTGCAAAATCTGCAGAAATACCCATGACTAAAATGCTCTATAAAACCTCCAATGCCATGGCTACTGAGGTTGCCCCCAATGATGAAAGCCACGGTTCATTTATGAAGTTCACCATCAATCTGAACACTTTGCAACTCCAGGTGTTTTAGAACGTTTATCATGGATCTAAACACAGCTTCTTGTCCAAAATATTTGTAATCTTGCCCTCTGCATATCATGACCAACTGGACTGGATTAACTTTGGATCTATTATACACTGGCGGAAAGTGTAAAAAGAACACCAAGAAGGAGACGTCTGATACCAACGAAATTTATACAGCATAATAACGGAATACAGAGGATAACGTGATCAAAACATTATGGTAAAATACAGCTGTATTTGTTGGTAAACTGAAAAATAGCATTTCCATGTAACATGGTTAGTACGAGGTTGAACCGCCACGAACTGGGTCACACTGTGCAATTTTGGCATGAAGTCTGTCGTACAGATGTTGGATGTAAGTTTGGGGTATTGAGTTCCAAACATCCTCAACCTGGTCGCGTAAATCGGGGATGGTCATGGCTGGCCGTGGAGACCGGATAAGTCGTTGTCCCATAAGATCCCACACATGCTTAGTGGGGGACAAATCCGGTGAACGTGCAGGCCATGGAAGTTGTCTCACACCCTGAAATGCATGTTGCGGTGCACGTGCTGCGTGTGGGCGTGCGTTATCTTGCTGGAAAACAACACGATGGACCGACCTTACAAATGGCACAACAACGGGCTGACTGATGCTGTTGATGTAGGAGGTGCTGTTTAACATACCCGGTACAAACACTAGTTGTGTACGGGAGCGATAGCTGATCGGTCCCCACACCAGGAGACTAGGTGTAGGCCCTGTGTGTCACTGGCGGATGCAAGAAGGGTGAAGACGCTCCCCTGTGCGTCTACGAACACGCATACGGCCATCGGAGGCTCCCAAGCAGAATCTGCTTTCATCGCTGAACACGACAGATCGCCATTGCGTTCTCCAGTGCGGACGTTGGCGACACCACTGCAACCGTTCCTGAAGGTGGGCTGGAGTCAGAGGCACACGTGCACGTAGTCCTGCATCCAGTAGACAGTTGCGGATTATTCGCACAGTCGCCTCAGGTGCAACGGCAGCTCGGATTTGCTTCGCAGTGGATGTTCTGCTTGACAATGCCGCTCTTCTTATGCGTCGACCAGTCCGCTCATCAGTCCGTCTGTGACTCCCGGTTCCACGTCTTCTCGAGTCGGAATGTTCCTCGGACCATCTTCGCCACCATCGTACCACCACCGATACTTCCCGTCCAATTCGCTCCGCAATACGACGATACGATCACCCGGCCTCGCGGAGTCCGACTAGACGACCTCGCTCAAAGTCCTATAACTGCTGAAATCGTACACGTCTTCCATGTCCAGGCATTGCAGCTTCTTCAGGGTCTTCGCACGTGTCCGTACGCCGACGACTGATTACATTCACTTCGCTGTACTCCTTAAATACCACCCGTGATAATTTGCATATTATGCCGTGCTGTGGCGTAAGCGCTCACCGGTTGGTCCCGAAATTAACATCACACCTACGTAAACTCGACCCCATTAACATATGTAAATTTCATGATCGTCCGCCAATTCCTTCTTGGTGTTCTTTTTTCACTTTCCGTCAGTGTATTTGTATACAGGGTGATTCAGCTAAGCATGTACAAACTTCTGGGAGGGTTAGGTTGCACAAAGACAAATCGGAATCATATAGCAATGCAGGGTCGGGGTCTTCATGCAGTAGATGGCATTGTTCGGCTGCGAGGCTGCCCATACGTTCTTTCAGCATACCGTCTTTTACATGGGAAGGTTGCTTCAATGCACATAATGCGCATGTATGGCTGGTGGAGAACCCCCATGATGAACGACCATGTGCAACACAAAACCGTATTGCTGTTAATGTTTGGGCCGGCATTGTCGGGGACCACCTAATTGGCCCCCTTTTTTGTCTTTACAAAACACTTAATAATACCTCATGCCTTCTCATCTGGACAAAAGGAGTTACCAGATATTTCTGGAGGACATCTTGCCGGAACTATTAAGCAAACAACAGGGAGGATTTTAGGAAGGGAGTGTCTGACCCCAGGTGTTAAACAACCCTTAGAAATAGGAAGCTAGGAGATTTGGGCTAGAGTGCCCGATAGGAAAGTAACACGGAAGCGAGGTAGAAAGGGGAAGGAAGACGCCCTTATTTATTACCGGGGGGCCAGTACCCGGGGTCCGACGGCTTAACGTGCCCATCCGACGCACAGCGGATGTTTAGTGGATCGAGCGTTCGTACCTGCCTGGGATCGAACCTGAAGTCCTTTTGGTGGCAGTCACGAACGTTGCCCACTAGGCCATCCACGGCGCCCATTTCAGCAATGACGTTTGTCATCACTTAAACATGGCATTTGGACATCAGTGGATGGGGCGTGGTGGTCCTGTTCATTGGCCTGCAAGATCGCTGGACTTAACATGCCTTGATTACTTTTTCTGGGGTTACATCAAAGGACTGGTGTATGACACTCCCGTTGAAAGTGTTGGGGACCTTGTAGTTGCTTCGGAAGTCCGAGACACACATTGAATTTTCCAAAATCTACGTGATTCCATGCGCCGACGACGATGTCAAGCGTGTGTTACAGCTCGTGGTCGCAACTTTGAACACCTTCTGTAACCTCAATGCATTTTGCAAATGTCTCGCGAGTAATAAAAAAGCATTTTGCAAATGTCTCGCGAGTAATAAAAAAGCATTTTGCAAATGTCTCGCGAGTAAAAAAAAAGCATTTTGCAAATGTCTCGCGAGTAATCAAAAAGCATTTTGCGTCTCGCGAGTAATAAAAAAGCACTTTGCAAATGTCTCGCGAGTAATAAAAAAGCATTTTGCAAATGTCTCGCGAGTAATCAAAAAGCATTTTGCAAATGTCTCGCGAGTAATCAAAAAGCATTTTGCAAATGTCTCGCGAGTAATCAAAAAGCATTTTGCAAATGTCTCGCGAGTAATCAAAAAGCATTTTGCAAATGTCTCGCGAGTAATCAAAAAGCATTTTGCAAATGTCTCGCGAGTAATCAAAAAGCATTTTGCAAATGTCTCGCGAGTAATAAAAAAGCATTTTGCAAATGTCTCGCGAGTAATAAAAAGCATTTTGCAAATGTCTCGCGAGTAATAAAAAAGCATTTTGCAAATGTCTCGCGAGTAATCAAAAAGCATTTTGCAAATGTCTCGCGAGTAATCAAAAAGCATTTTGCAAATGTCTCGCGAGTAATAAAAAAGCATTTTGCAAATGTCTCGCGAGTAATAAAAAGCATTTTGTTCTCTTACGTGCTGCTCTTTCATTCCTCTTCCTCTCTGTACACTAGCACATGAAGATGGCGTTTCTGACCCCACATTGCTACATCACTCCGATTTGTCTTTGTGCAACCTACCCCTCCCAAAAGTATGTACACGCTTAGGTGAAACACACTGTATATTACCCAGAGTCATGTACATAGCAAACATTTTGTTTGGTTTTTGCAGAACCTAATGGATTCACAATTTCAAAAATTATCTTGACACAATATGAATTGTAATGATAATTTATTTTCTTGTAAAAAATATTATTTTGGGATACAAAACCATCTGTGAAATTACATAATAAAGTAATTTTCCTCTGCAGGTACTGGTTCTGAAAATTGCATTTTAACAGAGTTATCACTCAAGAGGGATTGAAGTGTATTTTCAATTGGAATGTAATGGAAATGACATGGCTGATTGAATTCTGATTGAATCCCAATCTAATGCTAAGTGGCTCAATATAATCAAAGTTTTCTTTATAAAACTTGCTGTGCAGATAATGTGAACTTAAAGCTTTTTGTGCATTAGTGAATGGGTTATTTTTTTTTTTTTGAATATCTGAAAGAAGATATTGTGACAAATTAGTATCTATTCCAAGACCTTCTAGTCCCCCCCCCAAAAAAAAAAAAACTGAAAGATTTTCTTGGCAACATTGTTGCAATTTACTGGCCATTAAAAATTGCCTGAATGGTTGACCCAGGAATGTTATGCAAACGTAAGAAAAAGAACCCAACCAAGATCTTGTGTGATAGTTGACCTACCATTTTCTAATGACTCTGTATCCTGAGTACATGGTCAAAAGTGGGGATCATATCCCTAAAGGAATTAGATGGCTGTTCTGCCTGGGTTCCAACCTGGAGCAAAAGTGCAACGATTACGTGAAATATGGAACGCAAAAGAGGTAACTTTTGAAAGAAGTTTAGAACATGCTTCAAATGGGCAAGTAACTGTTACATGCGATCTCAAATGCTGCTTTAGGAGTGCAATCAATTCACTAGGAGAGTGACACACTTTCTGGCAAGAGACAATGCCATATATATGTACAACAGTTATTGTTTGTTTTCTCATAACTGCGAGTGCTGGGTTTTAGAGAAGCACGATTAATTTCTTTTGATCTGGGACATAAAAGCCCTCATAAGTCTTGAAAATTCCTGGGCAGTCATTAAAACCACAAGGGAATCTTACATTTGATACATTCGTATGAGCACGATAATGTGCCAAATACAGTTTTGCCACATGAAATGTTTTGAAACAGAAATGACACTCTAACTTTACCATTCTTCTAGGGTCTTCAGGAAGATTTCGTTGACCTATCCAATTTGGGTACCTGACAGAGAGGGAAAACAAAATTGGTATATGTGTTTGTACATAAATATATACATGCATATGCACACACAGAGTGGAACCTCAGTTATGTATTTTTCAATTTTATATGGAATTCTGTATTGTTCTACTATTTTACTGTAGTTTCTATCACTTTTTCAATGCCGTTAATGCAATTCATTTGTAAGTTTTTTGCAATTATAAGTTAAAATTTGAATTTCAGATTATCAAAACAAATGTTTTTTTTTTGGTTTTTTTTTTAATGTAGTCCTGTATGCGACTTTGAGAGAATCAAGTGCTTTCTGAAGCCACGAAATAGATGCAACAAAAAATTTACTAAATAAATTGTTTTTTTTTGGATTGATTTTAATGACCGCAACACAATGGGCTATAAGCAGTCACCAGTTCCTAACTTAGGATCACTGGTTCCAGGGAAGGGAGAGAGCCAGTGCGGTAAGACAAAAACAACATCCATGCATGACTCACCGGTATTCAAACCCGGACCCTTCATGAACGAATGGTCAGAAGCCAGCGCTTAGACCACTGTGCCACCGGGGCGGCAAATTCACAGTTCTCTTTTTACACATTTCTCAAGGCCATCCCCTACAAAGACATGACTGAGGTTCCACTGAGATCTCCATTTCAAAAGAAATATAACTACTTTGTTAAACAATATAACTATTTTTTAACATAAACACAGAAGGATGTTATTTAGCATGATTTTAAAAATATTTCTACCTCTATGAGGTCACTGTACAGCTAAATCTGTAATTTTTGTATGGGTCACTATGCATCACTTTTTTTTATCCTTTCTCAATATATAAACAATCAGGAAAAAAAAAGACAATAACTGAAAAGTACAACTTTTTAACTAACTTAAATGTGATGTTTAATGTTGTGTGAAAAATTATACTGACATCAACTTTCTTCATGCGTTTTGCTTAATTTATACATCATAATATTTTAAAAAATAAATTAAAATATTTAATGTATGTGCAGCTGTTAAAAAATGCCATAAAATTGGAAAATATTTATTATGAATTCACTCATTAGGTTGTAAAAGCAACCCGTAAAATTAAGGGAAAATGTGGAGAGTGCCGAGAAACAAAAAGCTTTAAAACAATTTTTATATTTTCATATCATATTGGATGAGATACAATATAGAGGCAGGTAGATACTTCATGTATATCTTCCGTATAAGGAAGTCACAAGTTATACGTGGTTAAAATACATAATACATAGAGATTCAGTATCTCTTTTAGAATTGCTATTACGCACATTAAAAAACGGACATGTGATTATGGTGGTGCAGTTAATTATTACGCACATTAAAAATCGGACATGTGATTATGGTGGTGCAGTTAATTATGACGTTTATTTTTAATAAACGTCATAATTAACTGCACCACCATAATCACATGTCCGTTTTTTAATGTGCGTAGTAGCAATTCTAAAAGAGGTACTGAATCTCTATGTATTATAGAGGTAGGTGTCTGTTCATCAGACTGAACTAAAAAAATTTCAAATTCGATTTAAAAAGTGTTCTAAAATGAAGGTACTGATCTAACTTACAAGACAAAATGGTAATATACTTGCAACATGTTAGTAGTCTAACATAAGATAACTGTTTCACACGTTATATACATAGTTCGTGAATAGACTGGGTTACCCCTAAATAATTATGACATGTGGTAAGTAACATCAAAGGCAAGTTTTGTTAATTATATAATTCACTGAGATTCAGAAGGTAAAAAAAAGTATTTAAACTACTTTTATGATGGATTGATGATATTTGATAATTTTCAGCACTGTTAGATATATATTTTAGATACAGTCTTCAGTTGAACAATAAGTGGTAGACCTAATCTTTTATGTGAAGTTCGCATTATTTGCTGTTGTACGAATGGAAATACACAGATGAGCTTTACAGGAATGAATAAAACGCCATGTCTATTCATGAACTAGATAACGTGTGAAATAGTTATTTTATGTTAGACTACTACCATGTTGCAAACATATGGAAAAGCCAGGCAATAAGAAGGTTCAAACAACCCTTAGCTTATAGTGGTAATATACTTTTTCAAAGCCACATCAAGAAATGAGAGGGAAAGGGTACTTTCTAAGAGCAACCAAAACTGGGATGAATAACAATTGTTTCTTGGAAATGTGACATTCCCTTAGACAAATATTAGGTGTGCAACTTAATTCTCGGCCCCTAACTGCAAGCAATCATAGAACTTCGGCGAATGCAAATAGCTGTGTGCGATAATAGCCGATTGCAGCACCATCCAACAACTTTCCAGGCAAACATAACCTCCCACAGCTGTGGTGACAGACGGAACAAAAGTTGACGGTGAAAGCAGTCATTGGAGAAGCAACATTTGAGGCACGGCCTCCTGTTCGCATTTCAGCAGAAAAAGTACCCTGGAAGCCCAGGAAATGATCTGTGCTGCTTTGGGTGAGGCTGCTGTGTTCTATAGTATGTGTAAGAAGTGGTTCCAGCGGTTTAAGAAGGGAAATTTTGATCATGATGCAGAACGTCCGGGACAGCCACAGAAAGTTGACGATGAGGAACTGGAACAATTGTTGGATGCGGATCCCTGTAGCACGCAGTCAGAGCTCACCCAGGAACTCGGAGTAACACGGCAAACCATTTCAAAGCACCTGCACAAGTTTGGATGAATTCACAAGGAAGGCTGTTGGGTGCCCTACCAACTCACAGCTGCGAACAAGTCTAGGCGCTACGATGTTGCTGTGTCCCTGCTCTCCAGATCCAAGAAGAAGGATTTCCTCCACAAGATTTTGACCTGTGATGAGAAGTGGATCCTCTACGATATTCCTAAGTGGAGCAAATTGTGGGTTTTTCCAGCTCAGCCTACCACTAGTACCGCCAAACCGAATATCCATGCCAGGAAGTTGTTGCTGTGCATATGGTGGGATCAGCGCGGTGTCGTACACTATGAGTTGCTCAAATCTGGTGAAACGGTCAATGCTGAGCGTTATTGTAAGCAACTCATTCGTGTGAGTGACGCACTGAAGGTGAAAAGGTCATACACCAGCAAGGGCAGAAGCTCGGCCCTGTTGTTTCAGGATAATGCGAGTCCACACACCGCAAAAACGACTTTAAACACGATCACCAACCTGGGATGGAAAATTTTGTCGCACCCGGCATATTCTCCAGACTTCGCCCTGTCGGATTATCACCTCTTTCGCTCCCTACAACACCACCTAAGTCATACGCACTTCACTTCTGTCGAGAAGGTCAATGCAAGTATTGATGACTTTATCAACTCGAAACAGCCCTCTTTCTTTCGCAGTGGCATTCAGCAGTTCCCTGACCAATGGCTCAAATGTATCCAACATGACGGGGATTATTTTCCTGATTAGGTACGTATTCGATTTGCTATAATTTGCGGTCAATGTGTCGTGCCTGTGGCTGAGAATTAGGTTGCACACCTAATACTTTTTAAGAGCAACCAAAACTGGGATGAATAACAATTGTTTCATGGTAATGTGACATTTCATTAGACAAATACTTTCTAAGAGCAACCAAAACTGGGATGAATAACAATTGTTTCATGGAAATGTGACATTCCATTAGACAAATACTTTCTATAAGCAACCAAAACTGGGATGAATAAAAATTGTTCCATGGAAATGTGACATTCCATTATTCAAATACTTTCTAAGAGCAACCAAAACTGGGATGAATAACAATTGTTTCATGGTAATGTGACATTCCATTAGACAAATACTTTCTAAGAGCAACCAAAACTGGGATGAATAACAATTGTTTCTTGGAAATGTGACATTCCATTAGACAAATACTTTCTAAGAGCAATCAAAACTGGGATGAATAACAATTGTTTCTTGGAAATGTGACATTCCATTAGACAAATACTTTCTAAGAGCAATTAGAACTGGGACGAATAACAATTGTTTCTTGGAAATGTGACATTCCATTAGACAAATACTTTCTAAGAGCAATCAAAACTGGGATGAATAACAATTGTTTCTTGGAAATGTGACATTCCATTAGACAAATACTTTCTAAGAGCAACCAAAACTGGGATGAATAACAATTGTTTCTTGGAAATGTGGCATTCCATTAGACAAATACTTTCTAAGAGCAATCAAAACTGGGATGAATAACAATTGTTTCTTTGAAATGTGACATTCCATTAGACAAATACTTTCTAAGAGCGACCAAAACTGGGATGGATAACAATTGTTTCATGGAAATGTGACATTCCATTAGAAAAATACTTTCTAAGAGCAATCAAAACTGGGATGAATAATAATTGTTTTGTGGAAATGTGACAATAACCTGACTGGAATGCAATATTTGGCACCCTATTTTTTTTTTTTTTTTCTGTAAATCGGGTTTTAACGATCACTGTGAGCAATTTTATAAGGGCTATAAAGCAGTTGCTCAGCCCTGATTTGAGGTCACCGATTCCATGGCATGGAAGAGAGAAAGCCAAAGATGTAAGACAAACATAAAATTGTCAATGCCTCACCTGGGACTCAAGCCCAGTATCAAATTGAACCACTAGCTGGAAACTATATATACTGAATATCTAGTAGACATGATATGTGTGCGTATGGGGGCCAGACACCCTTCCTCCAAAATGTTTAAATACGTAATTTACATATAGTTTTTTTCAATAGCATAAACATTTACTCTTGAATAATCATAAAGCCAATGAATTTCAACATTAGCTTTTACAAATTATTAAATAGATGTAAATATTTATGGTTTGATATAGAGGTCAGCACTGATTGGGCTGGGTTCAGGTATGAAGAAAGTGAAGAAAAATGAACTGGAATGGAAGATCGACTGATTGCAGGTTTAAGGACCACTGTGAGCACAGTGACTGACCATGTGAGTAAGCTTGTGTATTTAGGAAGCATGTTTGACAGAGAGAACAAATTGGATGGTGAAATTAGTAGGCAAGTGAATTCTTCATTGAAAGTCGTGGCTGCTCGGGGAGGTTTGCACAGAAATGACGAGTTCTCAAGAGAGTCCAACGTGGCTGTGTACGAGATGTAATTGTCTTTACTCTGATGTATGGCAGTGAAACCTGGGTACTACAGAAGAAACATAGAAGTTGTTTGTGTGCTGGAGAAATGTGTTACTTACGGGAGATTTGTGGCAAGACACGTTCTGAGGGTGTGAGGAATGAAGATGTGTTGCAGTTGTGTGATGTGAAGGAAAATGTTGTAGCAAAGTGGAGACTAATATGCCTTGGTGGTTTGGCCATTTTGAAAGAATGAGTGATGGGATGCTTACTAAGAAAACCTTTTTAGCCCAAATGGCAGAAAGGAAAGGCAAGGAAGGCCAAGGAAGACATGGGTGGATCCGATTCAGGAGTGTCTGCATGAGAAAAAGATTATGAGTATGATGTACAAAAGTGTTTTTTGTGGGATGTATGATGGATGTAAGTGAAGTTCAAGTTGTGCACAGAGATTGCTGAAATAGAAATTTTTGAAACATTAACAGTAGGCAAAATCTAGTTCTATCAGTTTTGAACTTTAATCCAGCCGATGAGCTCTGTTTCAGGAGCTGGCCTGTGAATCTCAGAAAATGGCTGAATGATTTATGTATGAAATAACACACTGTTGCTATTCAGCACTATGATGGAACATATGCCTCGATAAATGACCTATCTGTGTGAATTTCTTAAGGCATACATTACATTCATGAGGTTTTTCACCAGTGTGCAGGAGCATATGCCTTGAAAGATTACCTTTACTAGCAAATTTCCTGCAGCATACATCACATTGGTGAGGCTTCTCTCCTGTATGAAGAAGCATGTGGTTCAAAAGGTAACGTTTTTGATTGAACAGCTTGAAGCACACATCACATTGATGAGGTTTTTCACCTGTATGAAGGAGCATATGCTTGGAAAGGCTACCTTTCTCAGTAAATTGCTTGAAACATACTTCACACTGATAAGGTTTCTCTCCTGTATGAAGAAGCATATGCCTTGAGAGAGCAGCTTTCCGTGTGAATTTTCTAGAGAACATACCTCACATTGGTGCGGTTTTTCACCTGTATGAAGGACTATATGTCTTGAAAGATTCACCTTAAGTGCAAATTTCTTGAAGCATGTGTCACATTGGTGTGGTTTTTCCCCTGTGTGGAGAAGCATATGCTTTGAAAGCACACTTTTCCTAGAAAAATTCTTGAAACATACTGCACACTGGTGAGGTTTCTCCCCCGTGTGCAGACGTACGTGCTTTAAAAGGCTACCCTTTTGAGTGAATTTCTTACTACATATGTCACATTGGTAAGTTTTCTCACTTGTATGAATCTGGAGATGTACTGGGAGATGGCTTTTCCATTTTAGTTTCTTGCCACACACACTACACTGGATGGAATTTTTACTTCCATGTGACTGCTTATGTCTTGCAAAGCTAGATTTTTTGTGAACTTCTGGAAGCATATTTCACATTCTTGAACATCTTTCCTTTGAATCAGAATTTGTCTGGGAATACATATCTTCGTTTTTTGTTTTCTTTATAGTCAAGTCTTGAGTAGTTTTTTCACCTGAAGAACATTTCAGCAAGGACTCCATACTTATAAACTTTCAAATTTTATCAATTTGCTTCATAGCCACACCAGATCTTTTTTTCTGTTTGTAATTTTTACTGTAAATAATAATGAACTAAGGAAAGAAAGAATTTAAGATTAAATTGTGCTGTCTGCATATACCAAGCAAAAGGTAATTATGTCTGGTTTCACATCCAGGAGAACATCAGGAACACTTTATAAGTTCTCAGTGGATTCCCCATAAAATATGAAAAACAGCCAAAAGAGAACGTTTTCCATGATTTTAACGCAGGCTTCCTGAAATTGTTTAGCTCCGTGAGCTTTTAGACTAGAAAACAAAAAGGTTTTACCGATTTAATGAAGTGCAGAACAGCATAGTTGACATTTTATATCAAACAAAATAAAAAATTGGAGGCCGGAAGCAATTCACCACTGATCATTGTTGTGGAAACTAATTTTGGAGAAAAATACCACAAATATGAGAACTTGTACATCAAGTTATTCGAAATTTTGAAAGAAAATATTTAGAACTTACTTTTAATAAGGCCAATGAAGAAAAACACCGTTGAATATTAACACAAAGTTCATTTCTTCACCAGTAAACAGTTTTAAATACCTAAAAACAAGGTGTATTTTACTGCTCTAGCACAGTGATTACTTACAGAGAAGACAAAACTGGGTGTACATCTCCAAAAGTTTGTTGTTCCTTTTCTCTCGGAAAAAGAAATTTAATTTCACTGAGACAACAGAATATGTCTAGCTCAAAATACCAATTGCATTGTTTTTAAGACCAATGATCCTTAGTGGTTCGATACTACCACAATGAAAGTGTCTAAAAATAAAAATATTTCACTATTTCAAAATGCCATGACATTTTTTGAAAACAGAGGGTCGTGCTTAGTAACGATCTCGCTTCATTTATATTCTCTGGCACGAGCAGCGTAATATGCGAATTACTTGCATTGCTAAAGTTCAAGCTACATATTCAATCCCCAAAACACGCGAAACCAACAGAAAGAAATAATTTATCAGCACAACACATTCGTATCGGCATTACGCATACGAAGTAGAGGTGGGTACAATCACGTCACGGTTTTTTTTTTTATATATATAATAAGACGATGAGGCTTATAGACTAAGCTTTGTGCCTCACAGCAACTAGTTGGCCATGCGGAAATAGCTAAAATATCTCCTGACCATTAGGACACGAAGATGCACGACCAGCCACAGAAGAGAACCTCCTTGCGACCAGCACGTGAAGTCACAGTAGCAGCACAAAAGTCCATCAAAGGGGCACGCTCATGAAAAGGAAGGTTAGAACTGGAGCGCCCTTTCAGAGAAACGTCTTGAGAGAGTAATAAATTTCTCCAAGGCCCGAACTTTAAGTTTTGCCACGGAAGCGTCCCTAAAGTCCAACAAAGAATACATTTGAGCAGAGACGGAGGTTGAGGAAGGAGGGGTTGTCACTCCAAAACAAATCCTCCGATATGCACTGTACGCAGGGCAGGA
Source organism: Macrothele yani (assembly GCA_039090855.1). Lineage (NCBI taxonomy): Eukaryota > Metazoa > Arthropoda > Arachnida > Araneae > Macrothelidae > Macrothele > Macrothele yani. The sequence goes on from CM077009.1 coordinate 162,811,170, forward strand.
GAGGAGGAAGTGAGGAACAGTCTCAGGCCCGGAGCCACAGAAACACATCGGGGAAGAACGTTTTCGAATCAGAAAGTGGTAGCTGTTTAAAGGTGCCGTGTCCGTGCGTAATTTTTGAATCATGATTGCTGAGGAACTTCGATAACAGTGGTCGCTAGGCCATCTGTGACGGAAGCTGATGAACGGATACAGCTCTGCCCACCCGGACAAAAGCCAGGCTGAATCAGAAGCGGAGATGAGCATGTTACTACTGTGCCGAGCAGCGTCGGAGGCTGTAACTGGGGGAAACAAGGCCAGGCCCTCAGCATGGCCCCGTCGGGCGGCAGCGTCAGCGGCCTCATTCGCTGGAAGACCAACATGAGCCGGGCACCAAACGAGCACAATGTCCTCGTAGAAAGAACGGAGGCGTTGAAGAGAATCATGCAGAAGAACGATAATGTCTTGAGATTTGCGATTTAATGCCAACAAGGCCTGTAGAACAGAACGACAATCCGTAAGCAGCAAGAGGCCACCGCACGGGCCGGGAGCAAATTCAAGCGCTGATATTAGGGCCCATGCTTCAGCCGAGAACACTGAGGAAATAGTCGAGAAGAAGAACGAGCGGCTGGATTTGTTCCGTGAAAAAAAATGCCCGATCGCCACCGAGGAGTTAATCTTCGAAGCGTCAGTAGCAATGATGTGGTGCGACGCTGAAAACTGGGCCAAGAACACCCCAAAGCAATGTCTGATAAGCATCGGATGCAGATATCGTTGCTGAAAAGGGAGACCCGAGCAAATAATCGAGTAGCAGGGTGCAGACGAAAACGTAGGGGCCGGCAGAGCCTGAAGAAGATCGCTGTTGACGAAAAACGGCTCCTGTCGGAAGCGACTGAGCACGATTCCAAGGGGAAAGCCATGGGATTTCCAAGCGTAGAATGACAAGGCGTCCTCTTCCAGAAGAAGATGAGCGATAGGCGAATGCTGACCCATTGACAAATGGCGGTACAAAAATCGGACTGTCAGGAGGGTGATTCGAGAACGCACGCTAGCGATTCCACAGTCGGCACGCAAGACCGCCACAGGCGTCGAACGAGGGAGGTGAATGGCTGCACGGAGTGCATGGTTGAGCAGAACTTCTAGAGCGTCGTAGAGATAGGTGGGGAGGCGAACAGGACCGGAGCCATATATTTCAGAATAGGCCGAATCACAGCAACGACAAAGGCTAGAGCGTTGGGGAAGCCAAGACCCCACCGGCGATGACAAACAACTTTAACAGCAGACAACGCTCGGAAGACTGACTTCTTGACGTGCGTGAGGTGGGAAGACCAAGTCAGGGAGGAGTTAAACCAGACCCCTAAAATCTTGATGGAGGACTGCCAAGTCACTGAGTCAGAGCCCAGCAGGAAAGGAGGGGCAGGCGACCGGCGCTTACGAGAAAAGTCAACCGCGAAGCTTTTAGAAAGAGAGAGACGTAAATCCCAGGATGATGCCCACTGAACAATGGAATCCAAAGAGGATTGCACATAGCTAAGTGCCGCCGCCCGGTTGGGACTATAGGAAACAATAAAAATATCGTCTGCAAACAAGAACATATGCGCATTGGGTGACAGCAATCAACCACATCATCAATGTATAAGTTAAAAAGGATAGGTGAAATGGAGCTACCCTGAGGAACACCTCGACACTGCGGAGAGGAGGAAGACACCGTTCCCCGCCAACGAACGCGAAATCTGCGCCGAGCAAGGTAGTCCCCCAGCCAACAGAGAAGACGACCACGAACACCCAGAGACGCCAATTTCCCTAGGAGAGCAGGATGACAGACCGAATCATATGCCGCCTGAAGGTCCAAAGACACCAGAAGAACATAATTATGTCTAGCTCGAGCCACCAGAAGATGACGTTGGATCGACAGAAGGCACGCCGATGTGGAACGTCCAGGCAAAAATACGAATTGCAGCTTGCTGATCCGTTGATGAGAGATAATGAAGTCTGTTAGGCGAGAGACCAAGACTTTCTCCAAGATCTTCGAAAAAACTGAAGTGAGAGTGATCATTCGGTACGATGATAGGTCGAGAGCAGGTTTGTCAGGCTTCTTTATCGGAATCACCCAAGACTCTTTCCAGCATGAAGGATGAACGCCGGCTGACCAAAAAAGGTTAAGGAGGTCAACCAGCCAAGACGAATTCCACCTCCATATACGTCTCACCAGTTCGTAAGTACATCCATCAGGGCCGGGTGCAGAGCGTCGAGGCGATCCATTAATAGCCCGGCAACTTCACTGGCAGTAAGTAACGCATCCATCTCAAGAGAAGAGTCATCATGGTCAATAGAAAAGGAGTGCACCGAACAGCCAGAGACAGTAGAAAAGAGTTCATCAAACGCCGAAGCCTGCTCCGCCGGATCAGCTACAAGGAAATCGCCAATCCGAAGCAACAGGTGATCCGGGCTCGAACCAACATGAGATTTCAGACGGCGCAAGAGGGAGAAAACGAAGCCTGGCCTCGAGGTGTCGTTGCATTGTGCCTTCCAGTAGGCACGTATCTTAAGAATGAGGAGGTGGCGAAGATTCCGTTCTTCCTGCCGATATAATGACCAAGCGAAGAGGCAGCCGGATGACTTAGCATAGCGAGGGAGGCGGCGTTTCTTGCGAAGCCGCTGAGCACAATCAGAATCCCACCAGGGAGACCAACGTCGACGCTGATCGCTGAGCCGACGAGAAGCGTGGAGAATCAGGGAAATGCCGTCCAGGATCATAGCGGCACCGTCAGGAGTGGAAGGAAGTTCACCACGGATAATCTTCTGGATAGAATGCCAAGCCACTGACCAAGCAACTGGTTGTAGACCCAGAGCAGGAGGGGGAGGGGAGCCAAACATCCCTGCCTCCAATGTTGTAATGACAGGATGATGGGTGCTACCGTAGAGGTCACTATCCACAGACCAGGAGCAGTACGGAACCAGCTGAGGAGAGCACATGGTGAGGTCCAAAACAGAACAAGTCGACCCCCTGCAAAAGGTAGAGGCCCCCGAGTTTAGGAGACAAAGATCTTGCGAGCAAAGCCAGTCCACGAACTCAGTACCTCCCCGCCTCGGAGAAGTAGAACCCCAGCTAGGGTGATGAATATTGAAATCACCAACCACCATACAACAATCAGTGAGCAGTTGTTCGATCCGTCCAAGCAAGAGCGCCGAGAGGGGAGGAGAGGGAATGTATAAATTAATAATCCTGAGCGTGGTGCCGCCGGAGAAGATATCCGTCGCAAGAAGCTGCTCGTTCGAATCCGAGATGAAGATGTCTACCAATCTGGAAGAGATATCCGACCTAATTGCACTTAAGAGGCCACCCCCCGACCCCCACCCCCGATCACTCCTATACACCGTACGGGCTGGGAGGGAAAAAGAGAGACCAGGAGATAGCCAGGATTCTTGGATAGTCAAAATCGTGGCTGTAGAAAAAATAGAACTGTCGGTGAAATAAGGTCTTTTGGAGCGAAGGGACTGCGCATTCCATTTTTTTGTATTGGAGGTTTAACGACCACCGTGAGCAACTCAAATGGGCTATAAGCAGTCGCCCGTCCCTAATTTTGGGTCACTGGTTCCAGGGAAGGGAAAGAGCCAGTGCCGTAAGACAAACACAACATCCATGCCTGACCGGGATTCGAACCCGGACCCCTTACGGACGAATGATCAGAGGCCAGCGCCTTGGACCACTGCGCCACCGGGGCGGCGCGCATTCCATTGGACCAGCGACCAGCTATTCATGAAGAGAAAAGTGATCCGCTAGGCCAGATGCCGTCTTGAACCGCATGGAACAGAGGCCACAAAGAAACTTACCGTCGTCACGATGAGCTTTCAGGTGTGACAGCAAGGCTTGACGAGAAGAGAAAGGCATGGCGCATGGAGGACACGAGTAGGTTCTGGAGTGAGAAAGTTTGACTGATTCCGCAGCAGACTCTACATACGGAACCACAGATTCTTCGCATGACAGAAACTCATCGGCGCGTAGGCCAGTGTCAGAAGGTTGCTCAGTAGGCACTGAAGAAGCTGGGCACGCTGCAACTGTAGTACGAGGATTCTGCAAAATTTCAGCCTGTGGCACCTGTGCAACGGATGATGTGGGGGCAGCATGTAGGGAAGGAGGTGAAAGAAGGTTCGTCAAAGAGTCCAATTTACTGGTGAGTTTAGAGATAATGTCCAGAAGCTGAGGGAAGGCAGAGGAGCAAACACACGGAGGTTGAGCCTGAGTCGCCGCCGCCGCCGCATATGAGGCCTGGTGGACTTGAAGCACAGAGTCCCGAGCTTCTGGACAGCTGAGATGCTTCGAAGCCATAATATCTAGGATCTGCTTTTCTTGGAAGTAAATTGGGCAGTTCGTGTCAGAAGCAGGATGAGAGCCCTTGCATAATACGCACTGGAAGCTCGACGCCGAGCATACCGTAGAGTCGTGTCCTTCACCACAACGAGATTAGCGAGCGGCACTACGACAGGTTGACAGCAGATGTCCGTAACGCTGACAGTTTTTGCACTGCCTAGGCGAATCCAAGAAGGGTCTGACCGCACATCTGGAATACCACAGATAGATAGTGTTACGGTTAGTAAAGCCCAGTTCTTCCACTAGGACCGAAGAAGTAGGGACCCTCGAGGAATTTACCGAACGTCGGAACCGAACAACACGAAGACAGTTCACTCCACGGTCCAACAATTCTGAAGCAATTTCATCAACAGGGGCTTCAGTGTACACATCTCGAACCAAAAACTTTGTTGTCATAAGCTTAGTAAGAACCTGAGTTTTGACAGGTACCTGAAGAAAATTAGAAAGTTGACAAATTTCCAGCAAGCAAATGAGATTCGAGGAACGCACCAATAAGTCACGCGAAGGTAAAAACTGAACGTCTGAAATCGAGTCATGCATTGAAATGTTGTCCACGAAGAACCTCTTCAACAACATGGGACGGACTCTGGGTAGCTTCCCAGAAGTCGCGGAAATGAGTATTTCACTACGAGTCACTCCGCTCGCAAATGCCCTACGCAGCAATCCCTGAGGAGACCATTGAATCGAACAATGCCGCCCCGGTGGCGCAGTGGTCTAAGGCGCTGGCATATGATCATTCGTCCGTAAGGGGTCCGGGTTCGAATCCCGTCAGGCATGGATGTCGTGTTTGTCTTACGGCACTGGCTCTCTCCCTTCCCTGGAACCTGTGACCCTAAATTAGGGACGGGCGACTGCTTATAGTCCATTGAGTTGCTCACGGTGGTCGTTAAACCTCCAATCAAAAAAAAAAAAGAATCGAACAAACAAAATCATTAATTGGAACTAGCAAACCACCCAGCTGAGGAAGCTCATCACCCGGTGAAGAACGCATTCTTTTAGCCGGAGTCGAGGAATCAGAGTCCCCCATCCCCTCCGGACCCACCGGCGGCAGCTAGGGCCCACCCCGAATCAACAGACCACAACAGACAAGAGCATGCAAAGACAATTATCCTACCTTGGACATGGGAAGAACCAACCGCCTGCAAAACTTTAGCAGGAAAAGAAACGAAAATAGAAGAGGAAACAGCAAGCCGCTGTTTCAAAAATGCAACGAAACAAGAACGCTTTCGCCAACGACGACACACCCAAAAAACAGTACCCTACGGGGTTCACCGATGAGAAACAGGAGAGCCAACTTCACACCAGCGAACCGTTGCCAATCCGTCCAGTCCAACTGTCCTTTTCTGTTCACTTCTCAGGTTGTGGATCACGTCACGGTTACTTTGTAACGTTACGAAAATGTCACTGTCACGGTTTGTGATCAGCGGCAAAAATCACCGTTCCAAAATCACGAGAACACTTTGGTTCCTGAATTGTTCCAAATTCATGCTATTTTCGGGGAACGACAGGTAACCAGCAGTTTTCCAAGGCTATATTTTTTTTACCCTTACGAAGCGTGTGAATTACAACACTGCGCTGGGGAAATTTTCTCAACAGACCGGAAAAACGCCCGTTTGAACTGGGTTGATACGAACCTGGGCCGTTGGGATCTTTCTACCAACCGAACTAATTCGCCACGCACGAGCGTGTGCTTGAAGCTGTCTGTTTCATACGGAATGTGTAATCGAATGGTTCCCGCTTTCATTTTACAATATTGCGAGCTATTTTTCATAAAAGTCAGTATCATATAATTCATAAATTAATTTTTCAACGTAACGACAGTTTTTTTTTTTTGCTTTTTTTTTAACCTTAAGGGAATTTCACTCATTTTTTTTTTGATTGGAGGTTTAACGACCACCGTGAGCAACTCAATGGGCTATAAGCAGTCGCCCGTCCCTAATTTAGGGTCACTGGTTCCAGGGAAGGGAGATAGCCAGTGCCGAAAGACAAACACAACATCCATGCCTTACCGGGATTCGAACCCGGACCCCTTCGGACGAATGATCAGAGGCCATCGCGTAGACCACTGCGCCACAGGGGCGGCTCACTCATTTTCAAGGAGTGTACATACTTAGAGTCGCTTTCCAAAAGTTTTGTACTGTCCCTGTCGTTTTGAAAGGAGATTGTTGAATTAATATATATTTACCCGGAATCATGTCACATCCTGTTGCATTTTTTAAAGTTGTACAGTCTCTCCAATATGTATCCGAACAAAATTAAAAATGATAGATCACGTGATCTATAATAGGGAAGGCAACTCGTCTAAATGTTAAGGTCCCGTTACTAGCACATCATCCCACCATTTAAAAGGTGATGGCAACCCGGCTAAATGTTAAGAACCCGTTATTCTCATAATATTACATTATATGAAGGTGAAGGCAACCCGTCTAACGTGAAAAGTCCCGTTATTCTCACAATTTCAAGGTGAAGGCAACCCATCTAACGTGAAAAGTCCCGTTATTCTCACAATTTCAAGGGGAAGGCAACCCGTCTAAATGTTAAGATCGCGTTATTCTCACAATTTCAAGGGGGAGGGCAATCCGTCTAAATGTTAAGATCCCGTTATTCTCACAATTTCAAGGGGAAGGCAACCCGTCTAACGTGAAAAGTCCAGTTATTTTTACAATTTAAATGGGAAGGCAACCCGTCTGAACGTTTCCAATGGCGTTGTCACAATTATCCATCATTATGTAACACCAAAGGCTGAGAATGTGAGAAATGACACTATGATTATAGAAAATATGACACCAAAGGCTGAGAATGTGAGAAATTACACTATCATTATAGAAAATATGACACCAAAGGTTGAGAATGTGAGAAATGTCACTATGATTATAGAAAATATGACACCAAAGGTTGAGAATGTGAGAAATGACACTATGATTATAGAAAATATGACACCAAAGGTTGAGAATGTGAGAAATGACACTATGATTATAGAAAATATGACACCAAAGGTTGAGAATGTGAGAAATGACACTATGATTATAGAAAATATGACACCAAAGGCTGAGAATGTGAGAAATGACACTATCATTATAGAAAATATGACACCAAAGGTTGAGAATGTGAGAAATGACACTATGATTATAGAAAATATGACACCAAAGGTTGAGGTCATAGATTTGTAAAAAGACTCTACGAGATATGTCACAATGATCGAAAAAACTATCCCAAGACCCTTATTATACATCACAAATGACTTGCAATTTGTAAAATCTCCCTTATTATATATAATATGTCACCTATGGTTAAAAGACTTATAAAAACTCCAAAACATGAACCAATGGTCAGAAACTTCGACAAAAAAAAAATGGGGAAAGAGGACCAAAGTCCTCTTTCCCCATTTTTTTATTTTTATTTAAGAATAATAGTATATACAACAAGATATAATAAATATAAATGTAATATATGTATAAATGAAATATTTACAATGAAGGTTGTATAATAAAAGTTAATGATGAAGAGTCACAATTTTTAATATAGGAAACTTCAATGTGATACCGTCCTTCTACATCAGATGTTTCCAGCACCGGAGTGATGGGATTTCCAACAGCCACCAAAGGAACAGTTATTCTCAGAGGGGGAACTGTAAAAATTGGTAATGACTCCTCTGGTGCAGACTCTGGTGCTGGTTCTTGTTGTTTTGAAGGCTCTGCTGATGTTGATGGCTCTGCTGATGTTGAAGGCTCTGCTGATGTTGAAGGCTCTGCTGATGTTGAAGGCTCTGCTGATGTTGAAGGCTCTGCTGATGTTGAAGGCTCTGCTGATGTTGAAGGCTCTGCTGATGAATATTCCGGCTCCGTTGACGAATATTCCGGCTCTGGAAGGCGGTGAGTCCTCAAGTATTTCATCCGTCGTTAGGACAACTCTCACATCACGGAGACAGTGTCCGTTGATCCTCCTCGTGCTCCTCCTCTTCTTCCTCCCCTTTTTTTCTTTGGTACAAATTTCTTGTCGTATTCATAAGTTCCCCGCTTTGCAGGGAACCCATCATCCATATTTTGATAACATTTACGTTTCAATTGTCTCAACGAATACATATTATTGGCAGAGTGAAATGAAGGCGCGCGCTCACTCCTTTTATATTCTCTCTCGACAGGATATCCTTCACGTGCACATCTCATGTTACTTACTCATGATGGTGAAGCGGAAAACAAAAGAACAAGTTAACTGTATGGAACACGGGATATGTAATAGGATACGATTAAACCATTGGGATGAATGTTTTTTCAGTAGCATCCTTAGGAAGGAAATATTTTGTATGAATGATATCATGTCGCATATCAAATGCGACATGATAAAAATAGATTCACCTAAATTACGTCAACAGGAAGTTTCGTAACCCGATATCTCATCTTGACAGAAAACCATCATGCGACAACAACAAAATAATCTGCTAAAGGAATCCAATCGGCTCATGGATGAAATAATAGCGTTGCAGCAAAGTGGTATTTTAGAAATAATATACCCGCTACCCAATGACCTGATACAGAGATTTAATCAATTATTGCAAGAGATATTAACGCAACAAGAAGAACCGAATGAGATTATAGACGCCCTGGGCAGAATGGTGAGGGAGTTGGACGGTCTAGACGAAGAGCAATTCCTTTGCGACAAGAGACAACTCAAAGATGTAACACAGGAAGAGATTGAACAACTATTGGAGGAGTCAAAAGAAGATTTAATACCAGATGAGATAGTTGAGATTGTGGAATCTTTGGAGAGGGACTATCCCATTATGTAATAAAATATGAAATAAATCCTAAGGGAATAGAAAAAGGAAACTCATGTTGGAAATTCTCAGAAATGGGATATAAATAAATCATGGCGCAAGATATCAGCATCCTGTTATGAAACAGGATATGGTTTGAGTATAAAAGAGAGAGAGAAATGTTCATTTCTCACCACTTTGCTAGCCAACCTCGCCACTGTCCAGATCTCTTGCCAGCTAAGCCAGCCAAACTCGTTGATCTCAGGAGCTCTCTCGGCAGCTAAGTAAGCCAGCCAGCTAAGCTAATCTCTCTCGACAGCAAAGCTAAGCCAGCCAGCTAAGCTAACCTCTCTCGGCAGCTAATCTAAGCCAGCCAGCTAAGCTAATCTCTCTCGGCAGCCAAGCTAAGCCAACCTCACCAAGTTTCCACGCCAAGGTAAGCCAGCCAACCTCTTCAGTTTCTTCGGCAAGTTACATCTCTCTCTCGCCAGCCTTCATCCAAAAAAGCTTCAGCAAATTCCATTATGTGCTTCTCCTTAGTAAAGGAAAATGGAGCAATCTGCACGTTCCAGTGCAGCATCACTGAAATCTCCCACCTAAACATCGTGTGCATCGCCAAATTTGGTGAAAAAGTGTTCCATCGAGGAGAGAGTGACCCCGATCATCTTTTTGCCATCCTTCCATATCGGGTCACGTCTCTCCTCCTGAATGATGTACCCACAGACAGCTTTGGCCACGTGCAAGCTCAGCTCAGCTTTGCTCCGGATTCTCTCAGCAAAGGAGAAGCCATACAGGGACTTTTAGATGGGACTCTCTTAATGGCAGAGTATACCGTTATCTACGAAAATCCTGTTCCCCAACACAACAGATAACTTGGCGTGGTGTCGGTGGAAAAAGAAGTGCTCCCGTGCCTGAGAAACCTGGATGATGACTGCATTTTGCAGATGTAAAGACTGTTGTTTTCCTTCATATTGTTAATATTTTGTAAATAACTGTTTTAAACATCGTTGTAAATAAGTGTTTTCTAATATAATGTATCATAATATGCATAATGTAAAAAAAATTGTAAATGCTTTGTAAATAGCAATAAAGAATGAAAAAATGGGGAAGAGAATCTCGTATTTGAGATTCTCTTCCCCATTTTTACAAGTTCAGATAACCATTGGTTCAGTTTGTATATACAGTATTAGAAAGATACCGTAATCATATGATAAAAATCCCATATTTGGATCTTTTTTTAAAAGTATTGTTGACTATTGGTTTAGTTTGTAAGAATCAAGACAGGAAAGAGTGTAGGAAATATAAAAAATGGAATAAACATCCGGTTATGAAACAGGATGTGACATGTTGTATAAAATAGCGTGACATTTCTTGTCTTCTCACTTGGCTAACTCAACGTTCAGCAGTATCTTTGCCGGCCAACTCAGTCTTAGCTTCAGTCCAAGTTTCGCCAGAGCCGGCAACTCAGTTTCAGTTTCGCCAGCCAACTCAGTTTCGCCAGAGCCGTCAACTCAGTTTCAGTTTCGTCAGCCAACTCAGCTTCTCCAGAGCCGTCAACTCAGCTTCAGTTTCTCCAGAGCCTTTAACTCAGTTTCGCCAGAGCCTTTAACTCAATTTCGTCAACCAACTTAGCCCCAGCTATTCAGCCCTCAACTCAGCTTCAGTTTCGTAGCCCCAGTTTCTCCAGAGCCAACTCAGCCCAGCTCAACCACCACAATGTTTTTCTCAATGATCAAAAGAAACGGTAACCTATGCACCTTCCAGTGTGGCATTGGAGTGAGAAAGCACCTGAATTTCATCTACGTATGCAAACTTGAAGAAAAGATGCTCACCCATGGGGAGCACGACCCCAAATATCTCGAAAGCCTCCTGGAAGACATAGTATACACTGTGATGCTAAATGATCTGCCGGAAAGAAGCTCCGGAGAAGTTCAGGTACAGGTAAGCTACGAGCATGAAACAATCTCTAAGGAAGAAGCGCTGCACGGACTAATGGAAGGAAAGTATCTGGAGGCAGAATATACCGTCAAATGCCGCCGTCCCATCTATCTCAACGAAAAATGCTACGGCGTGATGTCTGTGCAAGATGAGGTGATGCCTCTTTTGAGGAAACTCAGGAAGGACTGTGAAGTGCATATGTGAAGACTATTTAAGCGTGTGTTGTGTAAAGACTGCAAATATCATATTATATTTTATATTTTAACCTCACATCTTATATTGTATTAATCAATTAATATTTTGTAAATATATTTGCAGTAAAAATAAAAAAATGGAGAAGAGAATCCCGTATTTTAGGATTCTCTTCTCCATTTTTTTTAAAGTCTTGTTAACCATTGGTTTCGTTGCACATATCATGTTATATCCCCATTTTTTTAACCATTGGGCAAAAGTTGTCACGATGCCTCATTTTCTTCAAAGCGGATATGTTGCACAACATTTTGAAATTCATGATATGTTGCACAACATTTGTCAATAACAACATAAAGAGGGTGTTTAAACGGAGGAAGATTTTATTATTTTTCTACACTTGACTACCTTCTCTTTCTGGATTTCATTTTCTGCATCTATCATGTGTCGACCAAAGTATATGGAAGAAGAAGTTGAAGGAGTAGATATTTGGTCTTTTCCAGATAATCAATTAGATGATGATGAAGAAGAACCAAGTGATGATGATGAGCCACCAGATAATAACACCTGGGATGAGTTTCCTCCAGAGTGGTATATTTTGAATGAAGAACATGAACCTTACTGGGATTACGATTTTTATCCACCGTATAACTTGCCTCGTGAATAATCCAGGAATCTTTCCTCGCTGTGATTGAACTCAGAAGTGAATATTTGATCTTGCTAACTCATTGTAGAAAACGGTGCTATATAATTCTGTTCTATATAATGTGAGAAAACTAAATTAACTTTTCATTCTTTATCACTCTCAATATTGGAGAAATTATGGAAATTGGCCTGTGAAATCTAGTAATCAGTAAACTAATTTAAACTGCTATATTGATTTTTCATTCTTTACCGTGTGATCTATTGACTTTTGATACATCTTGTAGAATAAAATAAAATAAACGAACCATGACATAAGCAAAGGTTCCTTTAACAGAATAATGTCTCTATAACATGAGCAAAGGTATCATTCTCGATAAAATGATATCTTTATAACATAAGCAAAGGTACCTTTAACAGAAAAATATCTCTATAACATAAGCAAAGGTACCATTCTCGATAAAATGATATCTCTATAACATAAGCAAAGGTATCATTCTCGATAAAATGATATCTTTATAACATAAGCAAAGGTATCATTCTCGATAAATGATATATTTATGACATAAGCAAAGGTATCATATACATACATAAAAAAATCTCCCATCTTGCAACATATAATGACTTCATTCTCGATAACAACTCATGGATAACCGTTTAGAATAACCAAGATACCGTGACATGTTGATTTTTTCAACAACGGGTCATCGTTCGCAGCGTACTATGAACCAGGTGGTCCTTTCTAGCACTTTGGAAACACTCACCCTACTTGCAAGCTTGTACAATCCGAATTGTTCTATGACCATAGGATTGTTTAGCGAGCGTTTGAGTGAGTGTACACTAGCTGCTACCGTCTTACGACATGAAAAAAATGTATTCAACATCGGTATCTTTCTCTGAATGGGTTCAGAGTCTTGCGCGAATTAACCAAACGCACAAGATGTTCTAAAAGGAATCCACGAGAGGTTATCACAGATTATGTCACAAGAAAGGGAAACTTTACATCATACTTTAAAAATTTAAAAATAAAATAAACAAATGTCGCCTATCACTATCCCAAGAACGGAAATCAGATTTCCAATACACGTTTAGATTGTATCTTAAAATATGACATCATAAAACAACCTTGTTGAAAATTTGAAAACAACATATCCATCTGATAACTTTAAATGATACAATACAAAACATTACACTTACCCAGTCTCACGAAACGTAGCGTATGACCTATATTTTCCATGGCATGTCAAACGATGCTTCTCACCAAAGGGAATACTTGATACCATATTATGGAATACCTTTTCGTATTATTATATACCATACATTACATTTTATATTATTATACATTACCTTTTCCCAGAGACGAATCATTTCATTTGACTTTATGGGAAAGAATTCTCTCCTAATATTTATTCCTTAAAAAAAAAATTTTTTTTTTTTTTTTTAGGATGTAAGTTTTGTTAAATAAATTTTAGGATAGGAACCTTAAACTTGTAATTTAATTTATCAAGTTCCCAAATGGATATAAAATATAGTTCAAGTTCTGTAATCACGATATCTTAGAATAAAATAAACAAGTTACGTCACAAGAATAGAAATCTTACATCCTTTAAAATAAAACAAACGCATGTCGCATATCAAGTTCCCAATGGATATAAAATATTGGCAATCTCAGCTGTCCGCTCTCCCTCTAGCGGCAAAAGGAAGAATTACTGTAGTACGGGTAACGTTTTCGGCTCAATGCTTGGCTGTTGGTAGATCGCTCATTACGTTTAGTTGTCGTAGTTTGGTGTATTTTTGCATTCATTCTGGAATTAGAGTTGTATAATGGAGAATTCCGTGAAGAAAAACAAATCATATTGTTGTGTCCCGCAATGTCGTTCCCAAGGTTTCAGCTATGTTTTTCACAAGTTAGTATAAACGTTTGTGCCTTGCGTTTGAAATCCTTCCAGTGAAATGCTACTAACCTAGTAACGTCTTTGAATGAATAATAAACAAGGCAGCATGTTGTTATTGCATAGTAGTAATTAAAAAATCCGCATTTCTACATACTCTAGAAAACAAATAATTGCTGTTATCCGTATAAATTTAAACTTCATTATGGAACAAGATTTGCAATGTTCTGTCAACAGTCATCGGTTCAAAAACGCAGAACCCAATGATGATCAACAATTACCAATTCACAAACACTTTTAGGAACAGAATGTTCAAAAATTACAAATGTTATTGTTGACAGTATTGAAAATGGGTCCTGGGAAACGTCAAGTGAAACGAAATGTCAGCTTTTAATAGTAATCCGGATTAGAACACCACTGTCGGTATTAGTATATCACTTGCCTGAAAATGTAAAAATAAAAATTACCTGTTACAGTAAAGCATTACTGCTACACAGTACTTACACGTTCCACTTCTGCCCGCTTTACAAGAGCACTCAAATGACTTTATAGAAATTTCACTGTTACTTGTATCTAAAACACCGTTGATGGAGTGAGGCGACGACGTTATTGCCGTGGACTGAATGCAGTGCGAAACTATGAGAATTTCTCTTCCATCTTCCTTCTTAATTCCACAAGAAATTATATGGCCTACATTAACAATCACTTCCCCTTCTTTAATGCATCTTGAATTTTTGGAAGCGTTAACAAATTTCATTATTTCAAGGATTGAAAGAGACAAAATAGCCATTCTAACATTCGACTTTATGGAAACACGTGCGACGTTACCCGTACTAGAGAAGTTTGTTTACGTTTGCGCAGCGCCCCTATAGTTCGTTGAGGTTTCCAATAGTTCAAGTTATGTAATCATGATATCTTAGAATAAAATAGACAAGTTACGTCACAAGAATCTTACATCCTTTAAAATAAAACAAATAACACTATCCAAATGGATATAAAATATAGTTTAAGTTATGTAATCATGATATCTTAGAATAAAATGAACAAGTTACGTCACAAGAATCTTACATCCTTTAAAATAAAACAAATAACACTATCCAAATGGATATAAAATATAGTTTAAGTTATGTAATCATGATATCTTAAAACAAAATAAAAAAGTTACGTCACAAGAATCTTACATCCTTTAAAATAAAAACAAATAACACTATCCAAATGAATATAAAATATAGTTCAAGTTATGTAATCATGATATCTTAGAATAAAATAAACAAGTTACTTCACAAGAATCTTACATCCTTTAAAATAAAAACAAATAACACTATCCAAATGGATATAAAATATAGTTCAAGTTATGTAATCACGATATCGCTTAAAATAAAATAAAATAAACAAGCTACGTCACAAGAATCTTACATTCTTTAAAACAAATAACACTATCCAAATGGATATAAAATATAGTTCAAGTAATGTAATCATGACATCTTAAAATAAAAACAAACACATATTTCATATATATTAAAATTTATGCCACGTTACCTACCCAACATATCGTTATTCCCAAAATGTGCCATTGCTGTTAAAAAATGAGAAACAACCATCTGGTAGAGCTAAAAAATATAAAACGTAATACTTACCCAATCTCACGAAACGAATCGAATGATACAGGCCAACCAATAGTTTTCACCAGTCTGGACGATATTACCTTTTCCCCAAAAATGGATCTTTTAATTAATACTACATGGGAAAGAATTGTCTCCTAATATTTACACATTTAAAATTTTTTTTTTTTTTAAGGGAATAATATTCGTTGGATATATTTTAGGAGATGAACTTTAAACTTGTAATTTAATTTATAAAGTCCCAATGGATATAAAATATAGTTCAAGTTATGTGATCATGATATCGTAGAATAAAATAAACAAGTTACTTCACAAGAATCTCACATCCTTTAAAATAAAACAAACAAATGTCGCATAACACAAGACGTAGATATTTAAACTTGTAAGTTCCAAATGGATATAAAAATACGTTGATAACGATGAAATGATAGTTCAAAAAAAATTTGGTTGATGAAAAAATTCATTTATCATAATTGAGTGGGTAAAAGATGCCATTTAGCATAAAATATGGATAAAATTGCGTGAAATAATTTTTGGGATCTACAAGCCATCCATGGCTTATAGATCCAAAAAAAAAAAATAATGCCAAAAAAGCAAATAATACAACAGATATTACGCAATTTCAGTCTAGACAATTTGAAACATACTATCGTCGTCACTTGTCCCATTCCAAGTAACTAAATATATACTATCGTCGTCACTTGTCACATTCCAAGTTACTAAATATATACTATCGTCGTCACTTGTCACATTCCAAGTAACGTTACGAATCTCACATTCTTTCAAATAAAACAAACACCTCTATCCCAATAGATAAAATATAGTTTCAAGTTATGTAATTATGCGACTTGCGTTAGTTATATTTTTCAGGATGTAAGATTTGTGACGTGACTTGATTATTTTATTCTACGATATCATGATTGCATAACTTGAAACTATATTTTAAATCCATTGGCACTTGATAAATTAAATTACAAGTTTAAGGTACCTCTTCTAAAATCTATCCAACTAATCTTAAATCGTTAAAAAAAAAAAAAAAAATATATATATATATATATATATATATATATTTTTTAATGATGTAAGATTAGTTGGATAGATTTTAGGAGAGGAACCTTGAACTTTTAAATTAATTTATCAAGTTCCAAATGGATATAAAATATAGTTCAAGTTATGTAATGATGATACCTTAGAATAAAATAAACAAGTTACGTCACAGGAATAGAAATCTCACATCCTTTAAAATAAAATAAAACAAATGTCGCATCCCAAGACCCTTCAACGTAAATATTTAATTTATCAAGTTTCAAATGAATATAAAAATATAGTTCAAGTTATGTAATCAATATATCGCATAATAAAATAAACAAATCCTGTCACAAGAATTGAAATCTCACATCCTTTCAAATAAAACAAGCAAATGTCGCAACACTCTATCACAACAACCTTCAACGTAGATGTTTAAATTTATTAGCTGCTAAATGAATATTAAACATAGTTTCCACTTATGTAATCAAGATATCGCAGAATAAAAATTAACACAAGAGCAGAAATCTCATATTCTAAAAAAAATATATAAACATTCGCGATTGCATAACGGATGGCAATGTATTCTGGAAAGTTCTTTTCCTTCTTCGATGTAATCAAACAACTTTCAACGTAGATGTTTAAATTTATTATCTGCTAAATGAATATAAAATATAGTTTCCACTTATGTAATCAAGATATCGTAGAATAAAGATAAACACATCAGATCACAAGAGCAGAAATCTCATATTCTTTAAAAAAACGTGAAATGGAAAATAAATTCACAAAGTATCCATAATTTGTAGATATCATTTTTCAGAAAATGCCAAAAAAAGTAAATAATACAACACATATTACATTGGTAACCACGTTAATGGATGAAATGATGGTACTTCCCTTCATGCTTTCCAAGTAACTAAATAAGTTATATCGTTGTCACTTGCCACAAATCTAGTTATAATTTGATCATTGGGCATTTTAGAAATAACATATCGTCGCTTATCACATTCTAAGAATTCCAAGTAACTAATAATGTGATATAGTTGCCACAATTCGTTACTTGAACAACCAATATTTATTTATTTCGTGATGTGATGAAAAAAATTTAACCAAAGCAACTTTGTAAGTGTCCTTTGTCATAATTATAGAATATATGAATATAAAGACAATCTCAACTCATATTAATCTTTCTAAAAAAAAATTTTTTTTTTTAAGAAAGATTGTTGGATAGATTTAGATTTAATATTAAATAAATAATAATATATCTTGGTAAAAGTAAAACACTATATACAACTCTATTTAAAATATAATATCCTCACCACTTGTCGCAAATATTGTCCCAACTATATACAACTCTACTTAAAATATAATAGCTGTCACTTGTCACATTGCAAGTAACAAAATAGATAATATCCTCACCACTTGTCGTATTCCAGACAACTTAAAATAAAATAGATGTCACTATTCACATTCCAAGTAACAAAATAAATAATACAGGCGTCACTTGTCACAAATCTGGTCATAATATGATACTGGAGCAACTTAAAATATATTATGTGTCACTATTCACATTCCAAGAATTCCAAGTAACTAATAATGTAATATATTTGCCACAATTTGATACTTGAACAACCAATATTTATTTATTTCGTGATGTGATGAAGAAAATTTAACCAAAGCAACTTTGTAAGTATCCTTTGTCATAATTATAAAATATATGAATATAAAGACCATCTCAATCATATTAATCTTTCATCTAAAAAAACAAAAAAACAAAATTTTTTTTTTACAAAGATTGTCGGATAGATTTCGATTTAATTTTAAATAAATAATAATATATCTTGGTGAAAGTAAAACACTATATACAACCCTATTTAAAATATAATACATGTCACTTTTTACAATCCAAGTAACTTAAATATATTATATGTTACATTTACTTACCCACGTCCACCCTTGTAAAGATACATGTATTAAGTAGATTTTTTGAAAATAATATACTGGTTAACAAATAATAATATATTACATATTACATTTACCCACCCACGTCCACTCTTGTAAAGATACATGTATTAAGTAGATTTTTTTAAAAATAGTATACTGGTTAACAAATAATAATATATTATATATTACATTTACCCACCCACGTCCACTCTTGTAAAGATACATGTATTAAGTAGATTTTTTAAATAATATACTGGTTAACAAATAATAATATATTATATATATGTTACGTTTAACCACCCACGTCCACCCTTGTAAACATACATGTATTAAGTAGATTTTTTTAAAATAATATACTGGTTAACAAATAATAATATATCATATATATGTTACGTTTACCCACCCCCGTTCACCTTTGTAAAGATACATGTATTAAGTAGATTTTTTTAAAAATAATATACTGGTTAACAAATAATAATATATTATATATTACATTTACCCACCCACGTCCACTCTTGTAAAGATACATGTATTAAGTAGATTTTTTTAAAAATAGTATACTGGTTAACAAATAATAATATATTATATATTACATTTACCCACCCACGTCCACTCTTGTAAAGATACATGTATTAAGTAGATTTTTTTAAAAATAGTATACTGGTTAACAAATAATAATATATTATATATTACATTTACCCACCCACGTCCACTCTTGTAAAGATACATGTATTAAGTAGATTTTTTTTAAATAATATACTGGTTAACAAATAATAATATTATATATTACATTTACGCACATACGTCCACCCTTGTAAAGATACATAAATTAAGTACATTTTTTTTAAATAATATACTGGTTAACAAATAATAATATAATATATGGCTCAGATTATTCAAACTTATGCACCCACCACAAGTCATCCTGAAGAAGAAATTGAAGAATTTTATGAAGAAATTTGTCATCTAAATAATAAAGGTAAGCAGCACTTGAAAATAATTATGGGAGATTTCAATGCAAAAATAGGGCAACGGCAACAGAATGAAACTTCAGTAGGTAAATTCGGTCACGGCAACAGAAACCAGCGTGGAAATACTCTCGTTGAGTTTGCAGAGGCAGAAGGGTTTTTCATCTTGAACTCCTTCTTCAAGAAAAAGCCACACAGGAAATGGACATGGAGACATCCAAATGGGACGACAAGTGAAATTGATTTTATTATGTGTAACAAAAAATTCGTCATAGAAGACTGCAGTGTGCTAAACAAGTTCAACACAGGTAGTGACCATAGATTGGTGAGATGTAAGATGCACCTCAACACTAAACTTGAACGTGGCAAGCTCATAAGACAAACAAAATCTATTGACATAACCAACCTTAAAAAACACCATAATACCTTCAAGTTGGAACTGAAGAACAGGTTCTCTGCTTTAGAAGGCCTAACATCGGAAGAAGTGGACATCTCTGAAGTTAACAGAAAAGTAACCAAAGCTCTTATGGTAACAGCAACAAAATTAGCTGGGTCTAAGAACAAGTTGCATGTAAATAAATTATCAGGAAAAACGAAAATGTTGATGCAAAAAAGAAGAGAGATGAGGACAACTAAAGAAGATGTGACTTCCAAAGTGGAATATATAGAGCTATGCAAGACAGTACGAAAAAGTATCACTGAAGACGTAAGAAAATTCAACTGTGAACTAATGAGGAAAGCAATTGAAAACAACCAAAGCCTAAAGATAGCAAAGGGACATCTCAGTAAGGGAAGAAAACAGATTATGGCACTGAGAAAAGAAGATGGTTCTGTAACAAAAAATAGAGGCGAAATTTTGACAAGAGTGAAAGATTTCTACTCCAAATTATATGAAAGGGATGATACATGCACTCCAGACATCATGAAAGATACCAGTACCAGAGTTCCTCCAGTCCTTCCAGCAGAAGTTGCACATGCAATCAAGAACATGAAGCGGGGAAAAGCTCCAGGAGAAGATGGAATTACTGTAGACATCATACAAGAAGCAAGTGGAGAAATCGAAACAGTACTCGCCCAAATTTTCACTCGATGCCTTAATGAAGGAAAGATTCCTGAGGATTGGAACACCGCTACAATGATCCTGCTACATAAGAAAGGTGACATTGAGGATCTCGGAAACTACAGACCTATCAGCCTCCTATCAGTAGTTTATAAAATCTTCACTAAAGTTCTTTCACACCGCTTGAAGGTAACACTGGACATGGCTCAACCGAGAGAACAAGCTGGATTCAGGAGTGGCTACAGCACAATAGATCATATCCATGTGCTGAGAGAACTAATTGAAAGAGCGAGGGAATATGAACTTCCATTGTGCATGGCTTTTATCGATTATGAAAAAGCCTTTGATTCGGTGAAACCATCAGCAGTTACAATGGCTCTGAAAACCTACGGTATTGAATATGCATACATTAATATTATTAATAACATCTATGAAAATGCAAGTGCAAAGATTAGGCTGTTTGAAAATACAACACACATAAAAATTGGAAAGGGAGTGAGACAAGGTGACACCATATCTCCGAAGCTCTTTAATGCCACATTGGAGGGTGTTTTTCAGTCACTGAGCTGGGAAAACAGGGGGATAAAGATTAATGGAGATTATCTAACCCACCTTCGTTTTGCTGATGACGTAGTCATTTTTGCAACTAGCCCATCAGAGCTGCAGAGTATGATCCAGGAACTTGCTGACAAGAGTAAAGAAGTGGGATTAAAAATGAACTTTCAGAAGACAAAAGTGATGTTCAATGCTTTTACAAGAAATGAAGATTTATCGATTGATGGAGAAAAGCTGGAGATAACAGAAACGTACGTTTATCTTGGACAGCAGATATCAAGTGAGGGTCACATTGATGAAGAAATTAATCGGCGTACAAAACTTGCCTGGAGAGCTTTTGGAAGAAACAGCATAATTTTCAAGAGCAATATGCCATTATGTCTTAAAAGAAAAGTGTTTGATCAATGCATCCTTCCAGTGCTTACGTATGGTGCAGAGACGTGGACCTTAACTAAAAGAGACATACAAAGGCTGCAGACAACTCAAAGCAGCATGGAGAGGTGCATGCTTGGTGTAACCAGGAGAGATAAGAAGAGGAGCTCGTGGATCCGAAAAATGACAAGAGTGGAAGACATAATGATCAGAGTTAAATCCCTGAAATGGCAATGGGCTGGACATACTGCCAGAAGGACAGATCATCGATGGACAGCCGAAATTTTAGATTGGATTCCAAGGGACAGGAAAAGACCCAGAAGAAGACCACATGGGAGATGGGTGGATGAAATTCGAAAGTATGCAGGGTTGACATGGAGGAGACTGGCACAAGACAGACCGTTGTGGAGGAAACTTGGGGAGACCTTCGTCCAGCAGTGGATTGATAATGGTTGACAATGATGATGATGATGATGATATATTACATTTACGCACCCTAAGCATCTTAAAATATAACATGGTATCCATTTGTCGTATTCCAGTCATCTTAAAATATAACATGGTAGCCATTTGTCGTATTCCAGTCATCTTAAAACGTAACATCGTCGCCATTTGTCGCAAGTCTTGTCACAACGTTAACGTTGGCATCTTAAAACGTAACATCGTCGCCATTTGTCGCAAGTCTTGTCACAACGTTAACGTTGGCATCTTAAAACGTAACATCGTCGCCATTTGTCGCAAGTCTTGTCACAATGTTAACGTTGGCAACTTAAAACGTAACATCGTCGCCATTTTCCAGGCAACTTAAAACGTATCCTCACCACTTGTCGCAAATATTGTGTAACGTATACTCTATATTCACTTTCCTTTTGATTTTACTATCTCTGGTTATTTTATTTTACTATGTAAATTATCTTCCTACTGAACGAAATATTATTTCACCCGCTGAATGAGATCTGGCAATGAGTGTAAGTCATGACGTGGTGGTAGCTAGTATATAGGCGCGTTCATCGAGACTTAGGAGAGCTTTGTGTTGTTATGAGGAGAGCTTGTGGTCGTTAAGAGAGAGCGTGTATAAAACGAGGAGAGATTATTCATTATTGTACTACAAGGGTTGTGTGTGCCTTAGTTGACCAAGAGTCTTTGAAATAAAGAAGTTTTCAGTAAGTTCAGTCTTTCTCAATTCATAGTTTTTGTCAGACCTCTGTCTGGCTGTTAGGTTTATAACATTTATTGATTCCTATAAATAACCAGCGTTGAGACTTTGTTTAAGTTCGTAATTAACTAGTAACAACACCCTTTTAAATTCATTATTTTGAAGCTTAGTACAAGTATATCATTAG
Source organism: Macrothele yani (assembly GCA_039090855.1). Lineage (NCBI taxonomy): Eukaryota > Metazoa > Arthropoda > Arachnida > Araneae > Macrothelidae > Macrothele > Macrothele yani. The sequence continues at coordinate 162,833,822 of CM077009.1, forward strand.
CTAGCTGGTAGGAAGAGAATCATTCATAATAATTAGCTTAACGGAAAGTGAATAAAGCTAATTCATTATAATTGGCGCCCGAACTTTTCTCGAACACGAGATCCTGACTACTATTATCCATGTCTTCCTTACCTGAGACAACTTCAAATTTCCACCCTCCGGCAAGTCTCGAGGGTAATGATGTTTTTTTGGACAATTTGCACGAAGCCTGTGGCTCTGACTTTGATATGAATGATCTACACGCACCCAGACATTCTTCACCATTTCGTAATGCACCGGCTTCTTATTACTCTGAGTCGCGGGTCGTACCTGAGTGAGTTCAATCCTCTCAGCGAAGCAGAATGCTTGCCCATTTCGTGCCGCATGCAGGAACAATTCATTTCAATGGTTTGGAGGGGTCCTTAAAGTTCCTCGAAGATCTGGAAGATCATTTTGATCTATATAATATTCCTGAAGACTGCAAAGTCCAAATTGCCGGCACTTGCTTGAGGGATACCGCTAAGACCTGGTATCGGCAGTGGAGAGGGTCGAACCCGGATTCTCATCATGAGAATTTCCGTGCAGAATTCTTGGAGGTCTTTCCTTTCGGCCTCAGTCGAGCTAGCCTTGCTCAACAGCTTTTTCACGTCAGCAAGGTCCCAATGATAGCCCTGTTGCATTTGCGTTGGAAACTACACGCCTATATAACTTATGGGATCCACATGCCACTCATGTTGACATGTTGGATACCCTCGTGCAGCAGCTCGACCCATTCTTACAAGATTTTCTGGAGGTTCGACACCCTGCCACAATTCATGACTGCCTTCGCCTCATACGCACGTATGAAGAGCGACATGGCAAACATGGTTCAACTCACCATGCTCGGGCACCCCGCGAGGCTTATTACGAAAACCCTCAGCGGCATAATAGGCATAATAACTTTCAGCGCGAGCATACCCCAGTGCACACCCAAGCTTCATACGTTCCAAAACACAGAAGAGTGGCAAACCAACAGCGAATTTCTGCACAAGCTTCGGAATACCGTAATAATGCACAGTATGCTCGACCCCGTTTCACTCAGCAGCATTCGGAACGTTATCATGCTCAGGGCAATGATAATTTTTCTGCCCGTGCTGAGGGCAGACGTAACGGATATGAAAATGTCAACAGACACGCGGAGTTCCCGACGCAAGTTTCCCGCAGTTTTCCTCATCGTGAAAATTTTCCCGATACCCGGCAGGGTCGAGGTTTCCGACTACATGATAACCCCACCAGGATTCCTTTCAACTTCCAAAGGAAGTAGACGAAGGGTCGGTCCTGCTTCCTGATACCAAACTTTCTGACCCTAAAACAGTATTAGTGACTGTTCAAACTCCTCAGTTGCCTGATGTATTCTTGACACTTGAAGACATTATTGTCGAGACAAAGTTCGACACTGGGTCTGAAATATCAGCCCTAAATACAAAGTTTTGCACTGACACTTTTCCGGCAATACACGTTCAGCCTGCAACGCAGTATTTGCGAGGTGCAAATAATGAAATCTTCAGTATCTCAGGAACTGTCACATTATCTTTAGGGCTGGGAAAAGCTCATTTTACACATTCTTTCCTGCTTATAGACGAGCTACCCGTGAAATGTTTAATGGGTATGGACTTTATAAACAAGTTTCAAATAACTTTGAATTTTGTACAACATGTGATTTCCTTTCCGGAACCTGTCGAAATGATTCCTACGGTTCCTGTAGATATCACGGGTTTATTATTGAGTAACCAATTGACTGAGGGGCAACGAGACCAGCTTTCTCTCCTTTTACAGGAAAGCCCTGGTTTATTTTCGGATCAACCTGGTTTCACACAGGTGGTTTATCATGTTATTGACACTGATGGTTCGAAACCAATTGCGACGAAACCTTACCCTTGTGCTCCACATAAGAAACAGGAAATGCAACGTCAAATTGCTGAAATGATTAAGCAGGGCATAATCAGGGAATCAACAAGCGCCTGGGCGGCTCCTGCCTTTTTGGTTCCAAAGAAACAACCCAATGAATTTCGTTTCGTGACAGATTTTCGCAAGCTCAACCAAGTCACAAAAACTATCAATTATCCACTACCTGTCATGTCACATATTTTAAATGACTTGTCGTCAACCAAATGGATGTCAACTTTGGATTTGGCAAGTGGATATTGGCAGGTGGCAGTACATCCGGACTCTGTCGGTAAAACTGGCTTTGTGACTACTTTTGGGGCCTATGAATATTTACGTATGCCTTTTGGACTAGCTTCTGCACCTGCTACTTTCCAAAAACTTATGGATACGGTTCTCAGACCTGTCCTGGGTCCCCATGTGCATGTCTATTTGGATGACATTATTATCACATCAGAGACTTTTGACGAGCACCTTTCTCTGCTCAAACAGGTGTTCCAACTTATATACAATGCTGGCTTGACGTTAAAACCTAGTAAATGCCAGATAGCGAGGGACGAGATTGTATATTTGGGGTTGAAAATCACTCCCCACCGCTTATTTACTGATAATGAAAAAATTAGGCCTATTGTTGACTTTCCTCGGCCTAAAACAGCAAAAGAACTATCCCGCTTTCTGGGAATGACCGGATGGTATCAGCAGTTCGTCCCCGCTTATGCTACAATATGTGAGCCATTGTATGCCTTAAAACGTAAATACAAGAAGTTTATTTGGACACCTGAGGCTAACGCTGCATTCGAAACACTGAAGTCTGCATTGACTCAGCCTCCGGTGTTGGCTTTCCCGGATCATACTAAGGAATTTGATATTTATACTGATGCATCCGGAGTTGGTCTTCGTTGCGTTTTGTCACAAGCTGGGCATCCAATAGCTTTTGCGTCTCGTACCTTGGCCAAAGCTGAACGCAATTATTCAGCTACGGAACGTGAATGTCTTGCTGTTGTGTATGCACTGAATAAATTTCAATGTTATCTTAACGAATTGACGGTTAACATAATTACGGATCATTCTGCCCTTCAGTATTTGAATTCTGCTAAGCACCTATCTCAAAGACTTATGAAGTGGGCTCTGAAGTTACAAGAGAGCAATATCAAAATTTCGTATCAGCCAGGTAATAAGAATCAATTACCGGACGCATTATCTCGCATTCCGATTAGTGGGGTCCCCACCGAAACTGCTCCTGGATGTCAGCCTTTACTTCTAATAGCTGATATAACATCCAGAGAGCAGATAATGGCAGAATTAATATATGATCCAGATTTTGGGGATATCTACAATTTTTTGCTTGCGGGTTCGCCCCTACCAAGTGATCCTTCTCTGGCTGGAAGGTCGCAACATTTTGAAGTAATAGAGGGTCTTCTTTATTATACAAAATCTCGGATTACTAGGGCAGAGTTTCGCCCATGTATTCCGCGAACCCTTAGAATGGCTCTTTTAAATGAATTTCATGACAAACCTCTTGCAGGCCATTTAGGTATTCGCAAGACCCGTTGTAAATTGCGGGGTGTTGCCTATTGGCCTGGCATGTACCAAAGTGTGCTCGCATACGTTCAATCATGTCACTTGTGTCAGATTAATAATTACCGTAATGTAAGACCGGCCGGTCACTTGAAATCTAGTTCAAGTTCTCATGTGTTTGATATCATTTCCATAGATTTATTGGGACCTTATTCATTATCTGTTAAAAATAAAGCTCGTTATGTTTTAGTACTAACTGATAATTTTTCTAAATGGGTTGAAGTTTTTCCCATTAAAGCCGCTACGGCTGAAGTTATTTGTAATGTCTTAGTTAATGAAGTATTTTCCAGATATGGTGCACCTAATAAAGTAGTTTCGGATAATGGTCCTCAATTTATTTCTGACATTTTTGAAAGAATGTGTGCGAGACTACACATTAAACATAAATTCATTTCCCCATATCATCCCCAGAGTAATCCTGCGGAACGCGTTAACCGAACGCTAGTGAAAATGATTGCGACTTTTGTAATGGATCGTCATGAAAGATGGGATGACCATTTAGAGCTTTTTGCGTTCGCCCTCCGCTCGTCTGTCCACGAGTCTACTAAAATTACTCCTGCAGAACTTTTTCTGGGTCGCAAAATTAAAACCCCTTTTGAAAATTTAACGGGGATTATCGACGAACTAAACCAGCGACCAACTCCGCAATCAGTCCGAATTATGGCAGAAAAAGCTCGTGTTGCAATGCTAGGAGCACAAGCGGCTCAAGCACGATATTATAATTCTAGGCGTAGGGAACCAGATCTTGTCATTGGAGATCTCACTCTCGTGGAAACGCACTTCCAGTCTTCTGTTTCGCATACTTTAGTGAAGAAATTTGCACCCAGCTACGAAGGTCCATATCGGGTGGCAAATGTCTTTGAAAATAATATTGTTCTGGAGAAACCTGACAACCATTTTCAATATGTACATGTTGATCAGTGTCGCAAATATCATGAACGGAATATCGATTTCATTATCAATCCTACTCAACCTTCTGTTCCACAGACTCAAGAATCTATATCTCATGTTCAACCGCCAGAAATTTTGGACGAACCAACAAACATTTTTGAAGAATCGCCAGTGATTTTTCCTTCACCCTCCCCCACCTCCAGACGGGTTTCTACACACGCAACCTGATTCTCCCATGAGACCAAGGCTCGAATCGAGTTCGTCGAATACTAGTATCGTTCCTTTCCCTCCAACCATTGCCAAGACTATTGCTGCGCCGTTTCCGGATAACTCTGCACCAATGCGGGCTACTTCTTCTTTGAATACCTCGTCCGAAAGTATTCCTATAGACAAATCTAAACATCGCCCTACACGACCACTGCATTACAGCAGCGACTCAGAGGCTTCGGACATTTCTGACTTATCAGTTATGAATCCTAAATTTCATGTTCCAAACCGTCCAGCACCACCAAAGGCTGGGCGCAAACGTGACTTGTCTCCCCAATCTGCTTCGCCGCAACAGCGACGAAGGCAGAAATCTTTGCATCCGCCCGGGTTTCGCCCCTGGAACCTACGTTCAGGGCAAACAGGGCCGATGCCTGCTGCTACTCTCATGCCACGTGGGCGTAAGCGAAAGCAAACGATGTGGCCGGAGACACGTCCGTCCAAAAAGATACCGGAAGGACACAACGGGCCCCAGCACAAAGGGACTTCGGTTGGTTGGTTGGTTGTTGGATTTTATTGGCGCAAGGGCCAGGTTTGGCCAAAGAGCGCCAGACAAAGAACGATCAGCCACAGATTTTTAAAAACGTGGAAAATGATTAAGATCAGACGGAAGCTTGGTAAAAGTTGAAAAAAGAGTATGAAGAAAGCAGTGAAGAAAAGGTAGTTAATGAAGTTTATTAAAAGTAATATATTTACTAATGGAAAAGGACGAACCGTCACTCTCACTCCCCCCACACTCCTCTGCAATGCTGGCAGAGGGCGGGGACAGAACTGTCACTCTCCTCCCCCATGTTCCTCTGCAATGCTGGTAGAGGCTGGGGACGAACTATCACTCTCCTCCCCCCGTGTTCTTCTATAATGGTGGGTGAGGGTGGGGACCTCGCTGAGGCCGAGACAGTTTGATGGACACCGCACACCTTTGCGGATTGAGGGCCGGGTCTTCCGCACGTGCAGGCTGTCTGCTGGGAACCGGAAGAGGCGGGCGTCTTCAAAAGAGAAGGCGAAGACGCAGCTGGTCGAATAAGCTGGAGCTCGGTGAAATCCACCTGTGTCGCTTGTTCAGCTGTAGATCGCTTGGCAAGTGCGGCGAGAGCTACAGGGCGCGGAACAAAAGGCTGCACGGGTTGTGGCTGAGACTGAACAACTGCGGCAAAGTACGCTGTCGGTTGTTGGGAATACCCAACTTGGCCTTGGCAGCAGGGTACGAGAGGCCCTCCAGGGTCTTGAGGCGCTGGATCGCCTTCTCGTCGTTCCACTTCGAACAGGACCTGGCATAAGCAGCGTGGGAGTCACCACAGTTTACACAGCAGGGCTCTGAAGTGCATCCAGTCCCTTCGTGGTCGCGGGAACCACAATTGGCGCACCTCGCAACACTGTTACAGGACCGCTGGGAATGTCCATACCTCTGGCACTTAAAACAGCGTAGAGGATTTGGTATATAAGGACGAACTGCACATAACAAGTAACCAGCCTTTATTTCAGTAGGTACCTTCGGGCTGTTAAAAGTCAAAATAACATTTCGTGATTTGATCAGCGCGCCATCGCGCCTGAAAGTCATGCGTCGGGCAGCTATGACACCCTGATCCGCAAGTTCACACACAAGTTCATCTTCATCGCAGACCAACAAGTCGGGCTCAGAAATGACTCCCTTGGAGGTGTTGAGATACGGATGTGCCGTCACTTGAACTGGAATATCCTGAAGTCTGGTCAACTGCAGAAGAGATTTGCTCTGAGAGAGAGTGCAAGTTTCCACAAGCAGGTCACCAGAGCGTAGCTTCTTCACTGACTTCAAAGAGCCAGCAACACCCGCAAGTGCCTTCGAGATGAAAAAAGGAGACTTTGAGGAAAGTTTCAACATCTGGTCAGTAGAAGAAATGACGAGAAAAGTAGCTTGAGGTATCGAATCTGCAAGTGTAATGCGACGTTTCTGAGCTGACGGCTCAACACCTGGATCTAAAGATACGTCGCGGTGATGTCGTTTTTCAACGAAAGTTCTCTTCAGTGTGTTATGTGTGGGAGGTGGTTGAGGCAAATTTGGCCCCTGATCAATCACCATATCCTGTTGTTTTTTAAATTTTGAGGAGGTTTTATGTTTCCCCATGGGAGTAAGAAAAAATTCATCAGCAACGTACTCCGCCCACAATCGAGCCCAACAGGGGAGAACTGGAGGTCCGCAAGCCAAACACATGACGCAAGACACAGTTCTAGAGCTTAGTTGCAAATATAGTCCGTTGGCTGTGATCACACGCACTCGGCGGACACTTCGGCCTCCGGGTACCGTCATGCCAACGCCTTTGGCATGATCCCACAGTCCCCGGGCTCACGCTGCCGTGCAATACGACAAAAAGCCGCTAAAGCCCTGCACACAACTTGGTACAAGACTTCTGACCAGAGGTGGGTTAGGCTCTAGCCTCCCGTTTACAGCGAAGCCGGGGTCGAAGAGGAGTGTTGGTACACAGGAGGCACTTAACCGGTCTCCTGCGACCTCAGCCGCCAGACATCCCATTTCCGCCTCACGGGTCTCCGCACGCGGCAAACATGCAAGTAGGTCTAGCACCCAATCCAGCTAAAAGGAAAAAAAAAAAAAAAGAAATCCAAAGAAGACAAATCCTGGCAGGGAACCTAAACGGAATCTCAGCAACCTACGAACTGAGCGGTTAATATAAATCAGTTAGTGGTGGAGGGTAACAAAACCACAAGACCGGGGTGTTAGTACATAACGTGGTAGCGATTAGAGTAGAGAATACAACACGGGCAACTAGCCAGTGGAGAAAACAAATAAAAACGAAAAAGCGAGACACAAGACCAGCTCGGGAACGTGGGGCCGCGACTCCCCAACAGCTGGATGAACAGCCGTCCCTGCAAACACCAACAGCACCAAAATAAGAAAAAAACAAGCTGTGGCATGACATCAGATGTTGACCAGTCACAAGGTCAGCTCGGGCCGTGGGGGCGCCGCTCCCCAAATAACTGGAAAACCAGTTATCCCCGTGCGGGAGCAAAGGGACTTCATATCCAAAGCCTGGGGGAGCCCTTTCCTATCAGCCGCAGCAGGGATTTCCGGACCGCCAGACTTCAGACGTTCCTGACCGTTCCTCTCAGCCGTAGGGATTTCCGGACCGCCAGACTTCTGATGTTCCTGACCGTTCTTCTGAGCCGCAGGGATTTCCAGACCGCCAGACTCCTGACCGTTCTTCTCAGCCGCAGGGATTTCTGGACCCACAGACTTCAGCCGTTTCGGACCGAAGGATTTCCGCCATTCCTGACCGTTCCCCTCAGCCGCCGGGATTTCCTGACCGACAGCAGACCGATGTTCCAGTTCCATTCCAGTCCCTGAAGAGATCCAAGCCACCTGATTTTACCAGTCCAATTAGGCCTGGAAAACGTTATCGCACTAGAGTTTTTATGCGTCCTCGAGATAAGTAAGTTCTCGTGGACAGGTTCTTTTCTCAGTTTGTTGTTTTTCCTGCACGACCAGTTGGCGTGTCAGAATTTCTTTTTTTCGTGTGGGCCTATGCATTCTTTTTTGTGTATATATGTGTGTTTTTTTTTTATATTTCTTCTATGTCCATCTACTAATCCACTTTTTTTATATATATCTATGTGCTTAGGGGTAAAATAATAAAATTGTTACTGTTAGGCAGCTCCAGGTAAATTTCGCTGCTGATACAGTTGGTATGTATTTCAACGAATAATGCGAACGTAATTTGAAATGAAAATAATAAAATTGTTACTGTTAGGCAGCTCCAGGCAATCTTCGCTGCTGATACAGTTGGTATGTATTTCAACGAATAATGCGAACGTAATTTGAAATGAAAATAATAAAATTGTTACTGTTAGGCAGCTCCAGGCAATCTTCGCTGCTGATACAGTTGGTATGTATTCACAGAATAATGAGAACGTCATTTGAAATTAAAAAAGTGATTCCTGCTAGGCAGAATAAAAGGAAAGTATGCCGATGCAGGTTTGTTTTGTGCAACAATACAAATTTCACAGTCGAATATAGACTTCGTAAATTGTCATGCCAAGTTTGGTAATGTAAATACGGCTACCACCAAACCACAAAACAAAAAAGAGGTCGAGAAACGTCAACCAACGAAATGTAAGACTTACACTCCAAAATTGATAGGTTTTTCGGAAAAAAAAAAAGAAAAAAAAAGAAAGAAAAAAAAAAGAAAAATTAAGGGGGAGATGATGTAACGTATACTCTATATTCACTTTCCTTTTGATTTTACTATCTCTGGTTATTTTATTTTACTATGTAAATTATCTTCCTACTGAACGAAATATTATTTCACCCGCTGAATGAGATCTGGCAATGAGCGTAAGTCATGACGTGGTGGTAGCTAGTATATAGGCGCGTTCATCGAGACTTAGGAGAGCTTTGTGTTGTTATGAGGAGAGCTTGTGGTCGTTAAGAGAGAGCGTGTATAAAACGAGGAGAGATTATTCATTATTGTACTACAAGGGTTGTGTGTGCCTTAGTTGACCAAGAGTCTTTGAAATAAAGAAGTTTTCAGTAAGTTCAGTCTTTCTCAATTCATAGTTTTTGTCAGACCTCTGTCTGGCTGTTAGGTTTATAACATTTATTGATTCCTATAAATAACCAGCGTTGAGACTTTGTTTAAGTTCGTAATTAACTAGTAACAACACCCTTTTAAATTCATTATTTTGAAGCTTAGTACAAGTATATCATTAGCTAGCTGGTAGGAAGAGAATCATTCATAATAATTAGCTTAGCGGAAAGTGAATAAAGCTAATTCATTATAATTGTCCCAACTATATACTAACATTGTAACATTTGGACAACTCTGAAGAAATATCATAGCGTCGCTTTCCAAGGTTCCACTCAACGTAAAACATGACACCGTCGCAAGTCTTGTCGCCGTTCAGGTATCTTCGTGCGTCGCATTTTTATGTATCTGGTTCCTTTTTTTACAATGCGTGGCGTATTGTTGTTCTTAGAGATTAGAAACGGTATTCTTTTACACAAGTTACGAAACAGAGTCCATAAACGGGAAGCAAAGAACAGGATGTGTTGTGAAATCAAGCGAGTATAAAAATAGGATGCAAAGAACAGGATGTGTTGTGAAATCAAGCGATTATAAAAACGGGAAAGAGAATATCGTCGCCACAGTCTCATTTTTGAAAGCAGCCATCTATTTTCGCTAAACGAATACTTGACTTGGAGATAATGTGCCTCACCTTGACCAATCAATGTGGCGTAACCACGAAATTTTATTGCAGTTATGAGGGAGACCACATGATGTTAAAGTATCGTATGACTTCAGGCAAAGTTTTCAAGATTCATCAAGGAGAAAATGATCCCGTATACTTGGAATCCCTCTTTGAATGTGATTACGCGGATTTCATGATATTGAGCAATATTTGTCCAGACAATTACAAAGACGAAACTGTTAATTTGATTAACAAAACCACAATTTGCAGAGAAGATGCCATCGATGGACTATTAACTGGCAGATATTTACTCCCAGAGTACACGGTGAGATGCATCTTTCCGGAATTCTTTAAGGAATATTGCATGGGAGTCGTCTCAGTGGACGATGTGGTAAGATGTATGAAAGACTTGAAACATGACTGTGATGTCACTCATAATTGACTCGGATTAGAAACATTTCAAATATTTTATTCCTTACAGGTTCCATCTCATGAATTTGTAAATACGAACAAGTGATTTGTCACACAATATACAAAAACCTCGTTGTAAATATTAACATTCAATATTTATACATTTGTAAACGTAATCTGTTGTAAAATAAATACTTGTTTTCAATATTAATCTATTGTGTCACGTTTTCTTCATATCGTATTCCTTTTTAAAGCACATGGCCACCATTATTATTTCTTATATACTAAAAAGGGGGAAGCAGGGATAAAAATACGCCACGCATTGTAAAAAAAAGGAACCAGATACATAAAAATGCGACGCACGAAGATACCTAAACTGCGACAAGACTTGCGACGGTGTCATGTTTTACGTTGAGTGGAACCTTGGAAAGCGACGCTATGATATTTCTTCAAAGTTGTCCAAATGTTACAATGTTAGTATATAGTTGGGACAATATTTGCGACAAGTGGTGAGGATACGTTTTAAGTTGCCTGGAAAATGGCGACGATGTTACGTTTTAAGTTGCCAACGTTAACGTTGTGACAAGACTTGCGACAAATGGCGACGATGTTACGTTTTAAGATGCCAACGTTAACGTTGTGACAAGACTTGCGACAAATGGCGACGATGTTACGTTTTAAGATGACTGGAATACGACAAATGGCTGCCATGTTATATTTTAAGATGACTGGAATACGACAAATGGCGACGATGTTAAATTTTAAGGTGCTTAGCCTATAGTTGTGACAAGACTTGCGACAAATGGATACCATGTTATATTTTAAGATGACTGGAATACGACAAATGGCTACCATGTTATATTTTAAGGTGCTTAGGTTGGGTAAATGTAATATATAGTATATAATATATTATTATTTGTTAACCAGTATATTATTTAAAAAAATCTACTTAATACATGTATCTTTCCAAGGGTGGACGTGGGTGGCTAAATGTAATATGTAATATTATTATTTGTTAACCAGTATATTATTTAAAAAAATCTACTTAATACATGCATGTTTACAAGGGTGGACGTGGTTGGGTAAATGTAATTTATAATATATTATTATTTGTTAACCAGTATATTATTTTTTAAAAAATCTACTTAATACATGTATCTTTACGACGGTGGACGTGGGTGGGTAAATGTAATATATAAAATATTATTATTTGTTAACCAGTATATTATTTTAAAAAAAATCTACTTAATACATGTATGTTTACAAGGGTGGACGTAGGTGGTTAAACGTAACATATATATAATATATTATTATTTGTTAACCAGTATATTATTTAAAAAAATCTACTTAATACATGTATCTTTACAAGAGTGGACGTGGGTGGGTAAATGTAATATGTATTATATTATTATTTGTTAACCAGTATATTATTTTCAAAAAATCTACTTAATGCATGTATCTTTACAAGGGTGGACGTGGGTGGGTAAATGTGACATATAATATATTTAAGTTACTTGGATTGTAAAAAGTGACATGTATTATATTTTAAATAGAGTTGTATATAGTGTTTTACTTTCACCAAGATATATTATTTTTTATTTAAAATTAAATCTGAGTCTATCCAACAATCTTTCTAAAAAAAATGTTTTTTTTTGTTTGTTTTTTGTTTTTTTAGATGAAAGTTTAATATGAGTTGAGATGGTCTTTATATTCATATATTTTATAATTATGACAAAGGATACTTACAAAGTTGCTTTGGTTAAATTTTTTTCATCACATCACGAAATAAATAAATATTGACTGTTCAAGTAACAAATTGTGGCAACTATATTACATTATTAGTTAGTTGGAATTCTTGGAATGTGAATAGTGACATATATTATATTTTAAGTTGCTCAAGTATCAAATTATGACCAGATTTGTGACAAGTGACGCCTATATTATTTATTTTGTTGCTTGGAATGTGAATAGTGACATTTATTTTATTTTAAGTTGTCTGGAATACGACAAGTGGTGAGGATATTATTTATTTTGTTACTTGCAATGTGACAAGTGACAGCTCTTATATTTTAAGTAGAGTTGTATATAGTTGGGACAATATTTGCGACAAGTGGTGAGGATATTATATTTTAAATAGAGTTGTATATAGTGTTTTACTTTTACCAAGATATATTATTATTTATTTAATATTAAATCTAAATCTATCCAACAATCTTTCTTAAAAAAAATTTTTTTTAGAAAGATTAATATGAAGTTGAGATTGTCTTTATATTCATATATTCTATAATTATGACAAAGGACACTTACAAAGTTGCTTTGGTTAAAGTTTCTTCATCACATCACGAAATAAATAAATATTGGTTGTTCAAGTAACGAATTGTGGCAACTATATCACATTATTAGTTACTTGGAATTCTTAGAATGTGATAAGCGACGATATGTTATTTCTAAAATGCCCAATGATCAAATTATAACTAGATTTGTGACAAGTGACAACGATATAACTTATTTAGTTACTTGGAAAGCATGAAGGGAAGTTCCATCATTTCATCCATTAACGTGGTTACCAATGTAATATCTGTTGTATTATTTACTTTTTTGGCATTTTTTGAAAAATGATATCTACAAGGTATGGATACTTTGTGAATTTATTTTCCATTTCACGTGTTTTTTAAAGAATATGAGATTTCTGCTCTTGTGATCTGATGTGTTTATTTTTATTCTACGATATCTTGATTACATAAGTGGAAACTATATTTTATATTCATTTAGCAGCTAATAAATTTAAACATCTACGCTGAAAGTTGTTTGATTACATCGAAGAAGGAAAATAACTTTCCAGAATACATTGGCATCTGTTATGCAATCGCCGAATGTTTATATATATTTTTTAGAATATGAGATTTCTGCTCTTGTGATCTGATGTGTTTATTTTTATTTTACGATATCTTGATTCCATAAGTGGAAATTATATTTTATATTCATTTAGCAGCTAACAAATTTAAATGACGTACTGACGTACCATTAAAAAGGTCATTAAATGGTAAATGACGTTCCATTAAAAAGGTCGTTAAATTTAAATGGTAAATGACGTACCATTAAAAAGGTCATTTCACTTAGATTTTTCAATCTCCGTAGTAGTATTCACACCAGTTGCTTCCAAATTTCATTTTTATGCAATTATGACGCCTTTTACCCGTTAAATATATTTCTCAACCATCATCTTATCCATTTAGTTAATATTTTTGACTATCAGCACAGTTACCAACGTAATATCTGTTGTAATATTTAATATTTTAACCTTTTTTTATTTACGTGATTTGCTGTTTTACGAAACCAGTAAATCACGTAAATAATTTTTATGCAATTACACTCATATTTTATGATAAATGACGTCTTTTACCTGTTATATTTATTTTTCAACCATTATTTTCTCCATTTAGAAGCTGTTTTCAACTTTTGACATAGTTAATATTATTGTTTTTTCTAGTAAACGTATCTTTGCTTATGTTATGATTCGCTTATGTCACATCTTTTAAAATATAATGTAAAAAAATTACATCATTATGAGTACTATTGGTGAAAATGTTTGCTCCGTCTGGACTTGGAACGGTATAAATTGTAAAAAAAAATTAAATATCTACGTTGAAGGTTGCTGTGATAGAGTGTTGCGACATTTGCTTGTTTTATTTGAAAGGATGTGAGATTTCAATTCTTGTGACAGGATTTGTTTATTTTATTATGCGATATATTGATTACATAACTTGAACTATATTTTTATATTCATTTGAAACTTGATAAATTAAATATTTACGTTGAAGGGTCTTGGGATGCGACATTTGTTTTATTTTATTTTAAAGGATGTGAGATTTCTATTCCTGTGACGTAACTTGTTTATTTTATTCTAAGGTATCATCATTACATAACTTGAACTATATTTTATATCCATTTGGAACTTGATAAATTAATTTAAAAGTTCAAGGTTCCTCTCCTAAAATCTATCCAACTAATCTTACATCATTAAAAAAAATATATATATATATATATATATATATATATTTTTTTAATGATTTAAGATTAGTTGGATAGATTTTAGAAGAGGAACCTTAAACTTGTAATTTAATTTATCAAGTGCCAATTGATTTAAAATATAGTTTCAAGTTATGCAATCATGATATCGTAGAATAAAATAATCAAGTCACGTCACAAATCTTACATCCTATAAAATATAACTAACGCATGTCGCATAATTACATAACTTGAAACTATATTTTACCTATTGGGATAGAGGTGTTTGTTTTATTTGAAAGAATGTGAGATTCGTAACGTTACTTGGAATGTGACAAGTGACGACGATAGTTAATTTAGTTACTTGGAATGTGACAAGTGACGACGATAGTTAATTTAGTTACTTGGAATGGGACAAGTGACGACGATAGTATATATTTAGTTACTTGGAATGTGACAAGTGACGACAACAGTATATATTGAGTTACTTGGAATGTGACAAGTGACGACGATAGTACATATTTAGTTACTTGGAATGGGACAAGTGACGACGATAGTATGTTTCAAATTGTCTAGCCTGAAATTGTGTAATATCTGTTGTATTATTTGCTTTTTTGGCATTATTTTTTTGGGGGAACTATAAGCCATGGATATCTTATAGATCCCAAAAATTATTTAACGCAATTTTATTCAAATTTTATGCTAAATGGCATCTTTTACCCACTAAATTACGATAAATGAACTTTTGTATCAACTAAATTTATTTCTGAATCCTCATTTCGTATATTGGCATGGTTACCAACGTAATATCTGTTGTATTATTTGATTTTTTGGCATTATTTTTTTAGGGATTAACAATCACTGGAGTGATTGTTGATCCCCAAAAATTATTTCACGTAATTTTATTCATATTTTATGCTAAATGGCATCTTTTAGCAACTAAATTATTATAAATGAATCTTTTATCAACCAAATATTTTTTGAACAATCATTTCATCCATTAGCATGGTTATCAACGTAATATCTGTTGTATTATTTGCTTTTTCGGCGTTTTGTTAAAAATGATATTAAGTATGTTCTCGAGAACATACTTAATATCATTTTCCATTTCACGCAATTTTATTCATATTTTATGCTAAATGGCATCTTTTACCCACTCAATTATGATAAATGAATTTTTTCATCAACCAAATATTTTTTGAACTATCATTTCATCGTTATCAACGTATTTTTATATCCATTTAGAACTTACAAGTTTAAATATCTACGTCTTGTGTTATGCGACATTTGTTTGTTTTATTTTAAAGGATGTGAGATTCTTGTGAAGTAACTTGTTTATTTTATTCTACGATATCATGATCACATAACTTGAACTATATTTTATATCCATTGGGACTTTATAAATTAAATTACAAGTTTAAGGTTCACCTCCTAAAATATATCCAACGAATATCATTCCCTTAAAATAAAAATTTTTTTTTTTTTTTTTGAGGGTGTAAATATTAGGAGACAATTCTTTCCCATGTAGTATTAATTAAAAGATCCATCTTTGGGGAAAAGGTAATATCGTCCAGACTGGTGAAAACCATTGGTTGGCCTGTATCATTCGATTCGTTTCGTGAGATTGGGTAAGTATTACGTTTTATATTTTTTAGCTTTACCAGATGGTTGTTTCTCATTTTTTAACAGCAATGGCACATTTTGGGAATAACGATATGTTGGGTAGGTAACGTGGCATAAATTTTAATATATATGAAATATGTGTTTGTTTTTATTTTAAGATGTCATGATTATATTACTTGAACTATATTTTATATCCATTTGAATAGTGTTATTTGTTTTTATTTTAAAGGATGTAAGATTCTTGTGACGTAACTTTTTTATTTTATTCTAAGATATCATGATTACATAACTTAAACTATATTTTATATCCATTTGGATAGTGTTATTTGTTTTATTTTAAAGGATGTAAGATTCTTGTGACGTAACTTGTTTATTTTATTCTAAGATACCATGATTACATAACTTGAACTATATTTTATAGCCATTGGGAACTTGATATGCGACATGCGTTTGTTTTATTTTAAAGGATGTAAGATTTCTATTCTTGTGACGTAACTTGTTTATTTTATTCTAAGATATCGTGATTACAGAACTTGAACTATATTTTATATCCATTGGGAACTTGATAAATTAAATGACAAGTTTAAGGTTCCCATCCTAAAATAAATTTATTTAACAAAACTTACATCCTAAAAGGGATGTAAGGTCAGGTGATGCGTAACATCACAGCCTCTCCTTGACAAATGTCAACCCCGCCTTCTCGTGGTGCATCCTGTTCCCACTAAAGGGGCTCTGACGACCGCCCATAGCGGTATAACTATACCATCGGGATTAGAGGAAATTCTATCCCACACTCACCAACCCGCTTGGCCAGCGTGGTGAGTTATGGCCAAACCCCTCCAAAATGATTCCACAACTTAAATCTTGGCCCTCAGTCTCCGGCAGCTGGAATGTACCTGGCCAAGGCAGCGGCCAGTGCGACATGAAGGCAGAGGGTGCTAAGAATCCCCGGAGGACCGGACTAGGCTGCCATCTGATGCTGACCTTGGCTACTTACAATGGACGCTCCTTATCTTCTGATTCAAGGCTTCTTGAATTGGAAGAGGAACTACAAAGGATCAAGTGGGACATCGTGGGGCTAAGTGAGGTAAGGAGAAAAGGAGAAGATCTCATCGAACTGAAAAGTGGACATCTCTTCTACTATCGTGGGACAGATACTGGCAGAACTAGTGGTGTTGGATTTATAATAAACAAGAAACTGAAGGATAAAGTTGTAGAAGTTGAAAGTTCCTCTGACAGAGCTGCACGACTTGTTATCCAACTCTCGAAAAGATACCAGGCTCAGATTATTCAAACTTATGCACCCACCACAAGTCATCCTGAAGAAGAAATTGAAGAATTTTATGAGGAAATTTGTCATCTAAATAATAAAGGTAAGCAGCACTTGAAAATAATTATGGGAGATTTCAATGCAAAAATAGGGCAACGGCAACAGAATGAAACTTCAGTAGGTAAATTCGGTCACGGCAACAGAAACCAGCGTGGAAATACTCTCGTTGAGTTTGCAGAGGCAGAAGGGTTTTTCATCTTGAACTCCTTCTTCAAGAAAAAGCCACACAGGAAATGGACATGGATACATCCAAATGGGACGACAAGTGAAATTGATTTTATTATGTGTAACAAAAAATTCGTCATAGAAGACTGCAGTGTGCTAAACAAGTTCAACACAGGTAGTGACCATAGATTGGTGAGATGTAAGATGCACCTCAACACTAAACTTGAACGTGGCAAGCTCATAAGACAAACACAATCTACTGACATAACCAACCTTAAAAAACACCATAATACCTTCAAGTTAGAACTGAAGAACAGGTTCTCTGCTTTAGAAGGCCTAACATCGGAAGAAGTGGACATCTCTGAAGTTAACAGAAAAGTAACCAAAGCTATTATGGAAACAGCAACAAAATTAGCTGGGTCTAAGAACAAGTTGCATGTGAACAAATTATCAGGAAAAACCAAAATGCTGATGCAAAAAAGAAGAGTGATGAGGACAACTAAAGAAGATGTGACTTCCAAAGTGGAATATATAGAGCTATGCAAGGCAGTAAGAAAAAGTATCACTGAAGACGTAAGGAAATTCAACTGTGAACTAGTGAGGAAAGCAATTGAAAACAACCAAAGCCTAAAGATAGCAAAGGGACATCTCAGTAAGGGAAGAAAACAGATTATGGCACTGAGAAAAGAAGATGGTTCTGTAACAAGAAATAGAGGCGAAATTTTGACAAGAGTGAAAGATTTCTACTCCAAATTATATGAAAGGGATGATATATGCACTCCAGACATCATGAAAGATACCAGTACCAGAGTTCCTCCAGTCCTTCCAGCAGAAGTTGCACATGCAATCAAGAACATGAAGCGAGGAAAAGCTCCAGGAGAAGATGGAATTACTGTAGACATCATACAAGAAGCAAGTGGAGAAATCGAAACAATACTCGCCCAAATTTTCACTCGATGCCTTAATGAAGGAAAGATTCCTGAGGATTGGAACACCGCTACAATGATCCTGCTACATAAGAAAGGTGACATTGAGGATCTCGGAAACTACAGACCTATCAGCCTCCTATCAGTAGTTTATAAAATCTTCACTAAAGTTCTTTCACACCGCTTGAAGGTAACACTGGACATGGCTCAACCGAGAGAACAAGCTGGATTCAGGAGTGGCTACAGCACAATAGATCATATCCACGTGCTGAGAGAACTAATTGAAAGAGCGAGGGAATATGAACTTCCATTGTGCATGGCTTTTATCGATTATGAAAAAGCCTTTGATTCGGTGAAACCATCAGCAGTTACAATGGCTCTGAAATCCTGCGGTATTGAAGATGCATACATTAATATTATTAATAACATCTATGAAAATGCAAGTGCAAAGATTAGGCTGTTTGAAAATACAACACACGTAAAAATTGGAAAGGGAGTGAGACAAGGTGACACCATATCTCCGAAGCTCTTTAATGCCACATTGGAGGGTGTTTTTCAGTCGCTGAGCTGGGAAAACAAGGGGATAAAGATTAATGGAGATTATCTAACCCACCTTCGTTTTGCTGATGACGTAGTCATTTTTGCAACTACCCCATCAGAGCTGCAGAGTATGATCCAGGAACTTGCTGACAAGAGTAAAGAAGTGGGATTAAAAATGAACTTTCAGAAGACAAAAGTGATGTTCAATGCTTTTACAAGAAATGAAGATTTATCGATTGATGGAGAAAAGCTGGAGATAACAGAAACGTACGTTTATCTTGGACAGCAGATATCAAGTGAGGGTCACATTGATGAAGAAATTAATCGGCGTACAAAACTTGCCTGGAGAGCTTTTGGAAGAAACAGCATAATTTTCAAGAGCAATATGCCATTATGTCTTAAAAGAAAAGTGTTTGATCAATGCATCCTTCCAGTGCTTACGTATGGTGCAGAGACGTGGACCTTAACTAAAAGAGACATACAAAGGCTGCAGACAACTCAAAGAAGCATGGAGAGGTGCATGCTTGGTGTAACCAGGAGAGATAAGAAGAGGAACTCGTGGATCCGAAAAATGACAAGAGTGGAAGACATCATGATCAGAGTTAAATCCCTGAAATGGCAATGGGCTGGACATACTGCCAGAAGGACAGATCATCGATGGACAGCAGAAATTTTAGATTGGATTCCAAGGGACAGGAAAAGACCCAGAAGAAGACCACATGGGAGATGGGTGGATGAAATTCGAAAGTATGCAGGGGTGACATGGAGGAGACTGGCACAAGACAGACCGTTGTGGAGGAAACTTGGGGAGACCTTCGTCCAGCAGTGGATTGATAATGGTTGACAATGATGATGATGATGATGACATCCTAAAAAAAAAAAAAAAAAATATTTTTTTAAGGAATAATTATTAGGAGAGAATTTTTTCCCATAAAGTAAAATGAAATGATTCGTCTCTGGGAAAAGGTAATCTATAATAATATAAAATGCAATGTATGGTATATAATAATACGAAAAGGTATTCCATAATATGGTATCAAGCATTCCCTTTGGTGAGAAGCATCGGTTGACATGCCATGGAAAATATAGGTCATACGCTACGTTTCGTGAGACTGGGTAAGTGTAATGTTTTGTATTGTATCATTTAAAGTTTTCAGATGGATATGTTGTTTTCAAATTTTCAACAAGGTTGTTTTATGATGTCATATTTTAAGATACAATCTAAACGTGTATTAGAAATCTGATTTCTGTTCTTGGGATAGTGATAGGCGACATTTGTTTATTTTATTTTTAAATTTTTAAAGTATGATGTAAAGTTTCCCTTTCTTGTGACATAATCTGTGATAACCTCTCGTGGATTCCTTTTAGAACATCTTGTGCGTTTGGTTAATTCGCGCAAGACTCTGAACCCATTCAGAGAAAGATACCGATGTTGAATACATTTTTTTCATGTCGTAAGACGGTAGCAGCTAGTGTACACTCACTCAAACGCTCGCTAAACAATCCTATGGTCATAGAACAATTCGGATTGTACAAGCTTGCAAGTAGGGTGAGTGTTTCCAAAGTGCTAGAAAGGACCACCTGGTTCATAGTACGCTGCGAACGATGACCCGTTGTTGAAAAAATCAACATGTCACGGTATCTTGGTTATTCTAAACGGTTATCCATGAGTTGTTATCGAGAATGAGGTCATTATATGTTGCAATATGGGAGATTTTTTTATGTATGTGTATGATACCTTTGCTTATGTCATAAATATATCATTTATCGAGAATGATACCTTTGCTTATGTTATAGAGATATCATTTTATCGAGAATGATACCTTTGCTTATGTTATAAAGATATCATTTTATCGAGAATGATACCTTTGCTTATGTTATAGAGATATCATTTTATCGAGAATGGTACCTTTGCTTATGTTATAGAGATATTTTTCTGTTAAAGGTACCTTTGCTTATGTTATAAAGATATCATTTTATCGAGAATGACACCTTTGCTTATGTTATAAAGATATCATTTTATCGAGAATGATACCTTTGCTCATGTTATAGAGATATTATTCTGCTAAAGGTACCTTTGCTTATGTCATGGTTCGTTTATTTTATTTTATTCTACAAGATGTATCAAAAGTCAATAGATCACACGGTAAAGAATGAAAAATCAATATAGCAGTTTAAATTAGTTTACTGATTACTAGATTTCACAGGCCAATTTCCATAATTTCTCCAATATTGAGAGATCACACGATAAAGAATGAAAAATCAATATAGCAGTTAAAAATAGTTTACTAATTACTAGATTTCACGAGCCAATTTCCATGATTTCTCCAATATTGAGAGTGATAAAGAATGAAAAGTTAATTTAGTTTTCTCACATTATATAGAACAGAATTATATAGCACCGTTTTCTACAATGAGTTAGCAAGATCAAATATTCACTTCTGAGTTCAATCACAGCGAGGAAAGATTCCTGGATTATTCACGAGGCAAGTTATACGGTGGGTAAAAATCGTAATCCCAGTAAGGTTTATGTTCTTCAATCAAAATATACCACTCTGGAGGAAACTCATCCCAGGTATTATTATCTGGTGGAATATCATCATCACTTGGTTCTTCTTCATCATCATCTAATTGATTACCTGGAAAAGACCAAATCTCTACCCCTTCAACTTCTTCTTCCATATACTTTGGTCGACACATGATGGATGCAGAAAATGAAATCCAGAAAGAGAAGGTAGTCAAGTGTAGAAAAATAATAATATCTTCCGTCTTCCTCTGTTTAAATACCCTCTTTATGTTGTTATTGACAAATGTTGTGCAACATATCATGAATTTCAAAATGTTGTGCAACATATCATGAATTTCAAAATGTTGTGCAACATATCATGAATTTCAAAATGTTGTGCAACATATCCGTTTTGAAGAAAAATGAGGCATCGTGACAACTTTTGCCCAATGGTTAAAAAAATGAGGATATAACATGATATGTGCAACGAAACCAATGGTTAACAAGACTTTTAAAAAAATGGAGAAGAGAATTCCAAAATACGGGATTCTCTTCTCCATTTTTTAATTTTTATTGCCAATATATTTACAAAATATGAATTGATTAATACAATATAAGATGTGAGGTTAAAATATAAAATATAATATGATATTTGACAACACACAAGCAATATTTACAGTCTTTACACAACACACGCTTAAATAGTCTTCTCATATGCACTTCACAGTCCTTCCTGAGTTTCCTCAAAAGAGGCATCACCTCATCTTGCACAGACACCACGCCGGCATTTTTCGTTGAGATAGATGGGGCGGCGGTATTTGACGGTATATTCTGCCACCAGATACTTTCCTTCCATTAGTCCTTGCAGCGCTTCTTCCTTAGAGATTGTTTCATGCTCGTAGCTTACCTGTACCTGAACTTCTCCGGAGCTTCTTTCCGGCCGATCATTTAGCGTCACAGTGTATACTCTGTCTTCCAGGAGGCTTTCGAGATATTTGGGGTCGTGCTCCCCCTGGGTGAGCATCTTTTCCTCAAGTTTGCATACGTACATGAAATTCAGGTGCTTTCTCTCTCCAATGCCACACTGGAATGTGCATAGGTTACCGTTTCTTTTGATCATTGAGAAACACATTGTGGTGGTTGAGTTGGGCTGAGTTGGCTCTGGAGAAACTGGGGCTACGAAACTGAAGCTGAGCTGTTGGCTCTGGAGAAACTTGGGCGGAGTAGCTGAAGCTGAGTTGTTGGCTCTGGCGAAACTTGGGCTGAGATGAGGGCTGAGTAGACGGCTCTGGTGAAACTTGGGCTGAGTAGCTGAAGCTGAGTTGACGGCTCTGGCGAAACTGAGTGTGCTGACGAAACTGAGTTGACGGCTCTGGCGAAACCTGGACTGAAGCTAAGACTGAGTTGGCCGGCAAAGATACTGCTGAACGTTGAGTTAGCCAAGTGAGAAGACAAGAAATGTCACGCTCTTTTATATAACAAGTCGCATCCTGTTTCATAACCGGATGTTTATTCCATTTTCTTATACTTCCTACACTCTTTCCTGTCTTGATTTTCACAAACTAAACCAATAGTCAACAATACTTTTAAAAAAAGATCCGAATATGGGATTATCATAGGATTACGGTATCATTTCTAATATATAAAAACTGAACCAACGGTTAGCTGGACTTGTAAAAAAAATTGGGAAGAGAATCTCAAATACGAGATTCTCTTCAACATTTTTTCATGCTTTATTGCTAATACACAAAGTATATACAAACTGAACCAATAGTTAGCAGGACTTGTAAAAAAAATGGGGAAGAGAATCTCAAATACGAGATTCTCTTCCCCATTTTTTTAGTCTTTATTGCTAATATACAAAGTATTTACAATTTTTTTTACAATATGCATTTTATGACACATTATATTAGAAAACAGTTATTTACAAAGATGTTTAAAACAGTTATTTACAAAATATGTACAATATGAAGGAAAGCAACAGTCTTTACATCTGCAAAATGCAGTCATCATGCAAATTTCTCAGGCACGGGAGCACTTCTTTTTCAACCGACACCACGCCAAAGTATCTGTTGTGTTGGGGAACGGGGTTTTCGTAGGTGACAGTGTACTCTGCCATTAAGAGAGTCCCATCCAAGAGTCTCTGTATGGCTTCTCCTTTGCTGAGGGAATCCGGAGCAAAGCTGAGCTGAGCTTGCACGTGGCCAAAGCTGTCTGCGGGTACATCATTTAATAACAGACATGTCACCCGATTTGGAAGGATGGCATGTAGATGATTGGGATCGCTTTGGCATTGATGTAACACGCTTTCACCAAATTTGGCGATGCACACGATGTTTAGGTGTGTTGTTTCAGTGATGCTGCACTGGAACGTGCAGATTGCTCCGTTTTCTTTTACTAAGGAGAAGCACATGATGGAATGTGTTGAGGCTGGCTTGGATGAGGGCTGGCGCGAGAGAGATGTAACTTGGCGTGGAAACTGAAGAGGGAGGGATGTGGAGACTGAAGCTTGGCGTGGAAACTTGGTGAGGTTTGCTATCTTACCTTGGCGTAGAGACTGAAGAGGTTGCCTGGCTTAGCTGGCTGGCAAGAGAGATGCGGAGATTAGCTTAGGTGGCTGCCAAGAGAGCTCCGGAGATTAACGAGGTTGGCTGGCTTAACTGGCAAGAGAACAGTGGCGAGATTGGCTAGCAAAGTGGTGAGAAATGTTCATTTCTCACTCTTTTATACACAAACCATATCCTGTTTCATAACAGGATGCTGATATCTTGCGCCACGATTTATTTATATCCCATTTCTGAGAATTTCCAACATGAGTTTCCTTTTTCTATTCCCTTAGGATCTATTTCATATTTTTTTCCATAACGGGATAGTCCCTCTCCAAAGATTCCACAATTTCAAATATCTCATCGGGTATTAAATCTTCTTTTGACTCCTCCAATAGTTGTTTAATTTCTTCCTGCTGTACATCTTTGATTTGTCCCTTGTCGCAAATGTATTGCTCTTCGTCTAGACCGTCCAACTACCTCACCATTCTGTCCAGAGTGTCTATAATCTCATTCGGTTCTTCTTGTAGCGTTAATATCTCTTGCAATAATTGATTCAATCTATGTATCAGGTCATTCGGTAGAGGATATATGATTTCTAAAATGCCGCTTTGCTGCAACGCTATTATTTCATCAATGAGCCGATTGGATTCCTCTAGCAGATTATTCTTTTGTTGGCGCATGATGGTTTTCTAACAAGATGAGAGAAAGAGAGACTGTTGGGTTACGCCACTATTTTTATAGTGTTTGGATTTCGTAACTTCCTGTTGACGTCATTTAGGTGACTTGTTATTCTTGTTTTTCCGCTTTACCAACTTTGAGTAACATGAGATGTGCACGTGAAGGATATCCTGTCAAGAGAGAGAGTATAAAATGAGTGAGAGCGCGCTCACGACTATATTTCATTCTGCCTATAATTGGCAATCTCAGCGGTCCACTCTCCCTCTAGCGGCAAAAGGAAGAATTACTGTAGTACGGGTAACATTTTCGGCTCAATGCTTGGCTGTTGGTAGATCGCTCATTACGTTCAGTTGTCGTAGTTTGGTGTAGTTTTGCATTCATTCTGGAATTAGAGTTGTATAATGGAGAATTCCGTGAAGAAAAACAAATCATATTGTTGTGTCCCGCAATGTCGTTCCCAAGGTTTCAGCTATGTTTTTCACATGTTAGTATAAACGTTTGTGCCTTGCGTTTGAAATCTTTCCAGTGAAATGCTACTAACCTAGTAACGTCTTTGAATGAATAATAAACAAGGCAGCATGTTGTTATTGCATAGTAGTAATTAAAAAATCCGCATTTCTACATACTCTAGAAAACAAATAATTGCTGTTATCCGTATAAATTTAAACTTCATTATGGAACAAGATTTGCAATGTTCTGTCAACAGTCATCGGTTCAAAAACGCAAAACCCAATGATGATCAACAATTACCAATTCACAAACACTTTTAGGAACAGAATGTAGTATTGAAAATGGGTCCTGGGAAACGTCAAGTGAAACGAAATGTCAGCTTTTAATAGTAATCCGGATTAGAACACCACTGTCGGTATTAGTATATCACTTGCCTGAAAATGTAAAAATAAAAATTACCTGTTCCAGTAAAGTATTACTGCTACACAGTGCTTACACGTTCCACTTCTGCCCGCTTTACAAGAGCACTCAAATGACTTTATAGAAATTTCACTGTTACTTGTATCTAAAACACCGTCGATGGAGTGAGGCGACGACGTTATTGCTGTGGACTGAATGCAGTGCGAAACTATAAGAATTTCTCTTCCATCTTCCTTCTTAATTCCACAAGAAATTATATGGCCTACATTAACAATCACTTGCCCTTCTTTAATGCATCTTGAATTTTTGGAAGCGTCCACAAATTTCATTATTTCAAGGATTGAAAGCGACAAACCAGCCATTCTAACATTCGACTTTGTGGAAACACGTGCGACGTTACCCGTACTAGAGAAGTTTGTTTACGTTTGCGCAGCGCCCCTATAGTTCGTTGAGGTTCCCAATATGTAATCCTTTAGATAACTGAAACGCAAAAGTTATCAAAACATGGATGATGGAGTTCCCGCATAGCCTGGAACTTATGAATATGACAAGAAATTTGTACCCAAGAAAAAAAGGGGATGAAGAAGAGGAGGATAACGAGGAGAACGAGGAGGATCAAGGGACGCCCTCGTCGTGATGTAAGAATTCGCCTAACGACGGATGAAAGATTTCAGGACTCGCCGCCTCCAGAGCCGTCTACGGAATATTCGTCAACGGAGCCATCCACGGATTATTTATCTACGGTTTATTTGTCAACGGAGCCATCAGCAGAGTCTTCAGCAGAGTCTTCAGCAGGGCCTTCACCATCAACAGGGCCACCAGCAGAGCCTTCTACATCAGCAGGGCCTTCAACAGCAGCAGGGCCATTACCAATTTTTACAGTTCCCCCTCTGAAAATAACTTTTCCCTTGGTGGCTGTTGGAAATCCCATCACTCCGATGCTGGAAACATCTGATATAGAAGGACGATATCACATTGAAGTTTCTTATTTTAAAAATGGGGACTCTTCATCATTAACTTTCATTATACAACCTTCATTGTAAATATTTCATTTATATACGTATATTTCATTTATATTCATTATATCTGGTTGTATATATTATTCTTAAATAAAAATTAAAAAAAATGGGGAAGAGGACTTTGGTCCTCTTTCCCCATTTTTTTTTGTCAAAGTTTCTGACCATTGGTTCATGTTTTGGAGTTTTTACAAGTCTTTTAACCATTGGTGACATATTATGTATAAAAGGGAGAGTTTGCAAGTTACGAGTCATTGGTGATATATATTAAGAGTCTTGGGTTAGTTTTTTCGATCATTGTGACATATCTCGTAGAGTCTTTTCACAAATCCATGAACACTATGAATCGTTACCATAGATTCTCAGCCGTTGGTCTCATATTTTCTATAATCATATTGTCATTTCTTACATTCTCAGCCTTTGGTCTCATATTTTCTATAATCATAGTGTCATTTCTCACATTCTCAGCCTTTGGTCTCATATTTTCTATAATCATAGTGTCATTTCTCACATTCTCAGCCTTTGGTCTCATATTTTCTATAATGATGATGATGGATAATTGTGACAACGCCATTGGAAACGTTAAGACGTGTTGCCTTCACTGAGATATTGTGAGAACAACTGTATCTTAACGTGCAGACGGGTTACCTTCACCCTTTAAATTGTG
Source organism: Macrothele yani (assembly GCA_039090855.1). Classification (NCBI taxonomy): domain Eukaryota; kingdom Metazoa; phylum Arthropoda; class Arachnida; order Araneae; family Macrothelidae; genus Macrothele; species Macrothele yani. The sequence continues at coordinate 162,860,924 of CM077009.1, forward strand.
AGAATAACGGGACTTTTCACCTTAGACGGGTTACCTTCACCCTTTAAATTGTGAGAATAACGGGACTTTTCACCTTAGACGGGTTGCTTCCCCTTGAAATTGTCAAAATAACGGGACTTTTCACGTTAGACGGGTTGCTTCCCCTTGAAATTGTCAAAATAACGGGACTTTTCACGTTAGACGGGTTGCCTTCACCTTTTTAAATGGTGGGATAAGGTGATAATAACGGGATCTTAACATTAGACGAGTTGCCTTCACCTTTTTAAATGGTGGGATAAGGTGATAATAACGGGATCTTAACATTAGACGGGCTGCCTTCCCCTTTTAGGATCACGTGATCTATCATTTTTAATTTTGTTCGGATACATATTGGAGTGACTGTATCATCGTTAAATTTGAAAGTGTGCATATCGTGCAAATTCTTTTTAGTGCACACAAAGAAACAGGATTTTAAATCCAATGTTTTATATTTTATAATATCATCGACGGAAATTCTCAGAAGTAAACCTTATTATCGTTCTAAAGTTAAATGTTTTAAACAGTATCAATAAAGTTTAAATTATTGGAGCTTGTTTTTTTTTTTTTTTTTTTGATTGGAGGTTTAACGACCACCGTGAGCAACTCAATGGGCTATAAGCAGTCGCCCGTCCATAATTTAGGGTCACTGGTTCCAGGGAAGGGAGGGAGCCAGTGCCGTAAGACAAACACAACACCCATGTATAGCGTCTAAAAGGGGAAGTGTGCCGTGCGAACTCAAAATCTGCGTTCGAAATATGTCCCACGCCGCATCGCGGCGCTGCAGACGGCGTCTGTGTCAAAGATTGTGTGTACTGTTGTGCAATGTGAACCAAACAACAGGGGTTGGATTAGGATATGTACGATTTTCTTAAGTGTGTGATTATGGAAACACATTTTATGGTTCAGTGAAATGTCTACGTCTGGCGCAGAGTGCAGCGTCGGCAAATGTAATTGAAAGTATAATTATGCGTGATTTAAATTGATATGCTACCTCCTCGAAGAATGCCTACCAAAAGGCTAACAAATGGCTTGTATGTGCCAAGTAAAGAAGTGCTGTTTGGAAAATTTAAATGTATGTCACTTAGTAGCGGCTAGTGGTAAGCTGAGTCGAATCTGACGAAAAAGACAGGCTACGGTGCGAAATAGTCACGTGCACAACTTAGTGCTGTCGCCAAGTCAATCGGTTGAACAGCCATTGCGTTTCATTGTTGGTTCACATTTGTTTGTATTGAGTGAGTGTTCCGTTTATTGCCATTTGGATACACGTATAGTTTTGTAAGGTAGGTATTATTATATTTCTAAGGTAAGGTTAATTCTTAGTAAACGTTTTATTTAGTTTTAGTAATAATTATAGGTTTAATGAGTAGATCTTAGTTTCACACGTGTTGAAATCTGTTCATGTCTCGTGAATAGTGAAGTATAAAGAAGTGAGTTATTCTGTAGTGTTGAATTCTTATTTCAAATAGAATAATTAATATATTTTGCCAATGCCGATTCACATAGAGCTTGAATATTACCAGAAATCAGGGCAACTTTTCAGGAAATTAGCCTTCGTAATTTGTATAACATTTGCATCTCCAACAATCGTTAGCCCTTTCTTTACGAAATTAATGCTTGAACTGTTGTTGCATTGTAATGTGTCTCTGAATTAAAGAGTACATTTTTTAATTTCGTAACTTAATGCAACTGTGATATAGCATTTGTCTGATTGAATTTACTAAAGCTGTCTGAACAGTGTGGACAGATTATGTTGAAAAACTTGCATGATCAACTTTATTCTAACTGTACAAAACATAGGGAACTACTTTCGATTAAAAATTTCATATCTAGTTCTTCACTTGTATTAAAAGGTGTAATTCTTTTTACAGGAATTGCCAAAATTTGCCATGCCACAGTGTTGCAGTGTTAGTGGCTGCTAGTTAAATTATAGAAGTCAAAAGGAGACTTACAACTTTTGCCATACCAATTGTCTTATACAAAATCTGCTGCATACATTTAAACAGACAAAGTTCTGATTTTAGATTTCCTTGTTCATTTTCCGTGGAATGTTTGTGTATGAGTAGCTTGAAAACTAAATAGGAAAACATAACTCTCCTCAGCTGGAAAATACTCTTGAACAACTTAGTGAAAGCCAAACATGACAACTGAAATTATTTGAAATCACGTGAAAGGAAAATTAAGAAGTTGAAAGTCTGAACGCTTAGTTTTGTGTGCCTCTCCTTAGTGCATAGTGTGCACAGAGTAAGTCCTGAGATAGGAAAAAGAGTTCAAACTTATCAAATATTTTATATGCAAAAGTGTATAGCCAGGTTGGTTAAAGTATTGAAATGTATTTTTCTTCTGTAATAAATGAAGATAACATTTCTGAAAAGTTATCTTTGAAACTGGAAAGTAAAGATCCGTCATATTTGGTTTAATTTTATTTGAAACTTGTATACCAGGAAGCAGTACTTCAGTTAGCTTCTCGTAACATATTTCCAATCTTTTTTCTGCTTCATCACATATTCACACAGTGATGCGGAGTGGTTGGTGGCATTCTGTACTGAAGATTTGTATTTAATATTTGGTGGTGTCTTTTTTTTTTTTCAAATTGGAACTAATACTGTTTGTGCAGTGGTTGCCCGTCTTCAAAATGGACCAGAGGTCCTCATTTACTAGCAGGTTTGATTTCATCTGTCAAAATTCATTTGAAAATCTATGGACTATTTTCTTTCCGTGGAAGATGATGCTGTACTCCTTCGCGTCATGGGGTCCGGCTAGTCCCTCAACGACACCATACCCGTACGAGTTCCATGTCACTTATTTTCAGATTAATAAATGTTAGCAGTAATATTGTAGCATTTTTGTTTATGTTTCAATACTGTACCAAAAAATTCCAGGAAATTTCTCTTATTTTTCATACTTACCACTATGACTTCATTGCCATAAAATTTTTGATAAAAACACCTGTGAGAAATTAACTGAAGTGTTACTGTGTGTGTGTGTGTGTGTGTCAGAGCTGAGTTCGGGCTGAATTTCAAGATCCCGAGCCTGAAGTATGTCAGCTCGAACGAGCCCGAAAACTATGATTAACCTGTTAAGCATTGAAAAAAGTCTTCCAGACTTCCACTCTTTCCTACCCATGCAATTAACTGATGTCTTTCTCAACTGCGGAGTGGAGAAGGGATGTCTATCTATTTCTATAGTTACCTTTAACCATTCATTTATTCCCGAAATGTTTTTTTTTGGGGGGGGACATCTGGAGGCACAACAAACTACGTCGTATGTTGCTCAATAGAATTAGCAGGGAGCTGCCCCTTTGAGGTAGGGAGCAAAATTCCGTCAGCTTGCTATCTACTATCTATGCTTCTTAAAACTTATCCTTGGCAGAAATCCTGTAATTCATGGCCTATGGTATTTTGTTATCCAAGCCCGGAATGGATAGCCCTGCAGAATTCCTACTCCCCATTTGACCCAGTTGCTGAAGAATTCTCTTTCACAACTAGAAAGTGTAAAAAAGTCTCGTGTGCTAAATTATATAAAATCACATTAAAAGAAAAAGGAAGAAAATTCTTCCCCTCTCTCCAAGCCCGAACTCCAGTAAGTATTACACAGCCAGCGCCCGGTTCGGGCTCGGCCCGTCTCAGCACTGGTGTGTGTGTGTACTAGTGCTTAGCTTGACATTTATAGTAGGTATATTGAAAGTAAAAATTTAATTTTACTATAATGAGCAAATTTGGCTTCTAGTAAAGAATGTTAGTAAAATGTATAAATTCCCTAGTGTTATGAAAAACTACTAACCAATTCTGCTTAATTCCTTTAGAAATGTGTGGGAAATATTTATTTATACTGTTAAAATGTTGTCTAATCTAAAAAGTGATATCAAATATGTTTTATAAAAAAGTAGATCACAGTTAGGTATGAACATTACAAGAATAGATTTTAGGTAAAGAAAATAATTGACATAACTCATACATAAAATATTCAGATGGTAACACACACTGGAGGATCTAAAGCTGAGATAATTTTGATGTAACTTGTGATGATTCAAACTATTTGAAACAGATGTCTTAATTTCTGCCATTGGTTAGCAAGAATTCTTTTTTTATTTTGTTGTGTGTATCTATAACTTTGTTGCAGATGCTATCACATAAAGGAAGTTTGGGTAACAATCTGAAGCTGAATACTGTTTAGCTTGTGATGACTTCCTTCTTTCAAACTATTTGAAACAGACATTTGAGGTACATTTATGTAAAAGAATGGACCCATTTGTTTATTTTTAATAGTATTTTTTACTTTGTTCCGCTTGAAGATACAAGACAAATTCATAGTCAATAGGTAAGTTGATTCTTTATCCAAATGTAGTATTTATGCTAATTTTTAAAACAAACTAAAAAATTAATTTCTGAATTGTAGCAAAGTGCTTTAATAATATGAGGGTGGATCAAAAAGTTAGTTACACTGTTGAATAAAAAAATCAAAGATATACTCAGGGGATGTATGTTGGTTTACATCATTAATTCATTTTTCGACATAGTCGCCTAAGGACTGTAAACATTTATCAGAATGTGCGATTAACTTTCCCATACCTGTACAAGAAAAGTCCAGTTTGGTGCAACTAGTTAAGGACCGCACTTTTCACAGCCTCATCCGTTGGGAATCACTGTCCACTAAGCTCCTGTTTCATTTTACCGAACAAATGGTAGCCGCATGGGGATAAGTTGGGGCTGTAAGGTGGATGCTGCCACACCTCCGACTTGAATTAATGCAGCAATTCCCTTAGTTTTCCGTGCTGTGTAATGTTCTTGGACATCAGTGTGACACCTTCGCTCAACTTACCCCGGCATCTGTCCTTAATTGAATTTCGCAAATTTAATGGTGTTTGGCAATATGAGTCACTTGATGGTTGTCTCTTTTGACAGAAATTCTGTGTAAACAACAGATTCACAGTCATCATGACCACTCCCGCAGACAGAGACAGTTGGACTTTTCACGTCTTCCTTGTTGGGGAGGTGACATGTTTCCATTCCATGGACGATCGTTTGATTTCAGTTACGTAACAGTAAATATGTGATTTCAGATTGCTTATAGAGATATATTTCCCACGTATAATAAGAAGAAATATTTCTTCCCCAGTGTTTACCTGTATAACTGGGAATTTGCTAAGCATCGACCTGACTCTAAATAGCTGAGCTACGATGAAGCAAGGCTCGCTTTGACTGGCGAAAATCTGATATGAAATGTAAACTAGAACAATCTGTAGGATGCATAATGCTGTATTTAGTTCCAGAACAATCTGCTGATATACCAAATGTCTTCCACATATTCCTGGTCCAAGAAGCCCCATCACACGTAATGAAATTAACAAACAGACCTGCATTTTCAGTGAGAATAACAGCTTTAATAATTAATTTTGCAAGCAAAGTTCCACTTATATTGTTACTTGTGGCAAAAACACCAATTATTTGGGTCCAATCTCCATTTAATGGCTGAAACACCATTACCAGTCCGTGATTACATGGGGTATACTTAACAGTTTTTGAAGTGTATGGCTCAATATGAACAAACCCTAATATTTCACCAGATGATTTTGCATGCAGTTTTTCTGTAAGCTTCACTTCATCTATTAATATACCACCATGTCTTGCAAAAGGCTCCATTTCACTTGTTTTCTTTGAAATAGTTTCAAACGTCAGTGCATTGAATCCAAAACTGCTGTTGTAATTTGAAATATACTTTCTAATAGTTGTTCTATTAGGTAGGATCATGATTTTGTGTTTCCGTATGTGCTCGTACAATTTTGGACTTTTTATGTGCATTAGTAAGCATTCAAGTAACCATTCTTTGGTATATGACATACCTCTTGCAGATTTCTTTTTTGCTGCCTTATAACAATGAATAACCATTTGCTGCTGCTTAATGGGTAATTCTGCTATTTTTTCATTAATGGAAAGTTCTGTAAAATTCCCTTTTTTTTTTTTTTTTAAGTTTAATTAGAGAGCGAAATAACTAGTTTCTTCAGCCTGTTGATTTTCCGAACTGTATTTTGATACTTATTTTTAAATGTAGCCTTTCTTCTATGATAAGCTATTTTGTGCAAAAGTAAGCGCTGCAGATACTTACATCTGAGGCAAGTCTTTGTTGTTCCTTTCGTTACACAATTTTTGCTGTACAAATTATTCTAAAAAATAACTCCACTTTCAAGGTACTTCATGTTATTTTCAAATTCTGAAATGGAGCCTGTGCCATGACATACTGGTAGCCTATCAGTGTCTCGAATAATGGATTTTGATTCATCTTTAGAAGTAATATTAGAAACTGAGTTAATTTTTATTCCACGTAAATACACTTTACAGGTAACCTCTGGTTAACTTTTGGTAACAACAACCAGTTTTTCTGTTGTCAATGAATTTGACAATTCACATTTGAATGAATGAACATGGAAAATTATGCACTTTGAATTATTTGCAGGAATTTGCTTACCCCAAAATTCTGAAGGCTGTGATATTCAGAAGGCAGTTTCGTGTAACTCTTTGGGAAGTAAATTCCAAGCTATTTAAATTACCATCAGGCTTATCATCGGTTTCCCTAACTTTCCTGTATTTTGCCAGAGGTTTTGACAAATAATGGGGAAGGTTTGGAAATATTGTTGGAATTGCATCTGGTGTCAAGATGGGCCGATCTCTGGGTATTAACACAGTCTCCTCATTTATTTTATGCACAAAATTTCGAACCACAAATCTCTCAAAGTGCAGTTCACATACAGCACTAAATTTGTCGTAAGTTTTTATTTGCACCGGGAATCAATCTTTGCCACTGCTGTAAAAGTTTTATCATTTTTGGGTATTCCAAAGAGTGACGGCTTACTGTTTTTGTACTGAGTATTGCAACCTGGCACAAAACTATGGTTATTTCTCTTCCGCATAATGAGCTAAGTATAACTTATATACAATATTTAGGTAATCCACATTCCTTCTAAAACCTAAAACATAACACGTTTTCGTCTAAATTACCGTTCTTTTCACTGTAAGCAACACGAATTTAGTTTCCCGCTCCCATCACAGTAAGAAAGAGGGAAGGGAAGGCGATCGGAGCGCCATCTACGAAGGGGACAAATTTCGGTATCCACGCCAATCATTACGTACGCTAGGCGCTCGGCACACTTTCCCTTCTAGACGCTATAACCCATGCCTGACCGGGATTCGAACCCGGACCCCTTACGGACGAATGATCAGAGGCCAACGCCTTAGACCACTGCGCCACCGGGGCGGCTATTGGAACTTGCGTACCTATGCAACATGATGATAAATATGAACTGCAGAAGTGAATATATATCATAAATTTGAGCCGTCAAAATGAATATAGATCATAGCTGTGAAGATTTGAATTGCCGCCCCGGTGGCGCAGTGTTCTAAGGCGTTGGCCTCTGATCATTCGTCCGTAAGGGGTCCGGGTTCGAATCCCAGTCAGGCATGGATGTTGTGTTTGTCTTACGGCACTGGCTCTCTCCCTTCCCTATAACCAGTGACCCTAAATTAGGGACGGGCGACTGCTTATAGCCCATTGAGTTGCTCACGGTGGTCGTTAAACCTCCAATCAAAAAAAAAAAAGATTTGAATTGCACAATATTCTATAGCTTGTGTAATTGTTGATTATCAATGCAAACTGCAGCAGGCCGCCCCGGTGGCGCAGTGGTCTAAGGCGTTGGCTTCTGATCATTCGTCCGTAAGGGGTCCGGGTTCGAATCCCGGTCAGGCATGGATGTTGTGTTTGTCTTACGGCACTGGCTCTTTCCCTTCCCTGGAAGCAGTGACCCTAAATTAGGGACGGGCGACTGTTTATAGCCCATTTGAGTTGCTCACGGTGGTCGTTAAACCTCCAATCAAAAAAAAAAAAAACTGCAGCAGTTCCTAAAAGTTTTAAATATGTATCTGGGTGTTTAGAGCGGCAGCGTACCATTCAAAAGAAAGATACAGGCTGTACTGACTACAGTAGGGTCAGCGTCATTTTCTTGTAGGACTTCCGTCCACAGGTAGTAGAGTTTAGGTCCCAGCCACCTACAGCGAAATCGCCTTTTGGGCAGGACACAGAAACGGAAGGAATGAGAGCAAGTCTAGCGACTTTTGACAGTTTGTAGTGAGATTAGAGTACAGTAGATGGCGCCACCGTACAAGTACGATATTGCACATAGATGGGTGAGAGAATTTCAGGGAGGACATAGGAAAGGATACATATTTAACCAGTGGGTCCAGCCTGGGGGCCTTCACTTTACGTGCTCGTCCGATGCACTGCGGATATTCAGCGATTGTTAGTAAATCACGCCATCTCTGAAAGAGATGGCCCAGGCTTGAACCTGGGGACCCAGCATCGATAGCCTGAAACACTAACTACTAAGCCATCCGCGGCTCATAATGTACTGACTACAGGAAGTTGCTGTACAGTTATATTGAAAACACTGTCCAGGGACGGCTAACATTAAAACGTTTGATGCAATTAAAATCTACAGTTATGTTCAAAGTAAACCATGGCCGCCCCGGTGGCGCAGTGGTCTAAGGCGTTGGCCTATGATCATTCGTCCGAAGGGGTCCGGGTTCGAATCCCGGTGAGGCATGGATGTTGTGTTTGTCTTACGGCACTGGCTCTCTCCCTTCCCTGGAACCAGTGACCCTAAATTAGGGACGGGTGACTGCTTATAGCCCATTGAGTTGCTCACGGTGGTCGTTAAACATCCAATAAGAAAAAAAACAAAACAAAGTAAACCATGTCAACAGCATGATTCTCTATCTAAGAACATTGGAGTAATGGTCAGCTAGGAAAATAATAAATATATACAATATGCTGTGGTGATGTGATTGCAAAGGTATGTACATTTTATTTAACTGAGTTTTGTTTTTATGTATATAAAAAAGGAGTTTGCTTTGAATGTATTACCTTTTCTCTTTACAGATCTTGCTTTTAGTTGTTTTTTTTAGCTGATTTTCTTTTTGAGTTAGCGGAGTTTTAGTTGATTTTTCTGTTTGAGTTAGTTGATTTTTGGTTATGGGGTTGGCAACCCTGAGTAGAAGTAAGCATGTGAATTCGTTGATTCGCGCCAATTCTGCTGCCGTGTTTCAATGTTTAAGATCTGTTGTGTGAGCTGTAGCTTTTAGCTGTGGCCTGATGTAAATTCTTTGGTAGAAGGTTTGATCCAGAAAACGCAGTCATGGCTACGGGAATGTCCTATGGTATGACTCCGAGTTATTATCCATCGTCTCCGGACGATTCTTCGTCCTCGTGGTCTACATCAGAGCCCGCAATTTTCGGGTCGCTACACGTGGACGCTTCTTCTTCGACACCTTATACGGATGCAACAAAATGTAAAAGAGTGACCAGTCACATCAAGAGACCTATGAATGCCTTTATGGTTTGGAGCCAAATCGAACGCCGTAAAATTTGCGAAATGGAACCTGATATGCATAATGCAGAAATAAGTAAGCTACTCGGAAAAAAGTGGAAGACATTGACCAAAGATGAGAGGCAGCCATTTATTGATGAAGCCGAGAGGCTGAGTGTCTTGCATTCACAGCAATATCCAGGTTATAAATACTGCCCTCGTAAGAAGTCTAGACTATGTGAGAACAGAGTTAGGCATTGTCAGAGGAATGTGGAGAAAAAAGCTCCAATGCGAATCGGAGAGAATTTTCGTTCCGATGGGTTAGTGAAGTCCAAGTTTCCCTCTGCTAAAGTCAGAAGTAATAATTCACCTGGTACTTTAGCACCGGCGACCTGTTTGAAAGTTTTACCATCTAGTGGACATTTTAGAGTCACAAGTTCTACTAGGCCTACAGTCTCCAGTTCTGCAAGACTTCCCACAGGTGCAAGTTCAAAGGTGCCAGCAGTCAGGAGTTCTGAGGTTTCTCCATTTGCAAGCCGAAAACCAGGGACAATAAGGTCAACAGGGTTGCCACCATCCCCAGGATCTGAAGTGCCGCCAAGGTTCAGCATTTCGAGAGAGGGCTTGAAACTGAAAATTAATCTAAAGTTTTGTAAAACTCTCTGGCAGAACAATGGTCAGAGCACAAAGAATGCTGACAATATACCCAGTTCTCCATCCACTACTGAAGAATCCGCATCATCAGATAGTGAAAGTTTTTATAAAGACAGTGTCAATATTGAAAGTTTTTATGAAGACAGTGTCAATATTGAAAGTTTTTATGAAGACAGCGTCAATAGTGAAAGTTTTTATGAAGACATTGTCAATAGTGAAAGTTTTTATGAAGACAGTGTCAATAGTGAAAGTTTTTATGAAGACAGTGTCAATAGTGAAAGTTTTTATGAAGACAGTGTCAATAGTGAAAGTTTTTATGAAGACAGTGTCAAAATGTGTGAAACATCTTCGAAGAAGAGTGACCTAAAAAAGGAGAATCTTGATCCTGTGACAAGCAGTAAGGACTGGTGGGATTTATGTCATGTTGGTAGTAATAATTCAACTATGCAAGTGGCTGGTTTCAGTTGGCTTGATGACTCTGACTGTAGCAACCCTGCTCACTGTGAGTCACATCTCGAATTTCCCGATTCATTGGTTCGAGAGGTTTTAGAAACATCAGAATGGGTTGACACAACCTTTACTTCTTTCTCGCACACATAAGTGAATTTGCTTGGATATCGCCATTTTGCTACTGCTTACATCATTTCTACTTCCATAGTTTGCATACCAAGTGCTTGGGTTTTTTTGTTTTGTTTTTCTCAGATGTGGTCATTATAAATTCACATCAGCATAACTTAAGGGGAAATGCAAGCATTGTATTCGTAAAATATGGTATGTTTACTTTATTTACCTTAATATCTAGTCCTGTGCATTTATATTCCTGTTTTCTGTATAGGTTTACAGCTTTAAAAGAAGTAGTTGTTCATATGTGTAAGTCGCAGCTTGGTTTTACAATAATTTTACCAAGTTCATTCAGCACTACACTGTGGTTTTAACATTTGACTTTAAACCCGATTGTATTTGAAATCAAGTCGCCAAAACTTGCACACATCTTGTATATGCTGTTATTTGTTTTTTTTCTTTTTTAATTCCTTAAGTTGTTTCTTCTTGCCAAAATTGGATCACTGAGCTTTTATTTGGTATTGAATGGTATCTGTATTTGTAAAAATGGCTTTTTTTGTTGCAATTTGTCATTTTAGATTATCATTCTGAAACGATTTACAAGCAGTGTTTCTTTCAGGAATTTTGGACCGGGGTGGGTGGGTAGTACCTTAGAGGGGGCAAGTTTTTCATTTGCTATATATCATCATTGTCAACCATTATCAATCCACTGCTGGACGAAAGTCTCCCCAAGTTTCCTCCACAACGGTTTGTCTTGTGCCAGTCTCCTCTATGTCACTCCCGCATACTTTCGAATTTCATCCACTCATCTCCCATGTGGTCTTCTTCTGGATCTTTTCCTGTCCCTTGGAATCCAATCTAAAATTCCGGCTGTCCATTGATGGTCTGTCCTGGCAATATGTCCAGCCCATTGCCATTTCAGAGATTTAACTCTGATCATGATGTCTTCCACTCTTGTCATTTTTCGGATCCACGAGTTCCTCTTCTTATCTCTCCTGGTTACACCAAGCATGCACTTCTCCATGCCTCTTTGAGTTGTCTGCAGCCTTTGTATGTCTCTTTTAGTTAAGGTCCATGTCTCTGCACCATACGTAAGCACTGAAAGGATGCATTGATCAAACACTTTTCTTTTAAGATATAATGTCATATTGCTCTTGAAAATTATGCTGTTTCTTCCAAAAGCTCTCCACGCAAGTTTTGTACGTCGATTAATTTCTTCATCAATGTTACCCTCACTTGATATCTGCTGTCCAAGATAAACGTACGTGTCTGTTATCTCCAGCTTTTCTCCATCAATCGATAAATCTTCATTTCTTGTAAAAGCATTGAACATCACTTTTGTCTTCTGAAAGTTCATTTTTAATCCCACTTCTTTACTCTTGTCAGCAAGTTCCTGGATCATACTTTGCAGCTCTGATGGGGTAGTTGCAAACATGACTACGTCATCAGCAAAACGAAGGTGGGTTAGATAATCTCCATTAATCTTTATCCCTTTGCTTTCCCAGTTCAGTGATTGAAAGACATTTTCCAATGTGGCATTAAAGAGCTTAGGAGATATGGTGTCACCTTGTCTCACTCCTTTTCCCATTTTTTATGTGTGCTCTATTCTCAAACAGCCGAATCTTTGCACTTCTATTTTCATAGATGTTATTAATAATATTAATGTATGCATCTTCAATACCGCAGGATTTCAGAGCCATTGTAACTGCTGATGGTTTCACCGAATCAAAGGCTTTTTCATAATCGATAAAAGCCATGCACAACGGAAGTTCATATTCCCTCGCTCTTTCAATTAGTTCTCTCAGTATGTGGATACGATCTATTGTGCTGTAGCCACTCCTGAATCCAGCTTGTTCTCTCGGTTGAGCCATGTCCAGTGTTACCTTCAAGCGGTGTGAAAGAACTTTAGTGAAGATTTTATAAACTACTGATAGGAGGCTGATAGGTCTGTATTCCTGAGATCCTCAATGTCACCTTTTTATGTAGCAGGATCATTGTAGCGGTGTTCCAATCCTCAGGAATCTTCCCTTCATTAAGGCATCGAGTGAAAATTTGGGCGAGTACGGTTTCGAGTTCTCCACTTGCTTGTATGATGTCTACAGTAATTCCATCTTCTCCTGGAGCTTTTCCCTGCTTCATGTTCTTGATTGCATGTGCAACTTCTGCTGGAAGGACTGGAAGAACTCTGGTACTGGTACCTTTCATGATGTCTGGTGTACATGTATCATCCCTTTCATATAATTTGGAGTAGAAATCTTTCACTCTTGTCAAAATTTTGCCTCTATTTCTTGTTACAGAACCATCTTCTTTTCTGAGTGCCATAATCTGTTTTCTTCCCTTACTGAGATGTCGCTTTGCTATCTTTAGGCTTTGGTTGTTTTCAATTGCTTTCCTCACTAGTTCACAGTTGAATTTCCTTACGTCTTCAGTGATACTTTTTCGTACTGTCTTGCATAGCTCTATATATTCCACTTTGGAAGTCGCATCTTCTTTAGTTGTCCTCATCTCCCTTTTTTTGCATCAACATTTTGGTTATTCCCGATAATTTGTTCACATGCAACTTGTTCTTAGACCCAGCTAATTTTGTTGCTGTTTCCATAAGAGCTTTGGTTACTTTTCTGTTAACTTCAGAAATATCCACTTCTTCTGATGTAAGGCCTTCTAAAGCAGAGAACCTGTTCTTCAGTTCCAACTTGAAGGTATTATGGTGTTTTTTAAGGTTGGTTATGTCAATACATTTTGTTTGTCTTATGAGCTTGCCATGTTCAAGTTTAGTGTTGAGATGCATCTTACATCTCACCAATCTATAGTCACTACCTGTGTTGAACTTGTTTAGCACACTGCAGTCTTCTATGACGAATTTTTTGTTACACATAATAAAATCAATTTCGCTTGTCGTTCCATTCGGATGTCTCCGTGTCCATTTCCTGTGTGGCTTTTTCTTGAAAAAGGAGTTCAAGATGAAAAAACCCTTCTGCCTCTGTAAACTCAACGAGAGTATTTCCACGCTGGATTCTGTTGCTGTGACCGAATGTACCTACTGAAGTTTCATTCTGTTGCCGTTGCCCTATTTTTGCATTGAAATCTCCCATAATTATCTTCAAATGCTGCTTACCTTTATAATTTAGATGACGAATTTCCTCATAAAATTCTTAAATTTCTTCTTCAGGATGACTTGTGGTGGGTGCATTAGTTTGAATTATCTGAGCCTGGTATCTTCTCGAGAGTTGGATAACGAGTCGTGCAGCTCTGTCAGAGGAACTTTCAACTTCTACAACTTTATCCTTCAGTTTCTTGTTTATTATAAATCCAACACCACTAGTTCTGCCAGTATCTGTCCCACGATAGTAGAAGAGATGTCCACTTTTCAGTTCAATGAGATCTCCTTTTTGAATTACCTCACTTAGCCTGATGATGTCCCACTTGATCCTTTGTAGTTCCTCCTCCAATTCAAGAAGCCTTGAATCGGAAGATAAGGAGCATCCATTATATGTAGCCAAGGTCAGCATCAGATGGCAGCCTAGTCCGGTCCTCCGGGGATTCTTAGCACCCTGTGCCTTGGCCAGGTACATTCCAGCTGCCGGAGACTAAGGGCCAAGATTTAAGTTGTGGAGTCATTTTGGAGGGGTTTGTTTGGCCATAGCTCACCACGCTGGCCAAGCGAGTTGGTGAGTGTGGGATAGCATTTCTTCTAATCCCGATGGTATAGTTATACCGCTATTGGCGGTCATCAGAGCCCCTTTAGTGGGAACAGGATACATTACGAGAAGGCGGGGTTGACATTTGTCAAGCAGAGGCTGTGATATTACGCATCACCTGACCTTTGCATCCTTTGCTATCAGGTCGCGATTTCACTGATTAACAACTAGCAAATAGCTAGTAAAAAATCAAATTTGCTAGTGAAAAAAATCGCAGTAGCAAATATTGCTAGTAAGGTAATTTCTTTACTTAAAGTAACCAAAAATCATTATTAATCCACGAAGTTTACATAACAGTTTCTATTATCACTTGTTAAAACAGCGACGATCAGCGATTCTCTTTCGCCAATTTCCTTTCGACACTTAATACCCATCCTCCCCATATCTTTCATCCCTTCGAAACTGTCGTAGAAGCGCATTGAAACTCCTCTCCATCGTGCCTTCATTAGCCTATTACAGGAACTGAACGTGACGTCGGCAATGGTTGCTGTGGCAACTCAGAGCTCTGGGATGGATCGGTTGTTTGACCACCTGCTCTGCCACCCTCCCTTCTTTTGCCCCATGAACTTTGTCCTCAACTCCTGTCGTACCCTAAGCCAAGCGATCGTCTTTATTGCGTGGCATAGATAGACGCTTTTTTACGAAACGTGTTCGTGGAGGGGGTAAACGATTACGGAAGAAACTTTTGCTTCGTCTGACTTCTGGTTTTGGAAATTTTCCTTGTATTTTCAAGCTGAAATACAAATACTTATCCAGTAAAATGTTAATGAGCAATAATACTTGACAGAGGCAACATCGAAAAAAAAAAATTATGATTACGAAAAAATCCGAATTCCGTCGACCTTTCGTTTTCTAGTTTCGTAAAGACGGAATTCCAATAATAACGAAAAAAGCCGGAATTCCTTGAATTCGCGGAAGAATCTCATGCCTGAAGATTACAGAAAAATTTTGCTGCAGCCAACTTTCGTTTTTGCAAATTGTTCTCCACAGTTTCAAGCTAAAATGCAAACATTTATGCAATAAAATGATATTTAACAAGAAAAGCGGACACAAAGACAACATTGGGAGAACAATTTGCGATTACGGCAAAATTTTCTTACTCCGTTTCACTACTGTGTTCGAAAGTTTTGAAGCACGAAATTTCGTCTCCAGATGGAAAACGATCCCCCCCCCCTCTCCCAAATATCAATTTTCAGAGTGATCTAACTGATGACAAAATAAATAAATAATAATAATGCGTGATTCTGCGAATCCCTGTAAGAATCTAGTGTATATCATAAAAATAATAGCAAAAGAAAAATTTGAAACAAAATGAAAATTTGTAGAATCCGTAGTTTTGATAGTGAGTTCCGTAGTCAGACACCTAATTCCGTAGAAACTACGGCATTGTGTGGTAGTTGGCAGATATGAAGTGTGTAGAAGTTTAGCAGAAATTTGTGCGATACTTCCACTTAGTACTGCATGTTGTGAGGTGGGATTCAGTTTTTTAAAAAGAATACAAGGGGATTGGAGGAACAATTTGTCTGTTGAAACTTTAAATGCTCTGATGACAATTGAAATACTGTAGAAGGGCCACAAGAAGAGATTTTTAATCCACGGTCAGCAGTTATAAAGTGGTATGATGACAAAGTCAGACACCCTGAGCGTAAACCATATGGGAAGAAATCTGAATTAGAATGTCAGTGAAATGTATTCATGTGGTATGAGAATTTGTTAGAAATTAATAATAAAGATAGTCACCAAACTTATCTAAGATTCTATTCATTATTCAAAAAGCTAAGTCAAAATATTTATACACATATTTAAATTTCTGTGTAACTTTATTAGAAAATAAGTTACGATGTGATTTAGTTTTACTTGCTAGTCATGCAAATGTTTTGCTAGCAAACTATTTGGTCACTAGCAAAATTTGCTAGTGAGCAAAAAAGTTGAAATCTTGCCCTGCTTGCTATGTATATATACAAGGTGTCCTGGAACTTCGTGTACAAATTTGTACTGGAGGTAGAGAACAGCGTTAGGAACCAGAATTAAATAGGAAAGCATGGGCGGAAATGTCACCATCACGTGAGAAAGATACACAAAGACACAGTAAGGCCACAATACAGAAAGCAGTGTAAAACGCTTTATTACACAACAAAGGAGTACAACGCAGGACTTACAAGCATCACAGGAGGTGTTCGAAATTGTGCCCATTGGCCTGGATGCACGCATGACACCTACGCGACGTGGATTGGCGAACATTGTCGAAGATACCTGGCGTTTCGCGGATCGTAGCAGCAGCAATGGAGATTCGTGCCGCCAGGTGCATTTCAGAATTTACTGGCGTGTCGTACACAATGCTCTTCATGGCACCCCAGAAATAATAATCAAGAAGAGATAAAGCAGATGTTCTGGGGGCCATTCGACGGTATCGCCAAGTTCGATCTACATGGTTCCAAATGTCTGGCCCAAATGGTCACGTACGCACAGTGCGTAATGAGATGGCGCCCCATCATGTTGCAACCACATTCCGCGTCGAACACGTGCGAGGACATCGTGCAGCATTTCCGGAAGAACCTGAAGAAAGACAAGATACTTGCGAGCGTCCAGTCGAGGTGGTAAGATGTATGGCCCGACTAAACTGTTTGCCACGATACCTGCCCACACATTAACAGTGAAGCGTTGTTGTGGGGCTCGTGGTCGGGTTCCGTGTCAGCTGTTTAAGGCCCACGTGTGCGCTTTGTGCATGTTGAACACCCCGTCACGTGAAAAGGTTGCTTCATCACTGAACATAACAGAACTGGGAAATTGCGGGTCGGCAACACTTTGGTGCAGAAACCACTGTGCAAAGGCGACACGTAGTGGGTGATCATCTGGCTGCAGTAATTGAACTCTGCAGGTGAAAGGGATGTAAGGCTTCACCCTGCAGAACGCGCCAGACAGTTGATCGAGACGTTCTGGTGGCAACGCCAAGCGTCTGTGCACTGGTCCCGGGATTTCGATCCACAGCATGCAACAGACGCTCTTCCAATACATGGGTGTTCATGTTGTTTGCGACCGCCCGGTATCCTGCATCGTTGCTGTGAAGGATTCGCGTTCCGCAAGGTTCTGATGTACCCGAGCGAACATTTGATGATTTGGTTGGCGCCTCGTTGGATATCTTTCCAGATACAACCGACCAGCAGCGCGTCCGTTTCCGTTGGTTAGGCCGTAGACGAAGTGCATATCCGTCGATTCGGCGTGTGTGAAACGATTCATGTTGATCGCACGCAGTCCGCGTCTACAATGAAGAAGCCACACATGCCGACCTTGCGAGCTCGGGTACAGCGCTGCGTATCGTTTCCGCCCATGCTTTCCTATTTAATTCTGGTTCCTAACCCTGTTCTCTACCTCCCCTCCAAGTTTGTACACAAAGTTACGGGACACCCTGTATAATTTTAACTACTATACTTGTATAATTTATATATATATAGAAGTAATTATTATATATCTCATACAGGGACGCATTTAGAGGGGTAAACCTTCCACGTTCGGCCCTAAAATAGTTTCATAAAGCGATAGATGGCAACACATTATTGCTACATCGTGAAGCGCTTCGTTACGTTGTGAAAGTGGCAAAGGAAGTGAATAATATGAATGAAAGGTGGCGCTTAAAAGGACCTTTTTGAATGTTGATTGTGGCATATGTGTGAAATATTTGTTTTAACGGAAGAATATAAAACTGTAGCTAGCAGAATAAAAGCAAGGAAAGTTTTATCGGCCAGGGAAGACTTGTCTGATCGCAGGAATCAGGACTTCAAAGCAATGTTCAGAGGAAAGACTGCAATTCCGTCGGAATAAATATTCCAGAAAATGGTCTGCCAAGTACATTTACATTGCGAGGCTACCATAAACTGTGAAACTAGTTGTCTGCGATACGAATACCAGTCTCTAACTGACTCAGTGGATACGGCCATGTGAGGTTTCTTCAATCACCTCATCGTAAGATAATTCTTTGGCGAAAAAATATGTGAGAATCGTCACTTTATCAATAGGAATCTCAGCATAAAAAAAAAACCGTACCAAGTGTGCAGCAAGAGTACTCATCATTCCTTGAAGCATACTTCTTCCGACACATGAATTGTCCTATATGATGAGACGCATCGAAACATAGTCATGACATGGCTGAATGCATTTCACGTGCAAGAAGAGCGGAGGATAGGTGAAGTGTTACTGTGGCGCCATCTATTATTGCTTTCGGAACTAGCTGGGCCGAACGTGAAAGATTAGCCTTTAGAGGGGGCCTTGGCTCCCCAGAACGTTTCTTTTTTTTTTATTTTTCGTTAAAATGCGACTTACAATAGAAAAAAATGCCTTAATTTAATAAAAATGTATCAACTTACATTAGAAAAAAAGGCTTTAATTTTTCTTCTATTTTTAATTTTGTTATAGTGGATTCCCCAAATATATTCCCCTGATATAGTAATTACTTCAAACATTTCAAGAATAACAAACTTTTTTCAGCTAAACGAGAGGAGGGAAGAGGGACAGGCTTGAAATTTTTTCTAATAAAATATATTTAACAACTTGATTCTGAATCACGATTCCCATACAGTTAGGTATGATTAGTGTACTTATATTTTGAAGAATAGCATGCGTCGTAATGTACTTTTTAGCAAAATAAACTATAATACTAGAACAAATATTAAAAATAATATAATTGGAGAAATATTTGTTACATAAAAAAGAAATGAAAATTTCTTTTTCATCATAGCCTGAATTTATTGACATTTGGCTCGGTAACTTAAAATGTCTCGGGAGGGGAATGGTCGTTTCCGGGGGTATGCCTGAAAGAAACACTGTTTACAAGTAAGTACCTTGTTTCATGTTAAACTGGGAATATGCTTTATAAGTAATATTATTGCCGTAATTATAGCTGTGCATTTTGATAAATTTGTGAATTCAGATTCATTTTGTTATAGAAGTTAGATTTTGAAATTTCTGAAAGCAGATTTTTTGCATTTAATGATGAATCTAAAAGTAATTAAGGTATAAACCTGTGTATAACTCCTGTGAGCACAGATCTTGTTCTTTTCTCAATCAGTAGAGTTTTAAATTTTTCTTGGATTTGCATTTTTTTTAACATTTTTTTTTTTTTGTTTCTGAAGCAGTAGCTTTTTTGAACAGTTACTCAAATGGAAGTTATAAATAAGAAATGGTTGAATTCTGTTTAGATGACTTGGAAGTTGAGGTACTAAAATTTGGATTTGCAGCAGCAATTTTTTTCTTTTCGCATTGAACTCTGCAGTTGTGTGCATATTTTTTTAATATTTTGTACAAGAATGTTGCATTCAAGTATGTGTGGATAACAAAAGCAGTGAGGCAAGTTTAACATGAATGCATCTCCTTTCTGGTTTAATTATAAACTTTGACACTGGGTTTTAATAAGTAGTGATACTTCAGCAGGTTCAGCTTGTGTGTACTTTATGTGAAATAGCATTTGGTGTCCATAGTAATACTTATAAGATTTCATCATGTACCCAAGTAGTCAAATTACGTTGTTACATCATGGCAAAGAAGTCAGAAATTGTGTTGCAAAGACGTCTCAGAAATATGTTAATAAGACACCTAGATGTCGCTCAAATTCTTCTAGTTTGCAACCATTGCAATGACGTTTTCTTTGGTTGCAAGAAACGTTTTCTTTCGGTTGCAAAAAAACATTTTTTTTTTTTGTGAAAACATTTTTTTCAGGTAGGAGAGGACATCTGCATTTGGTTGCAAAAAATGTTTTAGTGTTTGTTGTAATAATGTCTTATTTCGGTTGCCAGTATTAAATCAATGAATACTTTACATTTATCTGTCCTTTTTTCACATAGCTCATTGCTGCGTGAGCTTGGCCACAAAGTATGTTAAAACATTTTTTTCCGGCCTTGCCCTTCCCTTGAATTTTTTTTTTTTTTGCAAACAGTCCTTGATTTTTATTTTTTATTTATTATTATTATATATATATATATATATATTTGCATGTCATGCATAAGAAAATAGCAGGACATGTGATTGTTGGGTTCACACAGTTGTGGCCACATCGCCATTTCTATCGAATGTTAAAAAACACTGCTACTAATCACGAAGAATTGTCTGCTCCTCGCGAGTGATATGTTCGACCTGCTCTGACAAAAATCCAAGAATTCCTTCCATGGCTCTTTATCCTAGCCATCAGCATGGCTAGGATACATGTCTTTTTAGCAACAAATGGATCTTAACATTCTAAAACACTTTATTATACATACACTATCTACCAACAAGTAATTGGACACCTGTGATAACTGATAGCAAAGGAACACGAAGTTTATTCACCTTCAATAGTTGGTGGAGCCTCCACGAGCGTCGATTACAGCTGCGACCCTCCGGGACATACTCTCAATCAGGCGTTGTACGATGGCTAGCGGTATTTTCTTCCACTCGGCTTGGAGAAGACAGGTCAGTTCCTTCACCGATTTTGGACGGTGGGGCCACCCCTTAAGTGGACGCTCCAACTCGTCCCAGAGGTGCTCGATAGGGTTAAGGTCCGGGCTCTGCGCAGGCCACTCCATTCGATTAACCCCATTGTCACCATACCAAGCCATGGTGGACCTCGCAACATGACAGGTAGCATTGTCATCCTGAAAGTAACATGGGTCCACCCCGTAAAACTGCCACAATGTAGGAAGCGCATGGTCATCCAAAATGGTGCAGTAGGTCTCAGCATCAAGTCTACCAGGAATTGTGACCAGGGTGCTATGCCATACCCCCATAGCATAATTCCACCGCCGCCGAACTTCACAGTTGGCACAATACATTCCGGCAGGAAGCGTTCTCCAGGCAGATGCCAAACCCAGACCCTGCCATCCGAACGGTAGAGGGTGAACCTTGATTTGTCGCTCCAGAGAACCTGTTTGCACTGTTCAACTGTCCACTGTCGTTCTTTGCACCACGTTAGCCGAGCAGCGCTATTGGACTTGGTGATCAAAGGCTTGTGGACGGCAGCACGTCCATGATAACCGAGCAGATGGGCTTCCTTACGGATACGGTAGTATGGTATTCATCGAAAGAACACTCCCGGATGCCTGTTGAAACTCCTCGCGGATGTGGACCATCGATTTGGTGCGGTTCTTCCGAATTTCTCTGGCCAGCACCCGTCTGTCTCTAACTCCCAGTTTTGTGGGTCTGCCGGGTCGGGGCACATTCCGACAGTCACCTCTCATCTTCCATTTGCCAATCACGTAGGCCACTGTCGATTTTGGGTACTCGCTGGATATGTCATGTATGGATCGGCCATTTCTGTGATACCCGACGATTACACCTTTCTCGAAATCAGAGAGCTCCGAACTGCGTGGCATCTTGCATGCGACTGGTTGCGTTGTTGTTTCCCACACGATATTTAACTGCGGCGGCCGTGACGTGTATTTCAGGACCGCAGATATCGTCGATTGCAGGGGTGTCCAATTACTTGTTGGTAGATAGTGCATATACAGGGTGTCCAAGAATTATTGGACACGTTACAAAATTATATAAAACAAGACATTAAACAGATAGAAACTGACTGTACTAACTTAAAATGTAACTACACAAGTTAATAAATTTGGATGTGAGATCCCTTGGTTGCTCGTAGTACGTCCAAGCGATACTAGATTCCATGCCATGTATTGGCAAGCATCTGAAGAGTTATGGAATTAATAGCAGCTGTGATATGCTGCTTCAGTTCCTGCAAATCAGTACAAGGCATCTGATAGACACGATCCTTCACGTAACCCCACAAGAAATAATCCAGTGGAGTTAGATCTGGAGAGTGAGAAGGCGTGCCGTCTAGAATCATGTTCCAGTTCAATAGCAGCATGAGGTGGTTCACTGCCCCATATCCTACAGTTGTGACGATTCACAATACCTGATACATTAGATGTGGATTCGTCACGAAAAATTACAGTACTGAGAAAGTTTTCGTCATTTTCCACATTGCCAGTTTCTTTGAACTGTTTCATCCATCGCTTAATTGAATTCGTTGACGGAGGATTACAACCATACTCTAAACGGTACCGTCTTTTAACTTTAATGGCAGACTTTAATTCTGCAAGCCATAACACACACACACATCGCCTTCTGCTGTACGGATGACATCACTACTGATTGCGCATTTCTCATACATTCCTCATCAGGTGACTCCTGGCGCCATCTATTGGATTCTAGGAATAACAATTCTGCAAAACAAAAATATAGAAACCGTGTTAGTAATACTTGACATAGAAAAACAGACAATGCTCATAGTTTTTTTTTTTTGTACATAATTTTGTAATGTGTCCAATAATTCTCGGACACCCTGTATACACACACACACACACACACACACATACATATATTGGCTGTTCAAAGAATACTGATATTAAAAATAATTCTTCCATAATGCTATTTACATTAATTTCATTTCTCGGCACTCATATTGCTTATTTTGCTACAAAAGCAAAGCAAAATGACAAGAACCAGAAGGTAATTTGTTTATTTATTTCAGATCTTTTATGTGCCCAGTTCAGCAGTTAAGTTTTCTTTGTACATGTCCAGACCAATCATTTACAGGATTTTCATTAGTTACCCTATACTGGGAATTTAAATTCTTCAGAAAATGTAAACTTACATTAATACACAAGTAGAATATTTTAATAAAAGTGGTCTATTGCTATCAAGAATGACATTCATATTTTCCAAATATACTTTTTACAACCCTCTTAATTGACCACTTACCACGAAAAAAGCAGCACAAGTGTGTTTATACGTATCTATTTTCTAGAGTAAATTTTATGTAAAATTTGATCCTTGAGGGGAAAATATTTACATCTGTGGTCTAGCTCCTGAAATATTCTGCTGGCTCCTAATAATTTAAATTATTAGCAGCCCCTGCTTTGTCATATTATAATGTATTGTGTGCAACACACAAAAAGTATCCAAAGCAAAAGACCACTTTAGGCAGTTTCAACCAGTTTGACACCAGCCTGGTCAAAATGAGAAAAAAAAAAATCTTCTATTTGAATAATTAAATACTTAGTAAGAAATGTAAAAACAGGCAGCACGAATATGAAATTTTAAAATTCTTTTGATTTCATGCTAATTCAATGAACTTTTATTGACCTGTCTCTTGATATTGAATCATTTGATGAATTGAAAGGCAGTGAGTGCACTAAAGCTGCCACAGGCAAATTTTGACCAAAGGCAAATATAAGCATTTGATTTTGATGTTAAATATTTTACACTGGGATGAAATCTATTGATAACTGTTTTTATTGGAAGTTGGTACATATAAAATATGCATTATCACAGCTAAAAACATTTTCTTTCACAATTGTGTATACAGCTGTAATGCATTCACATATTCTGTAGAACAAGTCACAAAATTTCTTCACAGTAAAATATTTGAGTGTGGTAGTAATTATTTACTGTCTCTTATGTACCTGATTTAGAATCAGCATATTACCTAATCAATAAAATAATAGATAATTTTCCTAAAAGTTGAAGTGTGTTTCCTTATATTGAAGTTATATATACATTTGTTCTTTGTTTATATATACATTAGTTCCTTGTTTAATTGATCTCTTCTAGAAAAGACAAAATAATAATTTTAACAATTCTTATTCATCTGTACCATTGTTTTTCAATTTCAAATATCATATTTTAAATGTATATAATAAAGGTCCCCATGCCATTATTCTAATGCTGTGTAAATGTCACTTTAAAATAACCAAAACATATGTCATACTTATGAAACTTTGATATATACGCTCAAAATTTACTTCCAAAAATATGTTACTACTCAAAGAAAAATAAATAAATAACCCAGGAATTTATATGGCCAGATGGGGGATTCCGGCTATTATTTTATGGGGGAAATATCATTAAACACATATTTATGGAAAACAGTTCCTCACAAATATGATCTACAAAAAATTAAATATTTACAGTATGGGACACTGAAAAATAATAATTTGTAAAGCTATTTGTGATAATATATACCAAAAACCTGGTACACACAAAAAAAAAAAAAAAAAAAAAAAAAACAGTATTTTCAAGCTGAAATACAAATATTTATCCAGTAAAATGTTAATGAGCAATAATTCTTTACAGAGGCAACATCGTGAGAAAAAAAAATTATGATTACGGAAAAAAATCCGAATTCAGTCAACCTTTCGTTTTCTAGTTTCGTAAAGACGGCATTCCAATAATAACGAAAAAAGCCGGAATTCCTTGAATTCGCGGAAGAATCTCATGCCTGAAGATTACAGAAAAATTTTGCAGCAGCCAACTTCCGTTTTTGCAAATTGTTTTCCACAGTTTCAAGCTAAAATGCAAGCATTTATGCAATAAAATGATATTTAACAAGAAAAGCGGACACAAAGACAACATTGGGAGAAAAATTTGCGATTAAGGCAAAAATTTCTTACTCTGTTTCACTACTGTGTTCGAAAGTTATGAAGCACGAAATTTCGTCTCCAGGCGGAAGACGACCCCGCCCTCCCAAATATCGATCTTCAGAATGATCTAACTGATGACAAAAAAAAAAAAAAAAGCGGGATTTCGCGAATCCCTCTAAGAATCTCGTGTATATCATAAAAATAATAGCAAAAGAAAAATTTGAAACAAAATGAAAATTTGTAGAATCCGTAGTTTTGATAGTGAGTTCTGTAGTCAGACACCTAATTCCGTAGAAACTACGGCATTGTGTGGTAGTTGGCAGATATGAAGTGTGTAGAAGTTTAGCAGAAATTTGTGCGATACTTCCACTTAGTACTGCATGTTGTGAGGTGGGATTCAGTTTTTTAAAAAGAATATTGGAGGAACAATTTGTCTGTTGAAACTTTAAATGCTCTGATGACAATTGAAATAGAAGGGCCTCAAGAACAGATTTTTAATCCACGGTCAGCAGTTATAAAGTGGTATGATGACAAAGTCAGACACCCTGAGCGTAAACCATATGGGAAAAAATCTGAATTAGAATGTCAGTGAAATGTATTCATGTGGTATGAGAATTTGTTAGAAATTAATAATAAAGATAGTCACCAAACTTATCTAAGATTCTATTCATTATTCAAAAAGGTAAGTCAAAATATTTATACACATTTAAATTTCTGTGTAACTTTATTAGAAAATAAGTTACGATGTGATTTAGTTTTACTTGCTAGTCATGCAAATGTTTTACTAGCAAACTATTTGGTCACTAGCAAAATTTGCTAGTGAGCAAAAAAGATGAAATCTTGCCCTGACAGTCAGCAATATTGAGTATTTCAACAATTTGTGCTTAGACCTTCATGTACTAAAAATTGCTTGTTTTTAGTTTCTCTAGCAGTTTTTAATGAGTTATTGGTGGTCAAAAATGTTCAGACATTATGTTTCAAAGCTGCTTCCATTCTGCTAAATTTTTCTTTTCATTCCATTTATTTTTGGTTTAGGTTCTTGGTGTGTCAAAATGAAAACTGGCTGTATAGCTTTCAAAAATGAATTTCATATCTTATAGCAGAATCATTTTGTGGTACAGCTGAGATTGGGAGAAATGTGATACCAACCTGGTCACTTTATTTTACAGACTCTCAATGATTCCTGACCACTAACAGAAAATATGCAGTAATTTCCTGGGTTGTTCTAATACATATTACATTAAAAACATTGATAAACCTTCACTGGTGTTTAAAAAATAGTCATGACGAAATAAGAACGCTTGCACAGTATCCTGATTCCATCAGATTCTGTCCGGTTTTCGAACCCAGAGTCAGCTTCCCCCCCCGGAAAACGTTCAGTTTTGGTGGAATTTTAATGATTTGTCATTTTTCCTGTTTGCGCACCACAGACCTTCCAAATACTACGAATTCACCATAGTCACTACGAAAATCGTCGATCGCTGCGGAGTACGGGAAACGTCAAAATATACTACGGAAATAAAAAATCTAGTTGTCGGGTTTTTTTTTTCTTCAGAAAACGTTATTTTGGCAGAATTTTAATGATTTGTCATTTTTTCCTCTTTGCCCACCTCAGACCTTCCAAATGCTACAAATTCTTCACAGTCACTATGGAAATCGTCGATCGCTGCGGAGTACGGGAAACGTCCAATATACTACGGAAATAAAAAATCTGGTTGTCGGTCTTTTCCCCTTCAGAAAACGTTGTTTTGGTAGAATTTTAATGATTTGTCATTTTTTCCTGTTTGTCCACCTAAGATCTTCCAAATGCTACGAATTCACCATAGTAACTACGGAAATCGTCGATCGCTACGGAATACGGAAAACATCAAATATACTACGGAAATAAAAAATCTACGAAATAATGTTATTCAATCATTTGTTTTAAGTTTATTTTCATGTTTTCAAAATTCTAACATGCATCAAACATTTTTGGGACTGTTTATTGGATGTTTTTAATGTTGCGACATTTGTCCGATATAATTTGAGCATCTTTCATGCCGTTCGTCGCCTGAAAATGATTTTTGTAGCAGAAGAAAATGTTCTGTAGTTTTCTAAATTTCGAATTTTTCTTAATTCAAGATGCACTTTCTGGTTATATTCTTAATGTTATATTTTTTCTGATTATGTTTCTCGTTTTTGTTATTTCTAACCGCCTGTTCTTCGAAACCAATCAATACGGAAGTGTTTTTCTTCTTTTCTGCTTTTTTAAAGCTAAATTAAATTTCAAAATCGGTATTTGAAATTTAATTTAGCTTTAAAAATTAAATTTCAAATACCGCCCGTGATGGAATCGGCCTTTTCTGTGACCCGTAAAAATTACTATCACGGCAAAGTGAACAATACAGTACTGATTTTTTATATGTAATTTCACTGAAAAACTTGTGTTTACCCATTCCTTTGAAACATTTTACAGATAAGAGTTGTTTTTTATTTTGTTTAAAGCCAACTTCACACGTGCAAAGGAAATGCCTCTGCGTGGGTTGAAAGACGGCGCGGAAAGTGAAGTCCCGATTTTCTACCTTTGATTTCTTTTTGTAAACAAAAGAGAAAATGCTTGCCCATTTTATTTGATGATAAGCAAGAAGGGCCTAAGCAATGGAAAATCATGCATTTTCAGAGCAACCAAACTTTAAAAAACGAGCTGCTGAAGACGAGTTGATGCCACAGTTCTATCTAAAGCCACAGGTGTCTATTCCTGATATGGTTACTTTGTGCACCAAATTAAGTGGAAAAACAAACAGCCGCCCCTGTTCTTGAAGAGTTAACCTTTAAATAGATCGTACCCACTTATTTGTGGAGGAAAAGGCTGTTTTTCACCACGCGCGAGTTGGATGATTTGAAAATACATTCCCTATAACAGGAGCGTTTTAAAAATGCAAATAAATTCTTTAGCAATGGAAAAAAGGCAAATTTTCGAGCGTGGCGACTAAAATCACTTTTTCTACTGGACATTTTATTTTATCCAGTCGCCACGTGGCGAGTGGCGACTGCTAATTTTGATCTTTACCATGCCTCATCCGAGGCTCAAACTTGGGGGAAAAAAATAAATACATTTGGCTCAAACACACCACCCCATGCCTCATCCGAGACTCAAACTTGAAAAAAAAACAAAAAAAAAAACAAATTTGGCTCAAACACACCACCCATGCCTCATCCAAGGACCAAATTTGAAAAAAAAAAAAATTGGCTCAAACACACCACCCATGCCTCATCCGGGGCGCAAACACACCACCCATGGCTCATTCGAGGCGCAAACACACCACCCATGGCTCATTTGAGGCGCAAACTTGTGCCCACTCAGGCGAATGGTCAGAAAACCAGTGCTTAGAGATGGCGTCATCAGGGCTGAAGATTTTTACTTTATCAGAAAACGTTTTCATATATGTGAACTCATTGTAAATCAATCTGATCAATTTCATTATTTGGGATAGATTTGCAGATAAACAGCTTGTCATTTCTACAGCTTTCCAGATTGGTATTTTCTTTAGTGTTATCCAAGAAAACATCTTAATATCTGCAAACAGTACCTTCCACTTTTGCATATATTCCCTTCAGGTTCCATAAAAATGACACAATTTCATCTGCCTATTTTTTCTTTTTTTGATTGGAGGTTTAACGACCACCGCGAGCAACTCAATGGGCTATAAGCAGTGACCTGTCCTTAATTTAGGGTCACTGGCAGAGTAGTAGAATATAGACGTATACGCGTATGCAGTACGCGGATAGTTTCTGAATTAGGAGCAGATTTTGCAGATAGTTTTTGCTTGTAGAAAAAAAAGTTATTTACAGCAATTAAAACACTTACTCAAGGCTTCACTCTGATAAATATATTTAATTCAATTGTCATCTGAAGTACTTTCACTTATTTGCCACATCTGAGTTCTTTTGTTTTTATAGACTTTTCTGACCTCCAGATTTTATCAAGGCCTATTATTAATGTATAGGAACTGCATAAAAAGTTTTGTTTACACAGAAAGAATTTAAATTTTATTGCCAGGTTCTTCTTGCGGTGGCAGTTATTAGATTAAAATAATTTCTTTATGCATTTTGTAAGTCTACTATTTTTGAATTAAGTTGTTGAAAATGCTATTTATAATTTTTTAAGGTTCATTAATGGAACTGTTTTTCTAGATATAAAAACTTTCCTTAATTAGTTTTTATAAGGTTCATAGTTCAATATTTTAATATTTGCCCTAAAGGTGTATTTTGCACACATTGCTGCACATTCAGTTGTAATGTTCTTATTTTGTCCTCACTGAAATCTGTAATGTTCTAACAATTATTTATTGTTTTATTAATTTTTCTTTAAATTACCTTATTCTACTATTACCGTGTGTGTGATTCGCGGGTTTGCGGCAAGTTTTTCTCTTTCAATGGTTGTGTATGCAGATACATTTTATTTTTATACAACTCTGGTTCCAGGGAAGGGAGAGAGCCAGTGCCGAAAGACAAACACAACATCCATGCCGCCCTGGGATTCGAACCCGGACCTCTTTCGGACAAATGATCAGAAGCCACTGCTTCAACTTCCTTTTCAGATTCATAGAACATTTTGCTAACATGTAAAGGAAAAAGCTTTTATCAGCTAACCTATCTACAAACACTTCTACTACGCCAGTTAAAACATTTGCAACTTTGAGGATAGTCATTTGTTGCCCTTCAACTTGCTTCACAGCATCATGAAAAAAAGATGCTTGCTTGTAGATGAACCATAACCGCAGTTCGGCAGAATCATTATCAAAATAAATAAATTAATAAACATGGAGCATTTAGTCTGCGAGAAAAAGTATGCTTTGATAGGAACGAACATCTTCACCAGTCACCATACAGTTTGAATCAGAGTGAGCCATCTGGTTTTGCAATATCCTCGAACTTGTTTATGTTCAGTTGATACACTTTTTTTTTTTTATAGGTTTGAGGTTTAACGACCACTGTGAGCAACTCAATGGGCTATAAGGAGTCGCCCGTCCCTAATTTAGGGCCACTGGTTCCAGCGAAGGGAGAGAGCCAGGGCGGTAAGACAAACAACAACATCCATGCCTCACCAGGATTCAAACCCGGACCCATCTCGGACGAATGGTCAGAAGCCATCGCTTGGACCACTGCACCACCGGGGCGGCAATACATATTTGCAAAAATCTTTCAAAGTTTCAACACAAACTGTGTATGAGTGATAATGTGTTAATATGAATTTTCACTAAAATAGCTTCAATTTCTATTAGGCTGACTATTATCAACTGCTGTTTGTATCATTAAGTGCTCAGCACACCCAATTTCAGCAAAGTTGTGTGTATCTCTGCCTGTGACCCGTAAAACACGTTCCTTGTGCCTTTCCAATATACACCACTAAAATTTGCATTTGTATGATTAGTGAAGAAGCCCACAAGCTTGTTTGTGAGATCATTTATTTTTCTTGAGTGTAGTCAGCACATAATTTGTAATTATGTCAGAGATTTCCAATATGTATTACTTTTTAGTTTCAAAAGAGTCTCTCTCTCTCTCTCTCTCTCTCTCTCTCTCTCTCTCTATCTCTATCTCTCTCTCTCTCTCTCTCTCTCTCTCTCTCTCTCTCTCTCTCTCACACACACACATATATATATATATATATATGTATTTTTTTTTCAACATCAAAATAGCTCATTAAGACAGGAAACACATCTATGTCTGCATGCTTACATTCATCATAATACACTGAGATGAAATTTGCATTACTAAGTTCAGTTTTTGATACCTTCTTTGACCACTGAGCAAAAACATTTTCAATGATAACTTGAATCTTTATTTTTGCACTTGAAAATGCAGAATCATGAACTTTCTTCATAATTTTAAATGTACAGTCAATTGAGTGAAAATTGTGGCTGTGCCTTGATCTTGTGAAATGCGAAGACACCTTCAGCTATTGCTAATTTTGCAGTCATGTCAAATACACAACTGTCACTATTGCTATGTATAAACATTACTGATATTACTTGCAGCAAATTTCAAGGCTTTTCTGTCTCTAAGATTTTATATGAGCTGTTAAATAGGACTTTTTTTTTTTTCTTTCTTTCTTTTTTTTTTTGGAGGTTTAACGACAACTGTGGGCAACTCAATTTAATAGGCTATAAGCAGTCGCCTGTCCTTAATTTAGAGTCACTGGTTCTAGAGAAGGGAGAGAGCCAATGCCATAAGACAAACACAACATTCCTGCCTCACAGGGATTTGAACCCGGACCCCTTTCGGATGAATGATCAGAGACCATTGCTTAGACCACTGCACCACTGGGGTGGCATGGGACATTCCCCCACTATAAATTGTTAAGTGTGATGAACAAATGCTACAAAATACAATGTGCTCTGAATCAATTTATGAATGGGAACTCTCTTTTTATATAACCTATCATTACAATTATGTGAAGGCGTGATGTGTAATTGCTGCTTAATAATTCAAGCCACCACCCCTGCACAGTAATTTCCCCAGGATTTCGAACACGATTGAGGATACATTTTTGCGGTGTGCATGTGTTGTGGTTGGGGAGGAGGTTAGGAAGTCAGGGAGAGTGTCAGCAAAAGTAATGGTGTTACCTAGAGCCCTGTAGTTTTAACTTTTTAAGTAATAGATTTGACAATACGTGTAATTGCTTTGTCCAAAACTAAAATAAATCAATTGAGGAAATCACCCTCTTACACATGGCAGATCTGCGGCAGCTGTGAATAAATGCTGACACCTGCTGCGCACGTAATCGTAGGTAACCGAATGCCAGAGTAGCAGAATGTAGACGTACACGCGTACGCTGTACGCGGATACTTTC
This sequence comes from Macrothele yani, assembly GCA_039090855.1. Taxonomy (NCBI): domain Eukaryota; kingdom Metazoa; phylum Arthropoda; class Arachnida; order Araneae; family Macrothelidae; genus Macrothele; species Macrothele yani. Next base: position 162,892,430 of record CM077009.1, read on the forward strand.
CAAATTATTACCAGATTTTGTAGATAGTTTTTGCTTGTAGATTTAAAAAATAAAAATAAAAATGGTATTTACAGCAATTATAACACTCAAATCTTTGCTCAGATTAATATACTGACTTCAATTTTAACTTGAAGAACTTTCAATTATTTTCCACATCTTCTGAGTTCTTTTGTCTTTACAGACATTTCTGACCTCTAGATTTTATCAAAGCCTGTTCTCAATGATTATGAACTGTATCAATAGCTTCGTTTACACAAAAAGAATTTACATTTTATTGCCAGGTTTCTTGTACAGTTGCCAATCATTAAATTAAAATCTTCGGTAAATGTGTAGTTTAACGTCCTAAATTATTTCGTTAGAAAAATTTAACTGTGTGGGAAATGTGCTACGTAAAATTTTTTAAGCATGAAAAATAATGGGGAAAGGTGAAAAAATATAGTATTTTTACATGAAAGAACCCCCCCCCCCTCGAAGAACTTACCTTGGAGGCGAAGGTTCGGAAGAGTGCGTGCAGTAGGCCTAATATGTCAGAGCGGCGACGGCGGCGGCTTGTAGGTGGAGTCCGGTGAATGGAAGTGTCGTTGAGAACGGCAAGTTACGCGCGGAAGAATACACAAGGGATCGGTTCAGCAGTACCTAGTAATCGAAGCGGGTTTAGTGTTCTCTCTAGAGCCTTTTTGCCGGGCGGCCCACCCAACTAATTTTCTCTGCCACCCAGCTAAATTTCATTTAACGAAAGCTTTTACAATGTACAAGAGTGGAAAATTTACTTTCACATACACCATAAATATTGATGAAAACTGCCTGAAATCTGTGTTGAACATACTTTATTAATTAAGAATTTTTTTTTACCATTTATATGCAATTTTATGTTTTTTTTTTGTCATGTTATGTTGCATTAATGCCTATCACACTGCTAAAGATGTTTAATAAGTATAAAAATGACGCAGTGGTCTAAGGCGCTGGCCTATGATCATTCGTCCGTAAGGGGTCTGGGTTCGAATCCCGGTCAGGCATATATGTTGTGTTTGTCTTACGGCACTGGCTCTCTCCCTTCCCTGGAACCAGTGACCCTAAATTAGGGACGGGCGACTGCTTATAGCCCATTGAGTTGCTCACGGTGGTCGTTAAACCTCCAATCAAAAAAAAAAAAAAAAAAAGTATAAAAATGTTAAGCGTACATTTTTTTTCTTCTCGATTGGGGGAGGGTCCATTAAAAGTACCATCCAGCTAAAATTTCTTGCCACCCAGCTGTAAAATATATCTAGGGAGAACACTAGGGTTGTAGGAATACGCTGAAGGAAAGAGGTCAGTTTTATGCTGCATTGTAATATTTTTTCAAGGGTAATTTTGCAAAATTGTAAGTAGAAAATTGCCAAAAAGGCTTAAAATTTCATCATCCCCCACAATTCGACATGAAGCTCTGGGCCTCCCTGCCATAGCACGATTCCTGATTATAAGAAAATCGTTTATTTTCAACAATATCTGTTTCACGAGGGAAAAAAAGGACGAACAATGGACAGAATAGCAGCAGAACTACAAATGAGGTGCTTGAAGAAATCACTGACCCCTAAACATCTCCGAAACCATAACCAAAACTTAGAGTTCAACCGGAACCAAAACTTTTGCCGCACATTATATCATTTACATTCCTTTATTTATTTACATTCCCAGACATTTTTGCAATAAAAACAAAAACATTTACAACATTTCTTTATTAATAATTAATGAAACATTTCTGAACTGCTTTTTCTTGCACACGATTACACGACGCATCACACTCCTCCGACACATACACCCCACTATTGTTGTATTCTTCCGCGCATTCACTACCAACTGTTACTCCCTTCCGACTCATGGACCCTTCACGTCGTGGCCATTAGCATCGCTTTAGCCTCCCGCACCAACTGCTGCAAACCACCGTACTTGCAGGTTAATACTTCGGAAAAATTGTTTCCTTTTATCTAAAAATACTATATTTTTGCACCTTTCCCCATTATTTTGTATGCTTTAAAAATTGTACATCGCACTTTTCCCACACAGTTACATTTTTCTGACGAAATAATTTAGGACGCTAAAGTACACATTTACCAAATCTTCTCATTATGTATTTTGTAAGTCTTCTGTTTTTGAATTAAGTTATTGAAAATGTTATTTATAAATTTGAAAGTTCATTAATAGAACTGTTTTTCTAGATATAAAAGCTTCCTTTAGTTAGTCTCTTGTTTTTATAAGGTTCATAGTCCAATATTTTAAAATTTTGCCCTAAAGATCCATTTCACACACTTGCTGCACATTCAATGGTCATATATTTTGTCCTCATTGGAATCTGTAATGTTCTAATAATAATTTTTTGTATTATTAATTTTTTTCATAAATTATCTTATTGTATTGCTATCGTAGTTCGAGCTTCGTGGGTTTGCAGCAAGTTTTCTGTTTCAATGGTTGTGTACGCAGATACATCTTATTTTTATATAACTCTGCCGACTGCTTTCTCAGATCCTCGAAGGAGATTCCCACTGTGGCCTTGTGATTTTCCTCAGCAGCACAGAGAAAGAGAGAGAGAGAGAGAGGCGATCGGAGAGCGATCATATTTTTTACAACCCATTGCAGAGCAATCGTATTACAACCCGGAGTCAAAGAGCGGAACACTTTCAATCTGTAGGACATTCAGTGTTTTAAAAGTGAAACTTGGCACTTATTTAGGCAAAGCTAAATATATCTTAAAGGAAAATATGAATCTTTGGGTTAATTATTGTGCGTGCTCCAATTTTTTCATAAGACTATAACTGGCCGCTGCAATATGCCCCTTTGTTACCTGCGCCCCTGAAACTGTGGGGGCAGTAGTTACGCCACTAAACTCACTTCTTTTTCAAGGTTTTTTTTAGTAATCCAATTTCAATGAACTGCAAACCATGCCATCAATAGGAGGAACAAAACTTTCATTTCCGATGCCATGTAACTTCCGTTGGAGAGAACGCGACATCTACTTAATGTAGTGTTCTCCCTAGAGTTTTTACAGCTGGGTGGCAAGAAATTTTAGCTGGGTGGTACTTTAAATGACCCCTTCCTCAATCAAAAAAAAAGGAAAGGATATTTCGCTTAACATGACTGTACTTATTAAATACTTACTGATAAATCATGTTCAACAAAGATTTCAGTCGTTTTCACCAATATTTATGGTGTAAGTTTTCCACTCTTACTATTATGTGTGTTGTGAAAACATTGATTGCAGGAAATTTAGCTGGGTGGCAGAGAAAATTAGCTGGGCAGGCCGCCCAGTAAAAAGGCTCTAGGGAGAACACTATAATGCTTTTCTAAAAAAAAGAAAGGCATCTACATATTTTCTATTTCGTATCAGGGAATCATATGCATAGGAATGAAGCAATTGTCGCCAAGTGTTTTGAAAAACTGCGACAGAAATGAAAAACTATTTTCTGTCAGGTAGTACCACAAATTAGATCGCTTTCCTGGCAAAAATGTTCCCCGTTCCTCTTGTACTCTTCCACCAGCAAAATTGCCGCCAGAACGAGATCATTTCAGAGGGGCAAAGCTTTGATGTCTTCGCCGTGCAGCTTCTGTTCACAGCATCGTACTTGCATGTAAATATTACGATAAAAATCTTTAAAATGCATTATAAAGATGAAATTTTTTTCACCATTTGCCATGAAATTGCATACTTTAAAATCTGTATGTCTCACTTTTTTGAAATCCTTCAACGTTTGCGGTGAAATAATTTAGGACGCTAAACTACACATTTACAGATTTTTTTAATTAAAGGTCAGGCAGAGTACAGCCAAGGAGGTTAGAAGAAGGAGGGTGGGGCAACAGCCCCTCTCCCTGTGCTTCTGGCGTGACGCCACTTTTTATCAGCTGACTACGCCAATGCGCCCAACCCGAGAATCTCCTGTATATCTCTATGGGGAAACCGCGATTTTGAACGGGTTTTTCGGACCCTTATTCTACTCATACAGTCATGAAAAAAATTGAGGCTGAAATATTCATTTCCATAATTATAAAATTCCAGAAAAAATAGGAAAATATATGTTGGTATTTCTTTAAAAAATTGAACAAAATAATGAGTTTTTGAGTGGAAGTGCATACTGTGTATGGTTACTTACATACTGTGCTTGTGCAATAGCCATGTTTAAAATATTATCAAAACTCTAATGTTGAGAAATGCAAAGTCCGAAATATTCCTTGTTTGCATCCTGGTTTTACATGTTTTGCATGCGCTAAGCGTAACTGCTTCAGGCACAGGAAGTGACGTCACGTTTCTGAACTCCCGCAAACTCGCACCACCTCAGAGAGAGGATCAAAACAGCTGATGTGTTTCGGCTTCACTCAAAATGGGTCCTTTCACCTCCTCTTCTTCTAACCACCTTGGGTACAGCACTCTGCTAAAAACAGCTATGATGAACCCTGAAAATCCATTCCACTTATTTATAAAAAAACTGATAAAATAACATGAAGCATTAATTAACCTACCTCTCACAGCTTGGCATAATTTCATTCAGGAGGCATTTTGCAGTTGTTGAATAGGGTGATAACACATATTATAATAAATGATCAGCACACATTCACCAAATATGAAAGTGCCGCCCCGGTGGCGCAGTGGTCTAAGCGATGGCCTCTGATCATTCGTCCGTAAGGGGTCTGGGTTCGAATCCCAGTGAGGCATGGATGTTGTGTTTGTCTTACGGCACTGGCTCTCTCCCTTCCCTGGAACCAGTGACCCTAAATTAGGGACGGGCGACTGCTTATAGCCCATTGAGTTGCTCACGGTGGTCATTAAACCTCCAATCAAAAAAAAAAAAAAAAATATGAAAGTTGTTTAATTAATTTGATTTCACTCTGTTTTAAACCCATTATTTTGGACTGGTTGTGGCTAGTGAACTATAATCTTTCCAAGCACACAATGCAAAAGCATCACCATCAAGATTTGATTTGTAACACCAATATAAACTGCATGTATTGCTTCCCTAGCATTTTTGAGTAAAAATCTCCTGCTGCTTTTTCCCCCTGCAGTCTGTGATTAAGCAAGTGAGTATGAAGATTGCTTTTTTGTGAAAATTTCTTTTGGCATGTTTCACATTCGTGGGATTTCTCACCAGTGTGAGTGAGTAGATGTACATGAAGATTCCCTTTTAATGCAAATCTCTTGTGGCATATTTCACATTTGTGGGCTTTCTCCCCTGTATGAGTAAGTAAATGCTTGCAAAGATTTCTTTTCACTGCAAATTTCTTGTGGCGCAATGCGCACTCCTGAGAATTTTTTTCTGTGTATGTATGCAAATAATTATACAGAGAACCCTTGTAAGCAAATTTCTTGTGGCAAACTTCACACTCGTTTAATTTTTTTCCAGTGTGAGTGAGCAAGTGATTAGAGAGAGAAGTCTTGTACACAAATTTCCTGTGGCAGATGTCACACTTGTGCGTTTTTTCACCTGTGTGAGTAAGTATGTGCATATGAAGGTTATTTTTCCGTATAAATTTCGTGTGGCATATTTCACACTTGTGAGGTTTCTCACCTGTGTGAATGAGTAAATGCGTACGAAGGTTACCGTATATACTCGCGTATAAGTCGAGAAATTTGGGACAAAATGAGAGCTTCAAAGTAATGGGGTCGACTTATACGCGGGGTCTAAAAAAATCGTAAGTCCAAAAGTTCCTCCCGAGAGGCAAAAGGCAATCCATCCCCCCCAAAAATACCGATGCAGTATTAATTACGAAATCGCAACCCTCCGAAAGAAAAAAAAAGAAAGAAAGAAAAAACGCCGATGTGGTAGAATTACGAAATCGCAAACCTAAGAATTTCTCCGCGCCTTAAGAAGGCTCTCTCCTGGCTTTGCGTATCCACAGCGCAGTCACAGCCGCGCATAGAAAGCTCCGCCCTTCCGACTACCAGTTGACTGCACTGACGTAACGGCAAAGAATATCGCGCGAAGCGTTTTCTTTGGAAACGGAGCCATGCGACAGCCAGTGTTAGGTGTTGCTCAAAGAACTTGGGTGTTGCTTGTTCTTAATCGCACGTGTCTCGCTTCTCCTATTATGGGGGACACATTAAAAGAAACGGATGTCCTATAACGCAGGATTCAAGTTGAAAGTGGTTTCTTTTGCAGAAAATACTAACAACTGTGCTGCTTCACGTCAATTTGGCATTAACGAAAAACTGATTCCAGATTGGCGTAAAAAAAAAAGACGGACTTGGTGAAAATCCCAAAATCGCAAAAGGCACTGCGCCGTTTAACGACATCTTTCTCAGAGCTGAAAAGTGTCTTGAATGATTGGATTGTGGGCTGCAGACAAAATGGTTACATTGTAACGCGAACTGGTATACATTTGCGAGCAATGAAGCTCGCAAAAGATGAAAAGTTTTCAGCCACAAATAACACTTTTCGTGCCTCACCAGGTTGGTGCACAAGGTTCATGAACCGCTATGGGTTGTGTCTACGCCAGCGCACCAAAATTGCACAAAAGTTACCTCGTGACCTCGAAGCAAAGATAATGGAATTTCAAAAGTACGTAATTCAAAAGAGAAAAGAGACTGCTTTTGAACTTTCCCAAATAGGGAACATGGATGAAACCGCCATGTGTTTCGACCTTCCTGGAAATAAGACGGTGAACCAAAAGGGCGAAAAAAATATCTTGATCAAAACGACTGGCCACGAAAAATCCAGTTTCACGGTTGTTCTTTCCTGTTTGGCCGACGGCAGTAAGCTACCTCCAGTAATTATTTTCAAACGCAAAGCTCTGCCGAAAAGCGTTGTCTTTCTGTCTGGTGTGCTCGTTCGTACCCATGAAAAAGGATGGATGAACGAATCCGGAACAATTGACTGGTTACAGAATGTGTGGAACAAAAGGCCAGGTGCACTTTTGAGGAAACCTTCTCTTTTGGTGTATGATATGTTTGTTGCACACCGTTGTGCAGAAGTGAAAAAAACTGCAGAAAATTCAAAAACAACTCTTGCTGTCATCCCAGGTGGGTTGACATCTGTTCTTCAACCACTAGATGTCTGCCTTAATAAGCCCTTCAAGGACAATGTGCGGAGGTATTGGGCAGATTGGATAAGTTCCGATTTGCCGACTGAAACCAAGGGCGGAAATCTAAAGAAGCCGGATATCGTTTTGATTGCGCGATGATGGGTCAAGGATGCTTGGGATGCGATACCTGCGGAAATGGTCGTGAAATCATTCAAGAAATGTTGCATTAGTAACAAACTTGATGGCACAGAGGATGATGAGATTTTTATGAGTGATGATGACAGTGATTCTGATGACACAGGCATAGATGGGAATACTGATGTTTATGATGACGCGCCGATGACGGAGAAAGACTTTTTTGAACTGTTTTGCGAGTCTGACTCGGAATCGGATTTTGAAGGGTTCCGATGACGTTTTTGGGTATGCAAATTAAATTTAGTATTATATATATTATTTTGTTCGTTTTCAAATGTTTTTGAATAAATTCATTGACATTTTTTTCTCATTCCGGGATCGACTTATACGCAAGTTTCCGATTTCTTACGATTTTTTCCTCTGAAAGTGGGGCGGTCAACTTATACGCGAGTATATACGGTACTTTTCCGAGGAAACTTCTTGTGGCACATTTTACACTTGTACAATTTCTCAGCCACATGACTGAGTAAGTGCTCTTCAAAATCACTTCTGTAAGAAAACTTCTTTGGGCATATTTGACACTGATATGATTTCACAACGTCTGCATGAGTGAGCATATGTTTTGCAAAACTACTTTTCAGTGTGAATTTCTTGTGACATATCTTACACAATTTTTGAGGTTTCTCACCAGATGCAATGCAATGTGAGAAGTTGCTTTTTTTCATCAATTTACCCTTTGATAGCATTAAAATTCCATGAAGTTGTCGTTGAATTGGTCTGTTGTATTTTATAATGCCTCAATGAAATTTGTAGTCTCGTTAACGATGCCGTACGAGATAGAAAAACGTGCATATCATGGTGTGAAAGACATGGTTCGCTACCCACCCTTGAAATAATAAGGAATCACGAATGGCAATTAATATCGCTGCTTTTCTTCTTTGTCTTTTTCTATATATTTCTCAGTACGAATTAAAATACTTACTGTAAATACAAAAGTACAATTTTTTATCAGTCTCCCAACGTATATAGCGGTAAGATCATTCTTTTTTTTTTTTTTTTTGTTCTTTTCAACATCTCAGTTATAGTTTTCATTTAGTACATGAAATATATTTTTTTATGAAACCAACATTAGTCATAATGATGAATAAAAAAATAAGAACAGAATACAAAGGTAACCACCCATAATGTTTGCATTCGAATGTAAACAACAGATGCGTTGCCAGATCGAAAATAGTAGATTGCTTGCGGAGCTCTTCTAGTGTTCCGCTGTCTTGGCTGTGAGGAATGCACCCGTTTGTGGAAGAATAGCCATTTTTATATTTGGATGTATACTGCAAACAGGTTAAATTGTTCGATTTTTGCCGACAGCCGCCAATGAAGAAACTAATGTTAACTAAGATGTAAACAACCTGTGTCACGACTTCGGCGACGTATATGAACTACAAGTGCCGGTCACCAATTGGTGGGTGCCGCCAATGAGATGTTTGGATATCGCTGTCGCCAGATGCTAGTCAACAACGAGTGGTCGATGTTAAAGTGGATGGCATTCCGGCATTGTGACGTCACACCATTCGTTCGCGTGTCGTTTGGCTCGACAATCGGTAAATTTGTTTGGAGATCTGGGCTTGTGAGTCGCAGAATGTAAACAAATATTGTCCTTTTGTCGCTGGACTCCAGCGAATTCAAAATATTGTATGTAACTCAGTTTTCACTGTAAAATAATTGTAATAATGAACAAAGGTTTTGTAGAAGTATATATATATATGGAAAGTATTTGAATTTAAAATTTTGTAACCCAGTGAATATTTTTACGGCTGTAGACTGTCAGAAATGACATAGAACTGAATACAACCCAATTACGATTGCCCTTAGTTGTTTATTTGAATGCTTTTCAAGCAGCCAATAATAATTCTCTTAATAATTGTTGTTATAGCCTTCAAATAATTGTCATTGCCGCATATTACATATCCGATGCCCGCATCCTTTATAACGTTGCAAAGGCTACTACCAGTCCCAGGAAGTAAAAGGTATTTCGAGTGGAATTTGCACTGCTATTGATAGAAATATGATTAGGTAATCGTAACGAGTACTTTGTTATGGGTTATCTAATATTAACAGCTTCTTAAGAACAAATTAATTCGTTATTATGGCCTAGTCTGCATGACAAATAACCACCAGAAAAATGAGTGAGAAATGTGAAGTATAAAACGAAGAGGGGAGGGGGGGGCTTGGCCCACATGTGCGTGCCTGATGAGTCTCAACCAAGGATATATTTTTTATGTTGTTTTTGCTCATGTGTATAAATGTGGTATGTTGGTGAACATTTGGTTGTGTGATGAGGGCGCAGACCCCTTTGGATAATGGGCAATGATGTGGAATACTGCCAAACCGTAAATCCCATTCGACTGCCCCAGTGGCGCAGTGGTCTAAGCGATTACCTCTGATCATTCGTCCCAAAGAGGTCTGGGTTCGAATCCCGGTGAGGCATAAATGTTGTGTTTGTCTTACGGCACTGGCTCTGTCCCTTCCCTGGAACCAGTGACCCTAAATTAGGGACGGGTGACTGCTCATAGCCCGTTGAGTTGCTCACGGTGGTCGTTAAACCTCCAATAAAAAAAAAAAAAAATCCCATTCGCCCCATCTGAAATATATATGATATCATCATCATCATCATCGTCAACCATTATCAATCCACTGCTGGACGAAGGTCTCCCCAAGTTTCCTCCACAACGGTCTGTCTTGTGCCAGTCTCCTCCATGTCACCCCTGCATACTTTCGAATTTCATCCACCCATCTCCCATGTGGTCTTCTTCTGGGTCTTTTCCTGTCCCTTGGAATCCAATCTAAAATTTCAGCTGTCCATCGATGATCTGTCCTTCTGGCAGCATGTCCAGCCCATTGCCATTTCAGGGATTTAACTCTGATCATGATGTCTTCCACTCTTGTCATTTTTCGGATCCACGAGTTCCTCTTCTTATCTCTCCTGGTTACACCAAGCATGCACCTCTCCATGCTTCTTTGAGTTGTCTGCAGCCTTTGTATGTCTCTTTTAGTTAAGGTCCACGTCTCCGCACCATACGTAAGCACTGGAAGGATGCATTGATCAAACACTTTTCTTTTAAGACATAATGGCATATTGCTCTTGAAAATTATGCTGTTTCTTCCAAAAGCTCTCCAGGCAAGTTTTGTACGCCGATTAATTTCTTCATCAATGTGACCCTCACTTGATATCTGCTGTCCAAGATAAACGTACGTGTCTGTTATCTCCAGCTTTTCTCCGTCAATCGATAAATCTTCATTTCTTGTAAAAGCATTGAACATCACTTTTGTCTTCTGAAAGTTCATTTTTAATCCCACTTCTTTACTCTTGTCAGCAAGTTCCTGGATCATACTCTGCAGCTCTGATGGGGTAGTTGCAAAAATGACTACGTCATCAGCAAAACGAAGGTGGGTTAGATAATCTCCATTAATCTTTATCCCCTTGTTTTCCCAGCTCAGTGACTGAAAAACACCCTCCAATGTGGCATTAAAGAGCTTCGGAGATATGGTGTCACCTTGTCTCACTCCCTTTCCAATTTTTACGTGTGTTGTATTTTCAAACAGCCTAATCTTGGCACTTGCATTTTCATAGATGTTATTAATAATATTAATGTATGCATCTTCAATACCGCAGGTTTCAGAGCCATTGTAACTGCTGATGGTTTCACCGAATCAAAGGCTTTTTCATAATCGATAAAAGCCATGCACAATGGAAGTTCATATTCCCTCGCTCTTTCAATTAGTTCTCTCAGCACGTGGATATGATCTATTGTGCTGTAGCCACTCCTGAATCCAGCTTGTTCTCTCGGTTGAGCCATGTCCAGTGTTACCTTCAAGCGGTGTGAAAGAACTTTAGTGAAGATTTTATAAACTACTGATAGGAGGCTGATAGGTCTGTAGTTTCCGAGATCCTCAATGTCACCTTTCTTATGTAGCAGGATCATTGTAGCGGTGTTCCAATCCTCAGGAATCTTTCTTTCATTAAGGCATCGAGTGAAAATTTGGGCGAGTACTGTTTCGATTTCTCCACTTGCTTCTTGTATGATGTCTACAGTAATTCCATCTTCTCCTGGAGCTTTTCCTCGCTTCATGTTCTTGATTGCATGTGCAACTTCTGCTGGAAGGACTGGAGGAAGTCTGGTACTGGTATCTTTCATGATGTCTGGAGTGCATATATCATCCCTTTCATATAATTTGGAGTAGAAATCTTTCACTCTTGTCAAAATTTCGCCTCCATTTCTTGTTACAGAACCATCTTCTTTTCTCAGTGCCATAATCTGTTTTCTTCCCTTACTGAGATGTCCCTTTGCTATCTTTAGGCTTTGGTTGTTTTCAATTGCTTTCCTCACTAGTTCACAGTTGAATTTCCTTACGTCTTCAGTGATACTTTTTCTTACTGTCTTGCATAGCTCTATATATTCCACTTTGGAAGTCACATCTTCTTTAGTTGTCCTCATCTCTCTTCTTTTTTGCATCAACATTTTGGTTTTTCCTGATAATTTGTTCACATGCAACTTGTTCTTAGACCCAGCTAATTTTGTTGCTGTTTCCATAAGAGCTTTGGTTACTTTTCTGTTAACTTCAGAGATGTCCCACTTCTTCCGATGTTAGGCCTTCTAAAGCAGAGAACCTGTTCTTCAGTTCCAACTTGAAGGTATTATGGTGTTTTTTAAGGTTGGTTATGTCAATACATTTTGTTTGTCCTATGAGCTTGCCACGTTCAAGTTTAGTGTTGAGGTGCATCTTACATCTCACCAATCTATGGTCACTACCTGTGTTGAACTTGTTTAGCACACTGCAGTCTTCTATGACGAATTTTTTTGTTACACATAATAAAATCAATTTCACTTGTCGTCCCATTTGGATGTCTCCATGTCCATTTCCTGTGTGGCTTTTTCTTGAAGAAGGAGTTCAAGATGAAAAACCCTTCTGCCTCTGCAAACTCAACGAGAGTATTTCCACGCTGGTTTCTGTTGCCATGACCGAATTTACCTACCGAAGTTTCATTCTGTTGCCGTTGCCCTATTTTTGCATTGAAATCTCCCATAATTATTTTCAAGTGCTGCTTACCTTTATTATTTAGATGACAAATTCCCTCATAAAATTCTTCAATTTCTTCTTCAGGATGACTTGTGGTGGGTATATATATATATATATGATATATATATATATATATATATATACATATATACATACATACATACGTGTAAAACTATATATCTGAAATATATACAAATAAAATATCTGTTTATGCACACAAACAGTTCATCCCATTAAGCTAAAGCAACATCATTTTCATCACATAAGGCAATAACACTTACACAGAATGCATAAGATACTTTTATTTACTAACCTCTTTTCATTGAAACATATCTGCAAAATGCAGGTATGTTTCAATGAAACATACGTACCTTGGAACTAGCTAATGCCATGTTGCTACTTTGGTAGTGTTGAATTTGGTAGCCACAGTTTCAAACTATAGCTGTTCAGCATAATTTCCACTGTAACAGGCTTATTCGCAAAGAATTTGCGTTTATGCTGGACCATTATTTCCTACAGGCTTTCCATAGACTGTAGATGGTTTTAGGTTGGTAATTTCAAAGTTTTCATTTTAGGAGGGCAAACCCACAGAAGTCCATTGGGAGATTTAGCTGGAATGTCCAAGAAGGTAATAGCCTAAATAGACAATGTCATTGCTCTGTCCCCGCTATTTTGTAAACAACGCATTGCAACAGAAAAATTGTTGTTCCGCCATCGCTGGGATCGAACCCCAGATCTCTCAATAACTAGCCGAGTATGTTCGCATTACGCTACAATGCCAACGCTATGTGTGGTTTATTTAACATCTGTAATAGAGTGTCCAATAATAGAGTTCATCCCATTAAGCTAAAGCTGCTTTGCCACATCTGGGGTTTGATTCCAGCGGTGTCAGAACAACAATTTTTCAGTTGCTATGCGTACATAAAATAATGTGTACAGAGTGATGACATCGTCTATTTATATTATTTCCACATATTTAAAATATATTTACCATTTCTTTCACCCTTTGGATTTATTGGTCATAATTAAATAGCTTGTCCTGTTAAAGCCATCAGATGGAGACATATCAGTTGCTGAGACCATAAATATGGATTTGTGTAGTGAGATGCTGACTGATAAACCACACATACAGCTGTGAATTGTTGGCACCGTAGCGTAAAGCGAACACACTCCGCTAGTTATCGAGAGATCTGGGGTTCGATCCCAGCGGTGTCAGAACAACAACTTCTCAGTTGCTATGCATTGTTTATAAAATAATGTGGACAGAGCGATGACTTCGTCTATTTATATTATTTCCACGCATTTGAAATACACTATATTGACAAAAGTCACCGGACAACCCTTCAAAAGCAAATGAACAGATCCGCTGTGTTGTTAAGATGCGGGGTACAGCTGCAAATGGTATAAAAACAAGCCTGCAGCTGACCGCGATCATATCACACTGTGAGGTTGAGTGAAAATGTGACGGTGGGAGAGAACCGACTTTGAGAAATGAAAGATTGTTGGGGGTTATATTATTAGTGGGTTGTCCATAAGAGAAACCGAGAGACGTTTAAACATACCCAAGTCAACTGTTTTGGATGTACTGAATAAGTGGAAGACACATGGCGTGCCTGAAGCAGCAAAACGTACTGGCAGACTAAAGAATATTGGTGATAGAGGACATCGAAGCCTTAGGAGAGTCGTTACAGCCAAGGAGGTTAGAAATAATGGAGTACGGATGACGTCACAAACTTGAAGCACTTTGAGCAGACGAATTTAATGCTCAAACGTCTCACCAACATGGCAGCAGAGACTGTGATTGGCCGCGACTCGTCTCAAACGTCTCACCAACATGGCGGCAGAGGCAGTGATTGGCTGTGACGTCATGATCGTGACGTTTCGGTGGCTTCACTTTGATTAAACGAGGGGAATGGCTGGCCCTTACTCCATCTATTCTAACCTCCTTGGTTACAGCTAATTGACGGAGAATTGCACAAGACCTCAGTGTACAGGTGAATAAAAATGCTGGAACCTCGGTATGTGCATGTACCATTTGCAGAGAACTTCATTCCATGGGTTACCGTGGTCATGTGGCTGCTCAAAAACCTTTAATCTCCACTCGGAATGCTAATCGTTGTTTAGCATGGTGTAAAGAACATTTATCGTGGACCGTAGATCAATGAAAATGGGTCCTATGGACTGATGTATCCAGATACATGATCCATCAGTCTGATGACCGTGTGTGGGTATGGGGCAGCTAGGGGAAAGCTATTTACCACAGTGTACTGTTCCTACGGTCAGGTTTGGAGCTGGCAATGTACTCGTGTGGGTATGTTTTTCGTGGTATGGTCCCTGCCCATTGGTTATCATGGACAAACCTGTTAACCATCATGTCTTCGTCGATATTCTGGACAATTATGCCCTACCAACTCTGTGGCAATACTATGGAACTGAGCCTTGTTGGTACCAGCAGGATAATTCACCGATCCATAAAGCAAGGACGGTTATGGCGTGGTTTGACGATAATTCCTTATGTGTGGACTGGCCAGCAAAGAGCCCTGATCTTATAATCCCATAGAGCACCTATGGGATGAATTAGAGCACCGCATAAGAAGTTTGGAACCAAGGCCTACTGTTAAGCAACAGTTAGCGGCAGCATTATATACTGAATGGAAGTTCATACCTATCGCTGTGTTCCAAAATCTTGTCGAAAACATGTCTCAAAGTGTCAGTGCATGCGTTAAGGCTAATGGTGGACCAACACCGTACTAAAATATGTCAATAAATGGTATGTTGTGTTTCTCTTCTAGGTGTCCGGTGACTTTTGTCAATATAGTGTATACATTTACTGTTTCTAATTTTGCCGGAGTAGGTACATATGCATATGACGCATTTGCGCTTGTTCGTGGATTTTTTTATTGGATCCCTCCCTTGAAGATATGTCTGACAAGATATATGATGATTGAAATTAGTCTCCACAGTGATATTTTCTCTTGTGCAAGGCAGTCTATGCTACCTGTGTGTTTAATTTTCAACCGTGAAATACTGCTGGTAATCCAGCATTTTACATGGTACCAAAGTGCAAAAAAATAAATGATTGAAAAATGCGGTGTCTAATTCATACAGGACTAAGGATTATATCCTCACATTGAATATTCTGTAATGTGCACTACAATATATTTTTTTCTTTTATCAGTTATGATTAATTTTAAATGGGTGCATAATAACAGCTTTACTATATCTACAGCAGAACAAAAAGCTTTTAATTTCAGATTGTTAAAAAAGAATAAAGAAAATACTCTCCTGTAAATTAGTAATTCATATCTATAGGAAAGTAATTTGTGCACACAATTTCACATTTACAGGAAACTAAAAAATACACAGGTTGTTTTCTTGTAAATTGTGATTCACATGCACATACTAGGCGATATGCTCTCAGTACTACAAACTAGCTCTATGAGACACCGTACATCGTATGATAAATATAATTTTTTTATGATGAATTTCAATGAGACCAATGCATAAATGAAATATACTTCCCCCCTCCAAGATTAAAAAGTTTTAATTATCCTGTGAACAACATGATCCCATATTACAGTGCTAGACAAATATTTAAGATTTATAGAAACCAGTTGGAATTTTTAGGATCCAGCCATTGCCGTAACAGATTTGATAACTTGACTATAACTGAATGTATGTTTCCAAAGCTTTTACTAACAGAAGACACAGGCCAAAGTACCCCTAACTGCATCCCAAGTAACGGGACCACACAGGCCTGCAGAGTAATTTTTCCACCCAAATCTGGAGCACTGCTCACATTTGACATCTTAAAGCCAAAGTCACATCCAGTCACAAGCAGACAAGTTGGGTAAATGAGGCACTCTAATGCTACTATCATACTAAAGTGGTATCAGCATTGGCTATAGCTAAAGATGTCAAGCAAGCAAATCTCTCTCCCCCTCTGCTCAACACAATACAATATGAGGACTGTAGGAGTAACTACTTTAAAATAAATTTGATTATAACATGATTTATTTTTTTCTTTTACAGTATTATTTTTTAATCCTATTGGAAAGGGGGGGGAGGCTCTATCAAAAAAAGGCAATGGGTAGAACATGGAAAATTATGTCCCAACTGGTGTTGCATCAAATGCCCTCCTAAAAAGATTTATCCACCCAATTAACAAAATTTTTCACTGACTAGATCTTGCATATTACAATAGTGCACATTTCAGTTAAAAATACAATTATGATTTTTGGTGGCCAGCTTAACATGTTGTGTTTGCAGGGCAAGATTTCATCTTTTTTGCTCAGTAGCAAATTTTGCTAGTGACCAAATAGTTTGCTAGCAAAACATTTGCATGACTAGCAAGTAAAAGTAAATCACATCGTAACTTATTTTCTAATAAAGTTACACAGAAATTTAAATGTGTATAAATATTTTGACTTACCTTTTTGAATAATGAATAGAATCTTAGATAAGTTTGGTGACTATCTTTATTATTAATTTCTAACAAATTCTCATACCACATGAATACATTTCACTGACATTCTAATTCAGATTTCTTCCCATATGGTTTACGCTCAGGGTGTCTGACTTTGTCATCATACCACTTTATAACTGCTGACCGTGGATTAAAAATCTCTTCTTGTGGCCCTTCTACAGTATTTCAATTGTCATCAGAGCATTTAAAGTTTCAACAGACAAATTGTTCCTCCAATCCCCTTGTATTCTTTTTAAAAAACTGAATCCCACCTCACAACATGCAGTACTAAGTGGAAGTATCGCACAAATTTCTGCTAAACTTCTACACACTTCATATCTGCCAACTACCACACAATGCCGTAGTTTCTACGGAATTAGTTGTCTGACTATGGAACTCACTATCAAAACTACGGATTATACAAATTTTCATTTTGTTTCAAATTTTTGTTTTGCTATTATTTTTATGATATACACGAGATTCTTAGAGGGATTCGCAGAATCCCGCTTTATTATTTTTTTTTTTGTCATCAGTTAGATCATTCTGAAGATCGATATTTGGAAGAGGGGGGTCGTCTTCCATCTGGAGACGAAATTTCGTGCTTCAAAACTTTCAAACACAGTAGTGAAACGGAGTAAGAAAATTTTGCCGTAATCGCAAATTGTTCTCCCAATGTTGTCTTTGTGTCCGCTTTTCTTGTTAAATATCATTTTATTGCATAAATGCTTGCATTTTAGCTTGAAATTGTGGAGAACAATTTGCAAAAACGGAAGTTGGCTGCTGCAAAATTTTCCTGTAATCTTCAGGCATGAGATTCTTCCGCGAATTCAAGGAATTCCGGCTTTTTTCGTTATTATTGGAATTCCGTTTTTACGAAACTAGAAAACGAAAGGTCGACGGAATTCGGTTTTTTCCGAATTTTTTTTTTTTCGATGTTGCCTCTGTCAATTATTATTGCTCATTAACGTTTTACTGGATAAATATTTGTATTTCAGCTTGAAAATACAAGGAAAATTTCCAAAACCAGAAGTCAGACGAAGCAAAAGTTTCTTCCGTAATCGTTTACTCCCTCCACGAACACGTTTCGTAAAAAAGCGTCTATCTATGCCACGCAATAAAGGCGATCGCTTGGCTTAGGGTACGACAGGAGTTGAGGACAAAGTTCGTGGGGCAAAAGAAGGGAGGGTGGCAGAGCAGGTGGTCAAACAACCCATCCATCCCAGAGCTCTGGGTTGCCACAGCAACCATTGCGACGTCACGTTCAGTTTCTGTAATAGACCAATGAGGGCACGATGAAGAGGAGTTTCAATGCGCTTCTACGACAGTTTGGAAGGGATGAAAGATATGGGGAAAATGGGTATTAAGTGTCGAAAGGAAATTGGCGAAAGAGAATCGCTGATCGTCGCTGTTTTAACAAGTGATAATAGAAACTGTTGTGTAAACTTCGTGGATTAATAATGATTTTTGGTTACTTTAAATAAAGAAATTACCTTACTAGCAATATTTGCTACTGCGATTTTTTTTCACTAGCAAATTTGATTTTTCACTAGCTATTTGCTAGTTGCTAATCGGTGAAATCGCGCCCTGTGTGTTTGTATTAATTATACAAGCAGAAATGAAACAAATGTACATAGATGCATGTAAATTTTAACACAATGTTTATGAGCAAAAAAATGACACCTTCAAAAAATAAAGTTGCAATCCTTGAGAAATGAAGCACTTTCGACAGCCATCAACACGTGAATAAATAGTATTGTTCATTTCACTAATGTACAGTTGCCAAAGTTTTACTTATGCAGTTTTGCTTGCATAATATGTAACCAATAGTATATTTTGTAAGCGTGAATTATTTTTTTTTCTTTTTTGGCAAAAAAAAAATGTAAAGAGTAAAAAGTCTAGGATTTTGTCTGGGATTTTTTTAATTTTCAAAAAAAAAAAAAAAAAAGAAAAAGAAAAAAAGCCCACCTTGTTTTCCACACACACATACACTTTAGGAAAGTTACAAAAAACTGAGAAAGTAACGAGGAAATTAACACTTCTGCAATCTGTGCACTCCATTTATACAACAGCCTACAGCCAACAAGATAGATCTCTCTCATTGGCTGCGACAACAGCCAAATAGTTCATATGTAGGTTTGCATTCATGATACAACCTACATATGATGTACCATGCAAATTCAGCTGTTGTACTTATATTTTTCCTGACACATGATAGCAGTTCTGATTGCATGGCGTATAAACAAAATAAACACATTGTTTCAATCTTTGATGAAAACAAAGCAAGGATTCAAGTTTGAAAGGGTGAAGTTAAATCATGCAGGTTGCTATATATGAGTGTTATGTATGGGTTTAATCTGGAATAAGGATAAATATCAGAAAATGAATGAACAAAAAAAAAAAAGTTGCAATAGAAGGCAGAAAGCTGCTTTTCTAGTAGTGGGGGAGGAATCAATGTTTTCTCAATTAAATCTAACCACTTCTTTGTCACTGTTACAAAATATTTCACATCAGTTTTTATTGAATTTGCTGTTTATCTAAAAAATGTATTTTAACTCTCTTATCACAAGTGGAAAAAGGCATATAACATGATTACTTTTATTCTGTTCCTAGACACATGGTGTTCCTCTTTACATGTTAAGTAGCCCCCCTACTCCCTAGAAGGGTTAAAATACATTTTCCCTGTTGTACAACAAATTCACTTTATGTATTACAGGAAAATTAATTTTGACCATTCCAGGGGGAGGTCAGAAGAGTGTGAATTTCACAAATGTATATACATAACATTACTATCTGCAGTTTGTTTTAGATTGTAAGGTATGGGCACCGCCCTGGCGTGCTGGCTTGTGACCATTCCTCCAAGATGGGTCTTGGTTTGAATCTTGATGTGGCATGCATGTTGTGTTTGTTTGGCGGTACTGGCTCTCTCCCTTTCCGTGAACCAGTGACCATAAATTAGGGACTGATGACTGCTTATAACCCATTCAGTTGCTCACACTGGTTGTTAAACATAAAAAAAAATGAAAGTACTGATTTATTTAAAAACATACTTTCTATAATAAATACTTTGAAACCCCAAAATTCCCGCACGGGAATAACTGGTTTTCCAGTTATTTGGGGAGCGGCGACCCCACGGCCCGAGCTGACCTTGTCACTGGTCAACATCTGGTGTCATGCCACTGCTTGTTTTTTTGGGGTTTTTTTTGGTGCTGTTGGAGTTTGCAGGGACGGCTGTTCATCCGGCTGTTGGGGAGTCGCTCCCCCACGATCCCGAGCTGGTCTTGTGCCTCGCTTTTTCGTTTTTATTTATTTTCTGCACTGGCCAGTTGCCCGTGTTGTACACTACCTAATCGCTACCCCGCTATGTACTAACACCCCGGTCTTGTGGTTTTGCTACCATCCACTACTAACTGTTTATGTTAACCGCTCAGTTCGTAGGTTGCTGAGATTCCATTTAGGTTCCACTCCAGGGTTTTGTCTTCCTTGGATTACTTTTTCCCTTTTAGCTGGTTTGGGTGCTAGACCTACCTGCATGTTTGCCGCGTGCGGAGACCCGTGAGGCGGAAATGGGATGTCTGGCGGCTGAGATAGCAGGAGACCGGAGAAGTGTGCCTCCTGTGTACCAACACTCCTCTTCGACCCCGGCTTCGCTGTAAACGGGAGGCTAGAGACTAACCCACCTCTAGTCAGAAGTCTTGTACCAAGTTGTGTACAGGATTTTAGCGGCTTTATTGTCGTATAGCACGGCAGGGTAAGCCCGGGGGGCCGCCCCGGTGGCGCAGTTGTCTAAGCGATGGCCTCTGATCATTCGTCCGAAGGAGGTCTGGGTTCGAATCCCGGTGAGGCATGGATGTCGTGTTTGTCTTACGGCACTGGTTCTCCCCTTCCCTGGAACCAGTGACCCTAAATTAGGGACGGGCGACTGCTTATAGCCCATTGAGTTGCTCACGGTGGTCGTTAAACCTCCAATAAAAAAAAAATAAAAAAAGCCCGGGGGGCTGTGGGATCATGCCAAAGGCGTTGGCATGACGGAACTCTGGAGGCCGAAGTGTCCGCCGAGTGCGTGTGATCACAGCCAACGGACTATATCTGCAGCGTATAAGCTCCAGAACTGTGTCCAGCGTCATTTTCTTGGCTTGCAGACCTCCAGTTCTCCCTTGTAGGGCTCGGTGGTGGGTGGAGTAGTCTGCAGACGAATCCTCCTTTTTTCCATGGGTCAAAACAAAAACTCCAAACTCAAGTCACCTGAGAAAATGATAGTTGACAACGACTCCCCTTCGTCTTCTCAACCTACCAAGTCCCATAACCTTAAACGGTCTTTAGATCATGACCTGGACCAAGAACGTGGAACCTCGTCTTCGGCAGCTGTACCAGTCGCTCTGAAGCGTCGTCTCCCCTCGATTGCTGTGAATACGCATGCTACACACTTAGTTGTAGAATCCATCGATCCGAATGAGAGACTGTCCACCAGATCTCCCTTTTTCATTGCTAAAGCTTTGGACGCTGCGGTTGGCTCCTTTAAGTCTGTGAGGAAGCTTCGCTCTGGGGACCTGCTTGTCCAAACTTACAGTGTTTCTCAGAGTAACACTCTTCTGCACCTCACTAGTCTTCAAGGCATTCCTGTCAAAGTGACACCTCACCCGTTTCTTAACACCTCTCGGGGTGTTATTTCGGAGTTTGATCTCTTGGCATGCAGTGAGGACGAATTGGTGAGTGAACTAGCAGATCAGGGTGTTATTGCTGCACGTCGTATGATGTTCCGGCGCGATGGTTCTTTGATTAAGTCTAAAAATGTAATCTTGACTTTTAACTCCCCGAAAGTTCCGACCGAAATCAAGGCTGGCTACTTGGTCTGTGGAGTTCGCCCGTACATTCCCAGTCCTCTGCGCTGTTTCAGGTGCCAGAGGTACGGGCATTCACAACGTTCATGTAACAGTTCCGCTCGTTGCGCAAATTGTGGCTCCAGTGAACATGACGGGGAAGGTTGCACTTCTGCGGCCTGCTGTGTTAACTGTGGTGAGGCCCATGCAGCTTACTCCCGCAACTGTATGAAATGGAAGGACGAGATGGCGATCCAGCGCCTCAAGACCCTGGAAGGCCTCTCGTATACTGCTGCCAAGGCCAAGTTGGGTATTCCCAACAACCGACAGCGTACTTTTGCCGCAGTAGTTCAGTCTCTGCCACAACCCGTGCAGCCCTTTGTCCCGCGCCCTGTAGCTCTCGCCGGACTTGCCAAGAGATCTACAGCTGACTCTGCGCCTTCTCTTTTGAAGACGACCGACTGTTCCAATTCCCAGCAGAAAGCTTGCACGTGTGGAAGAGCTGGCCCTAAATCCACAAAGGTGTGCAGTGTCCATCCAACTGTCGCGGTCCAACTGACCAACATTGCAACTGTCCCAGACTCAGCGAGGTCCCCGCCCTCAACCAACATTATGGGGGAACATAAGAGGGAGGAGAGTGACAGTTCGTCCCTCTCCTGTGACTCATCTTATGTGTAGTTGTGTTCGTTTCCGTGATGTGTGTTTTCATTTTTTTTTTCATTCTCATTTGTTGATCGGGGACGCCGCTGCACTGCAGCGGCTCCTAAATGACCACTGCGATACTGCTGCCGTGTTTTCATTTTTTTTTCAAACAAATTGACTTTTGTAAACGTATCTGGATTTTGGCCCTATCATCATTCTCATTCCTCAGTTTTACTTAATCAGCTAGTTTCTAACCATTGCACCATGTTTTTAATACTGTTTGTTTCATTGTGTTTTTTGGCCCTTCCATCATTCTCATGGTTCGGTTTTACTTGGTCAGCCAGATTTGGGGATTTATGCCACGTTTTTTTTTAATACTGTTTGTCTTGTGTCTGGCGCTCTTTGGCCAAACATGGCCCTTGCGCCATAAAAATCAATCAACCAACCAACCAACCGAAACCCCGAAATATGAACTCCCATACATTATTTCTTATTTAAAACAATAAAAAGTAAACATATGCCATTGCTAAATATATCTGCTTTGGTATTTATTCCAAATATACTATATTTGCACATAAATGCAAAACAATTTGGCATATTAGGTAGTTTCATTGAATTATTCTATGTAGTAAAAACAATGATGAGCTGTGTTGTCTGTTTTTTTATACAAAAACTGTATACATCCACTTGGTACTTCTAATCTCATTATTCAACCTTCCTTTTCAAAATTGTTTTTTCTTTTTTTTTGGGGGGGGGGGGAGGCTTTTTAATATATAAAATGGCCTTTACATTGAAACAGTAATACAAAATTATGAAAAGTAAACCAACAATTTCTTTCATGTAATTGAGTATTTTATTGAAAATCTTTAAATAAAACTGATATTTTGCAGTAGGTAATGCACGATTCCCAAATGTGTGCTTCAGCTCCAAATAAAAATCCAGGTTTACTAGAAGTTAAATCTATGATGAATTTGCAAGGAAATGTATAAAATAAAATAGTAACCCAAACCTCCCCCCCTCCAACACTATAGCTAAATAACCTTAAAAGTGAAAATAATACGTGAAAAAGCTGAAAACTCACAAAAAGGTGAATCGTGGATGGTGTGCTCAAGCTCTCATAAAAAAACAACTAGAGGAGCCAAGAATATTTGATTCTAGCTAAAAGTAAGGTTGACCAATAAACTTTTAGCTCTACAAAAGGTTACAACCCCCCCCTCCCCCTGATCAACCAGGAACCTTCTGAGCAGATGTCCCTTGAGGTGAAAAACCCACGTGCGCAGAAGTGCCCACTGGATAATGAAGGATGGATTTAAGAAAAATTACAACTCACAGACTGATATTTAAAGATGCTATTTAAGAAAAAGATCAGTAACAATAAAACCTACACAAAAAATCTGTCAACATTTGCTAAACTCAACAAGAAAACTTAAAATCAAAGAGTGAAACTCCTGATTCATTAAGTGCAGTCACTGCACTTAAACAACATTGAACAAGTAAAAGCTAGGCTCTCCGTCTATCCAGGAAGCACTAATATCTGGATAAAACTGACCCTTGAAAGGTTCTCTGCCCTTTGGAGAGTATAACTCTTCAATAAAAAGTGTTTTCCTAAGCTGTGGAAAGCAATTTCCAAGACTTAGAAAAATTAGAGCAAAATCTGGTTATTCATGCATAGTTGAGGTAAAAAAAAAAACCCAGTAATTTTCCTGGGATTTGCACTTTAATTTATTTATCCATAAATAAATTTAACAACATAATCCTGGTCTCTAAACAGACCAAAACACCAAAAAGAATTTTATTTGAGCAATAATTTTAGCCATTTTTTTTTTTGCTTTACCCCAAAAAGTGTACTCAAGCTCCAGATAAAAACCCAGGCATAGCCAGGGAGGGGATCCCCAGGTCTAGATCCCCCTTGAGGAAAGAGCACGAATTTAAAGCGATATATATGCATATATGAGGCTTTTACCAATGGACCATACCCATATATCTCCTCCCGCCCCTTAAGAAATTTCTAATTAGGCCACTGAACCCAGGTGCACTAGAAACTAAATCAACGGTGGTTTAAGTAGAAAATATATAGAACAAACTAGTAAAATAAAAAAAACCAACACCGACAGCTAAATAACCTTAAAAGTGAAAGTACTAAGTGAAAAACTGAAAACTCAAAAAAAGTTAGTTGGGGGAGGGTGTGCTCAAGCTCTAGGAGCCAAGGAGATTTGATTCTACCTTTTAAAAGACATGTTGGCTATTAAACTAACTTTTAGCTTTTTAAAAAGTTCCAACACTCTTCTAGGTTAACCAACAACTGTATGAGTAAAAGTACCTGAAGGTGAAAAAGCTTTCATGAACTGAAGTATCCAGTGAGAAATGAAGCAAGGATCTAAGAAAAGCTCTTACTAACAGACAAATACTGAAATGTGTTCTCTAAGAATAAAGTCAGTCGCAATAAAATCCACGCAAAAAAAATAGCCAATACATATTAAATTCAACAGGAAAACCTCGAATAAATGAGTGAAAAGCCTAAATCAAAAAGTGCAAATCATGGCACTCTGTCGTCATTGCAGTGGCGGCCCGTGACCAAAATTGCTGGGGAGGCAAACTACTTTTCAGCCTGGATTCAAATTTTGAAGATGACAATCCGACTTTTGGCGTAAATGTGACTAACAAGGATGGTAAGTCAGACAATATACGAAAACTTTAAACTTTTCATCGTCCTGGGTGGTGTAGTGGTTAGGATGCCAGGCCGCTATCTGGGAGACGCAGGTTCGAATCCCGCTCCAGGACGATGAAAATTTTCAAGTTTTCGTATATTATCTGACTTACCATCCTTGTTAGTCACATGTACGCCAAAAATCGGATTTTTATCTTCAAAATTTGTATTATATGGTGTAATCCCGTATTTCTTTCTTGATTTATCTGCTATTCCGGGCAACCACGGAATCGGATTCTTAACCTCCAGATTCGCTAAACATGAATGCCGGTTGCTTCGACTAGCGAATCCTGTGATTGTTATTTTCAAATTAATCGGAACCTTGAAACTTGGTCGTTCTGGGTGGTGTAGTGGTTAGCATACCTGGGCGCTATCTGGGAGACGCGGGTTCTAGTCCCGATCCAGGACGATGAAAATTTTCAAGTTTTCGGATATTATCAGACTTACCAGCCTTGTCACATTTACGCCAAAAATCGGATTGTCATCTTTAAAATTTGTATTATATGGTGTAATCTCGTATTTCTTTCATGATAAATTTATTCAATTTAATGCCATTTTTTTTACTATATAATTTTTTTTATTTACTTTCTCATGTGCGAAGTATGAAATAAGTAACGTGACTCGTGAAAAGATTTATAAAATTTTACCGGAAACGTACGTTTAAGAGATCAACAGAAGATAAAAAGCAAGACTGAACTATACATCTTTTTCATCTCATATAAAATTCTATTGCATGTACGCATCTGCCTTCACTGACGCCAAAAGAAAAAAGTCTTAAAGACTTCTGAACACAGCGTTTACCTATACAGCAAGAGAGAACGCTTATATTGTCTTGTATATGAGATCTATCTTTCGTTCTTTCTGTTTGGCGAAGTGATTTAATATATGGTCATACCATGTCTGTTCTGCTTTCATCCTCTTCACAAGCGCCTTCTCGAAGGACAGAACTGATAAACTTGACAACCTTTCTTGCACAATGGAGTTTCTCATTTAGTTTTTTATCCTCTTCAAGCACGAGAAACTGCGTTCCACAGAGGCCGATGTTTCAGGAATTGCTACTACGAGGGAAAGAAGTCTAAATAACTCTGGCAGTGCTTGTGTTAGATTATTATTGCATATGGCAGATAGAAATTCTGTTGTACTTTTGGCATTGTTCCACAGATCTCTGTCTGAATACAGAACCTGCAACTCACTAAGCAGTTTGTTGCTGTCAAAGTATTTTTCATAAGTTTGAAGCAGAGCTTTAAAACAAAGTTCAGGAAAAATTCTAGAATGGGCTTCAAAGCAGTGTACATCGACCAGCTGAAGAAATTTTAATTTCTCAATGTCAGAAAATCGGCATTTTAACTGACACTGAGTTGTAACATTGTCTATTACCTCATAATACAGTCTTCTGTATTGCACGGTGGCTGGAATATCGTTGCTTCCTTTAAATCTTTTATTTGGAGAAGCAATCTCACTGAACACGTTATGATAGAGATCATCAAACTGTCTCTGATATCGAAAGTACAATTTTTCACATAAGCCAGTAATTCGTTTGTTACAAAATGTAACATTGGAACTATTTGATTGCAGTACAGAAAAAGTAACCTCAGTTAAATCAAAAATTTTATTTAAATGAGAAGAGAAGAAAAACGAAATTAAAATCTTAGAGCCACCGTTTTAGTCATGCTGCTTCGTGAATTGTCTGATCATCATAGTTGGAATCATCCTCAAATTTTTCAAATACTTCAATTAGCAGGCACCTGTGGTCAGCTATGGTAGACACTAAACGAGATTTGAAGTTCCATCTGGTCTGGGTCCACCAACAGATTCTAGTAAATGAACATACTTTGTCGATTTGGAAAAGAATGCACAAATTGCATTTAAATTTGCAAAAAAAAACGCGATTCCTTCAACACTGACGCTGCTCTGCTGAAAACTAAGTTCAGCCAGTGTGCGTAGCAGTGAAAAAATAATGCTTGAGAGGAACAAATCATGCAACCAGTGAACAAATAATGCTTGAGGGGCCTCACTCTTCACTTTTGCTTGCAATCCATTCAGCTCCGAAGCCATCACTGCTGCGCCATCATATGTCTGTGCAACTAGTTTTTCTTTGTAACTAAATCTTTCCAGCTCACGATCCAGTAATTCTTTAAGCGAAGCAGCACACTGATCAGAACTTACGTCAAAAAATCCCAGAAATCTTTCTACTGGTACTCCATCTTTCATGAATCGAACTATAATTTATACTTGTGCATGGGAGCTAATGTCTGTCGCTTCATCAATCTGCCAAGAAAAAAACTGGGCATTTTCAATATCTGCATTGATTTCATTCCTAAATATATGAGCAACTGATTCGATTAAATCATTCTGTATTGTTTTTGAAGTTCCTGAAAATGTTGTACTATTCTCCATAAACACTCTCAATGTTTCGTCACTCTTGGAGAGTAAATCAATCATCTTGAGGTAATTTCCCTTATTTTCAGAGAATTCGCTCTCATCGTGTCCACTAAATGGGAGCTCTTGCCGCGCCAGTAGTGTTGTAATATCAATCAATTTCTTCATTACATCACGATTCTTTTTTACTTTTATATTATGACGTAAGTCACATGTTCTCTTCGCTTCGTTGAGAGAGTAGTCTATCCTTGTTTTGCCTAGCAACTCTAATTTAACAACTGCCAGAATGTGATCTTTACACTTTTTGTGCCTGTCCGAAGCACGTGGTAAATTTTTGAAATCATTGAAGCTTTTCTCTTGCCCGACTTCATTGCCACTCACAGGAAACAGCAAACATGGCCAACAATATAGTTTGTTCATTGATTCACTACCAGTTAGCCATTGTTCTTTTCTGTACCAGTCAATATTAAAACCTCTGTTTGAAGTTTTGCCCTTTGAAGTCATCTTTTTCATTTCAGGTGTAGGCATACCATCATTTTTAATTTGATTCTTTTTTTCAAAATCTCTTCTACTGAAAGGCTTTTCCAGTAAGCTATCCACCATATTAGATATGTTTGAAGCAGAGGCCATGGTCTGATAAACAACTCTTCGTAAAACATAAATGAAATTAGTTACATAAACATTAGTGTGAAAGAAAAGCAACTAGGAAGAAGACGCTATGTAATGACGCCGGAAGCTTTCCGAATGAGTAATTAACACAGCAGAGCTGCTGCTACAGGGAAACAGCTGTTCTCATGAGATAAGATAACATCTGCCTCACAGGAAGTCCACGGTGCGCGTGCGCTCTTTGTGTTGGCAGTTCCACCGCCTACCTTCGTATCTACTGATTCAGTGGGAGTAAACAGGTTTGGCGCAAAATGTACGAGAGGCAGTTTGCTTCCTGCCTCAAGGACGGATTCGCAAGCTGAGGACAATTCGCAATACGCGCTACCGATTGTTTTCGAAAAGCGTCAATTTAAAAAACTGAATGAACGCATAGACGATTTAATTCATAACAGTTAACTAGCATAAACGTTTGCTCTCCTATACCCAAAAGCACTGAATGAACAAAACGAATAATTCTAACTAAGAGTCTTAAAATTCTGAGGAGGCACTGCCTCCCTTACCCCCTCCCAAAATCCGCCACTGCGTCATTGTAACTGAACAGATAGCAAACACAGGCTTGTAACAGAGCTAAATAATATAATAATACGGGCAATAAAAAACTTAAAAAAATAGACAATATTCGTAGATAATGCACGAACACGAAAACATGTTTTCACTAGTTAATAATTTGAATTACAGGAGATGCTTGACGAAATCAGAAATTCTTGACTTCTCATCTCAGAATAATTAAACCGAATTTTGGCACCTTTATCTGAAATATATATGTATATGAAGAAATATCGTGCGTGTGGCCTCGTGCTAAACGACAGTACCCCCACCCCTCCCATGAAAAACTGGGTTGGTTAATGTGTAATGAATATCGTTAACATTTTTCTGCTATTGCAAACCGATATTTTTCTGCTACTGCAGACCGCTGCTAGATATCTACGAAGAGCAGCTACGGGACGACCAACCTCCTTGGGGACGACACACAACGAGTACCTATATAATCAGTGTTGCCAACTCACTCATTCCGAAAGTCTCCAAATTAGCCATAAAAAGTCTCCAAAAGTGGAAAAAAGTCCCTAAAAATCAAATTTTTTTTATTATGTTAAATTTTCGTACTTATCTGTGCGCCATTTAAAATTAAATGACACATTGCTATTATTATTATCTATTTGAGACCTTTGGGGGGGGGAGTTAGGTTTAACGACCACCGTGAGCAACTCAATGGAGCAGTCGCCCGTCCCTAATTTTGGGTCACTGCTTCAAGGGAGAGAGCCAGTGCCGCAAGGCAAACACAACATCCATGCCTCACTGGGATTCGAACCCGGGCCCTTTCGGACGAATGATCAGAGGCCATGGCTTAGACCACTGCGCCACCTTTGATACTTAAATTAATGGATGGCTTTGATACTTTAAATTAATAATAATGTAAAAAGAAGTGAATGTGACCCCTTTGTTACTTAATATGGCTGGGAGGGGGATAACGAACACCGTGAGCAACACGATAGGCTGTAAGAAGTCGCCCATCACTAATTTAAGTCTACTTTTCCCAGGGAAGGAAGAGAACCAGTGCTGAAAGACAAACACAACATTCATGCCTCACCGAGATTCGAACCCGGACCCAACTCGGGTGAATGGTAATATGGCTTCATTCGTACACAGACTTAGGGGAAGGGATACACAGAAACAAGTTTTAAATTGCTAAGAAGACCAGCTAAAAGTGCTTAATGTAAAGCATGGTGAATTAATAAATTATAAATTATAGAGTTGAAGATGAAACTTCTTGCAAAAGCAAACGTTTGCAAACGATTTATATTAAACAAAACTTTTGTTTTAATAAAGAATAAAACAAAAGTTTTGTATAATGATAGAATATTTCTGTAAGTGGATACACTGTGGTAAGTCTCACGTCCATCACACTAGCTGTCTAAGGGATTCCAGGCAAACTCACAGAGCATCGGCAAGCTTTCTGTGACTCATGGAAACAAAGGCGAGAAGGAAAGGGGATTGCATTCTACAAGCATTGAAATTCACGGTTATGGCTATTGGATCTGCTTAAAGTGAAAAAGACATTCTCCTAATTCAAAAACCGTATTTAAAATGCTCAAAACTGTAAATAAAAGAAATCGCTGAAATTGTTAAGACAAAACAAAATTCCCTTAAAAAAGGTCGCTAATCCCAAACCCTGTTTTTGTCGCTAATGCCAATCCAGAATCACCTAAATTTAGTGACTTTTTCTGCAAGTTGGCAACACTGTATCCAAGGACCTTGTACCCAAGTAGGTTAGAAGAAGATTAGGTGAAATGACCCGTTTTGTGTGAAGCCAAAACAGATCAGCTGTTACGATCCCCTTTCTGTGGTA
Organism: Macrothele yani; assembly: GCA_039090855.1. Lineage (NCBI taxonomy): Eukaryota > Metazoa > Arthropoda > Arachnida > Araneae > Macrothelidae > Macrothele > Macrothele yani. The sequence continues at coordinate 162,922,651 of CM077009.1, forward strand.
GTAGAAGTCTGAGGGAGTTCGGAGACGTGACGTCCTTTCCTGTGCCAAAAGCAGTTTCGCTTAGCGCATGCAAACCATGCAAACCAAGGACGCAAACAAAGAATATTTCGGACTTCGTATTTCTCAACATTAGGGTTTTGGTTATATTTTAAACATGGTTCATTGCACAAGCGCAGTATGCAAGTAACCATGTGCAGTATGCACTTCCGCTCAAAAAATCATTAGTTTGTTCATTTTTTTTTAAAAATACCAACACATATTTTCCTATTTTTTCTAGACTTTTTTAATTATGAGAATGAATACTTCAGCCTCATTTTTTTTCATGACTGTATGGGTAGAATAAGGGTCCGAAAAACCCGTTCGAAATCGCGATTTCCCCATAGATATAAACAGGAGATTCTCGGATTGGGCGCATTGGCGCAGTCAGCTGATAAAAAGTGGCGTCACGCCAGAAGCACAGGGAGAGTGGATGTTGCCAGCTCCTCCTTATTCTAACCTCCTTGCTTGTACCCAAGGAGGTTAGAAGTAAGAGGAGGTGGCAACAGCCCCTCTCCCTGTGCTTCTGGCGTGACGCCACTTTTTATCAGTTGACTACGCCAATGCGCTCATCCTAAGAATCTCCTGTATATCTCTATGGGGAAATCGCGATTTTGAACGGGTTTTTCGGACCCTTACTCTACCCAAACAGGCATGAAAAAATTGAGGCTGAAACTGAAATATCCATTCCCATAATACAAAATTTCCAGAAAAAACAGGAAAATATGTGTTGGTATTTCTTTAAAAAATTGAACAAAATAATGATTTTTTGAGCGGAAGTACATAGTGCGCATAGTTACTTACTGCCCATGTGCAAGTAACCATGTTTAAAATATAAACAAAAGCCTAATGTTAAGAAATAAGAAGTCAGAAATATTCCTTCTTTCTATCCTTGGTTTGCATGCGCTAAGCAAAGTGCTTAAGCCACAGGAAGTGACGTCACGTTCCCGAACTCTCGCAGCGCAGACTCCCACCACCTCAGAGAGAGAACAGAAACAGCTGATCTGTTTTGGCTTCACTCAAAACGGGTCCCTTCACCTCCTCTTCTTCTAACCTCCTTGCTTTTTTTAGATTGGAGGTTTAACGACCACCGTCAGCAACTCAATGGGCTGTAAGCAGTCGCCCGTCCTTAATTTAGGGTCACTGGTTCCAGGGAAGGGAGAGAGCCAGTGCCGTAAGACAAACACAGCATCCATGCCTGACCGGGATTCGAATCCGGACCACTTACGGACAAATGATCAGAGGCCAGCGCCTTAGATCACTGCGCCACCGGGGCGGCCCTCCTTGCTTGTACCTTACATCTTAAAATTTTGGGTTGCCAGATTTGTGTAGTTAAAATTAAAAAGAATTCGATTACCATGCTACTAAAATACAAGGTAAAGTTTTTTTTTTTTTGATTGGAGGTTTAACGACCACCGTGAGCAACTCAATGGGCTATAAGCAGTCGCCCGTCCCTAATTTAGGGTCACTGGTTCCAGGGAAGGGAGAGAGAGCCAGTGCCGAAAGACAAACACAACATCCATGCCTTACCGGGATACGAACCCGGACCCCTTCGGACGAATGATCAGAGGCCATCGCTTAGACCACTGCGCCACCGGGGCTGCCCCTGGGTCTCTAACTGTGAACTTTGGGAATTTGAGATTTTTTTTTATTGGAGGTGTAACAACCACCGTGAGCAATCGCCCGTCCCTAATTTAGGGTCACTGGTTCCAGGGAATGGAGAGAGCTAGTGCCGTAAAACAAACACAACATCCATGCCTTACCGGGATTCGAACCCTGACCTCTAACGGACGAATTATCAACGGCAATCGCTTAGACCACTGCGCCACCGGGGCGGATGAGATTGTTTACCTGTTACCTTGAGGGTATTTTGGAATTTTTTTGTGTGTGTTTAACTACAACAGTGAGCAACACAGTGGGCTATAAGCAATCGTCCGTCCCTAATTTAGAGTGGCTGGTTCCAAGGAAGGGAGAGAGACAGTGCCGTAAGAGAATCACAACATTCATGCCTCACCGGTATACCAATTTGGACCCATCTCGGACGAATTGTCAGAAGCCATCGCTTAGACCACTGCGCCACCGAGGCAGAATAATTTTAGGTTGCAGAAATTGTGTTAATAATATCAAACCGGAACGAATTGTACTTAATGAACGAGTGAAGTTTCAAAGTTTAACAATATGTTTTGTAATTAATTCGTACTGTCGTTCATGTATTTCGATCTAAACTAAAAATGAGAAGGAACCTCAAAATAATTACAAATTTTATAAATCCAGCATTGCCGCCCCGGTGGCGCAGTGGTTTAAGCGATGGCCTCTGATCATTCGTCCGAACGGGGTCCGGGTTCGAATCCCGGTGAGGCATGGATGTTGTGTTTGTCTTACGGCACTGGTTCTCTCCCTTCCCTGGAACCAGTGACCCTAAATTAGGGACGGGCGACTGCTTATAGCCCATTGAGTTGCTCACGGTGGTCGTTAAACCTCCAATAATAAAAAAAATCCAGCATTTTCTCACATTGAAGTTAAGATGTTTGTTAGATGCAGCAAGTTAAGATGCAAAATTCGAAACATTTGCAACATCACAAAAATGCATTGCAATAGCCTCTGAAAATCACTGAATTTCCCACACTTTAGCGGGCGTCGCACGCGGTTATAGGCTTTACGCAAAGTGGTAATGCTGCACAGTGGCGTTGCCAGAAATTTCTTGGGGAGGGGGAGTTCATGGGTTTAGTTCATTGATGGAAGCCTCGTCATATATACGTATATATGGCTTTAAATCCCCTCGAAGGTGGGGTTCAAGCCCCGAACCCTCCCCTCTGGCTACGCCACTGCTGCTGTATTAACAAACGGCATTTCCAGATATCTTATTCCAACCACCTTGGCCGCCTTGGTGGCGCAGTGTTCTAAGCGATGACTTCTGATCATTCGTCCGAAAGGAGTTTGGGTTCGAATTCTGGTGAGGCATGAATGCTGTGTTTGTATTTCGGCACTGACTCTCTCTCTTCCCTGGAATCAGTGGCCCTAAATTGGGACAGGCGACAGCATATAGCCCACTGAGTTGCTCACGGTGGTCGTTAAACTTAAAAAAAAACAATCTCCGTGAGTTTTATACGCCAAACAATGCTTAATTCACACAAGTAGGTTAGAATAATTCTAACCTCCTTGGGTTTACAGAAAATACATTTCGTCACGTTATCGGATGCTCTTTTTTGTTTTTTATTTGGGGGTTCAACTACTACCGTGAGCAACTCAATAAGCTATGAGCGTCGCCCGGTGGGGCAGTGGTCTAAGCGATGGCTTCTGATCATTCGCCCGAAAAAGAGTCCGGGTTCGAATCCCGGTGAGGCATGGGTAAGGTGACCAGATATAGGAGCAGTGATTTGAGGACGAAATGGCGTGGTGTCCCCAAATCGGTAGTTCATTTGGGGACATATACGTACTCAAAATAAATATGCAAATATTTTTGTCACAAAACTACATTGCTTTTTTTTTTTTTTTTTTTTTGATTGGAGGTTTAACGACCACCGTGAGCAACTCAATGGGCTATAAGCAGTCGCCCGTCTCTAATTTATGGTCACTGGTTCCAGGGAAGGGAGAGAGCCAGTGCCGTAAGACAAACACAACATCCATGCCTCACCGGGATTCGAACCCGGACCCCGTTCGGACGAATGATCAGAGGCCATCGCTTAGACCACTGCGCCACCGGGGCGGCAAAACTAGGCTGCACACCATAGTTATTGCATGGCGAATTTTTTATTTTGCCAAAAGTTTTTGGAGAAACTCAGAACAAGTACAGTCGAAATTTAACCGCGCCAGTGGTGCATTGACCTAGTTCTTGCTACTGACAATTCGTACAAGTTGGTATGGATTCGAGTCCCGAATGAGGCACGGGTGGTGTGTTTGTCTTGCAGCACTTGGTAGCTCCCTTCCCTAGAACAAATGTCTCCAAATTAGAGACACGTGACTTCTGATAGTCCTTAGAGTTCCTCGTAGTGGTCGTTAGACCCAGAAAGAAGAAAAAGTCAAAATTTGTTTTCACAAGAAGCATGTTGGAAAATTAGTACGCCGCCCCGGTGGCGCAGTGGTCTAAGCGATGACCTCTGATCATTCGTCCGAACGGGGTCCGGGTTAGAATCCCGGTGATGCATGGATGTTGTGTTTGTTTATGGCACTGGCTCTCTTCCTTCCCTGGAACCAGTTACCCTAAATTAGGGACGGGCGACTGCTTATAGCCCATTGCGTTGCTCACGGTGGTCGTTAAACCTCCAATAAAAAAGAAATTAGTACAACGTAAACTACTTTTAAAAACATGTTTCATTGGAAATCTAAAGGGTTAATGAGGAAGTGTAAATTCCAGGACATTTGGGGACAAACATTAAAATTTGAGGACAATTTGCGTCCCCAAAGGCTTCAGACGTTTTTGGGGACAGTAAACTAAATTCGAGAGCTGTCCTCGAGCATTGAGGACGTCTGGTAAGCTTAGGCATGGGTGCTGTGCTTCTCTTACGGCACTGACTCTCTCCCTTCTCTGGAACCAGTGGCCCTAAATTAGGGACGGGTGACTGCATATAGCCCATTAAGTTGCTCATGGTGGTCGTTAAACCTTCAATAAAAAACAAAAAAATCCCGGAAGTTATTGATTGAACCAGAAAAATAATACATTTCCCAAACTTTACATAGGAGAGCTGGAATAATGCTAACCTTTTTCCTTCCCTGCTGCTATCTTTGCCATTCTCATTTATTTATTATGCTTGCTCAAAAATATTAATTCTTAGGTAAAGCTAATTACAATAAAAAACATTTATACATTTCACCTGTGATGCATGGTGGAAATTTCAGTTTTTAGCTTTTGGAAATATTTATTAGAGCCAATTGAGAACCTCAACGAACTATAGGGGCGCTGCGCAAACGTAAACAAACTTTTCTAGTACGGGTAACGTCGCACGTGTTTCCATAAAGTCGAATGTTAGAATGGCTGGTTTGTCGCTTTCAATCCTTGAAATAATGAAATTTGTGGACGCTTCCAAAAATTCAAGATGCATTAAAGAAGGGCAAGTGATTGTTAATGTAGGCCATATAATTTCTTGGGGAATTAAGAAGGAAGATGGAAGAGAAATTCTCATAGTTTCGCACTGCATTCAGTCCACGGCAATAACGTCGTCGCCTCACTCCATCAACGGTGTTTTAGATACAAGTAACAGTGAAATTTCTATAAAGTCATTTGAGTGCTCTTGTAAAGCGGGCAGAAGTGGAACGTGTAAGCACTGTGTAGCAGTAATGCTTTACTGTAACAGGTAATTTTTATTTTTACATTTTCAGGCAAGTGATATAGTAATACCGACAGTGGTGTTCTAATCCGGATTACTACTAAAAGCTGACATTTCGCTTCACTTGACGTTTCCCAGGACCCATTTTCAATACTGTCAACAATAACATTTGTAATTTTTGAACATTCTGTTCCTAAAAGTGTTTGGCCGCCCCGGTGGCGCAGTGGTCTAAGGCGCTGGCCTCTAATCATTCGTCTGTAAGGGGTCCGGGTTCGAATCCCGGTTAGGCATGGATGTTGTGTTTGTCTTACGGCATTGGCTCTCTTCCTTCCCTGGAACCAGTGACCCTAAATTAGGGACGGGCGACTGCTTATAGCCCGTTGAGTTGCTCACGGTGGTCGTTAAAACCTCCAATAAAAAAAAAAAAAGTGTTTGTGAATTGGTAATAGTTGATCAGCATTGGGTTCTGCGTTTTTGAACCGATGACTGTTGACAGAACATTGCAAATCTTGTTCCATAATGAAGTTTAAATTTATACGGATAACAGCAATTATTTGTTTTCAAGATTATGTAGAAATGCGGATTTTTTAATTACTACTGTGCAATAAAAACATGCTGCCTTGTTTATTATTCATTCAAAGACGTTACTAGGTTAGTTGCATTTCACTGGAAGGATTTCAAACGCAAGGCACAAACGTTTATACTAACTTGTGAAAAACATAGCCGAAACCTTGGGAACGACATTGCGGGACACAACAATATGGCCGCCCGGTGGCGCAGTGGTCTAAGCGATGGCCTCTGATCATTCGTCCGTAAGGGGTCCGGGTTCGAATCCCGGTGAGGCATGGATGTTGTGTTTGTTTTACGGCACTGGCTCTCTCCCTTCCCTGGAACCAGTGACCCTAAATTAGGGACGAACGACTGCTTATAGCCCATTGAGTTGCTCACGGTGGTCATTAAACCTCCAATCAACAATATGATTTGTTCTTCTTCACGGAATTCTCCATTATACAACTCTCTAATTCCAGAATGAATGCAAAAATACACCAAACTACGACAACTGAACGTAATGAGCGATCTACCAAGAGCCAAGCATTGAGCCGAAAACGTTACCCGTACTACAGTAATTCTGCCTTTTGCCGCTAGAGAGAGAGCAGACCGCTGAGATTGCCAATACTGTTTAGAATCGGAATATGAATAACAAATAAGTGTATCAAACTTATATTCGTTTCGAGAAACCATTTGCAGAAGAAGAAGTAGGACGGACTTCCGCAAAATTCAAATTGCAAGTTCTTGTCTTGTTGGTAGTTGAACTACTAATTTTTTTTTCGATTGCGAAAACAGTAAGTAACATCTATATATAGTAAAGGGGAATTGTCGGTGTTTGAAAACTGTGAAGTGTTACTGTTTTTTGAATAGTGTGAAGTATTACTGTTCTTAGACTAACGAATAATGTGAATTATACTGTACTTTGAAAAATGCTAACTGTTACTCTTCCGCATTACGTTGCAGCATTAACGAATTACCATATATATGAGACCTAACTTTGAACAAAAATGTCTCTTGTGGCAAATTCGTGATACTTTTTATTTCAAATTTACTTGTGCACGTTTCATACTCAGCGAAACAGCTGTGGAACGGAATGTGTATGTACGAAGAAAGAGGTAGATTTCTGGCGAGTCCCTCGAGTGAGTAGGGAATGAGACATCGGTGATTCAATGTCTCCCTCCCATCGATAAAACTAGTGACTCCAAATTAGGGTCGCAACACTGCATATATCCTGTTGAGTTGCTCATGGTGGTAATTAAATTCCGAAACAAAATGATCTCTGGGCCGTAGTGACGCTAGTCAACTTCAGCGGCGTCGGAACCGCGGGGGTAGGTGGCCCCGCACTCAAATGGATTTTCCCCCTCAGCTTTCCTTTTCAAATCACATATGTTCGTTATTGAAAATCTCAAACATTCGTGGTTTTTTTTTTTAAGTTCATTTTGATAAAAATTGAGTATATTGCTCTTCATTTTTTTACCATGAAGTATCTAGAAATCTGAATTTTTTTAATGCCAGTCCTGAGACGACAAAAAATGCTAGCCCCATTAAACTGTACAGAGGAGACTGGTTCCTGTTTGAAGACCAGCAACGATTTGTCTTGTTGTAAAAAATTAGTCTTCCTCTAAAAAAAATAAGTAGGGAAAAATGGAAGTAGGGTGAGGAATGAGATACGCTGGCCCGGTGGCACAGTGGTCTAAGCAATGGCCTCTGATCATTCGTCCGAAAGGGGTCCGGGTTCGAATCCCGGTGAGGCATGGATGTTGTGTTTGTCTTACGGCACTGGCTCTCTCCTTTCCCTGGAACCAGTGACCCTAAATTAGGGACGGACGACTGCTTATAGCCCATTGTGTCGCTCGCGGTGGTCGTTAAACCTCCAATCAAAAAAAAAAAAAAAAAGATACAAGTCAGCGTTCGAATTACCCGTTGGTCCGCTGGCCAGTTGCTAGTAAAAATGCCATTGGACCACTGAAAAAAATGTTACTGCCCTGTAAGTTTTTTTTTTTTTTGAAGTTTATTTTGGAATTTGTAAGTTTATAAAGAATTGAACCAGATTTCAAAATATCCAGGTTTTGCTATCGCAGTTTTATTTAAATAATTCAGGTTTCGCTGTGGCAATTTTTTGAATAATCTAGGTTTTACTATGGATTTTTTGAAATTCAGATATTTACTCCTCAAAAAATAAATATTGGAATTGTAAACTATATTTAAGTTTTATGACAATTTTGAACTGTAGGAAATTGAGGTGTCCAACTCTAAATATTTAGATTAAGACAGCGCTACGTTTTTGCACAAGTAGTGTCTCTAGAGTATGGGTCTTGTATAATGTTTTCCAACAGGAGGTTGAAGAACCATTTTTGCTTTGGCTCTGCCAGTCTCTCTTTCTGTCCACATGGGAAAACTTGCCTTTCTCAATTAAGCAAGGTATACCATGAAGGCAGCTTTATGCTGCCCCGGTGGCGCAGTAGTCTAAGCGATGGCCTCTGATCATTCGTCCGAACGGGGTCCGGGTTCGAATCCCGGTGAGGCATGGATGTTGTGTTTGTCTTACGGCACTGGCTCTCTCCCTTCCCTGGAACCAGTGACCCTAAATTAGTGACGGGCAACTGCTTATAGCCCATTGAGTTGCTCAGGGTGGTCGTTAAACCTCCAATCAAAAAAAAAAAAAATGCAGCTTTTTGTATGTTGCAAAGAGCTTCATAATTAACCACTATCAGTGCACTGATAGTGCTTTATTAGGGCTTGAAAAATACCATGCCCAAGATGCTCGGGGTATGTAAATTATTGGCCTGGACAAGTAAAAAGGAAATCTAGTTGCTCGAAGAAAAAAAAGTTTGGAACGGAGAATTTTCTACTCTAGAAAAAAAGACAGTCGTTGCATGTTTTTCATTTTACTGCAAATCACCAGAAGTTGTATCATTGTTACGGAATGAGTGCCACGGCCAGGAGAATAGCGCATCTTCAATTACATTATGCTCTACTTCCAAAAACTGGGGCCATACATAGTTTCGCTCCAAATGTCGTTTACAGTTAACGACGAGATACATGCCTCAGGGGAAATTAGCCTATGGCATGGTTCGCATGTGTCCTGGAATTTTATCCATTCCTGCCTTTTTTTTTTTTAGTCCGTGCGAGTTGTTTGTAGTTGAGAATTTTTCTAGTGACAACTTATATCTGGCAAATTTTCCTCCCCACCCTACAAAATACGCTGGCTGTTGTTTTTTGTGTGTTAGGAGGACTGAAGCTGTGTTATTGGCATCGTTTGCGTCGTGCTTATGTTATCACTTTGTCCGACCGGGGAGACCATATCTCTGCAATTATTAGTTCGATTTGTAAAATTCTATTTTTACTGGGAAGCTTAAAATGTGAGAATGATGATCCATTCGTTCCAGTTTTTTCCTATGCGCAACTTCGCCGCTAGAGGGTGCAAATGGAGATCGTATTGAATTTAAAATGCATTTTATTTCATATATTTGCTTCTAAATATCAAATTGAAAAATTTATTTTTCCTTTTGATATTTATATCGAAGACTATTTTAGTTACAGTCCCTTTTCCAAATAATGCATAAATTTTCTGTTAGGAGGCGTAAATCGCAATTTTCCAAATATTTCAGAGCTTTTGAGGAGAAATTTTTGCTCATAAATTTTCACTTTTGGTGAAGAATGGTTTGGCCACTATGAGGCGTAAGAGTTTATTTTTGCTTCCGATGTATTTGAACAAAATCTGAGCTGGAAACTCGATTGAAAAATTCTTCTCACCTCGGAAAACTTTTTGAAATTACCTCCTGCTTAAAATAGTGCATGATTTTTCCACCAGGGGCATACACGTATATCTTATTTTTGTCAAATCTCCGTTTCTAGAAGTCCAGTTTGAAAAATTCTTTCTTTGTTGGAGAACATTTCCGGTGCAAAATGTTTCTCATATAATTTCAAATATTTTGTAACGCACACGAGTGCCACTAGAAGGCGTAAGTTCATGTTTCCGTTTACAACAATATCTGCAAGACTAAAATCCCGATTGAAAAATATTCTCTTTCGATTAGATACTACTAACTATGAAAACTCTTTATGTGTATTTTCTTCACAAAATAATGCAAAATTTTGCCGTTAGGGAGCGCAAATATTTAATCTATTTTTTTAAATATCTGTACTTCTAAATGTCCAATTTAGAAAATTCTTTTAAAACCAGATACCATTTACCTTGTGGCACACTTAAGGTTTGTATTTGAGGAGGTTTGTGAACAATTCTGCCACTAGGTGGTGGTTGTGTACTTCTGTTTGCTGCCTATCTCTTACTGTATGCCATTTGCTATAATAAAGATTGAGAGTGAATACGATTTTTGCTACAATGAGAAGATTCTCTTCAGATAATGTGCAACTTTGTCCCTAGGGGTTAAAGGTCAAAACGTTTTGCTTGCTATCTCTGTTTCCGAGAGACGTTTTTGAAAAGTTCTTTTTCCTTAGCATAGCTATTGCTATGAAGAATGTTTTTTTGCCCGTTTTCAACTTTTCCATTGCTAAATTCTTCTGTTAAAAGGCATAGTTATATCGTGTTTTCTTCTACAGTATATCTCTTCTTCAAAACTGTTCGATTTGAAAATCTTTTTGTCCCTAATACCTTCCTTCTGTTATGGAAAACGTTTTTTTGCGACATTTATTAATTTTTGTAACATACTTTTTAACCAGTGGTGGAAGTAAATAGCTGATTATTTTTGGTGTTTGTGTTTTGATCTTTACTGAAATTTTCTAATGAATACTTTATAAAAAAAAAAAATTGCCATAAAAACATTGCTTTCTGATATCAAAAACTTTAACCTATTTGGTTTTTAGCATTTTCTGAGCTAAGTAATCACTTTGCATCTATAGTTTTCTAATCATACTCAGTTAAATTGCCTTAATCACTAATGAATGCAGTTTCACACAGTCCTTGTACTTAAGGGTTTCCCGTTATTCTTTTATTTCACGGAAATTTTTGTGCGTACTTTGTTTGCTGGTGAGTACAAATTTAAAACTTAGCTACAGCATCAACATTATGTTGAAAATTCTGTCCCTAAATAAAATGTAACAGAAATACTTGCTCCCATGATTATGTGTTTAAGAAATAACAATCCCTTTGGTTCTTTGAAAAAGGTTCAAATATTTCACCTTTCCTTAGTACCCTTAAATTTCCAATGTAAGCATTATTTCAAAATAATTAAATATAAATAGTATTTCATGTATTGATTGTGCAGTATATGAAAGCATTTCAAGAGTAATGTCACATACCTATGTATTTTTTAGTTTTGTGTGTTTATTTTTATTCTGTAAGTTGCTTCAATAATTGAAGTAAAACCAAAGTAAAAAAAATGCATTTTTCTCAAAATCAGTCTAATATAGTATATAAAAGTTTTGTAGATATTAAACCTGGTCACATTTTCAGTGACAGTTTTGGTATTTCATAATTTATCTGTGATTCTAAGTTTCTGATTAGCTGCAGCGGACATCATTTTTAACATTATGCATTCTGTTTTAAGTTTTCCCAAGGATGTAGGAAGTTGTTTGTTGTAGGTTACAGGTTGAACAGACCTATAGTTTCACTATATTTTAAGTAAGAGTGTTTGGATCATATGTCCTGGGAAAAAATTCAAAAGTCCTGGAATTTTGTGATTCAAAAAGCGTATGAACCATGTTACTGTATTTAGTGACAAAATGCGTAAACTGCCATGAAACATGAGGATGCGGACTGATGGGCAAGAAAGCCGTGCTTTATGGGGAGAAGGAACACTTTTGGGAGGGAGTGACAACAGAATATTTATTGCACAGCCCCGGGTGGGGTTAGGTCTCTGGTATAACTTGCGTGAGTCAGGGAGAATAAAATTGGAACTTTCCGCCTGGGTGCATGCCCCCCTCCAACACACACACGTACAAACTGACAGCAGTACTACTAAAACAAAAGCTGAGTTTCATTTAAGAATGAGCCAACGCAATGTGTTCCACTTAACCGAAGGAAAGGCGAAAATTACACACGGCGATAACTTAGTTTATCTGAGAGAACAGTAGTTCGCTTTAGCTGTGGATATAAGTTGCATTTAGTAATGGATATACGATGGGGTTTTTTTGGAAAAAAATACAGCAATGAGAGTATATCATAGCAATTATATGGTATTCCCGATCTGTCAGCGGTAGTTACAAATTTGTCTTTTGCATTGTTGAGTGATGTAATTTCAGAATCGGAGTCTACATCATTGGCAAAATGGAAACTTACGCAAGCGGACTATGATAAAGCATACCAAAAACCCCCACTGTTGCACAGTTGAAGAATCTAGGATAAAAACGTTTAATCGGCTAAAGTCAAATGACAAGACTATTATGTGGTGCACTGTTTGCGAAAACCAGCCTAAAATTGCAGTTACCACCAGCAATTTTTTCAAGGAATGTGGAGTGTCAGGTGATGATATGCGCTTAATAATTATAAGTGCACACAACAGTAGTCGAAGACATAAGGGTTGCCTTTGTTTCTAAACAACAATTCTTGAGATATTTTATGATTCAAAATCACTTCTGTTTATACAAGAGAAAAAGATAAATAATTTTTACATTCAAAATTGTTGTTAAAAACTACTTAAAGTGCTATACAGTTAACTATGATTATTGATTTTTTTTTCCAAAACACAGGGCATACATTGAACATTTTTGAACATGACATCACTAAATTTCTCAAATGCCATCGATTACTTTTCTTAAAACTTGAGGTGTATGCTTTTGTGTTTTTGAATACAGACACTTTAAAATGGCGATGCAAAAGGTGTATAAAAAGTAAAAATGAGGCTTCTGTTTGGCTATCTTAAAGGATCAATTTTTTGGGGCATGTAGATTTTACTTCTGGGCAAGTAAATATTTTCTGCACATGCCCAGCTGAGCATGTAAATTTTCAGATAGTTTTGAAGCCCTGCTTCATGTCAGTACCCTTATAACCAGTGTACCGTCTTGGGTACCAGCACCATGTGCATACAAAATGTATTAATATTTGTGTGAACTATGAACTTTTGGTATACATTGGTCCTGTAGACCTGTGAAGTTTTTTTTTTTTTTTCTTTCCGGTTTCTATTACTCTATAGCATGTTTTGTGTTTTATTTTTGGTACTGTTTGCATGAATACATGCTCACATTTTGTTCTAAATTTACGATGTACAGCTCCAGTGAAATGAATGTTATTTTTTGCATATACTGTAAACGTGGAAGTGTTTATTTTTTTCACGGACCTGTGATTTGGAAATTCGAGTGGCCCGCTAGGCCTGTTGAAGATTTATTCCTAATTTTAACACTGCAAGTTCTTTCAATGTTTAATTATAGCGTCTACGGCTACAAATCCTGTGGAATTCGTACCAATCTGGAAGTATCAAAATCTATAGTTTACCCCTGTTTATGTGTACAGTTTACATTGAGAAACTATGGATATGAAAGTTTTTTTTTAGAGATGAATGTTTAATAGGTACATTTTTTTTTCAACCAATTTTCGTAATTAAGTCAGCACATCTTCTTTTACAGTAGTACGATAAATTTTTTGCCGTGATGGAATATTTTGTTCTCTGACATCTTGCCCCCGCTGTCAAAAGGGAGTTCCAGTGCCACTGGTCAACTGAAATACTGATTGACCTAGCTGTGATCAGCTCCCCTGTGATAGTTTTAAATTTAATGCAGGCCACTGTGGCTAGCAGGTTCTAAAATCTACTAGTCACTGAGCATCGGAAAGGGAAGGGGCAGAACAGAGCAAGTGCCATGTTACAAAGGAACTTCATGTTATATCATTGTATCATATTCCTAATTAATGGTGGGCAGATTCGGTTGTTTATGGGAACCAGTTCCTTATATTGGGTCACTAAAGTGATCAGTTCAAAAGATCTATTCATTGGAAACAAAGTGGTGTGAGGTCTCTTTCAGTTGGTGATAGTTTATGTTCACAAGCATTAGAATCCATAAATTAAGCATTTTAAAATAGTGTGTGATGATTTTTATAATCACTTGTTTCACTCTGGTTGTACAAATACTACCTTTTATATTTATTAATACATTACCTAGTTAAATATTAGTGAATAAGGAGCTACATATTACAAAACTGCAAGTGCAGCCATGGTTCTAATCTGGTATCCCCATTTTGTGAGTGAAACCATAATGAAAAAAAAATAATTACAGACTAGGCTCAGTTCTGATTGAGCCATCAGTTCGGAGCCAGCATGAAAATTTCAAGATCCAAATGTTTTGTTTTGGAGAAGGGATTCTCCCTATCTGTGAGAGTGATTGGAAGAGATTTTAATTCTTTAAATAAAGCTCATGTTGAGAATTGCCTTCCTAGTTTCTTAATTCAATACTAATCAAAAACAACTTTTATGGGAATTTTACTGTGAATTTTTTTTATTTAAATTGCAAATTTTCGGAGAAAACTCTTCTCCTTCTTTAGGCTGTCTTTTTGTTGTCACTTATTCCTGTCACTATCGCGGTTACGGTTAACCTTGAAGGTTATGGTTATTTTTCATCAAATCCTGCCAGATGTTAGGCAGGGAAAATCCTTTGCAGTCGTTGATGATGGAATTTTGATTTTTCTCAATCTCTATTCCTTCTTTTAGCTTTTTTTTTAAATTGCTTTGGAAACTGATGACTTTAAGGGAATTCCAATCCATGCTGTGACTAGTTTCTCTAATATGCGTATCTAAACCAGTCTTGTTGGAGCAATTTTTTATAGCAGCTTTATGCTCTGCTATACGAGTTTCTAGTCTGTGATCTGTTTCACCTATGTAAGATAGTCCACAACTACATTTTACTTCATAGACTACACCTTGCATTTTTAAATATCTTCTTCTCTTTGAACTATTTTAGGGAAATTTTTTTTAACTTTGTTCTCTAAACTTGGAGCTAGCCTAATATTGTACTTCTTACTAATTCTCTTTAAAGACTCAAATAAACCTTTGTGTTAAGAATTTTTTTTAGTGAATTTTACTTGTTGCTTTTGCAGGTTATTCGTACCATTAAAATTCAGAAGTTTCTCAATTTCTACTTTAGGATCCAATAGTTATTTTCTGCAAGTATGACTTTAAGTTCTTCTTTATGGGCTTCTTTCTTATCTGCTGTAGAAACTATTTTATTAATTTTTTCTTAATGAAATTTTTTGTTCCATCAAGCTACAAAGTGTGATTTGGAAACTTCGGAATTTGTGCTTTGCCTCTAGACGTGATGGGTTCACATTACTTGAATTATGGGAAAGGAGATTTTTTAACGCATAGTGCTGCTGAGTTTGATGGTAGTTTCGGTGTATATGTGGGTCAGAAAGTAACTGTTATAATTTCTGTTTTATCTTGCTGAGTTTTTTTTGTTTTTTTTTTCATTTCTCTTTGTTTGATAGTTTTGATGTATATGTAGATCAGAAAGTTAGGAATTTTTTGTGTGCTAGATTGAGATTTATTTTAACTTGTAATTTCTGTTGTATCTTGCTGATTTTGATTATTTTTTCTCTTTCTGTGCATTTCTGTTTTATCTTGCCGATTTTTGATTATTTTTTCTTCCCCCAATTTTTGTTTTTTCCTTGAAATTGATTTGGTTACTAGTGCAGAAAAGTTGGCTGATGTGTCACATAGTACTAACAAAAAAAATTTAGCGATCTACATCAATATCTAGCTTGGGCCCCTTTGGCCTTGAAAAAATCAAAAATCACGCAAAAACAGCTTTTTTAAACTTGAAATTAGTACAAGTGCAGAAAAGTTGGCTGATGTCACTCATACAACTCACAAAACATATTGATCTACATCAATATGTAATCGGGTTCTGGCCTTCAAAAAAGCTTTTTATTTAGGAAAGGAAAAAATGTCTATCTAGCTGAATATCTAGTAGAGCCCTTCTCACGATGAAATCATCCTAGTCTTAAAATTAAATTGTTTACCATTGCTGAAACTGCCTCAATTAACTTTTTTTTTTTTTTTTTTCTAAAATAACAATTATAATTTTTGGCATTGAAAATACCAAAAACTAACACACAAGCTATTAGGCAAATGATAAAAAATAATACAGGAATGCTGTTTGAAAGAGAATAAAACTTTATCAGAACTAAAGCTAATTTAAGTATTTTGAACATATTTCAATAACAGAATCTTTATTGTGATATCATTTCAGTATAGCATTATAAAAAAAAATAGTATATATTTGAATGAATTGGAACAAGAATACAGTGTACAATTATTATGACACAGCAGATGAATGACTTACACTCTGAGAAATAGTTTCACTTACAAAAGAAAGAAACTTTGGTGGTTGAGTATGAGTAGTATTGACCCTTGCAGTCGAATAATGGCAAATGTTTCCTTCCTAACTTCTCTCGGATATAGCCATTTTGTGCCGTCTTTCCGCAAACTTTAACTGCTGCTTCTGTGACCACTTTAATGCATATTTCAACAGCTTGTGTATGCCAGGAAAAATGTTCAAACTTTAACTTTGGCACTTCCTTTTGTTTCAACATTGCACCAGGTTCTTCAGTTGACTATACCATTATGACAGGTGGTTCGATGACGGTACAGTTTTCCCAATCGATGAAGTCAGTGTAGTCACTTGCTTGAAAATTTAACATGGGGAATCTGAATTGAAAGCTCTACCTATCTCTCTCTCTCTCTCTAGCATTTATAATTCTCCTGATTCCTAATTCTCTGACCTACTTTCGATGATCTGTAACCATTGCTAGCAATGGGTTTTCTAGGTGTGTGAAATCATCATTCCAAGCAATTACATTGCAAATTACCTCTCTGACCTGATCTGGGAATTGCCTTAAAAGTGTTATCATTTCCCATAGATGTCTGGCACCATGTTGGTAGAATGGGTTAATCTTTTTTCAAATCACATTGACATGTAAACCTTCATCATGAATTTTGAGAGTGTGCCGAGATTTTCTAGGGGATCGACGGTGGTGATGTATATCCTCAAAAGCCTGCCGGCAGTTTTCAGTTACCTAGCATTGAGTTTCCCTGGGCTTTTACTTGCCTGACTTACAGGGCAGTGGCCATCTTGGATAGCACAACAGACGCTGTACAGGTACTGTTGATCAGCGCTTAGTATTTTTGGATCTACAGCATGCAACACGATATGAACTGGTTGAAATTCAACTGCCAGCTTCGTTTCACAATCACTCAGAAGTGAACCAGTGGGTCCAGCATGGAAGTACAACTCTTTGATGTGTCCATCAAGCTTTTGCAAAAGGTGTCTCAAAGGTAATTCATTGTCATGTAACAAACATATCCACCAATTAGAGGTTTCCTAAAATAGTTCTCAATCAATTGTATTAAACCTCTTTTCCACCCCATATTTACATTCATTCCATCATACCTGATTACTGTTAAGCTTCCAGGGTCAATATCGTGTTCCTCCATAAAAGAGAGGATTCCTCTTCTTATGTCAACTGCATTTACTGGTGGATTTAACAACATGTGCCCAAAGTATGTTTTCCTGGCTCTTTTATCATAGATCTGTGCTCATCATATTTCACTGATTGACATTATGACATTAAGTTTTGTCCTAGTGACCATCAACATATAGGCCCTTAATTGACTTTGTAATGATAAACTCTTTTTTCTTGTAGTTGTCTCCAGAGTTGTTTTAAAATAAAATGTATCTGCGTACACAACCATTGAAACAGAAAACTTGCTGCAAATGTGCAAAGTGCAAACCGTGATAACAATAGAATAACATAATTTAAAGAAAAATTAATAAAACAATAAATAATTATTAGAATATTATAGATCCCAATCAGGATAAAATAAGCACATTACGATTAAATGTGCATCAATGTGTGTGAAATGGACCTTTATAGCAAAATGTTAAAATATTAGACTACGAACCTCATAAAATCAAGACTAATTAAAGAAAAAATTTATATCCAGAGAAACAGTTCCGTTAATGAATCTTCAGAAATTATAAATAATATTTTCAACAAATCAATTCAAAAATAGTAGACTTACAAAATACATAAGGAAAACATTTTAATTTAATAACTGGCAACTGCAAAAGGAACTTGGCAATAAAATTTAAATTCTGTGTAAACAAAACTTTTGATACAGTTCCTGTACATTGAGAGGCCTTGATAAAATCTAGAGGCCAGGAATGTCTGTAAAAACAAAAGAACTCAGAAGAGGTGAAGAATAATTGACAGTTCTTCAAGTTAAAATAGAATTAAGTACATTAACCTGAGTAAAGCCTTAAATAAGTATTTTAATTGTTGTAAATAAAATTTTTTTAATCTACAAGCAAAAACTATCTGCAAAATCTGCTAATAATTTGGAAACTATCCGCGTACAGCATATGCGCGTACGTCTACATTCTGCTACTCTGGTTGTCTCCTATTCTTCTCTAATTCCCCTTGAACCGTATTCTTGTCAATTACATAATTGTTCTGAAACGAGTTCGAAATCTTCTAAAACAGCTGTTACATTTTTGCCATAGTTCTATTAGAAGCACCATTAAAACTGTGGCTTTGGCAGTGTCTGCAAGGAAATTCTCATTTGCTTGGTTGTGCCACCGTGCTCCAGTTTTGTTTTTCCAACGGGGAAATCCATATAATTTTTATTCTGATCGCACCTGATATGCTATCTTCTGGAGATAAGCAGCAACAAGACACCTACTTTATTTTATTATCATTTCCTCTCGTCTCTGCAATTGTTGTGTTGTTGCCTTGTCCACTCTTCCAATTGCCATCTTTCTTTCAGTTCTTTGGTCCTTTAAAAAGGCCATTCTGTCGAACATGTGCAACGGGTGTTCCATAAAAACAGTAAAATCCCACAAAATGAAGAAATATAGGTACAGCAAAATATATGTTATTCTTTCTCAAAGTGTCTGCCCTTGGATGATATGCAGTGGTCCCATTATTCAGTTCACTTTTCAAAGCATGTGGTGAGGGCATTTTGTGGAAGCTGCTTTAGAGACCCCTGTACAGCTTGAATAATGTCAGCATCTGTGTCGAATGTTGTGCCACAGAACTTCTTCATTGTTGGAAACAACCAGAAATTGCATGGGATGAGGTCAGGACCATAGGTAGGCTGTGGCATGATTTCAATACTGCTTTTCGTAAGTAACTGTTGAACATGGTAACGCCCGCCCACATGTGGCTGCTACGTGTGGGTGGGCGTTATCATGGTGTAGGGTCTACCTGCCCTCCAGTTCTGGTCGCTCAATCAACATGTGTCATCGCAGACGCTTCAGGACTGAAATGTAATACTCAGCATTTACAGTACCGTAATTTTTGGGCTAAGAGCCCAAAAATTATGGTACTCTTACATTACTAAAAGGGAAATTTTTCGGGTGTGCGGCCCTTATGCCGAATTTGTTTTTGATAAGACTTTCTTTCCTTTTTTTTTTTTTTTTTTTTTTCATGCAGATGCTTAGTAAATTTTTTCAAACCACGTCTTTTTTTTTCACGAACTCGACTGTGATCATGTTTTCCTCCCCCTTTCTACTCATACGTTAGGTTAGACACATGTATTTAAACGATAACTCCGCTGTCCTGATGTTGGTTTAGGAAGGAAAGTGGGGCAGAACAGGAATGCCTGACTCAAATGCCCTTTGCATGGGGGATGGAATGGGGACATAAGCACACAGACGAGTAGCGTGGCGTCCGAGGCTTCTGTGGATAGCGCGCCCAGCGATAACGGCTCAGTGCGCAGTAAATGAAAGTAGGTCAAACCACTTGAAAGAGATAAAGCGCACCGCCGTTTCGAAGTGTTGGCGGCAGATCAGTGAACACGTGCGAGGCAGCTGGTAAAAGGAAACGTCTCTACATGAGAAAAAAAGCATAACATAGAAGGAACATATTATTAAAGAAAACAATCAAAAGCATGACAAGCGGTAATTTATAAGTTAATTACTTCTAAGATGGATTCTATTGCAGTGAACAGTGAACCATCCTGTAGCAGACATACACATTGAATGGAATTTAGACAATTGTGCGGTTTTACGAGCAATGCGATATTCTAACGGCAGTCTTAAGATTAACTGTGATCTATATTGATTATATAAATGGTTCTGAGCATTTAATAAAGGCAAACAAATAACATCATTAGCATGATTAATAAAAAATGTATAAATAAAAATGTTTGCCAGTATGAAAAAATAAGTGTATAAAGCAGATCGACACTGAGTGGCAGAATTAGCCTTTGAAGTATACATATAATCACGTTGGGCGTGAGTTAATTCATAAAAATAAGGAAGATAATTTAGCTTTATGAGCAACACCACGACTTCACAGGTGTGGCCCTTACGGCAACTTTTGCTTCCAAGATTGCAAAATTTCTCACCTGCGGCTCTTAGTCCGAAAATGACGGTAATTTGTGGAGGAATGGCATGCTGGTAGACTACACCTTTATGATCAAAGAAAATTATCATCACCTTCCCAGCTAATTTGGTTTGGCAGACTTTTTTTCAAAAGAGGCGAGCCTGTGCGTTCCCAGACACTCATTGCACGCTTTGCGAGTGGGTTGAAATAGTGGACTCGTGTTTCATCGGCAGTTATTACTGTGTTTAGAACGTTTGGATCCTTCGCAATCGTTTGTTTCCGCTCTTGACACACCTGAACTCTGGCTGACAATTGTTCTCTTGTCAGATGATGCGGTACCCATCTGGTACACACATGATGCGTAAGTAATTTGTCGTGTAGAATGCAGAATGCCAACATTTTTTAAATATTAGTCGAAGCCGCTATGTCTTCACATGTCATTCGTCGATCTTGCAGGATTGCCCAAACAGTGTTAACAATACGTTCTGTAAGAAAACTTTCAGGTTGACCGGGCCTAGGAGCGAGTTCTTCTGACAAACACCCTTTTTTGAGATCGTGGTGCCATCTAATGATCGTTGACTCGTCCAAACATTTATCTTTATAAGATTTTTTCATTAAATCAACTGTTTCTGGAGCCGTTTTACCCAAGCGATAGCAAAATTTTATTGCACAACGTATTTCACTTCTTAACTCTATCATTCATCACCATAGCTGTTTGGCGAAGTACAGACATACCTTAAACAACTGCACAATAACAAAACCAGAATCATCTGCCACAGCTAATAAATGTTGCCATAGATGCTTCCTTTATTCAGTTAGTTGTCTGCGTGGTTATTTTTCCCTTTCGCAGTGTTGCCAACTCAAAAAAAATTACTCTGTTTTTATGGAAGGGATTTGTACATGGCGTGTTTTCTCACAACTAGACGAAATTACCTCAGGGCATTTGCACGAACAAATATAGAGTAATTTTTCCACATCAGTTTTAAACTTACTCAGTTTTGCTTTTAGGAACGGTGTGTTTCTACTTTTCATAGGTTTCACAACATTCTGCTATTTCTTATTTTAGGTCATAATCAGGGCTCGACAAATATGTTCCTGATCTAGGAGCCAGCTCCCAAAATTTTGGAGCCAGGCGAAATGATAATGAAATCAAATAAGAACAATGCATGAACAAAAACATGTCTGGTGATGTTGCTAGAATGAAAAGTGATAAACTATATTTGTTGCCAATTTTTCCGTTTACTCAAACCACTTATTGCAAAATAAAGTTCCAATTTGCTCCATAATCTTCTTTTCCCATTCTTCCAGCTGCTGGTCTGAAAAAATTACAATTTTAGAGTTTGATTTTATTAAAACACTATTTACGGAAGTCATATTTTGTACATATTAATTCAAAGTACCATATTGTTTTCCTTAATATAATTTGTAGGTAACAAAATTCTTCCGAAGATCCACAATTGCGTAAATCCACAGGCCACGAAAAAAAGCAATAAATCCGACGTATAATCCATGGCAGTACATGATCTGTAGATCGTGAAATTCTGAGAAAAACAATTTTTTCCTTTACATAATCCGCAGTAATGTTTCAAGGGCCGTGAAATTCGACCCCCCCCCCCAAAAAAAAAAAAGATTGTGAAGTAATCCTATACCTGTTGTAATATAATGAACCACAATTTCCGACCGATGATCTGCAATTCACAAGATTACAGTCACAGAAGTCCAAAGACTTAAGAAAGAAACAATCTTATTGAAAAAGTAACTGCCATTTTTAAGAACTTTTGTTTTCCTTTCAAGTAAATAAAGAGCTAAAATCTGTAGGTTTTGCAGCATTGCTGTAGTTCATTAGTTAGACCTAAACAATCTGCAGAAGTTACGTACAATCCATAGCATATTTCTCTATTCTGAATATTTCAACTGAACAGCGAAAAAACAAAACAATAAATAAACATAACTATATGATTAGCGCTGCAAAACTAACAAATGTGATTTGCAAAATGGTTAGGTGTCATGGAATAGCTCTTCGGGGTTTTCACAGCACATAGGCTTCACACGGATAGTACCACCTTTCTCGCGTCATATCATAATGCTCATAAGTATTAAAAAAATGTATATTTATATATATATAGTGTTAGAATCAGAAATAAATCTTCTTCAGGGCCAACGGGCCACTTGAATTTGCAAATCACTCGTCCGTGAAAAAAGAAATTACACATTTACAGTATATGTAGAAAATAACATTAATTTCACTGGAGCTGTATATCGCAAATTTAAAACAAAATGTACACATGTACTCTTGTAAATAGTACTAATAAATAAAACATGAAACATGCTACACAGTCATATTATTTGCATCTTCATAGGTAATAAGCACTAAAAAAGTGCACTATTTACGTGCAAGTCATTAATGAACAATCAGAAGGGCCAAACACTTACCTAAAAGTTCTTGGCTTCATTCCTGTTATACACTTTGTGCACATTAACGAGAACATTTTGTTATGCAGCTGGCCTTTTAAAATTGAAACTTTCATCATATCTGCTAACAGGTTGTTCTTGTTACTATAAATCCTCAGGACATGAAACATTCATATTTTTATTCACAGGACAGTAAAAAATGCTGAATTCTGACTGCTGTTTGACACGCGTGATAGCTCGTCAACACTAGACGCATACTCACTATTACGTGAGTGTTGTCGACTTTCATTACGCAGTTTCTTTCTTCTTCTTCATTTTTTTTTATTGTATTTCTCTCCTTCCTTTACACCTCCCTCATCAATTTGCCCTTAAAATTCAAAATTCTAAAAACGGTACTTAATTCTAAAACACATACCCTTACACCTAATAAATTCTCACATACATCACACCCATATTCAATTCAATACCTATTTCACATCATACAATATACATACCTCATACTAACACATTTATGTACTATAAATACAACACATTCGTACACTGTATAAAAAACACTACACAATTACACTATTTACATTTTATGGCAGTCAAACCACTGTCAACTGTGATTTACGTAGCTCTCCATTTGCCTCATACATCGTAAATACCCTGCAGCGAATCCTAACCTATAGTACGCAAATGTGTTGGTATGAGGTATGTAAATTGTATGATGTGAAATAGTTATTGAATTGAATATAGGTGTGATGTATGTGAGTATTTATTAGGTGTAAGGGTATGTGTTTTAGAATTGAGTACTGTTTTTAGAATTGTGAATTTTAAGGGCAAGTTGATGAGGGAGAAGTGAAGGAAGGAGGGAAATACAATAAAAAAAAAGGGGCGTAATGAAGGTCGACAACACTCGCGTAATAGCGAGTATGTGTCTAGTGTTGACGAGCTATCATGCTTGTCAAACAGCAGTCAGAATTTAGCGTTGTTTACTGTCCTGTGAATAAAAAAATGAATGTTTCATGTCCTGAGGATTTATAGTAACAACAACCTGTGAGCAGATATGATGAAAGTTTTAACCTTAAAAGCTGCATAACAAAATGTTCTTGTTAACGTGCACGAAGTGTATAACTGGAATGAAGCCAAGAACGTTTAGGTAAGTGTTTGGCCTTTCTGATTGTTAAGTCATTCTACACAGTGGTAGAGAAAAACAAAAACCTTACTGGTCTGCAGGACCAGTGTATGCCAAAAGTCGGTAGTTACTCGTTTTTACTGGACCAGAAATGGTACAAATATCAATACATTTTGTATGCACATGGTGCTAGTATCTAGGATGGTACACTAGTTATAAGGGCACTGATATGAAATACTATGCACTATCAGTGCACTGATTATGACACACTTAGCAACATAGCAAAAGCCACTTTCATGGAATACTTTGCTTGTGTGAAAGGCAGGAGGTTCTCCCATGTGGACTTCATACAGTGCACTGATTATGAAGCACTTTAGGCCTCCCGAGTTCCCGCACCCCGCCCAGACCCAGTTGCCAAATAACTCTTTATTAAATAGGAGCAAGAAACGTCCCATATGCTAAAGCATACAAAAATTACATGTAAAAATTGTTTCTTTATTTCTCTCCGTCTCCGAGCCTGAACCGTATTAAGTATTGTACAGTCCGAGCCCTGTTCGGGCCCGGGCTCCTGATGCAAGTTTGATTCCCACTCCACGACTATAAAATTTTCAAGTTTTTGGATATTATCTGACTTGCCATCCGTGTCACATTTACACCAAAAAACGGATTGTCATCTTCAAAATTTGTATTATGTGCTGTAATCCCGTATTTCATTCATGATTGATTCCATAGTTTTCAGTCAGTAGTATAAATTCTGCAGGGTAAGTTACTTGCCTAAATAATCATTTGTTGTTTTCTTTTACATATGACTGTTTAAAGCTGTGTAATATGGCATTGTATGCATAGTATATATTAAAGATAATGCCACACACCCAATGCTTTAGCTAAAGCTTTAAAGTGTCTCCAGAATTTTTTGTAGATGTGCTAACAATGCAGTGTTACTACATAGTACTTTGTTTCTAATCCTTTAAAACACTGCAGTAATGGTATAACTGAACCTATATTATATTGTGATGGTATGCATGAAAAACATTTTTGGACAGATTTTCACACATGTTAATCCCACTGCCCTCAGTATTATTTAAATATCTGATCACACAACACAGTTACTTTTGTATTATAATGAAGTTCATTTCATGATTTGATTCCATAGTTATCCAAGACATAAGGTTAATGTCTTTCAGACTGTCCCACAAGTAGAGTGTATCATCGGAAATTTACCTGAGACCGAACAAGACGTTGCACACATACAAATTGACAGACTACTACGAAGAGGCAAACCGCAGCAACAACTTAACTCATCCCAGATTTATAATGAAGAAAAACAGCAACTGGCTGTACTTAGAAATGGTAACGAAATTTCTATTTTGGCTGCAGATAAGACGCATCAGACGGTCTTATTAGACAGATCAAAGTACAGGGATAAAATGCATGAAGCCATATCTTCTATTCCACACAAAGTAGTTGAGCGTGAACCAACCAAAGCAACATGCGCAGCGTTAACCAGATTGAAGAATGCTTATAATTTTCCTGAAGGCTTTTCTAAAGCATTTATTCCCCTACCCATTGTAGTGTGCCTGATATATTTGGGCGTATTAAACTACATAAAGAGGGGCTACCTATATGACCTTTGGTCGCAGGCTACGTTAGCCCTACACAACCACTTGAAAAAGCTCTTGCCCTGTGGCGCAGTGGTCTAAGGCAATGGCCTCTGATCATTCGTCCGAAAGGGGTCCGGGTTCGAATCCCGGTGAAGCATGGATGTTGTGTTTGTCTTACGGCACTGGCTCGCTCCCTTCCCTGGAACCAGTGGCCCTAAATTAGGGACGGGCGACTGCTTATAGCCCATTGAGTTGCTCACGGTGGTCGTTAAACATCCAATAAAAAAAAAAAGCTCTTGCCCTATATTTAGCTAAATTAGCTGAGAAGCTCCCCTTATTCTATCAAAAGCTCCAATAGGGCAATAGAAAGGATCAGAATGATTCAGCCACATACTGGCCCTTTCATACTAGCCTCTCTAGATGTGGTTTCACTGTACCCTAACATACCTGTGGATGCCACTCATCATATCATTGAGGTCAAACTCGCTGATATTAATGTTCCCACTTCCGAAATTTCTGCCATTATGAACGCGCTTCGTTTAGTTAAACGACGTTCATACTTCAAATTCCATGACCGAATCTATTTGCAAACTGAAAGCTCACCTATGGGCTCCCCACTTTCTTCAGTGTTGGCAGAAATTCTGCTACAATACATTGAAAACAAAGTTCTCAATGGATTTTCTTTAGTTCCCAGTCTTTACCTTAGGTACGTTGATGACATCCTTGTGTTCTGGCCTCACTCAAAGGATGACTTAACTCAATTCGCCGACACACTTTCGTCAGTATTTCCTACTATCGGGTTCACGATAGAACTAGAATCTAATCTTTCTTTACCTTTCTTGGATTTTCGTATAATTCGTGATGCAAATACTAATTCTGTCTTTCTGTGTTTATCGAAAACCAACTGATTGTAATAGCCTTATCCCATATAACTCCTCACACCCAATCCTCCCAAAATTATCTATCAATTTTCTTATTAGAAGAGCCTTCACACATTCTTCAAACGATAGCCATTTCCAGTCTGAGATTAATTTCATTTTTAAATTGGTGGATAAACATGGATACCCAAGGATGATGGTTAACAAATTACATAACAGAATACTAAATGAACGAACCATTAATCTGAAGCAAGACCTGAATCCTAATAAACGGTACGTGGGAGCATTGAATCAATACCCCCATATCAACAATGCACTATCTCGTATTTGCTCACAAGTCACAACATAATATACAGTTTGGCACCCGATCGCGAAACCTTCTATCATCTGTTAAAAAAGATAGAGGAACAACTGATATCATGAGCAAATGGGGTGTATACAATATTCCACTACAGGAGAACACGTCAACAATTATATAGGCTCGACACTAGGGTGTCCCCCCAATTTTTTTTTTTTTTTTAAATATTTTGACTCTCACCCCTAAAAAGTTTTGTTTGGTGTACTTAAGATCTCCTGTAAAATTTCAGCTTAAAAAAATATTTAGAGGTCCCTCAAGGTCGCCAAAAAGTTTAAAAAATAGTTTTAATTCGATAATTTTTACAGTTACTTACGAAATTATTATTTTTTAAATATATAATTTTTATTTTAAATGTTACATGCTTTTAATATGTCGTTTCTAAAAAATGTACTCTATTGGTAATATTTAGTGTAGAAAATATAAGAAAAATTAAGAAAATGACAAAAAACGAACTTTATTCAACATTGCAAAATGCAATGTAAAAATGTTTTACAGCAAAATTCCCCTGTCAAGTTTAACAAGATTATAAAGAGAAAAATATTGCCTAACATTCTATAAATAACATAATTAATAATTTTTACATATCTTGAAGATTTTTAGGGTTGTACTTCGCGAAGTTCTTTCTATGCATTTCAACTACCTGCAATAAATACTGTTTTTGTTAGTCATCTATTGTTGCATCATTAAAACTTTCGATTAACGCTATGCCTCGTTCAGCACAGTCATTAACACATGGCAAATGTTTAACAATTTCTTCAGCTTCTTTAAAAGATTGTGTTTCTGGCCATTTCTCAACAGGCACGCTTAGGAAGCTGTCTTCCATTTGTGCGATGTGAAAGAAGCTGCGAGAGATATTTAAGTCATCAAATTTTAAAGGAAGTTTCTTTAACAGGTGCAAATTCTTTTTTTCACTGATTTTACTAACTAACATATATTTCTCCTTGGCACTAAGAAGTGTTGAAAACAAACAGAGTGGCAAGCTCTTCACTTAAATACCAAGAGTGACGTAAAATCATCTTTAATCCTGTTTTCCGTAGTTGTATATCATCATATTCATGCAATTTTTGTATCAGTAAAACGTCGTTCACTAGTGCATCTACAATAGACTGACATGTGTACCATGATTGAATGTATACGCATACAACAAACCGATTGAACCTTTGCAGGCCTTGAAATTGTTGAGGTGTCAATTGTATGATAGATTAATTTCCATCAAACAGTAGTTCAATTTTTAATGAATAAATGGCTTTTGCCATCCATCTAGCTCTGTGGAGAGCACCTGGTTTCCGAATAATATTGTTCACATCTATTCCAATCATAAGAGTGGAAAGATTTAATAGTTCTCTGTAATCATCTCTAGGAAAGTGTTTAGCAGCTGTCTGAAGTTGATTAGTAATAAAAAAATTTCAGTTTCGGATGCTGCTATCAATGGCGTTGTTGTTTGACATTTTGGGTTGCGGTGGTTAAGTTCAATCCATTTTTCTCAAAATCTTTTAAACATAATGATTTCAGGTCCACTCGACGGTCCAAGACATACATGAAATATATCTGAAAGTAACACTTCAAACATGTGGTGTCTACAGGCTAACCACAGAAGGCTTCTTCGTATTTTATTTTCAAGAAGAACACATGTTCCTTTGAACTTTCCAGTATTTGAGGAGGTTGTGTCGAAGCACATACCAATAACCTGAGAATCACATTTCCATGACTGTAAAAGTTCAAAAACCGCATTAGCTGCTGCTTCCCCTGTACTAGATAACAGCTTAGGAATTCCAAGAAGTGTTGTACTACTATCTTTTAGAGAGGAAACTAACACTGGTAAACGGTCTACCTTTCTTGTTTCATTTAATGATAAATCAGGTAATAACTTTCCGTCCCAATGAACTACTGATTTCGAGGCATTAAACTCCATTTTTATCTGTTGCGCAGTTTCACTACATAAGCGGTGACGTTCACGATGAACAGTACTTTTTGAAATAATTACAGATTTTAAAGTTTCATTACTCTTTGAACAGTCTGCTTCACCACCACCACTACCACCAGCCATGTTTAAGACAGTTGCAAGTAACATTGTTGACTTTCTTACACTTATATTATTTCTATCAAAAGCAGCAGCAACTTTTGGTGTTATGACAGATCTTCGACTTCGTTCATCTTTACCTGTATGCTTCTCACATAATAACTTTTTTTGTGGTGTAATTTCTGCAGAATATTCAATCATCAGAGTCTTCTTTGGAGTTTTCACTTTCAGTCTCATCCATTGTTGACGTAGAAGATGCAGTTGATAAAGCAAAGGAATTCTGAGATGAAGCAGCTTCTTTTAATTGCTTTGCAAATTTTTTCTGTTATTCAGCTGATCTTTTCTCACGTGTACAAAGCTTTCTGTCCAGAGATCCAATACAACCTGTCCTAGATTGTGTTTGTAATCTGAGAAACTGACTATCCTCTTCATTTTTAATAAGCTGTTCCGAATTTGCGTGACTTATGTCAAATAACATCCAGATTTTCACTATACATTATTTGATTCTCTTGGTCTTTTGCATTATTCCTTTTTCGATTTCTCATTAAGCCTACTTGTTTGCTATATAAATCTTTAATCTTTTTAAAGATATGCTGCTTATGTCTTATTGGCAACCTTGATTTTTCCCAAAATGGTACAATGTTATTGTTTACGAGAACAGCACTATCACTGATCGAAAGCTTCTTAGTACAGTGAAAGTACATAAAATTGGTCATAACATCTCTTCCAGATGGCAGGCGTGAACCTGTTATTGATTCAGTAGGATATCCAATAAGCCATACATAATTACTACTCCTAGTTTGTTTTGCCATTATATTAAAAAGAAACACTAAAACAAATTTCTCTTCCGGACAAAACAGCAAAGAGGCAACACTATATAGAAATATCTCAACAAACAGCAAAAATACCCATCTCAACAAACAGCAAAAGGCAACACATACAATAGAACAAACAACAACACATGTGCAATAAGTGATGTTAGTGGTTATGGTTAAAGTTTAAAGCTACAGTTAAGGTGCAATAAGTGATGCTAGTGGTTACAGTTAAGGTTTAGAAATCATATATAGATATATAATTGCACTACAGAAGCACGTGCAGCTTTTAATTATGTTTTTATATTTAATTATGCTTTTTATTTTATTTTTTGTTATATAGATACTAAAAATTTATTAATAATGAAAATAAAATATATAATTGATCATCACTTATGCTTTTGATTAAAATTCCCAATTTTCACATAAATCAGTGTAGCTTGTGTGACCTTGAGGGACCTCTTAATCTTTTCCAAATGAGCTCTAACTTCATATATTTTAATAATAGGAGTAGAAGAAGCTTTTTAGAGGGTGAGACCCACCTTTTTTATGAAAAAAAATTTTACTTTGAATTTTGGGACACCCTACTCGACACGTAGGAGCTTGGGTACCCGCGTCTATGAACATAAATACGATATCCGAACCAGTAGTAACAATATGGCATTATCAAGGAATGTCCTTAATAAAATACTGCAACCAGACTGGGCGAACATTAAACTACTGAACACTCCAATGTATAAGCACTCGCTGCATTTTGTTGAAAGCATGTATATTGAAGCCTTGGGGGACAATTGCTACAATGACTACACACCTACGGACATTTAAAAAATTTGGAAAGACCATATTACCAATGTGAATTTTAAATTACAGTAGTAATAAATTAAATATTATTAACAATTTACCAATATGACAATAACATTCATTTGTAACAAAATTTCTATTTAATGTGAAATTGCTGTATGGGAATTGTATCTTTTGTTCTGATGTAATGGCAACAGTCACGACCCACATGACACTCAAGATTCTTTCCCATAGTGTATCGCTGCACTCCTATAAAAAGCTAAGCGAGTGCTGAATTATCTCTCTGTTCCACCTGATGATGGGTTGAATGTTGCTCCGAAAGTACTAGTGGGGTATTTTTAATCTGTAAATAGTTTCATCTTTTATTAAATATCGTACCAAGACGGTGAAGTTTTTATTTCGTTTGAAGTTCATTTCACGTTTTTGCAATTCTTTTTTCTGGTTCCTATAGCACATTCATAAACAATACAAGAAGTTTGCCTGTACTCAGTTATTAACAACTCTTTATGGCCAAATACACTAGTAAGTAGTTCAGACTTAACTGTCTTGCCAAAGCCAGGACATCACTGATGAATTCCAACACTGTTTTCTGTAGCTGGTAAGTCCAAAAAAGTTAGTGGCAAAAAAAACTGGCTTGTAAGTTAACAAATCTTAGTGGCCAAAAAGAAGTCTCCAGCAAAAGAAAGGGGGGATTAATAGGAACTTTAACGTAACTGCTGTTATTTACATGGATGGCTTTATCTGAACATAAAAGAAGCCACTCACTGCACAAAATAAAATCCATTTTGTAAATCTTTTATGTTCCTCTGGGTTTACTCATTCCAAAAACATTGATAGTATTGGTGGAAATTTACCATGTGTCAGTGGAAACCTCAATGTTTCAATGTTTTTACTAATAAGCCGATGAATTCGTACTTTTCCATCTGCAGTTCAGTAAATGGTCACATCGGTGGGTGAAAATCACTGCTCAATATAACGTTGGTTACTCACCAATTCAAATCGAGTAACCAATAATATCTGTTAAAACACTCGATGTATCAGTGGAAACCTCGGAGTTTTTTTGACGTATTGGTTCCTGTAGCATTGAGGAAAATAACTCTATTTCGTCTATGAAACATCGACCAAAAATAGCCAATTCATGACAAAAAAAAAAAAAAAAAAAATTATATTCCCTTCCTCTTTACAAGAATGCAACAAGAAATTAATTTACTTTACGCAGAAAATATTCTTTCCCAGTTTCAAACATCGGTAATGAAACCTCGATGTTTTTTCGATGTATTGGCTTCTGAAACATCGAGGTTTAGGCCCTTTTAGTGCTACAACATGTAATGAGTGTGTATATGCCAGAAATGCTAAGCTTTTTTCTTAGAAATTGCAAGCTTCAAGAAAAAATGCTGTATTTTCCATAAATTTTATTTTGGGCCAAAATTTTTCCCTGCACTTTATGAAATTTTTCTTAACTCTTCTATAAATGTAATATATATGTATGTATTTAAATATATTACATTTCAGACAACTGAATTTTGTTTAAAAAATAACTTCACATGAAATAATTTTTTGAAATAGAAATTGCAAATTTAAAACAAATTTTCAAAGACTTGTGAAAAAAAAATTAGGAAATATAACTCCCTTAATTTTGAATATACCCTTACAGATTGATGCTATTTTAAAGTGATTCAAAATTATCACTTGGCAAACTTTCACTCTCAGTACAACTGGCGATTTCAAGATTTCCTTACAGGCTAATGTTATTCTGAAGTGATTCAAAACGCACGTCTGCAAATACTGAGGAACAAGCTGTCAATGAAGTTCATCCTCAGATAATACATGAATTTGGAAAATGATGTGGGCGATTCGTAATTCGCTGAGTTTTGCGATTGTGTTGGTCAGTTTGGGAAAAAAGAAATGAATAATGTGAAAAGTTTCTAGTAATAAAACATATTTTGTTCTCCTGGGTGGCAAAGTCTGTAAGAAAAATAAACACACCGTTGTCACTGGGCCACGAGTTGTGCGCTATTGCACTTTGAATGAGGCTTGGAAAAGGTTATTTCCGATGATGTAACGTTCTATAATTCACCACAATCCCTTGTGGACAGCCTTGCAACTGTAGTAGGAAAGTTATTTCCGATGATGTAACATTCTATAATTCACCACAATCCCTTGTGAACAGCCTTGCAACTGTAGTAGGAAAGTTATTTCTGACGATGTAACGTTCTATAATTCACCGCAATCCCTTGTGGAACAGCCTTGCAACTGTAGTAGGAAAGTTATTTCCGACGATGTAACGTTCTATAATTCAACACAATCCCTTGTGAACAGCCTTGCAACTGTAGTAGGAAAGTTATTTCCGATGATGTAACGTTCTATAATTCAACACAATCCCTTGTGAACAGCCTTGCAACTGTAGTAGGAAAGTTATTTCCGACGATGTAACGTTCTATAATTCACCACAATAATCCCTTGTGAACAGCCTTGCAACTGTAGTAGGAAAGTTATTTCCGACGATGTAACGTTCTATAATTCACCACAATCCCTTGTGAACAGCCTTGCAACTGTAGTAGGAAAGCTATTTCCGACAATGTAACGTTCTATAATTCACCACAATCTCTTGTGAACAGCCTTGCAACTGTAGTAGGAAAGCTATTTCCAACAATGTAACGTTCTATAATTCACCACAATCTCTTGTGAACAGCCTTGCAACTGTAGTAGGAAAAGTTTTAGCTAAAATTAGCCTTCCTCCTGTCACGCGGCGAAAGTGTGTGGGCAGCCAAGAACTTAAGATACAATTCTTATTGTGTATTCTCACGATTTTTTCAATAATATTGCTGTTTGACGGTATGATTTGTGGAGATTTCATTTCAAAACAATATGATTAATAAATGATATGATCATTCACGACGATATCTGCTGTCTGATTTGGGAACTACCCTAGTCAAAATCAAGGGCTGATCATTCAGCTCACCTCACTTTTAGCACAACATGCGCAAGCCGATGAATCGATCGCCGTCGCACTATAAGGGTTCTGCAACATCGCAGTTTAAACATCGATTATCGATGGCGAAACTTTGATGTTCAGAAACATCAAAGATTTTTTTGCCTTCCCAGGTTAGGACTGGTTTTATTTTACCGTTACTTCTGAGTTATTATACTTTTGTAAATTGGCTCTAAAAATAACAAATGGCCAAACTGACAACCACTAAAATAAATTTAATCGCCAAAGTTGCCAGTTAATCGCCATCTGGCGAGTGACAATTTACAATATACAGGGTGTTTCATAAAGAATGTCCCAATTCGAAAAGTGGATATCTCAGCAACCACGAACCACCGATGAATGCGACTCATGTCGTGCCTACGGGCCTGGCCCAGAGTTTATGACTACCGCTAGACGGCAGCACGAGCGTCCAAACAGCCACTACGCTTAGTGAGTGAGAAGATGGCATCGAGCCAACAGAAGGCATTTTGTGTGCTCGAATTTAACAAGACCAAGTCCATGATTACGGTGCAGCGTGCGTTTAAACGGCATTACGGCAGTGCTCCACCAGTGGGCAAAAACATTCGTCGTTGGTATCTACAATTTCAAGAAACATGGTGTTTATGTAAGGGAAAGAGTCCTGGACGACCAACCACCTCAGCAAAGAATGTGCAACAAATTCACAAGGCATTTCGGCGAAGCCCACTTGTCGTGCGAGCCGCGACTTGCCATCCCTCATGTGACTGTTCGGCGTGTTTTACGACGACGTTTGCTGCTGAAGCTGTACAGATTGCAACTAGTGCAAGCTCTTCATGGAGGTGACAAAATGCAATGAAAATATTTTTGTGCAACTCTGCCAGAGGACATAAAGGACGACACCGTCGTTCAAAGATTGATTTTTAGTGATGAAGCAACCTTTCATGTAAGTGGGAAGGTTTTGTGCCACAATGTTCGCATATGGGACTGGAGAATCCACACGCAACTCTCCAACTTGAACGTGATTCACCAAAACTGAATGTTTTTTGCGCGGTTTCTGTTAGGAAGGTTTATATGGCCCTTTCTTTTTTTGCGGACAACACGGTTACAGGCAACACCTATCTTGCAATGCTGAAGGAAGACTCTGAAGATTACATTTTGCAGCAGGAGGACGCACCGCCACATTGGAACCTCCAAGTGCATCGGCTTCTAAACGACACATTGCCTCAGCGTTGGATTAGACGTAGGGGACCTCATGACTTGGCACAACACGCTTGACCTCCGAGATCTCCAGACATCATAACCATGTGACTTTTTTTTTTTTTTTTTTTTTTATGGGGTTACGTAAAAGACTGTGTGTTCCCCCTTTACCCGCTGACTTGGATGAGCTTCGAACGAGAATCACGGCCGCGGTAAATTCTGTGACTGAAGACACTCTCCAACACGTTTGGGATTAATTTAGCTATCGGCTTGATGTTGTCCGTGCAGCAGGTGGAGGGCACATTGAGCATTTGTAATTGTGGTGGTGAAACTTTAGACCTTCCTTCATACTTGGCTCTTTGTTTTGTAACTATCCCACATTTGCCTTATTAAATATACTACTTTGAAATTGGATCATTCTTTTTGAAACACCCTGTATATTACAATTTGCATCTATACTGAAAATGCTGTTGAAAAAGAAAAATTGTCCTTTGAAAAGTCCTTGAAAATTTTTTTTTCTGGTTAATTGTACTCATGTACAGTATAAGCAACAAACATGATTTTTTTTTCAAAAAAAAAAATGGAATTTTTAAATTATCTTTTGAATGTGAGTTGCATAAATACTATATTTTATCTTCCAAACTGATAATATTGCATTTCATTTGAGTTTTTTTTTTTATGTACTGTAAAATGACATACATGTATGTAGCTTATGTCTTTAGCTTCAATAGGGGCCAAAATACTGCTGTTTAGGTCTTAGACAGTAAGCAATTACTTTCTTTCTTTATTTTTTTTATTTTTTTTTTTTGTCTGGTAACTCAAAATTGGTTGCTTAAATTTTTTACATAGCAGAGTTGAATATGCTGGTATATGTCACACTTAAATTTAAATCCTGACCCCCCCCCCCCCGGCGCAGGTTTAAAATTGTATATTCTTTGGTTGCTTTGACAGAAAATGATACAACCTTGTTAATCTCATATATGTAGCTAGTGCTTGTTAATCTCATATATGTAGCTAGTGCTGATAGCCTGCTTTCTTTTCCAACAGAAATTCAGACACAGGAGACACGAGTATGTAATATGTTAATGTTAGGAATTCAGAGAATCTACAATGGAGGAAAGGAAGTCTCGTGAATTAAAGGCGAAATCTGAAGAAAACAACATAAAATTTTTTGAAGTTGATTCAGCAGCAAGTACACCAGTTGCTAAAAGTTGCTTCTTTAGTAGCCCATGTTCTGTGGAAAATGACAGTCTTCCAAATTTTGCATCTGATTCTATGAGTACTTCTGCCAGTAGTTCAAAGAAAGAAAAGTGAGTAATAAATGTCTGCATGTATTTAAGTGCTGCATATATCTACCTTTTATAAATCAGTAATATGATTGTTATGAATCAGTTAAAATGGCTGGTGAAGATTTAAAATTTAGCCAAAGCTGCAGAGAGATGCGCAGAACTGTTCTGTTGTTAATGTACAAAAAAAAAAAAAAAAAAAAAAAACTTAACTGTACAGCTTACATGTTTTTCACTTTTAAAATCCCTCTGAATATAAGATCTGTGTTGCATTTGTTAGTGTTAAAGGAGGCTAAATTGTTATTTCATGTCAGGTACATCAGGGTTTGTGAGTAATGTTCTTGATGTGGAAATCATTCTATGCAAAAAGAAAGCCCCACAGAAAGCTTCAAAGTATCCTTTTGGGCAATTTTTTTATTATGTATATACAGTGCTTGAAAAACTTCATGCTAGCTCGCCAATAAGGTACATATCTCACTTGCCAACTGAAAATCAACAGCCCCACAGGGTTAAAAAAAAAATAAAAAAAAATGTAAAAACAACCTCAGTACTACTAAAATGAAAAGCTAATTATAAATGATCAAACATAGTCAAATAGAACTTTGTCAATAGTCAAAAATTGTCAGTGTCAGTTTCTTTTGTGCCATCATAAAAAACTGTTGAGATCATAAATATTCGAAAATCTCAGTATTTTGGAACGATGTCAAAGGATAAGTGGCAAGCGAATGACACAAATACGAGTCACAACAAACGCAAACAACGATATTGTTCAAGGGATGGAATAACGAAAACGATTGATAAATCGTGATTTTTCTTCTAATACATCCCAGAAAACAAAAATTAATCTATTTAGGAAAACAGTGTTTTAAAGTTTGATTTGTTAAGAATTTTATACACATCTTCAGAGTTGTATAAAAATAAAATGTATCTGTGTACAGAAACCTTGCTGCAAACCGGAGAATCACGATAACAATACAATAATATAATTTAAAGAAAAATTAATAAAAAAATAATTGTTAGAACATTACAGATTTCAATGAGGACAAAAGAAGTACTTTACAATTGAATGTGCAACAGTGCATGTGAAATGGACCTTTACACTAAAATATTAAAACATTGGACTATGAACCTCATAAAAACAAGAGACTAAAGAAAACAATTTATATCCAGAAAAACAGTTCCATAATAAACTTCAAAAATTATAAATATCATTTTCAACAATTTAATTAAAAATAGTAAACTTATAAAATACATAAGGAAAAGATTTTAATTTAATAACAAGGGGAACCTGGCAATAAAATTTGAATTCTTTCTGTGCAAACAAAACTTTTGATACAGTTCCTATACATTAAGAACACGTCTTGGTAAAATCTAGAGGCTAGAAATGTCTGCAAAAATAAAAGAACTCAGAAGATGTGAAAAATAATTGAAAGTTCAAGTTAAAATAGAATTAAGTATATCAATCTGAGTAAAGCCTTGAGTAAGTTCTTTAATTGCTGTAAATAGCATTTTTATTTTATTTTTAATCTACAAGCAAAAACTATCTGCAAAACCTGCTAATAATTTGGATACTATCTGCGTACAGCGTACACGTGTACTTCTACATTCTGCTACTCTGCATATTTCTTGAATAACATTAACCTAATTTAAACAATTAACCATTGTATATTAGCCAGACTCTGTTTTCTCCCTCTATATAAATGATAATAAATTATGAAAGTTCAATGTTTTAGAACTTTCCCAACAGCTTGACCTATGACAGCAATTGGCTAACTAGCAGCTCGCAAGGCTCGTGGGACTCTTACACTGGTTATCTTTTCACACAGCATTTGGGGAAATCATTCGGCTAGGCTTGCGACTTCTTACCTCATATTCCGTGTTAAGTGCACCATGCCCGAATGTTTTGACTCGCAGCATTTGCTGCTTTCGTAAAAGAAACCAGTTTCCCAAGCTAGCGAACAAGCAAGCATCAGTTCTGTGAATTAAAATAAGCTTTATTAAAATACTGATATTTTTACATTTCTGAAAATAGGCACAATAACTGTATAACTGCCAATTGAATTTAAACTGCTCTGCTGAATTTTTTACATGTCAGATAAAACTTTTCACTCATCACTGACGAGCAGACGACCTAATTTTTAAAGCCCATATGTATATACACTATATAACAAAAATCACCGGACACCTAGAAGAGCAACGCAACATAGCATTTATTGACATACATTAGTTTGGTGTCGGTCCACCTTTGGCCTTAATGCATGCACTGACCCATCCAGACATGCTTTTGACAAGGTTTTGGAACACAGTGATAGGTATGCGCTTTCATTCAGTACATAATGCTGCCACTAACTATTGCTTAGTAGTAGGACTTGGTTCCAAACTTCTTATACGGCGCTGTAATTCATCCCATAGGTGCTTTATGAGATTAAGATCAGGGCTCTGTGCTGGCCAGTCCACACATGATACGGAATTATCGTCAAACCACGCCGTAACAGTCCAAGCTTAATGGCTCAGTGCAATATCCTGCTGGTACCAACAAGGCTCAGTCTCACAGTATTGCCACAGAATTGGTAGGTTATAATTGTCCAGAATATTGAGGTAGACGTGCTGGTTAACACAGGGTGCGCACGCGTGCTTGAAAACCTGGAAAGTCCTGGAAAATCATGATTACGTTTTCAAGGCCTGGAATATCCTGGAAAAACGGTATTTTTTTAATGCTGTCTTGAAAAGCCTTAAAATTTGAAATTAGTGCTTAAAAAAAAATGCCCTTTTAGGAAATCGTGTTACTGACTGTTACCCCTTCATTTTTTAAGTTCCTCTCCTCTGTTCTCAAAGAAACCGCCGGCAAACAGTGGTGTTTTGGATGTGTCCAAATCCTAATTTGGCTGGGGGGGGGGTGAAGCACTACTTCCAGTGCAATAAAATTGGATGATTACTAGCAGGTCTGTTAGGGAAGGGGAGCTTGATGCATTCTCTAGCCCTGAGCTTGATGTCCGTCCGACAACTACTGAGAACAACAGAAGGGGAAAGAAGAGACATTTAGCATTTGCAAGGGGGTCGCGTGTTTACCAAGTCAGCTGGCACCCACCAGTGAAGAGTATGCCTGAACAACACATTCATCTGCTCCTTGTTTATTGCATTAAGACGCTTGCTTCCGGCCCACCCTCAAGAGACTTCGGCTACTTATGATAAAAAATAAGAAAACTATCTTTGCGAATTTTTCACAAAAGTGGCTGAAATTTCTACATTTACTATAATTGGATTACAGAAGCTCACTCCCAAAATTCCATTTGAATCCGTTTAAAACTTAAAAAGTTAGCATTGGAAATTTTTATTATGTGTGCCTCTTTAGACAGTGAGCCTTGAGCAGAAAGTGTGTTACCATAGCAACGGTTGATTGACAGCTGGGAGCGCTGATCCGAAGCCCTTGGTTGGGAAGAAAGCAAACACCTGTTTATCACTTCCACAGCTCAAAAGGACTAAGAGATATTTTTCAGAAATCCATTTTCCCGAATTTTGAAAATAACACAGTAAAATTTTTACAGTGGTTAAAATACATCACAATAAAGTTCTAGTGCAAATTTCGCCAAATTCCGTTTGAAACTTTAGCAGATGCAAAAAAAAAAAAAAAAAAAAATCTTCCGTTGCAAAATCGGATTGAAAAAAAAGAAACGGCAATTATAAATTACGGGAAAAGCAAGCAAATTATTTTTTTTTTAGATGCCATGGTTTATTTAAACAGAGTGATCCTTAAATTTTGTTTCTGTGATGATATGGACTCTATTTTAATTACAAACATGCATTTTTATTCAGATGTCTGAGTTACTGTTTTAATAAAAAAATCTATAATTAAAAAGTTTTCAATGGATTTAGGCGAAATTCAGCAGATAAACGTATTTTAGTAAATTGCAACGTTATGACGTAAATTTGGTCATTTTGTCAAAAATTGGGCAGCATTTTTTTTTTTTTTTTTTTTTACGTTTTCTCCTATAGTTAGGGTGAAGGAGGAAGACACTTCAGTGAGCTGCAGGTGGTGATTTATGGCGATGTGCCAAATGAAAAGAAGGACATTCCAGAGGCTGAGTGTGCGTGGACGCGTGCTCCTGCTGTTTGAACTTAATCGGAATGTTTTCGGGAGGGGGAGAAATATCCGTTTCAGCTTTACAGCTTTCAGGCTCCTTTTTTTTCTTGGTAATAAATAAAAACCATAGTTGCTGCATTCACCATTGATCCATATTCGCATTTCTTGAATATAAACAGCAGACAATGGGAAACATGGTGTTGGGTGGGTCTTGATGTTCTTCATTTGTATCTGCTGAATTTTGTTCTGTGGGAATACGGAATGAGTTATACTGTGAATACATACAAAACTACATATTTTTGAGCTGAAAAAATAGGTCTACTTGTACACAGTAGCTAACGTGTGAACTCAGGACGAAGACAATCAGACATATGGACGTCTGATTCCATAAAAAAATCAACCCACTTTTATTATACACGACAGATAAAAAAGAAAAAAACATTACATGTTTTTAAACATTATAAAGGAAAGCGGATTTTTGAAACACCATGACTTGATGATATTAATTTCTGAAAGTTTTTTTTTTCGATTTTAATTTCTGAAAGTTTTTTTTTTCGATTTTAATTTCTGAAACTTTTTTTTTTCAATTACAATACATTATAACAGGATACCTGTGTGTTGTATCCCTTAGTTGTATGGCAGATTTTGAGTTGGCCGATATCCGCGATCGTAAGTGGTAGTTACATTGCTATTGTTGATGATGACAAGATAAATACTGGAGTAATGTAGAATGTTGCATAAAGTAAAAAAAAAATCGCCCCCCTCCTTTATCATAGCTGATCAACCATTTCATTCCATGAACATCAGCACATTTCAATCATTTGACCATTGGGGGTCTGACGGAATTCAGCAGTGCTAAGCGCTCTAGCGCAACGAGAACATGCTAATTATGGACAGTTCTATTCCCTTCCCCCTATCATCCCTAATAATTGAGAGCGCATACTGTAGTTTCAGATATTCTGTGTATGAGCTAGTTTTCACGCTGTTCGTTATGTTTTTATTTTAGAAATTACTAACCCTTTCGAACTGTAGGTTGCAGAAACGTTTATGCTTTGGTTTTTCCGTAAAAGGGGTTGGATTTTGGCGAAATTTTAGTATGCTGTTAGGTACAACCTAGGAACCTACCCTGTTGAAAATGGTCGAAATTAAATTCAAAGGCATAGATATAAGAGCAGTATTCATTCTCCAAGCTTGAAGCCCTACGTCCACTCTCCAGCTGGGTAAGTATGAAAGATTTGAGACTTGAATCCACCTGTGGGCATAACAAGCACATGCCCCATTTCAAAAAAAGGGGGGAGGTTGAGTAAGTAGATAAGTGCTTTGCTTTGTCTCACGTTTCTTGTTTTCAGACATCACACCTTTTCACTTATGGATTTGCAACTCCACGTTTTGTCTTACATTTGCCCGAATTTTTCAGTGATCCACACAGCAGTACTTCAGAACTGCTGTTTGTGATGTACTCTGAGAGGCAAGCACCCCACCTCCCCTTTATGGGTCCTCCATGTTTTACCACCGTGTTTTTTGGAGGAAATAAATCTCAGAGATTTTTTACCAGTCCTCTGTTAGACGTGCGCCCTCCCCATTCTTAAATTCTGAATCTGCCCTCACTTTATTTTATAATAATTTCAGTTGTTATCAATAATAGTCTGATTACATGGAAGATAGTGCAGAATAGTGATGCAGCTAAAATGACTGATTGAATTAATCATTTTCTGATTGAGGGAAAGGATTTTCTGAATAGCCTTGTGGTAATTGCATCATGATTCAATTTAGCATTATTGGGTAATTCGCCAATTAAAAACATTAAAAAGAAATGTAATGGGTAAAAAAGCACACTCATTCATTTGCATCTTTCATCATTTTTATTACTTAAAACTGAAATTGCTTTTAAAAAATAATTTGAGCATGATACTGTAAAGCGTAATATTCATCCTGGAATTTTTTGTATATGGCCTGGAAAAGGCCTGGAAAGTCCTTGAATTTTTTCCCCAAAAAAGAGTACAAACCCTGTTAACAGGTTTGTCCACAATAACCAATGGGCCAGGACCATACCACGAAAAACATCCACACACGAGTACACTGCCAGCTCCAAACTTGACCGTAGGAACAGTACACTGTGGAAATAGCATTCCCCTTGCTGTCGCCATACCCACACACGGCGATCAGACTTATGGATCGTGTATTTGGATTCATCAGTCCATAGGACCCGTTTCCATTGATCTACGGTCCACGATAAATGTTCTTTAAACCATGCTAAACAACGAGTAGCATTCTGAGTGGAGATGAAAGGCTTATGAGCAGCCGCACGACCACGGTAACCCCTGGAATGAAGTTCTGTGCGAATGGTACCTTTACATACCGAGGTTCCAGCGTTTTTACTCGCCTGTACACTGAGGTTTTGTGCAGTACTCCGTCGATTAGCTATAACGACTCTCCTGAGGCTTCGACGTCCTCTATCACTGATTTTGTTTGGTCTGCCGGTGCGTTTTGCTGCTTCAGGCATGCCACTTATTCAGTACATCCAAAACAGTTGAGCATGTTTCAACCCCTCTCGGCTTTTCTTATGGACAACCAATTAATATAACACCCAACAATCTTTCCTTTCTCAAAGTCAGTTCTCTCCCACCGCAGCATTTTCACTCAACCTCACAGTGCGATATGATCGCGGTCAGCTGCAGGCTGGTTTTTATAGCGCTGTACTGCACATCTTAACAATGCAGGGGATCCGTTCATTTGCTTTTGAAGGGGTGCGCGGGGACTTTTGTCAATATAGTGTATACATACATACATATATAGGGGTTACACTGCCGATTGCATTCTTCACAATTTGAGAAAAAAAAAATCGTTTTGGCAATGGATAAAAAGTTTTGGCGAAAATATTGGTGATTACCTTTTTTTAGTATTTTGCTGCTTAATTGTAAAGAATATACAGTATAACCAATTGTTTTTGTTCTTTTATAACACTATTTGCTTTTGTGGTTTTTGCAACCTGTGCCAAAAAAGTTCCCAGACTGACTGCATAACTGATGTAACAGTAGTGGAATAAAAACATCACACATGTGCCAGAAGACAGCAGTCTAATAATCTTCTATCCACTTCAGTCTACCAAAAACCAGTTTCTACCAATAGCATTATTCGTTTCAATTCTCATACTGTCCACCAATATAAACTGTCAGCTCTCAAGTCTCACTCATCGAGCTCATTTGGTTTGTAACAGTGAAGTTAATCTAAAAAATGAACTAGCCAACATCTGCTTGATCACTGCTCAACATGGCTTTCTCCCACTCCTGGTTTCTGAATTAATTCAAAATGCTGAGAAAAACTCAGTTGTTGCTCTTTAACCTGTTTCACCAAAAAAGGAACTAAAGTTTGCTGGCTCTATCCTTTACCATAAACTTTCTACCTGCAAGCTCATCAGTATCTTCATAAGGGAAGGATATTATAGACTTGCCGTTCGCTTTTTTCCGATTTCTGTTTTTCTCCGTAATGACAGAGACCCTAGACCTCCGCTTTCTTCACCTGGAGTATATAAAATTCCTATCAAGACCAGAGTTTGCCGAAAAAAATAAAATAAAAGGAGTATTTTTACTCCTTTGAAAAAATTTAGGGAGTGAGTAATTTTTAAAAGTGGGGAGTAATTTAGAAAAATTAACAGATGAAATAAAAAAAAAACTTGCAAAACTGAAGGGCGATTATGAAAAATCAATCCAAATTTTTTTTCATATTAAAAAATATTTCACTACCACTCAATGTATTTAGAATTTGAATCCATTTTGCTTCTTATTTTAGTAATATAATATTCGTATTTTAAAACAATAACATTAAATTTATCATGTTTTGTTCAAGAAGTGAATACAGTGCACTTTTGATATTCTTATAGATATCCAGAGATGCCAAGTACTACGGATTGTCCGTAGTTTCTACGGATATCATGTTCAAACTATGGAGAAGGTGTGAAAAACTACGGATTTTTCCAAAAATCTCTATTTTCGGAAAACTTTTTTTTTTTTTTCTTTTTTTTTTTAATTATTTGAAAAAAAAAAAAGTCAAGCATAGTCAAATGTAGTGTTTTTTGCGGTAACGTCACGAAGCCGTTACACAGCAAGCATGTTTGGCTGGCCGACAAGGAAGCAGAAATGTTGCAGTGGAGATCGTTCTGTATGATTGCCGTGGAAAGGCGTTCGTAATGCACGACGCCTGTTAACTTCGGGAAAACCTTAACCGCGTCCTGAACTAACGTAAGTTGTCGGAGGACGGAGGTAGACTAGAGTCGATTCCACGTTTTCTTGTTGTTAAGTTGATTAGTTGTGGTGTGATGTGAATTGCTGTAGTTATGAAGCGTGCTTCAGTGGCTTCCAGTTCCAGTGGTGTGAAAAAAAATAAAAATTCGCAGCAGTACAAGGAATGTTATTCGTTGGAATTTCCATGTTTGCAGTGGTTGCGTGTTTACGTGAATTTTTTTTTTTTTTTTTTTTTTTTGCCGAAATTTAATTTAAATAGTTAATTGCTATTGCATATTTGTTTCACCAAAGTAAGGGGCAGGCGGGGGTATCAGAAAAAAAAAAAAAAAAATATGCTCTGAGCAAATAGTCATCAGATTGAAGGAAATAATTGTGGATCAAAGAAATCCTGAATGTTTGTTTTTTCCGGCAGAGCGCATAACTAAGCTACCTGGATGTATGGCTGCTGTTATTGCCTGTTTTTATGTTACCTCCCCGGGAGTTTGTTCTTCGTGCGCAGTATGTTCTGCCCAGGGCAAGAGAAAGTCTCTCCATGTGTCTTTGGCAACCAGCCAAAGAAAACGTCTAGCAGCAGTTGCAATGAGAAGCTTCTGGGTGTATGCGCACAGTCGTGACCTATTTTCCCACGCTCCTTGCTGTCGGTAGAGAGCTTAATTGTTTATGTTACTTTGACAGATTTGCGAAGTGCTGTTCTTTTTTTTTTTCTCTTGTAAAAAAATGTTCTGCTAAACAAAGGGATGTTTTATTTTATCCTTTTTTTTTCCAGAATTGATTGATTTATGCAATTTAAAATACCTTTTTTGATTGATCATAAGCATTTAATACTAATTTTCTATTTATCTGCATAATAAAGCTATGAAATCTTTCAAAGTTAATTGTTCTTTCTTTGCTCCCATTATGTTTGTCGTGTACGAATTTACTTGCAAAAGCGTCGGGTAGAGGGCCACCTGTAT
Organism: Macrothele yani; assembly: GCA_039090855.1. NCBI lineage: Eukaryota > Metazoa > Arthropoda > Arachnida > Araneae > Macrothelidae > Macrothele > Macrothele yani. The sequence goes on from CM077009.1 coordinate 162,967,482, forward strand.
CTACTAATATTCTTGGATCTAAAACGCAAAAAAGTTGTCAAAAATTCAAGGAGAGTTATTTGCAAAAATTTCCGTGTCTAAAATCGTCTCGGGTATCCGAAAACCATGGGTTTTGTTCCCCGTGTGCTGTTGATTTTTCAATCGCACACGGCGGAAAAGACGATTGCGGTCGGCATTTTCACTCTAAAAAACAGGAGGAATAACCATAATTGTGTGGCATCACACACTTATGACATAACATATTTATTAACATAACATTTATTAAAAGGTGGAGTTGAAATGGTAGTATTTTTTGTGTATTTACTCAAGTTTTTTTCCCCCATTTTAAGGGGACTTAAATATGTTGCAAAATTTATCCAAGTATTGTCCCTGATTGAGATTAATATATTGCTCAAAATGTAGCAGTATATTCTGGGAAATACGCATGCTACCCTGCAAATTTTAATGTGGGAACTTGACTTGACGTCACTACGGAAGAACTACGGGCGCCACGCATATGGACTACTGATGACTTCCTTCAGATGTTGGCATCTCTGGATATCTAAAAATATCCAATAAACTTCTCGGCAAGTTCCACAGCCACATTTGTCTTTTGTTGACTCTGCGGCTGCACAACATCCAGTGCTTAAATTTTCACTTTGCTGATATCTTTGTTTTTCTTCCCATTTCTTCATTGTTGCTTTTTTTTCTTCCCTTTTTTTTTAATGCCCTTGGATGACAATTTCATCCATCACGCTGAAAGAACTTTCAGTCTGAAGATCATGAAAACATGATAGCTTTCACTATTTTAGATGAAAGATAATACTGTAACTTTAAGAATATGAATACTTTTGAACATCAATTTATACAAACTTTTCAGCTTCGTTACTTTTGTTTTCGGACCCCCCCTCCCTTTATCAAGCTGAAATGCAAACTTTGGGGGGGGATGTTTAAAAACATGGGACACATGTTCGCAACATCATTGGGAAAAAAATATTACAGTTACGGGAGAAATCTTTGCTACGTCCGATTTTCCATTTTCAAGGTGAAGTGTACAAATATTTATGAAATAAAATTATATTTAACAACAATACTAGGCAGAAGAATCATCGCATGAAAAATAAAATCACTATTACTGGAGAAATCTTCACTGCGTTTTTCGCCTGAAACTTCCATTTTTGAAAGTTTTAGGCAAAAAGCATCCTTCACCACTACTAATTTCCTCAAAATTTCTGTTCAGTTATGCATCGATCTCTAGGATAACCCAAATTATGACGGAAGAGGACAAATTCCTTGAAGCTGCGACTCTCATGCCTGAAGATTACGGTACAGGGGAATTTTCGCACTGTCGAATTTTCATTTTCAGAAATTTTTCTTACATTTTCAGACTGAAATACAACTATTTATGGAAGAAAATGATATATAACAACAATACCGAACACAGGCAACATCGCAGGAAAACGAAATTACTATTACAGAAAAAAATTCTTTATTTCGTTTTCTTCCGTTTTTGAAAGACGAAATACCGTCTCGATGCATATTTTTATGCGTTCATAAAATTCTTCAGTGTGTAGTTTTACACGTTTCTGGATGAATATTTTTACGCGTTGGTAAAATTTTGATGCGTACTAGACGTGTACGCATTTTGGCAAACTCTGATCAAGACTAATGTTGGGTTAACCGCGGAGTTCATTCCGAAAAATTCTCTCAAGACTTCAGAAACACAAATCCGATGTGAAATTTGGAAAACCTTCCTCTTCCTTGTCTCAACTTACCATGGCTAACACTTCTGCTACTCCACTTTGGTCCTATACAAAAAAGTTGGCTTCCTTCCAAAATCGCTTTGCTCTGAGGTTTAGAGAAAGTTTAGAAATTTTATTTTCCAAAAATTGCAACTCTGAGCTCCTCATTTACATTTCATACATTTGGAAATTTCTCATTACATCACGTCATCCGGAGTTACCGTTATAAAACTTACCTTTCCAATCTGGCAACGAAACAATTCGTAGTCGCACAAATGAAGGCCATTGATACGTATCGTAGTCGCACAAATGAAGGCCTTTTATACGTAACTTAACGTGCTCTTAACTACCATTTGCTTAACTTGTTTGTTAGTTACGTGCATTGCCTATCACTCTTTTATAAGACAGCAGTCTTTGGCCAGTCAATGGACAGCTGGAAACTGGTTTATAGCGGATCCGACAGGCTGGCACACCGGCATAAAGGGAGTCATAGCAAGCATTCTCGTCCCATTTCATTTTAGTTGTGAAGGAGCAGAGAGGAAACATCTGTTTTTTTGCAAACTTGGTAAAGCAGCTACTGAAAATTACAGAATATTAAAAGAAACATAAGGAAACACAGCATTTACTTGCAGCAGAGTTTTTGGATGGCATGTACTAAGGGCATCCTGAAAGTAATGCCTTGTCCCTAATAACTTTTGAAATTTCGAAGTGATTTTAATGAAACTGCACTGACATGTACTATATGTTACCAATGTGGGAACATATTTTTTTCAGGATTGGAAATAAAAATCGTGAATGACAGAAAAGCAGCGAGCCGTAATTGAATTCCTGGAAAAAGAGAGATGTGAGGTTCCAGAAATCCACAGAAGATTTGTGGCAGTGTATGTAGCTGCCACAATCGATATCGGTAATGTCCAAAGATGGATGAAGAGGTTTCAAGAGGGAGAAAGTTCAGTGTTGGACAAACAACTCAGTGGAAGACCTGCAACTGCAGTGACAGATGCCAACAGGCAACGAGTGTTTCACTCGTTGCCTGTTGGCATACCAGCTGATCGTTGTGTCACCATCCAGGAGTTGTGATATGGAATTCATTGTGGTCATAGTGTCATGGAAGCATTAATTAGGAATCGGGGTTACAGAAAAATTTGTTCAAAGTGGATCTCAAGAAACCTAACCCATGAACAATGTGAGCAGAGATGTGCCGGAACCTCTTAGACTGTTATGAAAGGGAGGGTGAGGTGTTTTTCTCTTATGTTGTGACAGGGGATGAAACCTGGGTGTTCTTTCATGACCCAGACACAAAACGTGTGTCAATGGAATGGCACCGCACATCCTCACCTCAACAGAAAAAAGGTGAAAAGAACTTATTCCGCAGGGAAAGTGATGGTGACAATTTTCTGGGACAAACGTGATGTCATTTTGACTGATTTCCTTAAATGGAGTGCAACAATAAACAGTGCTCACTATGTGCAGACATTAAAGAAGCTAAAGGAAGCTATCAGAAGGAAAAGACAAGACATTTCACTTTACAGTGTTGTTTTACACCATGATAATGCACGTCCCCACACCACAATGGAGCTTCACAGGCTATTGCCAGAATAGGGTGGATGGTGATGCCCCAACCCCCTTACAGTCCTGACTTATCTCCCTCAAACTTTTTGATGTTTTCCCCTTTGAAAAACGCCTTTCATGGGGAACATTTCGCCAATGTGACAGACGTTAAACTGGCTGTGAACTCATGGGTGAAACGACAGCCTCAGGAATTTTTCCAAAATGGATTTTTCTAATGGGTTTTAAGATGGCAGAAATTCATAGAAAGTAATGGACAATACTTTGAATAGGCTAGCATTATTAACAATACATCCATGTATTTTGCCACCAAGTTAACATTTTTTGCTGCTACAAATAAACATCTTACGAGGGACAGGGCATTACTTTCAGAATGCTCTTAGTATGATTTCATGATTGGTAGAAATCCTTTGATGATGACCTGAAATCTGGGTGTTCTTCCAGTGTTCACACAGCAGCAAAAATGAAAGAGGTGAGGCATCAGTTAAAGATTGTCAAATTACAGTGAGACTTTTGGCTAATTTGGTGGGCATCAGCAAGTCTATTCATCTGGAAATTCTTCACGAGGATGTGGGGAAAACAAAAACTTATTTCCAGAAAGGTACCCTGCATTCTGAATGCTGAACAGAAGGTGGCTCGTTTGTCGATCTGCTGGACACTGCAGCTGCGGATCTGATTTTTGCTCCAGAGTTATTGCAAGAAATGAAACATAATGCCTGCAGTATGATCCAAAAACTGGAGGCCGTTTCCCGCAATAAAAGAGACACTAAAAGGACAGTATCATGCAGACATTACATTTAGGCACGATAAAACAACTTGCAGACATCCCGAAAAGCTTCTTCCAGGACTCTTTTCAAGATCTTCAGAATCGCTGGAAACTGCTGATTCAGAAGGGTGGTATTTTGAAGGTGTCCAGCATTAATTGTGAGTGTGGTTCTTTTTTATACAGGGTAATTCAAAACGCTTGCCCTAATTACAGATGGTTTATGAACATAGATACAGAGATCCCATTGCTGCACAATAAAGAAGGAAGTTTAGAATTTTGTTTCTATACCTTACAAATGTTCTATGTGACTCCCCTGGGTCATGCAGACATCTCGACAGTAATCCATTTCACGCCATACATTATGAAGCTTGTCCGTAGTCACTCATGCAAGTGCAAGCTGAATGCGCATCTTTAGTTCGTGCAGTGTTTTCGGCAAAGGTGGCACATACACATATTCTTTGACATACCCCCACAAAAAAGAAGTCACAAGGAGTAAGGTCCAGAGACCTGAGGGCCACTTGAAGAACCCTGTTTTTTCCACCGCGGTTGCCATTTCTTCCCACTGGTCTTGGCGTACAGGCAGTCACTTTCCACCATCACCATAGCAACGCAGCAATAGGTTCGAATAAATTTACAAGTGTTCTTTGAATTCATTTTCTGCATGACAGAGCAGAAATGAAGAACAAGTAACACAGCGGAAACAAATTCTATACACTTTGCTTGAGAATGCTCAATTGAGTGGGTGAAATATGTAGCGAGCATTATGATCGACAGGGAGGATATAACATGAACGATTACATCAGATGAGTTAAGCTAACAAAAGACTCTTTCCAGTTATTTACTGTTAGAACTTGGATGTGTTGTTTTCGATTGTGCATAAACTACATCTTTGAATGAATCATATTGTGAATTTCCACCATTGTATTGCATCATGATTAAACAAATCTTTGAAGCATGTTGAACAGAACAACCAAACGACATGTTTTTCTAGTAAAAAATACGTTAAAGTCTAAAAGTGGTTACAAGATTGAACTCTCTTGGTTGGAAATTGTTGGAATACTCGTGAAATTGAAATAACTGTAATTTCCATTTTATATTGCCATTGTAGTGCTGGTCATTTATCTTTTGAGTCTAGCATACTTCCAAGTTTTGTATATTCTGTTTTTAGCATTCTGTGGCTGCACCTTGCTGTAAATCCATACAATCTCACTACCTACATAAACATTCAATCTTGATCACTTGTTATTGGTATTTGCCTAAGCCATACTTGCTTTTATTGTAGCTAACTGCTCATTGTGTAATGAAGAGTTGGAACTGTGAGCAAATATGCTGTGTTTTACCTGTAAATTAAAAATCAAATGTTAAACAGTAAAAATGTAAAACTGATTAAGTAACATGGAATCTAAAACTTACATTCTATCCAAAAGTCATGTATTTGAAGTTAAAAATTGCCTGAAAATTGAGAATTAATGGCTGTATTGTTGTAAACGTAAATGAAACAAAAAAATCCCATGGAAACAATTTTAAAAACTGATTCGCTCCTAGTTGTGACCTCAAGAGAGAGGAGAATCTTCACTCAGCTTTTTAGAAAACCCGCTAACACAGGAAAGATATTAGACTTCTGCTCATTCCACCCTGACTTTATTAACTCGAATACAGCGAGGCAATTTTTGGAAAAAATTGAAGTCCTTGTCTCTTCAGATGCTCAAAAGGTATTCACAGAGAAAAATTCAAAAGAATATTGGCAGAGAACAATTACCCCTCCCCATATATTAAGAAGTTATTTAGACAAGTGCCAAAAAAGAAGCAGGAAATAATCAACTTCAAATTCACCAGCAAAATTACGTACTACAAGGGACTTTTCGAAAAACTGAAGAGGATCGAAGCAAAATATAATATCAGACTTGCTCTAGATTTAAATAACAAATTAAAGAAATTCCTGCCAGCTCTAAAACAGAAAGAAACAGACATCCAATTACAAGGAGTAGTATATTGCATCGGCTGTAACTGCAAACTCGGCTATATAGCAGAAACAGGAAAAAGTATTAAAGTCCGAATGAAAGGACACCAAGCCGCTATTAGTAACATTAGTAACAAAACAAGGCTAGACAGACATATACAAGCAAGTGGGCACTCCATAAATTGAAACTCAGTAAGAATAATCGTCCACCAATCAAACTTAGTAAGGAGGAAACTAGAAGAAGGGATGGAAATAGTGAGAAGTACCACATACATACATATCACTAAGCTGTTCTCTGAGATTCAGAGGTTAGCTCCAAAAAGAAATACAAACTTTCAGATATTTTTACTTATTGTTGTCTTATCAAACTTCTCCATTTGCCTCCTCGGGGCGCTCCGTGGTAACAATGGCACACACAACAGCAACTAGGGACTCTGTGAATCTTGGAGAGGTGCAAGCTAGTTCTGTGTGACATTGGCAAAAAGACCCCAACTCACTGGGTTTTGTTCCAGAATCCTTAGGTTGAATGACCAACTAGAACCCTCAGCTGTGGGCTAATCCCCCACACTGATGTACTTACCTGATTAAAAAGACAAAAAGAAATATTAAGAATGACTCAAGTGTGGGATATGGTGGACCAACCACACTTGAGAAGGACGGTCCACCACGGAATCAACCTGGACTTTCTAAATGGCGTATGAGAAAGAGATCTCGGCTGAGTGAATGTAAGATTGGTGTATGGAATACTAGAGGTATAAATGGCAAGATGAGTGAGGTGATTGAGGAGATGAATAAGTATAGACTGGATGTGATGTGTGTAAGTGAAACAAAAAGAAGGAAATTGGGGTAGAAGTGAATGGCACGGTGAGTGTGTGGTCTGGAGTATTGGATAATATAAGAGGACAGGCTGGTGTAGGTGTGATTTTAAGTGAAAAGATGAACAACTTGATTCACTATAGTTGCATAAGTGAGAGAATTCTTTGGATTCGTTTGAAAGTGAAACTTCAGAGAATTGTAATTGTTGTAGTGTATGCTCCTTGTGACTCGGAACCTTCTGATAAGAAAGAATATTTCTGGAATGAGCTAAAAGCTGTTTTGAGCCAGTTTGGTGCTAAAGAAAAAGTTATAATAGCAGGGGATTTCAATGCTAGAGTAGGTGTGCAGAATGCCATTTCTGACAATGTTCTGGGTAAGTTTGATGATCCTTGTGTGAATGATAATGGTGAAAGATTAATTGAACTCTGCATTGAGAATGGTTTGTGTGTATCTAATACATTTTTCAATCACAAGTATATCCACACATATACTTGGGAAAATCGTACTCTTGGTCAAAAGAGTGCGATAGATTTTGTTGTCTACGATCAGCGTTTGAAACACTTAGTTGTTGACACCCGTGTGATGAGAGGTGCGGATGTTGGTTCTGATCATTACTTGGTAGTGTCACGAGTGAAACTTAATGTTGGTTGAAGGAATAGGAAGAGACCCAGGATAGAAAGAATAAAGGTTGATAGGCTCCTTGAAGATCATCAGCAGTATTCTGACTTACTCAGAGAACAACTGAAGGATCTGAAGTCTGGTGAGAGGGATGTAGAAAAGAAGTGGGAATGTTTTAAGAACTGTGTTGTCACTGCTGCTAAAGAGGTCTGTGGCACCACAATAGTGGGTAACAATAGAGGTGATGCTTGGTGGAATAGTGAGATTGAAGAGGCAGTAAAGAGAAAGAAGGAAGCCTATTTGGGGATGTTGCAAGGTAGAGTCTCTGTGGATGAATATCGCTGTAAGAAGCGTGAAGCTGCTAAGCTAGTTCGCCACAGTAAGGCAAAAGATAGGAAGGAGAAAGTGGAAAGGCATGAACTGGCTTTTTGGAAAGATAGAAAGTCCTTCTGGAAGTACATGAGACTCAGGAAAAATAGGGGAAACAAAGTTGTAAGTTGTGTGAAGAATGAGATTGGAGAAATGATATGGGAGCCCAATGAGTTAAGTGACAGATGGGGTGAATACTTCTGTGAGTTATTAGATCAGGAAAGCAAAGATGATTCTGAGACAGACACAGATGATGTCACAATGAGGGATGAAAGCACAGGAGGGATCGCAGGAGAAGTGTGTAAAGCTGTAAAATCTCTTCAGAATGGTAAGGCTCCAGGAGTTGATGCATAACTGCAGAGATGTTGAAATATGGTGGTGACTCTATAATTGACTGGTTGACTGAAATTTGCCAGTTGTGCTGGGAGTTAGGAATGGTCCCTCAGGATTGGAAGGATGCTATTATTGTCCCCTTGTATAAGGGAAAAGGTGATCAGACTGAATGCAAGAACTATTGTGGTATTAGCCTACTGAGTGTGCCAGGGAAAGTGTTTGGTAAGGTTGTTATTGAAAAAGTATGGGGTCTTACATCATTGAAAGTGTGGGATGTTCAGAGTGGTTTTATGCCTGGTAAAGGTTGCACTAACCAGATTTTTGCATTACGCACGATGATTGAAAAGCATCTGGCTGTTGGGAAAAAGTTTTACTGCCTTCATAGATTTAGAAAAAGCTTACGACCGAGTGAATAGGACACTTTTGTGGAAGGTATTGAATGAATATGATGTTACTGGAAATCTACTTAATAGTGTAAAAGCCATGTATTCTGGTAGTAGAGCTTGTGTACGAGTGAATGGTGTTTTATCAAAATGGTTTTCCATTGGTGTAGGAGTTAGACAAGGTTGTGTAATGTCACCATGGCTGTTTAATATATTTATGGACACATGCACGCGTGATGGCAAAATAGATAATAGTGGTTTATGTCTTGGTGATACCCATGTGTGCAGATTGCTGTATGCTGATGACATTGTCCTGTTGGCCAAGTGCAAAAGTGAGTTGCAGAGTATGTTGACTCGGATGAATGAAGTTTGCATGAAATTCAAACTGAGTATAAATAAGGGAAAACCCAAAGTTATGGTGTTTGAGAGAGGAACTGGTAGCACTGAATGTAATGTAAGTATAAATGGCACTGTGATTGACCAGGTGAGTGAGTTTGTTTATTTAGGAAGCATGTTTGACAGAGAGAACAAGTTAGATGGTGCAATCAGTAGGCGAGTGAATTCTTCTTTAAAAGTCATAGCTGCTCTGGGAGGTTTTCACAATAATTATGGGTTCTCTAGAGAGTCCCGCATGGCTGTGTATGAAACTGTAATTGTTCCTACTCTGATGTATGGCAGTGAAACCTGGGTGCTGCCGAAGAAACATAGGAGTTGTTTGTGCGCTGGAGAAATGCGTTACTTACGTGGGGTTTGTGGCAAGACACGATCTGATTGTGTGAGGAATGAAGATGTATTGCAGTTGTGTGATGTGAAGCAAAATGTTGTTAGCAAGGTGGAGACCAATATGCTTCGGTGGTTTGGCCATGTTGAAAGAATGAGTGATGAAATGCTTACTAAGAAAATCTTTTCAGACCAAGTGGTAGGAAGGAAAGGCAGAGGAAGGCCAAGGAAGACGTGGGTGGATCAGATTCAAGAGTGTCTGCATGAGAAAGAAAAAAAGAGAAGTACCACAATGAACGATAATTGTGGTTGGACACTTAAGACTGAGTGGCAGGCTGACTGTGTGTGTGTGTGTGTGTGTGTGTGTGTGTGTGTGTGTGTGTGTGTGTGTGTGTGTGTGACTTCATTATAAAGGGTGATTCATATTAAACCAACACATTTCATTATCAATTTATGTGAACAAGAATAAAGCTAACAGCAAGTTATGCCATCTGAAATGTAGCATATCCATGGGAGTTCACATTACGTAACACTTACCTTTTCATCAAATGCTGAAAATATCTGCCCCCCCCCCCCCCCCTTCAGCACATCTGTACATGTTGTTCCATGTTCCTGGCTGTTCGTTGGAGCATCGTCTTTTCAATACTGTTGACTTCATTAGTAAAGTTCTCCTTTAGTTCGGCTAATGTCCGAGGGCGTGTAGAGTACACTCTTTCCTTAAGAAACCTCCACAGAAAGAAATCTGGTGTTGTCAAGTCTATTGTTCTTGGTGGCCAAAAGTTGCAGGAAACTATCCGGTTCTCAAAGAAACTGGATCAGCGCCAGGGACTCATTTGATGCATGGCAGGTGGTGCCATCCCATTGAAAATAGCCCTGACACAGCTGTATGTCATCCAACTGCTCAACAAAGCCCATGAAAGTTTGTTGGTATTCTGCAGTGTTGACAGTCCCTTTGCAAAAAATGGGACCCACTCTTCTTTCGGCGGATGTTGTGCACCAAACTCCAACCTTTTGTGGGTGCATATAGGCATTTCCTGAAAGGCATGCGGATGTTCTGTGGCCCAAATGCATGTGTTCTGTGAACTGATATAGCCACATAAGTGAAACCACGCCTCGTCTGTGAACAATGTGATGGATGATAATAATGCCAGGATTTTGAGCAATGAAGTCCTGAAACCAGTGACAATAGTACACCCATTTTTCCTTATCATGAACAGCCTTTCTTAACAGCTCTCTGACACATTGAGTACGAGTACCCAGTCTCCTGCAACAGACGCCGTAATGACTTCCGGGGTGACCACTGCAGTCTTGCCTCAACATCCGCAGCAACTGTCAGCAGTGCAGATGAAGGATACTTGACGTTTTCACTCACAAGAGATCTTGTTGTTTCCAACTTGCGTACAAGTGCCAGTAGAGAGTTCCTTTGGGGAGGTTTGCCAACACCACATTCCCTCACATATGCTCTTTGCACATCTGTGATCCAGTTTGTAATCCAGTACGTTTTCACAAGGAATACCCATTGCTGTTGCGTGTACTGCATCTTCACAGTGACTGAGGCAATCTGGTGGTGACAGCTACCACATCCTGCACAGCAGTGCCCTCTCGTGAGAATAGAGGAATCTCACAGATGCTCTGCATTGTTTGGCACTAACACTGGCCGTTATGATTTATTCTTCCTGAAATAAAATGAACATGAAATGTGTTAATTTTCTGTGAATCATCCTATATTTGCAAACCCAAAGGACTGCTGCTCTGCAAGCAGTTCTGTGTAGTTGAACAATGACATATTTTTTTTCATCAGGAATATGAAGTGTATGTTTTCTTTACAAAATAAACTTGACAACATTTTACTTTAATGCCCTGGGTGGAAATTCCATGCAAAGCCAACTAATTTGAATTTGTTTGCTGTATCTGGAATTTCAAAAGTTGAACCTTAAAAAATTAACAAAACCAGAAGGTATCCATAAATCTAGTAAATAATTCGATTTATTGGCATAAAGAGGCAAAGGAATACATTTCCCACACGCTTTCATTGCCTTCGGACGGCTTCGTCAGGCGGATAATCATGGACCTCCCAGACTTGATCTGAAACTTAAAATATTCATAGACCAAATGCAATCGGTCTTCATCACAGCTAATCCTTTAAACCGCTGGACAGCACAAACTAAGAGGACAGCAAAGCTGCCTGCGCTACCTGACACTATAAAGAAAGGTGCGAAGTTGCCTCCGGGACCTACAATCCTCAAATTCTTCGGGCGTTTGAAGCACCACAAAACAGGTAATCCCATCAGACCGATTATATCTAAAAGATAGGCTCCCACCACCAACCTCGAAAGCCCTTTCCAAGTTTTTGAAGCCATTCCTGCCACCTTCAGAAAGACTGCTTCTCTCTTCAACTGACTTTATCTCCAAGCTGAGAAACATTGTTCCAAATCTTGCAGTTATTATTGGGAGCTTTGATGTCATTTCAGTTATTATTATTGGAGCTTTGATGCCATTTCACAGTACCATTGCCGGAAGCCAAGGCAAATGTCAAACAATTTTTGCTAGACTCAACCTGTTTACTCCTGAAGCCTTAAGAGAAATCTCTAGAACGCTCGACATGGTTACATAATCCAGTTCTTATGAGTTCAACTCCAAAGTCTACAAGCAAATTCATGGAGTCCCTATGGGCTCTCCTGTATCACCGGTACTCGCAGAAGCTGTACTATACCCCCTGGAGAATAGGCACTCGCCACCCACACTGAAACTCCAAGAGTATGGCTAAGATATGCCGACGACAGACATTTTCTTCTTATGGGAATACGACATGAACTCTTTCTGTGACCTCATCACCAGTATGAATATACACTAAAGAGCAATTGAATTAGAGACAGTTGGTATTGTGCAAATGTGGTGCTGTGGGCGGCCCTGTAAACGGAAACGACATGACGTATGCAGCGATCTGACAATATAAGGAGTGATGCGACGGGAATCGGTAAGAGTCGGACGCAGTATGGATAAGACGAAGGATCTAAGCGCATTTGATCGTGGGCAAATTGTCAGGGCCTGACGAATGGGTCACTCCATCTCGGAAGTCGTGCAGGCACTGGGATTTTCACGAGCCACTGTGTCACGGGTGCACCGTGAGTACATCGAATCCAATAAAACCATCCCTGCAAGGGCCAACTGCCGTGGACAACAGCGTGTGGACGAGCAGGGTCATTGTCGTCTAGCTCGCATTGTAACAGCGGATAGACGGTCCACACTGCAAGAAATCACTCGGCAATTTAACGCTGGTGCACAAAAACGTGTAAGCAGCCACACCATCCAGAACCATCTCCTCGCTATGGGGTACATGACATCACAGGGTGCAAAGATTAGCATGGGTGCGGAAACATCGCCACTGGACCCTAGACATGTGGAAAAATGTTGCCTGGACTGTTGAGTCGAGATTCACGTTGGTACATGCGGATGGCAGAATATTATGAGTACGGCGCAAACCACATGAAGCGATGGATCCTTCTTGCTAGTAGGGTACTCTTCAAGCTCGCGGGGGTGGCATTATCGTCTGGGGACTGTTTACGTGGACTGAAATGGGACCCCTGGTATGTGTGATATTGTCCCTCGCAGGTCAACGTTACCAGGATATCCTGGACAACCATTTGCTCCCGTTTGAGCGTCTTCAACATCCCACTGGGGACCTCATCCTGCAACAAGACAATGCACCGTGTCATCGCTCCCGAATTGTATCCGAATAGTTGGATGAACACTCCACTGACGTGACCTCGCTTCCTTGGCCAGCTAGGTCACCTGACCTCAATACTATCAAGCATATCTGAGATGCCATCGAGAGAGATGTTCGAGGCTCTGACAGCCCTTTATCAAATCTTCGTAAACCGTGGGAGCTTGTTCAGGGGTCGTGGATCCGTATGGCTTCCCAACACTTCCGGTGTCTTGTCGAGTCCATGCCGAGACGAATCGCCGCAGTCATAAGGGCGAAAGGTGTTGCTACACGTTACTAGACAGGTATCTCTAATTCAATTGCTCTTCAGTGTGTAAGTCCATAGTTGTACAACTATTATCACTTCTGTTACACACATTATAAATATCTTCAAGTCGAGTGCTCTATGCTTCATTACTTTTGCTTTTATATAAATTTTCAAGGAGGTAAAATATAAAACATTTCAACAGTTATAAAATTTTCCTAAGAATGTTACACTTACCCAATATTGTGGCACAATTTGGAAGGTTATTGTTGGTTGATTTATTCCTCAGGTACAAATCTCCGACATCCAAGTCGACAAGTTTGGGAAAAGTTGGTTCGTTGAACTAAAAACATTCACCGGTTTATTTGAAAATATACAACCAGAGTCAAGATTATGAAAAAATGAAGTTTAAAAGATTATGAAAAAATGAAGGTGAAATTCAATAAAGGCCCTACGGACAATATTATCAGAAAACTTGCTCACCTAAGAAATCATCTAGTACTACCCAACAAATTTAGAAGAAATGCTTATCCACCAGTTGTTGCATCAATACCTCATATTTTTGGCAAAGTGAAGACTCACAAAGAAAACAACCCTATCCATCCTATCGTTAACAAGAATAATGCTCCAACTATAAAGCTCAAGAAAAGTCTATACCATTACTTCAAAGTATTTTAAAGAAATCATGAATATACAGTTAATAATTCAATCGAAGTGATTACCAAAATCAAATCTATTAACAGCACAGAATTTACCATGTACAGTTTAGACGTTGTGTCCTTATACCCAAACACCTCCACCACCGATGCGATCTACCTCATTGAAGATAAACTGCAAAGACACAAGATCAAACCAAATACTATCAATAATATCATCAATGCTCTTAACCTGATTACTGATAACAATTTGTTTATCTACAACGATATAATTTACAAACAAATATTTGGAGCACCTATGGGATCTCCGATATCTGGATTATTAGCGGAAGTCATCATGCAAGATATTGAAGAAAGAATATTTACTAAGACTACAAATAACTTCCATTATAATACTTACGATATGTCGATAATATCTTAATTTTCTGGCAGTTCTCCGAAACTGAGATGAAACAATTTATGATTAACTTCAATAACATATATCATCATCATCATCATTGTCAACCATTATCAATCCACTGCTGGACGAAGGTCTCCCCAAGTTTCCTCCACAACGGTCTGTCTTGTGCCAGTCTCCTCCATGTCACTCCCGCATATTTACGAATTTCATCCACCCATCTCCCATGTGGTCTTTTTCTGGGTCTTTTCCTGTCCCTTGGAATCCAATCTAAAATTTCGGCTGTCCATCTATGGTCTGTCCTTCTGGCAGTATGTCCAGCCCATTGCCATTTCAGGGATTTAACTCTGATCATGATGTCTTCCACTCTCGTCATTTTCCGGATCCACGAGTTCCTCTTCTTATCTCTCCTGGTTATACCAAGCATGCACCTCTCCATGCTACTTTGAGTTGTCTGCAGCCTTTGTATGTCTCTTTTAGTTAAGGTCCACGTCTCTGCACCATACGTAAGCACTGGAAGGATGCATTGATCAAACACTTTTCTTTTAAGACATAACGGCATATTGCTCTTGAAAATTATGCTGTTTCTTCCAAAAGCTCTCCAGGCAAGTTTTGTACGCCGATTAATTTCTTCATCAATGTGACCCTCACTTGATATCTGCTGTCCAAGATAAACATACGTATCCGTTATCTCCAGTTTTTCTCCATCAATCGATAAATCTTCATTTCTTGTAAAAGCATTGAACATCACTTTTGTCTTCTGAAAGTTCATTTTTAATCCCACTTCTTTACTCTTGTCAGCAAGTTCCTGGATCATACTCTGCAGCTCTGATGGGGTAGTTGCAAAAATGACTACGTCATCAGCAAAACGAAGGTGGGTTAGATAATCTCCATTAATCTTTATCCCTTTGTTTTCCCAGTTCAGTGATTGAAAGACATTTTCCAATGTGGCATTAAAGAGCCAATAACATATATACCACAATTCAAGTCACTTGTGAAAAAGAAGTTAACAACAGACTCAACTTTTGAGACATCTCTTTATTCAAAACTCGGAACAAGATCGATTTCAACGTGTACCGTAAACCCACATATGTCCCAACCATAACTCCTAAAGAATTCTGTCACCCTTGGAGATACAAGACATCGGCCTTCCGATCGTTTGTCAACCATGCCATTACACGCTCGTTGACAAAAAAAGCACTGAAAGGTGAAATGCAATGGATTAAAAATACTGTGACTAGCTTTGGTTACTCGAAGGGATTTATTGATTCAATTTATCATAACATCAATAAACAATGAAATTCTAAAATTTAAAACTATTGAGTTAAAAATAAAAAAAAAATTCTATGGCAGCATCCCATATCTATCACCTATAAGTAGTATTCTTAAAAAAGAATGCAAGAACAACTTTGATATTGCAGAAAAAGTTATTGACAATTCTCGATTACTAACAACAGATGACAATAACATGAATTCTTTACAAAAAGCTGGCGTTTATAAGATACTGACAATTAATCCTGATGAAGGTAAACACGTTAAATGTTATATAGGTAGCACTAAAAGAAGACTTGCAACTCGACTGAACGAACATTATACGAATTGGACAAGAAAAGAAGTAAAGACATAACTAATGCAGCATTGCATAGATAACAAACTAATCCCAGATTGGGAAAACATCAAAATACAAACTACACACAAAAAACATAATCAAATTCTATGGTCAGAGGCTATTACAATCGAAAAGACCCACCCACGAAGAGAATTGTAATACATCAACACCAATGGAAATCCCATATCCTTGGAAATATCTGGTTGAGCAAAAAAAGAAAATAAATCACAGAGAAATATAAACCTGAATAATTAGAAGACTAAGATATCAACTATACTTTGCAACCAACCCGATAGATGGCACATCGCAACATAGTCACGTAGGTACATGTTAATAAGAACACCGAGATTTGTCAACGTGTAACAACCTGTTCAAGAGTGACACGTGGAAGTCTGCACTTTAGTGCACACCAACCTTGCATAGCATCGACTTTCGATGATAGTACAACTGAGGATGACCGTGATATAGACGGATGGAAACTAGTATGGTTTTGTTTAAGTATTGAGTGCCTATGCAAAAATTGTCTGCCTTCTATTCAACGACAAAATTTTACGCAAACTTCGTAATGCTTTTATGCAACTTCGGATACTCATTTATGGTTCGGTTTTTAACCAATGACGATGTCGATAAGGGCTAAGGATTTTATTCATACTGTTAATAGTCTTTTTATCTCTTTAACCCTTTTAAACTTCACTTTCATTTTTTCATAATCTTGACTCTGGTTGTATATTTTCAAATAAACCGGTGAATGTTTTTAGTTCAACGAACCAACTCCTCACAAACTTGTCGACTTGAACGTCGGAGATTTGTACCTGAGGAATAAATCAACCAACAATAACCTTCCGAATTGTACTACAATGTTGGGTAAGTGCAACATTCTCAGGACAATTTAATAACTCTTGAAATGTTTTATATTTTACCTCCTTGAAAATTTATATAATAGCAGTAGTAATGAAGCATACAGCAGTCGACTTGAAGATATTTATAACGTGTGTAACAGTAGTGATAATAGTTATACAACTATGGACTTATGATATAACCACGGTAAACCAATGGTTAATTTTCACTAACCAAATTATATTATACCAGTATGAATGCCATACGTGATGATATAAAGTTAGAAGTGGAATTAAAGGACAGTGGCATGCTACCTTTCCTGGACATTCTGATTAAGAGAACTCCTGCAGGAGTGTTAAGCACCAAAGTACACTATAAATGTATCTATGAGCCAAACCCTATACTACCTTCTTCCGCCAACCCCGACTTGCAGAAATACGCTCTCTTCCAACATAGAGCAAAGAGAGCAAGAATTCTTTGCTCGGAAAGAGATGACTATGAATTAAGATCCGCGACCTTAGATCCCTTGCGGTTGCTGGACGATATGATACTTCCCGCGTGGACAACGTAATTACAAAAGCAGCAGTCGAAACATGGTGCAGCACATCTAAAAACAAAGATTCACCTTTGCAATTCATCGGAGCAATTCCATACATACCCAGGGTCACCTACTTCCTCAAGAACCAACTTAAAAAGTATAAGCTAGGTATCGGGCTGCAACCTCCTAAACCTATGTCTGCTCTACTTCGAGGGGAGAGATGCAAAGCTACTAAACCTACAGACGCCGTCATCTATGAAATACCGCTAATATGTCCTGATGCCACCGTTAAACCCTACATCGGAGTCGCGAAGAGATCCTTTCACCAGCGGGTGTCGGAGCACGAAAGAGACGTCAGACAAGGGAAACTATCGACTGACTTATCACGAGAGGTAGCCAATAAATTAACCAAACCAAGCTGGCAGGATATCCACTGCATTGCCCCCTAGCACAACCTCAAGGCTGCGGTTCTCAGAGAAACAATCGAAATTCTAACGCGCAGCAACGTTTGCAATAGTGATGTCTCCGCAGAACTTCCCTCAGCATAGAGCTCACTTCTCGACATAGTTCCACCACACCCACCTACCGGATAAAAGACTCCCAGCCGATGAGTGCCTGAAATATTTGTAATCTGTCACGTTAATTAAATTTCATTTCTTTGATTGCCGCATGACCACGCGCATGTTAATGAGCTCTTGCTCGTTTGTATGATATATTCTTTACTTTGTTTACAATTACTGTGATTTTTGTCGTATTATCCGCACCGGCGTATAAACCGCAGACCGCGAAATTCACAAAAAAATTCTTTCCCTTCGTATAATCCGCAGCCTCTGACATTCAGGGTAAAAAATCGTATAATCCACAGCCTCTGAAATTCAGGGTAAAAAATCGTATAATCCGCAGCCTCTGGCATTCAGGGTAAAAAATCGTATAATCCGCACATCATAGATGTTGAACCAGAACTGGAATTTCCGACAGAAAAGTCTGCCACATAATGACCCATGAGTCCGAAGAAGTAAGAGAAAAAAACCATGATTTTATTAAATGAAAAAATTCATTTTTAAAGGTTACTTTTTTCATATTTTTACCTCCGGACAGATAAAGGGTGTGGCGTCCATAGATCACGCTGATGCCGCTCCAGAGTATTGCATTGCACCTTGCCAATGACGAAAGGTTGATGCAGAACAAGTCATAGAAATACCGTATGTACTCGCGTATAAGTCAAAAGTTTTTTTGGAGGAAATCCTGCTTTCAGAGTCGGGGGATAGGCTTATATGTGGGCCAATAAAAAGAACTTCCGTGAATTCTCCAGCGGAATTTACCGACGGATTTGTTTACGTTTTAAACCGCGGCACAGAGGCTGTCCGCCTGTTACCGCACGATTGTTTTCTGACCTCAAAACTATCGCTCAGCGACATGATCATATCATGTCACTGAGCGATAGTTCACAATTGTGTCCACCACTTTAAGTTTAAATTAAGCAGTGTAACTGAAACGTTTCCTTTTCAAAGACATCATGAATAGCAATGAGGGAAAATAGCAGCAACGACGATGGTCAAAACGGTGAAACACAAACTAAACACAAGGCAGCGCACACGAGATCCGAAAGGAGGAATGCATAGGTTCGTGTAGCACGCGCTGTGCGTACTTCTTTGGCTTTTTGCCAAAAACAGAGACGGCATGATCTCAACAATACAAAATGACCTTGCCGTCCCTCCCCACAACTGTCCCGATCTTTCGTTACGACATTCCTCCCCCTGCTCCCCGACCTCCCCGCTTCGTATAAACTCCTGAACCGAGGAAAATTCTTCTGAGGGAGTTCGTTTTCCAATTATACCCCCTCCCCTGCACAATTACCCTGCAGATTTTTTAAAAAAGCAAAGGGTTGTAATTTTTTTTGTTTTTTAAATCTGCGTATTATTCGCCGATGCGGATAATATCCATCGGCGTATAATACGCAGAATTTATATGCCGATACGTATAATACGCAGAACATATATTTTAAACTTTTTTAGCAGATAATCCGCGGATGAAACGACGAAAATTACGGTAGTTTGAATTGCCATTTGATTCTATTCTCTCCTTATAACATATTATCCGCTTGACGAAGCCGTCTGAAGGTAGCGGAAGCTCGTGGGAAATGTATTCCTTTGCCTTCTTTACGCCAATAAATGGAATTATTCTATTAGATTTATTTTCTTTTGGTATATAGCAGCCTTTGTAATACAGCAGGAGGTATCCAGATGGAAACAGAGAAGAGATCGCAGGCAAGAGCTTCAAGACGTAGAAAAAATTCTTCTAAAAAATATGAATTTCATGCACAGCCTGTTCCAAAACATATCTTCAAACAGCCTACTGTGAGTGTTCATCAATATTGACTTTTTTACTTTGTGTATTCTAAATGAATAAGTCTAGTTTTTAGTACTATGCCTCATACCACTATGTTCAAAAAGTTCCAAAACTTTTATATTAAAAAAGAATGAGTGCAGATAATACCTGTTTATGCGGTGTTTCCTTCAAAGTAGTTACCCTGTGCAACTACGCATTTTTGCCAGCGCTCATACAAAGATTTAAATGCAGATTGCAAGCCTTCTTTTGCCACATCCTCCAGTGCCTCCTTCGCAGCTCGTTGCATTTCTTCAGAACTTGAGAAGCATCGCCCTTAAGCAAATCTTTCATCCGGGTTCCAGGAAAAAGGAAAAAGTCACACGGGGCGAGATCAGGGGAATAAACTGGTTCTGGAAGAATGGGAATGTGATGTTTGGACAGGTAATCGAGCACCAGGAGGGATCTGTGAGCCGGTGCAGTGGAGCACCCACGCGTTGGTCTTTCAAAGATCGGGTTGCTTGCGTCTCACTGATTTTTGGAGACATTTCAGGACATTGACATACTCTTCTTTAATGACTGTACGGCCATATTGAAGGAATTCCTTGTGTACGACCCCCTTGCAATCGAAGAAAACTGTTAATAAGACCTTTCCTTTGGAGCGGTCAGCCTTGAACTTTTTTGGTCATGGTGACGACGGTGATTTCCACACTTTTGACTGTCTGTTAGATTAAGGGTCATACGAAAGCACCAAGTCTCATTGCCAGCGATCAATTGATTCAAGAGATCGGGATCTGAATCCACTGCATCGGTGTTATCTCCGCAAACTTGCATGCGCTCATGAATTTTTTCTTGTGTCAGGTTTTGGGAACAATTTGTTGGCACATGTGATGCATGCCCAGTTTCTCTGTTAAAATGGCATGGCAACTTCTGCAATTGCTGCAACAGTTTTTCGATGGTCATTTTTTACAATTTCTTTGACAATGGTGATTTGTTCATCTGTTGTGGATGTTGAAGGTCATCCTGACCTCTCGTCATCCTCAATACTCTGTCCCCTGTTTTCGAATTGTCGATGTCACTCATAAACTCTAGTTCAACTCATTGCACTCTCATGGTACCCTGACTTAATCATTGAAAAGTCTCAGCGAAAGATTTTCCGAGCAGAACACAAAATTTTACACTTGAACGCTGTTCAAAATTCGACATCATCGTCCTCGCGACAGAGAGCCTCCAATGCCTGTTATCACGAACTGCACACCTGCCCTGTACATGTTGGATCTGGATCAAAGTGATTCTGGCTGGTCGGTCACATAATGCTCTTCGCTTGCTCAGCGGGGAATGACGTAATTCACTGACATTTGGCAAATACTCAAATCAGATCATATGTAGAGGATTTTAGGAAGGGAGTGTCTGGCCCCAGGTCTTAAACAACCCTTAGAAATAGGGAACTAGGAGATTTGGGCTAGAGTGCCCGATAGGAAAGTTACACGGAAGCGAGGTAGAAATGGGGAGGAAGACGTCCTTATTTATTACCGGGGGCCAGTACCTGGGGTCCGACTGCTTAACGTGCCCTTCCGACGCACGGCGAATATTTAGTGGTTCGAGTGTTCGTACCTGCTTGGGATCGAACCCGATGTCTTCTCCGTAGCAGCCACAAACATTGACCACTAGGCCACCCGCTGCCCTGGCAAATATTTAAAAAGATCCGGTACTTTTTGAACATAATAGTATATTATTGTTTAATACATGGATATACTGGATTAAATGAAGAAATGACTTTGTATGAATTAGATGCATTTGTGTATCATCATCATTGTTAACCATTATCAATCTACTGCTGGACGAAGGTCTCTCCAAGCCTCTTCCACAACAGTCTGTCTTGTGCCAGTCTCCTCCGTGTTACTCCCGAATACTTTCGAATTTCATCCACCCATTTCCCATATGGTCTTCTTCTGGGTCTTTTCCTGTCCCTTGGAATCCAATCTAAAATTTCGGCTGTCCATCGATGGTCTGTCCTTCTGGCAGTATGTCCATCGACGGTCTGTCCTTCTGGCAGTATGTCCAGCCCATTGCCATTTCAGGGATTTAACTCTGATCATGATGTCTTCCACTCTTGTCATTTTTCGGATCCACGAGTTCCTCTTCTTATCTCTCCTGGTTACACCAAGCATGCACCTCTCCATGCTGCTTTGAGTTGTCTGCAGCCTTTGTATGTCTCTTTTAGTTAAGGTCCACATCTCTGCACCATAGGTAAGCACTGGAAGGATGCATTGATCAAACACTTTTCTTTTAAGACATAATGGCATATTGCTCTTGAAAATTATGCTGTTTCTTCCAAAAGCTCTCCAGGCAAGTTTTGTACACCGATTAATTTCTTCACCAATGTGACCTTCACTTGATATCTGCTGTCCAAGATAAACGTGCGTGCCTGTTATCTCCAGCTTTTCTCCATCAATCGATAAATCTTCATTACTTGTAAAAGCATTGTACATCACTTTTGTCTTCTGAAAGCTCATTTTTAATCCCACTTCTTTACTCTTGTCAGCAAGTTCCTGGATCGTACTCTGCAGCTCTGATGGGGTAGTTGCACAAGTGACTACGTCATCAGCAAAACGAAGGTGAGTTAGATAATAATCTCCATTAATCTTTATCCCTTTGTTTTCCCAGTTCAGTGATTGAAAGACATTTTCCAATGTGACATTAAAGAGTTTGGGAGATATGGTGTCACCTTGTCTCACTCCCTTTCCAATTTTTATGTGTGTTGTGTTTTCAAACAGCCGAATCTTTGCACTTGCATTTTCATAGATGTTATTAATAATAATGTATGCATCTTCAGTACCGCAGGATTTCAAAGCCATTGTAACTGCTGATGGTTTCACCTAATCAAAGGCCTTTTCATAATCGATAAAAGCCATGCACAATGGAAGTTCATATTCCCTCGCTCTTTCAATTAGTTCTCTCAGTACGTGGATATGATGTATAGTGCTGTAGCCACTCCTGAATCCAGCTTGTTCTCTCGGTTGAGCCATGTCCAGTGTTACCTTCAAGCGGTGTGAAAGAACTTTAGTGAAGATTTTATAAACCAGGACTGGAAGATAGGTGGCTGATAGGTCTGTAGTTCCTGAGATCCTCAATGTCACCTTTTTCATGTAGCAGGATCATTGTAGCGTTGTTCCAATCCTCAGGAATCTTTCCTTCGTTAAGGCATCGAGTGAAAATTTGGGCGAGTACTGTTTCGATTTCTCCACTTGCTTCTTGTATGATGTCTACAGTAATTCCATCTTTTCCTGGAGCTTTTCCCCGCTTCATGTTCTTGATTGCATGTGCAACTTCTGCTGGGAGGACTGGAAGAACTCTGGTACTGGTACCTTTCATGATGTCTGGAGTACATGTATCATCCCTTTCATATAATTTGGAGTAGAAATCTTTCACTCTTGTCAAAAATTTGCCTGTCTTTCTTGTTAAAGAACCATCTTCTTTTCTCAGTGCCATAATCTGTTTTCTTGCCTTACTGAGATGTCCCTTTGCTATCTTTAGGCTTTGGTTGTTTTCAATTGCTTTCCTCACTAGTTCACAGTTGAATTTCCTTACGTCTTCGGTGATACTTTTTCGTACTGTCTTGCATAGCTCTATATATTCCACTTTGGAAGTGACATCTTCTTTAGTTGTCCTCATCTCTCTTCTTTTTTGCATCAACATTTTGTTTTTTCCTGATAATTTGTTCACATGCAACTTGTTCTTAGACCCAGCTAATTTTGTTGCTGTTTCCATAAGAGCTTTGGTTACTTTTCTGTTAACTTCAGAAATATCCACTTCTTCCGATGGTAGGCCTTCTAAAGCAGAGAATCTGTTCTTCAGTTCCAACTTGAAGGTATTATGGTGTTTTTAAGGTTGGTTATGTCAATACATTTTGTTTGTCTTATGAGCTTGCCATGTTTGAGTTTAGTGTTGAGGTGCATCTTACATCTCACCAATCTATGGTCACTATAAGTGACACTAAAAAAGAAAGAGTTTGGGAGAGAAAGTGTGTGGTTTGTGGAGTGTTGGATGCAGAGAGAAGCTATTGTGGGTGCAATTTTAAGTGTGTGTGTGTGTGGGGGGGGGGCATGACTGACTACAACTGTGTAATAAAAAATTTTTGCAGTTTCCATTTAAAAGTAAAACTTCGGAGATAGGAAGTGTAGTATCTGCTGCATGTGATTTGAAACCTAATGAGAAGGAGGATTTCTGGCATCATGTAAGAATTGTTTTGAACCAGTTTGGTGCTATAAAGGAAGCTAACAGAGAATAGCATAACAGCTGAAATGCCTAAGGTATAGTGATTGTAACGGATAAATGAATTAGCATATTTAGGAAGTATGTTTGACAGAAAGAATAAATTAGATGGCAGAATTAGTAGGTGGAAATTCAAGTGGAAATTCAAAACACAATTCTTAAAAATAAGGTTAAAATAATAGCCTTGTTACCTTTTATCGGTCAGTAGCTCCTTCCCGGCTAGTTGCTTTTGGTAGAATTTCTCCATTACTCTTGACCTTCGATTGATCGATATTCTTCAAGAAGAAATTGATTAGTCAAGAGATTTCACAAGCCAAAGTCTTATTCGACTTTGGTTTGAATGAGACTTTGTCTCTCAAACCCTTCTTTTGCCTACATATTGCTCAAATTAGACTTTGGTTTGTGAAATCTCTTGACTAATCAATTTCTTCTTGAAGAATAACGATCGATCAAAGGTCAAGAGTAATGACGAAATTCTACCAAGAGCAACTAGCCGGGAAGAAGCTACTGACCGATAAAAGGTAACAAGGCTATTATTTTATCCTCATTTTTAAGAATTGTTTTTTTGGTTCATATTTTAATATATATATCATTCACTCTCAGTATAACACCCACTGGTTAAATAAGAAGCTATGGAATCCAGACATCGGGATTTTTAACAAACTTATTGAAAAACGTGAGGAACAGAAGAATGACAGGATTTCTGTGATATCTTACCAAAATTCATTATAATAAGCCACATGGTGACGTTCAAGTGGTTAGACACAACGATTTGAACCGATATTAGTAATGTTGACTAGTGTCTGTTTATTCGAAGCAACCTCCTTCCCCTTTAATCTGCAACCATCAAGAATTTATATAGCTACACCTTACATCTAGAATTTATATAGCTGAAATAGGCTTCAAAAATTATCAGCAAGTGTCATGTTAAGATTTTTTTATTTGAGTGTTACATTTTTTGTTTCTGAGGGGTTGGCAGGTCTGCAGTACTTATGGGGAGTTTGTGGCAAGACACATTCTGATCATGTGAGGAACCAAGATGGGTGATGTGAAGCAAAATATAGTTTCTAAGGTGGAGACAATTATTCTTAGGTGGTTTGGCCATGTTGAATGAATGATTGGTGAGATCTGTACTTAGAGAATTTATTCAGTCCAAGTGGCAGGAAAGAAAAGTAGAGGAAAGCCAAGAAAATCATGAGAAGACCAGATTCAGGAATGTCTGCATGAAAAAAAGATTGAGTATGAAGTACAAATGGTCTTGTGTGAGATGTATGTCAGTAAAGCTCGAGCTGTATGCTGAGATCACTGTAAATGGAAACGTTTCATACATCATTAGTAAGTTAAATCTAGTTCCATCAGTTAAATGTTAATCTAGCCAATGGACTTTCTTTAAGTAGTTAACCTATGAATATCAGAGAGCAGCAGGGCTTGAAAAATACCGTGCCTAGGGCACGTAAATTATTGGCCTGGGCCAGGGTTGGCAAGTTTTTGCCAAAGTTGAAAAAAACTGCAGTAAAGACCAAAAAGAAACATCCTTGCAACAATAAGGATTTAGTGTGTTTATTTATGGGACATATAATCCAGTTTTTTAGGGGGGGGGGTTCTACAAATTATTTTAAAGGAAAGAGAAATAAGTTTGAATTAACATTGATTTAAGGGTTAAGTATTATTTTTTTATATAAAATACATTTTTATCACTTTGAAACTGATTTAAAGAAATACAAGTACAAAATACAAATTATGTGTTTATAAAGTAATTTTGTTTACTCAATTCATAGGGATGAAAATAATTCCCTCATTCAGAACAATAATCAAGATCTAAAGCTATTAACAAACTGCTCATGTTTATACTGAGAAATTAAATATGTCAAAACCCAAAAAATTGACACTCAATTCGCTGAAGATGAACTAACAAATCTCACAGCCTACAAATAAGAAATATAAATTTAAAAAATCTAAAATTGAAATAAGTGAAACAGATTCTAATTTTTAAACTCAAATTGTGTTTTAAGAATACAAAGGCACATTTCATACTTTCATCATTGCATAACAAAAAACAAGTTTGAAACATTTTCTGTTGAAAGCCTATTCCGGATTTTAGAGTGCACAAATGAAAAATTTGAAAATATTCTTTCTACTGCAGCACTGCTTGATGTACATGTTTCAAGGCGAGCAATCAACATACTAAAAGATTCTTGGAACACTTAATTTTTGTTTCAACATTGAAATTGTTTTACATTGTATTTTAAATTGTTTTTCATTAACAAAATTTATAAATTATACTGAGTTATATATAAAAATATATCTCACTGTTGATATGACTGTAAATCATTGCTATCTAAAGTGTATCATATTATTGTGCTTAGTCTAACATATTTTTTTTTTTTTCATTTTTGCCTGGTTTTTACCAGTTTTGCCACTGTCTTGGCAAAAATACCGTTTTGCTGCAAAATGATCAGACCTGGGCCCTAAGCAGGTAAATAAAAAGTCTAGTTTCCCGGCTCAGGCAACTGAATTTAAAAATAAAGTTTGGAATAGAATTTCCCACTACAAGGAAAAAGACAGTTGTCGCATGTTGGGTATCTTTTTAATGCTAATCACTGGAAGTTGTATTGTTGTTGCAAAATGCATAGGACAGAAGCATATCACTTCTTTAATTATGAAAAAACCATTAGAAAGTACCACGTACTCACCAAAAAATTATGGTAACCTCCAATGACAACACACTTCCAACACGTCATTCATCGTGATGTAACTGGGCTTCCAAGTTAACAGACTTCTTGCTTACGCTTCTTACTTCCGGGTGTGAAACATCGTTTTTTTTTTTTTTTTTCCCTTAGCCTTATGAGATGTTACTCAAAAAGCTTGTCAATTCTATAAAAATCACACATACAACTCATTCATACCATTCAAGTAAAAACTATGTACATAACCTTACATTCATAGGTGATTAAACCTTGGTCAACTGTAATTATCAAACTCCTCCTTCTGTTTCACAACCTCTGCTACTCCCACTGCAAGTGTCACACCCATTCAGCCCCTCACATCCAATCCTCTAGTACTTTCAACAGGCCTCTGTCATCTTCAGGAGGCAGGTGTGTCTCACCCGCCCACCACAGCTCAAGTGAGCAGAGCCATCGAGGCATGGGCCACAGTCGCTATCGCTGAATCGTTGTGTCTCTAGCGCCATCTATTGTCCCTGCTGCTCTTTTTTCATTATCGCACACAGCTGTTTACGCTGCTGTTCAATTTTTATTAGGGCTTTCCATTGTTCGTTTAGGTTACTTGGCTCATTAATGTTGCATAATCTTGATCTGTTTTTTTCAATTAATACTGATTCTGCTATTCTTAACTGCTTTTCGTTTTTACAGCTCTTAATAATTTTAATATCTTCAAACCTTGGACATTGTTGATTTTCCATACAGTATTGGGTCAATGCTGTCTTAGCTTCTTTTTTATTCCAATTATTAATATGCTGGTTTAATCTATACTTTAATTTATTCTTGGCAGAGGTTGTGAAACAGAAGGAGGAGTTTGATAATTACAGTTGACCAAGGTTTAATCACCTATGAATGTAAGGTTATGTACATAGTTTTTACTTGAATGGTATGAATGAGTTGTATGTGTGATTTTTATAGAATTGACAAGCTTTTTGAGTAACATCTCATAAGGCTAAGGGAAAAAAAAAAAAAAAAAACGATGTTTCACACCCGGAAGTAAGAAGCGTAAGCAAGAAGTCTGTTAACTTGGAAGCCCAGTTACATCACGATGAATGACGTGTTGGAAGTGTGTTGTCATTGGAGGTTACCATAATTTTTTGGTGAGTACGTGGTACTTTCTAATGGTTTTTTCATTTATAAATTGCACGTAAACTATGCGCACTTTGCAAAGAGGTTAATACCTTAAAAGTGCAAATATAATAATTCTTTAATTATATTGTGCTCTGGATCAAGAAATTGGAACCATGTGCAGTTTTAGAATCAGAAATAAATCTTCTACAGACCCAGCGGACCACTTGAATTTCCAAATCACTGGTCTGCCAAAATGCCCAGTGGTCCGTAAAAAAAAAAAAAAAAAAAAAAAAAAATTTACACATTTACAATGGTGTGCAACTTAATTCTCTCGGCCCCTAACCGTCGCAAGCGATCATAGAACGTCGGCGAATGCAAATAGCTGTGTGCGATAATGGCTGATTGCAGTGCCATCCAACAGCTTTCCAGGCAACCGTAACCGCTCACAGCTGTAGTGACAGAAAGGACGAATGTTGAAGGTGAAAGCAATGTCGTTCGAGAAGCAACATTTGAGGCACTGCCTCCTGTTTGCGTTTCAGCTGGAAAAAAGTGCAGCGGAAGCCAAGCAAATGATCTGTGCTGCTTTGGGTGAGGCTGCTGTGTCCTACAGTACGTGTAAGAAGTGGTTCCAGCGGTTTAAGCAGAGAAATGTCGACCTCCGGGATGCAGAACGTCCGGGACAGCCACGGAAATTTGATTATGAGGAACTGGAACAACTGTTGGATGCGGATCTCTGTCTCACACAGTCAGAGCTCACCCAGGAACTCGGAGCAACACGGCAAGCTATTGCAAAGCACCTGCACAAGCTTGGATGGATTTACAAGGAGGGCCGTTGGGTGCCCCACCAACTCACAGCTGCGGACAAGTCTAGGCGCTACGATGTTGCTGTGTCCTTGCTCTCCAGATTCAAGAAGAAGGATTGCCTCCACAAGATTTTGACCTGTGATAAGAAGTGGATCCTCTACAATAATCTTAAGTGGCACAAATCATGGGTTTATCCAGGTCAGCCTACCACCAGTACCTCCAAACCGAATATCCATGCCAGGAAGTTGTTGCTGTGTATATGGTGGGATCAGCGAGGTGTCGTACACTATGAGTTGCTCAAACCTGGTGAAACTGTCAATGCTGAGCGTTATTGTCAGCAACTCATTTGTGTGAGTGACGCAATAGAGGTGAAAAGGCCATACACCGGCAAGGGCAGAAGGTCGGTCCTGTTGCTTCAGGATAACGCGCGTCCTCACACAGCGAAAACGACTTTAAACACGATCACCGACCCGGGATGGGAGATTTTGTCCCACCCAGCGTATTCTCCAGACTTCGCCCCGTCGGATTATCACCTCTTTCGCTCCCTGCAACATCACCTGAGTAATACGCACTTCACTTCTATTGAGGAGGTCCACACAAGTATTGATAACGTTATCAACTCGAAACAGCCCTCTTTTTTCTGCAGTGGCATTCGGCAGCTCCCTGACCAATGGCTCAAATGTATCCAATGCGACGGGGATTATTTCCCTGATTAGGTACGTATTTGATTTGCTATAATTTGTTGTCAACGTGTCGTGCCTGTGGCCAAGAATTAAGTTGCACACCTAATATGTAGAAAATAAGTTAAATGTATAATTTCACTGGAGCTGCAGTGTTAGAATTCGAAATAAATCTTCTACTGGTCCAGCGGACCACTAGAATTTGCAAACCACTGGTCCACCAAAATGCCCACTGCCACCCCCCAATCATACAAGAAAATTTAGACATTTACAATATATGTAGAAAATAAAGTATCATTTCAATGGAATTACCTCCAATATTTTTTTAAACCTATCATTAGTTTGCAGCCTAAAAAAGACCATACAGCAAGGTAAAAGAAATAGAAATTTGTTTTTTAACTTATAACAAATTAGAAAAAAAATTCCAGGCATGCGGGCCAGTAAAATCAATAGTTCAGTTGTCCGACGTAAGTTTTATTGGCCAATGGCCAACGGACCATTGGATAATTCCAACACTGAGCTGTATATTGCAAATTTAGAACAGAATGTACACATGTAGTCATACGGATAGTACTCGTAAATAAAGCACAAAACATAGTACACAGTGGTTGAAATTTGAAAAAATAAAAATAAAAAAAAAAACCGCTGGTTTACAGGACCAGTGCATAACAAAAGTTGGTAGTTCATGTAGTTCATTCATTTTTACTGGTCCAGAAATGGCACAAATTTTAATACATTTTGTATGCACATGGTGCTGGTATCTAGGACAGTACACTAGTTATAAGGGTACTGATGTGAAGCACTATCCACTATCAGTGCTGTTCGCATAGTGCACTGATTATGAAGCACTTTGCAGCTTACCAAAACCCACTTTCCAGAATACCTTGCTTCATTGAAATTAACGCTCGCAACGCCCCTCATTGAGGGCCATTTCAAAATCCACAGTAGGGCTTTTTAACAGTGTGAAAGAAAAGAAGTTTTCCCATGTGGACAAAAAGACAGACGGGCAAAGCCAGAGCATAAATGGTTCTTTTTAACCTCCAGTTGGAAAACATTATAAAAGACCCATACTCTGGAGTCACTACTGTGCAAAAAAATGGCGCTGTCTTAATCCAAATATTTTGAGTCTGACACCTCATCTTGGTTTCCTACAGTCCAAAATTTTTATAAAAAAATTATATATGGTTTGCAATTCCGATATTCAGTTTCTGAGTAGTAAATGTCTAAATTTTAAAAAATCAATAGTGAAAACTGGATTATTTCAAAAAAGTGCCATAGCAAAACCTGGGTATTTTGAAATCCGGTTCAGTTCTTTATGAACTTAAAAATTCCAAAATAAACTGGGAAAAAAAAAAAAAAAACAGAAAAAAACTTACTGGCCACCTGGGCCAGTAACATAAATTTTTCAGTGCTCCGATGGAATTTTTAGTGGCCAGTGGCCACCGGGTAATTCGAGCGCTGATATGTAGTTTTGCTCCAGATGTTTACAGTCAGCGATAGGATACCTGCCTCTGATGGAATTAGCCTCTGGTATTTGGTGACAAAGGTGGAAAATTTCTTTGAAAAGAACATGGCAGAATTACTGAATTTCTCAAATATCAATTTCATCATCATACTAGTTCATACCAATTTCAGCATCATCATCTTAAAACTTGAGATACATGCTCTTGTGCTTTGAACATTTTGAATACAGACCCTTAAAACAAAAATGCAAAATATGCAAAAAAAGAAGTCCATATTTTTTTACTTAAAAAAATGGAGGTTCTGATTTGTTATGTTAAAAGATAAATTTTCCTGGGCATTCAGCTTTTACTACCTGGGCAGCTAAACAATTTCTGCACATGCCCAGCTGGGCATGTAACTTTTCAGATATTCTTCAAGCCTTAGTATGTATTTATGTTTAGTGGTGATAATGTTGCATTGATAAGTAAGCTGAAGGTTTTTAAATGTGTTCACAGTTGTTCACTTCAGGATTGGAAGGATGCTGTCGTGTTCATTTGTATTGTATACTTAAATTGAAAAGACCAAATGTAAAAATCATCCAAGTTAGTGTACCGGGAAAAGTGTTCAGAAAGACAGTTGTGTTGCTAAATTTAGATCTTGGATTCAGAGGTATAATGTATACAAATCATTTAGTACATCATACATACATACATATCACTAAGCTGTTCTCTGAAATTCAGAGATTAGCTCCAAAGAGAAATACAAACTACCTGATAACTTTTACTTACTGTTGCCATATCAAACTTCTGCATTTACAGCGATCTTGACATGCAACTCGGGCTTCACTGATATCCATTACACACTGTACACAAGATCTTCTATACTTCATACTCATAATCTTTTTTTCATGCAGACACTCCTGAATCATGCATGTTGCAGTGACTGAAGCAGTCCCCTTCATTAACAAATCCTGCTGCTACCCCTAACACTATAACACTAGCTAATTCTTTTGCAGCATGTGGTGGTGAAATATCTGCTGTATGTCGGATTGGAAAACTGCCTATGGTGTGATGTACATTCTTCCTCACCCCTCCAGCATTAATGCCAGTGCAGCTGAAAAATGTACAAAATTTAATTAGTCATTGTTTCTGGTTGTTAACTTTCCATATACTAAAAACGTGTAAAGAAATATCTGTGAGTTTGATTAAACTACCGTTCGAGTGTGTTTTAACTGTCAACAATATGCCCTAATTATATAATAAATCGGAGCAAAACTTGCTAATGACATTTCATTGTACTTAGATTTCAAATCAAAAATGATACTTATTAAAATGCCAGTGAAGAAACTATTGCGGGACAATGGTTTCAGCTACTAGGGCTCTCGTCAGATATCAGATTGCGTATGTTGCTCCGTTCTTGATCCGCTTTTGAATCCTTTACCACAGGGTTGTGGTCCTGTGCTGCCATCTTTCGGCTGGAATCTGTTGAACTTTCGGAAGACTAATTGCTCAATTACTAATCAAAACTTCTGTTATGGGAATTTTTACTAGGAATTTTTTATTTTAATTACAAATTTTTAGAGAAAACTCTTCTTTTTCTTCAGGCTGTCTTTTGTTGCCACTTTTTTCCATTACTAACGCGGTTACGGTTATTTTTTCCATCAAATCCTGGCAGATGTTAGGCAGGGGTAATCTTCTGCAGTCATTGATGATGGAATTCTGATATTTCTCAATCTCTATTCCTTCTTTTTAGCTTTTTTTTTTTTTTTTTTTTTTTTTAAATTGCTTTGGAAACTGACTTTGAAAATTCCAGTCTATGTTGTGACCAGTTTCTGTAACATGCCTATCTAAACCAGTCTTGTTAGAGCAATTTTTTATAGAAGCTTTATGCTCTGCTATGCGAGTTTCTAGTCTGCGACTTGTCTCACCTATTTAAGACAGTTCACAACCACATTTTACTTCATAGACAACACCTTGCATTTTTAAAATATCTTCTCTGTGAACTATTTTAGGGAAAATTTTTTTAACTTTGTTCTGTAAACTTGGAGCTAGCCTTATATTATACTTCTTACTAATTCTATTTAAGGACCCATAAACCTTTGTGATAAGTAATTTTTCTAGTGAATTTTACGTGTTGCTGTTTCTTCTTACCAGTAAAATTTAGAAGCTTCTCAATTTCTCCTTTAGGATAGTTATTTTCTGCAAGGGTGACTTCAAGTTCTTATTTATGTGTTTTTCTCTTATCTGCTATAGATACTATTTTATTAATTTTTCCTAAAAACTGACTTGCCACATTCTTCTTAATAGAAACTGGATGATAGGAATTGAAATCCAACAGTCTATTAGTATTCATTGGTTTTTTATACCAACTAGTAAGGAATTTTCCATCTTCATAATAGATAGTAGATTCTAATAAGTTAATTCTTCTTTCTTTTATTTTGTGAAAATGATGTGAGAAAATTATCCCATATTTTGAAATTTTGAAATTTCAACCAATTTTCAAGCTTTGAAATTTGCTTAAAAATTGGTTGAAATCGTAATTTCAACCAATTTTCAAGCTTGCAATAAGAACCCGTCTCTCAAAACTAACAAAATATGGGTTAATTTTCTCACATCGTTTTTACAAAAGATTAACGAACAGTTAGTCTTCCAAAAATTCAACAGATTCTAGCCGAAAGATGGCAGCCGCCACGGCGGCGCAGTGGTCTAAGCGATGGCTTCTGGCCATGCGTCCGAAAGGGGTCTGGTCCCGGTGAGACATGGATGTTGTGTTTGTTTTACGGCACTGGCTCTCTCCCTTCCCTGGAACCAGTGACCCTAAATTAGGGACGGGCGACTGCTTATAGCCCATTGAGTTACTCACGGTGGTCGTTAAACCTCCAACCAAAAAAAAAAAAAAAGGAGGAGGAAAGAAAGATGGCAGCATTGGACCACAACCCTGTGATAAAGGATTCCAAAGCTGATCAAGAACGGAGCAACACACGCTATCTGATAGCTGAAGAGAGCCCTAGTGGCTGACCCCATGGTCCCATAATAGTTTCTTCACTAGCATTTTAGTAAGTATAATCTTTGATTTAAAATCTATCTAAATCTGCACTAAATCTATGTTAAATTTCACGATGTTGTTATTGCACTTTATATGAAATATTCA
Source organism: Macrothele yani (assembly GCA_039090855.1). Taxonomy (NCBI): domain Eukaryota; kingdom Metazoa; phylum Arthropoda; class Arachnida; order Araneae; family Macrothelidae; genus Macrothele; species Macrothele yani. Next base: position 163,001,210 of record CM077009.1, read on the forward strand.
GTCACAAATTATGTGTTTGCCTTGAAAACTGCAGTTTCTTGGAATTGGGTAGCATAAGGGTAGCCTGCTTAGACAGAAATCAAGGGATTCGGGTTCGACTCCAGAAATAGGAGTTTTCAAGTCTTATGAAAAGTTGGCTGCATGGGTGAAAGTTAATCCCAGCATATCTGTACTGTAAAACAACAAATTTTCACATTATTTTGTAATATAAAAAGCTTAGTGTTATATTTTGTCCAAATTCTCTTTTCCTTCTAGGGGTTAAAGGAGAAGGTTCAGTTGCCATTAACGGAGCCAAAGAGTCCCAATTTTTCAGTAAGAACAAGATCTCAGAGGTCAAAAGAACAGTCACTGATGGTCAGTATTCTTTAGTTTTAAATTAATTTAACAATCTTTGAACATCTTTGTCGCATTATTCTGTGTTATGAGATGCTTTTTGTGCTGTGTTTTGTTCTTCAAAAATACTGTGCAAATACTCCCCATCCCTCAAATTAATTTACTGTAATGCTATAATTGGCATATTTTCCCTGTATTCCATGTATCCACTTCCTTCAGAAAATTTTCGTCGTCCTGGTGCAGGAATGGAACTTGCACCTCTTGATTTCTGGTCAAGAGGTGCATGTTCGATTCCCACACCAGGACGACGAAAATTTTCAAGTTTTCTGAAGGAAGTGGATACGTGGAATACAGTGAAGATATGCCAATAACAGCATTACAATGCCTACCACGTATTTATGAAAAAATATTTCTTCGGGGAAATTTGTATGTGACATACTTAATTTACTATTGATCTTCAGTTTTTGTACCCAGAATTTTAATTTGGAGGGTATTACCACTTCTCATTCAATTTGTACATACAAGCAAGTCATGAATAATTGGTATCGACTGACTTCAAAAGAAACTGTTTTATACATACACACATTACTAAGTTATTCTCTGAATTTTAAAATTCTGATGGTTGATGGTACTAGAATTTTATCAAATGGCCCCATTTATGGTGATCTGGGCACACAACTTGAGCTTTCACTGATATCCATCATGCATCTAACACAAGACCTCTTGTACTCTTAGGCATTCCTGAATCGGGTCTTTCCATGAATTCCTGGGCCTTCCTCTGTCTTTCTTTCTTTCATACCACTTGTTCTTTCAACATGGCCAAAACACCTCAGAATATTTGTCTCCACTTCTCTAACAACATTTTGCTTCACATTACACATTGGCAACATATCTTCATTCCTCTTATGATCAGAGGCATAACTAGGCATTTCTGCGCTTGGGACAAATCACAAAATGTGCACCCCCCCACATCTGCTTTTCTGTTACACGCACACACATACGTGTGTGCAGCTTTGCACATGTTTCGGAGTTCGGACCTTCAGCATTACATCAAACGGGCCAAATGTAGATGGCAGTTGTGACTCGCAGCCACAGTAATGACAGAATAGCCCTCGGAGAATCTTCAACAAAGTGAGCGACATCCTTAACTTATCTATCCAGCTAAAGAAAAGCGATGTCCTTATAACGTCAAACTAAAGAAAAACAACATCCTTATGTTATCCATGCAACTGAAGAGAAACGATATCCTTATCCATCCAAGTAAAGAAAACCGACATCCTTTTCTATCCAACTAAAGAAAAACTGTTGGCTCTATTGTTGTCCACAAAGCAGTGGTTCTTCTTTAGTTTGACGGACTATATGATTGTGCCTTCGTTTCTGAATGTAAGCAGCTAGTTGAGGAAGAAATTTGAACTTTAAGTGTGCCAGAAACTAGTATAAAAGTTTAAATTCTAATTTTAATCAACTACAAGCAGTGCTTTTTGCGCCCTCTCTTATGCTGCACTTGGGGCAGCCGCCCAGTCTTCCCCGCCCTAGTTACGCCTCTGCTATGATTACAACATGTCTTGCCACCCCCACCCACCACCCCCATAAGTAAAGCATCTGTCCAGCACAGAAATGATTCCCATGTCTCTTCTGTAGTACTTAGCTTTCATGATTCCCATGTCTCTTCTGGAGTACTTGGCTTTCATGATTCCCATGTCTCTTCTGGAGTACTTGGCTTTCATGATTCCCATGTCTCTTCTGTAGTACTTGGCTTTCATGATTCCCTTGTCTCTTCTGTAGTACTTGGCTTTCATGATTCCCATGTCTCTTCTGTAGTACTTGGCTTTCATGATTCCCATGCCCGGTGGCGCAGTGGTCTAAGGCGCTGGCCTCTGTTCATTCGTCCGTTAGGGGTCCGGGTTCGAATCCTGGTCGGGTATGGATGTTGTGTTTGTCTTACGGCACTGGCTCTCTCCCTTCCCTGGAACCAGTGACCCTAAATTAGGGACGGGCGACTGCTTATAGCCCATGAGTTGCTCACTGTGGTCGTTAAACCTCTAATAAAAAAAAATAAAAATATCCTGGAGTTTTTTGGGAACCCATGAGTCTTGTAAAATCCTCCTAAGGTAGCTATGACTCAAAGAATTCACTTGCCCACTAATTTCACCATCTAAAGGTACAAGGGGCATCCTGAAAGCATACCTGCCAACTCTTCTGATTTTGGCAGAAGTCTTCCGACCAAACTCGCGTTCTTCTGCCGTTCGAAAAATTTGTGTTTTTTTGCGAAAAATAACCTGTTTTATTAATTTTTGTAAGTCAAAAAAAAAAAATGAAAAGTGCGGCAATAACTTACTAGTATAATTAATCTCAGGGCTGCCAGACTGCGCCAATTGAGCCAAAACGTTGTTCTTGCCCCATTCTGCTAAAAAAAAAAAAAAAAAAAAAAAACACGATTTTGACGAAATCTGCACTAATTTTGCGCCAAAAGTTAAAATTTACCGGTCATCAATATTTTAGCGTAATCTTATGCCATTAGGCTTAATAGGTAGTTAAGCATCAATATTTTAGCGTAATCTTACGCAATTAGGTAGTTAAGCCTGATTTAAGAGGCACTTCTCAAATATTTAAATTTTCCGATTTTTTTCGTTAATTTCCTGCTAGAGGCGCCAAAGACCAAAAAATTTAGTTTTCCGAGATTTTTTACAAATTATTTATTGCGAATGATAGGACATGAAAACACACTAAAATTTGTCCATTTTAAATTTTGCTACCAGTTCATAAATTTCCTGTTAGTTGTCAAAGTGGAAATTTGGTAAATTTTAGCTTTGCGCTACGAAGAGACCATTTCAGTGACAGCAAAAGTTCTTTTTGCATTTGATACGTTTGGCAAAACTGGTTACTTTAGCACCTTTTCAGTTGCTGGTTACCTGGTAAATTTAATGCTGAAAGTGCTGAAAATAAAATTTTGCTAAATTTATCAGTACATTGCATATGAATTGCCATAAAATTGAATGTGTTTCCATTATAAAACATGATCTTTCCATTCTTTCAGCTTTGGAAAATCAACTTGTCTTTTCACATTATGAGTAATTTAATAGGCAAGGAGCATGGTATCTAGCATAAATAAAATACTTGAAGAATCATCAACCGGAAAAGCCCACGAATTTAGGAAATACAGGTAAAATGCAATTCGTCCACAGTAAGGGTGGATGCCTTTCATGTAGAAGTTTTCCCATTCCCTAAATCAAAGAGATTCAGCTGTCCATGCCATAGAGGAATGCCATGAACCAAGAAAGTTGGACAGTAAGAATTTTATCAGTCAGTGCAGGAAAGCAAGAATGTGAAGAGTTTCTTGAAAGCATGTTTTCTTATTATTTTCATCAGAAAATTGAGGTGGTCTGCATTTTTTTTTTACTCTTATCAAAAAGATATGCACAATTTTTTTTTTTCATATTGCACTGCAGTTATCAGAAGCATAAGAATTAAATGCAAAAGGATCTGGTTAGAAAATTTAAAAGTAGGAACCACAACTTTTTGAGTAAGGATCATTGAAACATTTATTGCTTTTTCAAAAGTTAGTTTTATGTTGATTAAGGAATAGAAAAAGTAAAAATGCAATATAAATTTCTTTTAATACTATTAAATAAGAAAAAGATAAATAGTGCAACATTATCAAATGTCTTTATTTTTTAGCCTAACTATTAGATCTTTTGGTTTAGGGAGATTAGGACTGAGAAAGAACTTGATTACCCTGTTGTCTAAAGGCAAAAAAGGCAATAAACAGTGAACACCTCTGATCATCAAGACAGTTTCTACAAGTACTCCTCATTGCAACATCAAGGGGGAAGAGGGAAAGGTTCCAACACACATGTTTTCCATTGGCTGGAAGTAGCATGAAAGTAATTTATGTCACAGAAGGCCAATTAGATATTTGCCTTAAGCAATGAAAACTGTGGGAAGCACGAATCCTTCTTTTACCTATCACTAAAAGGAAGATTAATTATTTTAACTGTTCCTTTCAAAACAAGTGCATTGATAAGAACTTGAAAATTTGGAGTATCAACAACAGCAAGAAAAAATGCATGTTACTAATACGAGAAAGTAAAATATCAGTTGCCAATACAAATAAACTAGTCTTTTTAAGGATTGATTTGTTTCGGTCTGTGTAAACCAAAACAAAACTGGTAATCCAATTATATGTTTTGGGGACCCCTCAAGTTCTGGGGCCCTAGACGTGCGCCTAGTTGGAAATCCGCCCTGACCAGCCTCTGACTCTATTTTGAAAGTAAATTTGTAGGTTTTTGGAATCCATAGCTTCTCTTAAAAAATTTAAGGGCTTCTTCGACATCTAAAAATGCCTGTTTGTCATGAAATAAGTTTCAGACTGACCCATAGGCAAGCCCGTTTACTGTTAATACTGTCGGTGATTTCTCCTGTCTCCAAAGAGTATATTACGATTTTATTGTATTTAGTACGATAAATCATGCTGCAGTATGCTGATATGATTCTGCAGCCAAAAGTATGATTTTTTGAAAAATAGTCATGTTTTCCTTCATTTTTTCCCTTTTCAGGCAGAAGCCTTATAGCAGAATTGTGGCGACGGACGACATACGTCACCGATTTGTTTTGGTTTTGCAGACAAAAACCACATCCCAGAACCCTATTAAACCATCTTGCAGACTCCCTATCATAGATGCAAGTTTTCCGCCTTTCAAAATTTCTGAAAACGGAAGTTAGGTGGAATGAGGATTTCTCCCGTAATCGTAATTTTTTTTCTAATAATTAACAACATAGAAGTGTTTGCTGATTAGATTTAATTAGTTTCTCAATAAAATTTTGATGTAGGGAAAAAATCTCTACATTCTCATCATCAAGAATTTATATGGCTGAAATAGGCTTCAAAAATTATCAGCATATGTCGTGTTACAATTTTTTTATCCGAGTGTTCCTTTTTTTGGTTCTGAGAGGTTGGCAGGTCTGGTACATACAAAAGCAGAGATGCCAACTTGTACGGATTTTCCGTAAGTTGTACGGATTTTCACTTCGTCTTACGGTTTTATGGAAGGCACCCGAAAAACTACGGAAAAGCCCAGCAAGATTCCTGAACGCAATTTTGTATTTTTTACCTTTTTTTGGGGGAAAAAATGCACTTTACAGATAGTCTATACGCCTTCCGCTTCGTCCGCTAATGGAAGCTCTGCCTGTGTTAGCGGAGGCTGTAATCACTGATCGTCACATAATTCTCTGAACAGCCATTCGAGAGGCAAACGTCATGGCACAACCACGTTCTCGAGGAGCAAATGGAAGTCCCTCGGGGAAACTGGTTGCGCCGAGAGACGCTTGTATTTGAGAGTGCCGTGCGTAAAAACTGAGCGGGAACTCAGCTGCCAGCACCTTTTGCGAACTGTTTACGTTGATTACATGTGGCTTTGTGCTCGTGAAAATTTTAGTGCAATAAAATGTTTTAATTTAGATTAAAACAAAATGAAACGTAGCAGTGAAACAGCTGTGACAACAAAAAGAGCAAAGTCAGTTAAAACTTATTGTCAAGTGTATCACAAGATATATAGTAAAGAATGGACTTTTTATGAAGCATCTAAAGTTTCGCCGAATCACATGTTTTGTAAGACATGCGGCTGCAATTTTAGCGTAGCACATGGTGGCCACGATGATTGTAGGCGTCGTGCGGAGAGCAAGAAGCATATAAAGATTATGTGAAGTTGAAATCCAAGTCTTTGGAGAATTTTTTTCTGTGAAAACTAATGATTCTACTGAAGCAGAGCTCTTATTTACGTCGTTCATCATTGAACACAACTTGCCTATAGCAGCTGCCGACCATGCCAAAAATCTGTTTCGTAGAATGTTTCCGGATTCAGAAGTTGCAAAAAATTATGCGTGTGCTAGAACAAAAACATCAGCTTTCATCCATTGTTTAGCTGATTCAACCAAAGAAAAAACATTGTCTGTTATTAAAGAGCAAGCATTTTCTTTAGCAACTGACGGAACTAATGATACAAATGATAAACTTGTTATAACATACTTCAATGCGATAAATGGCTGCAATAAAACAGTTGTGCTTTCATTGATAGAAACATCAGACAACACAGCTAAAGGAATTTTTACTGCCATTGATAGTGAACTGAAAAAAATAATGTATCTTGGAAAAACTGTGTAGCATTTTCATGCGACAATGCGAGTACGATGGTGGGCAGTATAAAAGGTGTTGCAATTCTAATAAAAGAGATTCAACCTTCTATCCTCATAGCCCCCTTGCACTTGTCATCTTATCGATTTGGCTGCAAAAAAGCTTCCTCAAAGCTTAAAAATTTTGATGTGGAGCAATTTGTAGTTTAGTTATTTTTCTACTTAGATAAAAGCTCAAGAAGAAAAAATGCATTAAAAATAAGCCAAGCAATCTGCAATTCAAAACCACACAAGATATTGAAGTACATAAGTACCCGATGGCTATCACTTTTTGAAAGTGTTAATAGAATTTTAGAACAATGGGAAGCTCTTAAAAATTTTTTGATGCTGATGAAGATCATGGACAGTTTAAAAACTTGCAGTCTTCAATAAGGAACCCATTATTCAAGTTGAACTGTTTGTTCCTGTCTTCAACACTTCCAGTTTTTACTGCTATTAATCAAGAATTGCAGCATGAAAAACCATTGATATTTAAGCTTAGAGGTAAGGTGAACAATTTATTAATGAGTTTAATTTCAAGGTTTATCAAACCTCATGCTTTTGACACTACCAAAAATGTTAAACTTATAAAATATGACAAGGTTAAAAACCAGAAAGCTGATAATGATTTGATGATAGGAGCAAAAACTCGTGCATACATTAAAAATTGTTCTGCTTTGAGCAAAGATGATATTGGATCATTTTACCATTGTGTGAGAGAATTTTATGCTGCTGCATGTTGTTATATCATAAAAAATTTCCCTTAGATAATGAGTTTTTATCACATGCTGTAGTTGCTGATATCAGTTTGCAAAAAGAAGTAACTTTTTCATCAATACAACTTTTATCATCCATCTTTAATTTCTCCACTGATGAAATGGATGTTAGAAGTAGAATTTGCCAACTATCAAAATGAAACTTTTGATTTTGATAAATTAGATAGTAGAATGGACAAAGTGTGGCATGAAATTTCTATAATGAAAGACGATAATGGGAAGATAAAATATATGAAAATTTAAGTAAATTGATGAAAAATGTTTTAGTTGTTCCTCATAGTAATGCTGCAAGTGAGAGAGTTTTCTCTTTGGTGCGGAAAAATGCCACTTATTTCTGACCCAACTTGTCAACAGGAACATTAAGTGCGTTGATGGTTGAGAAGACCATGGACATTGCAAAATCTCAACTTTGCTATGAGAAAAAGTTTACAAAAAAGTGAACAGAGCTAAAAAAGCAACTAAATTAAGTCTTAAGGCCAATTAATCACTTATGGAATTTTAAAATAAATATTTTTGTTGTACTGAAAATCTTACTGAAAGTTGAAGCAGTTGTACTGAAAACTACTGAAAACTCTTTGGATTTTTGTACTAATAATCCTTCTCTCAGGTTGGCATCTCTGCAAAAGTGTCCCTTTTGCTTTGGCCCACACATCTTCAATTTGTCATTCCATTCCCAGGAAAAATTGAGCATGATCATGATTCTGTTTTCTGTTTGCAAGAATGATATAGTGCAAAAACAATTTACTATGTACAGAGGTTATGCAGACGGTTGTTGCATAGTCACTCATAGCTGCTTGCTTATTCATGTAAGTTTGACAGCTAGTCACTCACTAAAATAAATATAAGAAGAAAACAAAGTAGCACAATTACTATAAACAGTGCTGTCCTCTGCTTCTAAATTGCATAAATTTGTCTTCTAAAGAAAATTTTTAAAAGTTCGGGGGGAGTTAATTGATTTTTTTTCTTTCTTTCTTTTTTTTTTTTTTTTTTTTTTGTTAAAGATTCCAAATGTAAACAAATGCATGTCAGAAGGAAAACCATTTAAGCAATGAGCAACCTGTCTGAGCCCTCTCCCAAGTGAAATTCTCTATTAGTATCTGACCATTATAATCAATGAACCTTAAAAGCAACGGTCAATGTATTTAGAAATTCAAGAATTTAAGATAGATGTGTTTTGGGATGCACTTCAGAGATGCCTGCATGAAAAGTTGCAATGTTATACTAAATTATTTTGAAATCTTTGAGTTCTCTGATGTTAAATATATTTCTAGGTAAGTTTTAGATGCCTGCATGAAAAGTTGCAATGTTATACTAAATTATTTTGAAATCTTTGAGTTCTCTGATGTTAAATATATTTCTAGGTAAGTTTTAGATGCCTGCATGAAAAGTTGCAATGTTATACTAAATTATTTTGAAATCTTTGAGTTCTCTGATGTTAAATATATTTCTAGGTAAGTTTTACGAGTTAGTATCCAAAAGTTTGGGGACTTGGCGTGTAGTTCCTTACCTTAAATACTTTAAAACTCTGATGTACAACCAACCACCTTGAAAATAATCCTCTTAGGCGACGATGCACTTTTGCCAGTGCTCGTAATACCTCTTGCTTTGCTGTTTTTACCTCATTGGTTGACACAAAACGACATCCCTGCAGATTTTGTTTCATCAGTAGAAAGAGGTAAAAATCACAGGGGGCTAGGTAGGTTGAATAGGCGAGATGTGTAAGCACATTAGTGCGATTTCTGGCGAGAAATTCCGTGACCAGTAGGGGCTGGTGTGCAGGCGCGTTGTTATTGGAGAAGGTACCATTGTTCACTTCACCACATCTTTGGCTGTTTACGATGGATTGACTCCTGTAAGCGACGTAAAATGTTAACATAAGGTTCTTTGTTAACTGTTGTGCCCTTGGGAATAAATTTGGAATGGACAATTTCGTGGGAATCAAAAAACACCTCCAACATGACTTTCCCTTTACTGCGATTCTGCCTCAATTTCTTTGATCGGGGTGAAGACAGTGTTTTCCATGTTGAAGAAGCACGCTTTGGCTGAATATCAAACAAGTAGCACCAAATTTCACCACCTGTGACGATGTTATCCAAAAACGTAGGATCGCTAATGACTTTGTGGATTAATTTGCCCAATATGCGCATCTGTTCATCCTTTTATTCGGAGGTCAAAAGGCGAGGGACAATGTGCTGACACACACAGTGCATGTTAAGATCCTCTGTCAAAATGCTGTGGCATGTGATCTCCAATAAGTTAGTTGCATTAGCAATTTCCTCAATGATTCGGCGACTATGCTGACAAACACACTGCGTCACCATCGTAATGTTTTCCTCACTCCGTGCAGTCACAGGTTGACCACAGCGCTCATTATCTGTGATGAATTCTCGGCCCTCTTTGAAACGCCGATATCACTCGTACACCTTCGATCTCGCCATCGTAGAGTGACCGTACACCTTTGAAAGCATTTCTAAGGTATCTGCAGATGTTTTCCCCAAACGCTGACAAAATATAATGTTACAACGTTGCTCTTCAAAAGCCATGTTTCTCACATCGCAGAAGATGGAAGATTAACCACAGCAGCAAATGTCTGTGCACGCATTCCAATCACTTTCCATGGGCCAAAGCATTCTGACTGAGGAGAGAAGGGATGGCGAGATGTATTTCAGACACCGTAACTTTTAACTACATACTTGCGTTGTCACGGGTAGGCACTGTCCTCAAACTTTTGAATTCTACTCCGTATACTGACAATTTTTATACTTTTCTTTGTTTGCAGATAATTATTTGATTATCACCATAAATGCTTAATTCACTCTTTTTTTTGTTTTTAATATAATAATAGGTAGTGAAAGCTGCTGTGGTGAAAATACCAAAAACATCCCCTAGATCCCGTAAAGCACCTTGTCCTTCTGTTCCTGACAAGTTATCTGTGACTTTTGAAAAAAAGATTAACTGAAATCCGACCATTCAGTTTTGACAGAAGAGATAGAGAGAGATTAGAAAGGAAAAAAGTTAAAATTGAAAAACTTCTTAAAAGAGAAAAAATGGTATTGCTTTTTTATGTTATGAGCTTGTATTGGCTGCCATTTTTTTATTATATTAGTGCTATAAATTTCAGAACAACATTGTATATTAAAGTTTTACACACAAAATGCTCACGTTTGTTTCAGAATTAAAGAAAACATAAAATGAAAACATTAATTTCTGTAAGCAATAATAGAAATAGCACCAATTGGCCCTAGATGTATTTAGTTAATTCACCATATTTGTTTCATAAGTCAGTAGCATTGGCTTAGGATAAATTTTAGAAAAATCCTAATCTATTATTAAAAAACAAAATATATCTGTGCAATTATTGAATATTGTTTATCCCTCTCTTACCTTTTGTGTGAAGATATTTTATGTTGTGATTCCTCTATTTAGTAGTGTCTTCATGTATTTTAGCTAATGCTTTTTGTAATATTTTTTCATTCAAGTTCTGCATTTTTTTTTCTTTTAGATTTTTGTCTAAAATTTTTGTTTATTGTTTTCTGTGCATTATCCATTGTTTCAAAGTGCTTTGTATTTGCAGACCTGCCGACTGTTGGGAATTTATCATATTTGTTACGACAAATCATGCTGCAGTACGATAATATGATTTTGCTGCCAAAAATACAATTTTTTAAAATAAAGTCATGTTTCCCCATTTTATCCCTTTTCAGACAGAAGCAGGGAAAAATTTATGTGGGTTTCCCTCCTCGGGGGCGCTGCGTGGTAACAGTGGCACACACAACAGCAACTAGGGCCTCTGAATCTTTGAGAGGTGCAAGCTAGTTCTGTGTGACATTGGCGAAAAGACCCCAACTCACTGGGTTTTGTTCCAGAATCCTTAGGTTGAATGACCAACTGGAACCCTCAGCTGTGGGCTAATCCCCCACACTGATGTACTTACCTGATTAAAAAGACAAAAAGAAATATTAAGAATGACTCAAGTGTGGGATATGGTGGACCTACCACACTTCACAAGGACGGTCCACCACGGAATCAACCTGGACTTTCTAAATGGCGTATGAGAAAGAGATCTCGGCTGAGTGAATGTAAGATTGGTGTATGGAATACTAGAGGTATAAATGGCAAGATGAGTGAGGTGATTGAGGAGATGAATAAGTATAGACTGGATGTGCTGTGTGTAAGTGAAACCAAAAAGAAGGAAATTGGGGTAGAAGAAGTGAATGGCAGGGTGAGTGTGTGGTCTGGAGTATTGGATAATATAAGAGGACAGGCTGGTGTAGGTGTGATTTTAAGTGAAAAGATGAAGAACAATTTGATTCACTATAGTTGCGTAAGTGAGAGAATTCTCTGGATTCGTTTGAAAGTGAAACTTCCAGAGAATTGTAATTGTTGTGTATGCTCCTTGTGACTCTGAACCTTCTGATAAGAAAGAAGATTTCTGGAATGAGCTAAAAGCTGTTTTGAGCCAGTTTGGTACTAAAGAAAAAGTTATAATAGCAGGGGATTTCAATGCTAGAGTAGGTGTGCAGAATGCAATTTCTGACAATGTTCTGGGTAAGTTTAATGATCCTTGTGTGAATGATAATGGTGAAAGATTAATTGAACTCTGCATTGAGAATGGCTTGTGTGTATCTAATACATTTTTCAACCACAAGCATATCCACACATATACTTGGGAAAATCGTACTTTTGGTCAAAAGACTGTGATAGATTTTGTTGTCTACGATCAGCGTTTGAAACACTTAGTTGTTGACACTCGTGTGATGAGAGGTGCGGATGTTGGCTCTGATCATTACTTGGTACTGTCACGAGTGAAACTTAATGTTGTTTGGAGGAAAAGAAATAGGAAGAGACCCAGGATAGAAAGAATAAAGGTTGATAGGCTCCTTGAAGATCATCAGCGGTATTCTGACTTACTCAGAGAACGACTGAAGGATCTGAAGTCTGGTGAGAGGGATGTAGAAAAAAAGTGGAATGTTTTAAGAACTGTGTTGTCACTGCTGCTAAAGAGGTCTGTGGCACCACAATAGTGGGTAACAATAGAGGTGATGCTTGGTGGAATAGTGAAATTGAAGAGGCAGTAAAGAAAAAGAAGGAAGCCTATTTGGGGTTGTTGCAAGTTAGTCTCTGTGGATGAATATCGCTGTAAGAAGGCGTGAAGCTGCTAAGCTGGTTCGCCACAGTAAGGCAAAAGATAGGAAGGAGAAAGTGGAAAGGCATAAACTGGCTTTTTGGAAAGATAGAAAGTCCTTCTGGAAGTACATGAGACTCAGGAAAAATAGGGGAAACAAAGTTTTAAGTTGTGTGAAGAATGAGATTGGAGAAATGATATGGAATTCCAATGAGTTAAGTGAAAGATGAGGTGAATGCTTCTGTGAGTTATTAGATCAGGAAAGCAAAGATGATTCTGAGACAGACGCAGATGATGTTACAATGAGGGATGAAAGCACAGGAGGGATCTCAAGAGAAGAAGTGTGTAAAGCTCTAAAATCTCTTCATAATGGTAAGGCTCCGGGAGTTGATGGCATAACTGCGGAGATGTTGAAATATGGTGGTGACTCTAATTGACTGGTTAACTGAAATTTGCTGCATTCATAGATTTAGAGAAAGCTAATGACCGAGTAAAAAGGACACTTTTGTGGAAGATATTAAATTAATATGGGTGTTACTGGGAATCTACTTAATAGTGTAAAAGCCATGTATGCTGGCAGTAGAGGTTGTGTACGAGTGAATGGGGTTTTATCAAAATGATTTTCTATTGGTGCAGGAGTTAGACAAGGTTGGGTAATGTCACCATGGCTGTTTAATATATTTATGGACGCGTGCATGCGTGATGCCAAAATAGATGATAGTGGTTTATGTCTTGGTGATATCCGTGTGTGCAGGTTCTTTATGCTGATGGCACTGTCCTGTTGGCCAAGAGCAAAAGTGAGTTGCAGAGTATGTTGTCTCAGATGTACGAACTTTGCATGAAATTCAAACTGAGTATAAATAAGGGAAAAACCAAAGTTATGGTGTTTGAGAGAGGAACTGGTAGCACTGAATGTAATGTAAGTATAAATGGCACTGTGATTGACCAGGTGAGTGAGTTTGTGTATTTAGGAAGCATGTTTGACGGAGAGAACAAATTAAATGGTGAAATTAGTAGGCGAGTGAATTCTTCTTTGAAAGTCATAGCTGCTGTAGGAGGTTTTCACAGGAATGATGGGTTCTCTAGAGAGTCCTGCATGGCTGTGTATGAAACAGTAATTGTTCCTACTCTGATGTATGGAAGTGAAACCTGGGTACTGCAGGAAAAACATAGGAGTTGTTTGTGTGCTGGAGAAATGCGTTTCTTACGTGGGGTTTGTGGCAAGACACGATCTGATTGTGTGAAGAATGAAGATGTATTGCAGTTGTGTGATGTAAAGCAAAATGTTGTTAGCAAGGTGGAGACCAATATGCTTCGGTGGTTTGGCCATGTTGAAAGAATGAGTGATGAAATGCTTACTAAGAAAATAATTTCAGCCCAAGTGGCAGGAAGGAAAGGCAGAGGAAGGCCAAGGAAGACATGGGTGGATCAGATTCAGGAGTGTCTGCACGAGAAAAAGATTATGAGTATGAAGTATAAAAGATCTTGTGTACGGCGTGTAATGGATATCAGTGAAGCATGAGTTGTATGTCAAGACCGCTGTAAATGGAGAAGTTTGATACAACAACAATAAGTAAAAATATCTGGAAGTTTGTATTTCTTTTTGGAGCTAACCTCTGAATCTCAGAGAACAGCTTAGTGATATGTATGTATGATGTACCCCCATTTTATCCCTTTTCAGACAGAAGCAGGGAAAAATTTACGTGTAATCTGTTTTTTCCCTTTTGAAAGATTGTTTTCTCTGAGAGGTTTCCAATTTCTCTTAACAAATTCCCTTGCCTCTAGTTTCCCAATGGAAATAAAGTAAGTCAATTCAAGTGCAATCGGCAGCCAATGGACGAACCCCGACTCATTTTGTATAACGTTCGAGACTGATTTGTATTTTCAACTCTTCGTTATACTTAAAGCTGCTGATTGGTCGGCATTGGAATGTGGATGAATGTCTGCTTATTCGAAGCAACCCCCTCCCCTTACACCTGCAACCATCAATAAGTTATATATCTACACCTTACACCATCGAGAATTTATAGACCGTATGCATTGACGTCACAGAACCGCTGTTCGCGTCACTTTTTCGTCTGCTGCTTTCTTGCTGAACAACCGGTGTACAAGGGAAATCAAAGATGCATTGCATGGGCTACGTAAGTGGGTTATCTGGTGATCAAAAACAGCTTTATTCTGATAAATTAAAGTTCTTGGGCAATTGTGGTGACCCATATCAAATTCCATTCTCATTTTTCCTGAACAATATTGTAGAAAGGAGAATGTTTTTGGTTGAAAGGAACACAAAATTCTGCATTCCAGCACAGCCACCAGCTCCTGTGCTAACAGCATATTCACGCAGTTAATTAAGATAAAAAGTCCTTTCATCTTTGGCTAATTATTTAATTTAAAAGTTTACCTTCAATAATTTAGATATTTCCCAACTGGAAACTTAAGCTAAGGTAAAAATCCTCAGCTTTACATAGGTAAGACTATATAATAGTAATAATAATAATAATAAAACAAAAATTCTATTACTAATCTAAAACAACTATTATGGGAATTTTACTAGGAAATTTTTTCATTTTATTGAAAATTTTCGGAGAGAAAACTCTTCTCCTTCTTCAGGCTGTCTTTTTGTTGTCACTTATTCCTGTCTCTATCGCGGTTACGGTTAACCTTGACGGTTTAGGCTATTTTTCAACAAATCCTGCCAGATGTTAGGCAAAGAAAATCCTTTGCAGTCATTGATGATGGAATTTTGATTTTTCTCAAGTTCTATTCCTTCTTTCAGCTTTCTTTTTGAAAATTGCTTTGGAAACTGATGACTTTAAGGGAATTCCAATCCATGCTGTGACTAGTTTCTCTAACATGCCTATCTAATCCAGTCTTGTTACATACATATCACTAAGCTTTTCTCTGAGATTCAGAGGTTAGCTCCAAAAAGAAATACAAACTTCCAGATATTTTTACTTATTGTTGTCGTATCAAACTTCTCCATTTACAGCGATCTTGACATACAACTCATGCTTCACTGATATCCATTACAGGCCGTGCGCAAGATCTTTTATACTTCATACTCATAATCTTTTTCTCATGCAGACACTCCTGAATCTGATCCACCCATGTCTTCCTTGGCCTTCGTCTGCCTTTCCTTCCTGCCACTTGGGCTGAAAATATTTTCTTAGTAAGCATTTCATCACTCATTCTTTCAACATGGCCAAACCACCGAAGCATATTGGTCTCCACCTTGCTAACAACATTTTGCTTCACATCACACAACTGCAATACATCTTCATTTCTCACACAATCATATCGTGTCTTGCCACAATCCCCACGTAAGTAACGCATTTCTCCAGCACACAAACGACTCCTATGTTTCTTCTGCAGTACCCAGGTTTCACTTCCATACATCAGAGTAGGAACAATTACAGTTTCATACACAGCCATGCGGGACTCTCTAGAGAACCCATCATTCCTGTGAAAACCTCCTACAGCAGCTATGACTTTCAAAGAAGAATTCACTCGCCTACTAATTTCACCATCCAACTTGTTCTCTCTGTCAAACATGCTTCCTAAATACACAAACTCACTCACCTGGTCAATCACAGTGCCATTTATACTTACATTGCATTCAGTGCTACCAGTTCCTCTCTCAAACATCATAACTTTGGTTTTTCCCTTATTTATACTCAGTTTGAATTTCATGCAAACTTCGTGCATCCGAGTCCACATACTCTGCAACACACTTTTGCTCTCTGCCAACAGGACAGTGTCATCAGCATTCAGCAATCTGCACACACGGATATAGCCAAGACATAAACCACTATTATCTATTTTGGCATCACGCATGCATGCATCCATAAATATATTAAACAGCCATGGTGACATTACTCAACCTTGTCTAACTCCTGCACCAATGGAAAACCATTTTGATAAAACACCATTCACTCGTACACAAGTTCTACTACCAGCATACATGGCTTTTACACTATTAAGTAGATTCCCAGTAACACCATATTCATTCAATACCTTCCACAAAAGTGTCCTATTCACTCGGTCGTAAGCTTTCTCTAAATCTATGAAGGCAGTAAAACTTTCTTCCCAACAGCCAGATACTTTTCAATCATTGTGCGTAATGCAAAAATCTGGTTAGTGCAGCCTTTACGAGGCATAAAACCATTCTGAACATCCCACACTTTCAATGATGCAAGACCCCATGCTTTTTCAATAACAACCTTACCAAACACTTTCCCTGGCACACTCAGTAGGCTAATACCACGATAGTTCTTGCATTCAGTCTGATCACCTTTTCCCTTATACAAGGGAACAATGATAGCATCCTTCCAATCCCGAGGGACCATTCCTAACTCCCAGCACAACTGGCAAATTTCAGTTAACCAGTCAATTATAGAGTCACCACCATATTTCAACATCTCTGCAGTTATGCCATCAACTCCTGGAGCCTTACCATTCTGAACAGATTTTAGAGCTTTACACACTTCTTCTCTTGAGATCCCTCCTGTGCTTTCATCCCTCATTGTGACATCATCTGCGTCTGTCTCAGAATCATCTTTGTTTTCCTGATCTAATAACTCACAGAAGTATTCACCCCATCTGTCACTTAACTCATTGGGCTCCCATATCATCTCCCCAATATCATTCTTCATACAACTTACAACTTTGTTTCCCCTATTTTTCCTGAGTCTCATGTACTTTCAGAAGGACTTCCTATCTTTCCAAAAAGCCAGTTCATGCCTTTCCATTTTCACCTTCCTATCTTTTGCCTTACTGTGGCGAACCAGCTAAGCAGCTTCACGCCTTCTTACAGCGATATTCATCCACAGAGACTAACTTGCAACAACCCCAAATAGGCTTCCTTCTTTTTCTTTACTGCCTCTTCAATTTCACTATTCCACCAAGCATCACCTCTATTGTTACCCACTATTGTGGTGCCACAGACCTCTTTAGCAGCAGTGACAACACAGTTCTTAAAACATTCCACTTTTTTCTACATCCCTCTCACCAGACTTCAGATCCTTCAGTCGTTCTCTGAGTAAGTCAGAATACCGCTGATGATCTTCAAGGAGCCTATCAACCTTTATTCTTTCTATCCTGGGTCTCTTCCTATTTCTTTTCCTCCAACCAACATTAAGTTTCACTCGTGACAGTACCAAGTAATGATCAGAGCCAACATCCGCACCTCTCATCACACGAGTGTCAACAACTAAGTGTTTCAAACGCTGATCGTAGACAACAAAATCTATCACAGTCTTTTGACCAAGAGTACGATTTTCCCAAGTATATGTGTGGATATGCTTGTGGTTGAAAAATATATTAGATACACACAAGCCATTCTCAATGCAGAGTTCAATTAATCTTTCACAATTATCATTCACACAAGGATCATTAAACTTACCCAGAACATTGTCAGAAATGGCATTCTGCACACCTACTCTAGCATTGAAATCCCCTGCTGTTATAACTTTTTCTTTAGCACCAAACTGGCTCAAAACAGCTTTTAGCTCATTCCAGAAACCTTCCTTCTTATCAGAAGGTTCCGAGTCACAAGGAGCATACACTACAACAATTACAATTCTCTGAAGTTTCACTTTCAAACGAATCCAGAGAATTCTCTCACTTACGCAACTATAGTGAATCAAATTGTTCTTCATCTTTTCACTTAAAATCACACCTACACCAGCCTGTCCTCTCATATTATCCAATACTCCAGACCACACACTCACCGTGCCACTCACGTCTTCTACCCCAATTTCCTTCTTTTTGGTTTCACTTACACACAGCACATCCAGTCTATATTTATTCGTCTCCTCAATCACCTCACTCATCTTGCCATTTATACCTCTAGTATTCCATACACCAATCTTACATTCACTCAGCTGAGATCGCTTTCTCATACGCCGTTTAGAAAGTCCAGGTCGATTCTGTGGTAGACCGTCCTTCTCAAGTGTGGTAGGTCCACCATATCCCACACTTGAGTCATTCTTAATATTTCTTTTTGTCTTTTTAATCAGGTAAGTACATCAGTGTGGGGGATTAGCCCACAGCTGAGGGTTCCAGTTGGTCATTCAACCTAAGGATTCTGGAACAAAACCCAGTGAGTTGGGGTGTTTTTGCCAATGTCACACAGAACTAGCTTGCACCTCTCCAAGATTCACAGAGACCCTAGTTGCTGTTCTGTGTGCCAGTGTTACCACGGAGCTCTCCGGGGAGGCGCAAACCCATCGCTCACTACGACCGGTTGGAGCAATTTTTTATAGCTGCTTTATGCTCTGCTGTACGAGTTTCTAGTCTGCGGCCTGTTTCACCTATGTAAGATAGTCCACAACTACATTTTACTTCATAGACTACTCCTTGCATTTTAAAAATATCTTCTTCTCTTTGAACTATTTTAGGGAAACATTTTTTAACTTTGTTCTCTAAACTTGGGGCTAGCCTAATATTGTACTTCTTACTAATTCTCTTTAAAGACTCAAATAAACCTTTGTGATAAGAAATTTTTCTAGTGAATTTTACTTGTTGCTTTTGCGGGTTCTTCGTACCATTAAAATTCAGAAGCTTCTCAATTTCTTCTTTAGGGTAGTTATTTTCTGCAAGTATAACTTTAAGTTCTTCTTTACGGGCTTCTTTTTTATCTGCTGTAGAAACTATTTTATTAATTTTTTCTAAAAACTGACTTGCTGCATTTTTCTTAATAGAAACTGGATGATAGGAATTGAAATCCAATAATCTGTTGTATTCATTGGTTTTTTATACCAACTAGTGAGGAATTTTTCATCTTCAGAATAGGAAGCAATATCTAAGAAGTTAATTCTTCTTTCTTTTTGAAGTTCAATAGTGAACTTAAGGGAATTCTGGCGAGTAGCACGTCTCTCTACCTTATATATAATAATGACAATAATAATAAACTGGTGAATGTTACCATGAGATCATTTTTCCAAAATCGGCCTGGGAACCCAACATATGAAGGTTCCATAAGATATTCACTACCCTATAGCAATGGATGCATTCACGATAAAGAACAGCATAATCTTACTCATAAGAAAGGTTAATTCTAGTCTAAAGATCTTGATAGAGTTTTTGTAGATAATGCATCAGTAAATTTATGAACCTACCTGTTACAAAATGTAAAACTACACTAATGTTCCTTCATTTCCGGTTATCAATGCCATCTCTGCTGATACGTGATAACCACAAATTTTGGCACTTCTGGATAAAAGTTTTTTATAATTCTGATCCCACTTAGTTCGTTCAGATGGTAATCTATAATAGAACACATCATTATTATCTCTCCCACTTCGGTTACTGCAGTCGAATATAGCACATAACACCATCTTCCTTAACGCTCAAAAATGCAAACCAAGCAGTGCTTGTACACCAGTTGATCACCAAGACGTCTGCTAATATCGTTTACCTTGCTGTGAGGTCATATGCATATGGTCTACACAGCTGAAACAGGCTTCAAAAATTATCAGAACGCGTCATGTTACGGTTTTTCAATTTGAGTGGTACGTTTTTTTGTTTCTGCGAGGTTGGCAGGTCTGTGTTTGTCTTAATGGCTTTTTGCCATTTCAGAGTCTATCCTGTCACTGAACTATGCAGCGACCCATAGAGGAAGAACGGTAAATCCCACATGCATCAGTGTGACAGTAAAAATTTGTTTCTCTCAAAAATACACTATTAGTCCTCTAACAAGGAGTTTCAAAAAGTAACATTTAACTTACTTCATAAACTAACATTTAAAAATGGCATCAAAAGGAGGCAGCCATCACCTTGCACAGTAATACAATCCTTGAAAATGATGGATGAAAGCCTAAAAATTAAAACTTTCCCATTACGCTCAAAGGATATTTATTGATAAAACTAAAAGTTTAAGAACAAACGTTAGACCTTTCGGGCAACCCAGTTGCCCATCTTCAGATGATTAAAAACTTGACAACTACACTGACGGGGAAAAAAAAATCCCAACACCAAGAAGGGGTGTGTTATAGATAAACGACAGTTGGTAGGCGGTGAGAGTACATCTGTAAGATGACGTCTATGCAAATTTTGCGCTCGGCGCATACGTGTGGCGCTAGTAGCGCCTCGGAACATGCAAAGCAGGTTTGCTGTAAATACGTGCTGTAACGTTCGCGAGCATTAGTTATCGTTGAGATTCCACGCAGGGTGTTGATGTTAGTCAAGAATGCCTTTAAGAAGACAAAGAAGCCGTTATCAACAGCTCACGGAGTTTGAACGAGGTCGTGTAATAGGGCTACGAGAAAGTGGATTTTCTTTCCGCAATATTGCAGAACGACTTGGCAGGAATGTAGCCACTGTGCATGATTGTTGGCAGCGGTGGTCAAGGGAAGGTACTGCCTCAAGAAGACCGGGTTCCAGCCGGCCTCGTCGCACTACTGAGAGGGAAGATCGCCGTGTACTGCGTATGGCCGTGGCTCATCGTACCGTGTCTGCGGCAGCAATTCGAGCTGCAGTTGCCACCACAGTGACACAACTAACTGTTACAAATCGGTTACTTGAAGAACAGTTCCGAGCCAGACGCCCTGTAGCGTGCATTCCACTTACTCCAAACCACTGCCGTTTGCGACGTCAGTGGTGTCAAGCTAGAGCTCATTGGAGGACGGAGTGGAGATCTGTTGTATTTTCTGATGAAAGCCGGTACTGCCTGGGTGCCAGTGATGGCCATGTGTTGGTTAAAAGGAGGCCAGGTGAGCGCCTGCAACCAACCTGTCTGAGGTCGAGACACACTGGACCTACACCTGGAGTTATGGTCTGGGGAGCAATTTCCTATGACAGCAGGAGCACTCTCGTGGTTATCCCACGCACCCCGACGGCACAGTTGTACGTCGGTCTGGTGATTCAACCTGTTGTGCTGACATTCATGAACAGCATTCTAGGGGTGTTTTCCAACAGGATAACGCTCGTCCGCATACCGCTGTTGTAACACAACATGCTCTACAGAGTGTAGACATGTTGCCGTGGCCTGCTAGATCACCAGATCTTTCACCAATCGAGCACGTATGGGACATCATTGGACGACAACTCCAGTGTCGCCCCCAACCAGCATTAACCGTCCCTGTATTGACTGACCAAGTGCAACAGGCATGGAACTCCATCCCACAAACTGACATCCAGCACCTGTACGACACAATGCATGAACGTTTGCGTGCTTGCATTAAACATTCTGGTTACACCGGTTATTAATGTACCAGCATTTCACATTTAAAATGGCTCTTCTCACGCTTACATTAAGCTGTGATCTTGAAACCTTAATCGATTAAATACGTTACCTATACAAATGTATTGCCGCCATTTCATTCCTCTACAACTATTTTTTCGTGGTGTTGGGATTTTTTTTTCCGTCAGTGTATGTGAATGGTTAATATATACACTGTGAACATGTGATGAATGATGTCATAAAGGACCTCGTGACCATTGGTGCGCAGAATTGCACTCTACGGATTAACGTTAGCCAATGATAAGTGGAAGATTAATTTGTAAAATAGAAAAGCAGTATCATACATAATACAGTTATTACGTGTTTACATATAATATGTCAAAACTTAAACTAAGCACATTGATACAATATGACAAAAAAAGGGATGGGTTATGTTTAATGTGAAGAAACCATAAAGGTAATTTACCAACATATGATGTTAGTATTTTTTAGAAAACTCTTTAAAGAATAAAATAAATAATAAAGTAGAATTTTGACGATGACGATGATGGGCAAAACACGTAACAATATTAACAAATAAAGGTAACTTGGTCACGCTAGTTACGTTAAATGAAAACTTTTACAAAAAGTTCGTAAGTTGGAAGTTTTCGACCTTATCTTAGGTCTTCATCACGCCAATGGAGGACTAAGATTGTTGCCAGATTCTACATTTGAATTTTTCCTATTTTTGTTGCCAAAACTTAAAAACTTAGATCTGGAGATCAATTCTAAGTTTTGACAACAAAAATAGGAAAATTCAAATGCAGAATCTGGCAACAATCTTAGTCCTCCATTGGCGTGATGAAGACCTAAGATAAGGTCGTAAGCTTCCAACTTACGAACTTTTTGTAAAAGTTTTCATTTAACGTAACTAAGCGTGATCAAGTTACCTTTATTTGTTAAAGTAGAATTATTTCATTGTCTTCATTGTGGCCGATATCAGTTAATGTTAATGCTTTTAATCAATCCTTTCCGTTGTCCTGGTACAAAAGCAGGTAAGCTGTCATTACAGCATATGGGATCTTTGTTAAAAATAATCAGACTTTCATTAAACAGCAGCAAAGAACCAGGATGAGGAGTTATGAGTATATTGGCATTCTCCCAATCTGGATAATGTACATCTTCGTGAACTTTATGGTCTTGGACCCCCCCCTCCCCCTTTTTGTCATATTGTATCAATGTGCTTAGTTTAAGTTTTGACATATTATATGTAAACACCTAATAACTGTATTATGTATCATACTGCTTTCCTATTTTACAAATTAATCTTCCATTTATCATTGGCTAATGTTAATCCGTGGAGTGCAATTCTGCGCACCAATGTTCACCAGGTCCTTTATGACATCATTCATCACATGTTCACAGTGTATACAGTAGCGAACAAAAGTATTTGGCGAAACACTTTTTCGACCATAATTTTTTTTTTCTGCTGGACCAAATCGGGTCATTTTGAGATATGATATGCGTTGATTCGTGGGTTACAATGCCGCATAGTTTGTATTTCGCTCAGAGCGAATTTGTCGTTCGAAATGGGGCCATATTCAAGAGTCGCCAATTATTACCCATTTGTTTGCTGCATGTATTAATGTTTTTCTTGTGATTTTTATGGGTTTTGTGATGTGTAGTGTGATAATAAGTCAATCTTAGGTTTTCAGAAATGGGTAAAAAGGCGGAGATCCCTGTTGGAGCTCGCCAGGCGGCCGTTAACATGATGGAATCCGAAATGCGCGTCACCGACATTGCGAGGGCCCTGAAGATCCGACACCAGTCCATTTCAGCTATCCTGCAACGTTATAAGAAGACTCAGACCGTCCAGAATAGTTTGCGATGTGGTAGGCCTCATTCCACTACGTTGCATCAGGATAGATGTATCCTCCGTCAATCTCTTGCTGATCCCACCTTGACTGCTGTGGACATAGTCACCGAATTCTGCGACAGCGACGACCTGAACGTCAGCCGAATGACCATCTCCCGTCGTCTCATTGCTGGTGGATTGAATGGAAGACGCCCCGCCAAGAAACCACTCACCGGAGTCAAGAATTGACGAGCCAGAGTCGCGTTCGTGCCCCATCATCGACACTGGACTTTGACGGACTGGAGTAAGGAGCTTTTCACCGAAGAGAGCAAGTTCAACTTGTTTGGAAGTGATGGCATACGATACCTACAATGTCCGTGTGGCCAGGGATTCAACCCCCAGTTCATTCAGCCGACTGTCAAGCATGGAGGAGGATCGCTCATGGTTTACGGCGCCTTCTCTCGCAATGGAATGGACCCCATCATCAAGATTGACGAAATAATAACCGGCCAGAGCTACACGAACATGCTCATCAACAATGTCTTCACATGGGCAAACCAGAACATGCCACCCGGATGGATCATGCAGCAAGACAACGACCCGCAGCACACCTCCAGAGTAGCGAAGGCAGCCTTCCAGCAGCAACAGGTCACACTTCTAGACTGACCAAGCTAATCTACAGACCTCAACCCCATCGAGCACATGTGAGAGGAGCTGGAGAGACGATGTGCTAAGAAAACCTGCCGGAATATGGCCCAGAAGTTCGACCAGCTGTCTGCAGAATGGGCGCGAATTCCGCAGGTCACCGTCGAGAAGCTAGTGGACTCGACGCCGGCCAGTTGTGCAGCTGTTATTAAGTCTCGTGGTTATCCCACTAAGTATTAGTTATTGTTTTGTCGTGTTCTCGTACTTCTTTTCTGTTATCGTTGCATTAAACGAATGTGATACTCACCTACTTTGTTGGTCAGTTTGTATGATCTTTGCGATTAAGCTCGGTACCTGATCTGTGTTAAGGTTTCCGATCCATCTGCATATGGGTCATGTTTACAACTGAATAACACATATCATATCCCAAAATGACCCGATTTGGTCCAGCAGAAAAAAAATTGTCAAAAAAGTGTTTCGCCAAATGCTTTTGTTCGCTACTGTATATTAGCCATCCACATAGTTGTCAAGTTTTTAATCTTCTGAAGATGGGCAACTCGATTGCCCAAAAGGTCTAATGTATGTTTTTAAACTTTTAGTTTTATCAATAAATATCCTTTGAGCGTAATGGGAAAGTTTTAATTTTTAGGCTTTCATCCATCATTTTCAAGGGTTGTATTACCGTGCATGCAAGGTGGTGGCTGCCTCCTTTTGGTGTCATTTTTATTGGATTAAGCACAAGATCATTCCATTAAATCAACTAACATTTAGTTTAATGAAGTAAAATAAGCACCCCGGACACAAAAAAAAAAAAAAGTCACCCCTAACATAAATGGCAATACGAAGTTGGGCACTGTGATAGCATTGTCAGGAGATAAATAGCACTGATGTGTGGTCTACAGGGTCATTTCTGTCTTGTGCAGTGGTGAAGAGCAACGTGTGTGTGTTGAATTTAGTCTGCAATACGGGTTGTAAGACAGACGTTACTGAGGGGCAAAAAGGAGCCGTCGTATTTGACTGTGTCCACGGACACAAAATGAACGAAGTCGCCCAATTTGTTGGTGTGTTGAAGTGTACTGTCTAGCAGGTTTGCAAACTGGTGTAGTTTGCAGTCGACTCATTCGGTGACGTAACTGTGGCCGGAAAAAATATTCTCACCAACAGGGACTGCCACCATGTTTCACACCTAGTAACTGAAAAGACATTGCGACAAGAACTGCATGCGATGGACATCTGGAGCAGAATGCCACGGAAGAGGCCTTTTTTTTTTTTTTTTTAACAGAAAATCACACGTTATCAATGGGCTCAGATGCACCAAAATTTTACTGTGGAGAATTAGAAATGAGTAATTTGGTCTGATGAGTTTAGTTTTTGCTTGTACTCCAATGATGGGAGGTGACGAGCAGTGTTTCTTTCAGGCATACATTGGGGAACACCCCCCCCCCTCTCCGTGACATTTTATGTTATGGAGCCAAATGTTAATAAGTTCAGGTTATGATGAAAAAGTGAGTTTCGTTTCTTTTTTATGCTACAAATATTTCTCCAATTATATTGTTTTTAATATTTGTTCAAGTATTATAGTTTATTTTGCTAAAAAGTATATTATGACGTATGCTATTCTTCAAAATATAATAATTAGACTAATCACACCTAATTGCCTGGGAATCGTGATTCAGGATCAAGAGTGTGTTAAATGCATTTTTAATAGATAAAAATTGCAAGTCTGCCGAATCTCCCCTCATTTAGCTGAAAAAAGTTTATTCTTGAAATGTTTGAAGAAGTAATTACAGTTGTAAATGCATTTATGGCACCTCTATTCATAGTGATTGTGGAATAGCTTTTTTACGGGTCTTATATAGAGGTTATTTTTCATCAAAGTTGGTTGTCAAATTTTCGAACTAAAGCCTAGTTCGAAAATTTGACAACCAACTTTGATGAAAAATAACCTCTATAAGACCCGTAAAAAAGCTATTCCACAAGAAGTAATTACTATATCAAGGGTGTATATAGAATGTTTCTTTGGGGTGGGGGGGGGGCAAGAATGGACGTTTTGTGACATCCACCAGAAGAAATTTAAAGTTAATAAAAAATAGAAGAAAAATATAGCATTTTTTTCTAATGTAAGTTGATATATTTTTATTAAATTAAGGCATTTTTTTCTAATGTAAGTTGATACATTTTTATTAAATTACGGCATTTTTTTCTAATGTAAGTCGCATTTTAACCGAAAACAAAAAAAAATGAAACAGTTTCTACGGGGAATTGTCTAAACAATTTTCTGTTTTTTTTTTTTTTTTTTTTTTTTTTGTTCCTGTTCTCTGTGCTTTTTTCCTAAAATTTTTAGTTGTTGTTTCTTAGCACAGGCGTTTGCTTCATTATTATTTATTTCTTGACTTCGTGCTTTGTTTTTGCCGTGGTTCCTAGTTGGGTTTCCCCTCAGGTAGCAAGCCACGTACGTGGCACTGCTGTCTAAAAAAATTTTGGAACTTTTGCCTTCAAATAAAGATTTTTTACAGGGCAAGTTTTTTTTATTTTTTAGTCTTCTTCCAAGTTGGGCAATTTTACATCACTGTGTACATCTAAAAAAAGATTTTTTGTTCTTTTGCAGCTTTTTCCTAGGTTTTGTTTTTCATTTCATTGGTCTAAATTCTACGCCTATCTTGAAATATTTTTGGGCTCTGTATTGAAGTTTTTCTGTTTTTGTGGATGATGAGGAGTTTTGTGTTGGGCCAGATATGTCATGGATGTAATGCAAAATTCAAAATTTTTGCTTAATATTTAAGTTCCCGAGCCTATGTGGGCGGTAGTGTTTTTTGTGATTTTTTGGGGACTTGTTCTTTTTGCATTTATGACATAGCAGAAACCCATGTTCAACTAGGTCTTTGTGGAAGCGAGTAAATGCTGAGTTTTGCTGGTCCTTGATAAAGCCAAAGCTCAACATTTTCAAAGCTTTCTGCACTCCATTTTTTTGCCCTGCTTGTTTGCTTTTTATTTTAAATATTGTTTTCATATTTTGGCTCCTGCTGTAGTTATTTCTGCTTTTTGGAAGTAATCATCATTGTCAACCATTATCAATCCACTGCTGGACGAAGGTCTCCCCAAGTTTCTTCCACAACGACCTGTCTTGTGCTAGTCTCCTCCATATTACTCCCGCATACTTTCGAATTTCATCCATCCATCTCCAATTGGTCTTCTTCTGGGTCTTTTCTTGTCCCTTGGAATCCAGTCTAAAATTTTGGCTGCCCACGATGGTCTGCCCTTCTGCAAATATGTCCAGCCCATTGCCATTTCAGGGATTTTACTCTGATCATGATGTCTTTCACTCTTGCTATTTTTCTTATCCACGAGTTCCTCTTCTTATTTCACCTGGTTACACCAAGCATGCATCTTTCCATGATTCTTTGCGTTGTCTGCAGTCTTTGTATGTCTCTTTTAGTTAAGGTCCACGTCTCTGCACCATACGTAAGCACTGGAAGGACACATTGATTAAACACTTTTCTTTTAACACATAATGGCATACTGTTTCTTCCAAAAGCTCTCCAGGCAATTTTGTGAGTATATATATACACTGACGGGGGAAAAAAAAAATCCCAACACCACGAAAAAATAGTTGTAGAGGAATGAAATGGCGGCAATACTTTTGTATAGGTAACATATTTAATCGATTAAGGTTTCAAGATCACAGCTTATTGTAAGCGCGAGAAGAGCCATTTTAAATGTGAAATGCTGGTACATTAATAAGCGGTGTAACCGCCAGAATGTTGAGTCGTACAGGTGCTGTGTCGTACAGGTGCTGGATGTCAGTTTGTGGGATGGAGTTCCATGCCTGTTGCACTTGGTCGGTCAATACAGGGACAGTTAATGCTGGTTGGGGGTGCCGCTGGAGTTGTCGTCCAATGATGTCCCATACGTGCTCGATTGGTGAAAGATCTGGTGATCTAGCAGGCCACGGCAACATGTCGACACTCTGTAGAGCATGTTGGGTTACAACAGCGGTATGCGGACGAGCGTTATCCTGTTGGAAAACACCCCCTGGAATGCTGTTCATGAATGGCAGCACAACAGGTTGAATCACCAGACCGACGTACAACTGTGCCGTCAGGGTGCGTGGGATAACCACGAGAGTGCTCCTGCTGTCATAGGAAATTGCTCCCCAGACCATAACTCCAGGTGTAGGTCCAGTGTGTCTCGGCCGCAGACAGGTTGGCTGCAGGCGCTCACCTGGCCTCCTTCTAACCAACACAGGGCCATCACTGGCACCCAGGCAGAACCGGCTTTCATCAGAAAATGCAACAGATCTCCACTCCGTCCTCCAATTAGCTCTAGCTTGACACCACTGACGTCGCAAACGGCAGTGGTTTGTTTGGAGTAAGTGGAATGCACGCTACAGGGCATCTGGCCCAGAGCTGTCCTTCAAGTAACCGATTTGTAACAGTTCGTTGTGTCACTGTGGTGGCAACTGCAGCTCGAATTGCTGCCGCAGAAGTGGTATGATGCGCCACGGCCATACGCCGTACCCGGCGGTCTTCCCTCTCAGTAGTGCCACGTGGCCGGCCGGAACCCGGTCTTCTTGAGGCAGTACATTCCCTTGACCACCCCTGCCAACAATCGTGCACAGTGGCTACATTCCTGCCAAGTCGTTCTGCAATATTGCGGAAAGAAAATCCACCTTCTCGTAGCCCTATTACACGACCTCGTTCAAACTCCGTGAGCTGTTGATAATGGCTTCTTCGTCTTCTTAAAGGCATTCTTGACTAACATCAACACCCTACGTGGAATCTTAACGATAACTAACGCTCGCGAACGTTACAGCGCGTATTTACAGCAAACCTGCTTTGCATGTTCAGATGGGCGCTACTAGCGTCACACGTATGCGCCGAGCGCGAAATTTGCATAGACATCATCTTACAGATGTACTCTCACTGCCTACCAACTGTCGTTTATCTAATACAACCCCTTCTTGGTGTTAGGATTTTTTTCCCCGTCAGTGTATATATATAGCAAATGGAAAATTTTCCCTCTCTAAGGTTCCATTTGCCCCCTGGTCCAAAATTCCTGAAAGAAACACTGGCGACGAGTGCATTGCTGACCTAATTAAGCCTTTAATCCTGATTGTGTCAAAGTGTTGTTCAAGCTGGAGGGAGTTCTGTGATGTTTTTGTATCACAAAATGGGCTCCCTCATTGCAGTGACGATGAACTTGTACCATCATGCATACCTCCCCATTCTGAATGATGAAGTGTTGCTCTTTGTCCTATGTCTCCAGGAGCAGCATCACATTTCCACTCCTGTCTTCCAAGACTGCAAGTGCCATGGGCACAGGGCTAAAACTCAGTCTGAGTGGCACGACGAGCAATCAGCAACACTTTCTCACTTTGACCGGCCTGCCAAATCCCCAGATTTAAATCCTATTGAAAATCAGTGGTATCATTTCGGACAGCAGGCGAAATGCCGGAATAGATCCCCACACTCTGGCGGAACTTCGGGACTGAATGATCCACGAGTGGCTGCAAATCAACGTTCAATATATCCGCAGCCTTGCGTAGTCTTTAGCACACCGGATTTGTGATGTTATCAAGGCACGAGACGCTGTTACCACTGGTGCCAACTACGGGGGTGCTCAGGGGTTTGAGCACCCCTTGAAATTATATGGGGGTGTTCCACACCCCTCGGAATTATTTCGGGGGTGCTCCACACTCTCCGAATTTTTGTTATATGTACTGGATTCATACTTAAATATTTAGTTCCATTTTACATAAAATTAAATAAGATAATCGGAATATAGCGCATATATTTGGTTTCTATAAATAAAAATAAATATTTTTTTAAAAATCGTTGTTTTAACCACCGATGCCGAATAAACACTTAAGAAATAAAACAGCCAAGCAAGCGAGAAATCAGGGGTGTAGTTTGTACCCTACCTTCATAATTGTTTAAAGCTACCAATTTTTTCCCCCGCAGTCACGTTCCTTGCACATCAGTAAGTTGTCGGCAGCTCGCTATGCACGCAATGAGCTTCGGTAGGGTCAATAAGCTAAATGTCAGAGTGGGAGTAATGAATGACCGTCCGAGAGCAGAAGACACACAGCGAGACTACGAATGATCTTTTCTCGCTCAAAGGATAATTTTGAAAGTTTTTTTTTTTTTTTTTTTTTTCCCTGTTGTTGCAGTTATTGTTTGTTTGACATAATTCTGTTGAGGCTTTTTTTTTTTTTTTCCCTGGCTTTATAAAACATATAAGCAGTAACCAATAGTAACACCAATCAATCCACAAAGGGGTGATTTGCTCTATCGATAACAACTGGTTCACATGGACTGCAAGATAAATGATGGCATGGTAAGGTGGAGATTTCCAAGTTACACTTGTTAATCAAAGCAAAATTTTCACTGTGATATATGCTGTGTTATACGCTAAATTCTAACAATAACAAGTAAGGAAAATAATACATGGCAATGATTATGAAGTGCGTTCCATTCCAACACTGAACACGTCAGTTTGTTTTGCTAGAGCGAGCTCCTCAAAGGTATCGCTATTAGCCTACTGTCTGTTTTGGCTAATGATATATCCTGCCAATCTCAGCCTTTTTCAACAGGTTTGGTTTTCTGGTAGTAGTTCCCAACAAAATGCTCAGATTTTGTCCAAAAGAAAAAAAAATTTTGGGAGCTCTTGTGCGCACATTACAGAAAATTAAATCGGAAGAATTAAAACGGGGTTCAAGAATTTGGTTGCTATAAAAAAAAAAATATATCTTTTTCATGAAATCATGTATTGGTTTGTTTGCGTTTACACTGAAGTACAAGGTCCATTTAAACATCTAAAATTTCAACACTGGAAACGGTTGTACCTGCCTTTTGAATTTCAGCACCCCTGAAATTTTCAGAAGTCGGCACCTATGGCTGTCCCCCGTTATTTGGTAAGTTCTGCCAGGGGTGACTCATTTTTTGCCCTGTGTGCTTAGTTTCTCTCCTTTGTGTGACCCCGTGTGACCATCACAGGCTAACAAATAGTTTCTAATTTTAAAAGTATTGGTTATATGGATGTGTCCCCAAAGCAGATCTTTAACATGAAGATCAAGTATTATGCAGGGTGTGACATATAAAAGAGGCCAGAGTACAACGAACGACAACACAATCTCCGGATGCTGCCCCCCAGTAATAAATAAGGGTGTCTTCCTCCCCCTTTCTCTTCGCTTCCGTGTCACTTTCCTATCGGGCACTCTATCCCAAATCTCCTAGCTTCCTATTTCTAAGGGTTGTTTAAGACCTGTGGTCAGACACTCACTTCCTAAAATCCTCTACATATGATCTGATCTGTTTGCATTACTGTACTGATGTTTTGTCCCATACGAGTGGTAATTTCTCAGTAGGGAAATCCAGCTTCTCTCATCCCAACAATCCTTACTCAAAGTCCATCACGTATTCATAATGCTACCTTCTTCGGTGATGAAGCATAGTGAAACACAAGAAACACCCCTTCGACTCGATGTCAGCTCTTCACTGTTGCAACATCTCATTTGAGCCAGCTCTTTATACCCAAGACCCGACAGTTCAGGGGGCAATGCCCCAAAACTGCCTGTGCATTTTCACTGACATGTCCTAACCTGTTGTACATATCCTGTAAGTTTTAATCATTTGCATGTCCTAACCTGTTGTACATATCCTGTAAGTTTTAATCATTTGCATGTCCTAACCTGTTGTACATATCCTGTAAGTTTTAATCATTTGCATGTCCTAACCTGTTGTACATATCCTGTAAGTTTTAATCATTTGCATGTCCTAACCTGTTGTACATATCCTGTAAGTTTTAATCATTTGCATGTCCTAACCTGTTGTACATATCCTGTAAGTTTTAATCATTTTCATGTCCTAACCCGTTGTACATATCCTGTAAGCTTGAAATTAATACCAGCCGTCCTTCAGGGTGTTGATGTCGTCCTTCAGGTTTTCATGGTGTTGGGAAAATAAGGACTAACTTGTACTGTGATTGTATACAAAAATACGTATTTTTGAGCTGGAAAAATAGGTAAAATTTAACTGGTAGTTTGTATTTCTTTGTGAAGCTAACCTCGGAATCTCAGAGAACAGCTCAGTGATATGATGATGAGTAAAGAAGCTCAGTGTATAATTAAAGTATGATCTCTGCACACTTGAAAGCATTAAAAAAGTTAATTATACATGAGTTGCTGAAATTCTAATCAGCATATTTTATCTTTTTCTTTCTTTGAAGGCTCGTGAATTCAAAGCTAATCCAATGCCGATACCAGAAAACTCCTTGAATGGCCTCCCTGTGATTCCTAAGAAAAGTCCTACAAAACCAGAGCCTTTTAACCTGCAAGCGGATCCTGGAATTGAAAAGAAAGCACGCAAACTAAAGCAGGTGTGTGGAATATTTATGTTCTGTGTGAAACTGCCCAGTAAAAACTATAATTTGTGTAGGCAATCAGTGACAGAAGAACTAAGCAGTGGTGCCAGAACTGTGCCGTACTTCATTATCAATGCCACAAATTGTATTTGTTCTATATGTTATGGCCTCAGCAAAATCGTATTCAAATGATATAATTTTTGTGCTGTAAGAAATTGCAGCAGAATTGGAATTGTAGATGGTATGTTTTTCTCTAGATGGATTTATTTTTAAAATGTACAAATAGACAGTAGAGTCACATTATTGTGACTACCTCCCACTTTTGACGTCAACAGCGCATAGCCAATGAAAGAAGGGGAACGTGTCATGAGCTGGCTTGGAGGGTATATAAGGTGTGCAGTAGGCAATCTGACACTATATCACTTGTTGCTGTTGTGGATAAAAGGAGCAATTTATCAGATTTGCAAAAAGGGATGATTATCAGTTTTCGGGCAGTTTGTGAATTGTTCGCGTGCTTCTGTGGTTAAAGTGTATCATGATTGGAGAAATGGCACCGTGTGAATAAGCGATGTGGAAACTGTGGAGTACCATGTGCCATTGATGTGAGAGGTGAATGGGGGCTTCGAAGGTGCGTGAAGGTAAATTGACATGCTACAGTGGAGCAACTCATTGCCTGAATGAACTGGGGGCTACCGGAAGTGTGTCTAAAATGACAGTTCAGCAAACCCTGCTGCGTATGGGGCTCCGATGCAGACGGATGGTCACTGCACCTATGCTAACGAAGGTGCATCAGCAGAAAAGGCTTACATTTGCACAGCAGTATCGGAATCGGACCTCCACTGAATGGCAAAGGATTGCCTTCTCCGATGAGTCATGTTTTACGCTTCATCGAAGGGATGGATGTTGGCGTATAAGATGAGAAACATCGGAGAACAAACACTCTTCAACCATTGCTGGCAGAACACAAGGGGGGAGGTGATCTGGCGAATATTTTCGTGGCATTCTCTGGGTCCACTCATACCGGTGGAAGGCACTATGGACCGAATCCGTTATGAATTCATCCTTGCAGACCACGCACACCCATACATGCTAATTGTCTTCCCTGGGGCGGATGGGATCCTCCAGCACGACAATGCGACATGTCACACAGCTAAAAATGTCCGAAAGTGGTTCAAAGAGCATGATAAGGACTTCAAAGCACTTCTCTGACCCCCTAATTCCCCAGACTTAAACCCAATTGAGCATCTGTGGGACCACCTCTATCATGTTGTTCGCTCTATAGACTCTCCACCATGCACCCTCCAGCAGCTGTCAGATGCACTGCAGTCAGCATGGCTGCATATACCTGTGAACACCTTCTAGCTCCTTATTGAGTCACTCCCAGCCTGTCTAGCTGCTGTCTGCTCTGCACACAGCGGTTACTCTGGATATTAGCTGGTGGTCACAATAATGTGACTTGACCGCGATATTAGCTGGTGGTCACAATAATGTGACTCGACCATGTATAATGCCATTTCTCATGACAGAAATTTTACATGTGGCATTGGGTATTTTAATTTGATTTCTTGCAGCAGAATCGTTGGGACATTATTTGAATATGATTTTGCTGAGGTCATAATGTCTAGAACAAATGTAATTTCTGGCATCTATAGCAAAGATAAGGAGATACCTATTAAATGTCATTCTCTGAAAAGTGCATAAAAAATGTTTTCTCATCCCAGGAATATTACGTCATTGGAATTGTAAGCACACCAGACAAAAAATTAGTCACCCCTGTCAAAACATACCTAATAGCGGGTGACGCTGCCTCTTGCCTTAATAACAGCGTTAATCTGGTGTGGTTGAGACTCCATGTGGTTTGGAATGTATTGAACGTCGATTTGCAGCCACTCGTGCATCAGTTGGCTCCGAAGTTCCGCCGGAGTATGTGGGTGTCTATTCCGGCGTTTCACCTTCTGTTCCAAATGATACCACAGATTTTCAATAGGATTTAAATCTGGGGATTTGGCGGGCCAGTTGAGGTGAACCAATTGTTTGTCATGCCACTCAGACACAGTTTTAGCCCTGTGCACATGGCAGTTGTCGTCTTGGAAGACAGGAGTGGCAATGTGATGCTGCTCCTGGAGATGTAGGGTAAAGGGCAACACTTCGTCATTCAGAATGCAGAGGCAAGGCTGAACTCTATCCTATCAGGCTGTAACATTAAGCAAAAACAGCGAGGACAGAAAAGATTAGTTGGGACGCAGCGCCATCTATTGACGTTGTTCGCATTAACAAACTGATTCTGTATCATTATTTACATTTGAGATTTTATTCATATTCACTTTCACATTAACAGATGGATATTTGTATTCTGAATTTTTAGTACTTGGGCAAGAGAATTTTTCTGTAGGAACTGGTGTAATTCATGTGTAAATCTCATTCCTCCTTTATTCTTCAATGATCTAGGGCCGAGATTTTGGTTAATGTGTAGATTAGCGTCTTAAATTATTTCGTCGGAAAAATGTTAGAACCTGGAAAAAGTGCGACGTACAGATTTTAGAGTATGGAAATTAATGGCAAATGGTGCAGAAATTTCGTATTTTAAATGTCTTTTAAAGATTTTTATTGTAAAATTTACCTGAAAGTTCGATGCTGTGAAGAGACGCTGCCGCGTAGGCCTGAGCGTATCGAACGTACAGGTAAATGTTACGATAAAAATCTTTAAAAGACATTTGAAACAGAAAATTTCTGCACCATTTGCCATTAATTTTCACAATCTAAAACCTGTACGTCGCACTTTTCCGAAGTACTAATATTTTTCCGACGAAATAATTTAAAACGCAAATCTACACATTTACCTACTATTTTACTTAATATGAGTTTATATAGCTGAGGTTTTTTCTAAAATTGAATTAGGTACGTAATTATCAGAATGAAAATGCTTACCACTAACAACAGTTGAAGGTAACTTGTCATTTGGAGAAAAATCCTGACGAGATATTTCTTTCAGCAACAGTTGCTTTAGGTTCTGATTTGAGGGAAACTCATGGAATGAAAATCCCACGTTTTTCTTCTTAGAAGATGTGCACATCGGCACACAGCAGTAAACCATTTTGAAAATGGGTTGGATTTTGTTGTGAAAACAACAGTTTGGTTTTAAAACTAGGTTTTTTTAAAAGTAACAAGAAAAAATGACGAACATACACAATCCCGCAGTTCAAACAATGCAGATACTGAGGTGTTTATACCTTGGGATGCAGTGCCATCTAACGGCTAAAATCGTCCCTAACGCCCACTGGCCAATCACCAAAAGTCTGTTGTCTTCAACGTTAATGTTACAGCTTGATAGGATCCAGTTCAGCCTCGGCAGAGGTAGGTATGCAAGCTGGTTCAAATTCATTGTCACTGCAATGAGAGGGCCCATTTTGTGGTACGAAAAACATCCCCAAAACATCACAGAACTCCCTCCAGCTTGAACAACACCTTTGGCATAATCAGGATTAAAGGCTTCATTGGGCCTCCCATCATTGGAGCACAAACAAAAACGACACTCATCAGACCAAAGTACTCGTTTCCAATTCTCCGCAGTAAATTTTTGGTGCCTCTCTGCCCTTTGATAACGTGTGACTTGCT
Source organism: Macrothele yani (assembly GCA_039090855.1). Lineage (NCBI taxonomy): Eukaryota > Metazoa > Arthropoda > Arachnida > Araneae > Macrothelidae > Macrothele > Macrothele yani. Next base: position 163,037,248 of record CM077009.1, read on the forward strand.
GTTAAGAGGCCTCTTCCGTGGTTCTCTGCTCCAGGTATCCATCGCATGCAGATCTTGTCGCAATGTCATCATCATCATCATTGTCAACCATTATCAATCCACTGCTGGACGAAGGTCTCCCCAAGTTTCCTCCACAACGGTCTGTCTTGTGCCAGTCTAATCCATGTCACCCCTGCATACTTTCGAATTTCATCCACCCATCTCCCATGTGGTCTTCTTCTGGGTCTTTTCCTGTCCCTTGGAATCCAATCTAAAATTTCGGCTGTCCATCGATGATCTGTCCTTCTGGCAGTATGTCCAGCCCATTACCATTTCAGGGATTTAACTCTGATCATGATGTCTTCCACTCTTGTCATTTTTCGGATCCACGAGTTCCTCTTCTTATCCCTCCTGGTTACACCAAGCATGCACCTCTCCATGCTTCTTTGAGTTGTCTGCAGCCTTTGTATGTCTCTTTTAGTTAAGGTCCACGTCTCTGCACCATACGTAAGCACTGGAAGGATGCATTGATCAAACACTTTTCTTTTAAGACATAATGGCATATTGCTCTTGAAAATTATGCTGTTTCTTCCAAAAGCTCTCCAGGCAAGTTTTGTACGCCGATTAATTTCTTCATCAATGTGACCCTCACTTGATATCTGCTGTCCAAGATAAACGTACGTGTCTGTTATCTCCAGCTTTTCTCCATCAATCGATAAATCTTCATTTCTTGTAAAAGCATTGAACATCACTTTTGTCTTCTGAAAGTTCATTTTTAATCCCACTTCTTTACTCTTGTCAGCAAGTTCCTGGATCATACTCTGCAGCTCTGATGGGGTAGTTGCAAAAATGACTACGTCATCAGCAAAGCGAAGGTGGGTTAGATAATCTCCATTAATCTTTATTCCCTTGTTTTCCCAGCTCAGCGACTGAAAAACACCCTCCAATGTGGCATTAAAGAGCTTCGGAGATATGGTGTCCCCTTGTCTCACTCCCTTTCCAATTTTTACGTGTGTTGTATTTTCAAACAGCCTAATCTTTGCACTTGCATTTTCATAGATGTTATTAATAATATTAATGTATGCATCTTCAATACCGCAGGTTTTCAGAGCCATTGTAACTGCTGATGGTTTCACCGAATCAAAGGCTTTTTCATAATCGATAAAAGCCATGCACAATGGAAGTTCATATTCCCTCGCTCTTTCAATTAGTTCTCTCAGCACGTGGATATGATCTAATGTGCTGTAGCCACTCCTGAATCCAGCTTGTTCTCTCGGTTGAGCCATGTCCAGTGTTACCTTCAAGCGGTGTGAAATAACTTTAGTGAAGATTTTATAAACTACTGATAGGAGGCTGATAGGTCTGTAGTTTCCGAGATCCTCAATGTCACCTTTCTTATGTAGCAGGATCATTGTAGCGGTGTTCCAATCCTCAGGAATCTTTCCTTCATTAAGGCATAGAGTGAAAATTTGGGCGAATACTGTTTCGATTTCTCCACTTGCTTCTTGTATGATGTCTACAGTAATTCCATCTTCTCCTGGAGCTTTTCCTCGCTTCATGTTCTTGATTGCATGTGCAACTTCTGCTGGAAGGACTGGAGGAACTCTGGTACTGGTATCTTTCATGATGTCTGGAGTGCATATATCATCCCTTTCATATAATTTGGAGTAGAAATCTTTCACTCTTGTCAAAATTTCGCCTCTATTTCTTGTTACAGAACCATCTTCTTTTCTCAGTGCCATAATCTGTTTTCTTCCCTTACTCAGATGTCCCTTTGCTATCTTTAGGCTTTGGTTGTTTTCAATTGCTTTCCTCACTAGTTCACAGTTGAATTTCCTTACGTCTTCAGTGATACTTTTTCTTACTGTCTTGCATAGCTCTATATATTCCACTTTGGAAGTCACATCTTCTTTAGTTGTCCTCATCTCTCTTCTTTTTTGCATCAACATTTTGGTTTTTCCTGATAATTTGTTCACATGCAACTTGTTCTTAGACCCAGCCAATTTTGTTGCTGTTTCCATAAGAGCTTTGGTTACTTTTCTGTTAACTTCAGAGATGTCCACTTCTTCCGATGTTAGGCCTTCTAAAGCAGAGAACCTGTTCTTCAGTTCTAACTTGAAGGTATTATGGTGTTTTTTAAGGTTGGTTATGTCAATAGATTTTGTTTGTCTTATGAGCTTGCCACGTTCAAGTTTAGTGTTGAGGTGCATCTTACATCTCACCAATCTATGGTCACTACCTGTGTTGAACTTGTTTAGCACACTGCAGTCTTCTATGACGAATTTTTTGTTACACATAATAAAATCAATTTCACTTGTCGTCCCATTTGGATGTCTCCATGTCCATTTCCTGTGTGGCTTTTTCTTGAAAAAGGAGTTCAAGATGAAAAACCCTTCTGCCTCTGCAAACTCAACGAGAGTATTTCCACGCTGGTTTCTGTTGCCATGACCGAATTTACCTACTGAAGTTTCATTCTGTTTCCGTTGCCCTATTTTTGCATTGAAATCTCCCATAATTATTTTCAAGTGCTGCTTACCTTTATTATTTAGATGACAAATTTCCTCATAAAATTCTTCAATTTCTTCTTCAGGATGACTTGTGGTGGGTGCATAAGTTTGAATAATCTGAGCCTGGTATCTTTTCGAGAGTTGGATAACAAGTCGTGCAGCTCTGTCAGAGGAACTTTCAACTTCTACAACTTTATCCTTCAGTTTCTTGTTTATTATAAATCCAACACCACTAGTTCTGCCAGTATCTGTCCCACGATAGTAGAAGAGATGTCCACTTTTCAGTTCGATGAGATCTTCTCCTTTTCTCCTTACTTCACTTAGCCCCACGATGTCCCACTTGATCCTTTGCAGTTCCTCTTCCAATTCAAGAAGCCTTGAATCAGAAGATAGAGAGCGTCCATTGTAAGTAGCCAAGGTCAGCATCAGATGGCAGCCTAGTCCGGTTCTCCGGGGATTCTTAGCACCCTCTGCCTTCATGTCGCACTGGCCGCTGCCTTGGCCAGGTACATTCCAGCTGCCGGAGACTGAGGGCCAAGATTTAAGTTGTGGAATCATTTTGGAGGGGTTTGGCCATAACTCACCACGCTGGCCAAGCGGGTTGGTGAGTGTGGGATAGAATTTCCTCTAATCCCGATGGTATAGTTATACCGCTATGGGCGGTCGTCAGAGCCCCTTTAGTGGGAACAGGATGCACCACGAGAAGGCGGGGTTGACATTTGTCAAGGAGAGGCTGTGATGTTACGCATCACCTGACCTTACATCCCGTCGTAATGTACATACATACATATATACATATCACTAAGCTGTTCTCTGAGATTCAGAGGTTACCTCCAAAAAGAAATACAGTCTACCAGATATTTTTACTTACTGTTAACTTATCAAACTTCTCCATTTACAGCTATCTTGACATACAACTCGGGCTTCACTGATATCCATTACACGCTGTACACAAGATCTTTTATACTTCATACTCATAATCTTTTTCTCATGCAGACACTCCTAAATCTGATCCACCCATGTCTTCCTTGGCCTTCCTCTGCCTTTCCTTCCTGACACTTGGGCTGAAAATATTTTCTTAGTAAGCATTTCATCACTCATTCTTTCAACATGGCCAAACCACCGAAGCATATTGGTCTCCACCTTGCTAACAACATTTTGCTTCACATCACACAACTGCAATACAACTTCATTCCTCACACAATCAGACCGTGTCTTGCCACAAACCCCACGTAAGTAACTCATTTCTCCAGCACACAAACAACTGCTATGTTTCTTCTGCAGTACCCAGGTTTCACTGCCATACATCAGAGTAGGAACAATTACTGTTTCATACACAGCCATACGGGACTCCCTAGAGAACCCATCGTTCCTGTGTAAACCTCCCAGAGCAGCTATGACTTTCAAAAAAGAATTCACTCGCTTACTGATTTCACCATCCAACTTGTTCTCTCTGTCAAACATGCTTCCTAAATACACAAACTCACTCACCTGGTCAATCACAATGCCGTTTATTATTAACATTACATTCAGTGCTACCCGTTCCTTTCTCAAGCATCATAACTTTGGGTTTTCCCTTATTTATACTCAGTTTGAATTTCATGCAAACTTCGTACATCCGAGACAACATACTCTGCAAATCACTTTTGCTTTCTGCCAACAGGACAGTGTTCTTTTGGAAATTGCTGGAGGGACTTTTATCGACTGTTTGAAGCAATTGTTGCCTGGTTTGAAACCAATTTGTAGGTACCAGGCGTGAAACATGGCAGCTATCCCTGTTAGTGAGAATTGTTTCCTGGCCGCAGTTACGTCACCGATTTTCTGTTGACTGCAAACTACGCCACTGTTTTTAGTCCTGCTGGACAGTACGCTTCGACACACCAACAAATTGGGCGATTTCGTTCACGTTGTATCCGTGGGTATGGCCAAACACGACGGCTCCGTTTTGCCACACAGTAACGTCTGCCTTGCGATTCATATTGCAAACTAAATTCAACACACACGTTGCTCTTCACCTGCATGAGACAGAAATGATCCTGTGGATCATGTCTGTGCTATTTATCTCCTAACAATGCCGTCACAGTGTCCTCTGTGCAACCAGCAACTTTGTTCTGCCATTTCTGTTAGGGATGACTAATTTTTTGTCCAGTGTGCTTATATCGTGTGCGTGTCTGTGCACGCACAACCACACACAGTAATTTTCAAGTATGGGCTAATGATACACTATCATAGCTGCCAGGTTTTACGCTTTACCCGTAAAATTTACGGAAATTTTACTTGCTTTACGGTTATTTTACGGGACATATTTTACAGAATTTTTTTACAGTTGGAGAACGCAACTTTGAGAGTTAAATAAATGCCCCTAAGGAGCACCACGTCTGTACATTTTGATTTACCTGGCCACGTGTTGACCTACTTTTGCGTCCCCGAACCTTTGCTGTCAGGTTATTAGGAAAGACTGTGGAAATGCTGCAAGATTAGGATTGGGAATAATTGCTAAAAGAGGGGGGGATATCATCCGCACAGTCTTAAAATCACGTTTTTAAAGGGTATTCTAACGTGAAAAAGGGTATTCTAAAAGGTGATCTAACATGTTGGCACAAAAACTTAAGGTCAAAACTTTAGTTAAGTTAAACTAAAAACTTATGGCGATACCATAATAATTTTGCAGTTGCAAATGGTTTTTTTCCTGTGTGTGTATAGCTTAATAATAACGTACTAACGAGATAATTATGTATTGATTGCATTTTAATCGGTCTAAGCATGAAATAATGTGAGACATCTTCTTATAGCATATGAAATCGATTAAAATCGGCAAATCATTTACATAATAAATTAATCGATATGTTCAATACATCAGTAAAACAGCATACAGTATATCAATACGTTCTCTGAATTTTTTTTTATGGATTTCGATTGTTGAAAGTTGGCAAGTCTGCACTATGTGGACAAAACACTGAGTAAATAGAAAAACAGTATTGTATTGGGTTGTCGGAAAAGTCATGACATATTTTGGCACCCGATGGCGGTTGGGCAGTTTTGGAAGTACCAGAGGCATGCGCAGCTCTGTTGTCGCTATGGCATTCGACAAGTGCCAGTTCTAGCTGCAGTCTGAAAGGAATAGTGAGCGATTTGGTTGATTTATGGAGATTTGACATCAATTTGAAGATGGAAGACCAAACTGTGCTTTTTCGCCACATTTTACTGTTTTACTTCCGTAAAGGGAAGGACATGCGTCAAGCTGGTGAAAATTTACGTAAAGTGTACGGTGATAATGCTCTACAAGAACGTCAGTGCCAGCGGTGGTTCGCAAAATTCCATCCTGGTGATTTTGACCTCAACAATGCACCTCGGTCTGGGAGACCAACCGAGGTGGATGACGACCGAATCAAGGCATTGATCGAGTCAAACCCATGTTACACAACATGTGAGATTGCAGACACATTGCACATTCAAGTATTCACGACCACCTGAAGAAGCTGGGATACGTAAGCAAGCTCGATGTGTGGGTTCCTCATGAACTCAAAGAAGCTCAATTGACGGCGCGTATAAACATCTGCGATATGCTCATTAAATGTGAGGAAAACGATCCTTTTTTTAAGCGACTGATAACTGGTGACGAAAAGTGGATTGTGTACAACAATGTGCTGCGCAAACGGCCTTGGTCCCGACGTGTCGCCTCAAACGACATCCAAATCAGACATTTATCAGTGGAAGGTTGTGGTCTCAGTGTGGTGGGATTTTAAAGGTGTCGTGTTTTTCGAGCTCCTACCACAGAACCACACAATCAATTCGAATGTGTACTGTCGGCAATTGGACAGTTTGAGTGAATCCATCATCCAGAAACGTCCAGAGCTCGTTCATCGTAAAGGTGTTGTGTTCCATCACGGCAACACGAGACCACACACAAATTTGATCACTCCCCAAAAATTATTGGAGCTTGGGTGGGATGTGTTGCCACACCCAGCATACTCGCCTGACCTTGCGCCATCAGACTTCCACTTGTTTCGCTCTCTTCAACAGTCCTTGCGTGGTATAACGTTCAATTCAGATGAGGCTGTAAATCAGCACCTTGTACAGTTTTTCGCCACGAAAGACATGTCCTTCTATGAAGGAGGCATTCTGGAGCTCACTGACAGATGACAAAAGGTTATCGAACAAAACGGGCATTATATCATTGATTGATCTTTGTTCTTTCTATCAATAAATGACATTTGCAAAACTTGGCTAAAATATGTCATGACTTTTCCGACAACTCAATATTTACATCAGTAGCAGATAGGTCCTCCATTTGCAGAGATTACATCCGGCACCTGTCGAGGTAAACTGTCCACAAGTCCATGGAGTACGGAGAGCGGGAAGTTACTTCATTCTCCCTTGAGTACATCGACCAACTCTGTCAGTTAAGGTTATGTTGGCCTAGAGCTCGCTTGTTGTTCAAATTCATCCCTTAGGTGTTTAATAGAATTGAGATCTGGGTTCTAATCAGGCCAGTCCATCCTCGTGACCTATTTTCCTCATACCACTCCATTATAGCCCTGGAAATATGACGAGTGGCATCGTTGTCCTGGAAGAAAAAATCGTTGTGTCCGTAGAACTGCTACAACATTGGGAGCATTGAGTTATCCAGGATATCTCTGTACAGCACAGAATTCATGTTGCCATACATAATTCAGTGGACCCACATGGTACCAGGTGAAACAGCCCCACACCATAACTCCACCACCTCCGTACTTCACAGTTGACACTTACACTCTGGTGCAAGACGTTCTCCAGGTAACCGCCAAACCCAGACACGTCCATTTGATCAGAATAATGTGAAGCGGGATTAGTTGTTTCACAACACCTGCCACTATTGCTCCAGTGTTCAATTTTCGTGCTGTTGACATCATTGTAGCCCTGTGGCTTTATTGGTCTTTGTGAGGTTGCTGTATGCTGATGACACAGTCCTGTTGGCAGAGAGCAAAAGTGAGTTGCAGCGCATGTTGTCCTGGATGTACGAAATTTGCATGAAATTCAAACTCAGTATAAATAAGGGAAAAACCAAAGTTGTAGTTTTTGAGAGAGGTACTGGTAGTACTGAATGTAATATAAGTCTGAATGGCACAGTGATTGACAAGGTGAAAGAGTTTGTGTATTTAGGAAGCGTGTTTGACAGAGAAAACGAATTGGATGATGAAATTAGTAGGTGAGTGAATTCTTCACTCATCTACTGTAGGAGGTTTCCACAGGAGTGATGGGTTCTCAAGAGTCCAGCATAGCTGTGTATGAAAGTGTAATTGTTCTAGGTAATCTGATGTATGGCAGTGAAACCTGGGTACTACAGAAGAAACAGTCATTTCTGTGCTAGAGAAATATTCCTGGGGGGGGGGGGGGGGGGTTGTGGCAAGATACGTTCTGATGATCGTGTAAGGAATGAAGATGTATTGCCGTTGTGTGATGTGAAGCAAAATGTTGTTAGCAAGGTGGAGACCAATATGCTTCGGTGGTTTGGCCATGTTGAAAGAATGAGTGATGAGATGCTTACAAGTCATGCAAGGATCAGATTCAGGAGTATCTGCATGAGAAAAAGATTATGAGTATGAAGTATAGAAGGTCTTGTGCATGGCATGTGATGGATGTCTGTGATGGAAAAGTTTGATGCGCCAATAGTAAGTAACTAATCAGTTAAAAAATTATCTTGTAGTTTGTATTTCTTTGTGGAGCTAACCTCTGAATTTCAGAGAACAGCTTAGGGGATATGTATGCATGTATGAAGTTTATTTTGTTTAATGAATAACAGTTCTAAATTTAGCACTGTAAATTTGAGCACCCGCAGTTTTAATTTTCATGGACTTTACAAATACACGATGGGGATTTTAAGATTTCTATTTGTGATTTAAATCAACGAACTCTGGTACCAAGAAGTCCTGAAAAGTCACATTTTCAGGCGTGTGTGGGTTTCTGCTGGAAAATGCCTGTAGCAAGTATATAATGTGAAAGAAATATTCCTCTCATAATATGTGGAAAATAAATCATGATAATTAACAGAGCAACCAGACATATCTGAATTAACTGTATTTACTCTTCTTCACGTAATATCAATCGCATCAGAAAACTTGAAAATTTCATCACCCTGGAGCGGGAATCGAACCCACATCTCATGATTACCAATCGAGTATGCAAGTTTCTGATGTGGTTAATATTACGATTTCCATTCGAGTATTTTCAAGTTTCTGATGTGATTGATATTACGATTTCCATTCAAGTATTTTCAAGTTTCTGATGTGATTGATATTACCATTTCCATTCGAGTATTTTCAAGTTTCTGATGTGATTCATATTACCATTTCCATTTGAGTATTTTCAAGTTTCTGATGCGATTGATATTACGTGAAGAAGAGTAAATACAGTTAATTCAGAGATGTCTGATTGCTCTGTTAATTATCATGACTATTTTCCATGTATTATGAGAAGAATATTTTTTCCACACTATATACTTGAATGACTGGTAATATGCTTAACAACGCTAGATGGCAGCACAGTTTTCTTCGATTAAGAATGTAGTCAGCAAACAATATTCCAATGTTCTTAACACTCAGATACTTGGGACTTTGTTGTCCTGGGTGGTGTAACAGTTAGCATGCTCGAACAGTATACAGGAGATGCGGGTTCAATTCCTGCTCCAGGGCAATGAAATTTTCAAGTTTTCTGATGTGATTGATATTACGTGAAGGACGGTAAATACAGTCAATTCAGAGATGCCCGATTACTGTGTTAATTACCTGTAGCAAGTGATAATTAATATAGCAATGAGACATCGCTGAATTGACTGTAATTATTGTTTCACACGTGAATGAAATCACATCAGAAAACGTGAAAATTTCATCCCCATGGAGTGGGAATCGAGCCTGCATCTCCCGATTACCGTTCGAGCATGCTATCCGTTGCACCACCCACGACGGTGAATTCGCAAGTATCTGTGTGTTAAGAGCATCGGAATATTCTCCGACCGCGTTTTTAATTAATGCAGATTCTGCTGCTATCTAGCGTTGTAAAGTAAATCTCCAGATCACAACTGGGATCACTATCCGAGATGTTTTCCTCTGCAGCCGCTATCGTCGTGCAGGGTTCTTTAATGAACCCTGCATGACGAAAACAGTTGGCAATCATTTGATGGGAGACCTCATTGCATGCGCAAACTGATGGATGCATTACATCAAGCAAATCAATTTTATAGCTTTTTCCATGTTCCAAGTCAAGAATAAACCATTTTAAAAGCATTCACAGTTGTTTTCTTTTAAAACACTGGATTATGATTTCATCCATAGGCTGAAAAACAGAAGTAACGTTCAGTGGAAGGAACTTGGCACGGATTGCCTGAAACCCATGGACCGGAACGTGAGCTGTACAATTATCCAGTGCTAGGAGAACTTGAGTTTCTTTTTAGAAAGATGTTGATCCAGCTCTCTCTACCATTTCTCGTAAATGACATGCAGCATCCATGCTTTCTTGCTTGGCTGGTACTCAGAGGAGAGTTTTTTCATGTTCTTAAAGCATCGGGGCTTCTTTGATTTTCCTATGAATAGAAGTGGCAGCTTTTCCGAGCCAGACGTGTTGGCTCCCATCAAGACTTGTTTAGCATTCTTTTCACCACTGCATACATCCCCTTTGAAAACCAATGTTTTGTCTGGTAGCATTTAAAAAAATAAGCCACTCTTGTCAGCATTAAAAACATCTTCCTACAAAAATTCAAAAAGTAGAGCTTTCGGCCTTTCTTCTTTCTATTTGTTTATAGTGACCATGTCAGCTGCTGCCCTTTCGCAATACGCTTTCCTGAAAGTCAAGCTGTGCCGCAACTTGAACTTTTGCAGCCAACAATCAGATCCCTTGAAATCTTTCAATTCCAGCCTCAAAGCAAAAATGCCTGCTTGTTCTTTAGTAGGTTGCCATCATGAGTATATTCTTGCCTCTCATTTTCCTGAGCCAAGCAACTAAAGCCTTCAACTCTAGATACTTTGCTTTACAGAAGTATCAGGTCAATCAGAAAATAATAGTATTGTGGTCCGTTTTCTGATGGTCATAATTTAAAAAAAAAAATGTTGTCGATTTTCTGAGGTGCCACATTCAACTCGCCCACAATGCTTGCAGGCCAACTCGCTCGCAGCGCCATTCATACAAGTTGAAGGGCGACTCAGATACCACTTACACACCATCAGTTGAACTGCAGTTGTTATTCGTGTGAGAGTGGTCTGTACAACATGTTGGGAAAGAGCGAGTGTTGGGCGATTCTGCTTCACGAGTTCAAATTGGGTTGTGATGTGGTACAAATCTACCATAATGTGGTCGAGGCATGGGGCAAGGAGACATCTTAAAGTACTGTTCGTTGGTGGTTTGAAAAGTTTCGTTCCGGTGACACGAGCCCACGAGATAAGGAGGGCCGAGGACGACATTCGGTCATTGATAACAACGCTCTGAAGGCAAATGTGAAGGCAAATCCTCTCGTCACAGTCAGAACACGCCAAACAGCACAATGTGTCGGTGTCTACCATTTACGAACATCTCCACCAAATTGGTAAGATCAAGAAGCTCCATACGTGGGGTCCCACACAAACTGACGGAGCATCCGAAACAGTAACGGTTTGAGATGTGCACTAACCTTCTGCTTTGCAATTAAAAAGAGCCCCTACTTGATTGCATTGTAATCTGTGATGAAAAGTGAGTGCAATACAACAACCATAAGCAATCTGGACAGTGGCTGAACCATGGTGAACCACCTAAACAACATCCTAAACCAGGTTGACACTAAAGAAGGTTTTGTTGACATTGTAGAGGATTGTTCACAGTGTCGTACACTACAGGTTCTTGAATGTTGGTAAAATCAGGTATCGTTCACTTGATCAAAAGGTCACTTGACCGAAAATCACTTGATCAAAAGGTACATTTCACCAAAGGGTCACTTCACCGAAAGGTCACTTCACCTAAAAGTTCATTTCATCGAAAGGACATTTGATCAAAAAGTTCATTTCACTGAAGGATTACTTTACCTAAAAGTTCATTTCACCGAAAGGTCACTTTACCTAAAAGTTCATTTCATCGAAAGGACATTTGATCGAAAAGTTCATTTCACTGAAGGATTACTTTACCTAAAAGTTCATTATATCGAACGATCATTTCACCGAATGGTCAGTTTATCGAAAATTTAGAATTTTGTTGTTGGAGAGATCTGTTGGAGTGTGGTGCGGGTTTTTGAAAAACTGGCCGCCTAAAGCATTATCGGATTGTATCAAAAATACACTTTTCATTTCTATGAAACACCTCCCCATTAGTAGGTTTTTGGGAAATATAACATTATAAGGCCTAGATTTGTGCCTTTTTGTCAAATTTTAATCCTCTGAGCTCATTTTCATAAGGGTTACATATCAAATCAAGTAAATAATGTTCCACTATTACTCAACCACAAAACATTCATTATTTGGCCGTAGGCCAAGATATAGGCCATTTTGACAGATTTTAACCCTACTCATATTCATAAGCATTACATAAAATGTAAAGTAAAATATGTTGCACTTTTGCTCAAGCCTAAAACATTAATTTTAAGGCCTTACAGGCATAGATTTGGGAATTTTTAGCAAATTTTAATCCTTCTTGTTCATATTCATAAGATTTACATAGCAAGACAAATTAATAATGGTGAATTTTTATCCAGACCCATAACGTTAATTTGAAGAGGCCTAAATTTGGGCCCTTTTTCAAATTTTAAGCTACAGTGCTCATATCGGTTATATAACAACATACCTGCCAACTACTACGGAATGTCCGTAGTTTCTACAGATTTAGTTGTCTGACTACAGAGCTACGGACATCGCTGTTGAAACTACGGATTCTACGAATTTTTGCTTCGTTTAGATTTTTTTCATTTTTCTAGTATTTCATGATATACATGTGGTTCGTGAGTGGATTCGCAGAATTCCGCTTTTTTTTTTTTTAGGTCATCATGTAGATCGTCCTCGAAAGCGGTATTTAGAAAAAAATTTTGAAACAGTAGTTAAACGGAGTGAAGATTTTTGCCGTAATCGCATTTTTTTCTCTCTCGATGTTGCCTTTGTGTCCACTTTTCTTGTTAAACATAATTTAATTGCATAAATGTTTGTATTTCAGCTTGAAACTGCAGGCAACAATTTGCGAAAACGGAACTTAAAATGGCCGCAAACATTTTCCCGTAATCTTCAGGCATGAGATTCTTCCGCAAATTCGAGGAATTCTGCCCTTTCGTTATTATTTTGGTCATTTATGAGATCGATACACAAGTGAAGAAAATATCTTTGGGGGGGGGGTCGCGTCGCGTCGGAGAACGGAATTCCATCTTTACGAAACTTTCGAAAACGGAAGGTCGACGGAATTCAGATTTTTTTCTGTGATCGGAATTTCTTTGTTCTCGCAATGCTGCCTCTGTTCAGTATTATTGCTAAATATCATTTTACTGCATAAATATTTGTATTTCAGCTTGAAAATTTATGGAAAATTTCCAAAACTGGAAGTCGTACGGAGCAAAGATTTTCGCCGCACCCCGAGTGCACAATGTTTCCACTCTTCTGCATTGTTAAATATCCCCCATCCCATAAGTTTTTGCATTTTAGCTTGATAAGGGAGAGGTAAATTCCTTAAAACGGAAGTGACAAATTTGTAAAAATTGATGCATAGTGTTCAAAAGTGTTATCCTCAAAGTTACACCATTTATCTAAAATAGTTAAAGCTTTGATATCATGGTCCTCAGGCTGAAAGTTTTTTCAGCATGCTAGAAGAAATTATTGTTATCAGAAGAAATAAAAAAAAGAAGAGAAAGGAAATCAACAATAAAGAAATAGAGAGAGAAAGACATCAGCAGAAAACATAAAAATAAAAAAGCAATGGATGCTGCGCAGCTGCAAAGCCAATAAAAAACAAACTAACAGTGGTCCGCAGTGTTGCTGTGTGTTTTGATTTTTCACCCAGTTAGCATCCAGCCTTTTTTTTTTTTTTTTTTTTTTCCTTCTTTGGTTTATCTTGTCGTAAACTGCAATTTTAGAGGCAGTATGATCGAATGGTGAGTGAAGGTTCGAACACTGCACATTCACTTGCTTGGATTTCCCATCTGTCAAGTGTTGTGGAATTCTTAACGCATCTGACTGATTTTTATTGGTGGAAGTTTCGAACTTAAATCTCGCAATGTTACCTATCCTGTCCTTGCCAGCAGGGGAATCAACTTTGCGTTTCACATGAGTTAAGTTTGTTTCATTCGAGTCCTTGTTTGTTGTAACGTTTTGTTGTGGTGCGTATTTCTTTTTCACAAAGAGATGAATCGTTTCATAGAAAAGTCTATGTATGCTGTGCAATAATACTAATTACTACCGACAAGGCTCTACCCAATGTTGGCAGGTATGTAACAAGCAAAGTTAATAATTTCGTACATTTACTCAGACACAAAGAATCAATTTTAAGGCCTTAGGCCTCAGTTTAGGCTTTTTAGCAAATTTTAATCACCCCACATCATATTCATAAGGTTTACATATGAAGTCAAGTGAATAATGTTCCATATTTACTAAGATACAAAAATCAATTTTAGGTCCCTAGGCTTCAGCTTAGGCCTTTTTAGCAAATGTCAGTTATGCATGCTCATATTAATTACCCATGCACTCAAGTTAGTAATTTTGCACTTTTAGCCATGGTGCTCATATTAATTTACACACAGAGTCAAGTTAATAATTTTGCGCTTTTACCCAGGCATAAAACATTTAATTATAAGGCCACAGGCTCTTATGAATATGAGCTTGCACGATTAAAATTTGCTGAAAAGGCCCAATCCCAGGCATAGGGACCTAAAATTGATTCTTTTTGCCTGAAAAAATATGAAACATTATTAACTAGACTTTTGATGTAAACCTTATGAACATGAGCACTGAACATGACTTTTATGTACACCTTATGAACATGATTAACATTTACTAAAAAGGCCTAAGCTGAGGCCTAGGGACTTAAATTAATTATTTTTGTCTTAAAACTAAATCTTTGTGTTCTCTGTGACATGGAGAAATCAAAAGTGCAATTTGAGTATGATCGCCAAACGTTTCGGTGGTCTGTCTACCGAACTTGCACCATGCTTCAACAGATCCTGTAATGAAATATAAGGTTTTCGATAAACTGACCCTTCGGTGACACGAACTTTTAGGTGAAGAGACCTTTCGGTGAGATGAACTTTTCAATCAAGTGACCCTTCAGTGAAACGTACCTCTCGATCAAGTGACCCTCCGGTGAAATGAATGTTTCAATCAAGTGAGCTTTTGGTGAAACAATCTTTTCGGTGAAATGATTTTCTGACAAGTGACCCTTCAGTGAAGTAAACGTCGGGCTAATGAACCAGACCTGGTGAAATCATCACTTCAGTCACACACTGTGAAGAAATTAACCGAATGCACCAGAAGTTGTGCTCCAAATACCATCTTTGGTGAACAGGAAGGGTCCTATCCTCCGCCAAGATAACGCGAGACCACACGTGTCACAAATGAAGACAGAAAAACTTCACCGAGGTTCAAACCCTCCCACATCCAGCCTATTCGCCGGACTTGGCACCTACCAATTTCCACCTGTTCCTGCATTTTAGCAATTACCTCAAGGACAAGACCTTCAGAAATAAAGAGGAGGCCGAAATTGCATTCCGGTACTTCTTCGCATCCAGGGAGCCAGATTTCTTCCGGACTGGCATTGAATCACTTGTCACTCCCTGGTGGAGTTCTGAAGGTGCCTATTTTGAATAAAACAAAGTTGTGTGCTATGAGGTATGTTTCTTTCATTTTTACCCCCCAAATCTGCCATTATGTTCCGAATGATCTAGTACTTTTGTGAAGGTGCGACTCCACCGCTGCTGCCATCATGAACAGAAATAATCATTTCTCGTGCTTTGATGATCACAGACAGAGAATTCTTCAGTATCCCAAACTTTTTAGCAATTTCTGTCTCTTGGTTAGGACATGTACCATAATTTTGGGTAAATAAGTCGCAGCAATAAAAAAAAAAGGGGGGCTTCCAGTTTCCTTGAATGATTTGTACCACTTTCTGTTGCTGCTATGTGTGTGCAGTTTGCTCCCACATTTTGTTCTGAAATTCTGTTGAACCTGCGTTTTGGATCGGGTTTCAATAAATCACTCCACGATCTGTGCTTTTATCGCAGTATCCATTGGGTACACTTCTAGAAAACTTGAGGATATTTGTTACCACCTGCAACAAACAGAGAATTCTGATACTAGTTTTGTATCCAAAGTTATCAGCATTTGAAATTGGTTATACCTTTTTGGGACACACTGTATTATATAAGTACTGCCCTGAACACAGTCTCAGGTCTCCACATCAGGTTTCTAATTTGCATATTCAGCCCCACATTTGGCTTTGTCACAGGTATGCATTTGATCCACACGTGTTCCTGTGGTCAGCCATAGCCCATGTAAACAGATTGTCAGTACTTTTGAATGTCACCCTAATAGTGAACTTATTTTGGTCTGCCCAGTAATTCTCTGGTTCACTGCACTGTTTTTGGATATAATTTTTTTTTTTTTGTTTCCCAACATTTTTGCTCAGATGTTTTTATTCTGTGTCAATTAAAATTTTCCGTGCCTCTTGATTCATACAAAGTATTATTGCTACAGTTAACATTTTGTGTTTCTGATAACTCCACATTTTCCCAATTGGAAGCACAGTCTTTTTACAATCTTGAAAACAGAAACATAATTTTTGTAGGCCAACAGTGGAACACAAATTTGCTTTCAATGAATGAGCTTGTTCAGGGGTCGTGGATCCACATGGCTTCCCAACGCTTCTGGTGTTATTTGTTATTGTTTCCCTTCAAGCAATAAAAGTACAAAACATTTTCCTATTTTGGCCTAAAATGCTAGTTTTTAAATTTCTTTTATATTGAAAATTAATAAAAAAAATTATTAGAAAGTATAATTTTCAGTGAGTGAAAAATTGACTTTTTTTTTTTTAAAATTCTTTGAATCAGTTTATTTTGACTAGAAAATATTATTTCCAAAGGCAAAAAGATTGTAGGTTTCATTTATAAAAAAATCGCTTAGAATCTATGCATTTTGCCCAAATTGGCAGCAATGGCTTTGTTTAAAAATATCAGTTCGCAAACAGTGTGTGATGTGCGTGCCTTTCTTGGTATTTAATAAGAAATGTAAGATTTTTTGGTGTAAGTGTTATTTCTCTGTTTTCCTTTAGAATGAAAATCATCTACAACTGAAGAGCAGAGGAACAGGTTTCAAAGCCAAACCTGCTGCAGTTATTCACAAACCTGCATTCCAGCCACAGAAATCCATAAAACCTGTTACTGGTAAGTGTAGTATAAAGCTGCTGGTGTATTGATTAATAACTTTAAAGTATGTAACAAGAACATACACTGAAGAGCAATTGAATTAGAGATACCTGTCTAGTAACGCGTAGCACCACCTTTCGCCCTGATGATGACGGCGGCGATTCGTCTCGCCATGGGCTCGACAAGACACCAGAAGCATTGGGAAGCCATGCGGATCCACGACCCCTGAACAAGCTCCCACAGTTCACGAAGATTTGATGGAGGGAGGTCACAGCCTTGAACATCTCTCTTGATGGCATCCCAGACGTGCTCAATGGGATTGAAGCCAGGTGACTTAGCTCGCCAAGGAAGCGAGGTCACGTCGGTGGAGTGTTCATCCAACCAATCGGATACAATTCGGGAGCAATGGCAAGGTGCATTGTCTTGTTGCAGGATGAGGTCCCCAGTGGGATGTTGAAGACGCACAAACGGGAGCAAATGTTCGCCCAGGATATCCCGGTAAACGTTGACCTGTGAGGGACGATGTCACACGTACCAGGGGTCCCATTTCAGTCCACGTAAACATCCCAGATGAGAATGCCACCCCACCAGCTTGCCTGGAGCATCTGCATCATGCAGAGGGGGAAGGGGGGTTCTTTCCAAGATTGCGGCCGCAGATGAAACTTGGTACCACCACTTTGATCCAGCCACAAAATGAATGAGTATGGAATGGTGGCATCCAAACTGATGTTCACGGTTATCGTCGATGAGAATGGCCCATTGCTGTTGGATTGGATGGACGCAGGCAGTACGGTCAAGGCAACCACATACTGCGATACGTTATTCAACCTCAAAATGGCCATCAAGTGTAAGTGACCCGGTATGTTGTCAAATGGGGTCATTCTGCTGCACGACCGCACACGTCTGCATGTGGTGACTGAGTGCCAAAATTGTCTGCAGAGCTTCCACTGGAAGGACCTTGACCATCCCACCCCTATAGCCCCAATCTGTCGCCCAGCGACTACCACATTTTCGGGGCCACTGAAAATAGCTCTCGGGGGTCGCCAATTCGCCGTTAAAGACTAGTTCCACAGCCAACCACGAACATTCTTCGCTCAGGGTATCCACAATCTTGTGCCACACTAGGACACTTGCCTATTTGTAGTGGGAATAAAGCCCATGTATCACTCTTCTTGTATTTTTACATATTCTAACATATAAACTCTTATGGCAAAAAACCAACAGCTTCATTTGGGTGACCCTTTTATAAATATACACTTCCAAGCTTTCGCACATCAACCAGATGGCTTTTTCAAGGAAGGTAGACAGAAAACTGCAGTATGAATAATAGAATGCTTGAACAATTTTTGAGCACAGTGACTTGACTAGACAATAAATAAATAGATGTGAATGTAATTTTCATTCAAAGACCAGGTATGTTGCTTAGGTATGCAGTATCTTGTAGAGAATGCAGCATTATTTAAAGAACTGGTTGCAAATATAGAGAGATGCTATCATCGCAAGATTCACTGTTGGTAATGATCTTTAAGGTTTCTCTAGTGGCTGTTGATTTATGGGTGGATTAGGGGACTAATTTCTTTATATCATCCCGCATAGGAATAGCAGACCAGAATTTGACTTCCCTGGATAGGGCAGTGGTTACTTTACCGTAGTTTGTGTCTCTTTTATGCTCGTTGGTTCTAATTCTAAATAAACATTTGGTCATTCCAATGTACGTAGTAGTATTGTCGCAAGGCCTTTAGGAAAGACTCTTGCTCAGGGGCATGAGTTTTCCCCAAAAAGAAAGAGGGAAAAAGTTATGTTGTGATGAATATAATATTTTGCGGATTCATAATAAAAAAGCAGTCATGGTTCAAACTTTATATAGCGCTCGTTATCTGTTTTCTACTAAGAAATGTAAAGTTTTCTATCCTGCTTACAAGCGGGTAAAATTTTGCTAATTGTAGAGTAGTTTCATTTGTGCGTGATGGTGACACTGACCACTGGTGACATTGCAACATAACCTGAAATATCGTCTCTAATCTGTATTTCTCTGTTGCCATTCAATCGTGGAGATCGAATGGCAACAGAGAAATACAGATTAGAGACAATATTTGGAGTAGAAGCAGATGATGCCACAGAAATTAAAAAATATCCTGCTCATATCTCAAAAGAAGTCAGACCTTGTTTAGTACTACCTTGCACAGAAGTGTTTCACTTTTTGAGAGTAGGCAGACTGTGTGTAAACGATATGAAGTTGAGAACTGCTTGAAACACAGGGTTGCTGAAGTCCATGTACTAACTAACTACAAAGCAGGCTTGAACTTCTTGCTGCACTCTAGGTAAATCAAGCATAATAACTACCTTCTCCAGCTCACTGGTAGATCCAGGATGTGGGGCATATCCCCTCACAAAGCTTTTTTGTTGTTTTTGTGTGTGGGGGGGGGGGGGGTTGGTCAATAAAGCCTTTGATCATTTGAATTGGAAATATATATTTGCATTCAACCTAAATAGACTTAAGTGTTGATAAATGAAAATGTTGATTAATTAAAGCAAGATTACTGTAAAGTATCAAAACTCGATAACTGTGTATAGTGAAGGCAGTAATAAACTGTGTGCCATCAGCATGGTAATTTATTTTCCAATATTTTGAAAAAAATTCAGTAAAAAATTTCAATCAGGTATGTTAAAAAAATTTTCTTCTTCTATTGTGTGTATTTGTTTATCTGTGTTGCAATGAATTGTTATTCGTCATGATATCCTAATTCTCACGTTGTCGAATGTCATGTTGTGTTTCAAAGACAAAAGATACCGTACTTATATAAAATTGCATATATTTGCACTGGTAGTAACTTCAGTTAATTTTTGGGTGTAAAATAATTTATTCAAAGTTATTCCCAGATTCCGGTATGTCATTGGAATTTCAAAGAAAGAAGCAAAATATTTAAATCACTATAGCTATGGCTATAGTAACTTCAGTCAGCTAATTATCAAAAATTCCATTTAAGTTTGAAATAAACTTTGAGGTCACTCACCATTTCATCTGAAATCTTTCAAGAGGTTTTCATCTCTTTAACAAACATTTCAAGCATGTAAGCTCATTCGTTACGGCGTGGTTCAAGGCTTCAATATATTTTTTAAACTTGTGAAATCCATATTTTCTCTTGTATGTATGTGCAGAATAATATGTACAGAAAGATCATTTAAAAACCATGAACACATATATCTAATAAAAATCTAACTCGTTTAAGAACCTATAATACACAATTCCTTAAGAAAAAATTTCGTTTAAAAAACTCAAACATCCTGTTAAAAAAAAACGTGGCCACAATTATTTACACTTCATACCAATTGATTGACAAAGAACCCCCCCCCCCCCAAAAAAAACCCCCATCTGAAAATGAACTACTAGCAAATAGCAAATTCATCGCTCTCTTCACATGGCAACAAATTTTGTATGTAGATAAATCTTGTAAATAATTGTGGCCAGAGGTTTTTTAACAGTATGTTTGAGTTTTTTAAAGGGAAAAAAATTAAGGAATTTTGTATTATAGGTTGTTAAACGAGTCGGATTTTTATTAGATATCTGTGTTCATGTTTTTTAAACGATCTTTCTGTACATATGATTCAGCGCATACTTACAAGAGAAAATGTAGATTTCACAAGTTTAAAAAATACACCCTGATTCATAAAGAAGTATAGTTTCCAGATGCTGTAAAACAGTAACAGTTGAAGACACGGACCACAACTGTGAACCGTTAGGTAGATGTACTCATAAAGTTTGTGTCCCACTACTGAGAAAAGTGATGTAGGTGATAGCATGCGTGTCCCGTGACTAGTCAGTAAAAATGGCAGTGGAGAAGGCATTTTGTGTTCTTGAATTGAGCAAAACGGAATCTGTAACTGTTATGCAACTGCATTTTCGATCACGATTTGGAAAAGAACCTCCAAGGAGAAAATGTATCTACGATTGGCATACAAAATTTGAAACTACGGGCTGTTTGTGCAAACTTAAAAGTCTTGGACGACCACTTGTATCGGAAAACGTCGTCAATAGTGTTTGCACCACCACTCAACGAAGCCTGAGAAAACCAACGTGGAGGGTGAGTCGTGAAGTGCAGATTTCACAGCCCACTGTCTGGAAAATTTTGAGAGAGAAGCTGAAAATGATTCCATACAAAGCCACTATCACTGCACTTGATTCAGATATCTTATCGAGCCGGTAATCCATTTCCGCCCAAACGCAAGGTGTGTGTTGTGTGATTAAGGGTGCATCTGTGACTGTCTCTAAAAAACTTTAAACATTCCCCTACAATTCTGTTACAGGTAACATAAAATATCTTACATTGTTCTTGTTTTATAGTGCATTGAAACTTATACTTCTTTATGAATCACCCTGTATATTAAAGCCTCGAACCACGATGTAGCAAACAAGCGTACGTGTTCGAAATGTTTGGTAAAGAGATGAAAACCTCCCGAAAGATTTCAGGTGAAATGGTGAGTAACCTCAGAATTTATTTGAATTCTAAATAGCATGTTAATATTAGAAGCAGCTAAGTGAATATTGACATCAGCAATGCTGTGTTGATACATTTAAGTTTGGTTTTCTCTCATTCCTGTATGTCATAATTGACTCCTGGAAAATACTATTTGGACTCCTTAAATGGACTTACAAAAATGAGTATGAACCTTGAATTTCACAATATCTTCTGAACCCCAATATTTTGTTTTCTTAGGTTTAGGCTTGCATATGTAGAATATGTTTCAAGCTGTTTTGTTAAGTTTAATGGAGATGTAATTGATTTTTATTTGAACCTGTGTGCACCAGGGACACTGGAAAAGTGGAGTTTGGGGGGAATATCTGAGTTCCTCCTTCAAAATTTCTTAGTAAAAAAAAAAAATAATTAAGGTTTCTATTTTGCCTTGAAAAATGGCAAGGTGAACCTTATACTGGTTAAAATTCATCCATGTGTGACTCCCCTCCTGCTGATATTTCCATTCTCTGGCACCCCTGCTGTGTGCTATCATTTTTGTATGTAGATAAATCTACTATCAATAATCATATATTATTTTGATCATATGCATTTACTTTCACAGAGATCAGTGAATTTCATCTGCATACTGATGAAAGAGCAGCGCACTGGCAAGCAGTCGAGGAATCAAATAGAATTACAATTGCCGATTATGAAGCAATACAGGAAAAGTTGAAGAAGGAAAAAGAACAGAAAGAGAAACAAGAGTTGGCTATACTTCGCCAGCAAGCAGTTCACAAGGCCAATCCTGTTCGTCACTACAAACCAGTTATCATTAAAAATAGTTATAAGCTATTAACTGAGCCAGTGTCTCCCCAATTGTTAACAAGCAAAAGAATGCAGAGAATTTAACTTGTTTTGAAAATAGCATTTTTATGTCACTTCATGTGTGTGTGTGTGTGCAATTCAAGTACTTGTTTACCTATTCTTCACATTTCTAAGTACTGATAAATTGTAAGCAGCAAATAACAGTAAGAGAATTTTCATTTAGATATTAGGCTTGATTGCACTAAACAGGAAATATAGAGTTGCTGGAGGATGTGCCCTTATTATTGGGATGTTGAGTTAATGTTGATTTCCTGGAATATTTTAAAAATGTCATGATACTGCATGCATTGCTTTGATTTGATCTCAAGTAACAGTACTTTGCACTGTTTTTTTTTTTTTTTTTTTTTTTTTTTTGGGGAAGGGTAAAGAGATGCCTTTTGTAATACCTCTCATTTACGTTTTTGTAATTCAGAATTGAATCAAACTGAAATTTTAGGCAAACTCATGAGGACAAAAGTAGTTTCAATGGGTGCAGGCAGAATTGTTTTCCAAAAGTCGATTTTGACAAACTTTGTAGTTGTAAAGTAGAAAAGATTAGGAATCTGCTTAGTAGTTCCCCATTAATCACCTAAAAAAAAAAAAAAAAAATATGGAAGCTATTCCCGTTTTTTTTTTTTCTTTTCTTTAAGTCGGCTTGTAAATGAAGTTTTATTATTTTGTGTGTGAATTGTTTGCATATGAACTCCAGTTCTGGCAGCAAAGGTGATTATAGAATGTTCATATAGCGTGCATTCAAAATGATTTTATTGCAACACAGTTTTATATTACGACAAACGCCTAAGCCTTATCAAAAAGCAATTTCCACGCATGACAGCCAAGCTGCAATGTCATGATTTGCAGGACCATCAAAACACTTTTCCATCATGCATTGATAATGAAAAACAGGGCCTTTTCACTATGTCAGCTTAATGCATACCTGCCAGGTTTTACGATTTCCCCGTAAAATTTACGGAAACATGACTTGTACGGGCAAAATGTTAATTTTACAGATTTGATGGTTTCCCAAGATTTATTTTCCTTTTTTTATGATTTTGCACCCGCTCTTAAAACTTTTTATTTAACTTAATCCATTCAAGTTTTTTTGATGATTTTGCACCCACTCTTAAAACTTTTTATTTAACTTAATCCATTCAAAGTAAAGCGCCGATGTAAGTTACGAACAACTTTTCAGTTATTATAAATAAGCTTATTCGTAATGTGCTTGTGGGAACATTTGCAGCAGTTTTACCACGTGTTAGGTTTTGCATTGTTTCAAGCACTAAAACTTTCGTCGCGCGTAAACTGATAAGGATAACAACCAGCTGGGCTTGGTTCTCTCTTGCTGCCCCCTCTCCTTTTCAGGTAATGCATTCTTCGTCCCCGGGTCGCAACTTCTGAGGAGGCCAAAGTGGGTGTGACTTGCATTGCAGCACACACTTGGGAGCAGGTGTCTTTACTACTCCTAGTTCGAAATGCAATCTCAGAACGTAGTTATCGTAGAAAAAAAAATTCATACAGATTTTAAATCTGTGTAATTTTTAAGCCCAGATTGATACCCAACATGACGAAATTAAGCAAAAACTGTCAGTTTTGTGAAATTAAAAATGCATTGGGTCATGGTTTCGTAACTTCTTCTCTGGTAATAAATTTGACCTAACGGAAGAATGCAACTAGGAAGTTAAAAGAAAAAAAGTAAGTCCAATGTTCATTCGAGCCAGTGCTTCTCCAGCAATGATTTATTTTGCTCGTCCGTTAGTAAGTTTGTACGTTTTCCAACCGTCCTTTGTACGTCTCTCAATAACGTGCGTAAAAATATTTTGCCTTGATTCAACCCATTTAATATGTTATGGTACTATTTTTTCCTCTGCAAATTGCATCTCTTTAAACTGTTACTGTTTTACTATAGCAGTTTTACTAGCATTTTTTTCAAGTGTCAATAAATTTAGTACTTAGTGATTTGCTTATGAGCAGCAATATAAAAATGCATATTCTGCAGAGTTTCCTGTGTATTGCAAAATCTTAAAAAAATGAAAAAATATGCATTTTGCTCTACGTGTCGATGTAATTTCAGCGTTTCGCGTGTTGAAAGGAAGGTATTACTAATCATATAGCGCCAAGCATAAATCTAATGTTGACTGCGTGAAAAAAAAATATGAAAATAACTTCCTTTGTTAAAAGTTATAATGAACTGGATGCGATTCGTGCAAAGTGTTTATTCACTCCGTTTTTAGTTGAGCATAATTTACCAATTAGTGTCCCTCAGTCACTCTTTTATTTCATTTGACTGTCTCATCGTCCGTAAGATAATCCTAGCATGAAAATGGTTCGTTTTTGAAAACATTTTAGTTTGTTCCGTGACGGCGTGGGATACGATTCTATTGGATTTGGGTGTCAAAGGGTGGAACATCCTTCCCTTGAGATGCAAACCTCCATAAAAATAAATTTTTATCTCTTTATAGATCATAATGATAGCATAGTAATGAGAAATTATGTATAGATTATATTTTAATCGAAATAAACGTGCCGATAAATTCAAACATCTGTAGTCATATCAATTAAAAGTTGATACTTGTTTCAAAGGTAACATATCGTGTTTTAATCGCTGTGTTCAGTACATTTAATCAATATGCGCGACAAGTAATTTCATTGAATATATCGATTAAAATTTTCACCGAACATATCGATTAATATTTTTTTTACGGATTTCAGTTTCTGAAAGTTGGCAGGTATGTTAATGTTAAATGGAATCCGACAATTTAGTGACTGAAAATTGGTCATTTTCAAGTGATTCTCATTTTTTAAAGAAATATTTCATACCATAAGCAATACAGTTGTCATCATTGAACTTGGAAAGTCTGCTGAGGAGATTTTGGAAAGTCTTTTTATTTTTATTTTTTAAGTGGAATTTGTGAACTTTCAGCGCAGGAGCCTAGTAGAGATGAGCATGGGATCCTTTTTTTAAGGCCTGGTCTGCTGTTATATCATTATTTATGACTGGCCCATATTTGAACATTTGTGCAAAATTTTTCCTATGGGAATAAGGAAAAAAACAAAGCATTGTTTTATTCCTATTTGTATTTTCATCATCAGATAAGAATGTCTGTGCTTCCCATTTATGTCAGCTTCCCCACACCCCCAGCCTCACCCCCAAGGAAAAGAGAGAAAGGTTATTATGGGCATCATATTCATAGGTAACGAAATGTCCTTCATTTTGTTTCCCAAGTGGATCAAGTTAATTCATTTATCTAATTTAACTGTATTTAATTTTTTTAATTCAAATAGGGATTTTGAACCTTAAATTTCATTATTTAAAATTATTATAAAATATATCTCATTTCTGCCTGAAATGAGAATTGTGTATTTCTGGTTTGCTGGTGGATTAGATCCGATTAAGTACGGAGTAAATGTGCATATACATAGGTCGCAGTACTTTTTTTAAAAAAATACATGGAAATTTATATTATTAGCTCACCTGGGGCAGAGTTAGTTTTTGCATTTATTTTATTTATTATTTAGTAAAACTGTGACATTTACTCTTATTTATAAATTTAATAAACATTATTAGTAAATTATTGAATCTGACTGTTTTTGACTAGCTAGAAGTTGTAATATGGCATGGAACTTAGTGATCCAGTGGTTTGGCTTTACTTTGGCACCTCTAAATAAATAAATTAAATAAAAATATAGGTGCTGTGCACTGAGTAATTAACAGTTGTTTGTACTGTGTATATATAATTTTGGATATCCTTATTTCCTCGATGTCATATATATTTATATATAGTGAAAGGGAAAGTTAACTTGGGCCAGTGCTCATCTCTAAAGCCTAGGACAACGATTTCTATGTGTCATCAGTAAGCATTGGGTGAACTTCTTTTCTTGGGTGTACAGCTATTGATGTGATAATAGTGATACCCAATAGCTTTGACTGCAGTGATCTATCTCTTGGTGAAAACACAGGATGTATATTTATCTGTATGGCAGAATGTAGTTGGGCCACTATTGAAGCTATTATTTGATACAATGTACTGCTGTGCACATTTTGTAGTATGGGGGCATCCATAAAGTACGTCCGTGACTTACCATTTTTAGACATCCCCCTCCCCAGAGTCACATTTTGTCCAATTGTTGGCACCCCACCCCCTAAAAAGTATGTCCTAATTCCCACAACCCTCTTTATTTTTGATGACTGCTTGTAGAAGTCCGGTGAGAAACAGAAAGAAAACATGTAATTATTTAAAGGAATCTTCCATATATTACACGTTTGCTTCAGAAAATATTTATTATTTAATCATTAATTTATTCCCAAATGCTACCCAAGCTTTATCATTCTGAAATAAAGATCTACAAATGAACGCATGCATTCAAGGTTGCAATACTCCCAATTATACCATCTACAAAACACTATAGATTTTATAGTACAAATATAAGAAATTAATATTCTGATTTAGCTAAATATCATCTGAAATATTTCATACCTTTTTTTAACTATTAAAAGAAACGAAGAAATACCATCCACTATATTTTTACCGCTGGACGTCTGAATTACTAAACTTTCCCCCTCCCCATGTCACATTTGGTCTGGTTGTCAGGAACCCCCCATGCTCCCCCTGTAATCTGGGACACACTTTATGGATGGCCCCTATGCATTGAAAAAGTAACCTTGAATGAGATTTTGGTGTTTTGGCAAATGGCAACACAGCATGTAGAGTCACTGTGTTTCAATCATGGCATCTTGCCCGTCCAAAAAGAATAAGAGCAATTTTTATATACCGTAGAATGTTGCTTGGTTGATAGTCTCTGTGGGACACCATATTTGGAACGGTATAACACAGATGCAGTGTCATCTTCCAGAAAATGAACACATGAAAAATTCATTTCCTTTTATTATTAATAATAATTACAGCACAGTATCAGAAATGTGAATAAAAGTTTAATCTCTAGTATTTTAATTTTATTAATGCATCAGAAATATAATGATATGTAGTTACTATGCATATATGAATCATAGACAGTTCTTCATATTGTTCCCTTGAAGGACAATATTTTAATCTCACTATCATCTGGGGGTTCTTTAATCTCATTCAAGTGAAACATACATATGTAAATAACAATAGTGCCTTGGAATCCAATAAACTTCCCAGATTTTTTTGTTCACCTGTGACATACAGACTGGATAAAATCAATCGCGAAATTTAACAGATTAATTAATCGCTTGTTGACACACGAAATAGGCTTATAATTAATGTTCCATCCTTAAGGAGAAAGTGCTGCTAAAAAGCAGATTGGTGTAAAAGTGCTATTTTAAAATACAAATACAAAAAAAAAAAAAAAAATTACAATTTTTTAAAACTTGTACCTGCAGCATTTTTATGTAAATGCCCATGCCAAGCATAGATCACCCTGCCTTATCTTGGTACTGTCTTCTCATACAGTTACTTCATTACCTTGTTTTTATGTTTTTGTAATTGTGTACATATTTTCCATTCTTTGTAAAATAAAAAATACTTTATCATTGTCTCTGTGCTTTTTGTAATGTACATATTTTTAGTATTCAGTTTTCATAACATTTTATGTGGTATCATCATGTTTGGGTTGTCGAACAGGAATTGTGTGTAATTATAAAATTGCGTTAATACAAACAATGTCAAATAATTAATTGATCACATGAAGCTTCTTGTATCAAGTATGAAATAAAAATGTATTTTGCTGTATGTGTAGGTTCAGATACTCTCAGAAAGTGGTACACTTGCGATACAAACATGTTGAACAAGGGGCGCATATATATACGTGTCTGAAACAGTGTTCAGTCTACGCAGGAGGTCAGTTGAAGTGCTGCAGCTGGCGAAACTCTTAACTACAGAATTTCGTTTCATCCTGAAAGATCCAGTTTTGCAGCTACGACATTTTATTATGGAACATGGCCGCTGAAATATGTTAGTGTGATTCAAGCAAAAACAACAAGTTAATGTAAAAATGTTTCCCTGCTTTGATTTTCCTTGTTATGTTGGCAGGTTTCGAAGCTTCAGTACTTTACACTAAAGTGTCGTTTACAGGATAGCATTGATTTCTTTAAATTCCTTTCCTAACTTTGAGCTTCCATATTCTGTAAATTTAATAAAGACTACAAAACGAAACTGTGCTTTAGGATGGTAAGAAATTCTGCAGTCAAACTTCGTGAAACCGGTATTTCATCACCTCCATCGTAGACTTAACACGGTGGCTGACCTTAATTTTGGACATGTGTGTGAACACACACACATATATAGGGTGATTCATAAAGTCTACAGTTTCCAGATGCTGTAAAAAGTAACAGTTGAAGACACGGGCCACAACTGCAAACTGTTAGGTAGATGCACTCATAAAGTTTTTGTCCCGCTACTGAAGGAAGTGATGTAAGCGACAGCGCGCGTCACGTGACTAGTCGGTCAAAATGGCAGCATCTGCAATGGAGAAGGCGTTTTGTGTTCTTGAATTGAGCAAAACGGAATCTGCAATGGCATTTTCGATCACGATTCGGAAAAGAACCTCCAACCAGAAAATCTATCTACGATTGGCATAAAAAGTTGGAAACTACAGGCTGTTTGTGCAAACTTAAAAGTCCTGGACGATCGCGTTTGGGTGGAAATGGATTACCGGCTCGATGTGTGACTAAGGGTGCACACATAGAACATCTGTGACTGTCTCTAAAAAAAACTTGAAACATTCCCCTACAATTCTGTTACAGGTAACATAAAATATCTTACATTGTTCTTGTTTTATAGTGCATTGAAACTGTATACTTCTTTATGATTCACCCTGTATATTTCACTGCGTAGATTTTTGTTATGTTGGCTGAATGCTGATTTCGAAGCACCGACAGTTCAGAATGCTGATTTTGAAGCACCCACTGTTCAGTATCAGATTTTTTTTTCTGGAATTTTTTCCCCTGAATTTATTACTGCAGTTTGAATTGCATTTGTACTCAAATATTAGTAATATAAGAGACGTCACTGCCAGTGCTGTAGCTGGCGAAATAACGGTTTTATGAAAATGCCGCACGGAACTAAAAATGTAATTCGTCAAAATCTATCATTAACACGCGATTGTGTAGTGATTTCTCTATCTTATTACCAGAATATGTTTACTAAGCTGAAATGTGCAAGGATGATTCTTTCGACATTTGAAAGTAATGTTGCTGTACAAATGTTTCACTGCACAGACTACTGTACTGTGCTTCTTTGGCTGATTTCAAATTTAAACTGATTGTATAACTTTCAAGTTCCTATTCTCAGAACAACATTGTTTGCGGCAAATAAATATTGAGGAACTTCATATTTTCACTTCCAGAGTGCTGGATTTTCATAAAATTCTTGTTTAGCCAGTTACAGAGCTTACGCTGCAGTGAAGTCTCCCATGGACTTAGTAAGCCTTTAATTTTGAGAACCGGTGTACTTTATAGAAACAAGAAGCACGCCTGTTCAATATTTCATAATGTACAGGTTTATATGTCTTTCTCTGATAAGTCTATTTTTTTCAATAAAATAATACGCAAAGAATCTTAAAACCTGAAGACAATAAAAACACCTATTAATCTGTAGTAATTTTTAATTTCCAATACACAGATTATAGAAAAATATTACAATCGAAGAAAAAAAAATTAGTTACAAAGTGGTTTACATTTTTTTCTTCCTCTGAACCTACACAAATATTTTCTATAATTGACATAGTTACATTTTGCTCTTATTTATTGTTTCTAATAATTTTCTTTGAGAAACTAAATACAGTCAACTCCGCTTATAGTGAACCTCTGCGGACTCTCGTATTTCGTTCACTAAAACCAAAGTGTCTTCCCTTAACCTGAAATGAGTGGAATGGTGAGCAAGAAAAAAAAATATATACATATGGATCTAAAAAATAATATTTTTATGTATGTAGTGTATATTCATTAAATTAATTTTACATTACCTTAACTCACATGAAAATAGTCTTATGTGCCGCTGCAAGCAGTTTTAATAAATATTTTATCTATGTTCTTTTTCTAGATTCTGTGCTTTTGCTACACTCGATTCTGCATTTTTTTATACATTCTAGGAACTTTAGCACAGTCCTGACACCCTCCAACATCTGTTAAAACATGTTCTTCATTATTGTCAGCCTCATTTTCTTCTGTGCTGTGGAACCACCTTTCACAGCCTCGATAATAGTTTCATCCGACGGGATTTCATTCGTTATAACTTCACAGTCAGCATCAATAAAATTTTTAGCTTCAGTAGAATCCGCACCGATATGCTGAAGCAGGTCCTTAAGAGGCACATCATCATCATCGTCGTCGTCTTTTTCGAACGCCACACGTCCAGTAGCGGAACCAGCCCTCCGGAAGCAGTTCTGTATAGTGACAGTTGAAACATTCCTCCATGTTTTGTTTCCAAAACGTACAGCATTCAGAACATTTATTGATGTGTTCTGCTTTGATTCCAAGGCTTGGATTAAATGAAGTGTTACATCCCTTCTGTAATAGGTTTCAAAGCTGCGAGTCACACCTTGCTCCATGGATAGGAAGACTGATGTGTTGGCAGGCAGAATAGGACTACAATATTGTTCTGAACACATTCTTTCAAGTTTTTACAAGAAGGTTTGTTTTGAAATAAGATACAGTTTCATGCACTATGAATTGTATAAGTTACATTCTTTTCGTTGAAGTTTTATTTTTAGGTAACCGAAGTTGAGGGTTCACTGTAAATGAAAATTTTAATGCACATTTCCGATGTTGCGGGTCAGGACCAATGATTTAGGTTCATTATAACAGAGTTCACTATATCCACAGTTGACTGTATAATAATAGTTAAAATACAGCTGTTTTCACCTCATCATAAGCATAGAGTACAAAAAAATATTACAATTGCAAAAACAAAAATTAATAAAGATCTAGGTTATTTTCTGCTAATATTGGAGGTATATTAAAAATCTTAGGCTAAAAGCAACTTTGAATAAATAAATGTGTGCCGAATATACAGTTTACAAATAAGCAATATATATACCAGTTGCATGTGCTACTGAAGAGACGAAGACAACACTGTTCAGCAGTTTGTGATGTTGCAGTTGCACCAGACCCAGGGTAATTTAATGTGATGGTAACCCTTGGGTGTCACTAAAGTACTTACGCCAAGACTGAAAATCGAGACACAGTGTAAGGAGTTGGGCTATATCATTTAATGTGACAAGCGAAAAAAAAAAAAATATATATATATATAATTAACTACCTCCCTCAACTTTATAAATAAGTTGATAAGACAAAAAACTGAATACTGCCATTTCGGTAATCTGTACAGCTATTTTCAAAGCATTTCCTTAATCACTGTTTGCTATATCAAGAAATAAAAGGTGCGAGCGTTTTTCCTATTGTTTAATCAAAAATTAAAGTTCAAAATCGGAACTTCAACTGTCCGTCGCCTTATATAGTGATACGCAACAGTTTTCTCTGCACAATGAGTAAGTAGTGGGGTTTTTTAACTTTAACTTCGTTAAGAAAATGGCAAAATGCCTGCTCTGTGATTTGATGTAGCAAGAGATGACTAAGGAATGGCAAAACATGCATTTTAAGTTAAATTAATTCCAAAATTCGGTACTGAGGTAGTCACTCTGCCTTGAATACGATTTTACAGGTCATGGAGAAAAAAAAAACCGATTCTTTCACGGACACATCATGAACAGAGTTCGAAATATTTTGCTTACAAAAATTGGAGTGTAAAAATACAAGCCCCACTGATTTATTTTGAAGCAGACTACGAAGTAGGAAAACATGCATTTCGTTTTGAAATTTTTTTTTTAAATGCAAATTCGTTATTTTGCATGGTTACGGAAAAATAATTGAAGATCATTGGAAACAATAAAAAATAAGGGAAACAGCGCAGAAAATCACTGAACTTTCTCATGTCCCCTAGACTGCGCATTTACGACAAACTTCCAGAAAATGTGATGAACCCCAAAAAACGCACTTTCCGACCAGAAGAGATTTGCCAAAATACGGAAAATTTCGCAGGTAAGCAATCGCGATGAACTTTTTTGAACATTTTGATCACTTTTCAAACATTTGGTGTAACTCCATAACTTTCGGAGGAAAAACGAAAACAGAATTTTAAAATATTCTAACAATCATAACAGATGTCCAAAATCTTCAGAAGATGGAAATCCGTCCCCAGGACGGAAGAATGGCAGCCATGCAGTAACCACTGCAGGTAAAAAAAGGCTGAAATTTAAATTGCTAATCTAGAGAATGAAGTCTGATCTGCATGGTCCTCTTTTTTCAAGAACAGCTAAAACTTGATTTGACTCAATATGAATATCGCTATGAATGTTCAGTTTTTGCCAGGCCATTCAAGCGATTTTTGCTCAGTGTTTCTCAGGTAAGTTTTAATTCTATGAAGTGTACAGAATGATCTCTCTGCAGTACTAGTAGTTACTGGCAGTGTGGCAAACACCTTTAGAAGTGTAAAAACGTTTGGAAACAAATTTTCATTGCAAATATTTAACACTTCTATTGCGTTATTCAGGAAAACACTGCAGCTTTCAACGAATTTTTCGTACCATAAGCGTATTTCAGCTGAAAGAACACATGAGCTAATGGCACAAATATCTTGCTGATAAAAAACCACCTAGTTCCAAAAACTGATCTTTTTACCTTTTGAGTAGCTGACTTGCCAGTCTGAAGAAAACACAGGAAGTCTGCTAAAATACCCCGATGCCTCAAAAATCAGTCAGAAATTAGTCTACCTAAGGCAAAAATATCAAATGTCAATAGTACTCACTGCAATTCACAGATAGAACATTACTCAGAATAGTCCGTTTCATTGATAATCTAGGCATGTTTATTTTAAATCCTAAAACGTCTGCACTCTCTTCAGCTTCTTTATAAACATTCCTGAATTCTTCTTCAGCATTTTCTCTAATGTTTCTCACAGCAGAGGTCACATTTTTTGCATTATTTACAGCTGATGTAAGGTCGGTATCTGCAGTTTGCTAAGTGGCAGGCTATATCTAATTAATTTTTCTAGTGACAGTAGAGATATAATGAAGCTGGGCTAGCAAATTGCACTGAGTAAAAGAAATGCACCAGTAGAGGAATCTTTATTTTCCCATAACTGCATCTCTACCAGTGATGCGCATCTGGGTCATAACAATTATGGTATCATGTCTCTGAACCCATCTTGTAGGGCACATTTTTTTCAACTTCTTTTGCAATTCTGGGGCCAAGCTGCCAATTTGTTTTTGCAGCAAAAGTTGGCGCTTTGGAGTATTAAAAAAAATTGTAAATCTGTTCCATCCTGCCAAAGCAGTTTCTGATCAAAGGCACTTCCGTTGCATTGGAAATGGCAAGATTCAGGCTGT
This sequence comes from Macrothele yani, assembly GCA_039090855.1. Classification (NCBI taxonomy): domain Eukaryota; kingdom Metazoa; phylum Arthropoda; class Arachnida; order Araneae; family Macrothelidae; genus Macrothele; species Macrothele yani. The sequence continues at coordinate 163,070,742 of CM077009.1, forward strand.
GTGAGACGTAGTGAACAAATAGGGATGTTGGGTGTTCTTCAGAAATGTATGCCTGAGCAACTCTGAATTTTCCACTCCTGGCGGCTGCACTGTCATAACCCTGCAAACGTAAAAAACTGGTGTCAATATTACATTTGTTTAGTCCTTGTAAAATAATGGTTGTCAAATTCCTTCCGGTTGTTGATTCTAATGGAGTAAACCTAAGAAACTGTTCACACACTTTCTTACCTTTAATTCCGAAATCTTTGACAAATCTTGCGCACAACGGAAATGTTGATGGTCTCGTCGGCTAAACCAGCAAAACATTTAGCAGCATTTATGTCGGATGCAATTTTCTCCTGAATTATTAAATAACAGGTATCAATTATTTGATTTTGTATTAGGTGTACAAATAAGTTTTAAGACAATGCAACGTGTAATTTGAGAGAAAACAACAATACCTTTACGAATCAAAATATGTGCCCTCATTATCTATCACCTTTCGCCGTTGGTCGGGCAGCTGACCGATTCCAGCCATGAAGAATACTTTGTCGTGTGACTCGATGAAGTTGTCAATCCATTTTTGCACTTTGTCACGTGTCCGGAACCGCACAGCAGACAAAACATGTTGCATTAATCGAAACAAATGATAGTCTAAAGGGGCTATGTCTGAATTATACGCCGGGTGCTCCAAAACATTCCAGCCGAATGTCGTCAACGTTTCCTCGACCGATTTCGCAACGTGCAGGCTAGCATTTTCATGCAGTAATTTTACGGGACGCAATTCTTTGCTTGCGAATGGACGTTTCCGACAGATTTCCTGGTCCAATCGCAGCAATTGTTGCTTGTAGTGATATCAGCAGTAACATTTTGACCCTGTTCATAATAGAGCACACCCTTCATATCCAATCAGATGAACAGCAGAACTTTCTTGGAGTGAATATTGTGTTTCGGTGTCGAAGTCGTCGCTTCTCCGAGGTCTACCAAGTGTTTTTTGCGTTTGGCAATGTCGCACCATCTCCACTTGTCGTCACCCGTAACAATTTTCCACAGAAAAGACTTTCTGTGTTTTTTATTCAACAGATTCAAACACTTCACAACACACTCATCTTTGTTCCTCTGGCTCAGGTCATGTGGCACCCATTTTCCTTCCTTCTAAATCTCTCCCATTGTGCGCAAACGATTGAAGATGGTTTGTTGAATTACCCCCAGTTGTACAGCTAGTTCTTTTTGTGTTTGAGACGAATCTTCATCCAGCAATGCTTGCAGTTTCTCGTGTGCAACCTTCTGCGAGGTGCTGCTACGTTCTCCATCGCTAACATCAAAATTACCTGCTTTAAACCATCTAAACCGAAACTTGCGTGCTTTTCGATAGAATATTCTACCCCAGAGCAGATCGATGCACAGCCTTTTGCAGCACTTTTCCCTTGATGAAATTCGTAACGAATGCAGTGTCGAATAAATGCAGTATCTCTTGCCATCTTTCACCTACCAATGTGCAAGAGCGTTTGACTGTTGGGCAAACTTCTGTGTCACATTTTATACTCTGGACCAGTTACGGTCACATGACAACATACCTGCCAACTTTTGCGGATTTTGATACTGTTTAACGGAAGACTTGAACGATTATGGAGTTTTGGCGATTTTAATGTCTTGAGATTTTTATTTACTTCTGCGTAATTTTGCCTTCGTCTCCTTGCTCAATGCACCAAGGAGCGAGTCAGATTCCATCTCTCTCTACCGTACTGCCGCTTTAGGTCACGTGATAATCGTCGCTTCTCGTAATGCCATCAAGGCTGCATGTGCACATCGCAGTGAATCGAGCGCTTCAGCTTTGGTACTTTCTGTGCAGCAGGGGAAGAGAATTCATGGAAAGTTACGCACATGCTTGCCGTTTTTCGTATTATCATTACTTGTCTCTTAACCGTGTAATGGCCTTGAGTAAGTCAAGTAAATATTTTCAAGCCTTTAAGGACAGTTATACTATAGAATTTCGCTGCATAAAACGATCGCAAAAAGGTGCAAAGTTTGCATTTTTTGTAGTGTGCCGATCTGACTTCAACATTTCCCATGCTGGGAAAAACGATATTTCTCGGCACGTGAAAGGGCCCAAGCACATAAGCAATGCACAATGTGTCAAAAAAAGTGTGAAAGTGGACTCTTATTTCAAGGTGAGCGTCAGTGATGAATTGTGATTTACATCATTTTTAATTTTGCTGATGTGATGTGCAATTTTACTGATGCACATTTTCCCAGGTAGGCAGGTATGCAACAACACACGGGAATGTCGGATATGTAAATTAGCAGTATACGTCACACAAAAAATGCTTTAAAACTTATTTGTACACCTAATATATTCCATCTTATGAAAGTGGAATTATGTTCACATGATTTGGAATCGCCACTTTCTATACGTGCTCTCAAAAGGGCTCGAAAATTTCCCTCATTTTCTTCTGGTTCCATGTCAATGTTAAATTCTCCATAATCTGTCCTAGTACAGATAATCCTTGCTTTCCACACAAACTAACCGACTGAATGATTGGTTGCATTTTTTTTTTCTTGATTTTCACGTATTTGTGTAGTTTTAGTGGTGTCAATCTGTAAAACAATGGATGGTTGTTTTCCTAACATCACGCCACAGAAATTGTCAGATTTTAAAGTAGTGTCGATGTGATACTTCAAATGCTGATCAAAGCACTTCAGTGCCTTTTCCAGTCACTATATCCACTGGTAACTAAGCTTCCCATCTTCTGAGAGCTGCCTTTACAAACCTCTCTGTAGGTGCAAACAAGACTTGCAATAGACACTGTCTTCAGCTGTAGAATATGCAAGTCATTTAAATTCCTTCAGCCACAAAGGCTGAAATCGCCTGTTTTTGTTGCCAAATTTCTTTTCTGGGAAAATGTTTCCATCGGGAATGCCATCATTTAAATTCCTTTTGAATGAAGCTATATCTATTTAACTAGAAATGTCAGCTGTGCAGGAAACTGGACCATCAGTTGATGTGCTTGAAACTTCATCAATTTTGCCTTCACAAAGTTTGACTTTTTTTACGACTGTAAAAGTCTAATATAGTTATTTCCTCTTTTGATTCATAATGAATCATAGACGACGAGAGGCAGAAAAACTGACAAGCTAGAGTGCACGAACCATTAACACACCAAATGAGTTTTCAAGCGGGTAGGCGATTCACAGACAGAAGACACCTGATAGGTCCAGAAACTGGTCATACTGGGTGCCCATGCTCCCCCACTGTGTTGACCCATTCTTTTGTGATGTCAAGGAAACGAGGCACTGTCCTCTTTTCCCCGTCAGAAGACTCCTGATTTCTAACCTCATTTCTCCAAAATATTTAGAAAGGGATAAGGAAAAGCATTTTTCTTTAATTCAGAATTATATTCAGTATTGTAAATATTTAACGGGAATTATTGAGGATAAATTTATTAAGGTACATTACCTCTCAAATTTTCGATCTATACACTAGATCATCTTCAGGAGTTCTTGCGTTTTACTACTTCCACAGGTCTGGCGACCAAGCCTGATGGATTTTCCATCCAGCATGGTCGTTGATGTTGCCACCTTGTGTCTTGTAAATTTCAAGATAATTACGTGGGATTGATGTTTGATACTTTCAAGGAGTCACAGTCCATTTTGTGGCCAGTTTGTTGTATGTGTATGTCTAATCCGCTGCTATGTGTTCATTAATTCTGGTGGTTAACTTTCGTCCTGTTTCTCCTATGTATGGTAAACCACTCGATTTTATAAATGAATCATTTCTGGAGTAAAGTATTTTCTTCTCTTTGTTTTAGGGATGGTAAGTATTTTTAAATAACAAAATTAAAAAATACTTACCATCCCTAAAACAAAGAGAAGTATAAAATTAGGTTAGCTTCAGGTTTAAATAACAAAATTAAAAAATACTTACCATCCCTAAAACAAAGAGAAGAAAATACTTTACTCCAGGAATGATTCATTTATAAAATCGAGTGGTTTACCATACATAGGAGAAACAGGACCAAAGTTAACCACCAGAATTAATGAACACATAGCAGCGGATTAGACAGGCACATACAACAAACTGGCCACAAAATGGACTGGGACTCCTTGAAAGTAATCAAACATCAATCCCACGTAATTATCTGGAAATTGGAGGAATCCCTGGAAATTTACAAGACACAAGGTGGCAACATCAACGACCATGCTAGATGGAAAATCCATCAGGCTTGGTCGCCAGACCTGTGGAAGTAGCAAAACGCAAGAACTCCTGAAGATGATCTAGTGTATAGATCGAAAATTTGAGAGGTAATGTACCTTAATAAATTTATCCTCAATAATTCCTGTTAAATATTTACAATATTGAAAGTAATTAGAGGAAGTCGTTAATTATCAAAATTATAGTTTTCTCAACTACATTTTTATTTAAATATTTATTAAGGAGATTTGAAGTGGTTAGCTCAATAGAAAACACTTCAAGTGAACTAGAATAGCGGGTGCCAAAATGTGGTTAGCACATCTGGTAGCTGTATTTGTTTCTGTAATGATTCAAGACAACAGCTATTAAAAGTTGAGGATGTCTACTGTTAAGGTGTGAAATTTCAAGTAGAGGTTATGGGTAGGAGTTGTGCTGAAAGTAATTAGATTTTGCCCTGAAATTTTGAAAGAAAAAAAGCACTTTTGAAATCCTTCTTTGTAAAATGTAAGTTTGTATCTGTTTTTCTTTCTTGATACCTTGCCACAAGTTATATTTTCAGTACCATAAATACTTAATGGGAATTATAGAGGATAAATTTATTAAGGTATGTTACCCCTCAAATTTGCGATCTATACATAAGACCATCGTCAGGAGTTCCTACGTCTTACTTCTTCCATAGATCTGGCAACCAAGTCTGGTTGATTCCCACCTGTGGAAGTAGCAAGACACAGGAACTCCTGATGATCACCTAGTGTATAGATTGAAAATCACGTGTGGGTACTAACTTGATCATCAGAAAAAACCTGCCAGTAGAGGAAGGTTTTTTTTTTCTGATGATCAAGTTAGTACACACATGATCTTATGGGATCATTGCTGCTGTACTTATAACTCTTTAACGTATGTAAAATTGAAAAATCTGCTAAAGACTCATTGGAAACATCATCATACAGGGAGAAACAAACCCCCAAAATTTTCAGAAGCCAGAGCATTTTTTCAAAAGATACAAGGAGAAAACCATGAATAATAAGTACACGTACAGAATTGTGACTTTCACTGGTCAAAATTTAAGGTATGATTTCTTAGATACATTGTGCAAAAATTCAGTGCAAAATCCACAACTAAAACTAGTTAACATATTATACACTCAAGGACGCTTTAAGAACCTCCGAGGACCCTGGCGAGTCGTGGCACAAGCCCCTGCATCCCACTCGCGCTTATAATTCCGTTTTATCATCAAATGTTGCTAGGTATATCTTTTCTTTTTCATCTCAAGAAGATACAATAAAAATTTCTTCAGTGTATTTTTGATATATACTTCCATATGTAATTTATATGTACTATTACGTTTACGTAAAAAGTCCACCATATAAATAAGAAGGGAAAAGATAAAATAATTATGCGACATAAATCCTGGACCTTAAAACAGTGGAGGTTAAATAAAAGCACATAGCTGATATCAAAGTTGAGTGAAATTCAAGGTACTGGTGCATTTTTCTCATTTTCAGTAGATTTGTAATTAAATAATATAAGTATTAAATTTATTGTAAATAAATCAAGTACCGTATAAACCCGCATATAAGTTGACCCCCCTCCCCCCACTTTCAGAGGAAAAAATCGTAAGAAATCGGAAACTCGCGTATAAGTCGATCCTGGAATGAGAAAAAAAAAATGTCAATGAATTTATTCAAAAACATTTGAAAACGAAAAAAATTATATATATAATACTAAATTTAATTTGCATACCCAAAAACTTCATCGGAACCCTTCAAAATCCGATTCCGAGTCAGACTCGCCAAACAGCTCAAAAAAGTCTTTCTCCGTCATCGGCGCGTCATCATAAACATCAGTTGTGGAATAACTTTTTTACGGGTCTTATAGAGGTTATTTTTCATATATGAACTGCTCCTACTTTCCTTCAAGAATAATTTCATTTCTTCCAGTTTGGAAAGAAATATTACAGGCAAACTTCAGGACTTGCAATGGGTTCTCCACTAGCACCTCTGCTAGCAAATTATTATATAAGTAAACTAGAGGCAAAAATCCTTATACAACCCTCCTTGTTTGCTCTCTATGTAAGGTACATGGATGATGTCCTAATTATAGTAGATACTGTGGACCAATCTCTACCCTCTCAGATTCTGGAAGAATTTAACTTACTAGAGAATACCTTGCAGTACACCCTGGAACAGGAAAAAGACCATAGCATCAATTACCTAGATTTAACCTTGACCTCAAGAGAGGGGAAAATATTCACTCAGCTTTTTAGAAAACCCACCAACACAGGGAAGATGTTAGACTTCTGCTCATGCCACCCTGATTATATTAAATCGAATACGGCGAGACAATTTTTGGAAAAAATTGAAATCCTGGTCTCTTCAGCTACTCAGAAAGATCTTCACAAAGAAGAATTAAAGGAAGTATTAGCAGAAAACAATTATCCCTCCCCATATGTTGAGAAAATATTTAAACAAGTGCCAAAAAAGAAGCAGGAAGAAAACCAACTTCAAATTCACCAGCAAAATTACGTACCACAAGGGACTTTTCGAGAAACTGAAAAGGATCGGAGCAAAATATAATATCAGGCTAGCTCCAGATCTTAATAACAAAATAAAGAAATTCCTGCCAGCTTTAAAGCAGAAAGAATTGGACATCCAATTGCAGGAAGGAGTAATTTACTGCATCGACTGTAACTGCGGACTCAGCTATATAGGAGAAACAGGGAGAAGTATTAAGGTCCGAATGAAAGAACACCAAGCAGCTATTAGGAACATTGGGAACAAAACAGGGCTAGACAGACATGTACAAGCAAGTGGACACTCCATAAATTGGGACTCAGTGAAAATAATCGCCCACCAGTCAAACTTAGTAAAGAGGAAACTAGAAGAAGGGATCGAAATAGCAAGAAGAAGAAGTACCACAATTAACGATAATTGCGGATGGACTCTTCCAATTGAGTGGCAGCAACTACTCCAGTGACATAGTCCTGATGACGAACTAGGCTTTAGTTCGAAAATTTGACAACCAACTTTCATGAAAAATAACCTCTATAAGACCCGTAAAAAAGTTATTCCACAATCACTATGAATAGAGGTGCCATAAATGCATTTACAACTAGGATAAACATCAGTATTCCCATCTATGTCTGTGTCATCAGAATCACTGTCATCATCACTCATAAAAATCTCATCATCCTCTGTGCCATCAAGTTTGTTACTAATGCAACATTTCTTGAATGATTTCACGACCATTTCCGCAGGTATCGCATCCCAAGCATCCTTGACCCATCGCGCAATCAAAAGGATATCCGGCTTCTTTAGATTTCTGCCCTTGGTTTCAGTCGACAAATCGGAACATATCCAATCTGCCCAATACCTCCGCACATTGTCCTTGAAGGGCTTATTAAGGCAGACATCTAGTGGTTGAAGAACAGATGTCAACCCACCTGGGATGACAGCAAGAGCTGTTTTTGAATTTTCTGCAGTTTTTTTCACTTCTGCACAATGGTGTGCAACAAACATATCCCACACCAAAAGAGAAGGTTTCCTCAAAAGTGCACCTTGCCTTTTGTTCCAAACATTCTTTAACCAGTCAATTGTTCCGGATTCGTTCATCCATCCTTTTTCATAGGCACGAACAAGCACACCAGACGGAAATTTCGAAAACGCTTTTCGGCAGAGTTTTGCGTTTGAAAATAATTACCGGAGGTAGCTTACTGCTGTCGGCCAAACGGGAATTTTCGTGGCCAGTTGTTTTGATCAAGATATTTTTTTCGCCCTTTTGGTTCACCGTCTTATTTCCAGGAAGGTCGAAACATATGGCGGTTTCATCCATGTTCCCTATTTGGGAAAGTTCAAAAGCAGTCTCTTTTGAATTACATACTTTTGAAATTCCATTATTTTTGCTTCAAGGTCACGAGATAACTTTTGTGCAATTTTGGTGCGCTGACGTAGACACAACCCATAGCGGTTCATGAACCTTGTGCACCAACCTGGTGAGGCACAAAAAGTGTTATTTGCGGCTGCAAACTTTTCATCTTTTGCGAACTTCATTGCTCGCAAACGTATACCACTTTGCGTTACAATGTAACCATTTTGTCTGCAGCCCACAATTCAATCATTCAAGACACTTTCCAGCTCTGGGAAAGATGTCGTTCCGCGGCACAGTGCCTTTTGCGATTTTCGCCAAGTCCGGTTTTTTTACGCCAATCTCGAATCAGTTTTTCGTTAATGCCAAATTGACGTGAAGCAGCACAGTTGTTAGTATTTTCTGCAAAAGAAACCACTTTCAACTGGAATCCTGCGTTATAGGACATCCGTTTCTTTACACAATCCGTGTCACCCATAATAGGAGAAGCGAGACACGTGCTATTAAGAACAAGCAACACCTAACACTGGCTGTCGCATGGCTCCGTTATGTTGAAGGTCAGCGCAATCAACTGGTAGTCAGAAGGGCGGAGCTTTCTATGCGCGGCTGTGACTGTGCTGTGGATATGCAAAGCCAGGAGAGAGGAGACTTTTTCAAAGCGCGGAGAAATTCGGAGGGTCGCGATTTCGTAATTCTACCACATCAGTGTTTTTTCTTTTTCATTTTTTTCTTTCGGAGGGTTGCGATTTCGTAATTAATACTGCATCGGCATTTTTATTTCTTTTGGGATGGATTGCCTTTTGCCTCACGGGAAGAACTTTTGGACTTACGATTTTTTTAGACCCCGCGTATAAAGTCGACCCCATTACTTTGAAGCTCTCATTTTGTCCCAAATTTCTCGACTTATACGCGAGTATATACGGTAAATGAATTTCTAAAAATACATTGAAAAAAAAACTGCTCTCAACAAAAGCATCTGAATGCCATTAAGTATCAGTATGTGACACATCGATGGAATGATTAAATTAATGACTCAGACTAAAGCCATGAGGTTTTGAGGGAGAGGAATAATGTAAGGTTCAAGAACGGCTTTAAATTTACAGTTTTGTTCATTTTATTTGCTTTATTGGGGTTAATTGTGCAAAAGCCAGTTATAGTCAGACAACAGTTACATGGTCAGCTACGGCTGTGGGGACATCATTCCTCAATCAGTTGGAGCTCCAGCTGATCACATGCGGATATGCTCATTTTCCACAACCATTAATGGGACAATGCATAGCTGGGTTGCATTGCATCTTTTTTTTTTTTTTTTTTTGTTTATGGCAATGAGATCCCAAAAGGCCTACAAAAAAAAAAAAAAACTGTGAACTGTAAATGTTCTTTACACCATGCTAGCCGGCACCCAAGATGAAAGCAGGGAAGAAGGTGGTGCCAGATAGGAGACACGTGCTCCTTATCTATCCCACCGATGAGGGCAAAACGTCGGACGACGTGAAGGCTACTCTCCTATCCGCAGTGCAGCCAACGAAACTGCAGATAGGAGTCAAAGGTGTCCGCAAGGTGCGGAACGGAGGGGTGGCGGTAGAGTGCTCGAAGAGCGACGATATCGCCAAGCTAGAAGGCGAGCTGCGGAGCAATCCCCTGACCAAGGATTGCACCCACTCGAAATCGCCCCAAAAGCGACTCCCGCGTCTGATTGTTTACGGCGTCGACGGGGAGATCTCGCGAGAGGAATTCGAGGCCGGGATTAAAGAGCAAAACCCGGACCTCGAAGGGGAATTTAAGGCGAACTTCGCCATTAAGGCCAAAGGGGGTAAGGTCCACTGGGTGGTGGAAGCCGAACCCCTGGCCTACAGACTATTAATCAAGCGAGGTCGACTAAACTTGGGATGGTCGATCCTTCGCTTGAAAGAGTTTGTGAGAGAAGTCCGATGCTTCCGGTGCAACGGCTTCGGCCATTTTAGGAATGGTTGCAAGGAAGCAGAGGACAAGTGCGGGCAGTGCGGTGAGACAGGTCACCGGCACAAGGATTGCACCGCTGCTCCGAAGTGCAATAACTGCACATCCGCGAATAAGCGGTTTAAACTGAAGCTGGAAACCGCCCATTCTAGCTTCAGTAAGACTTGTCCCTCCCTATTGAGGGAGTTGGAGCAGCAGAGAAGCCGAACCAATTATGGTTGATCGGCCAAGGACAAGCACCGGTCTTAGAGTACTCCAGCTCAACGCTCACCACGCGAGAGCCGCTACAGGGCAGATTCTCAAAACTGCCAGCGAAGTTGCAGCCAAAATCCTGTTGATACAGGAACCGTACCACTCCCATGGTAGGGTAGCGGGGTTTCCCAACTCCACACGGAGGTACTACTCTCGATGCGAAAAACCAATGGTAGCCACAGTCGTTCTTGATCCGGACCTGGGAGCTCTGGAGCTGGAATGCACATCCAATGTGGTGGCATTGGGCATCGAGAACAGTAACAGAAAAATTTTGCTTGTCAACGCATACTGTTCGCCGTCAGGTGCTCTCTCGGACGTGCTAAACACTGTCTCGCGGCTGCTGGATTCCCACCCGCAACACGAGACAATCATTGCAGGCGATTTTAACGCGAAGAGTCCCCTCTGGGGCGACCAAGAAGAAGATGGGCGAGGTAGCGAATTCCTTGACTTCGTCATTTCCTCAGATCTGACGATCAGGAACGACCCCGACAGCGTTCCCACGTTCCAAGCTGCCACTGGGACGTCGTGGGTCGACCTCACCCTCACGAGGACATCAGTCCTCAACCTCCTCCAGAACTGGCAGGTACTGGACGATGTGAGCTGCAGCGACCATCTAGCTATAACCTTCACGATAGGGTTTGAGAAAAGTGGGAAAAAACCCAGGTCCAGGTTCGACGCCCGGAACCTCAAGTGGTCGGAACTCCAAGGCCGACTATCAGATCTGCTAAAAGAACGAAGAGCAGCAGATCTTGATGAGGTAGATCTCAATCAACACCTTGGTAATCTTACCAAAGAGATAGTAGAGACCTGTGAAGGTTGCAGGAAAGCAGGGGAAGGGCAAGACCCCTGCTCCCCTGGTGGTCGGAAAATCTGAGTCTTCTGCGAGGGAAGGCCAGACGCAGCAGACGGAGAATGCAACGTGAGAGATTTGACCCAGACAGGAGGGAGCGCCTGAAAAGGGAATATAATCTCCACAATGCAATGTATCGCAAAGCAATGATAACATCGAAGAGAGAGCACTGGAGACAGTTGTGTGAGACCACCCCTGTCGGCAACCCCTTTGGGGTACCGTGCAAGGTGGCGAAGGGCTCGATCACCGGCCCACTGTTACTGGCTTCCGTCAGAACAGAGAGTGGCACCAACACCGCCACCCTGGAAGACACAGTGGAGGTACTCTTAAACCACCACTTCCCTTCCGATGAGGAGACGGAGACTCCCCGGATCAAACATCGATCAGAGAGCACTGTAGAGAACCGCCAGACACGGTTGACGACCCGCCCTTCACGGAGGCGGAGATAGGTGCTGCAATCAATAGCCTGAACAAAGGCAAGGCGCCAGGCATAGATGGGTTGGACCTCTCGATCATCAGAGAGGTGTTTCTATCCAACCCTGGGTACTTCGCTGCCCTGTTTAATAAATGCCTGGAAAGAGGTTGCTTCCCATCAATGTGGAAAACTGCGCTGCTTGTCCTCTTCAGCAAAGAAAACAAGAGCCGAGCAGATCCCGCAGCTTATAGGCCGATTTGCCTGTTGACAGCGTGGAGTAAGGTGCTGGAAAAGGTCCTCGTGACCCGAGCAACTCACTACCTAGTCGGCCTAGGTAAGCTCTCCAGCCGCCAATTCGGTTTTACACCGGAGAAGTGTACCAGTCAAGCACTGGTCAGCCTTACTCAGCAGGTAAAGCAAAACCGTGTACAGGGAAAGCACACCTGTCTCGTTTCTTTGGATGTGCGGGGCGCTTTCAACAATGTCTGGTGGCCACTGGTCCTGGACCGTCTGAAAAGACTTGGCATCCCCAGGAATCTGTTCCTGTTAATAAGCGATTTTCTCTCGCATAGAAGAGTAGAGTTCGAGGTCGGAGACAAGACCTTTAGCAGGGAATACACCAAGGGGTGTCCGCAGGGCTCATGCTCGGGCCCCTGTGGTGGAATGTGGTTGCAGATACAGCACTTGCGCTTCCTCTGGAAGACGGGGTGCAGCTGCAAGCCTACGCAGATGACCTAATGCTAATAGTGTCAGCATCTGGTAGGCACGTGATTGAGCGGAAGGTACACACCGCTCTCTCACAGCTAAATAGTTGGAGCAAGGAGTGTAAGCTCTGCTTCGCTCCCGAAAAGACGACACTAATGCTAATAGCAAAGAAGGGGGAACTGGTCACTCCACCAAAGTGTCGCTTCAACGGGCATACTATTAAAGCGGTGAGAGAGATGCGGTACCTAGGGGTCATCCTTGACACCAGATTGTCAGGGCTACCGCATCTTCGCTTCTTGAAGGACAGATGCACCAGCATTCTAAATAAGATCAACGGAATGCGGCTGCCTGGGACAGCCAAAAAGGTGCTCTATAAGCGAGGGGTGGAGCGCATATTAACATATGCGTGTCCCGCCTGGTGGTCAGATACGGTCAGGATGAGAAATGGTATTAACCAAATTCAGCGCAGGGCGCTATTGGGCATGACCAGGTGCTTCCGAACGACCTCCACAGCAGCGCTTCAAGTGCTGGCTGGGTGCGAACCGGCGGACCTGGTCGTAGCGAGGGAAGCAGCAATGCAGACCCTACGCTATGGGGAAGATGTTTCCTTCCTGGGACACCAGTATCGGTCGTCCGAGGTGGAACTTCTGAGGATGGACTGGACTTGCCATCCAGCCAATGAGCTTTGTCTGAGTTGGGATAAAGCCCTCCCCACAGGGCAGGGGATGGAACTGTACACGGACGGTTCTAAAATAGGAAGTAGTGTCGGCGCAGGTTTCTGCGTGATCTCGGATGGCAACGAGATGCAAGCGAAACGAATGAAACTCTCGTCTAATTCCTCGGTGTTTCAAGCAGAGTTATTGGCGATCAGAGAAGCACTGCGCTGGGTGCTTGCTATGAATGGAGAAGGGGCATATAGCATACACTCTGACAGCCAAGCGGCCCTGAAAGCGCTTGGCCAGTTCAGGAGTAAGACTCCCCTTGTCAGAGAGATAAAAGTGCTATATAATTCAATGGAGAGTAGGAGGGTTACCTTCCACTGGATCCGAAGTCATGTCGGTACGGTTGGAAATGAACGGGCAGACCAGCTAGCGAAGGAAGCTACTGGTAAAGAGGAGATAGATTTTCAGATGCGAACGCCGCTGCAAAGTGTGCGGACGCAACTGAAATCAGCCACATTGGTGGAGTGGCAGCAGAGATGGGATGAAGGGGATACGGGTAGAAGGACATACCGTATCTTCCCCGAATCTCGATAAGGCGCATTGAGAGTAATGGCTTCCTCAACCAAGTACTAACCGGGCACGGAGTGTCGCCGGAGTACTTCCGCAGATTTGCGGTTAGGGAGCGAGTGTGCATGTGTGGTGCCCAGACTGCAGATGTCGCACACATGATTCTAGAATGTGCTTCTCTGGCGGGGAAGAGAGCAACGTTAGTGCCAGAATTGGCAAAGACGAGGGACCTCTCGATCCTGCTCGCATACCCAAGAGCGAGACAGGGGCTCATCGAGATGGTCAAGTACCTCAAGGAGGAACAGGCGGTCTACCTAGTAGAGGGGTGACCGAAGAAGAGCGAAGAAGGAAGAAGAAAGAAGAAAAGAAGAGGATAGAAGAACCGAAGAAGGAAGAAGAAAAGAAGAGGAATGAAGAACCGAAGACGGGAAACAGATGACTCGAGCCCAGAGTCGTCACCACAGAACCTACCCTAGTCCTGTGGTAATGTAAATACTGTAAATATTTCAATGTGAGAGGGCCCATTGAGCAAAGGACTCGTTTCCTAAGCGAAGATGGGTTCCTCAGTGTAAGTAACAATGTTTGTATCCTGTTTGTTTAAATAAAGGGCAGATGCCCCAAACAGTTCGCGCCAGCAATTATTCTCCCAGTCAGGGGCAGAGAGGAAAATTTCTAGCCCCTGCCCAAATGGCACGCACACCCGGGTCATAAAAGGAGAGGTGGGAAGTGCCGGCAACGGGGGTAGCAGCGCACTGCAGGTCCACAGACCGATCCTGTCCGGATGGAGGAATGTCGGATCCGGGCAGGATTACTCGCAACGCCGTCACCAAAAATCTATCGAGAGAGTTCTCCTAACCCTGTGGAGTCCGCATTTGGACGGTACAGGATAATGGTCGTCAGCTAGTCGTTACACCATGCTAAACGACGAGTAGCATTCCCAGTGGAGATAAAAGACTTATGAGCAGCCACACGACCACGGTAACCCCTGGAATGAAGTTCTCTGTGAATGGTATGTGTACATACCGAGGTTCCAGCATTTTTACTCACCTGTACACTGAGGTCTTGTGCAGTACTTCATTGATTAGCTGTAATGACTCTCCTGAGGCTTTGATGTCCTCTATCACTGATTTTCTTTGGTCTGTCGGTACATTTTGCTGCTTCAGACATGCCATGTGTCTTCCACTTATTCAGTATATCCAAAACAGTTGACTCGGGTATGTTTAAACGCCTCTTGGTTTCTCTTGCGGACAACCCACTAATATAACACCCAACAATCTTTCCTTTCTCAAAGTCAGTTCTTTCCTGCTGCAACATTTTCACACAACCTCACAGTGGGATATGATCGCGGTCAGCTGCAGGCTTGTTTTTATACCGTACCGCGCATCTTAAAAACGCAGTGGACCCGTTCATTTGCTTTTGAAGGGGTGTCAGGTGACTTTTGTCAATATAATGCATATGCACATATCTCTCTTGGGTTGCTCCACAAAACTTCAGCCTGAATTGGTAGTGTCAGTATTGTTGCACAATGTATAACTCTGCTGGCAATAGTACCAAAAATTTTCATTGGCATCTTCAGTATTCTGATATCATAAGTAGTTTATAAAAGAAGACAAAAAAAAAATTCATATATTGTACTTCTAAGAGATGGAACCTATCTAAGAGAATGCTCAAGTTTGAAAAATGAAAATTAACGAGAATCATAGAGGACACATCTTTTAAGTACATTTCCTCTTAAATTTTCGATTTATACCTTAGATCGTCAGGATTTCCTGCGTCTTACTACTTCCACTAGTCTGGCAACCAAGCCTCGTTGATTTGCCATCCAGCATGGTCATTACTGTTGCCACCTTGTGTTCAGTATTAGAATCCGTGGAAATTTACTGGACACAAGGTGGCACAAATTAACTGAACGAAAGCGCCGAACTAACTTGTGCAGAAAATTACAAACTCACTTCTCCTTTGAGAGTTAGTTTTTTTTTTAGGAGTGAACACCACCACCAGTACTGTAACCAAGACTGAGCTGTGAACAACGCCATCAGTACCAGAACCAAAACAGTCACTTTCCGACATGCTTCCATTGGAGAGAATGCGACCTCTGCTTTTCCAGACGCAAGAAATGCATCTGCTTACTTTCTATTCTGCATCAAGGAATCACATGTGAAAGTAAACAAGTGATTCTCAGCTTGTGATGTTAAAAACTAAGACAGAAATGAAGCGCTACTTTCTGTAGCATAGCACTACAAAACGGAACACTTTCCTGGCAAGAATGTACCCAGTTCCTCTTGTAGTAGTACTCCGCTTGTGAATTTCCCTTTGTAGTATTCTGGCCGCTGGAGATGACCTTCGTTTTCAGCGTAGCCAAGGCTGAAGCCGTCGCTAAAGCACTGTGTAAGGCCTACCCAGTTTTTAAGCTGGATTTTTTTTTTTTTTTTTACAGCAATTTGGCTATTTTGTTAGCAAAAGTTGTAGCAAATGCTATGAAGATCAGCCAAAGTTACTGTTCTATTTTTTACTATATTTATGTATGAAAATACAAGCCCAATGCTTTGGCTAAATAAAAGTTTGTTCATTTAAATACACTGATGTTCAAAATTAAGAGAATTTGCACATTTTGTCGAATTTCTGAAAAACTAATGGACACATTTTAATGAAATTTGGTATGGATACAGTTATATAAGAAGAAATTATACCATACAACAGTCATGGTACACAATCGTGATCATCAATAAGGCTCATCAGCACAGGAATGTCCAAAATCCACATTGCAAGATCGAACAAAAAATGACTTAATATGGGGTATGGTCCCCTCTCACATCGCAACGTCATACTGGAAATGAGACAGTTGGTCCCACTCCTGCAGCAACGTAGTTTTCAGCTCCTGGATGGTTCTCGGAGGGAGACAGCAAACTGCAAATGCCCTCCCAAGAGCATCCCAGACATGTTCAATGGGGTTCAGGTCTGGCCATCAGACTGGCAAATCGATTCGGCGAATATCCTCACTTTCAAGATAATCGTCGACCAAGTGAGCCCCTATGTGGACGAGCGTTGTCGTCCATAAAAAGGAACCAATAGCCAACTGCACCCCTGAAAAGTTGAACATAGGGCTGTAAGATCTCATCCCTATACCTCTCAGCAGTCAGAGAGCCTCTGTCAAACACATGGAGAGGTGTCCGGCTGTCCAACATGATGCCTGCCCAGACCATGACATCTCCGCTGCCATAGCGGTCCTTTTCTCGGATGTTGGAGGAAAGGTATCGGGGTCCCAGGTTCTCTCCAGATGAAGGTACATCGAGAATCAGTGTCCAGGCTGAAATGCGACTCGTCTGTGGAGAGAATGTTACCCCACTGAAGTCTGGTCCAAGCATGATGTTGTCTTCACCATGCTAAATGTGCTCTCTTGTGTGCTGAAGTGAGTGGGACGCAAACAGCGGGTCTCTGGCAAAAAGCCCTCTCTCATGAAGCCTTCAAGAAACGGTAACCCTTGAAACTTGGGTTCCAGTGGCAGCGTGTAAACTCACGAGATAGCTGTGCAGCTGTAGCAGTCCTGTGGCGCCTTGCTGAAAATGCCAAATAACGATCTTCATTTGCCGTCGTGGCTCTTGGACGACCTTGCCCAGGCCTTCTTGATATGGATCCAGTGTGTGTTTACACAACTTGCAGACGACACTGGGCGTTACATTGAGCTTTGTAGCAACCTGCACTTGCGATTGCCCTGCCTCCAGTCTACCAACAATTCTCCACCTCATTCCGTCATTAATACATTTGTGGCAACTCATCTTAGCTGATTGCTTATGAAATTGAACCAACTCCTGCAAGAAACACAATGAATGTCGCCGAGGAGTACGAGTGAACTAATCGCAGAAAAAGCCACGTGTGCTTTTCATGCCCTCCGCTGTCACAGCTCCACCCACACGCACGTGTACGCTTATGTATTCGACACTGCAAATTTGCATTCTTATTCGGCGGCATAATTTGTACCTTTGGTTCCGTACTTTTTGTGAAAATCGACAAAATGTGCAAATTCTCTTAATTTTGAACACCAGTGTAGAATTCAACAATAAAAACAAATAGGCTTTAATACTTACATTTACAGATGCATGCAGTTTGTGAAAATATATACAAAGACCAAGACTGAGAGCAAAGCCACAATCAACAACACACCCATCGAATGACAGGTCAACCCAAACAGAAAGTGCGTGTGAACCACCAAAGAAATAAACAAAACACCTGTGTCCTTATCCATCGTAGCAAAGCCTTTGTGAAAGGTGCTCTCAAGGCTCACCAGTGCATTTCTGCAAGAGGGGAAAAGACAACGGGGATGGAAAAATGACAACAGGACAAAGCGGCGATGACAGAACAAAAAAGTGAACAATGCAAGGGAGAAGCAGGAGTAGGTGGGATGACCAAACAAAAAAAAATGAAGGGAAACATTTGCTTTTTGGTGATTCAGTGGGGATTTTTTGTTGCAAAATAACTATCTTAATCACGATTTGGCGAATGCAAGTGATAGCTTAATCACTCGGCCTGCTCAGTGGCGTAACTACCACCCTCGCAGCTAACAAAGGGGCTCACTGCAGCTGCCAGCTAATAGTATTATGAAAAAATTCGAACACGCACAATAATTAACCCAAAGGTTTATATTTTGCTTTAAGATACATTTAGCTTTGGCTAACTAAATGCCTAGTTTCACTTTTAAAATACTGAATGTCCCACAGATTGAAAGTGTTTGGCTCTTTGACTTCGAGTTGCAATGTGATCGAACTGCAATAGGTTGTAAATAATATGATCGCTCTCCAATCGCCCTCTCTCTCTGCGCTGCTGAGGAAAAGCGTGAGGTCACAGTGGGATTTCCCGTGGAGGATGTAAGAAAACAGTCAGTTACTTAGGATTGCGTGCACGACAGGCGCCTACATTTATTCACAGCAGCCGCAGATCTGCCATGTGTAAGAGGGTGATTTCTTCAATTGATTTATTTTAGCTTTGGACAAAGCAATTACACATATTGTCAAATCTATTACTTAGAAAGTTAAAACTACAGGGCTCCAGGTACCACCATTACTTTTGCAGGAACTTTCCTTGACTTCCTAACTCACCCTCCCACCACCACCACAAACACACACACAACACAAAAAATGCATCCCCCCCCTCCCAGTGTTCGAAATCCTTGGAAAATTGCTGTGCTTAGGGGTGCTAAGGTAAAACTGGGGGGGGCGGGCATGTTGTGCTCGTTATGCCACTGGGCCTGCCACAGCGTTTGTTGACATCATTGAACTTGCAAGAAAGTTTCATGGTAAAACTCATTAAGGTGCATTATAAAGATGCAATTTTTTCACCATTTGCTATCAAATTAATTTTTTTTTTTTTTTTTCAAAATTTTTAGTTAAATGATTTAGGACCTTGAACTACACTTCCTCCGTTAAAACTACCTATACGGTTAAAATCAAATAAGTCAAACTATTTAGTTTCCAACATTTCTCTGCATTAATTCATGACAACGAGTGAAGTACAATGAGTGAAAATGATTTACAGAACCAGTAAAGCATAGTTTTGCGGGAATGTCATATCACACCAACAACAGGGATGAATATCCGGGGGGGACTCTGTTCTAATGACTACAAAATTAAATTTCCGAGTTACCAATGCAGAAAACATCTAAACTCAACAAAAAGAAAATTCACCAGAAAATTTCTTCTTAATTTGATTCACAGAAAGTGATCTAAATCTATCTTTGGAGGAATTGAATCACTTGCTACAATATCATACTCATTGTGCCTGGTTGCATCATATTCTTGAAAACCAGAAAAAAAATGTCTTTCTATTCAAATTCCATAAAAAACACTTCGCACTGATCAAAACCCTATTGAATGAACCTGCAAGTGTTTAACATGACTTACTTCAAAATAATTTCTTTCAGCATCATGTACATGCATGCAATCCCTTCCACACGCAAAACAAAATTACTTGTAACAAACTTTTTTGTAAATCATTTGGAGCAGAGGAAGGCCATATTAAGTTAGCTGTAACCTAACATGGCTGAATGTTAGATTACAGCTAACATCCAGTCAGCAAAATGGCTGCAAGAATGAGACTATCGTTTCAGCGGAGCAAAGCCTGATGACGTCGCCATGGCGCTGTTAGGCCTGCAGCAGCTTCTGTTCACAGTGTCGTACTTGCACATAAATATTACGGTAAAAATCTTTAAAATCCACCCATAATGATGAAATGTTTTCACCATTTGCCATGAAATTGCATATAGTAGCCGCCTTTTATACCACACTTTTTTCATGTCTCCCAAGTGATCAGGAACAGTTGACATTAAATTCCTATCCTGTCCCCTCTATACGAAAAAAAAAAAAAAAGTGTCTATGATAGTTGCTGTTGAAATGTTACAGAAGGCCTACACAGAATATGAATCCTATGAATCAAGCAAACCCCATAACTGAGATGCAACTACTGCATTTTCAAGCTTTAATTTCAAGCACTTGAAATTTTTCCTTAATGGCTTGGTGGCCACTTGGCCACCAAGCCATTAAGGAAAATTAATGGCTTGGTGGCCACTTGGCCACCAAGCCATTAAGGAAAAAATCAACTTTGGATTGCTTTGTCACTAGGAGGTAGAACTCTAATCTTATGTATGTGCTGGATGTGTCTACCATATTTAGCAAAAGAGCAGGTATGAATGAATCTTTTGTGCAAAACTTTTTTATTCACTATATACAAGTCTACCAATTTATATTCTCTTAATTTTCCTATTACAGTACTGTACTGTGTATGTACCTACATTCAATCGGGAATTCAACATTTTACTGTATTTCTAAATTATGTTTTGATTAAACATACACATACGAGAAATGAAGATCAATAAATCTTCTTTCACAAGAAATGAAGATTTACCAATTGATGTAGAAAAGCTGGAGATAACAGATACGACCTTTATCTAGGACAGCAGATATCAAGTGAGGGTCACATTGATGAAGAAATTAATCGGCGAACAAAACTTGCCTGGAGAGCTTTTGGAAGAAACAGCATAATTTTCAAGAGCAATATGCTATGTCTTAAAAGAAAAGTGTTTGATCAATGCATCCTTCCAGTGCTTACATATGGTGCAGAGACATGGACCTTAACTAAAAGAGACATACAAAGGCTGCAGACAACTCAAAATAGCATGGAGAGGTGCATGCTTGGTGTAACCAGGAGAGATAAGAAGAGGAACTCTTGCATCAGAAAAATGACAAGAGTGGAAGACATCATGATCAGAGTTAAATCCCTGAAATGGAAAAGGGCTGGACATACTGCCAGAAGGACAGACCATCGATGGACAGCCAAAATTTTAGATTGGATTCCAAGGGACAGGAAAAGACCCAGAAGAAGACCACATGGGAGATGAAATTCTAAAATATGCAGGATTAACATGGAAGAGACTGGAACAAGACAGACCATTGTGGAAGAGGCTTGGAGAGACCTTCATCCAGCAGTGGATTGATAATGGTTGACAATGATGATGATACGTACGTTTTTGTTCTTAGAAACTTGATTTGCAAACTAATTTTTTTTCTACGTATATTAAGTGTCCTGAAGTACGTATCCCCGGTTATATCATGCTGCCGGATACATTGCGCATTCTTCTTGTCTCCAGATGAGAGTAATATAACCAGTGGCTACTGTACTTCTAATCATTAGAATGCCGTCGTTGCACAATATAACATGAAATTCAAATTTAATGATGAAAATGACTTATTTACATTGAAGCAAAAGTTAAAAGTCAAAATCACCTCACTTGGTTTTTTGTGCTGGCTCCCAGCACATCCTCAGGTGAACTCTAAAAAAGCATTGTAAAAATTTGAAAACGAGTCCACCGTGGAACGTCACTCTTGTTTATATACACTGTGTTCAGCTACTGAATGACTTCAAAAACCGACACCACACTCTGACTAATGATTGTTGTGTCTTAATTGTTATTGGGTGAGTTCTGAAATAAGTTCGAGTTAGTGGTTTATTTGATCTTTGTTGTTCGAAATGAACTGTATCCAAGGTGGAGGTACTGTATGAATCTGGGTACTTCATCGTTACAACATTTATAAGTGTTATTGACGATCTGTAAACTCTCCGCTAGCAAAGTCGCATTTCTGTTGTTGTGAGAAGAAATAACTCTTACCTCATTCCATAGAGGGACGTGGGCTCCCTGGTTAACTAATCTTGCAAGGGCTGTAGAGTTTGGATGTGCTTTGACACTGTACTTGTGTTCCGCAATACGAATGTTCAAATTCCTCATGATGAATCCGATATAAATTCGATCTATGTCAATGGTATCCAGGGCCTTTAAAGGTATTTTGTAAACTCTGAATCTGCTATTACACGGGATTGGGTTCCGATCTTTTTAATAGTTGACATTAGGTTGTAGGTTTTAATTCCAAAATCCAAGTTGTATTATTGTATTCATACCTCCACCTTGGATACAGTTAATTTCGAACAAGGAGCAAATACACCACTAACTCAAACTTTATTTCAGAACTCACTTAATAACAATTAAGACACAACAATCATTAGTCAGTGTGGTAATGTTTTTTGAAGTCATTCGGGAGCTGAATGTGGTGTATATAAACAAGAGTGATGTTCCATGGTGGACTGTTTTTCAAATGTTTACAATACCTTTTTTAGAATTCACCTGAGGATGTGCTGGGTGCCAGCACAAAAGATCTAGTGATGTGATTTCGACTTTCAACTTTCGCTTCAATGTAAAATAAAAGTCATTTTCACCATTAAATTTGAATTTCATGTTATATCGTGCAATGACGGCATTCTAACAATTCGTGTTATTGGCACAAATTTCTTCAAGAACTTCAATCTGTACTTCTCACTTTTTCTAAATCCTTTCACTTTTCTGACGAAATAATTTAGGACACTAAACTACACATTTACCAAAACTTCAACAATAGGATCACTAAATTTCTCAAATACTAATTTCTATCATCCTGCCAATTCCAGCATCTTCATCTTAAAACTTGAGATACACACTTTTTTGCATTGAACATTTTGAATTCAGACCCTTAAAATGGAAATGCAAAACCTGCAAAAAAAAATTCATATTTTTTAACTTAAAAAAAAATGAGGATTCCGATTTGTTATTTTAAAGACTAAATTTTTCTGGGGATCCAGATTTTATTGCCTGGGCAGGCAGGGACGTCGCCAAGGGGATGCAAGGATGAACTCCCACCCTGCCACCCACCCAGTTCAAAATGTGCCATTTTTCAATATATTTAACTTTAAAACAGGGCTGGAAAATAAGCTCCAGATCTAGGAGCCAGCTCCAAAATTTAGGAGCCGGGTGAAACGAAAGCAAATTTCAAAGTATCATGCACAAACGTAATGCATGGTGATGATGGCGGAACAAAGAGTAATAATATAAGTGTATTAAGCACTGCCTACTACCCAAACTACTTACTGCTAAATGAAATTCAAATTCGGTCTATAAATCTCAGGGTTCTATAGTTTTGATAAAAATCTAAACATAAAAAAGAATGTGAAACAAAAACAAAAAAAACTTTGAACCTTATCAATCTGAGATTAAACTATTTGGAAGAAAATAATAGCTAAAAAAAATTGCAACCATCAGGTTCTGGAGTACAGCGTAATACGGCTTTGGAAACAAAGCAGCGGGCTTTCAAAAATACGTAAAGATGTGATTTTTGAAAAAAAAAAAATCTGAGATAAAGCCATCTGGAAGTAAAAAAGATAGATAAAATAAAATGTGACCGTCAACTTTTGAAATGCTGCATGGCCGCAGAAACAGAACGGAATGTTGCAAACGTTTAAAAAATATGGATTTTGTAAAAAAACAAAAAAACCCAGCAACAATCTAACTGAAATGAGGCTATCTGAAGCCAAAAAACGCAAAACCTGCGATCAACTTCCGAAATTCTTCGCAATGCGACCATGAAAAACGAAAGACAGACAATAAAATGCGTAAAAATATGGTTTTCAAAAAAATAAAGAGGAAGAACAAAAAAAAAGATACCTTATTAATCTAACTGAATACTGAAGTGAAACTATCTGGAAGCAAAAGGGGAAAAAAGTTGCGACGTCAACTTACAGAACGCTGACAGCAGCGGAAACAGAGAAAATGCTTTAAAAATATGGTATGGCTTTCGTAAAATGAAAAAAAAATCATCTTAATTTAACTTTCAATTAGATTAAAATTTAGGCATCTATGCAAAAAAAAAAAAAAAAAGAGGAATTGCGACTATTAGCTTCCGAAATGTTTTTATGCCCTTTTAACCACCACGCACACTGAAGTGTCAGAAAAACTGGTACACCAGTCTAATACTTGGTAGGTCCCCTACGGGAGCGCAGGAATACGATGGGGCATGGACTCCACTAGCTTCTGGAAATATGCTGTAGCCAATGCACACCATACTTCCTGCAGAGCGTTCCACAATTAGGGGGTCTCCGATTCCTGTGTTCGATAGCACATTGCATGGCATCCCAAATGTGTTCTATCACGTTCAGATCTGGGGACTTGGATGGGATGGCAACACCCCAAACTCAGACGAATGCTCCTCTAACCATAATGTGGCGTCCCGACACTTGTGTAGAGGTGCATTTTCCTGTTGGAACAGGCCCAACCCATCAGCATGAATGCAGGACATAAACGGGTGTACCTCGTCAGAAAGGATGCGCACATAGCGTTGGCAGGTCACAGACGTTTGTAGACATACCAGGGGTTCCAGTGAAGTACAGCTAAACACCCCATACCATTACGGACCCCTCACCAGCCTCTTTGTTTTTTCTCAAAAAGGGATAACGAAGTAAATGAATTATGAAAAGATTTATCCACAAAAAAAGACCTTAATGACAATAAAGAACGATACATGGCGATGCTACATATCGAACACTAGGAGAGACATTCAAAAGTAGACGGCAACAAAACTATGAAAAAACATCGTCATTCAGGCTGCAACTATAAGCACCTAATAACATCAAGTACTTAAAATGATAGCACAAAATCCCACTGAAGAAGGCTTATACTTCAAAAGCTGAAACTGGCATGAGAAATAATACGTTAAGAAGATTATGCCGAGCTTCACATTCCTGGATTTCATCAAGGTAACCATTAACTGTTCTTTGGCTAAAAAGAAACACTTAAATCTCAATGACATTGAGAACCATAACTGTTGAGCCTATCACCAAAGGACAGTAAATAATAACATCAAACCTACATTTATGAAAAAATTTCTGGAAATGATGAAGTACAACTTTCATTCTTGAGGATTAAAACCAATATTAGTAATGTGTGAAACAGTAAATTAAACCACGAGTACTTATACTCTTATTTCATGTGGCACTACGTATTTTCCCCTATGAAGTGTGTTGCTTAGGTCTCTTAAAATGGTCATCAAAATAGCATCCACAGGGCCATGAAAATTCTATTTTCCTCCACTCTTTCAATTCCTTAGTTTAAGCCTCTTTTCATGGCTGTACGGCCAGGGCAGGGTACTAATGAGGAGGGTGGATAGGAATTAACTGAGGAGGGTCACTATTAATTACTCTGCTGTTTGTTTTCTTTACAAAATAGGGGGATTTCAGCACTGAAAGTGGAGTCTCAAGCTGCACCAGCGCTCTTAAGACTGCTCTGGAAGAGTGCAAGTGCAGGAAGTGGCCAAAGACTGCTTTGTAAGAGGGAAGTGCAAGGCAAAGTCGCTGGTTTGAAGGAAGGTTGGTTGATTTTTATGGTGCAAAGGCCATGTTTGGCCAAAGAGCGCCAGACACAAGACAATCAAACAAACAGTATTAAAAACATGGTACAATGCCTAAAATCTGACTGATTCAGTAAAAGTGAAAAATGAGAATGATGGAAAGGCTAAAATCTAGATAGGTTTAAAAAAGTCAATTTGTTTTAAAAATGAAAAGATAGCGACTGTATCACAGTGGTCATCTAGGAGACGCTGCAGCTTAGCAGCGTCCTCTGCCAACAAATGAGAATGAAACAAGCGAAAACATATATTACGAAAACGAACACAGCTACACAGAAGATGAGTGACTGTTAGTCAGCAATTGTACGTCTCACACATCGGTGCAGTGTTGCCACACAGCAAAAAGTGGTGAGTGAAACGATAATGCCCAATGCGGAGACGCGCAAGAACAACTTCCTTCCTATGGTTCCTGCGACATGATGATCTCCAAACTCCAAGAATTAGTTTGGTATGATGCAGTTTATTTTCCACCTGTTGGTCCCATAGATCCTGCCATGTTTGCTTGATATGATCCTGAATAGGAAAGCTGAAATCCCAGTGAAACAGTGGCAAGGGTGTGATGACCAAAGAGAAAGCAGATCTAGGAGCTGCACCAGCACACTCGTTACCCAAGATTCCAACATGCCCAGGAATCTAGCAAAAGTGAACCTGAAAACCGGCCTCAAGCGAACAACAAAGCAACCATCTCACATCCAAGAGAAAAGGATGGTCACGGCAATCCGCAGATGACAAAGACTGCAAGACACTTAAAGAATCCATATAGACCATAGCACGATGATGAGAACTCGACTGAACATGGACAAGGAGGAGATACACAACATGCAGCTCTGTTTGAAGGAAGGAAGTTAAGGAGTGGGAAAGTATTGTGTCTGCACTGCACAACGTTAAAATTTGATTTAGATAAACAAAAACGGCATTTTCCTTTAAATTGTTCAAGTACAGTGCTATTAACACAATTCATTCAGAGCAAGCAAAAAGTTCAAAGCCACATTCTAGTACCACTTGTACCCTGAGTCACAGAATATAGATGTCCATGCATACAGTTTCCAAATTATTAGCAGATTTTGCAGGTCGTTTTTGCTTATAGATTAAAAAAAGAAAATGTTATTTTACAGAAATTACAACATGGCTTTACTCAGATTAATATATTTAATTCTATCTTAACGTGAGAATGTTCAACTATTTTTCACATCTTCCAATAGTGAGTTCTTTTGTTTTTACAGACGTTTCTGGCCTCTTGATTTTATCAAGGCCTGTTCTCAATATATAGAAACTAGTAAATATCTTACAGGAACCCAAACATTTGTGTTTCCGGGTCATGCTTTGATTATTCACACCATAAATTCTATAAAAATAATTAAATATCCACTAATGGATCTAAATACTGTTCTTCTCTTGTTATTATGATTTTTTGTGGTCCATGAAATTACCTTTTCTCTTCTGTGTCAGGTGACCATAACTTTTGGAGCCTGTCATTCTAAAATTGCTTATCTGTTTGCATAAAAGAGCAATGCACTACACAACTCCTTGAAATGAATTCTTGTGAGACTTTGAACTTGTGATACAGAGACAAATGCATTACCAGAATGTTTGGCTACACTAGATAAATCTATCACTGCAGAATCAGCAGTAACAACTTCAGCTTCTGTTATGCTTAGAGCATATAAAGGTATTATGGAAACATGTTCATTTAAATGCTCAATGCAACAGGGGTACTATTGCCAAGGTCTTCTTTATACCAATTGTGGTAACACCAAATTTTAGCGTAATTCTAGCATTACAAAAAAAAAATAAAAAAATCAGAATTACGGTGTGTGAAAGTAATGTTTGAAAAGTATTTTTTGTTTTGTGGTGTTCTTATTGTTTTGTTTGATGTTAAAAACCATTTATTTGATCAAGTGTTTGATATTAAGTGTTGGCATCTCAGGAAGTTTTTTTAATATATTGTTACTGTTGATGAAACCATATATATATATCATATACTGACCGGTGTGAGTAAAAAGATTATAAAATAATAGTAAACTGAATGTAGAAAGTGTCGAGAATATTGACGATCTGCTGTGTATAAATAATTCAGAAGTTATAGAAAGTGATTTTGATAATATCTATCCTAGCTCTCTTAACTTATGTAAAACCAACCACAGTAATCAGGAACTAGAGTTCCTAGACTTAAGCATTAAACTTAACAGAGGTAACCCATCCATTAGCCTCTTTGATAAAAGAGTTAATTTTCCTTTCAAAGTAATTAAATATCTACATTGGAACAATAACATCTCAACCAAAGTAATTGAGAATGTACTAATTTCTCAGGTACTTAGAATATCAAGAATTTGCAGCAACAATTTGGACTTCAATAACCACATTAATATACTATTAAACTGTTTTCTAGAAAACAAAATTCCAACATCTTTCATCAAAAGAACTTTAAGAAAAATTATTCTGAATAATGGAGTAAGGTTGGCAGATCTGCTTTAATTTTCTACACAGTTAATAATATGATTCTGACCAATGAAAGCCTTTTTTGGAAGTTGGTCTAGAGGATGCATATTAACTACAAAAAGGAACCTTAGTGCTATGGATAAGAAGGTCCTATTAAAAATAAAAAATAAAATAATACAGATAAAATCACACAAAAAAACTTAAAAATCTGATTATAAAATAAAATAAATATAAAAGAAAACTAGTTATTCACTCACTAGAATAGCTAAACTAAAAATAGCAAAACTAACATTAAAATAAAAAGGATTCTGGATAGTCTATAGAAGCTCACTAAGGTAATTATATACATACAAAGGTTATTAAATACACTACTTGTGTATTTGATAATATTTTTCATGTATTCTGGAGAGTTAATTCTACTCTTTCTGAACAAACAGGATTACATTTTTAATTGTATATTTCTCTAGTTAAAATCTCCGCGGGTAGGACCTTTTTCAGTGTGCAGAAGCCTTCAGACCCACCCACGCTGCCCCCCAGCAACAAGGGAGTGGCCGGGGTGATAGTAAGTTCGGGGAGAAAGTTCGGCCATGTTTATTCGACAGTGAAGGAAGTTAAGTGGCATAAGAGGTAAGCTGTCTTCATTGTCTTGAAGTTTGGGAGTTCCTAGTTCAATTTTTGAACTTTTTAAGCAGTTTTTTCTATTTTTCGCATCAGGCATTTAGGCACAAGCAGGTCTATTAACTTTTTGCATTTTATTCACTCTCACTTTACTTGGTAACTTTGCGCGTTTTTTAGGGCACTTAGGCTAAGTAGCTGGCCGTTTTATTGTTCTTGTAGTCAACAATGTGTTTTCAATGTCAGTAAGAACTTAATAACTACATTATTATGCACTTAAAGCACTCCTGGAATACTTTGTATATATTGCAACTAATTGTTAATGTTATATAACCTTCACAAAGCATTTCTTTAGTTTATTATTATCTTTATTTAATTTTTGTTCTTGTGATGTCAGTAGTTGAGGAGTAGGGGGTTCTATGTTCCAGTTTTCTTTCAGGAATCTGTGCTTTTAAAAAATATATTATTTTTATTTTATAGCATTTTGAATAAAGTGGTTTTTCATTGCAAAGCTTAAGAATTTGTAGTACTTTAGTATTGCAATTCTGGTTTAAATTCTCTCTTAGGCGACTAGGTAACTTGGCAATGTGTTATTGCTGAATATTCCTTTTGATTCATTAAGTCACTCTTACAACTTGTGTTTTTTATAATCATCTTTTTTCTGCTTATTAGTAACAGATGATGAGCATGGGTTGGGCCAGGAAAGTTAGAGATGCATGCAAAAATGTTAACTTATGCTTCATCATGCAACTCTGTGGAGGTTATGATATATTTTTTTTAAAATAAAAAAAAATTTGGTGGGATTATTACTTGCATCTATGGCTTTGCAGAAACCCATTTCCAACTAGGTCTTTGTGGAAGTGAGAAAATGCAGAGTTTTGCTAGTCCTTGATAAAGCCAAGGCTCGGCATTCTCGACACTTTCTACATTCAGTTTACTATTATTTTATAATATTTTTACTCACACCGGTCAGTATATGATTTTTTCTATGTTGTTCTTGGTATGAGTTAAAAAATATTTTTGCTTCTGTCTCTTCTTAATAGAATGTGAATTCTGAATTTTCATAACTGCTGCGTTGGGCGTTTTGATCTTCAGGTTTTTTTGCAAATTTCGTTTTAAATTCTTAGGTTTTTTCTTATGTTTTCGACTCTGCTCTTAAGTATATATATATATATATATATATATATATATATGGGATGTAAGGTCAGGTGATGCGTAACATCACAGCCTCTCCTTGACAAATGTCAACCCCGCCTTCTCGTGGTGCATCCTGTTCCCACTAAAGGGGCTCTGACGACCGCCCATAGCGGTATAACTATACCATCGGGATCAGAGGAAATGCTATCCCACACTCACCAACCCGCTTGGCCAGCGTGGTGAGTTATGGCCAAACCCCTCCAAAATGATTCCACAACTTAAATCTTGGCCCTCAGTCTCCGGCAGTTGGAATGTACCTGGCCAAGGCAGCGGCCAGTGCGACATGAAGGCAGAGGGTGCTAAGAATCCCCGGAGGACCGGACTAGGCTGCCATCTGATGCTGACCTTGGCTACTTACAATGGACGCTCCCTATCTTCTGATTCAAGGCTTCTTGAATTGGAAGAGGAACTACAAAGGATCAAGTGGGACATCGTGGGGCTAAGTGAGGTAAGGAGAAAAGGAGAAGATCTCATCGAACTGAAAAGTGGACATCTCTTCTACTATCGTGGGACAGATACTGGCAGAACTAGTGGTGTTGGATTTATAATAAACAAGAAACTGAAGGATAAAGTTGTAGAAGTTGAAAGTTCCTCTGACAGAGCTGCACGACTTGTTATCCAACTCTCGAAAAGATACCAGGCTCAGATTATTCAAACTTATGCACCCACCACAAGTCATCCTGAAGAAGAAATTGAAGAATTTTATGAGGAAATTTGTCATCTAAATAATAAAGGTAAGCAGCACTTGAAAATAATTATGGGAGATTTCAATGCAAAAATAGGGGAACGGCAACAGAATGAAACTTCGGTAGGTAAATTCGGTCATGGCAACAGAAACCAGCGTGGAAATACTCTCGTTGAGTTTGCAGAGGCAGAAGGGTTTTTCATCTTGAACTCCTTCTTCAAGAAAAAGCCACACAAGAAATGGACATGGAGACATCCAAATGGGACGACAAGTGAAATTGATTTTATTATGTGTAACAAAAAATTCGTCATAGAAGACTGCAGTGTGCTAAACAAGTTCAACACAGGTAGTGACCATAGATTGGTGAGATGTAAGATGCACCTCAACACTAAACTTGAACGTGGCAAGCTCATAGGACAAACAAAATCTATTGACATAACCAACCTTAAAAAACACCATAATACCTTCAAGTTAGAACTGAAGAACAGGTTCTCTGCTTTAGAAGGCCTAACATCGGAAGAAGTGGACATCTCTGAAGTTAACAGAAAAGTAACCAAAGCTCTTATGGAAACAGCAACAAAATTAGCTGGGTCTAAGAACAAGTTGCATGTGAACAAATTATCAGGAAAAACCAAAATGTTGATGCAAAAAAGAAGAGAGATGAGGACAACTAAAGAAGATGTGACTTCCAAAGTGGAATATATAGAGCTATGCAAGACAGTAAGAAAAAGTATCACTGAAGACGTAAGGAAATTCAACTGTGAACTAGTGAGGAAAGCAATTGAAAACAACCAAAGCCTAAAGATAGCAAAGGGACATCTCAGTAAGGGAAGAAAACAGATTATGGCACTGAGAAAAGAAGATGGTTCTGTAACAAGAAATAGAGGCGAAATTTTGACAAGAGTGAAAGATTTCTACTCCAAATTATATGAAAGGGATGATACATGCACTCCAGACATCATGAAAGATACCAGTACCAGAGTTCCTCCAGTCCTTCCAGCAGAAGTTGCACATGCAATCAAGAACATGAAGCGAGGAAAAGCTCCAGGAGAAGATGGAATTACTGTAGACATCATACAAGAAGCAAGTGGAGAAATCGAAACAGTACTCGCCCAAATTTTCACTCGATGCCTTAATGAAGGAAAGATTCCTGAGGATTGGAACACCGCTACAATGATCCTGCTACATAAGAAAGGTGACATTGAGGATCTCGGAAACTACAGACCTATCAGTAGTTTATAAAATCTTCACTAAAGTTCTTTCACACCGCTTGAAGGTAACACTGGACATGGCTCAACCGAGAGAACAAGCTGGATTCAGGAGTGGCTACAGCACAATAGATCATATCCACGTGCTGAGAGAACTAATTGAAAGAGCGAGGGAATATGAACTTCCATTGTGCATGGCTTTTATCGATTATGAAAAAGCCTTTGATTCGGTGAAACCATCAGCAGTTACAATGGCTCTGAAAACCTGCGGTATTGAAGATGCATACATTAATATTATTAATAACATCTATGAAAATGCAAGTGCAAAGATTAGGATGTTTGAAAATACAACACACGTAAAAATTGGAAAGGGAGTGAGACAAGGTGACACCATATCTCCGGTCTTTAATGCCACATTGGAGGGTGTTTTTCAGTCACTGAGCTGGGAAAACAAGGGGATAAAGATTAATGGAGATTATCTAACCCACCTTCGTTTTGCTGATGACGTAGTCATTTTTGCAACTACCCCATCAGAGCTGCAGAGTATGATCCAGGAACTTGCTGACAAGAGTAAAGAAGTGGGATTAAAAATGAACTTTCAGAAGACAAAAGTGATGTTCAATGCTTTTACAAGAAATGAAGATTTATCGATTGATGGAGAAAAGCTGGAGATAACAGACACGTACGTTTATCTTGGACAGCAGATATCAAGTGAGGGTCACATTGATGAAGAAATTAATCGGCGTACAAAACTTGCCTGGAGAGCTTTTGGAAGAAACAGCATAATTTTCAAAAGCAATATGCCATTATGTCTTAAAAGAAAAGTGTTTGATCAATGCATCCTTCCAGTGCTTACGTATGGTGCAGAGACGTGGACCTTAGCTAAAAGAGACATACAAAGGCTGCAGACAACTCAAAAAAGCATGGAGAGGTGCATGCTTGGTGTAACCAGGAGAGATAAGAAGAGAAACTCGTGGATCCGAAAAATGACAAGAGTGGAAGACATCATGATCAGAGTTAAATCCCTGAAATGGCAATGGGCTGGACATACTGCCAGAAGGACAGATCATCGATGGACAGCTGAAATTTTAGATTGGATTCCAAGGGACAGGAAAAGACCCAGAAGAAGACCACATGGGAGATGGGTGGATGAAATTCGAAAGTATGCAGGGGTGACATGGAGGAGACTGGCACAAGACAGACCGTTGTGGAGGAAACTTGGGGAGACCTTCGTCCAGCAGTGGATTGATAATGGTTGACAATGATGATGATGATGATGATATATATATATATAAACAGTGGTGGAAATGGGAATTATTCGCTGCCAGAACTCAATGTACAAATGAATGCCATAGAAATTTAATATGCACAAACCCATTCGCAGTAGATGTAAAACCATATAAGGAATTTTTGTTAATACTTTAAAATAAAGTTCTCATATTTAGGTGAAGTCACAGCTGTATTCTTTATTCAGAAGCATGTTTCTTAATGAAAAGACCATTCGATTACTGGAGCAATTTTTTTTTTTTAATTGGAGGTTTAACGATCACTGTGAGCAACTCAACGAGCCATAAGCAGTCGCCCGTCCCTAATTTAAGGTCTCTAGTTCCAGGGAACGGAGAGAGCCAGTGCCGTAAGACAAACACAACATCCATGCCTCACCGGGGATTGGAACCGGACCCCTTTCAGACGAATGATCAGAGGCCATCGCTTAGATCACTGCGCCACCGGTGGTACTGGAGCAATTAAAAGTGTCCACCAATTAAAGTGTCAGCTAATATAGGAACTGTAACAAAAGTTTCGTTTATACAGAAAGACTAAATTTTATTGGCAGGTTCCTCTTGAAGTTGCCAGTTATTAAATTAAAGTCTTTTCCTTATGTATTTTATAAGTCTACTCTTTTTGAATTAAGTTCTTGAAAAGCTATATATAATTTTTGAAGGTTCATTAGTGGAACTGCTTTTCTAGATATAAAAACTTTCTTTAATTAGTCTCTTGTTTTTATGAGGTACATAGTCCAATATTTTGAAGTTTTGACCTTAAGGTCAATAATTACACTGGTCGGCATGAAAATCGGCCCTGACACCATTCCTGCTGATTCTTATGTAAAACGACCTCCTGAATCCGAATATGACCCCCGTTTTCCCCCATCACCCACCGTTTTCAGGGAGCCCCCCCCACCTAATTTTATCAATTTCCGATAATTTGGAGGGATGAAAAGGATTGTTTCAGCCTTTACATTTCTTCTGAGGGGCTACAGAGGTGAAAAGTTATAAAACATGAACATCTGTATCAAGGAGGTAGAATTGGGGGATCCCCCCCCATTGTAAAGAAATCATTACAAATGATTGATTTTTCCGGGGGTTTTTTTGGCAATTTTTCACTTATTTGCTACATATTCCAGCCCCTTTCATCCTCCCCCAAAAAACCCGCAAATAATAAAAATACATAGCAACAGTAATAAAAAATATATAGCAACAGTTCGGAACATTAACTCTACCACGCTGGCTCTCTCAATACATTGCGCAAACAGGTTTGCACGGGCTTTGACAAGGTCAAACTTGCATTGCTCTTATCACGATAATCCTGCACTGTAAGCATTATCTTCCCTCAGTTGATCTGTAGCAATCGTTGAGTCTAATTGTCGGTGTTCTAGGCTGGGATTCTGTGTTTCCAAGTTGTTTAAATTGTGTCAAACGGTAGAAATTTGTTTAAACCGGCCTTTTCCAAGTGAATTACAGTACGTGAGTGTAATTTGTGATTAATATAGAGCATTTATTTACTGTTTAATTATGCCATGCGAGTGTATAAATCATCCCGATAGATTCTGCTATGTTTGCGGGGAATTGACTTTTAAAGCGCAACGAAAATCCCTTTCTCCGCTTCTTAAAACTGCTTATAAATTTTACTTTGATTGCAAAGTTGGTGATCAGGACAAGAATTGGGCTCCCACAGTTTGCTGCACTACTTGTTACAGTAGCTTGACCAAATGGCTCAAAGATACCCGTAAATCAATGCCATTTGCTGTGCCCATGGTTTGGCGCGAACCTCGCTGTCATCTCACAGATTGTTACTTTTGTATGACTTCCACCATCGAGTTATCTAGCAACAAAAGTAAGCATACAATTCAGTATCCTAATACCCCTTCAGCTCTAAGACCAGTTCCTCACAACGAATCATTGCCAATCCCAGTGCCCCCAAAAACCTATACTCTAGAGCCAGAAACGGATGTGACATACTTTGAGCCGCAGCTTGGACCATCACATGATACGTTCACCGATGATGAAGAGTGTTCTGCTGATTCAGCTCATCGAAAACCTCACCTCGTTACTCAGTCGGAATCGAATGATCTCGTCAGGGATTTGGAGTTACCTAAGACTAAATCTCAACTTCAGCAGTGGAATCTCTTCGAAAAGGGCTTAAAAATCTCTTCTTACAGGACCAGACAGTCAACCCTGCAATTACTTTTTTCGGAAGATGAAAGCTTAGTGTTCTGCTCTAATTCAAATGCATTGATGATAGAACTGAAGATGACATGTGACCCAAACAAATGGCGACTGTTTATAGACTCATCAAAGACAAGCTAGAAAGTTGTCCTGTTGGCCAACTGGAATGAGTTACCATCAGTCCCGGTTGCATACTCTGTGGATATGAAGGAGATGTACGAAAACATCAGCCGAATCTTTGATAAAATCTGTTATCATGATTATAATTGGAAACTTTGCACTGACTTAAAAGTTGTTGCTGTACTCGCGGGCCTGCAATCAGGCTTCACAAAATACTGCTGCTTCCTATACGAATGAGACAGCCGAGCACGAGACAAACATTATATCGTACGGAACTGGCTTCTGCAAGAAAGTTTTACTCCCGGTCAGAAAAATGTCGTTCATGATCCTCTGGTCCCGAAGGAAAATATTTACTTGCCGCCTTTGCACATCAAACTGGGATTGATCCAACAGTTTGTGAAAGCAATGGACAAGACAGGTGATGCATTTCAATTTTTGAAAAATAAATTTCCTCGTCTTAGTGAGACGAAGGAAGGAGTTTTCGTGGGCCCCCAGATTAGACGACTTTTCAAAAATTTGACGTTTATTGAACACCTGAATCGAAAAGAAAAAAGAGCTTGGCTTGCATTCCAAAACGTGTGTAAGTACTTTTGGGTAACAACAAAAGTGATGATTATGCCGCTCATGTCGAGGAATTGTTGTCAGCGTACAAGGCCATGGGGTGTAACATGCCTCTTAAAGTGCATTTCCTGCACTCACACCTGGACTTCTTCCCTGAAAATTTAGGAGCAGTTTCCGATGAACACGGGGAACGATTCCATCAAGACATCAACAAGATCGAGAGAAGATTTTCAGGGAAGTGGAATACGAGCATGTTAGCAGAGTACTGCTGGTGTTTGGTACGAGAAACTTCTACCTCAGGGTACAAAAGGAAAGCAAGCACAAAATGAAGGTACTTATCTTATTTATTTATTATACTTTACATTTGTATTTTACTTTTTATATATTATTCTTTACAGCTAAAATAAATAATCCTTTTCACCCCTCCAAATAAAATGCATGTCCATAACATATTACCGAAAATTGATAAAAAAATCATAAAAAATCGATCATTTTTAATGATTTCTTTACAATTTGGGGGGTCAAATCCCCCAAAATCTACATCCTTGCTACAGATGTTCCTGTTTTATAACTTTTCACCTCTGTAGCCCCTCAGAAGAAATGTAAAGGCTGAAATAATCCTTTTCATCCCTCCAAATTATCGGAAAGTGATAAAATTAGGTGGGGGGCTCCCCCAAAAACGGTGGGTGATGGGGGGAAACGGGGGTCATATTAGGCTTCAGGAGGTCGTTTTACATAAGAATCAGCAGGTATGGTGTCAGGGCTCGAATTTTTTTTTTTTTTTTTTTTTTTTTTTTGCCGACCAGTGTTATTTATTGTTAAATATTAATTTTTCCTTAAATTATCTTATTCTATTGTTATCGTGCTTCGTGGGTTCGCAGGAAGTTTTCTGTTTCAATGGTTGTGTACGCAGAAACATTTTATTTTCATACAACTCTGCTTGTACCTTACACCAGTGACATAAACTAGTCAGATCCGTGTGTGTGTCCACGTGGAGGAGGTGAGGATTGCACAAATTCCTTTGTAACGGGGAGTGAAAAGCATTAAAAATTAGTTCTTTCAGTGTTTCATAAAAAAAAAAGTTGCTATGAAGCTTGCGCCACCAAAAAATAATGCTCGTACATCCAGATTTCAAAAGTCTAGCGACGTCCCTGTAGGGTGGGCCGAAAAAAAAATCGTCTAGCTACCAGAGTTCGCCGAAAAAATAAGTAGGAGTATTTTTACCCCTTTGGAAAAATTTAGGGAGTATTTTTTAAAAGTGAAGAGAATTTTAGAAAAATTAACGAGTGAAATAAAAAAAAAAAGTTGCGAAAACACAGGGAAATTATTAAAAAAAACCTTTTTTTTCATATTAAAAAATATTTCACTACTACTGAATGCATTTGGATGTTTTGCTTCTTTTTTAGTTAAAAATATATATATATATATATATATATAATACATAAATAATGTAAACACAACAAGTGCATGGAAATTAATCCCTGGAAATTCTTTGTACCATTTTGGTAAAGAACAAGAATGAATTTCCAATTTTGACGCCGATGTAACACAACGAATTCATAATTTTCTAATGAAGTGTCCATGTTTGTTGGCTGCTTTCGTATTTCCACCGCTAGTTTTTTGCAGATTTCATTGTTTCCTTCCTCTGCATTTTGTTTCTTTTCTACACCATTGGACTGAGTCTAGCAGAAAAAAAAAAAGACGTTAAAGTACGCTGTTTCGACATATCATTCGATACTACAGCATAGCCCACTGGAAAGAGGAGGCCCTGAAACGAACCGTTGTCATGTGACCAAAATGGTCTCAATTTTGGGAGATTTCTCCAAGTTTTTACCGCAAGTGAATAGAGTTATCGTTCTTGTAATTAAAGTCTCTTAAAAACCCTTATTGCATTATGTTTTCCAGTCAAATCTGCTTTATTCTTGTGCCAGTTTCGTGAAAAAAGGTAAGTGGGTGTAATATTAAATTTTGTGTAGGGTTTAGATTACTATATATGTAGCCCTTATAAATATCATTTGCTTGCAGTAGTAAAAAATAATAAATAATTACAAATGAGAAGCTGAAAATTCAGACTAAGTTGGTCACATGACCGTTCGTTTCAGGCCCTGTTCTTTCTAGTGGGCTATGATACTACAGTGTCTGATAAAGCTGTCTCAAACTCTACAAATCACGACCTAGTACCACCGTCATGACGAAGTACAAATCACGACCACAAGGCGCTCCGGAATTGCGAGTGTAGCAGCAGTGACAAGAATTTTGCGACGCGATTGCTCTCCCAATGAGCCGATGACATCAAGTTAAGGAACGATGTCTCCCTGACTGGCTGGCGGATCATGCCGCCATAGCTCCAGTCGTGCCAAGCAAACTACGGCCAGGTATGGATCGTCTACAACGCGAGATCTGGCCTGAGGTAACAAAGGATATCGCTGATCACATATTTGAAATACAAAATTCAAAATTCAAATAAAAAGTTGAAAATAAAAAAATTCAGCTTAAAATTCTTGATTCGTATTTTTACGCGTTGGCAAAATTTCGATGCATATTTTTACGTGTTGGTAAAATTTCAATGCGTAAACACACTTTTCGATGCGTCCTAGACGCGTAATTACGCATTTTGGCGAACTCTGCTAGCGACATCCCTGTGGGTGGGCCGAAAAAAAAAATCAACTTTTTTTTCTTCAGTCACTATACGCAAAAAACTTGCCTCTTGTACAGATAAGAAAAATGGAAAAAGAATTTTCAAAATCGATCGATATCTTCCGGTCACACATCACTCTCGAAATTTATGAAAATTTAAAAAAAAAATTTGTTTTGCCCATTTTTAAAAATTAATAAAGTTACGATGGTCCAAACGCTATAGATTGGGATGTGTAGTATATGATTGAAGGAAGTATAATAAATAATAATGTAATTTATATTTTATTATTTACTGGTTGTGCATTGCAATTAAAAAACCTTAATTTTTAACAAAATACAGATATTTTTGTTCATTGCATAGCTTTTATAATGTTCATAAAATATTGCATATAGATTTAGAATTGTAAAAATACACAAAGAAATCTTTCCAGGTTAGTAAAATAATAAGTAGATGGTGCAATAATAAATAGCCCCCCACGCCCCCTTCCCAAGTTTACCCAGAACACTTTGCTGCATATCATAACGCCTGCTCCTACGCTCCTGCCATGACACTTTAGTGATTGAAAAAATTAATTCAAAGCATTTTCGCAGAAATCAAAAGGAGAAACATCATTCCCTTATCCAGTGCTTTTTTCTGGAAAAAAAGGTGCTGGTACTCACCATGAAGATGTTATTACAGCAACTTCCACGCTTTTAACATATCCTCCGATATACCCTCGTCATCTCTAGATCGCTTCTTGCTTTTGGTATCAACTGCAGAATGACGACGTTGGAGCAGCCACGAGTCCACATATTTGCTAGGGTTGAACTGAGTGAGAGGAAGTCCTACTATCCTGATGAACATCAGTGCAGAAGTTGTCCGTACAAACAGAGATGAGCTAGATGAAGTTACTATAAGATTCATCTGAGAGAAACCCCTTTCACATTCACTGGAAGATATTGCAATTGTGCTCAAAGTGTGCTTTAGATGAAATAGTATGTCCGGGGACTTTATTTACTTGAAGATACTCACGGAAACCACGAACTGTTTCTCTTACATTTAAGCGGAATTTGCGTGCTAACTTTCTAATTTCAGCTTCACCAAATGTCAGATGCTTCCCAGGATTTTCTGGCCAATACTTGGAATCTAAAATCTTGGCACATTCAGGCAAATCAGCATCATCTTCTTTAAGCAAACGCCTTCCAACAGCCTCTTTCAGACTTTTATAAAAAGCAGATGAACTTATTGCAGGACTGTGTCTTTCATTTGTGTGGAGCTCAATCCCTTTCACGGCTTGAAAAATACCATGCCTGAGATGCCCTGGGCATGTGAATTTTTGGCCTGGGTAAGTAAAAGGAAATCTAGTTGCCCAGTCAGGCAACTAGGTTTAAAGAAAAAAAGAAGTTTGGAATGGAGAATCTTCTATTCTGGAAAAAAAAACTGTTGTCTCGTGTTTTTCATTTTACTGCAAATCACCAGAAGTTGTATTATTGTTACGGAATTAATGCCAAGGCCAGGAGGATAGCACTTCTTCAATTATATTATGCTCTACATCCAGAAATTCGGGCCATATGTAGTTTTCCTCAAGATGTCGCTTACAGTTAACGACAGGATGCATGCTTCGGATGAAACTAGCCTCAGGTGTTTAGTGACAAAGGCAAAATGCGTAAACTGCCATGAAACAGGAGGACACAAACTGATGGGCAAAAAAGCTGTACTTTATGAGGAGAGAGTGACAACAGAATATTTATTGCATAGGTGGGGTTGGGTCTCTGACACAACTTGCGCGAGGGAGGGAGGGGAAATGGAAGTTTCCGCCTGTGCGCGCAAACAACAGCGGTACTACTGAAACAAAGCCTAAGTTTCATTTAGGATTTAAGAATGGGCCTATACACTTAGCCGAGAGAAGAGCGAAAATTACAGACACCGATAACTTACCTAGTTTGTCTGAGAGAATGGTAGTTTGTGTTAGCCGCAGATTAGTAACGGATAAACGGATGTGATTTTTTGTTTGTGGAAAAATTCCAGCAATGAGAGTATGTCTCATAGTAAGCAATTATATGAAATTCTCGATCTGTCAGCGGTTGTTACAAATTCGTCTTCTGCATTGTTGAGTGATGTAATTTCAGAATCGGTGGTGTCATTGGCAAAATTGAAACTTACGCAAGCGGACTATGATAAAGTGTACGCAAAAAAACGCCGTTGGACAGTTCAGGAATCTTGGATAAAAACATTTAATTGGCTAAAGTCAAATGACGACAAGACTATTATGTGGTGCACTGCTTGCCAAAACCATCCTAAAATTGCAGATACCACCAGCAATTTTTTCAAGGGATGTGGGGGGGGGGGTCCAGGGGTGATAATATAGTTTAATAACTATAAGTGCACACAACAGTAGTCAAAAACGTAAGGATTGCCTTTGTTCCTAAACAATTCTTGGGATATTTTATAATGCAAAATCACTTCTGTTTGCACAAGAGAAAAAGGTAAATAATTTTTACAATCAAAATTGTTGAAAACTATTTAAACTGCTGTACAGTTAACTATGTTTTTTTTGTTTTTTTTTTTTTTGCAAAACACAGGAAGTATATTAAAAATTCTTGAACATGGCATAATCACTAAATTTCTCAAATGCCATCAATTATCTTTCTTAAAACTTAATATATACTTTTGTGCACTTTGAATACAGACACTTTAAAATGGTGATGCAAAAGATGTATAAAAAGTTTAGCATATTTTTTAACTTTAAAAAAATGAGGCTTCTGTTTTGTTATCTTAAAAGATAAATTTTTCTGGGCATGTAGATTTTACTTCTGGGCAAGTAAATATTTTCTGCACTTGCCCAGCTGGGTATGTAACTCTTCAGATATTTTTCAAGCCCTGCCTTTGAACTTCATGTTCTTCTGACTTTGAAGAGACATACTTTACTGTGGACAAGGATTTTCAATTCTTTCCTCAAAAAGTTGAACTGTATTTTTTATTTTTATCTTCCTGTCTGCTTTGTACTAGTCAATATTTCCAGGGTTGGCAAGTTTCTGCCAAGGCGGTTAAAACCACTGGTTGCAGCCGGTTAACCCAGAAAATAATTATGTCTTGTAATA
This sequence comes from Macrothele yani, assembly GCA_039090855.1. Lineage (NCBI taxonomy): Eukaryota > Metazoa > Arthropoda > Arachnida > Araneae > Macrothelidae > Macrothele > Macrothele yani. Next base: position 163,111,926 of record CM077009.1, read on the forward strand.
AAAACTAACTGAAGTACCACAAATAGCATATAATGAATTACTGAAGTACCACAAATGATATATCATGAATAGCATAGGGAAATGCATTTTAAAGTAAAACAAGTTCAGTTACAATGTTTACAGCATTTATTCAAAGGTTACATCGCAGTAAATTCACCATTCAAGTGCACTTTTTCCACGAAGCAGTCGATAGCAAAAGACCAATTTTGCTGCTGTTTCCAAACCCAAACAATTTCTTAATTTATTGTGAATAAACAAAAAGCTTGAGAATATTCTTTCAAGCCCAGCAGAACTTGCAGACAATATCATCATTGTGCTTTTCTTTAAACTAGCCCACCATGTAGAAGCTGAGACATTTTCTAAGACTTCATTGGAGTAATATGTTACAGGAAAAGGAGCTGATTTTGCTTGAAAAGCTATGATGTAAGGCACAAAATTTGGGTTGATGTTATAAAGTAATTTTCTAGCACTTTCTTCTTGCTCATGTGACAATTTAGATCCCATGTACTTTGGATGAAGCATATACTGTAAGCTATATGTAATATATTTTAATTATTGAAATGATTAATTATTACAAATTACTATAATACTAAATTATTGTAATAAAAAAAATATTTGTCATTCTGATTTACTGTAAATTTCATGTACTAATTGATACAAAAATGGTTTAAGTACTTTTTTTAGTTTATGCCGGTTCAAACCGGTTATATCCAGTTTCTGAAACGGGCACGGCAGAAACCCAACCCTGAATATTTCTCTCTTGTAAATCTAGTCTTAGTTTCACACATAAGGCCCAAATCAAGAACAAACTCGCATGATGTTATTTTTCTTAAAAGACCCTCATATAGACAGTGATCTGTTTTGCTTTTTCTGCTGTCTCCTTTTGCCTCCTGAAAGTGATGGACGAGGTCTTCAAAGTCTTGCCACACTGCAGAAACAGTGTGAAAGCTATGTAGATGCAACCCAGCGACTGCTTAAAATTCTGCCAAATTTAAGAAGTTGAAGTTCTAGAGTCGCTGCACATTCCTGTAGTTCTCTAGCATTCTTAGGTGAAGCATGATAAGTCACATATAAAGCTTGTCCATGAAACTCTTAGAGCAATTCACTCCTGCCACATTGTTCACTGCTGTGCAACTAACAGACAATTCAAGGCGATGGCTAGCACAAAGCCAGAAAATAACACTAGGAAACTTGTCTTGCATTAGACTCAATTCGTGACCACTTTGTCTTGCATTAGCCTCACTTCATGAACACAGTACCATCTACCAGAATATTTATAATACATTTTGTTATCAATAAATCACAATTTTTTTTAACACCTTAAGAAAAAGGTGCTGGTACTGCGTATCATTGCGTACTGCCAGAAAAAAGCACTACCCTTATCCAAGAACCAGGTTCAGTAAACATTGGCCCTGTTTCTATCTCTTCAGGATCTTCTAAAGATATTGCTTCCAGCATTATTTCCCATTTGTCTGCACTTGGGCTTTCTCTTGAAGAACTAGATGTAATTGGGTGCGACGGTACTGTAACACTAATTGGAAGAATGGCGTAATTTGTCAAATTGAACAACACGAGGGAAGACCGTTGCAGTGGAGTGTGTCTCCATTTCATCACATATTTCAACACATAGATGGCGAAACCTCTGGGCCTAAATCAATTGGCCAACAGCTTAGAGGTGGGAAAATCTTCCAGTGGTTCGCTTTGAAAGTATTGAGTGTGAAATTCCTGAAGTAGACCAGCAATATCTTCTAGATATTGCTATTGCAATAAAATCAGGCAAATGTCGAGAAGATTTGTTTCTTCTTGATTTGGGCCCTCTTTCACATTCAAGATGGTTATCTATGGCTAACATTCTCAGGTCATACATAAGTGCAACAAATCCTTCAGATGAACTAACACAAATAGTTTATTGTACCTTAAAGTCCTACATGCCTGTGTGGTTTAGAATTTTAAAAAGCAAGTATTTTACAGACGGCCCTAAGCATGTGTTCGAAACAACTGCAACATCGCAATATTTACCTGAAAATTCACTTCAAGTTATAAACCCTGTAATTGACTGCAATGCATTCTCTCCCCATCTAGAAAATTGGTTTTGGCTATCATTCTAGATGAAAGAAAAACCATTACAATGCTTGGACTTAGATGAATTTAAAAAGCCAGACAGTCAGCTCTTAAGGGAAAGTCAATCAGGAATTCCGTGACACCTAAAATTAACTTTGTTGCTACAGAATACACCGAGATCATTGACTGGAATACTTGCAGGATATCTTCTCCCCCTTTGTTACGTGAAATAAGTGATAGTGCTATTATCTCACTTATACAATCTGGCACAGTACAGAATTGGGATGTCAAAAGATTCTCTTGTCATACCCAGGCAGTTGAACGATGTGTCAAACTGGTAACAGCAGCAGCATCAGACAAAGTCTGCAGAGCTCAGTCTAGAGAGAACTACATCAGAACCACATTGCTATCAAGATCCACGATGCCCAAGTTCTCCAATAAATCAGACTTTAAAGTAGTATCTATTGGAAAGAAAGAGTAAGGGGGAAATGGCTTGTGTTCTAATTAGTTGTAGAATCTTTTTGTAAATAATGAAGTAAAAACATACAGCCTGGAAAGGAAAACATACAGCCTGTAAATATGGATGGATGGTTGGTTGGTTGGGAAGGGAGTGGTTGGAAGTCCACGTGCAGCCACCTCCATGTGGTGAGTTCTGGGTGGTTATTACAAACCAGCGAAGAGCTGCACAACAATGTGATTAACAGAACTATGGAAATTTGCAATTCTGATGTAAAAATTGAGTTTTTCAAACGCAATGCGTGACCAATAAATAATAAAATATCAATGATATTATTTATTATACTTCCTTCAATCATATACTACGAATCCCAATCTATAGCGTTTGGACCATCGTAACTTTATTCATTTTTAAAAATGCAGACAAAAAAAATGTAATTTTTTCAATTTTCATAAATTTTGAGGGTGATGTGCGACCGGAAGATATCGATCGATTTAGAAAATTATTTTTCCGTTTTTCTTATCTGTACAAGAAGCAAGTTTTCCACACTATAGCGACGCAAAAAAAAAGTTGATTTTTTTCAGCCCACACTAGTGGGCCGGTAAATAATTTCTGCACATGCCTGACTGGGCATAGAACTTTTCAGGTATTTTTCAAGCTCTGCATGAGCATAGCAGGTGTCAAAATAGCTAATAAATAATAAAAGACGAACAAAAGCATATTAATAAAAATAAAAAGGATTTGTTCTTCAAAATCTGGATTCACTCAAAGGCTGCACTTATGGCCTAGAAGACAGCAGGTTCCCCACCTTTGATTTAGAGCATCATTCACATATATATGACTTGAATGAGAGTGCAAATACACAGAAAAATTAATTTCTTCAAGCATGATTCTTATCTGTATGAATATGAAAATACTGTGAAAGATCATCTTCATTGAAAGTATTTTCAAATATACCTCACACTCGTTTGGTTTTTCATCCATGGATGTAAAATAAACATATGATTCACAAGTGAAATTTCCTTCCTAAATTTCTTCTGGCACACTTCACAAAACTGCAAATGCTGTGGAATACTACCTATCAATCTCAATTTCTCGTGAAATATTTACACACACTAGGTCTGCAAACTTCATAAGTAATCATCGACTTCTCCCTGTTCAAAGCTTCTTGCAACATACTTAACACTAATTGCATCCTTGGTTTTACATTTGAGGAAACAAATTGGTAAATGTGTAGATTAGCATCCTAAATTATTTCCTCAGAAGAATGTTAGTACCAGGAAAAAGTGTGACGTACAGATTTTAGAGCAGTCTTAGAATGCAGCCTAAAAAGGAAACCGTGAAAGAACAAAACATTGTTCTTTCACACGATTCCCTAATATAGTTTGGCAAGGTAAAAGAAATAGAAATTCGTTTTTAAACTTGTGACAAATTGGGAAAAAAAAAATTGCTGACCATCCGTGCCAGTAAAATGAATAGTTTGGTGGTCCGACAGAAGTTTTACTGGCCAACAGCCAGCGGACCACTGGGTAATCCGAACGCTGTTTTAGAGTATGGAAATTAATGGTAAATGGTGCAGAAGTTTCATATTTTAAAGTCTTTTAAAGCATTTTTATTGTAATATTTACTTGTTAGTGCGATGCTGTGAAGAGACGCTGTGGTAGGCCTAACACATCGCTACTGCGACAATGTCAAGTTTTGCTCCGTTGAAAGGAAGATTCGCCGTGGCGTGTAATTCACGTGCGGATGACTACAAGTGCAGCCTCATACGTTCTTGCCAAGGGAGCGAAGAATCATGTACTCATACGCTACAGAATATAGTTTGGTCATTGTTTTTAAAGCAGAAGTTGAAAAATGTTTTGTTCTTTCACACGATTCCCTGATTCCAAACAGAAAGTACAAATAAGCCTTTCTATGTTCTATAGGAAACTGGGGAAGTATAACTTTTGGCTCTGCTTTGAATGGCTTCCATTCGTAGCTGATTTGCTCTGCCACTGTACTTTTGGTTCTCCTGTTAATACTTTCTTCGCAGGTCAGTTTCTCTCTCACTGATATGTATGTTTTGCAAATCAAAGAGGTTTTTCCTGCCGACAATGTACAGGATCATCATCATCATCATTATCAACCATTATCAATCCACTGCTGGACGAAGGTCTCCCCAAGTTTCCTCCACAACGGTCTGTCTTGTGCCAGTCTCCTCCATGTCACTCCCACAAATTTACGAATTTCATCCACCCATCTCCCATGTGGTCTTTTTCTGGGTCTTTTCCTGTCCCTTGGAATCCAATCTAAAATTTCGGCTGTCCATCTATGGTCTGTCCTTCTGGCAGTATGTCCAGCCCATTGCCATTTCAGGGATTTAACTAAATAAAGGTCGGATAATGTGGACCTATTTTTTGTAGCATATTACTACAAGATTTATCGCTCTCCTGCCAACAATGTAGCTGCTTTTTCTTGTACTCTTCCATCTGTCATTTTGGTACAGCAACGAACCTTCCTTTTAACGGAGCAAAGCTTGAGATCATCGAGGTAGCGATCAGTGTTTCCTTCAGGCATACATGGGGGGGGGGGGGCAAGCCCTCCTGGAAATGCCCCGCCCCTCTCCCAGGACATTTTAGGTTACCAAGCCAAACAAATGTTAATAAATTCAGGCTATGATGAAAAAGAAAGTTTTGTTTCTTTTTTATGCTACAAAATATTTCTCCAATTATATTGTTTTTAATATTTGTTCAAGTATTATAGTTTATTTTGCTAAAAAGTATATTACGATGCATGCTATTCTTGAAAATATAATAAGAAGACTAATCACACCTAATTGTCTGGGAATTGTGATTCAGGACCAAGAGTGTGTTAAATGTATTTTAGTAGATAAAAATTTCCAGCCTGCCGATTCTCCCTCCAAACCTCCCCTCGTTTAGCTGAAAAAAAGTTTGTTATTCTTGAACTGTTTGAAGAAGTAATTACTATATCAAGGGTGTATATAAAAAGTTTCTTGGGGGGGGGGTAGATGAAAAATGGAAGTTTGGGGAATCCACCAGAACAAAATTAAAGTTCATGAAAAATAGAAGACAAATTAAAGCATATTTTTCAAATGTAAGTTGATACATTTTAATTAAGGCATTTTTTTCTGATTTAAGTTGCATTTTAAACCAAAAAAAAAAAAAAAAAAACTTTCTGGGGGCGCGGGCAAGGCCCCCCTCTAAATGTGCCCCTGTATTATACATATAATAATTATTTCTATATATATATAGTTAAAAATTTTATTTATATATATATAAAATGGAAAATTTGCCCTCTATGGTTCTATTTGCCCCCCCCCCTTCCAAAATTCCAGAAATACTGGTAGCGATGCATTAGGCCTACCGTAGCATCTCTTCACAGCATCGCACTTACAGGTAAATATTACGATAAAAATCTTTAAAAGACATTTAAAATATGAAATTTCTGCACCATTTGCTATAAATTTCCATACTCTAAAATCTGTACATCATACTTTTTCCAGGTAATAACATTTTTACGACAAAATAATTTAGGACGCTAATCTACACATTTGCCAAGTAGTTCATTAAAAGACATTTTGGACAGAGTTTCAGATCACAATGCTTTCAAGTACTTCCTGCTTTTGAGTGTATCATTCTGCTTTGTTTACATAGAAGTAATCCATGATTCGGATGTTTTTCTTTTTTTCATCGAATAAATCTTATTTTAATGGAAATACTTGTAGGCATTTATTTTATTATGAAAAATAATAAGACATTTATTTCATACCACAGATTTATGCATCATAATTCCCTAAAGTATCAAATGAAACATACTTTTTCATGTGATGTTATAGCACGAAATTAATGTATCTAACATTCATTTCTCAACTTGGTACAACAAAGTACTTCAATGAACTGTTCAAATGGATCTAAATATTTTGTTTGTTACAAAATCATCAGAGCAAATATTCCATTAGGCTATTGGCCAATAGTTCTTCCAATTTGGAACTATGGCTTCTCAGATGTTTACGGACAAAAAACAAGAAACATAGTACTATTAATACATTTACAAATAAAAACAGTCATTAAGGCATCTATTATAACGAAATTGTAACAAAAAAATTGCATAAAATTTATCGTGAACTACTTTCTTTCACGGTGGGTGTGACAGTGCGAAATACTTGAAAGCGTTCTGATTCACAAGTCCAGCTGAAATTCTTTTGGTGCTTTCATAAGGTATATTTAAAACAAACCAGCAGCTATATCGTTCCTGGATATAAGCTTTTCCCGTAGAAAATAACAGGAATTTTCAACAAACTACTTTTCACACAACTTTTCAGTAATATTCATGCACAGTGGTGTATCAGGTGTTTTTTTTTGTTTTTTTTTTTTTTGTGTTCATCTGGCTGAATACGTTCTTGTAACTTTAAACAGAACATCTGTTTCACTGACACAGAATAAAAAACTAGACCATGCTGGGAGCTTACAAATTTTAGAACTGACAATTACTTACAATTTCAATTTTGGTAGAAACATGCCAAATAATGTTCTTCGGAAGTATGAAGTCCTTCTCGGAAATATAAACTTTTACGAAACAAACTTATTGCACGGATTATTCGTAAAAAATTTATTTTAAAACTTAACACATTGCATTTTTTTTTTTTTGTACAACGAATGTAATGATAGACAAGTTCCAGTAACTTTATAGGGGGAAATTCAGGAGGTATGTGTACAAAAATTCTTCAATGCTGATGAAAATCTACGATGAACAATATGAATGAAATACAAATGCACTTAATTTCCCCCACGAACACAAGTCATTTAAGAATTCTTACTTGCCTGGCGGCGAAGGAGAATATATATCTTCTCCTTAATCCAGTCTTTATTGTAAGGTGCGTATGTATTTGAGGATTTCTGATGCACTAAGCAACTGAGATCTTCCAGTTGATCAATAAAATCATACAGTTCACTAATGTCATAAGTTATTGATAAAGTACCAGGATTTTGCCTTTTCAGATGCTCCTCATACATGTGGCAAACGGATTCCATGCACTCGTTCACCGAGTCGTAATCAGAATAACTTCTACTTTCAGGCTTGCCTGGCTGGACTAACAGAATAGTATGAGACATCCTGAAATCAAATAACACTTACTCCACAGGAAAAAGGTTGAATCAGGTTCCAGTCAAGTGCGATAAATTACTCGGAGATAAAAAAAATATTACCCGAGAAAAGCCCACAGCAATATTAAAACGAGAAACAAACCACAGAACTTCCCACTTCCACAGCAGTGTTGCCAGGTCAGATATTAGAAAAATAGTAAGGTTTGCCATGAAAAATAGCAAAACCATGACATGAGAGTTCTTTTTTTTTTTTAATTGGAGGTTTAACGACCACCGTGAGCAACTCAATGGGCTATAAGCAGTCGCCCGTCCCTAATTTAGGGTCACTGGTTCCAGGGAAGGGAGAGAGCCAGTGCCGTAAGGCAAACGCAACATCCATGCCTCACCAGGATTCGAAACCGGACCCCTTTCGGACGAATGATCAGAGGTCATCGCTTAGACCACTGCGCCACTGGGGCGGCACATCAGAGTTCCAATAAAAGCTTAAAAAGTAGCATTTTAAGTTAAACAAACTAGCACTTCGAGAAACTTTCCCTATTTCTCACACTTTAGTACTGCAGTTTTACAAAAACTTTGTATAGCATTCATTCAATTGTAAAAAAAGCCCATTACTCATTACAGTGCCACATTTTCCTATAAAAATGAAGCACCCCGGTGGCGCAGTTGTTTAAGCGCTAGCTTATGGCTGTCCGTCCGAGAAGGTCCGGTTTCGAATTCCGTTGAAGCATGGATGTTATGCTTGTCTTGTGGCATTGGCTCTCCCCCTTCCCTGGAACCAGTTACCCTAAATTAGGGACGGTCGACTGCTTATATCCCATCGCGTTACTCACTGGTCGTTAAACCTTTAAAAAAAATCCCATGTGAGCAGTGAGCACATAATTTAAGGGTGCAACAACACTAGACACAGAATAAGGGTAAATGAAGCAAATGTCTGTGAAAGCAAGATTCTTGTTGTGCACTAAACATTTCAAAAATGTCAATACCATCATCATAAGGGTAAATGAAGCAAATGTCTATGAAAGCAATCGTTGTGCACTAAACACTTCAAAAATGTCAATACCATCATCATCTTTATCACTGTCCTTACAACAAGAGCATTTATCATGCACTGAGTTTTCAATTTTTTTTCAGCATTTGATTAGTAATCAGAATTTTTTTGCACTATTTTGCTAAAAAATTAAAATGGCACCTGATTCTCAGTAGAGCTTGGGGCATTTCAACCTTCATGCAATTCTAAGTCGCATTTTTCAGCAAAATCATTTTGGAAAATATTCTTTCAACAATTGCAAGATTGTACAAGAGGCAATACAGTTACAACTCTTCCATATACTGTTTAGTTGTATTTTCTGTACCCATCAGTACAGAAAATGCAGCTAAACAGTATCTGTTGTAAGTGAATTGTATCTCATACAATCTTCGTACAGTCTAACAACCGCTTCCCCCAATTCAATTCGATTTGTCCATATGCTAGCTTTAAAGTGCTTAACCCAACCCACAAACAGTAAATTCCTGTTTTCTGCTATTCTACTTCTAGTTTTGACATTTAAATATCTTCGTCTTTAGAATGAAGAGGAAGATCAGTCACTGGACCTCTGGTTTGTAATAGACATATGTCTGGGCAGCAGTTCGCTAGAAGTTTCAAATCAAAATTATTTACAGTCCTTTTTTGTAATTGCACCAAGAGTACTTTTAAATAATTTATGCAACTCATGTTCAAATTAAAAACTGCAGACTCCTGCAACAAGCTCTGCATTTGAACTAGTGTAGCCAAACTAAATTTAAAGAAAAATAAAAAAATTCAGCAAAAAATAGCAAAATTTTCCCAGAAAATAGCATTCAGAAAAATATTATATTAACAGAGAAAAAAAAAATAGCATTTTTGCTATAAAATAGCACGACCTAGCAACACTGTTCCACAACACGAAACCATGCACAACGATTCCAAGAACTATTTTGTGTCAGGTAGCACTACAAATTTGAACGCTTTCCTGGCAAGAACTTACCCGGTTCCTCTTGTATTCTTCCGCCAGTTAGTTGGTCGCCGGAGCGAACTAGCGTCTCGCGACAGCGATATACACATGTATCGAGTTATCTCATTGGCAGCAATAAAACCGGCACCCTCCAATTGGCGACCTGCACTGAAACGGCACTTGTTGTTTATTTATTTTTTTTATTGAAGGTTTAACGACCACCGTGAGCAACTCAATGGGCTATAAGCAGTCGCCCGTCCCTAATTTAGGGTCACTGGTTCCAGGGAAGGGAGAGAGCCAGTGCCGTAAGACAAACACAACATCCAAGCCTCACCGGGATTCGAACCCGGACCCCTTTCGGACAAATGATCAGAGGCCATCGCTTAGACCACTGCGCCACCGGGGCGGCACTTGTTGTTTACAGACGCTAGTGTTCCTATACGTCGTCGAAGTCGTGACACAGGTTGTTTACATCTTAATTAACATTAGTTTCTTCATTGGCGGCTGTCGGTACGAATCGAAAAATTTACCCTGTTTACAATATACATCCAAATATAAAAATGCTATTCTTCCACAAACGGGCGCATTCCTCATTTCTCATAGCTAAGACAGCGGAACGCTAGAACAGCTCCGCGAGTAATGTACTGTTTTCCATCTGGCAATGCATCTGTTGTTTTTATTTATTTATTTTATTGGAGGTTTAACGACCACCGTGAGCAACTCAATGGGCTATAAGCAGTCGCCCGTCCCTAATTTAGGGTCACTGGTTCCAGGGAAGGGAGAGAGCCAGTGCCGTAAGACAAACACAACATCCATGCCTCACCGGGTTTCGAACCCGGACCCCTTACGGACGAATGATCAGAGGACAGCGCCTTAGACCACTGCGCCACCGGGGCGGCCATCTGTTGTTGCTTACATTCGAATGCAAACATTATGCGTGGGTATCTTTGCATTCTGTTCTTATTTTTTTATTCATCATGATGACTAACGTTGGTTTCATCAAAAAAAAAAAAATATTTCGTGTACTAAATGAAAACTATAACTGAGATGTTGAAAAAAAGCTAAAAAAAAATGAACGATCTTACCGCTATATACGTTGGGAGACTAATAAAAATTTATACTTTCGTATTTATAGTAAGTATTTTAATTCGTACTGAGAAATATATAGCAAAAGACAATTAAAGAAGAAAAGCAGCGATATCAACGAGATAGAAATACATAGAGTGCTTCTGTGATTGGTTCTCCGCTGAGGCAGCTGAAGCCAATGAGAGGAGAGGCCGCCATCTTGATGAGGTATAACTTCTGTGGGTGTCAGGAAGTCACCTCAGTTCTTTTAGCTGTCTGGCGATCGTGTTATGTTCCATCACAGAGTTAAGGCTACAGTTATGTAAATATTCTCAAGTATCAGCACATTTTGGATAAATATGATCAACATTAAAATTCATTAACTGTAAGAATAAGAGAAACAAGTATTGCGGAACTACAGTTTACAAGTAAGCTTCGTTTTTAAATGAGATTGAGCTGTAAATACCCAGTTAATCAAACACAAGAAATAAAATATCTAATCTGTTTAGGTGGTGATTAAAGCAGGAGATAAACCTTTTTAATATATGTAATTTTAAGACTTTTTATTCCTTATATTTTGTAAACAAAGTCGTACTCAGTGCGGACACTGAATTATGATTACTACTTACTATGGGGAGCTGAGGTTAACTGCATGGGTTACTAACTTGGAGGGTTTGTTTGGGAACAATTTTTACTTATGTAAGTGTATTTTTTTTACATATGCTGAGCATGTCTTGCAACTAATATTTGCATACATATTCTAGAATCTGTAGAGTGTACATGTAACGTCTTCCAGGGGCAACAAAATTTCAAAATCTTAGGAACCTACAATTTCTTTTTATGCGACAAAAATCATGTACCCATGGCTAATGCCCATTAGATAGCAAATATTGGTAAAGAAGTCAATTTATAGTTACTTAAATTACAGAAGTAATAATTGTGATTGGTAATATAAATTTATTGTTTGCTGACACCTGTCAGGAAACAATCTAGTATTCTATCTGGAAGCATAGTGTCATCAAGTTTGTGTTCTAGGCATTTGTCTCTGATTAGTGATTAATCTGTAGTATTACTGCAACAAAGTGAGAATGGGGAGCTTTAAAATTTCTTGACAGAATACTCTTTATTTATGAATATGTAAGTACAATGTGTGTGATCTTTCTCAGCAAAAAAACTACAGGCAATATTGATTTAAAACTGAAAATGGGAAACGGAGTACAATGGTACCTCAAAAATTCAAACAACATAAAGTATTTATGAAAATGCGCAAAAAATTATGAAATAACAATTGAAAAAAAAAGTATAATACTCAGCAAATGGAATAATACAAAAGAAAGGGACTAGCAACTTTTTGTAAAAACTACTTACACTCAAAATAGTATAACTATACGACATTTCTTGGCGTAGAATACAAATAAAACTTTCCAAGCTTTCGCACATCAACCAGATGACTTTCTCAAGGAAAGAAGTTGTCTACCTTCCTTGAGAAAGCCATCTGGTTGATGCACGAAAGCTTGGAAAGTTTTATTTGTATTCTACGCCAAGAAATTTCGGATTTTAGTATAATTATACTTATTTGAGTATAATTTGGTGTAAAATTCCTACTTTTTAAACTACTTGCATTTAATTTTTGTGTGATAGGTGTTTTTTTTTATTTTTTATTTTATTTTTTTTGAAGAATGTGACCTCCGTTCATGATGGATAAACAGTCAGTATGTCCATGCAACAAATTGCCAGTTATTCCTTTTTCAGCAACCATATGATAGGTTACTATTAAACAAATATCACTCACATAAATAAATCTTTCTTTGAATTGAACAAATTGTGCCTGTATTTCTCTAAAATACAAATCAGTCACACTTGCGGTGTTTCCAGCAAGACTGCTGAGGAACCCACAAAATAACAACACAAAACATAAACATTTGCTCAACAAACTTTTTGCACACCATGAATGCAAATCAGTGGTTGTTAATTTTCACTTCATATTAATAAGAGGCTGTGCTCTTAAAATTGGAAAAAAAAAACTATGTGCAGCACATCTTAATAATTGCCAAAATGTGTACAAATATCAGGTGAAAACCACCAAATTACAACTGTGGGAATACAAAAAACTAGGCTTCTTAAAAAAAGTTTAATATGAAAGTGCAAATAAAAAACATTAAATACCTAATTTACTGAAATAGAAAAAAGACAATTTTTTGTTTCATTAAAATTTTAAGTCCATAATCTGAATTTTATAGTCATTGAGCCTAAGACTTGAAAAATATTTAAAATAATACATGCCCAGAGAAAATTTACCTGCCCATAATAATGCTTTTAATACCTGCTGGTATTAAAAGCAGGATGTGTAGAAAGATTTTTCTTTTGATGCCAAAAATTAGAAGTCTTTTTAGGTTGAAAAGGTACATAAAACTATTTTTAGCTATTCAGTATTGGTATTGCTAACTGTAAATAGCATTTGGAGCCAAATATCGTTTGAAGTATCATATTGCTCCAATGTCTGTCTATACCTAGGTCACAGGGAAATTAACATAAGTGAGATATACATATATATACACTTACGGAAAAAAATCCCAACACCACGAAAAAATAGTTGTAGAGGAATGAAATGGCGGCAATTCATTTGTATAGGTAACATATTTAATCGATTAAGGTTTCAAGATCACAGCTTATTGTAAGCGCGAGAAGAGCCATTTTAAATGTGAAATGCTGGTACATTAATAACCGGTGTAACCGCCAGAATGTTGAATGCCAGCACGCAAACGTTCAGGCATTGTGTCGTACAGGTGCTGGATGCCAGTTTGCGGGATGGAGTTCCATGCCTGTTGCACTTGGTCGGTCAATACAGGGACGGTTAATGCTGGTTGGGGTGACGCTGGAGTTGTCGTCCAATGATGTCCCAGACGTGCTCGATTGGTGAAAGATCTGGTGATCTAGCAGGCCACGGCAACATGTCGACACTATGTAGAGCATGTTGGGTTACAACAGCGGTATGTGGGCGAGCGTTATCCTGTTGGAAAACACTCCCTGGAATGCTGTTCATGAACGGCAGCACAACAGGTTTAATCACCAGACCGACGTACAACTGTGCCGTCAGGGTGCGTGAGATAAACACGAGTGTGCTCCTGCTGTCATAGGAAATTGCTCCCCAAACCATAACTCCAGGTGTAGGTCCAGTGTGTCTCGGCCGCAGACGCAGTACGATGCTCCACGGCCATACGCCGTACACGGCGGCCTTCCCTCTCAGTAGTGCCACGTGGCCGGCCGGGACCCGGTCTTCTTGAGGCAGTACCTTCCCTTGACCACCGCTGCCAACAATCATGCATAGTGGCTACATTGCTGCCAAGTCGTTCTGCAATATTGCGGAAAGAAAATCCACCTTCTCGTAGCCCTATTACACGACCTCGTTCAAACTCCGTGAGCTGTTGATAATGGCTTCTTCGTATTCTTAAAGGCATTCTTGACTAACATCAACACCCTACGTCGAATCTCAACGATAAGTAACGCTCACGAACGTTACAGCGCATATTTACAGCAAACCTGCTTTGCATGTTCCGAGGGGCGCTACTAGCGCCACACGTATGCGTCGAGCGCGAAATTTGCATAGACGTCATCTTACAGATGTACTCTCACCGCCTACCAACTGTCGTTTATCAAACACAACCCTTTCTTGGTGTTGGGATTTTTTTCCCGTCAGTGTATCTTTGACCACAACAGAAATTAGGTCACCAAGTTTATTCAAACTGCACTTGAGAATAATTAGTTTGAGTTTTTTTTTCTTACGGATAAACCTTGGAAGATAGTTAAATAAAACATAGGAAATAAACATATATAGATACGTAAATAAAATAATTTTCATAAATAAATAATTTTCAATAAATAAAATAAGAAATTAGGCCACCAAGTTTATTTAAACTGCACTTGAGAATAATTATTTTTAATTCTTTTTCTTACGGATAGACCTTGGAAGATAGTTAAATAAAACACAGCAAATAAACACATAGATAAAATAATTTTCATCAAAAAAGGATTAACCTATTCCTGCTGTTAAAATACATCAAAAAGTAAACCGACAGAATAAAAAATACAGGAAAAGGTAAGTAATATTTATACTTAATGTTTTATATCATCATCATCATCATCATCATTGTCAACCATTATCAATCCACTGCTGGACGAAGGTCTCCCCAAGTTTCCTCCACAACGGTCTGTCTTGTGCCAGTCTCCTCCATGTCACTTCCACATACTTTCGAATTTCATCCACCCATCTCCCATGTGGTCTTCTTCTGGGTCTTTTCCTGTCCCTTGGAATCCAATCTAAAATTTCGGCTGTCCATCGATGATCTGTCCTTCTGGCAGTATGTCCAGCCCATTGCCATTTCAGGGATTTAACTCTGATCATGATGTCTTCCACTCTCGTCATTTTTCGGATCCACGAGTTCCTCTTCTTATCTCTCCTGGTTACACCAAGCATGCACCTCTCCATGCTGCTTTGAGTTGTCTGCAGCCTTTGTATGTCTCTTTTAGTTAAGGTCCACGTCTCCGCACCATACGTAAGCACTGGAAGGATGCATTGATCAAACACTTTTCTTTTAAGACATAATGGCATATTGTTTTATATATATGCATATATATATATACAGTATATATATAGAGAGGGTGGGCGATATCATGACCATTTATGTATATATATACTGTATGTATGACCTTAACTGAAAAAGACATGCAAAGAATGCAGACAACTCAAAGAATATATATAGAGAGAGTGAAATCACTGAAATGGCAATGGGCTGGACATGTTGCCAAAAAGCAGACCATCCATTTTCTTCCGAAGGACAGAAAACGACCCAGAAGACCCCATGGGAGATGGGTGGACTAAATTCGAAAGCATGCCGGAGTAACATGGAGGAGACAGGCTAGAGACAGACAATAGTGGAAGAAATTTGGGGAGACCTTCATTCAGCAGTGGATTGAAAATGGTATATATATCATCATCATTGACAACCATTATCATTACGATATATATATATATATATATATATATATATATATATATACTGTATATAATCATTATATATATATATAAGGTCTCCCCAACTTTCTTCCACAATTGTCTGTCTTGAGCCTATCTCCTCCATGTTACTCCGACATGCTTTCGAATTCCATCTACCCATCTCCCATGGGGTCTTCTGGGGTATTTTTTGTAACACCTAAGCTATGATTTAACTCCGGGGCTCCAGATGTATTTCCCTGAAGAGTGGTTTGGGGTTCCTGAGTTGTTTTATTCTATGTCATTTTTGTTTAGAATCATGAAATTGGGTTACTTCTGATTAATTCTATGTTTATTTCTACTACGTCTAATTCCTGCACCAAGGTGCAGTGTTGATGTGGTTTAATTACTACATGAGTGTGCTTTACTTCTTTTTACTGATATATGTATAACATCAACCATTATCAATACACTGCTGGATGAAGGCCTCCCCAAGTTTCTTCCACAGTTGTCTGCCTTGAGCCTGTCTCCTCCGTGTCACTCCTGCATGATTTCGAATTTCATCCATTCATCTCCCATGGGGTATTCTTCTGGGTCTTATATATACATAGAGAGAGAGAGAATTATATTGTGTGAAGTATTTAGTGTATGTGCTGGGAGATACCTTTATTATGGTCAAGTTACCACAATTGCCTTGCCTACCCACGAATAAGGCTTACAGATATGTGTTGTCTAATGTTAAGGCTAACAAACAGATTAGAAACATGCCCAGTGCTAAGGACTTTTCATTTTTATTAAATAAAAACCAGTTAAGTAGTAGTTTTCTTATGATTATATAGGAGAGGGGCAGTTGGTAAAAATATCTTAATATTGGTACCTCTTGGCTGTGTAAACTCATTGTTTGCTTTCCGTTTTTCTTCGAACTTTTTTTTTTCATTTGAAACTCTCATAAAATATTTGGCGTCTATGTATTTGGAGTGATAAGCTGTGGGATGATTCAGCATTCTCATGGTGATGACCGACGAATATCTAAGATTTTTACCGAAAATGCGGATTGACTGCAACTGTAGTTTTTCTTTTTTCTTTCTTTTTTTTTTCATTTACTCTATTGCCGCTGACTTATATTTCACTGAAAATTTGTTCCAAAAAATTTGTGAAATGTCAAAAAATTACGGCATGAGATTTTATTCAACGAGAGCAAGCTGCATCCATTAAAATATCATTTTCTTTTTAAAACACTATTGCCGCCAACTAACAATGAAAAGCGTTATTTGATACGCTAAAGTTTTAGTCTCACCCCCTAGGTGTTTATAACAACATTTCTGAGTTATATCCTTAGTTAACATCAAACCATATATTACGAAAACTCCATTTCTTAACACGGAACGGAAATCTTTCTGTAACTCATCAAACATGGCTGCCACTTGTTTCCGGTGGCTTCACCCGTTCCCCGACGTAAGCGCTCTACGTACTTCTATCTCGTTGAGCGATATTTATTGCCATTCGTAATTTCTTATTATTTCAAGGGTGGGTAGCGAACCATATCTTTCTCACCATGATATGCATGTTTTTCTATCTCGTACGTCATCGTTAACGAGACTATACAAATTCCATTGAGGCATTATAAAATACAACAGACCAATTCAACGACAACTTCATGGAATTTTAATACTATCGAAGGGTAATATGGACGGACAATTTAATCTTTACTGAGCGTTGCCAGATCGAAAACAGTAGATTGCTCGCGGAGATGTTCTAGCGTTCCGCTGTTAGCAACAACTGCCGTTTCAGTGCCAGTCGCCAATTGGTGGGTGCCGGTTTTATTGCTGCCTATGAGATAACTCGATACATGTGGATATCGCTGTCGCGAGACGCTAGTTCCGGAGCGAGACCTTCGTTTCACCTCTGCCTTGTGTTAGGCCTGCCGCAGCGGTGTTCACGTCGTCGTATTTTACCAAGGCCATCTTAATACCTTACCAGGCCTGCCACAAGGATTTATGACGTCACAATCGTGGTGCTATTGCTTTGCTCTCCGTGGCAATAGAAAAAGTGAGTGTTGATTTCGTATTTTTAGGAATGCGTTATGGATCTTGGCCTCGGGTACTTCTGGGAACTACGTAAGCAAGGTAAGTAGTACTCTTAATACTTTTGTGTGTATAGTATTTGTTCAAGTATCACCTGAAAAATTAAATTTGCATCGCGATTGGGAGACAGCATGTGGATGAAACGGGTTGCTAACTTGTCATCATTCATGTTTCGAAAATAGAAGTCGCAATCAGACCCAATATTTCTGTATTTATTACTATACGTGCATATTAAAAGTATTAATTTTACAGAAAACGAAAAGCGCGCTGTTTAATTATACATGACCGTGATGTACGTGGTTAATACAGCTTCATGAATGTTTAGCAATCATGTTTTTGTGCTTGTATGTGTAGTAAAAACTCGTGTACTCGTGAATACACTCATTTCACAGCTATGCTGTGGGTATCACTAAAAGTGAAAAACGTGATCCCTGAGTCATTATGAGTAATGTTTTCAGGTAAAAGCAATCTATTTTCACAATATTAAAAAATGTCCCACACATCCTCGTATCCCAGTATCCAGTCATTCATTCATTTTACGCGAGTTATCGCGAGTTATTTTTACGGGAGTTATCGAGCAAACGGACGGACAAAGTTGGATGCTACGCTTCTGCAACCTACGGTTGGAAAGCGTAAAAAAGGAAGTTTGTGTATGTATGTCTCTCGCGATACAAAATGAAAAACGTGGTTCCCGATCTGAGTGTGTCTCTCCGCTTTGTTTACATGCAACCTGATCACAACGAACGTAAAGGCGTGAAGGAAAGTAGTTCATGATAAATTTTAGGCATTTCTTTTTTATAATGTTTCGTACTTTTGTTCTGGAAGTCATAAATTTTATGCGTTCATTTTTTAGAACTTGTTATGATAGACGCCTTGATGAGCTTAGATTTTGCAATAGCTTCGCTCAAAATTTGCCAACTGTACCCCAGTTATTGGGTACCGTTGGTGGCTTGTCCTAGTCACATAAATACGCTTTCGCTGTTCTCGGAGAGAAAATAAATATAAAAGAGGAAGAAATGAGTTTTCATCAGAAAACTCATCTCCAATTTTTTCAAAAGACGAAAATGTATCCACAATAAGCCCCAGGACGCAAAAATTGTAGGGTTATATACAGAATTACTGGTGGCATACAATAGACGATATGTTTTGAAATTCCAAGCAATCAGTTTGAAATTCATTGAACAACCATTAAACAAATTATTCAAAACGAAAATTTGGTAATTTCCTGTAATTCTAACATTATTCTAAACTTTTACAGAATAAAGAAATGATTTTTCATATGACAACTTCAGAATCATGTATCCATTTCTTAGATCACAATTTCACCTTGTACCATTTGAAGCATGCACATAATGCATATAACAAAACGTATAACATTACATCCCACTTTATTCCGCAGCAATAAGAACATTTATAAAACGTAAAACACGCACATCATGAAGGATTAAATAACGCTCAATCAACAATACGTGTTTATAAAATTTTACTACTGAATGCTAATAAAAGAAAAGAAACATACCTTACAGCTGAAAATATCTTTTTAATCAAACAGGATTTTCACAATAAACTTAAAACACGCTGTAGATATCCACACAACAGTCACTACGAAACGAGTCAAATCTGTAGGGCCGCCCCGGTGGCGCAGTGGTCTAAGCGATGGCCTCTGATCATTCGTCCGAAAGGGGTCCGGGTTCGAATCCCGGTGAGGCATGGATGTTGTATTTGTCTTACGGCACTGGCTCTCTCTCTTCCCTGGAACCAGTGACCCTAAATTAGGGACGGGCGACTGCTTATAGCCCATTGAGTTGCTCACGGTGGTCGTTAAACCTCCAATCAAAAAAAAAATCTGTAGGTCTACTGGAAAAGAGTATCCCTACGATTGTGACGTCACTGCCAAGTCACGTGACCTTGTTGCAGGCCTGGTAAGGAATAAAGATGGCCTTGATTTTACGGTACAAATCTTTAAAATGCATATTAAAGATGAAATTTTTTCACCATTTGCCATCAAATTACATACTTTAACATATATATATATCTTATTTTTTCGCATTCTTTGGAAATACGTATCCAAATAATTTAGGACGCTGAGTAAACCCATCGCAGAAATTAGTTTAATTAAAACAACGAATTGCAAATTCCTTTATAAACAAAGAAATCTTCATAGATAGAAGACTGTAAATCTTCTTAAGATACATTTTAATCCTTGAAAGCTCACAGATTAAAATACGCGTTTATCTTTCAAAGAAGCAAGAATTTGACCAGATTTTACAGCATTTTCACCGCGTTTAATAAGCTTCAAATTGTCGGGGGAAAAATGCAAAATATGTCCACATTTCACCAATAACGTTAAAACGTTATGGGAATCGTGGAGGAACCGACATTTGTTTATGCTCAACGCCATCTTGTGACGTCACGCTTCGACGATCATGTCG
Source organism: Macrothele yani (assembly GCA_039090855.1). Taxonomy (NCBI): domain Eukaryota; kingdom Metazoa; phylum Arthropoda; class Arachnida; order Araneae; family Macrothelidae; genus Macrothele; species Macrothele yani. The sequence continues at coordinate 163,132,087 of CM077009.1, forward strand.
ACGACGTGTTGAGTGGTTTTGGGTGCAGAAATCGTGACAGTACGTCGTTGAAGTCGTGACGTCACGGAATGGCGACTGGGCATAAACACGCGTTGCTTAAATGTTAGCTAACGTTAGTTTTATTAACCTCCAGATTCGCTAAACATGAATACCGGTTGCTTCGACCAGCGAATCCTGTGATGGTTATATTCAAATTAATCGGAAACTTGAGACTTGGTCGTTCTGGGTGGTGTAGTGTTTAGCATACCCGGGCGCTATCTGGGTGACGCGGTTTCGAGACCCGCTCCAGGACGATGAAATTTTAAAGTTTTCGGATATCATCTGACTTACCACCCTTGTCACATTTCACCAAAAATAGGATTGTCATCTTCAAATGTTGTGTTAGTTTTATTGTTGGCGACTGTCAATAGTCCTGTGGAATTGATTTTTTAAGGTGAAATTGAATATGTTGGATATTGTTTTATATTTTGCAGCATATGGTAATCATCAGACTGTCAAAAATCAGTGTTCATTTTATAAATTTCCGAGAAACAAACGGAAAACATGTCTTACGGACTAAAATGTCGGTAAAGGTGTAGTTTAGCGTCCTAAATTATTTGGCTAAGCATTTGAAAAAAATGAGATATGCATATGTTAAAGTATGTAATTTGATGGCAAATGGTGAAAAAATTAAAGATTTGAACCATAAAACTTACCTCGAAGCACGAGGACGTGAATACCGCTGCGGCAGGCCTAGCATAACGCTGTGGTAACCACGGCATGGCTCCATCGAAACGAAGATCTGGCTCCGGCGGCCAACCAACTGGCGGGAGAATAGAAAAGGAACCGGATACGTTCTTGCCAGGAAAGCGTTCCATTATGTACTGCTACTCTACAGAAAATAGCTCATCTCAATTCTCACTGCGTGTTTTGAATAACTGCGACAGAAATAAAGACCTATCTTCTGTCAGAAAGCACTATAAATTTTACCACTTTCCTGGTAAGAACGTATTCGGTTCCTCTTCAATTCTTCCGCCAGTAAGTTGGCCGCCGGAGGGAGACTTTCGTTTCCGCCGAGCCATGCCATGGTAACCCCAGCGTTGTGTTAGGCCTGCCGCAGCAGTGTTAACGTCGTCTTATTTGGAGGTAAGTTTTGCAATACAAATCTTTCAAATGCGTTTTAAAGATGAAAATTTTTCACCATTTGCCATCAAATTGCATATTTTAAAATATATATATCATCATCATCTTTGTCAACCATTATCAATCCACTGCTGGACGAAGGTATCCCCAAGTTTCCTCCACAACGGTCTGTCTTATGCCAGTCTCCTCCATGTCACTCCCGCATACTTTCGAATTTCATCCACCCATCTCCCATGTGGTCTTTTTCTGGTTCTTTTCCTGTCCCTTGGAATCCAATCTAAAATTTCGGCTGTTTATCGATGATCTGTCCTTCTGGCAGTATGTCCAGCCCATTGCCATTTTAGGGATTTAACTCTGATCAAGATGTCTTCCACTCTTGTCATTTTTCGGATCTACGAGTTCCTCTCCTTATCTCTCCTGGTTACAAAAAGCATGCATCTCTCCATGCTTTTTTGAGTTGTCTGCAGCCTTTGTATATTTCTTTTAGTTAAGGTCCACGTCTTTGCAATATACGTAAGCACTGGAAGGATGCATTGATCAAACACTTTTCTTTTAAGACATAATGGCATATTGCTCTTGAAAATTATGCTGTTTCTTCCAAAAGCTCTCCAGGCAAGTTTTGTACGCCGATTAATTTCTTCATCAAGGTGACCCTTACTTGATATCTGCTGTCCACGATAAACGTACGTGTCTGTTATCTCCAGCTTTTCTCCCTCAATCGATAAATCTTCATTTCTTGTAAATGCATTGTACATCACTTTTGTCTTCTGAAAGTTCATTTTTAATCACACTTCTTTACTCTTGTCAGCAAGTTTCTGGATCATACTCTGCAGCTCTGATGGGGTAGTTGCAAAAATGACTACGTCATCAGCAAAACGAAGGTGAGTTAGATAATCTCCATTTATCTTTATCCCTTTGTTTTCCCAGTTCAGTGATTGAAAGACATTTTCCAAAGTCGCATTAAAGAGCTTCGGAAATAAGGTGTCGGCTTGTCTCACTCCCTTTCCAATTTGTATATGTGTTGTATTTTCAAACAGCCGAATCTTTGCACTTGCATTTTCATAGATGTTATTAATAATATTAATGTATGCATCTTCAATACCACAGGATTTCAGACCCATTGTAATTGCTGATGGTTTCATCGAATCAAAGGCTTTTTCATAATCGATAAAAGCCATGCACAATGGAAGTTCATATTCCCTCGCTCTTTCAATTAGTTCTCTCAGTACGTGGATATGATCTATTGCGCTGTAGCCACACCTGAATCCAGCTTGTTCTCTCGGTTGAGCCATGTCCAGTGTTAACTTCAAACGGTGTGAAAAAACTTTAGTGAAGATTTTATAAACCACTGATAGGAGGCTGATAGGTCTGTAGTTCCTGAGATCCTCAATGTCACCTTTTTTATGTAGCAGGATGATTGTAGCGTTGTTCCAATCCTCAGAAATTTCCTTTCATTAAGGCATCGAGTGAAAATTAAGGCGAGTACTGTTTCGATTTCTCCACTTGCTTCTTGTATGATGTCTACAGTAATTCCATCTTCTCCTGGAGCTTTTCCCCGCTTCATGTTCTTGATTGCATGTGCAACTTCTGCTGGAAGGACTGGAAGAACTCTGGTACTGGTACCTTTCATGATGTCTGGAGTACATGTATCATCCCTTTCATATAATTTGGAGTAGAAATCTTTCACTCTTGTCAAAATTTCGCCTCTATTTCTTGTTACAGAACCATCTTCTTTTCTCAGTGCCATAATCTGTTTTCTTCCCTTACTTAGATGTCCCTTTGCTATCTTTAGGCTTTGGTTGTTTTCAATTGCTTTCCTCACTAGTTCACAGTTGAATTTCCTTACGTCTTCAGTGATACTTTTTCGTACTGTCTTGCATAGCTCTATATATTCCATTTTGGAAGTCACATCTTCTTTAGTTGTCCTCATCTCTCTTCCTTTTTACATCAACATTTTGGTTTTTCCTGATAATTTGTTCACATGCAACTTGTTCTTAAACCCAACTAATTTTGTTGCTGTTTCCATAAGAGCTTTGGTTACTTTTCTGTTAACTTCAGCAATATCCACTTCTTCCGATGTTAGGCCTTCTAATTCAGAGAATCTGTTCTTCAGTTCCAACTTGAAGGTATTATGGTGTTTTTTAAAGTTGGTTATGTCATTAGATTTTGTTTGTCTTATGAGCTTGCTACGTTCAAGTTTAGTGTTGAGGTGCATCTTACATCTCACCAATCTATGGTCACTACCTGTGTTGAACTTGTTTAGCACACTGCAGACTTCTATGACGATTTTTTTGTTACACATAATAAAATCAATTTCACTTGTCGCCCCATTTGGATGTCTCCATGTCCATTTCCTGTGTGGCTTTTTCTTGAAGAAGGAGTTCATGATGAAAAACCCTTCTGCCTCTACAAACTCAACGAGAGTATTTTCCACGCTGGTTTTTGTTGCCGTGACCAAATTCACCTACTGAAGTTTCATTCTGTTGCTGTTGCCCTATTTTTGCATTGAAATCTCTCATAATTATCTTCAAGTGCTGCTTGTCTTTATTATTTAGATGACGAATTTCCTCATAAAATTGTTCAATTTCTTCTTCAGGGTGAATTGTTGAGGTTGCATAAGTTTGAATAATCTGAGCCTTGTATCTTCTCGAGAGTTGGATAACGAGTCGTGCAGCTCATGATATATATATATATATATAATTTTTCTCATTCTTTGGAAATATGTATTCAAATAATTTAGAGGCTAAACTACACATTTACCCTTTATCTTTCATAGAAGCATGAATTTGACCACGCCGCACCGGCGGTGCAGTGGTCTAAGCGATGGCCTCTGATCATTCGCCCGAAAGGGGTCCGTGTTCGAATCCCGGTGAGGCATGGATGTTGTGTTTGTCTTACGGCACTGGCTGTCTCCCTTCCCTGGAATCATGACGCTAAATTAAGGACGGGCGACTGCTTACAGTGGTCGTTAAACCTCAAATGAAAAAAATTGACCAAGTATTTCCTCGGTATGCAGTTCATAAAAAAATGACTGGATGTGAGAAGATTTCATAGCATTTTCACCGCGTTGAATTAGCTTCAAATTGTCAGAAAAATTTGCATAAATTACAAAATATGTGCAGATTTCGCCAATAACGTTGAAACGCTATGGGAATTATGGAGGAACAGACATTTATTTATGCCCAGCGCCATCTTGTGGCGTCACACTTCGACGATGTATATCGAACCGGGATGAATTATACTTCATACATGAGCGAAGTTTTCAATTTTAACGGTTTTTTTTTTTGTTGTTTTTTGAGGTCAAATATATATTAAGAACCACGTTCGACGCGGTACAGATTAAAATCAGGTAAACATATGAAAAACAATGATATACATGAGAATAAAATAGCCTGGAATCAATCCAGGGAGGCAGAAATACAATGTCTTACAGGAACAGTCCGTATAGAGAAAGAGTCAGTCAGCACAATCATCTCCGAGAGAGCTAACAGGAAGCTAGAAGTCAGACTGCATGAGTCCCTGAATTAGAAAGAGACATAACATGAGCGTGCACCTGACAAGTAATATAGGCACAGCGTTCAAGGCAAGGTTCAAAGTCAGGGTTAGTCTGCACAAAATATCGAAGCATAGACATAAGTCTAAACAACTGGGAGTCAGCATCACGTACTCTATTTATACACTGAGAGATATATGTAGGAAAGCAGAACGATTTATCGTGGGGTGCCGCAAAGAGATGACACAATTGCCGTTGGGATAGAGGCGTAGTGCGCACAGCAGCAGTTGTACAAAGTTGTTCGAACTTTACCTGTAATGCAGCTTCAGCAAGTTCTACAGGGTTATCAGTGAGGCCACAACCACGAGGAGATGGCGGAGGCAAACGAGTGCAGGATGAGGAACGGTAGCGGTAGACCCGTGGGCGTTCACGGTTGGCCGGAGCACGAGGAGCCAGGAAAGCGATGCGTTTCTCACTCCGGGAGCGAGGATCACTCGCGGAGTTATCATCAGGAGGTGAGTCAGTTCCATCCTGACCGACCACGCTAGCAGGCACCGACGAGGAAGCGGAAGTTGGCGCACTAGACGTAGAGTTGAAGCAGGAGCAACGGGCGATGTAACATGAACTTCCACAACCGAAGGAGTTTCAAATGAGGCATTAGAAGAGGATTCCAATTCAGAGGCAGATTCCGTGTCGTCCATGGACGCAGGCAAGTCAGTTGCAGCCGGATGCAAAGAGAGGAGATCCACAGGAAGAAGCAAAGGCGACGAGGAAGGAACACCTTGTTCCACCCCAGAGGCAGCCGTCGACGATGGATCATCCGTTGTGGAAGGCACATTGGTTCGGCGAGGAAATGACTGCGGAACAGATACATGAGTATGACAGTCCGCCTTGTGATGCTCCAGGCATTTCTCACAGTGGTAGGAAGTGAGGAGTGTGATTCGTCGAACGTTACCATCACACTTAACTATGAGCTTGGTGGGGCAGCAAACAATATCATCATGTGAGGCAAACACCATCTGCGCCGTACGCTGAGGATAGAGAGATCTGGGTCACGTGGTGCAGCGGAAAACGTGCTCATACGGCCGACAACCCGGCCGACCGATAAAAGGGCAGCATAGAGCAAAATATCGGTCACCTCTGGAGTGACCGGGTACAGCGACACTGCGACTGTACGCTGGGCAACGGATTCTTGCAGAAGAAGTTGATTCCGTATGAATAATCCAGTCTGGAGGACAGAATGAGCAAAGGCTGCCTCCGTGAATTACACGATGACAAGTCGTGGTCGACGAGACATATGGAGAGTGCTTGCATCCTTGTACAACGGACAGGATGCACGAGATGCCAAGGCTGCTGCAACCGCAGAGTAGGTTGAATATTGTCCAGGAAGAGCGCTGTCCGACGTGTCCATGACGTCATCAGTCGTCACAGAAGAAGTAGATGAACACACGCGCTGAGGAGCTCCAGAAACCCGTCGGGATGACGCACCCGAAGAGGGCAGCTGACCAACGCCGGTCGGGGAAGGAAACGTAGCAACACTGTCGAGCGAGAGTCCAGGTACAGAAGAACCGGAAGTCGGCGAAGTAAACTCAACATCCCCACCGGATGACGCCATTACCAATGGCGGCACCCAGCAGCTGTTCTGGCCAGCTCGACCAAAAGGGCATAAAGCTAATAGCTAATAAGAGTAAAATATCGTACTTACGATTCGGGAAATGAACTAAAACGATGCTCCAAACTTTTAGACGCACGAAATACACAAAAGAATAAGTCGTAGGGCACCATAAACTGAACTTCAGGCACGAACTATCGGAGCTCGGGAAACGTGGCATGAAATGCCTTTGGCATCAGATGTTCTAGTTTGAACTCGCACTAACGTTCATGTATTTCAATTTAAAGTAGAATGTATCATGTGGCTCATGTATTTCATGTTAACGTGAAGTGCCTCAAACTCATTAGGAATTTTATAAACCCAGTATTTTCTTACTCATCGGTAGCAAGTTATGTTGTTGTTGTTGTGGTTGGAGGTTTAACGACCACCATGAGCAACTCAATGGGCTATAAGCAGTCGCCCGTCCCTAATTTAGGGTCACTGGTTCCAGGTAAGGGAGAGAGCCAGTGCCGTAAGACAAACACAACATCCATGCCTCACCGGGATTCGAACCCGGACCCCTTTCGGACGAATGATCAGAGGCCATCGTTCAGACCACTGCGCCACCGGGGCGGCAGCAAGTTATGGATGCAGAATTAGAAACATTTACGACGAAGTAATGCGACTCAGCCAACACAGAATGCATTGCAATAACTTTAGAAAGCACGAGTTTCACCACACTTTAATGGCCGCCGCTCTCGATTATAGGCTTCACGTAAACTGATACTGCTCCATTGACGAAGGCATCTCCAGGTATCACCTCCTTGGGTATCCTATTCAAACTTGCTTGTTTCTTTGCGACTTCGGATTACTTACGTCATTTTTTTTTTTTTTTTTGCTGTAATAAAGCTGTTCATGAATTATTATTTTTTTTGTAACCCGATAACGAATATCAGTTTTGAAAAATGCAATTAGGAAAATGGTGTCTTTTTAACACTCTCGCATCCAATGGCGTACCTGAAAAACTCGCCCTCATCCCTCGCAAAAAATTTTCGAGGCTCTTTAACAAAAATCTGTTTGCTTTCAAATACCGACATTTTTAAATTACATATTATTAATTAGGTTTTACGAGCGTTTCAATAATTCAAATTCTTTGGAACCTATAGGTATTTTTCGTAAAAACAAAATTGTTACACTTTAGTGCGCGTAACACAAATGTACACGTTGTAATTAAAATGATTGCCCTAGTTTTATACCAATACAAAGTATTACAAGAAGCTAATGACAAAATTAAACGTATCATGCATAATTTTCTTTTTTTAGAGAACTAAGGCGGGGCTCCCTGGACTCACTCCTCCTCTCTTTACGGGCTTGGCCATCGTTTTTGCGACGTCACGCTAAGCGACGGAGTAGTGCACCGAGAAGGTTACAGTACTATACGTTTCTGGGCATTCAGTCGTTCTTAATGCTTGAAGGAACAGCTGAATAAAGCCCATAGTTTAGTTTTCTGCAAATTATTACACGACACAGCAGTTCTACCGAAATTAAAAAAAAAATTGCGTCTGTTTTACCTTTCTCAAGAATTACGCTTTCCCGCTATTTCTATTCTGTACGAGTATAAACGGTTATACTAAAAAAAATGTGTTAATGCAGTTTTAAGCAGAAAATAACTGAAATGCAATCTGTTAGTACGTTGACCTACTGTTACGTTGTAATTTGCATCTATAAAAGAAAAACTGGATCAAAATCTTTTGCTCAAAATTAATAAAACAGTATCAAAAATTGAGTTTTTAGACACTAACTTTTTCTGATCAAATAACATTGCTTTCATCCAAAAAAATAAAAAATTTGAAGAGGCAAACTGTTCCAAATTTAATATTCTGAGAATATGAAAAGGTAATTCACGAAGAAAAAGTTATGATAATGATGCACCAGGTCAATAATGTTGCAGTACATACAGAAATTAATGAAAATTGAGGGAGGCCAACTATATACTAAATTAATACTGAGAACGTATTTGGAAAAGTAAAAAAAAATGCTAATAATGCTACTACAGTCTATATTTATGTGTCGTTTTAACAACTTAGCCTCTCCTCCCAACCCCTAGTCTATTTTGAAATTGAAGGAAATTAGAGATATAATCTTACTATTTACCTGCATAATGTTGCAGGGCATACAGATATACACTGAAGAGCCACTGAATTAGAGACAGCTGGCGTTATGCAAATATGGCGCTGTGGGCGGCCCTGTAAACGGAAACGACATGATGTATGCAGCGATCCAACAATATAAGGAGTGATGCGACGGGAATCAGTAAGAGTCGGACGCAATATGGGTAAGACGAAGGATCTAAGCACATTTGGATCGTGGACAAATTGTCGGGGCCCGACGAATGGCTCACTCCATCTCGGAAGTCGTGCAGGCACTGAGATTTTCACGAGCCACTGGGTCACGGGCGCACCGTGAGTACATTGAATCCGGTAAAACCATCCCTGCAGGGGCCAACTGCCATGGACAACAGCGTGTGAATGAGCGGGGTCATCGTCGGCTAGCTCGCATTGTAACAGCGGATAGACGGGCCATGCACAGTGCAAGAAATCACTTGGCAATTTAACGCTGGTGCACAAAAACGTGTAAGCACCCACACCATCACCTCGCTATGGGGTACAGAAGCCATCATCTCACGAGGGTACCGCTGCTGACCGCACATCACTGGGTGCAAAGATTGGCGTGGGCGCGGAGACATCGCCACTGGACCCTAGACATGTGGAAAAATGTTGCCTGGACTGATGAGTCGAGATTCATGTTGGCCACGTGAAGCGATGGATCCTTCTTGCCAGCACGGTACTCTTCAAGCTGGTGGGGGTGGCATTCTCGTCTGGGGACTGTTTACGTGGACTGAAATGGGACCCCTGGTACGTGTGACATCGTCCCTCACAGATCAACGTTACCGGGATATCCTGGATGACCATTTGCTCCCGTTTGTGCGTCTTCAACATCCCACTGGGGACCTCATTCTGCAACAAGACAATGCACCGTGCCATCGCTCCCGAATTGTATCCGAATGGTTGGATGAACACTCCACTGACGTGACCTCTCTTGCTTGGCCAGCTAGGTCACCTGACCATCGAGCACATGTGGGATGACATCGAGAGAGATGTTCGAGGCTCTGACCCCCTCCATCAAATCTTCGTGAACTGTGTGAGCTTGTTCAGGGGTCGTGGATCCGTATGGCTTCCCAACGCTTCCGGTGTCTTGTCGAGTCCATGCCGAGACGAATCGCCGCCGTCATCAGGACGAAAGGTTGTGCTACACGTTACTAGACAGGTATCTCTAATTCAATTGCTCTTCAGTGTAAATAAAAATGTTTTGAGGCTGCTAACCAGACTAAATTGATACTGAGAATGTGTAACTCTCAGCACAATGTACACACAGAAATAAATGAATAAAAAATAAACTTACTGTGTACCGATTTTGCTACCCATGGTTATGAACATGTATTAGAACATGCATATTTGATAAATTTTTTCCGCACATGAAATGAAGATTGAAATAAATTTATTTGTATGGGGTTTAGGGTAGTTAGACTCGGGTTAGGATTTAGTTTTCCTGAAATGATGATTATCGAATGTCTTTGCCAAAACTTCAGAATATTGTGATTGTTAGTGAGGCACACAGAAAGACCAGATTCATTTAGTAGCTAATGCAAACATACCAGTTTCCTTCCCCTGACTTGTTATTTACCCAGTGATTTTTCAACTTTGAGTAGTTATTTAAAAGTATCTTTAAAAATACAGAAGCGCACTTTAATCTGAGTTCAAATTTAGTTTGATTACATTTTGAACATTTTCCGTTTACCACATTCAACTCTTCAACCTTCTCTGCCGCTATTTTTTTTAATACAAATTTCACATTTTGTACATGGAATAACTGCTCACAATCATGAGTCAAAAGGAATGTAAATAATTTGAAGCAAATAATGAATATTTTCACAATGTCTTCAGCTACCCATGGACGGTGCCCATCGCTTAGCGTGACGTCACAAGCAAGTTCTTAATCCGGTGGCCAGGCCCGTAAACATAGAGGAGGAGGAGTCCCGGCGGCCCCGGCTAAGGCCAGTCTCTGAAATCTTCTCCGATTTATACGAAAATACAAAACATAACGAAGCAAATTAAAAAGTAACAATTAAGAATTGCGGGACAAAAAGTGTAAAATTATTTACTCTTGAACATAAAAACACACTTAACATGGTGTCACAATGTTTTGCACACAATAAGAGTCTTTTCTTTTGTCTCTGTTGTAAAAAAAAATACCCTGGTCTCTGTTTTTTCCTTCCCGTGAGAGACACCTTTTAGCTCGTTATATTCCGAAGGATGCGTAGTTATGTGCAAACAAATGTAATACATAACGCCTTATCCTAATTGATATAAAAACTTCATTTATTCAACTGATATTACATTCTTTTGTTAATGTGCATATATAGGAACGATTGCTATGACTGTTAAAAGGGGCCTCAAGCATTGGTGCGCCCAAGGAGGGGGCTTAAGTTCCCCTCCAAAGAGATTAAGAGCGACGTACCTCACAAATTAAACATTCAAAAATATTGTTTTACATGTTCAAAAAATTACATACTTACATAGTGTCTTCTTCCCAAAGCCCCACAGAGATTAAGAGCGACGTACGTCACAACCGTATATAAACTATAGGCGTACACTATATATATATATATATATATATAGCAAGCTCATAAGACAAACAAAATCTATTGACATAACCAACCTTAAAAAACACCATAATACCTTCTTTTTTTTTTTTTTTTTTTTTTTGATTGGAGGTTTAACGACCACCGTGAGCAACTCAATGGGCTATAAGCAGTCGCCCGTCCCTAATTTAGGGTCACTGGTTCCAGGGAAGGGACAGAGCCAGTGCCGTAAGACAAACACAACATCCATGCCTGATCGGGATTCGAACCCGGACCCCTTACGGACGAATGATCAGAGGCCAACGCCTTAGACCACTGCGCCACCGGGGCGGCCCATAATACCTTCAAGTTGGAACTGAAGAACAGGTTCTCTGCTTTAGAAGGCCTAACATCGGAAGAAGTGGACATCTCTGAAGTTAACAGAAAAGTAACCAAAGCTCTTATGGAAACAGCAACAAAATTAGCTGGGTCTAAGAACAAGTTGCATGTAAACAAATTATCAGGAAAAACGAAAATGTTGATACAAAAAAGAAGAGAGATGAGGACAACTAAAGAAGATGTGACTTCCAAAGTGGAATATATAGAGCTATGCAAGACAGTACGAAAAAGTATCACTGAAGACGTAAGAAAATTCAACTGTGAACTAGTGAGGAAAGCAATTGAAAACAACCAAAGCCTAAAGATAGCAAAGGGACATCTCAGTAAGGGAAGAAAACAGATTATGGCACTGAGAAAAGAAGATGGTTCTGTAACAAGAAATAGAGGCGAAATTTTGACAAGAGTGAAAGATTTCTACTCCAAATTATATGAAAGGGGTGATACATGCACTCCAGACATCATGAAAGATACCAGTACCAGAGTTCCTCCAGTCCTTCCAGCAGAAGTTGCACATGCAATCAAGAACATGAAGCGGGGAAAAGCTCCAGGAGAAGATGGAATTACTGTAGACATCGTACAAGAAGCAAGTGGAGAAATCGAAACAGTACTCGCCCAAATTTTCACTCGATGCCTTAATGAAGGAAAGATTCCTGAGGATTGGAACACCGCTACAATGATCCTGCTACATAAGAAAGGTGACATTGAGGATCTCGGAAACTACAGACCTATCAGCCTCCTATCAGTAGTTTATAAAATCTTCACTAAAGTTCTTTCACACCGCTTGAAGGTAACACTGGACATGGCTCAACCGAGAGAACAAGCTGGATTCAGGAGTGGCTACAGCACAATAGATCATATCCATGTGCTGAGAGAACTAATTGAAAGAGCGAGGGAATATGAAATTCCATTGTGCATGGCTTTTATCGATTATGAAAAAGCCTTTGATTCGGTGAAACCATCAGCAGTTACAATGGCTCTGAAAACCTGCGGTATTGAAGATGCATACATTAATATTATTAATAACATCTATGAAAATGCAAGTGCAAAGATTAGGCTGTTTGAAAATACAACACACATAAAAATTGGAAAGGGAGTGAGACAAGGTGACACCATATCTCCGAAGCTCTTTAATGCCACATTGGAGGGTGTTTTTCAGTCACTGAGCTGGGAAAACAAGGGGATAAAGATTAATGGAGATTATCTAACCCACCTTCGTTTTGCTGATGACGTAGTCATTTTTGCAACTAGCCCATCAGAGCTGCTGAGTATGATCCAGGAACTTGCTGACAAGAGTAAAGAAGTGGGATTAAAAATGAACTTTCAGAAGACAAAAGTGATGTTCAATGCTTTTACAAGAAATAAAGATTTATCGATTGATGGAGAAAAGCTGGAGATAACAGACGCGTACGTTTATCTTGGACAGCATCAAGCGAGGGTCACATTGATGAAGAAATTAATCGGCGTACAAAACTTGCCTGGAGAGCTTTTGGAAGAAACAGCATAATTTTCAAGAGCAATATGCCATTATGTCTTAAAAGAAAAGTGTTTGATCAATGCATCCTTCCAGTGCTTACGTATGGTGCAGAGACGTGGACCTTAACTAAAAGAGACATACAAAGGCTGCAGACAACTCAAAGTAGCATGGAGAGGTGCATGCTTGGTGTAACCAGGAGAGATAAGAAGAGGAACTCGTGGATCCGAAAAATGACAAGAGTGGAAGACATCATGATCAGAGTTAAATCCCTGAAATGGCAATGGGCTGGACATACTGCCAGAAGGACAGATCATCGATGGACAGCCGAAATTTTAGATTGGATTCCAAGGGACAGGAAAAGACCCAGAAGAAGACCACATGGGAGATGGGTGGATGAAATTCGAAAGTATGCAGGGGTGACATGGAGGAGACTGGCACAAGACAGACCGTTGTGGAGGAAACTTGGGGAGACCTTCGTCCAGCAGTGGATTGATAATGGTTGACAATGATGATGATGATATATATATGTACACACATCGTGTACAAATACTATACATTTATACAGTACAGACCATTGATGGACAATAGCCCCTCCAACAGGAATTCTGGGTGCGCCACTGGCCTCAAAGTCTTCTGGAACAGCTGCTTTCTCGTCACCCAGGTGTTGTAAACTAAAGTAAAAATGATATCTTGAAGATTTTACTTATTTACTGAAGAAAACAATAAACAAATATTGCTTCTTTTTTTCAATACTTCTTCAAAGCTGCCGTCAAAAAACCTTGGTCGTTTCTTCAACCAGTTTCATATAAAGTTTCTGCAAACATTTTTGTGAAGTCCATCATTTGAGGTTAAAGGCCATCTCAGACGTAAGACCCCTGCATTGCGGGGCTATCAGTACGCCCATACTCACAGCCATACGCTCAGACACGACTCCCCCACATTTAGAAAAATAGTACACACCATTAAAACCAAGAATTCTTCTTATACATATTACAAAATCTATATGAAGATATTGACGACCATGAAAAATTGGAAAGTCCTCGGTAAGGAGATGGGAGTTTGTGTGTGTGTGTTTTCTGGCAGGGCTGATTTAATTAGTAGGCGAACTAGGAGTTAGCCTAAAACACTAAACATTAAAATTGCAAAATTGATCAATTTGGACTTTGATTTAAAACCCTTGTTGGTAATTCTGAAAATACGAGGTATTAAACTATGCAAAATTAAATTTAATTTCAGTTTACATTGCTTTAGTAAGAGAATAGTTGTAGTTCCCATTATTTTCTTTCTACTTTTTTGTTGTTGTTGTTGGAGTTTTAACGATCGCCTTGAACAACTCGATGAGTTATAAGCAGTCGCCCGTCCCTAATTTAAGGTCTCCAGCTCCAGCGAAGGGAGAGAGCCAGTGCCGTAGGACAAACACACCATGGATGCCTCACCTTTTTTTTTCTCTTTTTGATTGGAGGTTTAACGACCACCGTGAGCAACTCAATGGGCTATAAGTCCCAAATTTAGGGTCACTGGTTCCAGGGAAGGGAGAGAACCAGTGCCGTAAGACAAACACAACATCCATGCCTCACCGGGATTCGAACCCGGACCCCTTCGGACTAATGATCAGAGGCCATCGCTTAGACCGCTGCGCCACCGGAGTGCCTCACCTTGGATACGAGCGCAGGCCCATCTCGGACGAATGGTCAACGCTTAGAACACTGCAACACCGGGGCTGCTTGATTTTCCTACATTCTATTTTATACCTTGATATTTTTAAATAAATTAATGCAATTTGCTTTTGGAGAGACCAAAGGGTGTGCTCAAAGAAAAGTTAAATGGCTTGAAGGTCACTCTAGTCTATCATTAGCAATGAGCCTAGAGGAGAGAGAACTTGACTGGAACGTGTTTTTTTTTTTTTTTTTTTTTTTTTTTTTGGAGGTTTAACGACCACTGTGAGCAACTCAATGGGCTATAAGCAGTCGCCCGTCCCTAATTTAGGGTCACTGGTTCCAGGGAAGGGAGAGAGCCAGTGCCGTAAGACAAACACAACACCCATGCCTGACCGGGATTCGAACCCGGACCCCTTACGGGCGAATGACCATAGGCCAACGCCTTAGACCACTGCGCCACCGGGGCGGCCTGGAACGTGTTGAAGGCAAAGTAGGGAAATAATAGTTTCTTTCTAAGCAGAATGCGTATACGTTTATAATGAATAACCTGTAATTCGGGAGCGAAAGTTTGATGTGACTTTGTCTTTACGACGTATGTTTATGGGAGGATGCCGATGCTCACAGCTGACCGTTACGAACCTCGCATCTACCATCCACAAATGGTACGACTTAACCTCGAATACATTCGATTTTCCGTGACTTAGGAAATGGAACACAGTGTGCCGCCCCGGTGGCGCAGTGGTCTAAGCGATGGCCTCTGATCATTCGTCCGTAAGGGGTCCGGGTTCGAATCCCGTGAGGCATGGATGTTGTGTTTGTCTTACGGCACTGGCTCTCTCCCTTCCCTGGAACCAGTGACCCTAAATTAGGGACGGGCGACTGCTTATAGCCCATTGAGTTGCTCACAGTGGTCGTTAAACCTCCAAACAAAAAACAAAACAAAAAAAAACACAGTGTCAATGAAACATTGAGGTTACAAGGGTGTATATCGGATTTTTTTTTTTTTTTTTTTCGAAGAGGGGACAAAGGAAAATGGCTATTGCTGCAATTCATCGGAACCAAATAAAAGTTAAGGAAAAGAGAGGAGAAAATTAAAGCATTTTTTTTTCTAATATAAGGTAATGCATTTTTATTAAATTAAAGCATTTTTTCCTCATTCAAGTCGGGCCGCCCCGGTGGCGCAGCGGTCTAAGCGATGACTTCTGATCATTCGGGGTCCGTTTTCGAATTCCGGTGAAGCGTGAATGTTGTGTTTGTCTTACGGCACTGGCTCTCTCCCTTCCCTGGAACCAGTGACCCTAAATTAGGGACGGGCGACAGTTTATAGCCAATTGAGTTGCTCACGGTGGTCGTTAAACCTCCAATGAAGAAAAAATTCAAGACGGATTTTAACTAAAACCGTAAAGACACACTTTTTTGGGGGGAAGGGCCTCCCCCTCTAAATACACCCCTGCTGAGTTATTCACCGCTTGTTTGAATCTCAGGAAGCAACAATAAAGGCTGATGGTGGAACAACTTGTGGCTATCAAACTTTCGTTCCAGAAAACCGCTATATAATCATTTGCACTCCAACTCATAGATTTGACAATCAAATGCATTTCAAAACTGTTTCAACGAATTTTTTGATTTTTGATTTTTTGATTGGAGGTTTAACGACCACCGTGAGCAACTCAATGGGCTATAAGCAGTCGCCCGTCCCTAATTTAGGGTCACTGGTTCCAGGGAAGGGAGAGAGCCAGTGCCGTAAGACAAACACAACATCCATGCCTCACCGGGATTCGAACCCGGACCCCTTCGGACGAATGATCAGAGGCCAACGCCTTAGACCACTGCGCCACCGGGGCGGCTCCAACGAATTTTAAACGACTTTCTTGAGCAACGTGATTTTTTTTTTTTTTTTTGATTGGAGGTTTAACGACCACCGTGAGCAACTCAATGGGCTATAAGCAGTCGCCCGTCCCTAATTTAGGGTCACTGGTTCCAGGGAAGGGAGAGAACCAGTGCCGCAAGACAAACACAACATCCATGCCTGACCGGGATTCGAACCCGGACCCCTTATGGACGAATGATCAGAGGCCAACGCCTTAGACCACTGCGCCACCGGGGCGGCGCAACGTGATTGGATTGAAGTTTATAGTTGAACAGCACTGGAGATCATATACGATAATTTCAGTATAGACCATTTATTTATAGCTGCATTGTACACTCATCGTCAAAAAAACAGTTGCACCCAGAAGGAAGCAACCGACAGGAATGAAACTTGGTGGGACGTATGTTTGACATCGTGAGACATGCAAATGTTCAAGTTTCACGCCTCTGCCGCGCATGTGACGCAAGCAAAGAGCGGTCGTAGCGCTGCGCCTGACCGGCTGTTGTCAGTGCCACGAATTCAAGATATGTCACTGATTTTAATTCGACACTTCACACAAACTGAAACCACTCTCGCGAAACACGCTCTGTTAAAGCGGAAGCATGGAGGGATCTGAGGTAGTACGAAGTCTTTTCTGAGCGAACCATTGCGCAAAGTAGGTCCATTCACCTCCATACGTTGATTCATGTTGTCGTGGTAACGCTAGCAAGCGGTGGAATCAAAGTTCTTCGCATCACAGCAGCGAAGACCTGCTTGCATTATGCGGTTGGTCATCGCTTGGCAGACTGATTCTCATAGTCGGAAGAAGCGAATCCGCTCGTGTTTTTTTGTTTTTTTCGCACCGAATGCATCTACATATCTTAATACCGTCGATAATTGACTTTTATTTGTGCATTCTCTGGGCTTCGCAGCTAGCCTCTGGCCACTGTATCAAATATAAAGCCACTGAGTTCACTTAAGACATGGGTGAGTAAGTTCCCAATAAACCGACATGTATCGCCTAATTTAGGGTCACTGGTTCCAGGGAAGGGAGAGAGCCAGTGCCGTAAGACAAACACAACATCCATGCCCGACCGGGATTCGAACCCGAACCCCTTACGGACGAATGATCAGAGGCCAGGGCCTTAGACCACTGCGCCACCGGGGCGGCAAGTCTCGTTAATCTGTTGGTCCTATGGTAGGGACTCCTCACTATAAACAAGTCTAACCCCAGTCCTTGGTGTAGCATAAGTAGTGCCTGCTGGGGTCCAAAAACCAACCACGTAACTCTAATCAACCGCCATCATTTCTGACTTATGGTGGAATAGTATTCCATGGAATTGTAAATTACATTTTCAAACAAAGGAGTTTTCCTTCGGGGGAATAGTTTTACTTTTTTAGTTTTGGAGATTTTCTGCAAAAGATATTTTTTCTGGAGAATGTTCAGCTAAATATGAGCATACCAGCACTTCAAAATTTCCATTTTGAGTACTGGGTACCAGTTCTATCCATCAAGAATAAACGGCAAAAAACATATGCAAAAGTTTTTACCCCTATTACATTAAAAAATAAACTGCTACAAAAATCTTCAAACAACAAGAAAAAAAGAAACTATTTGCTTTCCAAAGTTAACATTGACAGAATTCAGTAGTCAGTCCATCAGGGGTTATTGTGAGGTGACACAAGAAACCCTGAAACTCTCAGCTCAGTGCCAACATACATATAATGCGTATTACGAATATTTATATATATTATGTACATATAAACTAACTGCACAACAAATAGGCCCTAGTACTTGTGCAGTTAAACTTAGCATCTTTTCTTGTACCAAATTTTCTTTCACTGTGCAAAACCCTTCAGGCATTGCATTTTTGAAATCAAATTTTGCACTTCATATTATATGTTAATTGAGCAGTCTATGTGGATCAGTTTTACTTTAAGCCTACAGTGGATTCCATTCAATTTCTAAAAGTAGCTCATTGGATTAACTGAATGTAATATAATCAAATTATTTGATGTAGATGCAACTTTCAAAATAATGAAAAAAAAAAAAACCACCTTCCTTTCAGCAGGCTGTTGTTATCTTGAGATCTTGTTTGATATCAAAAGAAATACTCAAGCTGTCATAAATTGTCTACGTTCACCATCCGCATGGACATGCTGTGTTTTTAATCAAACACTGTAATTCGCAACGAAAATGGAACTTTTAGTTGTCATTTCGTACCATTTTTAGAAATGAAATGTCCGAAGTATCTCAAATTCTTCTAAAACTTAAAAACCCGGATTTACGCGTTTGGAATGTGACAAAACCCCAGTTCTGGACTACACCTGGATTACAAACAGATCTGGTCCATATGCCGTAATCTACACAGCTTGTTGTACAAGAATGAGAAACCAAGTTATGATTCAGTCAGCTGATCTTACTTTCCAGCTTCTGTAGTCAGTGATGTATGGGAACACCATGCTTATGCTGTTTTCTTCTGTCTCTTTGTTTTAAACACAGAAAAACTTTTAAGATATCTTTAGGGATAACCCAAGTATGTGAGCTTCACTTATTTGATATTCTAAGTTTCCAATAACATGCTGAAATGTCATTTTTGACGAAAAACACGAGTCCTTTATGAAAAGATTCTCTGTTTGTGCTAAAACTTTTTGAAGGTTGTCTCCAGGTCTCCGTGTTTGGCATAAGGAAGAAATTCATTGATAACTTTAAAAACTCTAAAATCCTTAAAATTACTGTAGTTCCTACTAAAATGAAATATGATACAGCAAATACAAATTGGGTGAACATACAACCAA
Organism: Macrothele yani; assembly: GCA_039090855.1. Classification (NCBI taxonomy): domain Eukaryota; kingdom Metazoa; phylum Arthropoda; class Arachnida; order Araneae; family Macrothelidae; genus Macrothele; species Macrothele yani. The sequence continues at coordinate 163,151,153 of CM077009.1, forward strand.
ACTGAAAATAAAAATAAAAAAATTAATACGAATTGGGATATAATAAAAATGAGATAATTCATCAAAAAACGAACTGGGAGAACATGCCTTTCACTGTAGCGCCATTCGTTGAGTCATTACGTTGTTCCAATCTCGCCTTCGATATGACAGGATTCCCACTAGGCATAAACAACACTGAAATTCTATTCTCACTAAAATTCTATTTTCAATTTCAGTGATGTTTACGCCTAGTGGGAATCCCGTCATATTGAGGACGAGATCGGAACAACACAATGACTCAACGAATGGTGCTACAGTGAAAGGTATGTTCTTTCAGTTCGTTTTTTGATGTATTATCTCGTTTTTATTATATCCCAATTCGTTTAAATTCGTTTTTTTTTTAAGTTCGGTTGTATGTTCACCCAATTCGTATTTGCTATAACATATTTCATTTCAGTAGGAACTACAGTAATTTTAAGGATTTTAGAGTTTTTAAAGTTATCAATGAGTTTTCTCCTTATGCCAAACACGGAGAGAGAATCTTTTCATAAAAGACTTGTGTTTTTAGTCAAAAATCTCTTTGTTTTGTATTCACATTTTAACAATTACTTCATTTCATCTAATTCTAAAAGAATTAAAGAATTAGTCATTTGTTGGTACTTGTTATTAAAAGGGCACAGCAACCAAGATTTTCTAAGGTAGCATTTCAGTTTTTGCACTATGCAGAATTGCATATGCAATAGATTGTGATTAATTGACGAGGAAGCAGTTCACTTGGGACAATATTCTTGGAAATCCTAAATTAGCTGTTTGGGATATAGTCCCACATAACTGGGGCTAAGCGTCCTAGTCCTGATGTGTCTCAATTAATCAGAATCTACTGTATGTATCTGGAGATTTTTGGCTAGGCTTTCATACAAACTCCTGAAACCAGATATGTCTAATGTGGATGATCCATAAAATTGTCAATAAAAAGAAACATGCATTATGTAATAACAGACACATAAACATTATGTTTTACAAGCATTATTAATAAACAACCGAGACAAAGCTGATATAAAATCTTATACATTATATCCCATTTTTCAAAAAAAAAAAATTCTCTTTTTTTCTGTTTATGATGCTTATTTAAGACTACTTCTGCTGTAGGAATATGAACACAGAAAACTTCATTTAATTTTTGTTTGGGGGAAGATAATGAATTCAAGAAATTATTAATGATTAATGCACCTAGTTTCTCTCTCTCTGATACAGAACCTCCATAAACATGCATATATAAGAGTGTAAGGGTATGTAGAATTAGGGCACATGGAAAGTAATAATATGTGCAAAACATATTAAAACAGTTATGATGTATTGCATATTGACATTTAACTTTGCCTTTCCAACATTTGAGGAACATCACTCTCCTGTGGAAATAACTTTTTACGAGTCTTATAGAGATGAAAATCCTCCAAATACGTGGCGTCAGTAAATAAATAAATACATTGCTCTTTCCACGTTCCAAGGCGGCTGCTGAAAAACAATTTTTCGGTTGCTATGTGTTTCTGGAACATAGAAAGAGCGATGTATTTATTTATTTACTTATAGAGGTTATTATTCAAAAAAGTTGGTGGTCAAATTTTCAAACTAAAGCCTAGTTCATCATCAGGACTACGTCACTGGGGTAGTTGCTGCCACTCAGTTGGAAGTGTAAAACCACAATTATTGTTAATTGTGGTACTACTACTTCTCGCTCTTTCCATCCCTTCTTCTAGTTTCCTCTTCACTAAGTTTGATTGGTGGGAGATTATTCTTACTGAGTCCCAATTCATAGAGTGTCCACTTGCTCGTATATGTCTGTCTAGCCCTGTTTTGTTACTAATGTTCCTAATAGCTGCTTGGTGTTCTTTCATTCAGACTTTAATACTTCTTCCTGTTTCTCCTGTATAGTTGAGCCCGCAGTTACACTATATGCAATGCACTACTCCTTTTTGCAATTGGATGTCTGTTTCTTCCTGTTTTAGAGCTGGCAGGAATTTCTTTAATTTGTTATTTAGATCTGGAGCAAGCCTGATATTATATTTTGCTCCGATCCTCTTCAGTTTTTTAAAAGTCCCTTGTGGTACATAATTTTCCTGGTGAATTTGAAGTTGTTTATTTCCTGCTTCTTTTTTGGTTTTTGGCACTCTTCTTAATAACTTCTTAATATATGGGGAGGGTTAATTGTTGGCATTTTCGCTTTGAATTCAGCAAAAAAGAACATCTTCCCCTTATAAAACTTTCGCTTCCCTCAAGGCTAATAATACCACAGGCACAAACCTCGATGAAGCAGGAACGTTCACTATCCCGATAGAATACCACGATGGATCTCTAAAGGACTATTAGAATGACTAAACGATCTTTCCGCCTCAGACTGGATGAACACAAAAGATACATTAAAGGGTTATTCCATTAAGAAATATACATATCATGAAACATATCCCTAAGGACAGTTTCATGGTCATACATGCTTCGACTTATACAAATGTAATATCAAGGTATTGTATACCTAATATTGAAAGGTATATCGCACGTTACACGCTCAGTGAGGCACGTGTTCCCAGCCCAAGAGCTGTAGGTTGGAGGCTTCTTTATTTTCAGAAATTATTATGTGTGATATCGAAAACAAAATAATTAAAAATCTTCCAAATCCTCCTGTTATTTATTGTAGGTATGTAGACGACATTTTTATATTGTCTAAATTAAAACAAGAAGAATTGGAAATACTTAAGACTAAATACACTGCTTATTATCCTAAGATCGAATTAACATTGGAATTTGAACAAGATAGAAAGATTCCCTTTTAGGATATCGAACTAATCAAAAAAGAATTAAATTTTGAATATAGAGTTTTTAGAAAGCCAACCTATGTGCCTGTAATGACCCCGTGTCAATCTGAACACCCAAAAACTCACAAAATAAATAGTATTAGAAATTGGGTAAAACATGCCTTCACACATTCTTCAAATAGAAAGTACAGAGAAGAAGAAATTCAATGGATTACTAACACAACTAAACAATATGGATATAGCACAGACTGTTAAAAAGTTGATTTTTGAATACAAAAAGAAATTAAAGAATATTAACCAAAATATACCAAAAAAGAAATATAAATTTTCAGGTTCTTTCCCTTTCATTAAAGGAATAAGTGGGAAATTTTTAAGATGAATGAAGAAACAACATTATTTTTGGTCATTCTGTTCAAAATATTGGTGATTTGGTTATAAGGAAAAATCTAACAGAAATATTTTACAATCAGCAGGTGTATATGAAATTCCTATTGTTTCACAGGATTCTGAAAGGCCACATCTCTTACATTGGTAGCACAAAAAATAGATTAATAAAAAGACTACATCAACACATAAATTGGAATAAAAAAGAAAAAAAACTGCACTTATTCAATACTGTATTAATCATAAACAATATCCTGACTTTGAAAATATTAAAATGCTAACTACTCACACAAAAAAAAAGAGTTAAGAATTTCAGAGAATGTTATAATAGAACAAAAAAAAAAGGATAAAATATGTAATTTACAGGACCCTACCACTCTTGATACAGCTTGGAAATAATTTATAAAAATTGAAAAATGCATAGAAAAAGACAAAAAAAAAAAAAAAAAAAAAAAGAATATTATAAAAATCACACCATTTAATAAAGGGTTACTAATGTTGTATTCGTTTCTATAAAAAGTTATTAATATTTCAATGTTTCTACATTAAAAAGAAAAAACTGTACTTACGGTAGATATACTTACCAACTCATTCGATAGAGGGCAGCACTTAGGGAGATTCAACTAACACATAGTGATAGCTGCACCCCTTCCTTCGTTTCCCGGCATGCAACTTCTGCATGCTACACACGCGAGGAACCCTCATGCAGTTTGTTGGTGGCCTGAAGTAGTGTCCATGGGACATTGAAAGTGTTCGCAGTGATAACGTTGACGATGTGTTTTTAAGTGAGCTGTGTTTTCCCGACCTGATGAGTATTAGCCGTTTTCTAATGAGATATGTTTTAATTAATGGATACTTTTAAATGTATGAGTGTTCTAATGAGTGAGTGATTGATTAAAAATTGTAAATTAATAACTAAAATGTTTTATTGTGAATATCTTTTAACTAACTAAGACTTGTTGCATAATTAGGCTCTCTGGCTGGGAACACGTGTCTCACTAAGCATGTAACATGCGATATATAATTTCCAATATTGGGTTATTCCATGTCAAATCAACCAATGAAATGGCCATTTTCAACCTGACCTCTTCTGATTTTTTTTTATTTTTTTTTTTTTTTTTTTTTGATTGGAGGTTTAACGACCGCCGTGAGCAACTCAACGGGCTATAAGCAGTCGCCCGTCGCTAATTTAGGGTCACTGGTTCCAGGGAAGGGAGAGAGCCAGTGCCGTAAGACGAACACAACATCCATGCCTGACCGGGATTCGAACCCGGACCCCTTACGGACGAATGATCAGAGGCCAACGCCTTAGACCACTGCGCCACCGGGGCGGCTCTTCTGATTTCCTTGAAATTTGGTGTGATTGTTAGGCATGAAGACTTGTGCATAAATCCCAAATTTCAGCACTGTCCACCCATGGAGTTTCGAATTACATGACATGGAAAAGGAGAAAATTGTAACATCCAGACAATCTTTGAGCAGTTGTATCTTGTTACCTAATTGGGCTAGAAGGCTGAATTTAGTATCTTTTTATAGCATTTTATATGCATTTTTAAATCATGTGCTGAAAAATTAAAAAAAATTAGGCTGACCCTGTCAAGGTCACCAAAATAGCATTTGACTTGAATAGTTTAAAAAACTGTATTTTTAAAATTCTGAAATCAATTATATGGCATTGTTAGATTTTGTTTACTAGTATTGCCAACTTTCAAATTGCGATGGCAATGGAATCACTATTTATAAAATATTTGACTGAAGTGAATCTCAACCAAAAGTTCTTAAAAAATGACGAAACAACATTTTCAAGTATTTGACAATTAATTAACAAGGATAACCTGATACATTTATAAAAATGCAAAGTTTGGCCACCATATGAAGTAATAAATGCATCTTTAAATAAATCTTTCCACTGCATGTAGTGTATGTGTGAGGGGGCAGGAAGACTGCTGGGAATAAAAATAAAAGCAATGCTAAGACTAGATCAATAAAATGTGTTTTTGTGGTTGAATTTTTTTTTTTTTTTTTTTTTTTTTTTTTGTTACAAGTTCCCTGATTTTTCCAGGTTTTTAGCAAAAACATTCGTTTCTCCCCTGGGTATCTCACTGTTTCCACAAGGTGGCATACAAACCATGCTATCCATAGGCATTGCACCATTTCAATTTCACTTTTGCTATAGGTATCCATACATGTTTCAACATATATTAATTTATGCTTTCATCAGTGGATATAAGTGTTCAGAAAAGCACAGTCCTCCGTAATGATTACAGGTTTAATATGATGTACCTGAATGATAGGCAATACCTGAACACCAGCACATCAGGAATGAAATTCTATACCTCGTTGTGCTGTTCATACACAGCACTATCTGTGGGAGTCTCGCTGACATATTCTTCTCGCTGGTTGGCCAAGCCAGGTAACCGAGGTTTATTCGACTGCTGTTCAATCTTACGTCGCCTTTCAGATTTTAAAAGGTATCTCCATGCGGGGCCGTCCCTAGGCGTGGGCGATATGGGCTTGCAGTCATATGGAGGGCGGCTGGCAGGTAGATTGCCCTTATTTTGCTTTACCTTTTTTATATAAATATTTATATTATGTTTGGGATGTAAGGTCAGGTGATGCGTAACATCACAGCCTCTCCTTGACAAATGTCAACCCCGCCTTCTCGTGGTACATTCTGTTCCCACTAAAGGGGCTCTGACGAAAGCCAATAGCGGTATAACTATACCATCGGGATTAGAGGAAATTCTATCCCACACTCACCACCCGCTTGGCCAGCGTGGTGAGTTATGGCCAAACCCCTCCAAAATGATTCCACAACTTAAATCTTGGCCCTCAGTCTCCGGCAGCTGGAATGTACCTGGCCAAGGCAGCGGCCAGTGCGACATGAAGGCAGAGGGGGCTAAGAATCCCCGGAGGACCGGACTAGGCTGCCATCTGATGCTGACCTTGGCTTCGTATAATGGACGCTCCCTATCTTCTGATTCAAGGCTTCTTGAATTGGAAGAGGAACCACAAAGGATCAAGTGGGACATCGTCGGGCTAAGTGAGGTAAGGAGAAAAGGAGAAGATCTCATTGAACTGAAAAGTGGACATCTCTTCTACTATCGTGGGACAGATACTGGCAGAACTAGGGATGTTGGATTTATAATAAACAAGAAACTGAAGGATAAAGTGGTAGAAGTTGAAAGTTCCTCTGACAGAGCTGCACGACTCGTTATCCAACTCTCGAGAAGATACAAGGCTCAGATTATTCAAACTTATGCACCCACCACAATTCATCCTGAAGAAGAAATTGAAGAATTTTATGAGGAAATTTGTCATCTAAATAATAAAGGTAAGCAGCACTTGAAAATAATTATGAGAGATTTCAATGCAAAAATAGGGCAACGGCAACAGAATGAAACTTCAGTATGTAAATTCGGTCACGGCAACAGAAACCAGCGTGGAAATACTCTCGTTGAGTTTGCAGAGGCAGAAGGGTTTTTCATCTTGAACTCCTTCTTCAAGAAAAAGCCACACAGGAAATGGACATGGAGACATCCAAATGGGATGACAAGTGAAATTGATTTTATTATGTGTAACAAAAAATTCGTCATAGAAGACTGCAGTGTGCTAAACAAGTTCAACACAGGTAGTGACCATAGATTGGTGAGATGTAAGATGCACCTCAACACTAAACTTGAACGTGGCAAGCTCATAAGACAAACAAAATCTATTGACATAACCAACCTTAAAAAACACCATAATACCTTCAAGTTGGAACTGAAGAACAGGTTCTCTGCTTTAGAAGGCCTAACATCGGAAGAAGTGGACATCTCTGAAGTTAACAGAAAAGTAACCAAAGCTCTTATGGAAACAGCAACAAAATTAGCTGGGTCTAAGAACAAGTTGCATGTAAACAAATTATCAGGAAAAACGAAAATGTTGATGCAAAAAAGAAGAGAGATGAGGACAACTAAAGAAGATGTGACTTCCAAAGTGGAATATATAGAGCTATGCAAGACAGTACGAAAAAGTATCACTGAAGACGTAAGAAAATTCAACTGTGAACTAGTGAGGAAAGCAATTGAAAACAACCAAAGCCTAAAGATAGCAAAGGGACATCTCAGTAAGGGAAGTAAACAGATTATGGCACTGAGAAAAGAAGATGGTTCTGTGACAAGAAATAGAGGCAAAATTTTGACAAGAGTGAAAGATTTCTACTCCAAATTACATGAAAGGGATGATACATGCACTCCAGACATCATGAAAGATACCAGTACCAGAGTTCCTCCAGTCCTTCCAGCAGAAGTTGCACATGCAATCAAGAACATGAAGCGGGGAAAAGCTCCAGGAGAAGATGGAATTACTGTAGACATCATACAAGAAGCAAGTGGAGAAATCGAAACAGTACTCGCCCAAATTTTCATTCGATGCCTTAATGAAGGAAAGATTCCTGAGGATTGGAACACCGCTATAATGATCCTGCTACATAAGAAAGGTGACATTGAGGATCTCGGAAACTACAGACCTATCAGCCTCCTATCAGTAGTTTATAAAATCTTCACTAAAGTTCTTTCACACCGCTTGAAGGTAACACTGGACATGGCTCAACCGAGAGAACAAGCTGGATTCAGGAGTGGCTACAGCACAATAGATCATATCCACGTACTGAGAGAACTAATTGAAAGAGCGAGGGAATATGAACTTCCATTGTGCATGGCTTTTATCGATTATGAAAAAGCCTTTGATTCGGTGAAACCATCAGCAGTTACAATGGCTCTGAAAACCTGCGGTATTGAAGATGCATACATTAATATTATTAATAACATCTATGAAAATGCAAGTACAAAGATTCGGCTGTTTGAAAATACAACACACGTAAAAATTGGAAAGGGAGTGAGACAAGGTGACACCATATCTCCAAAGCTCTTTAATGCCACATTGGAGGGTGTTTTTCAGTCGCTGAGCTGGGAAAACAAGGGGATAAAGATTAATGGAGATTATCTAACTCACCTTCGTTTTGCTGATGACGTAGTCATTTTTGCAACTACCCCATCAGAGCTGCAGAGTATGATCCAGGAACTTGCTGACAAGAGTAAAGAAGTGGGATTAAAAATCAACTTTCAGAAGACAAAAGTGATGTTCAATGCTTTTACAAGAAATGAAGATTTATCGATTGATGGAGAAAAGCTGGAGATAACAGACGCGTACGTTTATCTTGGACAGCAGATATCAAGCTAGGGTCACATTGATGAAGAAATTAATCGGCGTACAAAACTTGCCTGGAGAGCTTTTGGAAGAAACAGCATAATTTTTAAGAGCAATATGCCATTATGTCTTAAAAGAAAAGTGTTTGATCAATGCATCCTTCCAGTGCTTACGTATGGTGCAGAGACGTGGGCTTTAACTAAAAGAGACATACAAAGGCTGCAGACAACTCAAAGCAGCATGGAGAGGTGCATGCTTGGTGTAACCAGGAGAGATAAGAAGAGGAACTCGTGGATCCAAAAAATGACAAGAGTGGAAGACATCATGATCACAGTTAAATCCCTGAAATGGCAATGGGCTGGACATACTGCCAGAAGGACAGATCATCGATGGACAGCCGAAATTTTAGATTGGATTCCAAGGGACAGGAAAAGACCCAGAAGAAGACCACATGGGAGATGGGTGGATGAAATTCGAAAGTATGCAGGGGTGACATGGAGGAGACTGGCACAAGACAGACCGTTGTGGAGGAAACTTGGGGAGACCTTCGTCCAGCAGTGGATTGATAATGGTTGACAATGATGATGATGATGATGATGATATATTATGTTTATATGATAATAATCTGAAATATACTGTTTCATAAAATACATATTATTTGCCCTTTTTTCTTTGTCAATTAATCACGTTTGTTTCATCCGTATTGTTACATAAAAGCGAATACCTAATTGCAATATCTTATTGCAGTTCTCATTCTCTGCCATTCTTCTAAGCCGGTATATTTAGCTTTTCTATTTTTGAAGTCTGTATTTTTGTGTCTCTTCCTGGAAGTATCTTTTGAAGTCTGTATCTTTGTTTCTCTTTTTGGTTGGTACAACATGTGATTTAGCAATTCTCATTTTACCCCTATGAGGTGAAGAGACTGAATACATATCAAATACGTTCTGGTTGCTGAGACCATCAATACGCATTCGTGTAGTCAGATGCTGACTGATAAACCACGCATTGCGCTGAGAATTGTTGGCGCTGTAGCGTAAATTCGAACGCACTCGACTAGTTACCGAGAGTTCTGGGGTTCGATCCCAGCAGTGCCGGAATACAATTTTTCAGTCGCTATGCGTTGTTTAAAAAAAAAAAAAAAATAACGTGGAAAGAGTGATGACATCGTCCATTTACATTATCTCCACATATTTGATATATATTAACCATTTCTATCGCCCTTTGAATTTATCAGCTACAATTAAAATAGCTGTTGCGTTAAATGCCACCAGATGACGACATCTCAGTTGCTGAGACCATCAATACGCATTCGTGTAGTCCGATGCTGATTGATAAACCACGCATTGCGCTGAGAATTGTTGGCGCTGTAGCGTAAATTCGAACGCACTCGACTAGTTATCGAGAGTTCTGGGGTTCGATCCCAGCAGTGCCGGAATACAATTTTTCAGTCGCTATGCGTTGTTTAAAAAAAAAAAAAATAACGTGGAAAGAGTGACGACATCGTCCATTTACATTATCTCCACGTATTTGATATATATTAACCATTTCTATCGCCCTTTGAATTTATCAGCTACAATTAAAATAGCTGTTGCGTTAAATGCCACCAGATGACGACATCTCAGTTGCTGAGACCATCAATACGCATTCGTGTAGTCAGATGCTGACTGATAAACCACGCATTGCGCTGAGAATTGTTGGCGCTGTAGCGTAAATTCGAACGCACTCGACTAGTTATCGAGAGTTCTGGGGTTCGATCCCAGCAGTGCCGGAATACAATTTTTCAGTCGCTATGCGTTGTTTAAAAAAAAAAAAATAACGTGGAAAGAGTGATGACATCGTCCATTTACATTATCTCCACGTATTTGATATATATTAACCATTTCTATCGCCCTTTGAATTTATCAGCTACAATTAAAATAGCTGTTGCGTTAAATGCCACCAGATGACGACATCTCAGTTGCTGAGACCATCAATACGCATTCGTGTAGTCAGATGCCGACTGATAAACCACGCATTGCGCTGAGAATTGTTGGCGCTGTAGCGTAAATTCGAACGCACTCAACTAGTTATCGAGAGTTCTGGGGTTCGATCCCAGCAGTGCCGGAATACAATTTTTCAGTCGCTATGCGTTGTTTAAAAAAATAACGTGGAAAGAGTGATGACATCATCCATTTACATTATCTCCACGTATTTGATATATATTAACCATTTCTATCGCCCTTTGAATTTATCAGCTACAATTAAAATAGCTGTTGCGTTAAATGCCACCAGATGACGACATCTCAGTTGCTGAGACCATCAATACGCATTCGTGTAGTCAGATGCTGACTGATAAACCACGCATTGCGCTGAGAATTGTTGGCGCTGTAGCGTAAATTCGAACGCACTCGACTAGTTATCGAGAGTTCTGGGGTTCGATCCCAGCAGTGCCGGAATACAATTTTTCAGTCGCTATGCGTTGTTTAAAAAAAAAAAAAAATAACGTGGAAAGAGTGATGACATCGTCCATTTACATTATCTCCACGTATTTGATATATATTAACCATTTCTATCGCCCTTTGAATTTATCAGCTACAATTAAAATAGCTGTTGCGTTAAATGCCACCAGATGACGACATCTCAGTTGCTGAGACCATCAATACGCATTCGTGTAGTCAGATGCCGACTGATAAACCACGCATTGCGCTGAGAATTGTTGGCGCTGTAGCGTAAATTCGAACGCACTCGACTAGTTATCGAGAGTTCTGGGGTTCGATCCCAGCAGTGCCGGAATACAATTTTTCAGTCGCTATGCGTTGTTTAAAAAAAAATAACGTGGAAAGAGTGATGACATCATCCATTTACATTATCTCCACGTATTTGATATATATTAACCATTTCTATCACCCTTTGAATTTATCAGCTACAATTAAAATAGCTGTTGCGTTAAATGCCACCAGATGACGACATCTCAGTTGCTGAGACCATCAATACGCATTCGTGTAGTCAGATGCTGACTGATAAACCACGCATTGTGCTGAGAATTGTTGGCGCTGTAGCGTAAATTCGAACGCACTCGACTAGTTATCGAGAGTTCTGGGGTTCGATCCCAGCAGTGCCGGAATACAATTTTTCAGTCGCTATGCGTTGTTTAAAAAAAAAAAAATAACGTGGAAAGAGTGATGACATCGTCCATTTACATTATCTCCAGGTATTTGATATATATTAACCATTTCTATCGCCCTTTGAATTTATCAGCTACAATTAAAATAGCTGTTGCGTTAAATGCCACCAGATGACGACATCTCAGTTGTTGAGACCATCAATACGCATTCGTGTAGTCAGATGCTGACTGATAAACCACGCATTGCGCTGAGAATTGTTGGCGCTGTAGCGTAAATTCGAACGCACTCCACTAGTTATCGAGAGTTCTGGGGTTCGATCCCAGCAGTGCCGGAATACAATTTTTCAGTCGCTATGCGTTGTTTAAAAAAAAAATAACGTGGAAAGAGTGATGACATCGTCCATTTACATTATCTCCACGTATTTGATATATATTAACCATTTCTATCGCCCTTTGAATTTATCAGCTACAATTAAAATAGCTGTTGCGTTAAATGCCACCAGATGACGACATCTCAGTTGCTGAGACCATCAATACGCATTCGTGTAGTCAGATGCCGACTGATAAACCACGCATTGCGCTGAGAATTGTTGGCGCTGTAGCGTAAATTCGAACGCACTCGACTAGTTATCGAAAGTTCTGGGGTTCGATCCCAGCAGTGCCGGAATACAATTTTTCAGTCGCTATGCGTTGTTTAAAAAAATAACGTGGAAAGAGTGATGACATCATCCATTTACATTATCTCCACGTATTTGATATATATTAACCATTTCTATCGCCCTTTGAATTTATCAGCTACAATTAAAATAGCTGTTGCGTTAAATGCCACCAGATGACGACATCTCAGTTGCTGAGACCATCAATACGCATTCGTGTAGTCAGATGCTGACTGATAAACCACGCATTGCGCTGAGAATTGTTGGCGCTGTAGCGTAAATTCGAACGCACTCGACTAGTTATCGAGAGTTCTGGGGTTCGATCCCAGCAGTGCCGGAATACAATTTTTCAGTCGCTATGCGTTGTTTAAAAAAAAAAAAATAACGTGGAAAGAGTGATGACATCGTCCATTTACATTATCTCCAGGTATTTGATATATATTAACCATTTCTATCGCCCTTTGAATTTATCAGCTACAATTAAAATAGCTGTTGCGTTAAATGCCACCAGATGACGACATCTCAGTTGTTGAGACCATCAATACGCATTCGTGTAGTCAGATGCTGACTGATAAACCACGCATTGCGCTGAGAATTGTTGGCGCTGTAGCGTAAATTCGAACGCACTCCACTAGTTATCGAGAGTTCTGGGGTTCGATCCCAGCAGTGCCGGAATACAATTTTTCAGTCGCTATGCGTTGTTTAAAAAAAAAAATAACGTGGAAAGAGTGATGACATCGTCCATTTACATTATCTCCACGTATTTGATATATATTAACCATTTCTATCGCCCTTTGAATTTATCAGCTACAATTAAAATAGCTGTTGCGTTAAATGCCACCAGATGACGACATCTCAGTTGCTGAGACCATCAATACGCATTCGTGTAGTCAGATGCCGACTGATAAACCACGCATTGCGCTGAGAATTGTTGGCGCTGTAGCGTAAATTCGAACGCACTCGACTAGTTATCGAGAGTTCTGGGGTTCGATCCCAGCAGTGCCGGAATACAATTTTTCAGTCGCTATGCGTTGTTTTAAAAAAATAACGTGGAAAGAGTGATGACATCATCCATTTACATTATCTCCACGTATTTGATATATATTAACCATTTCTATCGCCCTTTGAATTTATCAGCTACAATTAAAATAGCTGTTGCGTTAAATGCCACCAGATGACGACATCTCAGTTGCTGAGACCATCAATACGCATTCGTGTAGTCAGATGCTGACTGATAAACCACGCATTGCGCTGAGAATTGTTGGCGCTGTAGCGTAAATTCGAACGCACTCGACTAGTTATCGAGAGTTCTGGGGTTCGATCCCAGCAGTGCCGGAATACAATTTTTCAGTCGCTATGCGTTGTTTTAAAAAAAATAACGTGGAAAGAGTGATGACATCGTCCATTTACATTTAGACTGAATACAGGAAAAATACTCTAATCATTTAGAGGAAAATAGAAAATTGGGATTTCAGTGGGGAAGGAAACATGGGTTTTTTTATTTATTTTTTATTTCATTTTCAAAGGATTTTGAATTATTTGTTTTAACCTAATTGCTAATATAACAAAAAGAGAAACTAAATAAAAATGCGTACACTGCAAAATTCAGGTAACTCCTCAATCCCTGTTTTTCTTTAGATACCTTCGTACATACAGTGCTATCTTAATGGGTTGGTTTCGAGCTCCGCGTTAATCAAGGGACTCCAACTTAATGTTTTAATCGAAAGGAAAACAGAAATTTCCTGAGAACTTTAAAGTGTAAAATCACTATTTGGGAATTTTCTGCGTAAGTTAGTTTGACCCCCCCCCCTTCCCAGCTCTATGAAGGAAACATACCCCGTCGTCATTTCTGATATACATTCTACAGTCACTTTTCAAAATTTTATTTTTCTGTTGCCTGTTCTGAAAGTTTTGGGAAGTATTTTTTCCTTCTTACAGTATTCTCCCTCGAAATACAAACTGGCAATTTGTGCAGGTTTTCATTGAATCATTGAAATTTTGGAAGATAATTCCATGAATAATGCTATTGCTATGTGGACTGCATGCCTCTAGAAAAGTGTGTGTGGGGGGAGGGGGGGGTATGTGTGTAAAAAACCATCTTAATGTCATCTAAAGGCGGCCAGACCACCTTGCCTACCCATGAACAATATCATGGGCCGGCCCTTCTCCATGCATGTGGAAATTCTAGAGGTGAATTGTCATTACATTTCCTTTTATTTTCTTTTTGTATTTTTTAATTATCAGAGCTTCCGAAGTGAGAATCTATAAGATCGATGCAATGCAAGAATTTGGACATTTTCCCAATCAGGTTCAACGCTGTGTTCGATACAATGTTGAGTAAGTGCTGTTTTGGGCCTTTTCTTTTCCCAATCGTGTAAATGTTCCATTTAATTAGTTTTTTAAAAACACTTTGGTGTTTAACTTCATTATGTGAGGGTCAACGATTTTCGTAGTGACTATGGAGAATTCTTAGTATTTGGAAGGTCTATGGTGGGCAAACAGGAAAAATGACAAATCATTAAAATTCTACCAAAACAACGTTTTCTGAAAACAACAACAACAAATCTGACACTGGGTTCGAAAACCCGACAGAATCCGATGGAATCAATATACTCTGCATGTGTTCTTATTTTGTTATGACTATATTTTCAACACCTGTGAAAGTTTATCAATGTTTTTAATGTAATATGTATTAGAACAACCCAGGAAATTACTGCATATTTTCTGTTAGTGGTCAGGAATCATTGAGAGTCTGTAAAATAAGGTGACCAGGTTGGTATCACATTTCTCCCAATCTCAGCTGTACCACAAAATTATTCTGCTATAAGATATCAAATTCATTTTTGAAAGCTATACAGCCAGTTTTCATTTTGACACACCAAGAACCTAACCAAAAATAAATGGAATGAAAAGAAAAATTTAGCAGAATGGAAGCAGCTTTGAAACATATGTCTGAACATTTTTGACCATCAATAACTCACTAAAAACTGCTAGAGAAACAAAAAGAAGCAATTTTTAGTACATGAAGGTCATAGCACAAATTGTTAAAATACCCAATTATGCCAAACAATGCAGAAGTTAAGAGAACGCAAGCATTGTGGGCAATGTTCTTGATGAAAACACTCATGCAAAGAATGACTTTATAAAATACAGCAAATTAAATAAAGT
Source organism: Macrothele yani (assembly GCA_039090855.1). NCBI lineage: Eukaryota > Metazoa > Arthropoda > Arachnida > Araneae > Macrothelidae > Macrothele > Macrothele yani. The sequence continues at coordinate 163,166,443 of CM077009.1, forward strand.
AAGCAAAAGTAAGTACTGCTTGAAAATTTTGACCCATCCACTGCTATCAATTTATGGTGGAGAGATTGAGAGATTTTATTTCTGAACTAGCGAGAGACCAAATAAAAATGATTAAATTATCTTTCCAATAAAAACTGTCTAGAAAATTTGGTTGATGTGGTTGAAGAAAAATGTAACTTTTAAGATTATATTTATTCATTTAATTGCACTGGACAATAGACAATGGGCCCTTGTCACTACTAAGCTTAAATTTAACTATGTCTAAATAAGTAAAAGGTATACAGCACAGTGATAAAATGTATATGTATATAACACGAAATAGCCGTAAAAAAAGTGGCCACTAGATTTTGTCCACCCACTGGCCAATGACCACTCGAAAAAATCACCAGTTTTAATCTTTAAGTCACCTTCTGCTTCATAGTGTTCAACAATTGGTCCTTTCATGTCAAAATAGAGTCAGCATTAATTTTTATGCCAAAGGGACACCTTTGAACTTCTTTTTGCATGGGGAGCTCAGATGTTTCCACTCCACGTTTTGCCTTTTGCTCTCTGGGTCGTAATAATGGACCCATGTTTCATCCCCAGTGACAATCCTCTCCAGAACACTGGGACCTGACTTACACCACTGCAAAAACTTTCTGCCAATTTCCAGGTGCTGCTGCTTCTGCGCATCAGACAACTGCAGGGGCACTCATCTGGCACACACTTTATCCGAGATCGTCATGCACTATTGAGAATGTAGAACCATAGCTAACATTTATCTTTCGGACGATCTCAGAGTAACCAGGCGATATTTAATGAGCGCGTGGATGCAATCCAGATGGCCCTTTGTGCCAGAGGCCGGCAGACGGCCCGAGCAAGCTTCATCAAACACACTTGTTCTACAAACTTGAAAATTTTCTATCCACTTATACACTCTAGCTCATACACTTGTCCTCTCCACATTGCGCAAGCATCTTACAATGAATTTTAGTGGGTTGCACATCCTCAGCCCATACAAATTTCACTACATTTCACTGCTCAACGATGGAGCATTCCGACAAATAAACGGCCATGTTTATGCCCTTATAACTGCTGGGTAACTGCAGTTAGAAGATTAGCGATTGCATCTACCACATGCCCTCCCCTCCCCAAATAGAAGTCTGCTGCAGCTCTGCTTGCCTACATAATGAGAGCATTGATCTTACTTTTTGATTCACCCTGGTAGTTCATACTTTAATTTCCTTGCAAGTGCTTTGCAGAGTAGCAGAATATAGACGTACACACGTACGCGGATAATTTCCAAATTATTAGCAGATTTTGCAGATGGTTTCTTCTTGTAGCTTAAAAAAAAATGTTATTTACAACAATTAAAACACTTAAGGCTTTACTCAGATTCATATACTTAATTCTATTTTAACTTGAATGTTCAATTATTTTTCACATCTGAGTTCTCTTGTTCTTACAGACATTTCTGGCCTTTATATTTTATCAAGGCCTGTTTTTCAATGTACAGGAACGGTATCAAAAGTTTTGTTTAAACAAAAAGAATTTAAATTTCATTGCCAAGTTCCACTTGCTGTTGCCAGTTATGAAATTTAAATCTTTTTCCTTATGTATTTTATAAGTCCACTATTTTTGAATTAAGTTGCTGAAAATGCTGTTTATGTTCAGGTTCATTAATGGAACTGCTTTTCCGAATATAAAAATTTTCTTTAATTAAATTAGTCTCTTGTTTTCATGAGATTCATAGTCTAATATTTTGCCATAAAGGTCTATTTAACATACATTGTTGCACATTCAATTGTAATGTACATATTCAAGAGATGCAAATAAGCGTATTAAATCCATTTATTTTTGCGCCGTAGTAAGTACAAAGATTCGCCAAGCTTTCGACTCTGTTATCCCATATGATATCAAATTGCAAAGATATACAGTGTGAGAAAGAAAAGGCAGGTGTGTATGCTATACCGTTAGTATATCCTGACAACACGGAAAAGGTATATATTGGAATGACAAAGCAATCCTTGGACACTAGGTATAAAGAGCATGTGCGAAGTGTCAACCAGGACATGCAGAATACAGCCCTCGCCAGAGAAGACATGCGTTCCTCGGCCGCTCCTTAATGGAATAATATTATAGAAGAATTGCCCCATACACGAATTTTAAAGAGACTGCCATCAGGGAAACAGTTGAAATCCTATCCAGAAAACTAGCATGCAATTATATAGTTTCTACTCAACTACCAAGAGCTTGGCATGCGTTATTAAAAGATGGAAACACGTCGCGACACACAGTATAATTGCGTGATGAAAATTCGTGTAATATGCTCGTGATGTCACCCGTGTTATTTCAAAAATTGTCTTTGTTCCTTACGTGTTTCAATTCCCTGCATTTTTATGTCTACCACTGCCTTGAGAAAGCCTCCCAGTGGAGTGCTGAAGCTTGGCGAATCTTTGTACTTACTATGCCGCAAAAATAAACAGATTTAATACGCTATTTGTGTCTCTTGAATATTCATAGTGTGGTGTATTTATAATTATGTAATGTACATATTTTATCTTCATTGGAATCTATAATGTTCTAATAATTATTTATTGTTTTATTAATTTTTCTTTAAATGATATTATTCTATATTTATTGTGCTTCGTAGGTTTGCAGCAAATTTTTTGTTTCAGTGGTTGTGTACGCAGCTACATTTTATTTTTATACAACTCTGGTGCTTCGTGAAGTGATATGCATTAGGTAGTGTCCGAGATGTGCAAATAGAAGAAAATATAAAACATACCAGGTGTTTGGCTTTGCTTGTAATTTCTAAACTGTCCTTCAATCCTTTGAGATTGGTTAGAACTGTCCTTCAAACCTTTTGTATGAACAGTTCTAACCAATCTGTTTCTAAATTAGTCATGTATTGGGTGTGTGCACAAGTTCTACCCGTTTTTGTAATAGATGCAAATTGTGATCGGAGTAGTTACGTCACACATGACACTGTGATGCCTAATTTTTGTCCAATAAAGCGTGGAGAAGTAGAGCATATAGAGGCACTAGGTTTGTCCGAGTAAGCCATTCATAACAGAAATCACAGACGGTGTAACATGGCATACGATAAGGAGCACATTAAACATTGTTTGCTGTGCAAGTTCGATAGAGGCAGTATTGCAACTGCGGCTTGCTGCAACGTCTGTCTAGTGTATGGGGAGGGTGCAGTTGATGATAGCACATGTCGCCCTTGGTTTCGGAAATTCCGGAACCGAGACAGAAGTTGTAAAGGTCAACCACGTCCTGGACGTCCATCCATGGTTTCTGATGAGGATGTGGAGCAAACCATAACAAATGACCCACATCCAACCATTCGGGAATCAGCGGAAATATTGTCGATACACAGAACAACAGTCGAAAGACAGATGCATGCGCTTGGGTTCATCACCAAGTTCGATAATTGGGTTCCGCACCAGCTTTCTGTAAAGCAACGAGAGGAGAGAATCTGTACCAGTGTTTCTTTGCTTTCTCGTCACAGAAATGAATCCTTTTGGGGACAAATTGTAATGAGTGATGAGAAATGGGTACTTTACCGTAATGTAAAACATGGACGGACTGTGTGCCGAGCCTGCTCTGTTGACCTTAAGAGGACTGCATCCCATAAAGGTTTTGTTCAGTGTTTGGTGGGATGCCCACGGAATAATCCACTGGGAGGTGTTGTAACCTAAACGAACGGTAAATGCTGACCTCTACTGCCAACAGTTGGACAAATTGCGAGAACAACTGACATCGAAGTGGCCAGCACTCGTCAGTCGTAAAGGCGTGATAAGGTAAATGACAAAAGTAGAAGATATCATGATCAAAGTAAAATCTTTAAGATGGCAATGGAATGGATGTGTTGTTAGAACAGGACACTGAAGGACAACTGAAATATTAGACTGGATACTAAGAGACAGAAAAAGACCCAGAAGAAGACCACATGGGAATTAGGTATCTGAAATCATGCTGGAATGACATGGAAGAGACTAGCTCAAGATGTGATAATAATCAATATCATCATCATCATCATTGTCAACCATTATCAATCCACTGCTGGACGAAGGTCTCCCCAAGTTTCCTCCACAACGGTCTGTCTTGTGCCAGTCTCCTCCACGTCACCCCTGCATACTTTCGAATTTCATCCACCCATCTCCCATGTGGTCTTCTTCTGGGTCTTTTCCTGTCCCTTGGAATCCAATCTAAAATTTCGGCTGTCCATCGATGATCTGCCCTTCTGGCAGTATGTCCAGCCCATTGCCATTTCAGGGATTTAACTCTGATAATGATGTCTTCCACTCTTGTCATTTTTCGGATCCACGAGTTCCTCTTCTTATCTCTCCTGGTTACACCAAGCATGCACCTCTCCATGCTGCTTTGAGTTGTCTGCAGCCTTTGTATGTCTCTTTTAGTTAAGGTCCACGTCTCTGCACCATACGTAAGCACTGGAAGGATGCATTGATCAAACACTTTTCTTTTAAGACATAATGGCATATTGCTCTTGAAAATTATGCTGTTTTTTCCAAAAGCTCTCCAGGCAAGTTTTATACGCCGATTAATTTCTTCATCAATGTGACCCTCAATTGATATCTGCTGTCCAAGATAAACGTACGTGTCTGTTATCTCCAGCTTTTCTCCATCAATCGATAAATCTTCATTTCTTGTAAAAGCATTGAACATCACTTTTGTCTTCTGAAAGTTCATTTTTAATCCCACTTCTTTACTCTTGTCAGCAAGTTCCTGGATCATACTCTGCAGCTCTGATGGGGTAGTTGCAAAAATGACTACGTCATCAGCAAAACGAAGGTGAGTTAGATAATCTCCATTAATCTTTATCCCCTTGTTTTCCCAGCTCAGCGACTGAAAAACACCCTCCAATGTGGCATTAAAGAGCTTCAGAGATATGGTGTCACCTTGTCTCACTCCCTTTCCAATTTTTACGTGTGTTGTATTTTCAAACAGCCTAATCTTTGCACTTGCATTTTCATAGATGTTATTAATAATATTAATGTATGCATCTTCAATACCGCAGGTTTTCAGAGCCATTGTAACTGCTGATGGTTTCACCGAATCAAAGGCTTTTTCATAATCGAATAATCAATATATACATATATATATTGTATAAATGTCTAGATGTCTGCTCAAAATGGGTGATTTTTCAAACATACACATAGGATGCTTCTGTTCAACATGTCAATAATTATTTTGGTGTAACTACCATAGCTCAGACCTCGTTGACTTATATTCGCCGACAACACGACCATTACGGTATCTCAGTTGTAGTATTTGTTAAAAGTACTAGAAATAGTTTTAAAACATACCTTATTGTACTCAGGTCATCCTGTTTAAAATCCATTATTCACTAACTCCTGTGCTGGAGGTGGTCGTATGATAAAATTGGTCCTGCAGGTTATCGCATGAGGCGTTGTAATGAAATGAAAGTGGACTCGTATTAAAAGTGAGGGTAGTCAACGGGTAAAAACAAAGAATAACAAGATTTGAAGCGAGAACTTTCCAATTAAAAATGAATTAAAAACCCAGATATAAGATAAAAACATCCTGCTGAATCAGTCGTGAAAGCCAACACATCCTCGGCGCATTATCTAAGCCACTGTCGGGCTACCACGCTGCGTGTTTCACCAGCACTCGCCGGCATCCTCAGGCGTGAAACGAACTGCAGACTGCTAAGGGTCATATTGACTGTGGTACAAAGATTTTCTTTTACCACAGAGTCTCGTTTCCCCGTCATCATGTCTCTGGGTAGCACAAAACGTAATTTTGAAACTAGATTATTTGAACATCTTAATAACTGGAATGCGCTTGAAAATAAAACAACGCATTTTGATTACTGCATGAAAAATAATATAACACCAGACTGGATGAATATAAAAATCATGGCGCGACATAAAACTTGGGGAGAAATAATAACATCAGAAGTCGTATGCATATATAAACAGAGAAAATGTATGTAACAATAACACCCCCATAAATCCTTCATATGCATGGTGGAATTTAATTGAAACTGAAAGTGTTGTAAATAAAATGCGAGATGCACGCAAAGACTACCAACAGATGGCGCAGCAGACGCGCACGAGAAACGATGACGGAGAAACCAGACACGATGACGGAGAAACCAGACACGATGACGGAGAAACCAGACACGATGACGGAGAAACCAGACACGATGATGGAGAAACCAGACCAGACACGGTGACGGAGAAACCAGACACGATGACGGAGAAACCAGACACGATGATGGAGAAACCAGACCAGACACGGTGACGGAGAAACCAGACACGATGACGGAGAAACCAGACACGATGACGGAGAAACCAGACACGATGACGGAGAAACCAGACACGATGACGGAGAAACCAGACACGATGATGGAGAAACCAGACCAGACACGGTGACAGAGAAACCAGACACAATGACGGAGAAACCAGACACGATGATGGAGAAACCAGACCAGACACGGTGACGGAGAAACCAGACACGATGACGGAGAAACCAGACACGATGATGGAGAAACCAGACCAGACACGGTGACGGAGAAACCAGACACGATGACGGAGAAACCAGACACGATGATGGAGAAACCAGACCAGACACGGTGACAGAGAAACCAGACACGATGACGGAGAAACCAGACACGATGATGGAGAAACCAGACCAGACACGGTGACAGAGAAACCAGACACGATGACGGAGAAACCAGACACGATGATGGAGAAACCAGACCAGACACGGTGACGGAGAAACCAGACACGATGACGGAGAAACCAGACCAGACACGGTGACGGAGAAACCAGACACGATGACGGAGAAACCAGACACGATGACGGAGAAACCAGACACGATGATGGAGAAACCAGACCAGACACGGTGACGGAGAAACCAGACCAGACACGGTGACGGAGAAACCAGACACGATGACGGAGAAACCAGACACGATGACGGAGAAACCAGACACGATGACGGAGAAACCAGACACGATGATGGAGAAACCAGACCAGACACGGTGACAGAGAAACCAGACACGATGACGGAGAAACCAGACACGATGATGGAGAAACCAGACCAGACACGGTGACGGAGAAACCAGACACGATGACGGAGAAACCAGACACGATGATGGAGAAACCAGACCAGACACGGTGACGGAGAAACCAGACCAGACAACGGTGACGGAGAAACCAGACCACGATGACGGAGAAACCAGACACGATAACGGAGAAATCAGACACGATGACGGAGAAACCAGACACGACAGAGAAAGGAAACAGGATGACAGAGAAACGAGACATGATGATGGAGAAAGGAGACATGATGACAGGGAAACGAGACTTGGTGGTAAAAGAAAATCATTGCCATTAATTTTCATACTCTAAAATTTGTATGTCACACTTTTCACAGGTACTAAAATTTTTCCGACGAAATAATTTAGGACGCTAATCTACACATTCACTGAATATCGTTATAATTTATAAGTAGTTATTGTTTGAATAGTATATCAGTGAGAAATATTTTAACTTGGTGTTCTTTGGTTTTTTAACCTAGGAACTCATTTATAGTGCTACTTACCGTTTTATTCTGGGCCATTCCATATGAATTCACCAGGTCATTGTAATTGTGTTTTTTTTTTTTTTTATTTTCTTCAATTTTTATATGTTACAGTATAACATAAAAGTACCCTGAAAACAAAGTTTGGGATTTATTTTCCCAACCCCTTTGGAGATATAGGTGCTCAAATCCCCCAAAAATGAGCTAAAATAAGGGTTATCGTTAATTAACACAAATTGAGTAATAGTGGAGATAATGACTTAATGGGTGCCTAAATAGGGGTAATAAGCTGTACATTCATATGCAATAACCTCATTTCCATAGCATAATAATTCGGCAGGTTGTAGGAGAAGTCAAAGTCCAAGGTCACAGTGCCGATTTCGCCACTTTTCGGCAGCATTTTTATACCAGAAGGGTACTTAAACACAAAGTAAATATTTTTTTCAGGAATTCCTCATATGTTGCTAAGAATGTTAAAGCACATTTCAACTTGTGTTATGTTTCCCTTTTTTATTCAGATAATATTTTATAACTGCAACATTGCCAAAAATTCCATTTATGGGAAACAATAAATCAAAAGGGGTAGCAGATAAACACCTTATTTTTCCAGAGGATTATCTTCTATTGCATATCTAAATATTCTCAAAGTTCTGTTTTGTATTTCACAATAGTTTCCAGAATAATAATAATACAAATCGATCCATTTCAGTCTAGAAATATGTAAGTATATGCCCACCATAGAAGTAGTTCACCTGTTTATACAACAAAGTACAAAGTTAATATGAAAAATAAAATTACGGAACAGCAAATTAGAACATTCTTTCAGATGTGTTTTAAATGGACTACTAGCAATTGGGTCAAAGACAGTTTTGGAATAATATTGTACCCTCTTCCAGTCATCATCATCATCATCATTGTCAACCATTATCAATCCACTGCTGGACGAAGGTCTCCCCAAGTTTCCTCCACAACAGTCTGTCTTGTGCCAGTCTCCTCCATGTCACTCCCCGCATATTTACGAATTTCATCCACCCATCTCCCATGTGGTCTTTTTCTGGGTCTTTTCCTGTCCCTTGGAATCCAATCTAAAATTTCGGCTGTCCATCTATGGTCTGTCCTTCTGGCAGTATGTCCAGCCCATTGCCATTTCAGGGATTTAACTCTGATCATGATGTCTTCCACTCTCGTCATTTTTCGGATCCACGAGTTTCTCTTCTTATCTCTCCTGGTTATACCAAGCATGCACCTCTCCATGCTTCTTTGAGTTGTTTGCAGCCTTTGTATGTCTCTTTTAGTTAAGGTCCACGTCTCTGCACCATACGTAAGCACTGGAAGGATGCACTGATCAAACACTTTTCTTTTAAGACATAATGGCATATTGCTCTTGAAAATTATGCTGTTTCTTCCAAAAGCTCTCCAGGCAAGTTTTGTACGCCGATTAATTTCTTCATCAATGTGACCCTCACTTGATATCTGCTGTCCAAGATAAACATACGTATCTGTTATCTCCAGTTTTTCTCCATCAATCGATAAATCTTCATTTCTTGTAAAAGCATTGAACATCACTTTTGTCTTCTGAAAGTTCATTTTTAATCCCACTTCTTTACTCTTGTCAGCAAGTTCCTGGATCATACTTTGCAGCTCTGATGGGGTAGTTGCAAAAATGACTACGTCATCAGCAAAACGAAGGTGGGTTAGATAATCTCCATTAATCTTTATCCCCTTGTTTTCCCAGTTCAGTGATTGAAAGACATTTTCCAATGGGGCATTAAAGAGCTTCGGAGATATGGTGTCATCTTGTCTCACTCCCTTTCCAATTTTTATGTGTGTTGTATTTTCAAACAGCCGAATCTTTGCACTTGCATTTTCATAGATGTTATTAATAATATTAATGTATGCATCTTCAATACCGCAGGATTTCAGAGCCGTGGTAACTGCTGATGGTTTCACCGAATCAAAGCTTTTTCATAATCGATAAAAGCTATGCACAATGGAAGTTCATATTCCCTCGCTCTTTCAATTAGTTCTCTCAGTACGTGGATATGATCTATTGTGCTGTAGCCACTCCTGAATCCAGCTTGTTCTCTCGGTTGAGCCATGTCCAGTGTTACCTTCAAGCGGTGTGAAAGAACTTTAGTGAAGATTTTATAAACCACTGATAGGAGGCTGATAGGTCTGTAGTTCCTGAGATCCTCAATGTCACCTTTTTTATGTAGCAGGATCATTGTAGCATTGTTCCAATCCTCAGGAATCTTCCCTTCATTAAGGCATCGAGTGAAAATTTGGGCGAGTACTGTTTCAATTTCTCCACTTGCTTCTTGTATGATGTCTATAGTAATTCCATCTTTTCCTGGAGCTTTCCCCCGCTTCATGTTCTTGATTGCATGAGCAACTTCTGCTGGGAGTACTGGAAGAACTCTGGTACCTTTCATGATGTCTGGAGTACATGTATCATCCCTTTCATATAATTTGGAGTAGAAATCTTTCACTCTTGTCAAAATTTCTGCCTCTATTTCTTGTTATAGAACCATCTTCTTTTCTCAGAGCCATAATCTGTTTTCTTCCCTTACTGAGATGTCCCTTTGCTATCTTAAGGCTTTGGTTGTTTTCAATTGCTTTCCTCACTAGTTCACAGTTGAATTTCCTTACGTCTTCAGTAATACTTTTTCGTGCTGTCTTGCATAGCTCTATATATTCCACTTTGGAAGTCACATCTTCCTTAGTTGTCCTCATCTCTCTTCTTTTTTGCATCAACATTTTGGTTTTTCCTGATAATTTGTTCACATGCAACTTGTTCTTAGACCCAGCTAATTTTGTTGCTGTTTCCATAAGAGCTTTGGTTACTTTTCTGTTAACTTCCGAAATATCCACTTCTTCCGATGTTAGGCCTTCTAAAGCAGAGAATCTGTTCTTCAGTTCCAACTTGAAAGTATTATGGTGTTTTTTAAGGTTGGTTATGTCAATACATTTTGTTTGTCTTATGAGCTTGCCACGTTCCAGTTTAGTGTTGAGGTGCATCTTACATCTCACCAATCTATGGTCACTACCTGTGTTGAACTTGTTCAGCACACTGCAGTCTTCGACGACGAATTTTTTGTTACACATAATAAAATCAATTTCACTTGTCGTCCCAATTGGATGTCTCCATGTCCATTTCCTATGTGGCTTTTTCTTGAAAAAGGAGTTCAAGATGAAAAATCCTTCTGCCTCTGCAAACTCAACGAGAGTATTTCCACGCTGGTTTCTGTTGCCGTGACCGAATTTACCTACTGAAGTTTCATTCTGTTGCCGGTGCCCTATTTTTGCATTGAAATCTCCCATAATTATCTTCAAGTGCTGCTTACCTTTATTATTTAGATGACGAATTTCCTCATAAAATTCTTCAATTTCTTCTTCAGGATGACTTGTGGTGGGTGCATAAGTTTGAATAATCTGAGCCTGGTATCTTCTCGATAGTTGGATAACGAGTCGCCAGTAGCAGTGGTTAATTGCAGTGGTGTGAGGACTTTTAAAATGTTGGCCTATGGAGCCCATGCTTGGTCCATTAGTTGACAAAGAAAATTATGTTCCTGGCCCTGGTGGATGAAAAAACTGAATCTTGAAATCTTTATGTTCCTCAGAACATTCTTTGATAATGCCAAGCCATTTCGATTCATACACACATGCAATGTAATAATAAATTTTTTTGAATTCCTCTGCAAGTTCTGCATTTGCAAAAACTTTAGATATGTTAACAACTTCATATTTATTGCTGCTCAGCACAAGTTGAATTCTTAATCTATTGTTCTCCGTTGGAATAAAGCAATGATGAATTCTAGAGTTCGCTATTTTTAAAGCAGAAGCATATCTATCTGCAAGTATGACATTTTCTTCAATATCTTTTTGTGATACAAAATGGAATTGTATTCCTTTTATTTTTGTAAGGATGCTCTTGTTACATGTTGCTTCACAGTACCACCTATTCCATCACATGGCCCTTTTCCACGAGAAGTGGCAAAGGAATGCTTCCAGGTTGAATTTTTTTTTTCTGGTGAACTAGAATAATAAATAATTTTTTTTTTTGTTTTTATATTGCCCTTTAACACCACCTGTAAAATAAATTACCCTTTATACATTAGGATGGTGCTGACAATATAACGCATCTTAAAAGACAATCTGGTGTTTTAAGATGGGTAAAAGTTTTCATAGAAATGTATGTATTGATGTTGCATTGTGTGTCATCAAGTCACTAATTACACAAAAACTTACTTGTTGTAATTTGTCATGAACTTTAAAGTAACAAACAAATGGGTGAAGAGTATATCAATTCATCAAATATTTATATTTGTCGAATTCTTTACGTGGTTACGATTTATGTTATTTATATGTCAACAAATCCGTTGTCATATAATTCACTGTTTCTCACGTTATCATTAAATTGAGCACAGGAAATGTCGATATTATAAATATATACCAAAAATTCTACATGTTACTCACATTCCTTCACGTGGCCCCCAAGATGTTGCAGATTTTCAGCAGTTGAAGTCATCAAATTGATATGGAAGAAGTCTTCATATGGATATTTAAAGGCAGCGTAGATGTGACCAAGTCTTCAAATAGGTAGACAAAAAGCAGCAAGTGATTATCACTATTTCAAATTCATCATTTAAAATATGACTTATGAACTTTAAAAGAATTAAAACTTCAGAACAAAGTTTTAATTGATTTTTTCATACCACTGGATAAGTAGCCAAGCTACTCATCCAGTGGTATGATTGAATTTCATCTTGTACCACAAAAATAAAGTTTTCTGAAAAGTCGCAAAGTAGTATACACTCGTCAGAATTTAGGAGTGCTTTCTTGGTCTTAAGGGAACATGATTGCTCTGTTGCTATGTAATGAGGTTTTTTCAAAGTATTAAGTTTCCCGAGTAAATTTTCCTTGAATTCTGCATGTGACTCCACAATTGTCACTAAAGTGCATCAATCTGTTGTAACCCACTGTTTGTAGGATATTTGGAATATATCATCTTGGAATGAATCCAAGCATTCTAAAACAAAATCTTGACCAGGGCAGAGTGGAGATCTGTGAAGCATACACACTTCATTTTTCATGCTACAAACCAACTGTGAAAGCAATTCCTTGTAATTATAATTAAGTTTTGCCCCCATTAATAATCATCTTGAAATTCTGATGTATACAGCACACACATGCTGAATGTGTGCCTGGAGTCCTAGCTAGCGCACACCATTTTAGATGCAATTCACAGAATTTCGAAAATCCAATTTTTGCCTCTGAATGCAAATTTTTAAACTGCAAAATAGTAGCTTAAATAAATTCCACATTTTTAGATTAATCTTTAGATTAAGTAAATGGTATGAAAGTGAGTAAAAGATGTGTTTAAATGTGATTCGGGAAAAAAATCTTTAGCAATTCTTTATGAATTCCTTATGGTCGGTTTTTATTAAAGTACGGCACACGACAAAATAAAGAAACAAGAATGCTATTTGAATGTCTCTCATTGTTCCAAAAACTTTTGGAACTATTTATATTGCATAATGGCCCACAGAGAGTCACAATGTGGGAAATGTAAACCAATCCATCAACATGTAGTAGCACTTCAGAAGTACTATGTTGTACATAAGTTTAGTACTTTGCATTTAGTTACACTAAAAGATTTCTTCCCCCTAACTTTTTACAGTGCATTTCACATCCGAGAAGTTTGACTTGTATGGGTCAGCAAATGCGTTGAAATATATCTCTCTGAAAATTTCTTATGGCACATTTCGCATTCATGAAATTTCCCCCTCGTTGAACAAATGCTGGGAAAGCTTATTTTTTAGCGAAAATTTTCTGGAGCACATTTCACATTCATGGGGTCTCTCGCCTGTATGTGTGAGCAAATGCATTGAGAGATCACTTTTTGTTGCAAGTTTCTTATGACATATTTCACAATATGGATTCTGTCACCAGTATCAATATGCATATGTTAGCTCTGTTGCGAGAATTATTTATGACATTATTTACACTCATGATGCTCACTGCAAGTAGACATGAGCAAATGTTTAGAACCATTACTTTTCTTACGACATATTCCACATGCATGGAACCTTCTATGCTTTTGAGTGAACAGGTGCCTAATAAGAAAGCCTTTTCGTGAGAACTTCTTGGGACACATTTCACACTCGTGGGGCTTTTCACCTGTATGAGTGAGCAAATGCTTTGAAAGAGTACTTTTCTGAGTAAACTGCTTACAGCATATTTCACATACATGTGATTTCTCACCTGTATGAGTCACCAAATGCCTTATAAGATCACTTTTCTTTGAGAATTTCTTCCGACACAATTCACAGGCATGGGGTCGTTCACCTGTATGAATAAGGGAATGCTGTAAAAGAGAACTTTTCTGAGTAAATTTCTTGCGACATATTTTGCACACATGGGGTTTCTCACTTGTATGAGTGAGTAAATGCCTTGAGAGATTACTTTTCTTTGTGAACCTCTTTTGACAAACTTCACATGAATGAGATTGTTCACTTGGATGAGTAAGCAAATGCTTTATAAGAATACTGTTCTCTGTAAATACCTTCAGACATACTTTACATGTATAGTATTTCTCATGGGTATGAGTGTTCAAATGGTTCATAGTTACTTTTACAGAAAAGCCTCTTAAGGCATATTAGATATTCAAGTGCATAAATGCTTTGAATGACTTACTTCAAAAATTTTTGTAGAATATTTTACTTCATTTCTTGCAAACAACAATCGGTACAGGCTGGGGAAGATTTACTTTTGGGAGTAAATTCAAGAGTTACTGATTGTTCATGAGATCTCTTATCAGCATGCATGTTCTGATGTTACAGCATTCAATGCCCAATATCATTATCATCTCTTTCATGGAAGTTGCTCAATTTAATAAGATAAAGATGAGAAAAAGACACTTGAATCAATTCCATGTGATTCAAGAATCACTTCATCAATCGTTTTTTTACTGATATTTGATACGTTAAAAGGAAAAGACGGTTGTCATATTGATGAAAAGCGATAAACTTCAATTTGTTTATTGGAGATCTTAAAATTTAGGTCATCCAGCATTTCACTTAATGTGGACCACAAGGTTTGCTAATAATAATGACCAAATGTTACTGCTTTCCTTTATTACTGCTTACATTGTTTACGAACTTCATCAATTACGTTGTTTATGAACAACATCAATTGCAAAATTGATACTTCATTTTTTTCTTTTTAAATTTCCGCGGGGAAACATTTTACGCAATTTAAATTTAAAAAAGACGAAATTTATGACACTTTAAATTGATTTTCATCATAACAGAAATTTATTTGACAAAGAATGATGACTACCAAAACAGCAAGAGATCCCATACTTTCTATTAATAACTTACGATAATTCAAAAGAAAAAAAATCTTTCTCATTATAATCATGATAGGAGCAAAAAAAATGGCCTATTTCTTACCGTGGAACACTTACTGAAAGCTTAAAATAATGCCAACTGCAATACTTATTTATCATTGGATGATATATATTCAGCATTTTTCATACACCCACAGCATTTGTACCTAGGATTATAGTGTTGAATTTAACAAAGGCATGACATTCAATCTCAAGCCCATTTTGGCTATTCTTCCAGAAACGGGCGCTAACAGCTGCGCGACCAATCTACTTTTTTGGATCTGGCAACGCATCTGTTGTTGTTTACATTCGAATGCAAACATTATTGCAATTGACAAAGTGATTATATTTGCATTCTGTTCTTATTTTTTTATTCATCATGATGGCTAATGTTGGTTTCATCAAAAAAAAAAAAAATTCATGTACTAAATGAAAACAGAAACTAAGATGTTGAAAAAGAACTAAAAAAGAAAAAAAAAAAGAACGGTCTTACCACTATATACGTTGGGAGACTGATAAATTATACTTTCGTATTTACAGTAAGTATTTTCATTATTGCTGAGAAATATAACAAAAGACAATTTAAAAAGAAAAGTATCGATATTTATTGCCATTCGCGATTCCTTATTATTTCAAGGGTGGGTAGCAAACCATATCCTACACACCATCATATGCAGGTTGTCGTACTATGTTAACTATGTCGTACGACATCGTTAACGAGACGATACAAGTTCCATTGAGGCATTATAAAATACAACAGACTAATTCAAAGACAACTTCATGAAAATTCAATACATGTTAATATGGACAACTTTATATTTACTGAGCGTTGCCAAATCGAAAACAGTAGATTGCTCGCAAAGCTGTTCTAGCGCTTCGCTATCTTAGCTGTGAGAAATGAGGAGTGCGCCCGTTCGTGGAAGAATAGCCCAAATTTTCTCGACCACTACAGACATTGATATTACATGGATATCGTGGAAGAAATATTTTCCTCAAATAGATGAGACTTATGCCTAAAATAAAGACTAAAGAAGAAAGACTAATATTGCCGTCTGCCGATAACGCGAAATCATAGTCAGATTCGGATTTTAGGTGAGTTGAATTTACGGGAAATGGAGCGGAGACAAAAATTATCTGCCGCTCCGGTGGCGCAGTGGATACCCTTGGGTAAGCGATGACTTCTGACCCAAGGAGGTAATATTACTGGAGACACCACTCCTATCCACGCAGCATTGGCCGCCATAAGTCCCCGTCTGTGCAGCAAACGACGTAATGAGCAGGACAAGGCAGCCGCTGAAGAGAAGCTGCTTGGAAACCAATGGAACAAAAGCTTCTAAGCGCATAAACAAATACAATGAGTAATTCAATAATCTTTATCAATGATACACAAGCTTACTGCTTCATCAACGGTATAATTTAGTTCAGTTTTTCCTGCTTGTGATGTCACACCACAGATTAGCTGTGACCTATGGCGGCAGAGCTAGTGGTGTCTCCAAGGAGGTTATATTACTGTATCACTGGAGACACCGCACTTATCCACGCAGTGGTCGCGGGTGGCCGAGTGGGCAACGTTCGTGACTGCCACGGGAAGGTCCTCAGGTTCGATCCCAGGCAGGTACGAACGCTCGATCCACTAAGTACCCGTCGTGCGTCGGATAGGCACGTTAAGCCGTCGGACCCCGAGCACTGGCCCCCGGTAATAAATAAGGTCGTCTTCCTCCCCCTTTCTACTTCGCTTCCGTGTCACTTTCCTATCGGGCTCTCTAGCCCAAATCTCCTAGTTTCCTATTTCTAACGGTTGTTTAAGACCTGGGGTATAGCGTCTAAAAGGGGAAGTGTGCCGTGCGAACTCAAAATCTGCGTTCGAAATATGTCCCACGCCGCATCGCGGCGCTGCAGACGGCGTCTGTGTCAAAGATTGTGTGTACAGTTGTGCAATGTGAACCAAACAACAGGGGTTGGATTAGGATATGTACGATTTTCTTAAGTGTGTGATTATGGAAACACATTTTATGGTTCAGTGAAATGTCTACGTCTGGCGCAGAGTGCAGCGTCGGCAAATGTAATTGAAAGTATAATTATGCGTGATTTAAATTGATATGCTACCTCCTCGAAGAATGCCTACCAAAAGGCTAACAAATGGCTTGTATGTGCCAAGTAAAGAAGTGCTGTTTGGAAAATTTAAATGTATGTCACTTAGTAGCGGCTAGTGGTAAGCTGAGTCGAATCTGACGAAAAAGACAGGCTACGGTGCGAAATAGTCACGTGCACAACTTAGTGCTGTCGCCAAGTCAATCGGTTGAACAGCCATTGCGTTTCATTGTTGGTTCACATTTGTTTGTATTGAGTGAGTGTTCCGTTTATTGCCATTTGGATACACGTATAGTTTTGTAAGGTAGGTATTATTATATTTCTAAGGTAAGGTTAATTCTTAGTAAACGTTTTATTTAGTTTTAGTAATAATTATAGGTTTAATGAGTAGATCTTAGTTTCACACGTGTTGAAATCTGTTCATGTCTCGTGAATAGTGAAGTATAAAGAAGTGAGTTATTCTGTAGTGTTGAATTCTTATTTCAAATAGAATAATTAATATATTTTGCCAATGCCGATTCACATAGAGCTTGAATATTACCAGAAATCAGGGCAACTTTTCAGGAAATTAGCCTTCGTAATTTGTATAACATTTGCATCTCCAACAATCGTTAGCCCTTTCTTTACGAAATTAATGCTTGAACTGTTGTTGCATTGTAATGTGTCTCTGAATTAAAGAGTACATTTTTTAATTTCGTAACTTAATGCAACTGTGATATAGCATTTGTCTGATTGAATTTACTAAAGCTGTCTGAACAGTGTGGACAGATTATGTTGAAAAACTTGCATGGTCAACTTTATTCTAACTGTACAAAACATAGGGAACTACTTTCGATTAAAAATTTCATATCTAGTTCTTCACTTGTATTAAAAGGTGTAATTCTTTTACAGGAATTGCCAAAATTTGCCATGCCACAGTGTTGCAGTGTTAGTGGCTGCTAGTTAAATTATAGAAGTCAAAAGGAGACTTACAACTTTTGCCATACCAATTGTCTTATACAAAATCTGCTGCATACATTTAAACAGACAAAGTTCTGATTTTAGATTTCCTTGTTCATTTTCCGTGGAATGTTTGTGTATGAGTAGCTTGAAAACTAAATAGGAAAACATAACTCTCCTCAGCTGGAAAATACTCTTGAACAACTTAGTGAAAGCCAAACATGACAACTGAAATTATTTGAAATCACGTGAAAGGAAAATTAAGAAGTTGAAAGTCTGAACGCTTAGTTTTGTGTGCCTCTCCTTAGTGCATAGTGTGCACAGAGTAAGTCCTGAGATAGGAAAAAGAGTTCAAACTTATCAAATATTTTATATGCAAAAGTGTATAGCCAGGTTGGTTAAAGTATTGAAATGTATTTTTCTTCTGTAATAAATGAAGATAACATTTCTGAAAAGTTATCTTTGAAACTGGAAAGTAAAGATCCGTCATATTTGGTTTAATTTTATTTGAAACTTGTATACCAGGAAGCAGTACTTCAGTTAGCTTCTCGTAACATATTTCCAATCTTTTTTCTGCTTCATCACATATTCACACAGTGATGCGGAGTGGTTGGTGGCATTCTGTACTGAAGATTTGTATTTAATATTTGGTGGTGTCTTTTTTTTTTTTTCAAATTGGAACTAATACTGTTTGTGCAGTGGTTGCCCGTCTTCAAAATGGACCAGAGGTCCTCATTTACTAGCAGGTTTGATTTCATCTGTCAAAATTCATTTGAAAATCTATGGACTATTTTCTTTCCGTGGAAGATGATGCTGTACTCCTTCGCGTCATGGGGTCCGGCTAGTCCCTCAACGACACCATACCCGTACGAGTTCCATGTCACTTATTTTCAGATTAATAAATGTTAGCAGTAATATTGTAGCATTTTTGTTTATGTTTCAATACTGTACCAAAAAATTCCAGGAAATTTCTCTTATTTTTCATACTTACCACTATGACTTCATTGCCATAAAATTTTTGATAAAAACACCTGTGAGAAATTAACTGAAGTGTTACTGTGTGTGTGTGTGTGTGTGTCAGAGCTGAGTTCGGGCTGAATTTCAAGATCCTGAGCCTGAAGTATGTCAGCTCGAACGAGCCCGAAAACTATGATTAACCTGTTAAGCATTGAAAAAAGTCTTCCAGACTTCCACTCTTTCCTACCCATGCAATTAACTGATGTCTTTCTCAACTGCGGAGTGGAGAAGGGATGTCTATCTATTTCTATAGTTACCTTTAACCATTCATTTATTCCCGAAATGTTTTTTTGGGGGAGGGGGGGGACATCTGGAGGCACAACAAACTATGTCGTATGTTGCTCAATAGAATTAGCAGGGAGCTGCCCCTTTGAGGTAGGGAGCAAAATTCCGTCAGCTTGCTATCTACTATCTATGCTTCTTAAAACTTATCCTTGGCAGAAATCCTGTAATTCATGGCCTATGGTATTTTGTTATCCAAGCCCGGAATGGATAGCCCTGCAGAATTCCTACTCCCCATTTGACCCAGTTGCTGAAGAATTCTCTTTCACAACTAGAAAGTGTAAAAAGTCTCGTGTGCTAAATTATATAAAATCACATTAAAAGAAAAAGGAAGAAAATTCTTCCCCTCTCCAAGCCCGAACTCCAGTAAGTATTACACAGCCAGCGCCCGGTTCGGGCTCGGCCCGTCTCAGCACTGGTGTGTGTGTGTACTAGTGCTTAGCTTGACATTTATAGTAGGTATATTGAAAGTAAAAATTTAATTTTACTATAATGAGCAAATTTGGCTTCTAGTAAAGAATGTTAGTAAAATGTATAAATTCCCTAGTGTTATGAAAAACTACTAACCAATTCTGCTTAATTCCTTTAGAAATGTGTGGGAAATATTTATTTATACTGTTAAAATGTTGTCTAATCTAAAAAGTGATATCAAATATGTTTTATAAAAAAGTAGATCACAGGTATGAACATTACAAGAGTAGATTTTAGGTAAAGAAAATAATTGACATAACTCATACATAAAATATTCAGATGGTAACACACACTGGAGGATCTAAAGCTGAGATAATTTTGATGTAACTTGTGATGATTCAAACTATTTGAAACAGATGTCTTAATTTCTGCCATTGGTTAGCAAGAATTCTTTTTTTATTTTGTTGTGTGTATCTATAACTTTGTTGCAGATGCTATCACATAAAGGAAGTTTGGGTAACAATCTGAAGCTGAATACTGTTTAGCTTGTGATGACTTCCTTCTTTCAAACTATTTGAAACAGACATTTGAGGTACATTTATGTAAAAGAATGGACCCATTTGTTTATTTTTAATAGTATTTTTTACTTTGTTCCGCTTGAAGATACAAGACAAATTCATAGTCAATAGGTAAGTTGATACTTTATCCAAATGTAGTATTTATGCTAATTTTTAAAACAAACTAAAAATTAATTTCTGAATTGTAGCAAAGTGCTTTAATAATATGAGGGTGGATCAAAAAGTTAGTTACACTGTTGAATAAAAAAATCAAGGATATACTCAGGGGATGTATGTTGGTTTACAACATTAATTCATTTTTCGACATAGTCGCCTAAGGACTGTAAACATTTATCGGAACGTGCGATTAACTTTCCCATACCTGTACAAGAAAAGTCCAGTTTGGTGCAACTAGTTAAGGACCGCACTTTTCACAGCCTCATCCGTTGGGAATCATTGTCCACTAAGCTCCTGTTTCATTTTACCGAACAAATGGTAGCCGCATGGGGATAAGTTGGGGCTATAAGGTGGATGCTGCCACAATTCCGACTTGAATTAATGCAGCAATTCCCTTAGTTTTCCGTGCTGTGTAATGTTCTTGGACATCAGTGTGACACCTTCGCTCAACTTACCCCGGCATCTGTCCTTAATTGAATTTCGCAAATTTAATGGTGTTTGGCAATATGAGTCACTTGATGGTTGTCTCTTTTGACAGAAATTCTGTGTAAACAACAGATTCACAGTCATCATGACCACTCCCGCAGACAGAGACAGTTGGACTTTTCACGTCTTCCTTGTTGGGGAGGTGACATGTTTCCATTCCATGGACGATCGTTTGATTTCAGTTACGTAACAGTAAATATGTGATTTCAGATTGCTTATAGAGATATATTTCCCACGTATAATAAGAAGAAATATTTCTTCCCCAGTGTTTACCTGTATAACTGGGAATTTGCTAAGCATCGACCTGACTCTAAATAGCTGAGCTACGATGAAGCAAGGCTCGCTTTGACTGGCGAAAATCTGATATGAAATGTAAACTAGAACAATCTGTAGGATGCATAATGCTGTATTTAGTTCCAGAACAGTCTGCTGATATACCAAATGTCTTCCACATATTCCTGGTCCAAGAAGCCCCATCACACGTAATGAAATTAACAAACAGACCTGCATTTTCAGTGAGAATAACAGCTTTAATAATTAATTTTGCTAGCAAAGTTCCACTTATATTGTTACTTGTGGCAAAAACACCAATTATTTGGGTCCAATCTCCATTTAATGGCTGAAACACCATTACCAGTCCGTGATTACATGGGGTATACTTAACAGTTTTTGAAGTGTATGGCCCAATATGAACAAACCCTAATATTTCACCAGATGATTTTGCATGCAGTTTTTCTGTAAGCTTCACTTCATCTATTAATATACCACCATGTCTTGCAAAAGGCTCCATTTCACTTGTTTTCTTTGAAATAGTTTCAAACGTCAGTGCATTGAATCCAAAACTGCTGTTGTAATTTGAAATATACTTTCTAATAGTTGTTCTATTAGGTAGGATCATGATTTTGTGTTTCCGTATGTGCTCGTACAATTTTGGACTTTTTATGTGCATTAGTAAGCATTCAAGTAACCATTCTTTGGTATATGACATACCTCTTGCAGATTTCTTTTTTGCTGCCTTATAACAATGAATAACCATTTGCTGCTGCTTAATGCGTAATTCTGCTATTTTTTCATTAATGGAAAGTTCTGTAAAATTCCTTTTTTTTTTATTTTTTTTTTTTAAGTTTAATTAGAGAGCGAAATAACTAGTTTCTTCAGCCTGTTGATTTTCCGAACTGTATTTTGATACTTATTTTTAAATGTAGCCTTTCTTCTATGATAAGCTATTTTGTGCAAAAGTAAGCCCTGCAGATACTTACATCTGAGGCAAGTCTTTGTTGTTCCTTTCGTTACACAATTTTTGCTGTACAAATTATTCTAAAAAATAACTCCACTTTCAAGGTACTTCATGTTATTTTCAAATTCTGAAATGGAGCCTGTGCCATGACATACTGTTAGCCTATCAGTGTCTCGAATAATGGATTTTGATTCATCTTTAGAAGTAATATTAGAAACTGAGTTAATTTTTATTCCACGTAAATACACTTTACAGGTAACCTCTGGTTAACTTTTGGTAACAACAACCAGTTTTTCTGTTGTCAGTGAATTTGACAATTCACATTTGAATGAATGAACATGGAAAATTATGCACTTTGAATTATTTGCAGGAATTTGCTTACCCCAAAATACTGAAGGCTGTGATATTCAGAAGGCAGTTCCGTGTAACTCTTTGGGAAGTGAATTCCAAGCTATTTAAATTACCATCAGGCTTATCATCGGTTTCCCTAACTTTCCTGTATTTTGCCAGAGTTTTTGACAAATAATGGGGAAGGTTTGGAAATATTGTTGGAATTGCATCTGGTGTCAAGATGGGCCGATCTCTGGGTATTAACAGTCTCCTCATTTATTTTATGCACAAAATTTCGAACCACAAATCTCTCAAAGTGCAGTTCACATACAGCACTAAATTTGTCGTAAGTTTTTATCTGCACATCTGCACCGGGAATCAATCTTTGCCACTGCTGTAAAAGTTTATCATTTTTGGGTATTCCAAAGAGTGACGGCTTACTGTTTTTGTACTGAGTATTGCAACCTGGCACAAAACTATGGTTATTTCTCTTCCGCATAATGAGCTAAGTATAACTTATATACAATATTTAGGTAATCCACATTCCTTCTAAAACCTAAAACATAACACGTTTTCGTCTAAATTACCGTTCTTTTCACAGTAAGCAACACGAATTTAGTTTCCCGCTCCCATCACAGTAAGAAAGAGGGAAGGGAAGGCGATCGAAGCGCCATCTACGAAGGGGACAAATTTCGGTATCCACGCCAATCATTACGTACGCTAGGCGCTCGGCACACTTTCCCTTCTAGACGCTATACCTGGGGTAAGACACTAACTTCCTAAAATCCTCTACATATGATCATGATCTTATCCACGCAGCATTCGCCGCCATAAGTCCCCGTCTGTGCAGCAAATGACGTCTTGAGCAGGCACGACGCAGCCGCAGAACAGAAGCTGCTTGGAAACCAATGGAACAAAAGCTTCTAAGCGTATAAACTGATGAAATGATTAATTCAATAATCTTTATCAATGATACACAAGCTTACTGTTTCATCGGCGGTATAATTTAGTTCATTTTTGCCTGCTTGTGACGTTACACCACAGATTAGCTGTGACCTATGGCGGCAGAGCCAGTGGTGTCTCCAGTGATATAACCTCCTTGGGTGTCTCCAGTGATATAACCTGCCTGGGTTTCTCCAGTAATCTAACCTCCTTGTTCTGACCGTTCGTCCGAGAAGGGTACGGGGGTGAATCGAATTCCGGTGAGGCATGGATGTCGTGTTGGTCTTGGTCTCTATCTTCCCTAGAACCATTGGCACTGGGTCTCTATCTTCCCTAGAACCATTGGCACTAAATTAGGGATGGGCGACTGCTAGCCCATTGAGTTGCTCACGGTGGCCCTAAAAACTCCGATCGAAAAAAAATCTTATCTTAATATATTTATGAAATTTTTTTCTTAGTTTTCATCTCCCGAAAAGTATTTACTGCGAGTTTGACAGCAGACACAGTAGAAGTAGAAAGGCATACCAAAATGTTGAGAATATTAAAGAAAAGTAATTTCCTTTCTTTTTTCCTATCTTGTTGTTATAAATTCCACTTGAACAATCAACGCAGTCGTTCGTCCCTAATTTAGAGCAACTGGTTCCAGGGAAGGGAGAGAGCCAGTGCCGTAAGACAAACACAACATCTATGCCAAGGAGGTTAGAATAATACTCATTGTTATGTTTTGTTTAGAATTAGCACTAACGTTCGTGTATTTCAATTTAAAATAAAAATGGGAAGGAGTCTCAAAATTATTAAGAATTTTATAAATTCGGCATTTTCTCACACATCGGCAGCACGTTACGATGCAAAATTGGAAGCATTTACAACGAAAGACTGCGATTCGGCCAACATAAAATAAATTGCAATAGCCTTGAAAACCATCAGCTTTCCCACATTTTGCCGGCCGTTTTTCGCGGTTATAGGCTTCACGCAGAGTGGTACTGTTCCATTACCAAAGGCATGTCCAGATATCTTATTCTAACCTCCTTGGTCCATGCCTCACGAGGATTTGAACCCGGACCCTTCTCGGACGAATGAACAGAAGCCAGCGTTTAAACTACTGCGCCACCTTGTCGGTATTATAGCCATCGATAAGTGCTGTTATTTTAATTTGCATAGCATATAAATACATAATTTAAAAATTTTATAAGAGTTAAAATATTTGGCAACAGAGTAACAAAAAAACGATGTGCTTATAACCTGACCACATGATTTTAAAGTAAGATAAATTTTTCGATAATAGCATTATTTTTTTAAGCACATAAATTATTTAATTACAATAAAGAATGCATGGAAAGAATATATTCTTTCCATATATAAAATAATATATATATATTATTTGACAATATCTTTTTTTATCGACTATGTAATATAGGTTAATTGTATTTAAATTAAATTACATCGTCCTGGACGGGAATCGAACACGAATCTCTCGATTTTTTTTTTGGATTGAAGGTTTATCTACCACCGTGAGCAACTCAATGGCCTATAAGCAATCTCCCGTCCCTAATTTAGGGTAGCCGCCCCGGTGGCGCAGTGGTCTAAGCGATGGCCTCTGATCATTCGTCCGAACGGGGTCCGGGTTCGAATCTCGGTGAGGCATGGATGTTGTGTTTGTCTTACGGCACTGGCTCTCTCCCTTCCCTGGAACCAGTGACCCTAAATTAGGGACGGGCGACTGCTTATAGCCCATTGAGTTGCTCACGGTGGTCGTTAAACCTCCAATCAAGAAAAAAAAAGTTGGGGAAGGTCGACTGCTTTTCAGAGCTGAGACGGAATGAGCCCGAAAGCCCGAATCAGGCTCGGGCTGTAGAATATTTACTGCGGTTAGGGCTCGAGCTTTTAGAGAGAGGGAGAGCGAGAGAAATTTTTGATACATAAGTGTGATTTTATATGATTTAGCAAATGAGACACTTTGTAGTTGGGAAAGGGAATTCTTCAGCAACTGGTTCTGGTTGGGGAGCAGGCTTTCGAGATGGCTATTTATTCCGAGCTTGGGTATAAAATGCTATAGGCCGCCGTGCATTAGTGAGTTTCTGCAGAGAAGAAAAAGCTTTTTCAAGAACTATAGTTATTGGATAGTTGATAGCATGCCGACGATAATTAATCCCCTATCTCCACGCAGTAGCTCTCTGCTAATTTTTTTCTTTTTTTTTTTGATTGAAGGTTCTTTTTTTTTTTTTTTTGTTTGATTGGAGGTTTAACGACCACCGTGAGCAACTCAAATGGGCTATAAGCAGTCGCCCGTCCCTAATTTAGGGTCACTGGTTCCAGGGAAGGGAGAGAGCCAGTGCCGTAAGACAAACACAACATCCATGCCTGACCGGGATTCGAACCCGGACCCCTTACGGACGAATGATCAGAGGCCAACGCCTTAGACCACTGCGCCACCGGGGCGGCGATTGAAGGTTCAACGACCACCGTGAGCACCTCAGTGGGCTATAAGCAGTCGCCCGTCCTTAATTAAGGGTCACTGATTCCAGGGAAAGGAGTGAGCCAGTGCTGCAAAACAAACACAACATCCATGCCTCACGGGATTCGAACCCGGACCACTTACGGACGAATGATCAGAGGTCATCGTTTAGACCTCTCGCCACCGGAGTGGCCTAATTCTATTTAGCAACATACATATTGCAGCGCATTATGCATTATGGGGCGATAATATTAGCATTATTTGAGCAGTATACAACTGCAGCACCGCCCGGTCGTTTTGCATGGCGGCCGTCCAAAGCACTTCAGGTGGAAACGAACTTTCAAAGAAAATAGTTACACTGTAGAAATAGAAAGACGTCCCTTCCCCATTTGAGAAATGCACTGGTTAATTGCTGGAAGAGGAGATAGTGGAAGCGTGGAAAAGGATACTTTTTTTATTAATGGTTGAACCAGTTAGCCACTTTTCTGGGTCGGGTGGGCTCGGGCTTATATACCACGGGATCGGGCACCGAAATTTAGCCCGAACTCAGCTCTACTGCTTATAGCCAAGGAGGTTAGAAAAATACTTCTGGAGACGCTCTGATAGCCGCCCCGGCGGCGCAGTGGTCTAAGCGCTGGATTATGACCATTCATCCGAAAAGGAGTCGGGGGTTCGAATCCTGGTGAGTCATGGATGTTGTGTTTGTCTTACGGCACTATCTCACTCCCTTCCCTGGAACCAGTGGACCAAAATTAGGGACAGGCGACTACTTATAGCCTTCACAGTGTGACAAAGAATATTTAAGACTGGGTCTGTAAAATGAAATAGAAACAAGAAATTGTAATTTGTTTTGGTTTGTTATTCAAAATAAGTCCTTCTGGCTTCAATGCACTTGTTACAGCGATTTAATAATCATTCGAATGCCTGTTCCAGTTCACTTTGCAGATTTGCCGCCAAAGCACGTGTCGAAGCTGCTTGTATGGTCGAAATATCATCAAAATAACACCATTTTAACGTCATTTTAAGTTTTGGGAATAAAGAAAAGTCGCAGGGTGCTAAATCAGGCGAATACGGTGGATGATTCAACACACAGACGTTATTTTTTGCCAAAAATCTACGAACAAGAAGTGAGGTGTGACTGGGTGCATTATCGTGCAACAAACACCACCTGTTTTCATCCCAATATTCTGGACGAATGCGAGGAATTTTGCCCATCAAATGCCTCAAAACATTTAAATAAAACTCACCAGTAATTGTTTGTCCACTTGGAACAAATTCTTTGTGGATAATACCCTTACTATCGTAGAACTTAATGAGCATTGTTTTGATTTTCGATAGAACTTATCTTGTTTTTTTGGCTAGTGGTGAGTTTTTTGACTTCCATTCATCACTTTGTCGCTTTGTTTTAGGAACATATTGAAAACACCATGTTTCATCACCTGTAACAATCGATTTTAAGAAGTTTGGATCATTTTCAGCCGTTGAAAGGATGTCTCTGCAATGTGCACTTCTCTTTGATTTTTGTTCATTGGTTAACGTGTGTGGAACAAATTTAGCCCAGACTTTTGTTTTGCCCAAATCTTTATGCAGGATGGTTCGAATCGTTTCTTTGTTGATGTTTAAAGACTCTTCCATCATTCTTAGTGACGCACATCGATTGTTCGCTACGAAATCACGCACTTTTTCAATAATCTCAGGTGTCCTAGATGAACTTGGTCTTCCGGTATGCTTATCATCTTCTAGCGTATCTCTTCCGTCCAAAAAACGGTTGTGCCACTGGAAAACATTTGATCTACTTAAACAAAACTCACTGTAAACTTGTTTCATCATTTAGTACGTTTCCGAGGCAGTTTTACCAAGTTTTGCGTTAAATTTAAAACCAGCCCTTTGTTCCATCTTAAAAATTCAACATTAAAAAAAATTTACTTCTCTAATGAACAGCCGTTTCGTTTGAGTTACTTTAACAACTGCGCAGTACTTTTGGCAGAAAGCAAGCAGATGGTCACGGTTTATAACGCATTCGCGCTTACACTGGTGGCGCCACCGTAGGCTGAAATTTAGCGCCAGTTTTAAAAATTCTTTGACGCGCTGTGTATTGAGTTGCTCACGGTGGTCGTTAAACGTTTAATAATATATATATGTATATATATATATATATATATATATATATATATATATATTACTGGGTGCTGCTATTGTTTATAATAACTGTAACCATCGAGCTTATATTAGATGGAGACACCACTACTATCCACGCAAGGGCCACGGGTGGCCTATTGGTCAATGTTCGTGACTGCCATGGAGGTAACCTCAGGTTCGATCCTGGGCAGATACGAACGTTCGAACCACTGAATACCCGCCGTGCGTCGGATGGGTACGTTAAGCCGTCGGACCCCGGGTACTGGCCCGCCGGTGATAAATAAAGGCGTCTTCCGCCCCCTTTCTACCTCGCTCCCGTGTGACTTTCCTATCTGGCACTCTAGCCCAAATCTCCTAGCTTCCTATTTCTAAGGGTTGTTTAAGACCTGGGGTCAGACACTCCCTTCCTAAAATCCTCTACATCTGATCTGATCTGATCTGATCTGTCCACGCAGCATTGGCCGCCATAAGTCACCGCCCGCGCGGCGTGTGACGTCACAAGCAGGAAAAAGCTGCTTTGAAACTACGGAAACCACTGAAGCTGCGAGGCGTTTAGGCAGATAAAATTAGGGCTGTAATAATTATCAATTATACAACGTTACTGTTTAAGCAAATGTGTAAATAAGAATGTTTTTTCTTCATAATTTCACAAGATTTCTAAAAAGAGAAAAAAAGAAAGAAAGAAAGAAAAAAACCAGCATTTCGGGAATCTAAACTCGGAGACGTTACGAAACAAAAATCGGAAGGCGATTTTTTCACAGAAGGTTAGATACTGAAAGAATAGAATTACTTGGCTGATATGTGCAGATACTGATTTAAGTTTGTGAAGTCGAATATATTTACTTACTTCAAATTTTACAGTAAGTGAAGGGTCACTATTAAGAGGTCATATTTTTGAAATCTCACTGCTGTATTAAATCATTCAAACTGTATTCAACCAGAATAAGGGGAAAATAAAGAAATACAAAACAAATAATAAACATGCAGTCACATATATTCTTCATACAAAGGTCATTCTTATGCTCACATCACATCAGCTTTCAAAGATATTACCATATAACACAAAATATGCATCGGTGTCATAGCAGGTCACTTATTTTTCATTACATTTAAAATTTCATTCAGTATCTAGTAACATAGAATCATATCTGTTTATGTCCACTGCTATACTTACGATAAATAATAAATATAAATAAGGAAAACAGCTTTAAAAAAAAGATTCAACACTTTTGTGTATACATATGTGACATAAATATAAACTCCACGTTTTCACGCACACACACACACACACACAAAACATCCAAAACACAGCTCCTAATATAAAAAAAAAATTATACATATCACTCCAGTGTGGACCCACAATGCGTAATGAGCATATGTACCCATACAGGATATAGTTATTAAATATCCAAAAAAAACATAACATTAAATTCCGCCACAGTTCAACTACAATAAAAAATATAACATAGCACGAATTACCCTTAACAAGAAAACCAAATAATAATAATTATTTTACAAAAGTATGTTCAATAGTTGGGTCAAACTATGGAACCTGTAAGTGTTGGATTCAATATAATTGTCCCCAAAATAAATCTTCACAAATCTCATTCAAGAGAGCATTAAGGACATTCTTTGCCCAACTAACTCCTATTATAATTACATACAGTTGTAACAGCACTTTCTGTTAATTCAACAATTAAAATACAATGACAGAAGATTAATACTGTTAAACCATAAAACCTTGCCAACCATATTGTTTTCATATGAACAGCAATATATCCTCCAGCATATTTCACAGCCACTAAATAAAATAATCAATAAAATGTACAATTATAAATTGATGATAGGTCATTTGACATTAAGTTCACTTATATAACGAAGTAAATTTCTCCGTCAATTTTGGTCCACGCCGAGAATCGAACCCGAGTCCACTTATTCCGGAACAAGTCGCGCTACGAACTGAGCTACGCAGACGTTCGTTCTTGCTGCTATCTGCCTTTATGTCGTGTGCGTCCTGCGGGGCAGGCACGTCACATCTCCCCCCTCCGAAAGAGGGCCGGGGCATGCCCCATGGGTCAGCCGTGACCATGAATCGTTGCAGGCAGCCATCCGCTGTAGAACGTGCACTTGAGAACTCCCAGTCAATCTGGTGTGTGGAATGCAACGTCACACGCATTTATTTTTCGAAGCGCTGAAGAAGAGATTCTCTTATTTTTCGTATCTCGCGGTGTGGAAAGAACATCACACCATTGCGAGATCTTTAACGGCCAGGTCATCCGAAGTTCGGGCGCCATTATAACGAAGCAAATTTCTCCGTCATTTTTGGTCCACGCCGGGAATCGAACCCGAGTCCACTTATTCCGGAACAAATCGCTCTACCAACTGAGCAACGCAGACGTTCGTTCTTGCTGCTATCTGCTTTTACGTCGTTTGCGTCCTGCGGGGCAGGCTCGTCACACTTAGCATTTGGATATTTTTGATCAGGGGCGCGCCAAGGGCATTTCCATAAAACACTACTGTCTCATATAAAATTGAAGAAAAAAAATCTGTAAAACTCTAGTTCAGATGACGCTACGAATAATTCAAAAAGTCAGCTTCCCCCCCCCTCTCTCTCTCTCTCTCTCTCCCTCTGTCAATTTACAAAAAAGTCTGCAGTACCGGTAAAAAAACGTTTCGTCATGTACGATGGTAAACATATTACAGCTTCTCGATGGTACGATAATATGGTCACGTACGATGATAAGCATATTACAGCTTCTCGACATATACAGAATATGTAACTAAGCAAGATAAGATGAGGAACCCGTGGGTAAGGAAAATGATAAAGAGTGGAAGACATTATGATCAGAGTAAAATCCCTGAAAAGGTAATGGGCTGGACATATTGCCAAGAGAACGGACCATCGATCGACAACCGAAATTTTAGACTGGATTCCAAGAGACAGGAAAAGATCCAAAAGAAGTCCACTTCGGAGGTGGGTGGATGAAATTCGAAAGCATGAGAATTAGATGGAGGAGACTGGTCCAAGACAGACCGTTGTGAAAAAAACTTGGGCAGACCTTCATCCAGCAGAAAGCTGATAATGGTTGAGGATGATGATGATATATATACATGTAATATTAAACATGACGGGCGTCTCTTTAACTATTCTAACCAAAATATCTAATATCGTGGAATACATCAAAACTGAACCCCAGTGCTCGTTACCCGTACTGCATCGATCCTATAATATTTTCCCACCCTGTTTTACGGTCAACGCTGGAAGCTCTTTCTTGAAAATTTGCCAACAATAAGGTAATTCAGAAAAGTAAGCATATATTTCTTGAACAATGCTGAAAATGTTCACAATCTGTAGGGAAATGTTTTCGTCGTCATTTACGACCAGATTTAAAGTCTGAGCCGCTCAAAGTACATAAAATGCGTAAGGGTCTTAAGTCAAAAAATTATGCTTTTTGAAGTCCATTGTGTTTTTCCTACATATTGGCCCGATTTGTCGTAGCGCTGGCCACGCATTCATGAATGCTGAAATCTTCAAGATTTAAAAAAAAAAATTAGAAAAAGAATTTTCAATCCTTTGCCCGCGGTATCTGTTACTAAACAAAACAGTAAAAATTGTTCTCTGATTTCAGGACGTTTTCCGTTGAACTATAAACGAGTTATTTTAAATAAAAGAGTAAACGTTCAACTTTGCATTCCCAGCAAAAACACAAGTGCTGGGAAACTGCTGGCCACCACCTGGCAGTGATGGGTCACTGCTGGCTGAAATCTGCCGCTCACGGCCCGGTAGTGGTCCGTTGGTGGCAGCGCTATCAGTTGGTGAGCCATTGATGGCCCTGCAGCATCGCCGTGAATTGTGGGCCTCCAAGCAAGTGCCACTAGTGGCCCGTTGCTGGCAACCAACGCAACCCCCAACAGCAGGTGGAAGCAACGGGGCTGCGCATGCGCAGAAGCAACACTTGCTGTGTCTCTCATGGTACCAGTTAGTTGGAGACGACGCTGTCGCCATCGTGTTTTTTATTTTAGTGGATGTTAAAAAAAAAATCCATATGTGGAGAGGCGAATTAATTTCCTAATGAAATTTTACGTCGACGAAGATATCAGATTAAGCCGTGAAATACTAGATTACAGCCATGAAATACACCCACTCCATTCCCATGAATAACAATTCATGGAATGGGGGGATGAATAAAAAGAAAAAATTGAAATCGCTTTTAACAGGTATCCTGGAAAACCACTAAAACAACGTTTGTTGAAAAAAAAAAAAAGAATTATACGCGTACAAAATTTATTAATTATTTGAAAGAAAAAAAAGCAACGCTATGGGGTGTACTCATCCATGGGTTGAATACCCAAGACTGGGAGGAATTCGCTTCTAAAAATAACGAGAAGTAAAATAAAATATCTTTTACTCTTAATGTAGCTTCGGACAACGGAAAGGAAAGACACAACGTTAAAAATGTAACAGAATGTGACATGAACCCGGGTAAATATATATTTATTCAACAATCTCTTTTCAAGACGGCAAGGACAGTACAAAACTTTGGAAAGCGACTCTAAGTATGTACACGCCTTGAAAATGAGTGAAGTTCCCTTAAGGTAAAAAAAAAACTATCGTTACGTTGAAAAAATTAATTTATTAATTATATGAAACTGACTGTTATGAAAAATACCTCGCAATATTGTAAAATGAAAGAGGGAAGCATTTGATTACACATTGCATACCAAACAGACAGCTTTAAGCATATGCTCGAGCGTGGCAAATTAGTCCGGTCGGTAGAGAGCTCAGCTGCCACGCCAACGGCCCTGGATCAGATGCAAACGGACGTTTTTCCGGTCTGTTGATAAAATTTCCCTATAGCGCAGTGCGTTAATTCACAAGCTTTTTTCTTTTTTTTTTTTGATTGGAGGTTTAACGACCACCGTAAGCAACTCAATGGGCTATAAGCAGTCGCCCGTCCCTAATTTAGGGTCACTGGTTCCAGGGAAGGGAGAGAGCCAGTGCCGTAAGACAAACACAACATCCATGCCTCACTGGGATTCGAACCCGGACCCCGTTCGGACGAATGATCAGAGACCATCGCTTAGACCACTGCGCCACCGGGGCGGCTCACATGCTTCGTAAGGGTAGAAAAAATTGTAGCTTTGGGAAACTGCGGTTATCCTTGCTTTTTTATTATTATGGCTACTACTGGGAAATTGGCGGACAAGATTCGGCAAGCCACCAGTTACGTCACGTGGTTGTTGGCTGCCACTAACGGCACACTAGCGGACTACATTAGGCTAGCTATCATTTTTGGCACGTACTTGCAGCGTCACTGAAGTGCCACTTGTGGCAGCTACTGCCTGTGATGGACCACTGATGGCCCTGTTGTGGCATATGACAACTGAAGGAATGCCAACTGTTGGCCTGAACTGCTGGCCCTTCGGTTGGCCGCCCGGATATTTTATTGACGGTTCGGCAGCGGTAACCAGCAATGGCCCAGTGCTGGTCCAGCAAGACTGTTTTGCTGGGTTACGATTTCTCACAGCAGAACGGTTTCTTAACTTCTCCCACGTCACTGATATTACTTTATCAACCGAAAAATTTGATTGTGCGTTCTTCCGCCCCCGGAATCTGCTGCCTAGGTACTCAGCACCCGTTGAACCCTCGCTTGGTGCGTCCCTGATTTTGATGACCAACAGTAATTTTTTAAAATTTAATACAGCTTGCGATCATGGTATTTACATCATTAGCAATGAAATAATTGCTGTAAGTGAGCATTACTGGTGACTATTTTGTTAAGGCATTTCTCCCGCCACCTGTGGATAAGTCGATTTCTACGAAGACTTTTGCTCATTGTTAACCCCCCCCCCCGAGTATACAAAGAACCAGTATTCTCAGGTCATGTTGCCATAGTCTTCCCACAAATGTGGCAGCTTAGAATCCATGGAAAGACCCATTGGTTTTATTTTTTTTTTTTTGATTGGAGGTTTAACGACCACCGTGAGCAACTCAATGGGCTATAAGCAGTCGCCCGTCCCTAATTTAGGGTCACTGGTTCCAGGGAAGGGAGAGAGCCAGTGCCGTAAGACAAACACAACATCCATGCCTGACCGGGATTCGAACCCGGACCCCTTACGGACGAATGATCAGAGGCCAGCGCCTTAGACCACTGAGCCACCGGGGCGGCCCATTGGTTTTAGCATAGTGTGTAAGGAAAAGTTGTTCCAATTTCAAAAAAAAAATCGCACGCAAAAGAAATCACAAGCCCTACTAGGAAATTGCAGTTTTCGGTGACAATGTAAAGGCCCTAGATTCCCGCCCCGGTGGCGCAGTGGTCCAAGGCGTTGGCCTCTGATCATTCGTCCGTAAGGGGTCCGGGTTCGAATCCCGGTCAGGCATGGATGTTGTGTTTGTCTTACGGCACTGGTTCCCTCCCTTCCCTGGAACCAGTGACCCTAAATTAGGGACGGGCGACTGCTTATAGCCCATTGAGTTGCTCACGGTGGTCGTTAAACCTCCAATCAAAGAAAGAAAGGCCCTAGATTACAATAATGCATTTCTCAAAGAACATATTTTTGAAATTTTACTTCTCTATTAGTCAAAGATTTATCCCATTATAGCAGAGTCCCTAGATTTATGTGTTTCTAACAAAACACACAGCACATTAGTTAAAAAGAGCAAGTTTTTTTTTACTATCATGAATTTTCATTATTATGGACAAAATTATACTAGAATGGACAGATAATATTATATAATCCTTAAAACAATGACCATTTTTTTTTATTAATTTTACATTGGTTTTACCATTTATAATGGTGCAGCTCAAGTTTTTTTTTATTGGAGGTTTAACGACCACCGTGAGCAACTCAATGGGTTATAAGCAGTCGCCCGTCCCTAATTTAGGGTCACTGGTTCCAGGGAAGGGAGAGAACCAGTGCCGTAAGACAAACACAACATCCATGCCTCACCGGGATTTGAACCCGGACCCCTTCTGGACGAATGATCAGAGGCCATCGCTTAGACCACTGCGCCACCGGGGCGGCCTCAAGTGTTTGGAGTGTAATTTATTCTATATATTCCCCCATTGTAGTATTGCATTAAAAATATATATATTATACCAATGTGTACCTCGTCCACATTTACCAGTTCCAACAAACAAAATGTTATCACACAAACAAATAGTAGTAATAATACACACGATACACAGTTTAAATGTGTTCCACGCAATGAGGTTAGAATAGATGGAGTAATGATGACGTCACAAACTTGAAGTACTTTGAGAAGACGAATTTAATGCTCAAACGTCCACCAACGTGGCGGCAGAGACTGTGATTTGCTGTGACTCGTCAAACACGTCTCACCAACATGGCGGCAGAGGCTCTGATTGGCTGTGACGTCATGATCGTGACGTTACGGTGGCTTCACTTAGATTGCAGAACGGGAACGGCTGGCCCATACTCCATCTATTCTAACCTCCTTGGTTCCACGTTAATTTAAAGCAGGATAACCTTGCGAGGGAAATAAAAAACTGATCCTAAGATCTAATGAAATATTGTTGTTTTCTCAAGTTTGTCGAGAACTATAACTGAAACACTATTAAATATAAATATACAACAGGTACTGTATCCTGAAAATCATAATAAACTATGATTTTTAACAGTATGTGCACTCCATACAAACCAACCTATATATCAGTTATTAAAGAAGGTAAGTATGAATGTATTAATTTACTACAAATTTTCACTTTCATACCATACAATATTTCAAATACAGAATTTACATTTATCTGTTCCATATCAATATGCACTGAGTCAATATGTACCAGTACTATATATGTTATTCCATGTATAGGCTCCTGATTATTAGTAAAAAAAATAAATCCCAAATTCAAACACGTCTCACCAACATGACTTTTTCCTGAAGTTATTCTTCACACTAAAAAAAAAAAAAAGATTAAGTACAATATACAGAAATATTCCATTATGTCTTAAAAGAATGTTTAATAAACGCATCCTTCCAGTTCTTACGTGTGGACCAGTGACATGACCTTAACTAAAAAGGATATACAGATGCTGTGAACAACTCAAAAGGCATGGAGAGATTCATGCTTGGCATACCAGGAAATACAGGAACATGAACTTATGAATCCAAAACATCAAGATCAAAGTAAAGTCTATAAAGTGATAATGGATGGGACACATTTCTAGAACTGACCACCATTGGACAACTGAAATATTAGACTGGATACCAAAGGATAGAGAAAGACCAAGAAGAAGACCGTGTGGGAGTTGAGTGGATGAAATTTAAAAACTTGCTTACGTAACATGGAGGAGACTAGCTTACGAGTGAAAATTGTGGTAGAAACGTGGGGAGAGCTTCATCCAGCAGTGGAAAGGCAATGGTTGATGATGATATGCATACTCGTATAGGGAAGGAATCATTTAAAAAACAAAAATCTCATATAAATCAACATGTCCATCATGCCTACTTTTACTGATTTTTGTGCAATATAAGTTTTGTTAGGTTTGAGCTTACATTCATTCATATCACTTTCTGTGCAGCTTGTTTAGCTGCATGGTGCAATCTAATAGTTGCATATTCTCCTATAAGTATTTTTTTAATGTCGTGACATTAATAAACCTCTCGCACTTCCCCACTTGTAAATTTATTGTTTTTGTGGTATCAGAAATGGGGAAAAGGTTCTCTCTCACCCACCTCACAGTTTCATTACCAGCTGGAGAACGGGTTGGCGAGACAACTCACTATATAAGATGCTCATAAGATATGCAGAGGTGTGTTCTTCTCGTCTCCCCATCCTAGTTACTGAATAAATGTCTCACCTACTTACTTCACTAAAGTAATGGCAGTGATCATGGGTACCCTAGCAAATTTGATACCAGTGTAGACTACAGTGACTTTATTTATATATAGCCCCAAGTACAGTAAAAAATATGCAGTTTTAGGATTAAATGCCAACACCCAAGTCATGCAACCTGTGTCATCTAGTACTTTAAAAATAAACTGATGCATGGCTGTAATTAAAAATTGAAAGAGTGAGTTTCAGAAATGACTGGCATTTTAGGTAACATGAACAATTCGGCTAAGAGTGTAGTGAATATTAAGAAATATATCTTTCAGTGAGCTGCACACAACTTAAAAGAATTTTTTTTTTTAATTGGAGGTTTAACGACCACGGTGAGCAACTCAGTGGGCTATAAGCAGTCGCCCGTCCCTAATTTAGGGTCACTGGTTCCAGGGAAGGGAGAGAGCCAGTGCCGTAAGACAAACACAACATCCATGCCTGACCGGGATTCGAACCCGGACCCCTTACGGACGAATGATCAGAGACCAGCGCCTTAGACCACCGCGCCACCGGGGCGGCTAAAAGAAATCAGAAAAGCAGATGGACATCAAAATTATTCAGAAAAAAAGTGCAAATTTATAAGTTTTCTATATTAAGTATTGCTCAAAATCATATAAAACCAAGGAGGTTAGAATAGATGGAGTAAAGGCCAACCGTTCACCCTGTGTGATTAAGGTGAAGCCACCGTAACATCAAGATCATGACGTCACAGCCAATGACAGCCTCTGCCGCGATGTTGGTGAGACGTGTGAGACCAGTCGCAGCCAATCACAGTCTCTGCCGCCATGTTGGTGAGACGTTTGAGCATTAAATTCGTCTGCTCAAAGTGCTTCAAGTTGGTCACGTCAGCCTTACTCCACCTATTTTAACCACCTTGTGTAAAACCAAGTGCAATTTTAAATGCTTTCCCTCCTTGTAGCACAGCCTAGAAGTAAAATAAATGATGTGTTGTAACTTTCAATATGCAACTGGTGTGTACATTTGATTTCAACTTAATGTGTTTTTTTAACGTCTGGTTTGGTTTTAGACAACTAAATTAAGAAATCAAACTATTAGCAGTTTACACAAGTAAAATAAATGATGTGTTGTAACTTTCAATATGCAACTGGTGTGTACATTTGATTTCAATTTAATGTGTTTTTTTAACGTCTGGTTTGGTTTTAGACAACTAAATTAAGAAATGAAACTATTAGCAGTTTACACAAGTTCTGAAAGTTTACGCTTTCAAAGACTTTAAAATCACCCATTTATAAGTTGAAGTGCTTTTGAAGAGAAGCCGCAATGCGCGATTATCGTGCTAAATGTTTATATGTATATATATATTACACAATATCGGATTTTTATTTCAATGGCAGCAGTTTCGTGTCTTTTACATACCTATTAAATTCAGTGTTGTCCTTTTATTTTATATTGCCATTGCACAACACGAACGTAGCACACTGACATGTATCTTTTGAAAAAGAGAGAGCCGCCCCAGTGGCGCAGTGGTCTAAGCAATCGTCTCTGATCATTCGTCCGAAAGGGGTCCGGGTTCGAATCCCAGTGAGGCATGGATGTTGTGTTTGACTTACGGCACTGGTTCTCTCACTTCCCTGGAACCAGTGCTCCTAAATTAGGGACTGGCGACTGCTTATAACCCATTTAGTTGCTCACGGTGGTCGTTAAACCTCCAATCAAACAAACAAACAAACGAACCAGAGAGTTTGTTTTTGCCTGCTTGCGACGTCACGCCACAGACTAGCTGTAATTTATGGCGGCAGAGCTAGTGGTGTCTCCACCTGATACCAGCTCTACAGTGCCTAGAAGATTCTTCTAAG
Organism: Macrothele yani; assembly: GCA_039090855.1. Lineage (NCBI taxonomy): Eukaryota > Metazoa > Arthropoda > Arachnida > Araneae > Macrothelidae > Macrothele > Macrothele yani. The sequence continues at coordinate 163,205,116 of CM077009.1, forward strand.
CACTGTACCAGCTCCATGCCTGTAACCGTCAACCGCGGTGAACTTACCGTTGGACGGCGGAACCATGCCGTTACTTGGTTACTTGAGCTTGATGTTAGTCAGGGACTGAAGGGTTCGTTTTGTTGTATGATTTCAAGTGACTAATTGTGATTTCAGGAATTTTTAATGCGTTGATCAATGTGATGTTATTTTAAGCGGTAAGAAAAAAGTTTTCCACGGTATGTTTGTGCAATCGTTTTAATTTTACTGAAAACTTTATTGTATTGTGGTGGAACGTGCTTTAGATGTAGCTTAGTAGAGCTCTGGACTGTTAGGGTTCAAAATGTGTCACACTATTCTTTTGGTACAACCAGGGAGACCTCAAACAAGAAGCTATACGGATTATGACTCTGTTAAGGAATGTATGGAAGGTGTTTGTCACATGTATGAGGAATACCTGAAAAGGCAAAATCCAAATTCTGCAACAATAAGATACAACATTGAGCATTTGTTTGATTTCATTGATGAACTGACAGATCTGAATTGCTTGGTGTACCAGAAATCAAATAACACATATGCTCCTCGCAACAGAGATTGGATTAAGCAGCGAATTTATGCTCTCCTTTGTAGCCAAGCATCTCAGAGATCTTAAATTACAAATTGTTTGTCTTCCTGGGTGAAATTCAATGCATTTATGTTTATTTGCATTACTCAACACTTATCTTGAAACTGCTCTGCCTTTGAGGAAGGCTTTATACATCTAAAATAAAGTGCTTACATCGAATGTATCACTTTAAGTTTTGTTCATTGATCTTCAGTAGTAAACATTTCGTCATTAAAAAACTGCATATGTAGTTTTGTGAAATAAAACTTGTCCATTCAAAGCCATATGTGACTGATCAGACTAAAAATCGTCTTGTCATACTATATTATTACTGAATAATTGAAAAGTACTTTATTGGGATTAACAGAAATACTTTAATCAAACATGTTTGCTCCCATAGCTAATACAGAAAACAGATCTGAAATATACCACAAGATGCCTACAAAGAAAAATTCAAATGATTTGTTTATCTATGTACATTATTAAGAGTTCCACCAGTAAAATGTGTTGTAAAAAACCTAAGAAAAGGAAATATATTCAAAGTGTGCCTACAAATTTAACAGACCCCATGAGTGTGAAATATGCTGTGAGAAATTCAAACCGTAAGATAATCTCACTTTAACTAAAGTTTCATACAGGATTGAGAATGTTCAAGTGTGCCACAAGAAATTTTGGAAGAAAAATTTGCTTTTCAAGTGTGTTAAGTTGCTTGGGTGTGAAGGCGGTTTAATATAATGTTTGCTTAAAAAATGTTGGGTAATCAATCGCAGCAGTTACTCACTCATACGGGCAAGACAGAACCTGACTATGAAAGGTTCACAAAAACGATCTTTTTGTTCATTTATTTACACAGAAGTGGCAAAGGAGACTGTTTTGGATATTTGGTCTCGTATAGGAGAGAAATTCCATGCATGTGCTATGTGCCATAAAAAAGATATGGAAAACATTTCCCTTCAAGAAAAATTTTGTTCATTGGAGATATCATCAGCATGTAATGTTTTCTAATACATTGGCAATGGAATGTGTTAACTTGGTTTCAAAATGAACAGAACTTGATATTTTTGGGTATGATAATCTTTCTGATTAGCCATTGCCATTGGTAACCTGCTGTTGCAGAACCTTTATATGTATTAGGCCACTTGTCATATTGAATTCTCTAACTACTGAATTTTGATAAAATATTTTGTATCATGCATGCTTATAATAAATTAACCAATTGCTCAAATTGTATGTACTAATTTTTTTTACTGCACAATAGTTTTTTTTTTTTTTTTTTGTTATTGGCTATCCTTCTGATTCTCAGCTCTTCAAGTAATTCTGTTTGCTTTGTTTAAATGAAACCTGCAGATCCCACTATCGCCACCCCGGTGGCGCAGTGGTCTAAGCGATAGCCTCTGATCATTCGTCCGAATGGGGTCCGGGTTCGAATCCCAGCGAGGCATGGATGTTGTGTTTTTCCTACGACACTGGTTCTCTCCCTTCCCTGGAACCAGTGACCCTAAATTAGGGACGGGCGACTTCTTATAGCCTATTGAGTTGCTCATGTTGGTCGTTAAACCTCCAATCAAAAAAAAAAAAAAAAGATCCCACTATCACAAAGTAAAGAAACTAGAGCAGTTTCTGCATTTTGTGTCTTTTAATTGGAATAATTTCTACTTTAATAAGTAGCGATTTGATAAAGAAAAATACGATTTGTTTTATAGACGTAAAATGTTGAAATCTATAAGAAGTGCTGTCTGTTTAATCTTAAGGTTTTTGTGCAAATGTATTGTTTTTTTTTTTTTTTTTTTATCTTTGGCTTTTCCTTAATGAACATCATTAAGTGCACAGTTCAAGAAATGACCCAAAAAGCCTGAAAGTAAGTGGAAAATATATTATTTTCTGTAAAGAGTATTTTGATTTGTTTTTGTTGTTTTTCCACAGCAGCGGTGACAGTTTATTTCCCCAGTGATTTTGAGTATGTGCTGGTAAGAGACAAAACAGAACGATGCATGGAACTATATAAAGTTGATAGTTGGAAGGCTACCTTATTTACAAGTCTTGCATATAAAGAAAAATTTGTGGCTAAATCTCAGATCGTCTCTTAGTAAGAAGTACAGTCAAACCCCTATTTAATTGACTGCGATTTAACGAATTCCGCAATTTTACGTACATTTTTTATGGTACGGATGATATATTAAAATTAATGCTTGGTGTTTTCCGATTTAACGAACACATTACCTCAATTTAGCGAATTTTTTTTTTTAGACCACCTAACTACCCCAAGTAGCACAAGCCTTGCAATGTAGGCCCAACATTGAGCCACTGACTTTTAGGAATAGAAGACGGTGGCTCAGTGTTGGGCCTATGTAAAATTGTGCTACCTGGATATGTTATCCAGCATTTTCACGTTAAAAATTAGCTTGAAAGAGAGCCTCACGTAACAGGAAAATTTTACGTGTGCAGTTAACCAGCATTTCAAAGAACACCATCTGCAACACAGCTTGACGGAATCATAAATCAGTTCGCCTTTTCCGTGACTATCAAGCGTAAGGTTCTTATAGGGGGGAAGCAAATGACCAACAAGTTCCAAAGGAGCGGCAACATTTTCTTGCATGGGTGGGAAGCAGGAAAACGAAAGGCGGTGTGCAGAGATCGCGATAGTGCCTCTACTCGCGTATTTCATGCCTTTAAAACGACGAATACGCTTTAAAATTTAGAAGTGCGTATTTTTATGCATTGTTTTTCCATATGAAATTTCCTTTTATAATCGGTGATTACACCGCGATTTTGTCATAAAAATGACTTTTTTTTTTTTTTATCAAGAAATTATATCTTAACTTTTTTATTATGAAAAAATCATTATTTGGTTCCCATTGCCGAGCTGATCAGCTAGGGATCGGCTTTCGGCAATCATTCGGAAGAACCTTCAGGCAGTGTGGGAAAGAGCAGCTCAACCGATGGGCATGCGGATTTCAGCAGCGTCAGGATTGAGACGCTAGTGTATCGGTGCAGCGTGGTGTCGTTAAACCTTGGCGTGGAGGAAGTGAAAAGCGACGTGTTTTGAAGTTCATTTAATTGCCATTTCAGGGCGGGATTCTCCTGCCTTATGAATTTTTAAGAATATATATATAAATATAAAATCTTGAGTCAGAAAAAAATATATATAAACTTTCGAAAAACGAAAGTTAGACGAACTGAAGATTTATTCTGTAATTGCAATATTAAACCCGTATGAGCAGTTCATTTTGCATATCGCAAACTGTTACGAATCAGGCATGAGATTGCTTTTCGGATTCGCGGAATTCCACATTTTGTTTATACCCTAGCAATGAAAAAAAAAATGATGTTATATTATCGGAGGATTAGTGTGTGGGGGGGAGGGGGAGGGGAAGACTCGTTTTCCGTCTGGGGAACGGTATTCCATTTTTCAGAACTGACGAAAACTAAACGGAGTGAAATTTTTTTCCCGCGAACGTAATTTCTTTTTCTCGCGAAGTTTCCTCTGTCTAATATTGTTATTAAATATCAATTTATTGCATAAATGTTTGCATTTCAGCTTGAAAGTGTAGGCAATAGTTTCCGATAACGGAAGTTTGACGGAGCAAAAATTTCTTTGTAAACTTTAGGCATGAGTTCCTTTCGCGGATTCGAAGAGTAACTCTTTGTTGTCATCAAAACTGAAGATAATTTTTTGGGGGTGGTGCGTGCGTGGTGGCGGCGGTGGTGGAAGGGGGTGGTTTCTGGCTGGGGACGGAATTTCGTCTTTCAAAACTTTCAAAAAACGGAAGTTAGACGAACTGCAGATTTATTCTGTAATCGCAATATTTCCTCTGCTCATTTTTTTTGTAAAATATAACTTTGTTTGATAACCGATTGTGTTTCAGCTTGAAAACGGAAGTCGGACGAAGCGAAGATTTTTTCGTAATCGTAATTTTTTTTTCGCAATGTTAAAATTACACTGTTCTGAATTATTGTTAAATATTATTTTCCCTCTCTAAATAGTTGCAAATTGAGAAACTGGACATTCCTCATATCAGAAGAGTGGTTGAATCAACCAACTCTCAATTATGTTAACTGTAAACATCTCATACATAGTATTCAAGAAGATATTTTCTTTTCAGAGCTGAAGGAAAACACGTTCAAGAATAACAAATTAGTTGACCTTTGCAATACTAAACTTGCACATCACAATGTCCAATGAAGGTTTATTTTATCTTTTGTGATTGAGATATACTGTAGATTTCCTTCCTCCACAATAGAACTCTTTTTGAAGTTTTTTTTTTTTTTTTTTTTTTTTTTTTTTTGGATTGGAGGTTTAACGACCACCGTGAGCAACTCAATGGGCTATAAGCAGTCGCCCGTCCCTAATTTAGGGTCACTGGTTCCAGGGAAGGGAGAGACCCAGTGCCGTAAGACAAACACAACATCCATGCCTGACCGGGATTCGAACCCGGACCCCTTACGGACGAATGATCAGAGGCCAGCGCCTTAAACCACTGCGCCACCGGGGCGGCCTTTTGAAGTTTGAGTGTGTAGAATCTGAATCTGTGAAGCAACACACACACACAAGTTTTGGTACAGTCTTTCTAAAGCAAACCAAAATTTTTTGCAACCTCATGGATAAAACAAGATAAGTAGGTAAGATTTTGATAAATTATGACTTATTTTATATAAAAAAAAATCAATTACATGCTAATTCATATTTCATCATCATCATCATTGTCAACCATTATCAATCCACTGCTGGACGAAGGTCTCCCCAAGTTTCCTCCACAACGGTCTGTCTTGTGCCAGTCTCCTCCATGTCACTCCCGCATATTTTCGAATTTCATCCACCCATCTCCCATGTGGTCTTTTTCTGGGTCTTTTCCTGTCCCTTGGAATCCAATCTAAAATTTTGGCTGTCCATCTATGGTCTGTCCTTCTGGCAGTATGTCCAGCCCATTGCCATTTCAGGGATTTAACTCTGATCATGATGTCTTCCACTCTTGTCATTTTTCGGATCCACGTGTTCCTCTTCTTATCTCTCCTGGTTACACCAAGCATGTACCTCTCCATGCTTCTTTGAGTTGTCTGCAGCCTTTGTATGTCTCTTTTAGTTAAGGTCCACGTCTCTGCACCATACATAAGCACTGGAAGGATGCATTGATCAAACACTTTTCTTTTAAGACATAATGGCATATTGCTCTTGAAAATTATGCTGTTTCTTCCAAAAGCTCTCCAGGCAAAGTTTTGTACGCCGATTAATTTCTTCATCAATGTGACCCTCACTTGATATCTGCTGTCCAAGATAAACATACGTATCTGTTATCTCCAGTTTTTCTCCATCAATTGATAAATCTTCATTTCTTGTAAAAGCATTGAACATCACTTTTGTCTTCTGAAAGTTGATTTTTAATCCCACTTCTTTACTCTTGTCAGCAAGTTCCTGGATCATACTGTGCAGCTCTGATGGGGTAGTTGCAAAAATGACTACGTCATCAGCAAAACGAAGGTGGGTTAGATAATCTCCATTAATCTTTATCCCTTTGTTTTCCCAGTTCAGTGATTGAAAGACATTTTCCAATGTGGCGTTAAAGAGCTTCGGAGATATGGTGTCACCTTGTCTCACTCCCTTTCCAATTTTTATGTGTGTTGTATTTTCAAACAGCCTAATCTTTGCACTTGCATTTTCATAGATGTTATTAATAATATTAATGTATGCATCTTCAATACCGCAGGATTTCAGAGCCATGGTAACTGCTGATGGTTTCACCGAATCAAAGGCTTTTTCATAATCGATAAAAGCCATGCACAATGGAAGTTCATATTCCCTCGCTCTTTCAATTAGTTCTCTCAGTATGTGGATATGATCTATTGTGCTGTAGCCACTCCTGAATCCAGCTTGTTCTCTCGGTTGAGCCATGTCCAGGGTTACCTTCAAGCTGTGTGAAAGAACTTTAGTGAAGATTTTATAAACCGCTGATAGGAGGCTGATAGGTCTGTAGTTCCTGAGATCCTCAATGTCACCTTTTTTATGTAGCAGGATCATTGTAGCATTGTTCCAATCCTCAGGAATCTTCCCTTCATTAAGGCATCGAGTGAAAATTTGGGCGAGTACTGTTTCCATTTCTCCACTAGCTTCTTGTATGATGTCTACAGTAATTCCATCTTCTCCTAGAGCTTTCCCGCGCTTCATGTTCTTGATTGCATGAGCAACTTCTGCTGGAAGGACTGGAAGAACTCTGATACCTTTCACGATGTCTGGAGTACATGTATCATCCCTTTCATATAATTTGGAGTAGAAATCTTTCACTCTTGTCAAAATTTCGCCTCTATTTCTTGTTATAGAACCATCTTCTTTTCTCAGAGCCATAATCTGTTTTCTTCCCTTACTGAGATGTCCCTTTGCTATCTTAAGGCTTTGGTTGTTTTCAATTGCTTTCCTCACTAGTTCACAGTTGAATTTCCTTACGTCTTCAGTGATACTTTTTCGTGCTGTCTTGCATAGCTCTATATATTCCACTTTGGAAGTCACATCTTCTTTAGTTGTCCTCATCTCTCTTCTTTTTTGCATCAACATTTTGGTTTTTCCTGATAATTTGTTCACATGCAACTTGTTCTTAGACCCAGCTAATTTTGTTGCTGTTTCCATAAGAGCTTTGGTTACTTTTCTGTTAACTTCAGAAATATCCACTTCTTCCGATGTTAGGCCTTCTAAAGCAGAGAATCTGTTCTTCAGTTCCAACTTGAAAGTATTATGGTGTTTTTTAAGGTTGGTTATGTCAATACATTTTGTTTGTCTTATGAGCTTGCCACGTTCCAGTTTAGTGTTGAGGTGCATCTTACATCTCACCAATCTATGGTCACTACCTGTGTTGAACTTGTTCAGCACACTGCAGTCTTCGATGACGAATTTTTTGTTACACATAATAAAATCAATTTCACTTGTCGTCCCAATTGGATGTCTCCATGTCTATTTCCTGTGTGGCTTTTTCTTGAAAAAGGAGTTCAAGATGAAAAATCCTTCTGCCTCTGCAAACTCAATGAGAGTATTTCCACGCTGGTTTCTGTTGCCGTGATCGAATTTACCTACTGAAGTTTCATTCTGTTGCCGGTGCCCTATTTTTGCATTGAAATCTCCCATAATTATCTTCAAGTGCTGCTTACCTTTATTATTTAGATGACGAATTTCCTCATAAAATTCTTCAATTTCTTCTTCAGGATGACTTGTGGTGGGTGCATAAGTTTGAATAACCTGAGCCTGGTATCTTCTCGAGAGTTGGATAACGAGTCGTGCAGCTCTGTCAGAGGAACTTTCAACTTCTACCACTTTATCCTTCAGTTTCTTGTTAATTATAAATCCAACACCACTAGTTCTGCCAGTATCTGTCCCACGATAATAGAAGAGATGTCCACTTTTCAGTTCAATGAGATCTTCTCCTTTTCTCCTTACCTCACTTAGCCCGACGATGTCCCACTTGATCCTTTGTAGTTCCTCTTCCAATTCAAGAAGCCTTGAATCAGAAGATAGGGAGCGTGACGAGAAGGCGGGGTTGACATTTGTCAAGGAGAGGCTGTGATGTTACGCATCACCTGACCTTACATCCCCTAATTCATATTTACATATTTATATATAGATAAGGTCAGGTGATGCGTAACATCACAGCCTCTCCTTGACAAATGTCAACCCCGCCTTCTCGTGGTGCATCCTGTTCCTACTAAAGGGGCTCTGACGACCGCCAATAGCGGTATAACTATACCATCGGGATTAGAGGAAATTCTATCCCACACTCACCAACCCGCTTGGCCAGCGTGGTGAGTTATGGCCAAACCCCTCCAAAATGACTCCACAACTTAAATCTTGGCCCTCAGTCTCCGGCAGCTGGAATGTACCTGGCCAAGGCAGCGGCCAGTGCGACATGAAGGCAGAGGGTGCTAAGAATCCCCGGAGGACCGGACTAGGCTGCCATCTGATGCTGACCTTGGCAACGTACAATGGACGTTCCCTATCTTCTGATTCAAGGCTTCTTGAATTGGAAGAGGAACTACAAAGGATCAAGTGGGACATCGTGGGGCTAAGTGAGGTAAGGAGAAAAGGAGAAGATCTCATCGAACTGAAAAGTGGACATCTCTTCTACTATCGTGGGACAGATACTGGCAGAACTAGTGGTGTTGGATTTATAATAAACAAGAAACTGAAGGATAAAGTTGTAGAAGTTGAAAGTTCCTCTGACAGAGCTGCACGACTCGTTATCCAACTCTCGAAAAGATACCAGGCTCAGATTATTCAAACTTATGCACCCACCACAAGTCATCCTGAAGAAGAAATTGAAGAATTTTATGAGGAAATTTGTCATCTAAATAATAAAGGTAAGCAGCACTTGAAAATAATTATGGGAGATTTCAATGCAAAAATAGGGCAACGGCAACAGAATGAAACTTCAGTAGGTAAATTCGGTCACGGCAACAGAAACCAGCGTGGAAATACTCTCGTTGAGTTTGCAGAGGCAGAAGGGTTTTTCATCTTGAACTCCTTCTTCAAGAAAAAGCCACACAGGAAATGGACATGGAGACATCCAAATGGGACGACAAATGAAATTGATTTTATTATGTGTAACAAAAAATTCGTCATAGAAGACTGCAGTGTGCTAAACAAGTTCAACACAGGTAGTGACCATAGATTGGTGAGATGTAAGATGCACCTCAACACTAAACTTGAACGTGACAAGCTCATAAGACAAACAAAATCTATTGACATAACCAACCTTAAAAAACACCATAATACCTTCAAGTTGGAACTGAAGAACAGGTTCTCTGCTTTAGAAGGCCTAACATCGGAAGAAGTGGACATCTCTGAAGTTAACAGAAAAGTAACCAAAGCTCTTATGGAAACAGCAACAAAATTAGCTGGGTCTAAGAACAAGTTGCATGTAAATAAATTATCAGGAAAAACGAAAATGTTGATGCGAAAAGAAGAGAGATGAGGACAACTAAAGAAGATGCGACTTCCAAAGTGGAATATATAGAGCTATGCAAGACAGTACGAAAAGTATCACTGAAGACGTAAGAAAATTCAACTGTGAACTAGTGAGGAAAGCAATTGAAAACAACCAAAGCCTAAAGATAGCAAAGGGACATCTCAGTAAGGGAAGAAAACAGATTATGGCACTGAGAAAAGAAGATGGTTCTGTAACAAGAAATAGAGGCGAAATTTTGACAAGAGTGAAAGATTTCTACTCCAAATTATATGAAAGGGATGATACATGCACTCCAGACATCATGAAAGATACCAGTACCAGAGTTCCTCCAGTCCTTCCAGCAGAGGTTGCACATGCAATCAAGAACATGAAGCGGGGAAAAGCTCCAGGAGAAGATGGAATTACTGTAGACATCATACAAGAAGCAAGTGGAGAAATCGAAACAGTACTCGCCCAAATTTTCACTCGATGCCTTAATGAAGGAAAGATTCCTGAGGATTGGAACACCGCTACAATGATCCTGCTACATAAGAAAGGTGACATTGAGGATCTCGGAAACTACAGACCTATCAGCCTCCTATCAGTAGTTTATAAAATCTTCACTAAAGTTCTTTCACACCGCTTGAAGGTAACACTGGACATGGCTCAACCGAGAGAACAAGCTGGATTCAGGAGTGGCTACAGCACAATAGATCATATCCATGTGCTGAGAGAACTAATTGAAAGAGCGAGGAATATGAACTTCCATTGTGCATGGCTTTTATCGATTATGAAAAGCCTTTGATTCGGTGAAACCATCAGCAGTTTCAATGGCTCTGAAAAACCTGCGGTATTGAAGATGCATACATTAATATTATTAATAACATCTATGAAAATGCAAGTGCAAAGATTCGGCTGTTTGAAAATACAACACACATAAAAATTGAAAGGAGTGAGACAAGGTGACACCATATCTCCGAAGCTCTTTAATGCCACATTGGAGGGTGTTTTTCAGTCACTGAGCTGAGAAAACAAGGGGATAAAGATTAATGGAGATTATCTAACCCACCTTCGTTTTGCTGATGACGTAGTCATTTTTGCAACTAGCCCATCAGAGCTGCAGAGTATGATCCAGGAACTTGCTGACAAGAGTAAAGAAGTGGGATTAAAAATGAACTTTCGGAAGACAAAAGTGATGTTCAATGCTTTTACAAGAAATGAAGATTTATCGATTGATGGAGAAAAGCTGGAGATAACAGACACGTACGTTTATCTTGGACAGCAGATATCAAGTGAGGGTCACATTGATGAAGAAATTAATCGGCGTACAAAACTTGCCTGGAGAGCTTTTGGAAGAAACAGCATAATTTTCAAGAGCAATATGCCATTATGTATTAAAAGAAAAGTGTTTGATCAATGCATCCTTCCAGTGCTTACGTATGGTGCAGAGACGTGGACCCTTAACTAAAAGAGACATACAAAGGCTGCAGACAACTCAAAGAAGCATGGAGAGGTGCATGCTTGGTGTAACCAGGAGAGATAAGAAGAGGAACTCGTGGATCCGAAAATGACAAGAGTGGAAGACATCATGATCAGAGTTAAATCCCTGAAATGGCAATGGGCTGGACATACTGCCAGAAGGACAGATCATCGATGGACAGCCGAAATTTTAGATTGGATTCCAAGGGACAGGAAAAGACCCAGAAGAAGACCACATGGGAGATGGGTGGATGAAATTCGAAAGTATGCAGGGGTGACATGGAGGAGACTGGCACAAGACAGACCGTTGTGGAGGAAACTTGGGAGACCTTCGTCCAGCAGTGGATTGATAATGGTTGACAATGATGATGATGATGATATAGATATAATTAGTTGTTTTAATATAAAATATTATTTAGCTAAAAATTTAATGCAATAATTGTTCGTTCTCTAAAATTACTCCTTTAAAACGAAAAATACTCCTTCAAAAATTGTGAAGGAGTATTTTTACTCTTTTGAAAAAATCCTAACACGATCTCTGGCGGTTGGGGGGGTCTAGGGTACCCTGGGAGATTCTTGTTTTCAGCTACAGACAGAACAACAGCTTTCTGTGAACTCAGGGGACACACACTGTCTGTGTATGTACCCATTCCTGAACCTCTGAAATTCTTCCCCAAATTGTGCTTCTTCTTTTCTTCTCAGTCTTAAATCTACAGGTCAACACATCTCGTTATGCAGCTTAGAATACTGAAATCGTTATTTAAGAAGCTAAATGTTCAGAAAAAATCAACCATCTTAATTTTTCTTGCAATTTTAAAGTACGCTTAAATTTTGATGCTACATACATATTGAAATCTAATATCTACGAAATGTGCACTTATAACATTTTTTATAATAAATTTCGTAATTAAAAGTACTAAATAATATAAATAATTTAAACCACTAAAAGAAAGAGAACTTAGCTGCTTACATACCCTTCCTTTTATGAACACTAGCTTAATTTGAAAACTGCATTCGAAAGGCTTCCTCGATTTAGCGAATTCTGCGATTTTACGTACAAGACAGTTGGTCCCTTGAAGTCTGTTAAGCCGCCCCGGTGGCGCAGTGGTCTAAGGCGTTGGCCTCTGATCATTCGTCCGTAAGGGGTCCGGGTTCGAATCCCGGTCAGGCATGGATGTTGTGTTTGTCTTACGGCACTGGCTCTCTCCCTTCCCTGGAACCAGTGACCCTAAATTAGGGACGGGCGACTGCTTATAGCCCATTTGAGTTGCTCACGGTGGTCGTTAAACCTCCAATCAAAAAAAAAAAAAAAAAAAAAAAAAAAAAAGTCTGTTAAATCGAGATTTGACTGTATATGTATCGATCTGCTTTGTCTTTGTAAGCCTGCATACACCCACCACCACAGGGGATAAAACCTTTAATTTGCTTACATTTCAATCATTGAATTCTAAAATAGCATTGTAAATGCCAATTTTCAGTGTTGGGAGTGTCACAAAGACACTTTGTGGAACCTGGTTCTAAATCATAACTTCCATGGAGGCACTTTTATAACAGTGATGGGTCTGATAGTTGCAGAACACAGGGTTTTTATGTATTCCAAAACTGCAGAAGGAAGACTGTATGGATATAGGCTTTTACAACCAAACCTTTCAAATGCAGTTTCAGTGTTGGGAGTGTCACAAAGACACTTTGTGGAACCTGGTTCTAAATCATAACTTCCATGGAGGCACTTTTATAACAGTGATGGGTCTGATAGTTGCAGAATACAGGGTTTTTATGTATTCCAAAACTGCAGAAGGAAGACTGTATGGATATAGGCTTTTACAACCAAACCTTTCAAATGCAGTTTCAGTGTTGGGAGTGTTCCCAAGGTTTTCAGTGTTGGGAGTGTCACAAAGACACTTTGTGGAACCTGGTTCTAAATCATAACTTCCATGGAGGCACTTTTATAACAGTGATGGGTCTGATAGTTGCAGAATACAGGGTTTTTATGTATTCCAAAACTGCAGAAGGAAGACTGTATGGATATAGGCTTTTACAACCAAACCTTTCAAATGCAGTTTGTAAGATATTGGGTTGATGCATAAGTTCATGGCATTTTTTTCACTGCACTACAGGAATGTATTACATCAGAAGGGAAAATGGAAATCAATCAGCTATGTATTTCCCCCGCCATTGTTTACGATGATGTCCCACTGTCTGGATATAGGTCTGCAATGCCATTCTTGGAAAAACATGAAGGTTTTGCTGCAAAGAAATCAAGGAAATTCTGGAGATCAACGTCATTGTTGAACGTTCTGACACGGAGTGCATTCGACAGATATCGGAACCGGTATGATGGCCTGAAGGGGCGACATGTGGAAGGATCTCCCATTTCATGCCCTGAATGGCTATTTTGGTCATGTTTGCACTGTGAGGGCGGGTGTTATCATGTTGGAGAAGGACACCATGGCTTGAATGTGGCCGTTTCTGCTGTATCGTCCCCTCCACATGGTGGAGTTGCTCACAATTGGCAATCTCAGTGGTCCGCCCTCCCTCTAGTGGCGAAAGGAAGAATTACTATAGTACGGATAACATTCTTATCTGTTGTTAGACCATTGCCTAGGTTCAGTTGGCTTGTTTTGGGGTATTTTTGCATTCATTCTGAAATTAGAGGATAGTATAATGGAGAATTCTGTGAAAAAGAACAATTCCTATTGTTGCGTCCCGCAGTGTCGTTCCCAAGGTTCCAGCTATGTTTTTCACAAGTTAGTATAAATGCTTGTGCCTTGCACTTGAAATCCTTCCAGTGAAATACTACTAACCTAGTAACGTGTTTGAATGAATAATAAACAAAACGTGATTTTATTGCATAGTAATAATGTAAAATTCTGTATTTCTACTTGCTCTTGAAAACAAGTAATTGCTGTTATCGATATAAATTTAAACTCCATTAAGGAACAAGATTTGCAATGTTCTGTCAACAGTCACCAGTCCAAAAACACTGAGAACAGAATGATGATCAACAATTACCAATTCAAAAACACTGTTTTAGGAACAGAATATTCAAAAATACAAATTTGTTATTGTTGACAGAGTATTGAAAATGGATCCTGGAAATCGTCAAGTGAAATGGAATGTCGTTAAATGTGTAGATTAGCGTTCTAAATTATTTCGTCGGAAAAATTTTAGTACCTGGAAAAAGTGCTACGTACAGCTTTTAGAGTATGGAAAATAATGGCAAATGGTTCAAAATTCTCATATTTTAAATATGTTTCAAAGATTTTTTCGTAATATTTACCTGTAAGTGCGATGGTGTTAAGAAGCATCGCTACCGCACGATGTCCTGCGTTGCTCTGTTAAAAGACAAGTTCACTGCTGCACCGAAATGACAGGCGGAAGAGTACAAGAGAAAGCGATTATGTTGTTGGCAGGAGAGCGATAAATGTTGTAGTGATACGCTAAAAAAAATAGGTCCAGACTATCCACCCTTTATTTTGTTGTATCCTGTACGTTAGCAGGAAAAAGCTCTTTGATTTGCAAAAGATACGTATCAGTGAGATAGAAACTGACCTGCGAATAAAGTATTGACAGGAGAACCAAAAGTACAGTGGCACAGCAAACGCTTGACGTCGTCGCAGTAGCGATGCATTAGGCCTACCACAGCATCGCACTTACAGGTAAATATTACGATCAAAATCTTTAAAAGACATTTTAAACATGAAATTTCTGCACAATTCGCTATTGATTTCCATAATATCAAATCTGTACGTCACACTTTTTCCAGGTGCTAAAACATTTTTCCGACGGAATAATTTAGGACGCTAATCAACAGATTTACCAAAATGTCACCCCTGTCTGTATTACTATATCACTTGTCTAGAAACGTAAAAATAAAAATTACCTGTTACAGTAAAGCATTACTGCTACACAATGCTTACGTGTTCCACTTCTGCCTGCTTTACAAGAGCACTCAAAAGACTACAGAAATTTCACAATTATTTCTGTCTAAAACACCGTTGATCGAATGAGGCGACAACGTTATTGTGGTGGATTGAATGCAGTGCGAAACTATGTGGATTTCTTTCCTATCTTCCTTCTTAAATACACATGAAATTATATGACCTGCATTAAGAATCTTTTCCTCTGCTTTGATGCATCGTGAATTTTTTGCAGCGTTCACAAATTTCATTATCTCAAAGATTGACAGTGTCAAACCAGCCATTCCTACATACAACTTCACGGGAACACATGCAACGCTATCCGTACTAAAAGAAGTTTGTTTGCGCAGCGCCCCCGATAGTTAATTGAGATTGCCAATAGAGTGCAGCGTTGATGGTCCAATTCCTCGGCAGCATTTCCCAGTGAATAATGCCTTTCTATGCCTCACCAGATGCACTACATGATCTTCGCAGGATGAAGGTCATGTTTTGGATGTGGTGTGGGCATCTTGTTTGGGCTTAACCATTCCCTTCAATGCCTGAAATTCACGTACAGGCAGGACCTTTTTGTCTCCAGTAACACAGCTGTGTCTTCGGCTACACAGGCCCATGCCCCCGCACGGGGATAACTGGTTTTCCAGTTATTTGGGGAGCGGCGCCCCCACGGCCCGAGCTGACCTTGTGACTGGTCAACATCTGATGTCATGCCACAGCTTGTTTTTTCTTATTTTGGTGCTGTTGGTGTCTGCAGGGACGGCTGTTCATCCAGCTGTTGGGGAGTCGCGTCCCCACGTTCCCGAGCTGGTCTTGTGTCTCGCTTTTCGTTTTTATTTATTTTCTCCACTGGCTAGTTGCCCGTGTTGTTTACTCTACTTAATCGCTACCACGTTATGTACTAACACCCCGGTCTTGTAGTTTTGTTACCCTCCACCCCTAACTGTTTTATATTAACCGCTCAGTTCGTAGGTTGCTGAGATTCCGCTTCGGTTCCCTTCCAGGTTTTGTCTTCTTTGGATTTCTTTTTTCCTTTTAACTGGTTTGGGTGCTAGACCTACCTGCATGTTTGCCGCGTGCGGAGACCCGTGAGGCGGAAATGGGATGTCTGGCGGCTGAGGTCGCAGGAGACCGGTTAAGTGCCTCCTGTGTACCAACACTCCTCTTCGACCCCGGCTTCGCTGTAAACGGGAGGCTAGAGACTAACCCACCTCTAGTCAGAAGTCTTGTACCAAGTTGTGTACAGGGCTTTAGCGGCTTTTTTGTCGTATGGCACGGCAGGGTGAGCCCGGGGCTGTGGGATCATGCCAAAGGCGTTGGCATGACGGCACCAGGAGGCCGAAGTGTCCGCCGAGTGCGTGTGATCACAGCCAACGGACTATATCTGCAACGTATAAGCTCCAGAACTGTGTCTAGCGTCATTTTCTTGGCTTGCGGACCTCCAGTTCTCCCTTGTAGGACTCGGTGGTGGGTGGAGTAGTTTGCAGACGAATCTTCCTCCTTTTTTCCATGGGCAAAAACAAAAAGAAAAACTCCAAATTTAAGTCACCTGAGGAAATGTTTGTTGACAACGACTCTCCTTCGTCTTCTCAACCTACCAAGTCTCATACCCTTAAACGGTCTTTAGACCTTGACCAAGAATGTGGAACCTCTTCTTCGGCAGCTGTACCAGTCGCTCCGAAGCGTCGTCTCCCCTCGATTGCTGTGACTACGCATGCTACACACTTACTTGTAGAATCCATCGATCCGAATGAGAGACTGTCCACCAGATCTCCATTTTTTATTTCTAAAGCTTTGGACGCTGCGGTTGGCCCCTTGAAGTCTGTGAGGAAGCTTCGCTCTGGGGACCTGCTTGTTCAAACTTGCAGTGTTTCTCAGAGTAACACTCTTCTGCTCCTTACTAGTCTTCCAGGCATTCCTGTCAAAGTGACACCTCACCCGTTTTCTTAACACCTCTCGGGGTGTTGTTTCGGAATTTGATCTCTTGCCATGCAGTGAAGAAGAATTGGTGACTGAACTTGCAGATCAAGGTGTTATTGCTGCACGTCGTATGATGTTCCGGCGCGATGGTTCTTTGATTAAGTCTAAAAATGTGATCTTGACTTTTAACTCCCCGAAAGTTCCGACCGAAATAAAGGCTGGCTACTTGGTCTGTGGAGTTCGCCCGTACATTCCCAGTCCTCTGCGCTGTTTCAGGTGCCAGAGGTACGGGCATTCCCAACGATTCTGTAAGAGTTCCGCTCGTTGCGCTAATTGTGGCTCCGGTGAACATGACGGGGAAGGTTGCACTTCTGCGGCCTGCTGTGTTAACTGTGGTGAGGCCCATGCTGCTTACTCCCGCAACTGTATGAACTGGAAGGACGAGATGGCGATCCAGCGTCTCAAGACCCTGGAAGGCCTCTCGTACCCTGCTGCCAAAGCCAGGTTGGGTATTCCCACCATCCGACAGCGTAGTTTTGCCGCAGTGGTTAAGTCTCTGCCACCACCCGTGCAGCCCTTTGTTCCGCGCCCTGTAGCTCTCGCCGCACTTGCCAAGCGATCTACAGTTGAACAAGCGACACAGGTGGATTTCACCGAGCTCCAGCTTCTTCGACCAGCTGAGTCTGCGCCTTCTCGTTTGAAGACGACCGACTCTTACAGTTCCCAGCAGACAGCCTGCACGTGCGGAAGACCCGGCCCTCAATCCGCAAAGGTGTGCAGTGTCCATCCAACTGTCTCGGCCTCTGCGAGGTCCCCACCCTCAACCAACATTCTAGAGGAACATGGGGGGAGGAGAGTGACAGTTCGTCCCCAGCCTCAACCAGCATTGCAGAGGAACATGGGGGGAGGAGAGTGACAGTTCGTCCCCGCCCTCTGCCAGCGTTGCAGAGGAGTGTGGGGGGGAGGAGAGTGACATTTCGTGTCCCTCAATTAGTGAATTTTTTTATAAATCTGATTGACTACCTTGTCTTCCCAGCTTTCATCATTCTCTTTTTCAACTTTTAACAAGCCTGTCTGCTCTTACTTATTTTCCGCGCTTTTAAATTTCTGTGGCTGATAGTTCTTTGTCTGGCGCTCTTTGGCCAAACCTGGCCCTTGCGCCACTAAAATCCACTAACCAACCAACCAACCAGGCCCATGCACAGAAGGCTGCGATGAACTGTGTGCTGTGACACATTGCCCTGATCACCACCGTTGTAGCTGCAGATTACTTGTCGCAGCGGCCGCTGTGAACAATGCACGACAGTCTCCTCTCCCCTCTGGCATCAATGAGCTGCGGACGACGGTTCATCGTTTGGCCATCTGTGCACCACTTTTGGTACGTACTCACTACAGCGTCACGTGAACAACCCACAAGCCACGCCGTTTCAGAGATCGTAGTTCCGAGGAGCTGTACCATCACAATTTGTCCTTTATCAAACTCCGATAAATCGGCAGCTTTTCCCATTCTGACTACTAATACTGTACTAACTGAAAGCCGGTTCTTGGGTTGTATATATACTGCTCTGTGAACGTCACCTATGCCACCATTCAGACTGCAGATGCACTCATTTCTCTAGGCTGGGAGTGGTTATAATGTAATAGCTCATCGGTGTAGACAGAAAACTTGAAAATCACTTCATTCTGGAATGGGAATCAAACCTGCATTTCCCGATTTACATTTGAGTACGTTACCGTTAGACCACCCAAAACAAAGAACCTCCAAGCAATGAAGGAAGTGTTTTTGGGACTCGGATGTAAAGCTCTGCTGGGTGTAAATTATACACTATCTCCTAACAAGTAATTGGACACCTGTGATAGCAAAGGAAAACAAAGTTTATTCACCTTCAATAGTTGGTGGAGCCTCCACGAGCGGCGATTACAGCTGCGACCCTCCTGGGCATACTCTCAACCAGGCGTTGTACGATGGCTAGCAGTATTTTCTTCCACTCGGCTTGGAAAAGACGGTCAGTTCCTTCACCAATTTCAGACGGTGAAGGCACCCCTTAAGTCGACGCTCCAACTCGTCCCAGAGGTGCTCGATAGGGTTAAGATCTGGGCTGTGCACAGTCCAGTCCATTCGATAACCCCATTGTCACCATACCAAGCCATGGTGGACCTCACAACATGACAGGTGGCATTGTCATCCTAAAAATAACATGGGTCCACCCCGTAAAACTGCCACAACGTAGGAAGCGCATGGTCATCCAAAATGGTGCAGTAGGTCTCGGCGCTGAGTCTACCAAGAATTGCGACCAAGGGTCCCGTGCCATACCAGGAAAAACACCCCTATAGCATAATTCCACCGCCGCCGAACTTCACAGTTAGCACAGTACATGCCAGCAGGAGGCGTTCTCCAGGTAGACGCCAAACCCAGACCCTGCCATCCGAACAGTACGGGGTGAACCTTGATTCGTCGCTCCAGAGAACCTGTTTCCACTGTTCAACGGTCCACTGTCAACGTTCTTTGCACCACGTTAGCCGTGCAGCGCTATTGGGCTTGGTGATCAGAGGCTTGTGGGCGGCAGCATGTCCATGATAACCAAGTAGATGGGCTTACTTACGGATGGTATTCATCGAAAGAACACTCCCGGATGCCTGTTGAAACTCCTCGCGGATGTGGCCCAATTGATTTGGTGCGGTTCTTCCAAATTTCTCTGGCCAGCACCCATCCGTCTCTAACTTCCAGTTTTGTGGGTCTGCCGGGTCGGGGCACATTCCGACAGTCACCTCTCATCTTCCACTTGCCAATCACGTAGGTCACTGTCGATTTTGGGTACTTCAACTCGCTTGATATGTCATGTATGGATCGGCCATTTCTGTGATACCCGACGATTACACCTTTCTCGAAATCAGAGAGCTCCGAACTGCGTGGCATCTTGCACGCGACTGGTTGCGTTGTTGTTTCCCACACGATATTTAACGGCGGCGGCCGTAACGTGTATCAAGACCGCAGATATCGTCGATTGCAGGGGTGTCCAATTACTTGTTGGTAGATAGTGTATATATGATCCTTCATCTTAGTGGCACAAGAGCGGAAAGTGAACCCCATGAAGAAATCACACTTAGAAATAAATAATAGTCCAGAATGATGTGATTTGCAAGTTTTTTGCACATGTCAACTTGCATGATTAATTTGGCATCCACCTGCCAGTAACAACTATTTGACTACCAAATGATGCAGTGGTAGTATGTCCAGCACATAACTGGAAGACCCTGGGTTCGATTGCCGGTGGCGGCCGATGAGAATTTTTCTGCGACTCACTTATTAATGTACAAAGAGTGATGATTTCTGTTTGGTATTTGACTACCATTTATTTCTGAAGTGTTATGTTTTTCAGGATATTCACTTTCTGCTTGCTTGCTGCTAAGATGGAGGATCATCTGTGCTTTGATTTGTGCACGGCAGAGCGTTACATCTTTATCCCCAAAACACATCCTCAGTTGCTTGCAAAGTAGCAGAATGTAGATGCACGCTATCGGATAGTTTCCAAATTATTAGCAGATGATTTCTGCTTGTTCATTAAAAAAAATAAAAGTGTTATTTACAGCAATTATAAAACTTAGTCATGGTTTACTCAGATTAATATACTTAATTCAATTTTAACTTGAACTTTCATTTATTCTTTACATCTTCTGAGTTTTTTTGTTTTTACAGATGTTTCTAGATTTTATCAAGGCCTTTTCTCAATGTGTAGGAACTGTATCAAAAGTTTTCTTTACACAGAAAGAATTTATATCTTTTCCTACAGTTGCCAGTAATTAAATTAAAATCTTTTCCTTATGTATTTTGTAAGTCTACTTTATTTTTGAATTTAATTGTTGAAAATGCTATTTATAAATTTTGAAGGTTTATTAATGGAACTGTTTTTCTGGATATAAAAACTTTCTTTAATTAGTCTTTTGTTTTTGAGGTTCGAAGTCCAATATTTTGGCATAAAGGTCCATTTCATACACATTGCTGCACATTCAATTGTAATGTACTAATCATAGGAATCTGTGAAGCTCTAATAATTATTTATTGTTTAATTAATTTTTCTATAAATTATCTTATTCTATTGTTATCATAGTTCACACTCCGCGTGTATGCATCAAGTTTTCTGACGATGTTACAGGACTATGTAATTTTCATGTTTTCTTAGGCATGTCTACTTGCATACATAAAAGTTAAGTACAAAAACTAGATGATTTTTAAGGTAATATTATTAGATGTAATATATTGGGTTGATGCATAAGTTCATGCCGTTTTATTTCACGAGTGTTTCCCAGGTCAGTAGTGATGGTGCAGATGGCTAGTTGTATATCAAAGTATAGTCGATAATATCATGTATCTAAATCATATTGCATTGTGGCTAATGGTTTTCAGGTCCAAACGTAGTGTCAAGTAGAGAGGAATTATTTTTTCTATTTTATTTTTTTATTGAAGGTTTAATGACCACCGTGAGCAACTCAATGGGCTATAAGCAGTCGCCCGTCCCTAATTTAGGGTCACTGGTTCCAGGGAAGGAAAAGAGCCAGTGCCGTAAGACAAACACAACATCCATGCCTCACCGGGATTCGAACCCGGACCCCGTTCGGACGAATGATCAGAGGCCAGCGCCTTAGACAACTGCGCCACCGGGCGGCGAATGAACATTTCCGACATCTGCTCTTCTACGAGTTTAACAAGGGATCCACAGCTGCCATAACCAGTCCTATTGCCATCTATGTCATTGTATACTATTTGTGCCTTACATTTCACTCAGTGTTTTTAGCATGTAGCCACCACACCCTGCCTTTCCCACTCAGACTGCCTCAAGCGCTTTCTAACCCCCCCCCAGCTCGTCTTCAGGAGGCGTTCCAGATGTTAACTATTCTGCCACTGCAGAGTGAGTGAGCGAAACGATCCACCTCCTCACCCAAGTCCCGACGTTATCTCCGAACTCTCCACTGTGGCTCCATCTATTGTAAACACGTAAAACCTTCATTTTCTCTTTCGGTGAATTTGACATTTTTGTTCAATTTTAATTAATTCTTTCCATTTTCACTTAGTATACTTGGGTCATTATTATTACAAATTCTATCTCTATTTTTCTCAATCAAAACTAATTCTACAATGCGTAGATGTCTTTCATTTCCACATGTTTTTATTATTTTAATCTCATCAAATTTAGGGTATGTGTAAATAGTGTAAATATGGTTTTAGAGATATGTTTAGAATATTTGTATGTATGTGAATTCGTAGTTGTATTTAATGATAGTTTGTCGATGTATGTTAGTTAGGTTAAAGAATTTTGGTTTGAAAATTTATCTGGTTTACTTAGTTTGATTTATATGTCGGTAGAAGAATTTTTAAAGAAATAATAGCTTTTGAAGTCGAGTGTCATTGCTGCAAAACACTTCAAGTGGTTAATTCACTCGTAAGCATTGAATTAAATGAAGGCGAAGTAAGACCACCACACCGTGTGAGCTGGAACCAAGAAAAGACTCCAAAGAACCTAACGTACAGTAAAATGTTTGTCAAAGGAGCTGGCCTTTAAAAAATGGTAAGCAATCTATTAATATGATATGTATGCACGTAAACTAAGGATAGTTATGGTATAAATTGTTATTTACTCACTGAAGTATACAGTATTTCTTATTTGTTTCTTTAATCAGCTACAACCACAATTTGCCAAATCAGCAGAAAACTCGCAGAATTTTCACCACAGCAGCAGAGAAAGATGTATCTAGTAAAATTTTAATTTGGGCATCTCTATTTATATCTGATACACATTCTGGTGGATTTTACAGCCATCTAGTGGATTTTTCCGAAAATACTAGTGGAAATTTTGGAAACTAATTTGGCAGCACTAAGTACGATAACCTGTATGACATCTAGTTTAGGCCAGGGGTCAAGGTTGATGAGAGTTCACTGTATAATGAATTTTTTAATTATGATCGCAACACCTAGACAAGACCTAAAATCTGGGGTAGCCCTAGTTAAACCGGGATGTATAGTAAGCCTATGCATATCCAGCTACCTACATCACATTTGTTATATAACTGTTGAAAATCAGAAAAGTATCACATAGGTTACAGACCAAAACTGGAGAAAACGTATGCTGTTTTTTCAACAAAATACATTATGATAACTAGCTAAGCCTAACATGGCCACCAATTTAATTGTGCATAATAACACATGTCCAGATCAGTCAATATAAATAATATGATAGTTTTTTGACCTTTTGTTAGTTAAATCATAGCTGTGCTTCTCCCCATGTTGGAGGGTGGGGTTGGATAGCTGGTATTAATGAAAAGTAACACAAAAGATAGTGGTTTCAGTAGCTGCATAGATAGTGCCATGCTCAAGGGGGAAGGATCTCAATCAGAGTTCGCCAAAATGCGTAACTGCGCGTCTAGTACGCATTGACGAGTGTGTTTACACATCGAAATTTTTACCAACGTGTAAAGATACGCCTTGAGAATTTTTCTCGACGTGTAAAACTACACATCAAAGAATTTTACCAATGCATAAAAATACGCATCGGGGTGGTATTTCTTCTTTCAGAAACGGAAGTAAACGAAATAAAGATTTTTTTCGTAATCGCAATTTCTTTTTCCTGTGTTGTTGCCTCTGTCCAGTACTGTTGTTATATATCATTTTATTCCATAAATATTTGTATTTCAGTTTGAAAATGGAGAACAAAATTTCAGAAAACAGAAATTCAACTACGAAACGATTTCCCTGTAATCTTTAGGCATGAGAGAATTTCTCCTTTTTCGTCATAATTTGGGTTATCCTCGAGATTGATGCATAACTGAACAGAAATTTTGGAACAATTGGTAGTGATGGAGGATGTTTTCCAACTTGAAATTTTCTAAACTTTCGAAAGCTGTAGTTTTGTCTTTCATAACTTCCGAAAAGGGAAGTGAGATGCAGTGAAGGTTTCTCCTGTAATCAAAATTTTATTTTTGATGTGATGTTTCCTCTGCTTAGTATTGTTGTTAAATATCATTTTTTTCATAAATATTTGTAATGGAGGGAAAATGTCCAAAAACAGAAATCGAACATAGCAAAGATTTCCCCCATAACTGTCATTTTTTTCCCCAGCGATGATCTGAACATGTATCCTGTATTCTTAAATATTCTCCCCGAAAAAGGATTGTATTTCAAAAAGAACATGTATCCTGTATTCTTAAATATCCCCCCCCCCCCCAAAGTTTGCATTTCGATAAAGGACAGGGGGAAAGGGGACCGAAAACAAAAGTGACGAAGCTGAAAACTTTGTAAGAATTGATGCATGGTGTTCAAAAGTATTTACATTTTCAAAGTTACACTATTCATTTTTTATCTAAAATAGTGAAAGCTATCATGCATTCATGATGGATAAAATTGTCATCCAAGGGCATAAAAAGAAAAACGACAATAAAGAAATGAGAAGGGAAACAAAGATATCAGCAAAATAAAAATTTAAGCACTGGATGCTGTGCAGCTGCAGAAAAACAAATGTGGCTGTGGAACTTGCTGAGAAGTTTATTAGATATTTTGAGACACCTATAAGAACCTCAAAAGTGCAATGCTTTCACTTCTTAAACACATTGCTGTTCCATGTGGCCATGTTACAAAATGTGATACATTTAATGTTATTGTTTTAAAATACGAATATTATATTTATTTCTAAAACAAAAAACAAAACAGATCCAAATTCTAAATACATTGAGCTAGTGAAATATTTTTTTATGTAAAAAAATCGGGATTGATTTTCAAATTGATTCGGGATTGATTTTCAAGAGGTAGTGAAATATTTTTTATGTAAAAAAATCGGGATTGATTTTCATAATTGCCCAGCATTTTCCCAAGTATTTTATTTCATCTGTTATTTTTTCTAAAATACTCCCGACTTTTGAAAATTATTCCCTAAATTTTTTTCAAAGTAGTAAAATACTCCTTAATTTTTTTTTACGGCAAACTCTGATCTGAACCCTCTTCCAAATTTGGAACCTTTCAATAGATTTCGAAAACGTGATTTTAAAAGGCAAAGTTTTGATAGTATTTTGAAATTGTTTTTATGTCTCGTGGCAACAACTGAATGTGTTTTCTCCATTAAGACAAGGAAGGGGCAAGGAGCCAAGGACCAGAATGTTCCATTGCAATGAAAAGCCAATACATGGCTGCACTGAAAATTTCTGTGGTGACGAGATAATGCCAAATTTGAGTTTCATGACTTATTTCAGATTGCTCTAAAGGATGCTAAAAAGCAAGGAGTTTTGATTAAAATATCTAGGATCACATCAAAATAAAACCAACGCTGTAAAATAAGCAAAGAACCACTACAGGATTTCAATTTATGTACCATTTTTAGACATGTTCATTAGTGGTTTGAAAATAGATTTCTCGAACACAAATCGGTCTTATCAAGATTCCAGTAACTTTTCCGAACTTGTTTTCTGCACAGATAAATAGCGAAATATAGACCAATGAGCCATTATATTATGAATACCCCCAGCCTAGAGAAATGAGCATGCCTAGTGACCAAACGGTGGTGCAGGTGAAATTCACAGAGCAGCATATATATTGGGTTGTCAGAAAAGTCATGACATATTTTAGCCATGTTTTGCGAAGGTCATTTATTGATAGAAAGATATAATGCCCATTTTGTTCGATAACCTTTTGTCATCTTTCAGTGAGCTGCAGAATGCCTCGTTCATAGAAGGACCTGTCTTTCATGGCGAAAAACTGTACAAGGTGCTGATTTACAACCTCATCTGAATTGAACGTTATACCATGCAAGGACTATTGAAGAGAGCAAAATACGTGGAAGTCTGACGGCGAAAGGTCAGGCGAGTATGCTGGGTGCGGCAACACATCCCACCCAAGCTCCAATAATTTTTGGCGGGTGATCAAACTTGTGTGAGGTCTCGCGTTGTTGTGATGGAACACAACACCTTTACGATGAACGAGCTTTGCACGTTTCTGGATAATGGATTCTTTCAAACTGTCCAATTGCCGACAGTACATATTCAAATTGATTGTTTGGTTCCGTGGTAGGAGCTCAAAAACACGACACCTTTAAAATCC
Source organism: Macrothele yani (assembly GCA_039090855.1). Classification (NCBI taxonomy): domain Eukaryota; kingdom Metazoa; phylum Arthropoda; class Arachnida; order Araneae; family Macrothelidae; genus Macrothele; species Macrothele yani. Next base: position 163,231,012 of record CM077009.1, read on the forward strand.
CACCACACTGAGACCAGAACCTTCCGCTGATGAATGTCTGCTTTGGATGTCGTTTGAGGCGAAGCAACAAGTCGGGACCCAGACCATTTGCACAGCACATTGTTGTACACAATCCACTTTTCGTCACCAGTTATCATTCGCTTCAAAAAGGATCGTTTTCCTCATGTTTAATGAGCATATTGCAGATGTTTGTACGCGCCGTCAATTGAGCTTCTTTGAGTTCACGAGGAACCCACGCATCAAGCTTGCTTACGTATCCCAGCTTCTTCAGGTGGTCATGAACGCTTGAATGATGGATGTGCAATGTGTCTGCAATCTCTCGTGTCGTGTAACATGGGTTTAACTCGATCAATGCCTTGATTTGGTTGTCATCAACCTCGGTGGGCCTCTTGGACCGAAAAGCATCGTTGAGGTCAAAATCACTAGCATGGAATTTTGCGAACCACCGCTGGCACTGACGTTCTTGTAGAGCATTATCACCGTACACTTTACGCAACTTTTCACAAGCTTGACGTGTGTTCTTCCCTTTACGGAAGTAAAACAGTAAAATATGGCGAAAATGCACAGTTTGTTCTTCCGTCTTCAACTTGATGTCCAATCTCTGCAAATCAACCAAATTGCTCACTATTCCTTTTAGACTGCAGCTAGAACTGGCACCTGTCGAATGTCATAGCGATAACAGAGCTGTGCATGCCTCTAGTACTTCCAAAACCGCCCAACCACCATTGGGTGCCAAAATACGTCACGACTTTTCCGACAACCCAATACAACCCGAGGATCGGCTTTTGGTTAGTGGAGAGTTCGAAGTCAGAATGGGAAAAACTGCTGATTTATTGGTGTTTGATAAAGGACAAATTGTGATGGCACAACACCTTGGAACTACGATCTCGGGAACGGTGTGGCTTGTGGGTTGTTTACCTGCCCCTGTATTGCATGTACGTATCAAAAGTGGTGCACAGATAGCCAAATGATGAACCGTGGTCCGCAGCTCATTGATGCCAGAGTGGAGCAGAGACTGTCACGCATTGTTCACAATGACTGCAGAGCCATAGTTTGGCAAATCACCTGCAGCTACAACAGTGGTGATCAGGGCAATGTCGCACAGCACACAGTTCACCGCAGCCTTCTGCGTATCCGAAGACCCAGCTGTGTTGCCATACTCACTGCACATCGTCGCCAACAACGCATGAAATGAGCCCAACATCATGGAGATTAGAAGAAAGTGGCCTGGTCTGACGAATCAAGATTCCTGGTGCATCACGTAGACGGCTAAATGCAGATACGCTGATTACCAATGGAGGCTATAACACCTGGATGCACTGTTGGGCGGAAACAGGCCAGTGGCAGCGATGCTATTTTGTGGGTGATGGGCAATGTTTTCTTGGAACACTTTAGGCCCCATTAATCCTGACAGCACAATCCATGGCAGCTGTCAGGTATCTGAACATTGTTGCGGACCAAGTTCAGCCATTCATGGCAACTGTGTTCCCTTCTGGTGATGGCTATCACCGACAGAATAATGTGTCATGCCACACTGTCAGAATCGTCAAGGAGTGGTTCAAGGAACATGCTGGTGACTTCTGGCCTCCAAATTCACCTGACACGAACCCAATCGAACATTTGTGGTTTGAGTTGGAAAAGCGGGTTCTCGCTAAATCACCACCACACCGAAGTTATGGGAACTGGAGGACCTGCAGTTGACATTATGGTGCCAGATACCCCAGGATACCTGTTGCCACCTCATTGAATTGATGCCTCGCCAAGTGGCCGCTGTTTTGTGGGATAAAGACGGGTCTTGCAGCTCATTAGGTAGGTGATCATAATATAATGGCTCATTGGTGTAAGAGGTCAACCATTATGTGGTAATAAGAATATTAATAATTAATTTCCTGCAATATTTATATGAATATTTATATATTTTTGCCTTGATGTTGCACACATTTTAAAAATACACTCATAACACATTTCATAGTATAAAAAAAAATCTGTGCACAACACTATGTATAGATATAAATAAACTGGATGTTTGCTTTTCTGTTATGCATCTTGGGAGACTTGTCAACGTATGCGTGACAAATCCCTGTGAAAAAAAATTGTGAAAAAGAATATGAAATATTATTTGTACCAATTTGAAAGGGAAAGAAGGCATCAACTATCTTAGTAAAGTAACATGAATCGCCTTCCAATTATCAGCTCTGGCCGTCCCGGTGGCGCAGTGGTCTAAGGTGCTGGCCTCTGATCATTCGTCCGTAAGGGGTCCGGGTTCGAATCCCGGTGAGGCATGGATGTTGTGTTTGTCTTACGGGACGGGCCACTGCTTATAGCCCATTGAGTTGCTCACGGTGGTCGTTAAACCTCCAATCCAAAAAAAAAAAAAAAAAAAAAAAAAAAAAAAATTATCAGCTCTTCAAGAAGTTCCTTGTGTTGCTTCCCTTACTTTAAATCACACCCTCAGACACATGCTGTCATGGGCAAAGGAGTAAATGTCGCTACTACATTTTGTGCTAAATATTATTTTTTCAATTGGAATAACTTCTATACTAGTAACAGTTTGTAAAGAAAAAATATAGAAATAAAATAATAACAAAAGACAACTTGAGAATACATACGTATTCCCGAAAATTGTTCTTATATTTTACGTGCAAATTGTAATTAACTTGGTTAATAGAAACTCACCCAAAGGTTGTTGCTTCTTGGCGCATTTACTGCACATATCTTTTGGCCAAATTGTCATAATGCGTGATAGGCCTTTTGTGGTCGTCGTATCTCTACCCTGTGTCTTTACATACTCTTGCCAGTTTTTGGTTTTTGAGCCAACATTTTACAGCCATATTCACATATGGGCACCTTTCATTAACTTCAACATATATTAAAAACTCTAAAACATTATACAAAACCCTCTCATCATTTATCGAAAACTTTAACCCTAACTCTCTTGGTCGTTAAATACTGTGCACGTCTTATAATTCACAACATCCGTACATATCAATACATGCATTCATATTAAAAACAACATTTTATGTACATTATTTACAACACCCCTATTTTATCCACTCAATTCATTTTTACTCTCTGGCTCAACCCTCTTCTCCTTACACCACTTAGTTTTCCGATGGGAAACACAATACGCCTAACCACTGACACCACCAACTCCACATCCACGACCTCGTCTGCCTCGAGTACTTTCTGCCAGTCCCCATCTGTCATCAGGAGGCTTGTTGAACCACAACCGTTCTTCTCTGCAGCCACAGAGCAAGTAATGCAATCGGCTCCGGTCATCTGCTCTGCCGCAGTATCTCACAATGTTTGCTTATGGCGCCATCTGTTCTTTCTTTTGGTCAATTTCTAGTGTTTGTTCTGTCATCTGATGATGAAACCCATCGTAAAGATGACTGCATGCTATCGCGCATGAATTTCTGCTGGAAAGCAGTCGTAACAATGCTGGCTATTACGTAGTGTTCCCTTGGCTGTATGTTCCACACTTTATGACATTTAAAAGATGAACGACTAATTAGTTTTTCCAATTTTTAAGATGGGGGGGGGGCATGCTCTCTTGTGCCTTCCCCATGTTACGCCTGTGTGTATGCTACATTAATAATTTCCTTTTTTTAAGGGTAAAAATAGTTTACAGGAACTGCATAGAATTATCCCATTTAGACAGACTCCATGAACACCCACTTCTTAAATTTTACCTTATTAAACTTTTTACTTAAGGTGCAAAAGAATTTTCCTCTCTTCACTGCAAACCCATTTGAATAGCAAATTTAATCACATAATTATTATAAGGTGAAGAAAAGTAAAGAAAAATGTTATAATTATTTTTCTTTAAAAGAATGTCATCATATACATTCAGTGTTTGTATGTTTACTTCTGTCCAGTAATATTCATTTTGTCAATCGTATCACAGGCAAAGTTTCTTTAGTAATGATTTTTATAAATGGATTACAGTTGGTATACTGTTAGGGATGTAAGGTCAGGTGATGCGTAACCTCACAGCCTCTCCTTGACAAATGTCAACCCCGCCTTCTCGTGGTACATCCTGTTCCCACTAAAGGGGCTCTGACGACCGCCAATAGCGGTATAACTATACCATCGGGATTAGAGGAAATGCTATCTCACACTCACCAACCTGCTTGGCCAGCGTGGTGAGTTATGGCCAAACCCCTCCAAAATGACTCCACAACTTAAATCTTGGCCCTCAGTCTCCGGCAGCTGGAATGTACCTGGCCAAGGCAGCGGCCAGTGTGACATGAAGGCAAAGGGTGCTAAGAATCCTCGGAGGACCGGACTAGGCTGCCTTCTGATGCTGACCTTGGCTACGTATAATGGGCGCGCCCTATCTTCAGATTCAAGGCTTCTTGAATTGGAAGAGGAACTACAAAGGATCAAGTGGGACATCGTCGCGCTAAGTGAGGTAAGGAGAAAAGGAGAAGATCTCATTGAACTGAAAAGTGGACATCTCTTTTACTATCGTGGGACTGATACTGGCAGAACTAGTGGTGTTGGATTTATAATAAACAAGAAACTGAAGGATAAAGTTGTAGAAGTTGAAAGTTCCTCTGACAGAGCTGCACGACTCGTTATCCAACTCTCGAGAAGATACAAGGCTCAGATTATTCAAACTTATGCACCCACCACAAGTCATCCTGAAGAAGAAATTGAAGAATTTTATGAGGAAATTCGTCATCTAAATAATAAAGGGAAGCAGCACTTGAAGATAATTATAGGAGATTTCAATGCAAAAATAGGGCAACGGCAACAGAATGAAACTTCAGTAGGTAAATTCGGTCACGGCAACAGAAACCAGCTTGGAAATACTCTCGTAGAGTTTGCAGAGTTAGAAGGGTTTTTCATCTTGAACTTCTTTTTCAAGAAAAAGCCACACAGGAAATGGACATGGAGACATCCAAATGGGACGACAAGTGAAATTGATTTTATTATGTGTAACAAAAAATTCGTCATAGAAGACTGCAGTGTGCTAAACAAGTTCAAGACAGGTAGTGACCATAGATTGGTGAGATGTAAAATGCACCTCAACACTAAACTCGAACGTGGCAAGCTCATAAGACAAACAAAATGTATTGACATAACCAACCTTAAAAAACACCATAATACCTTCAAGTTGGAACTGAAGAACAGATTCTCTGCTTTAGAAGGCCTAACATCGGAAGAAGTGGATATTTCTGAAGTTAACAGAAAAGTAACCAAAGCTCTTATGGAAACAGCAACAAAATTAGCTGGGTCTAAGAACAAATTGCATGTGAACAAATTATCAGGAAAAACCAAAATGTTGATGCAAAAAAGAAGAGAGATGAGGACAACTAAAGAAGATGTGACTTCCAAAGTGGAATATATAGAGCTATGCAAGACAGTACGAAAAAGTATCACTGAAGACGTAAGGAAATTCAACTGTGAACTAGTAAGGAAAGCAATTGAAAACAACCAAAGCCTTAAGATAGCAAAGGGACATCTCAGTAAGGGAAGAAAACAGATTATGGCACTGAGAAAAGAAGATGGTTCTGTAACAAGAAATAGAGGCGAAATTTTGACAAGAGTGAAAGGTTTCTACTCCAAATTATATGAAAGGGATGATACATGTACTCCATACATCATGAAAGGTACCAGGGTTCTTTCAGTCCTCCCAGCAGAAGTTGCACATGCAATCAAGAACATGAAGCGGAGGAAAGCTCCAGGAGAAGATGGAATTACTGTAGACATCATACAAGAAGCAAGTGGAGAAATCGAAACAGTACTCGTCCAAATTTTCACTCGATGCCTTAATAAAGGAAAGATTCCTGAGTACTGGAACAACGCTACAATGATCCTGCTACATAAAAAAGGTGACATTGAGGCTCTCAGGAACTACAGACCTATCAGCCTCCTATCAGTGGTTTATAAAATCTTCACTCAAGTTCTTTCACACCGCTTGAAGGTGACCCTGGACATGGCTCAACCGAGAGAACAAGCTGGATTCAGGAGTGGCTACAGCACAATAGATCATATCCACGTACTGAGAGAACTAATTGAAAGAGCGAGGGAATATGAACTTCCATTGTGCATGGGTTTTATCGATTATGAAAAAGCCTTTGATTCGGTGTAACCATCAGCTGTTACAATGGCTCTGAAATCCTGCGGTGTTGAAGATGCGTACATTAATATTATTAATAACATCTATGAAAATGCAAGTGCAAAGATTCGGCTGTTTGAAAATATAACACACATAAAAATTGGAAAAAGAGTGAGACAAGGTGACACCATATCTCCAAAGCTCTTTAATGCCACATTGGAAAATGTCTTTCAATCACTGAACTGGGAAAACAAAGGGATAAAGATTAATGGAGATTATCTAACCCACCTTCGTCTTGCCGATGACATAGTCATTTTTGCAACTACCCCATCAGAACTGCAGAGTATGATCCAGGAACTTGCTGACAAGAGTAAAGAAGTGGGATTAAAAATGAACTTTCAGAAGACAAAAGTGATGTTCAATGCTTTTACAAGAAATGAAGATTTATCGATTGATGGAGAAAAGCTGGAGATAACAGACACGTACGTTTATCTTGGACAGCAGATATCAAGTGAGGGTCACATTGATGAAAAAATTAATCGGCGTACAAAACTTGCTTGAAAGCTTTCGGAAGAAACAGCATAATTTTCAAGAGCAATATGCCATTATTTCTTAAAAGAAAAGTGTTTGATCAACGCATCCTTCCAGTGCTTGCGTATGGTGCAGAGACGTGGACCTTAACTAAAAAAGACATACAAAGGCTGCAGAGAACTCAAAGAAGCATGGAGAGGTACATGCTTGGTGTAACCAGGAGAGATAAGAAGAGGAACTCGTGGATTCGAAAAATGACAAGAGTGGAAGGCATCATGATCAGAGTTAAATCCCTGAAATGGCAATGGGCTGGACATATTGCCAGAAGGACAGACCATCGATGGACAGCCGAAATTTTAGATTGGATTCCAAGGGACAGGAAAAGACCCAGAAGAAGACCACATGGAAGATGGGTGGATGAAATTCGAAAGTATGCGGGAGTGACATGGAGGAGACTGGCACAAGACAGACCGTTGTGGGGCCGCCTCGGTGGCGCAGTTGTCTAAGGCGCTGGCCTCTGATCATTCGTCCGAACGGGGTCCGGGTTCGAATCCCGGTGAGGCATGGATGTTGTGTTTGTCTTATGGCACTGGCTCTCTCCCTTCCCTGGAACCAGTGACCCTAAATTAGGGACGGGTGACTGCTTATAGCCCATTGAGTTGCTCACGGTGGTCGTTAAACCTCCAATCAAAAAAAAAAAAAAAAAGACTGTTGTGGAGGAAACTTGGGGAGACCTTCGTCCAGCAGTGGATTGATAATGGTTGACAATGATGATGATGATGATGATACTATTAGAAAATAGACCAATTTTAAAAATAGTAATTGCATTTGTTGTATTCTATTTTCAATTCATTAAAAGGCTTCTTTTCAAAGCCAGACTGCAACTAAATGGAAAGCATTAAGTTTCAATATTTATCTTGATCCCATGTTCTCACCAAGAAATTTAGTCACTCCTTGCTGAAAAATGAAGAACATTATTAAATAATTTATAAAGTTTTTAGATTGCTGAATTTCAAAACCTAATTGGATTATTGGAATGCAAATTATAAAGCCGATGTCTCTTTGAGAAAATATTTCCCCTTTTTTTTCCGGTAAGGTTTTGAGGGGCAAAACATTTTCTTTTTTTTAATTTTTACTTTATACTGTAAGTTGATGTTTCAGTGATTGTAAACTGCATATTGGTCTCCAGTGTTTTTACATAAATAATGTAACCCATGTACGAGTCTAAAACTTCCGAAATATCTAACATTAATGTTGACGTTAGCACAATGCAAAGCTTAACTTAAACTACGATACCGTTATTAATGAATCTTGAGCACCCCGTTCGTTCTTTTTTGGGGGGGTGTGTGTAAAGGTGTGTCGATTATTTCGTATATTAAGTTATCTGCTTATAAAATATCGTTCAAGGAGTTCATATAATAATGACGAGCTGGGTGTGTGTCATAGAAAGATGTGCGTTTTCGTCGCCCTTCCTCCCTGAAAATCCGATGGCAGTGCCTTCTACCGCTTTCATGATTGCGGGCAGCAAGTTTTTCTGCGAGCACGACACACAATCTCTTCTAGGCACTGTAGTAGGGGTGATACCCGAAAATTCGACTATAAATAACATCCTTTTATTCTTGAGTAAATCCCATAAGTTTGTAAAATTTATAGTATATTAAGTCTAGGAATAGTCATGTCATCAATCATTACCAAATATGAAGGATATCAAAAGAGTTCAGGTGGAAAATTAAGAGCCGAAATCCCTGAGTGGGGTTGGCATTACACATGCTGAATTTCATTACTGAATTCTTTATATAAATCTTTCATTGTTTATAAGTTACCTTCACGAAAAACTGTAATTAAAAAATAATTCCCTGGAGATTATTGTTATAAACTAGTTACCAAAAATTAAAGAATTTCTAGTGTTAAGTATACACGGGTGGTGCCACTTCTACATCTGTAGCTTGATTTCTTCAGCAAATGATTTTTTTCATTTTTCTGATTTTTGATGCCTTAAACTTGGACTTGCTCTCTTCAATCCCGCTGTTTTCCAACGCATCAAATGTATTTTCATTTCAGGGTCATATTAGAAGATCCAGATTTCATCACAAGCAGCAAAAAGGTTATGATTCACAATTTTTTCTCAGAATGCCAGCACAAATTTGTTCAGAAAACTTTGTATCCGTGTTGACACAAACCGTTGTCATGTTCAGATTTTCATGTAGAATTTGCCTCTCTTTATTGATGTTTGCCATTTATACTATCATTCTAATGCTCTTTCATCAGTCCTAATGAATAATTTCTTAGATTTTGTCCACTTTGTCTTCTGCGTCTGAAGAGCTTGGGTGTCCCGGACATTTGTCATCGTCAGTGTTCCCTGAACCTCTTATACCATGCAAAAACATGCGCACATGATATGCACTCTTTCTGATATGCCTCACTTATGATATGGAAAGATTCAGTAGGTGTTTTGTTTAATTCAACAGAAATTTGACATTTATCTATTGTTCAGTTTTTGAACTCCACATTTTCCCTATACATTCACACAACACATCTAACCATATATATTAGTGTATAAGCCAACCTCCTTACTTCGACAGCTAAAACTTTGTAAAAACCTTGACCTGCATATAAGCGGACCTTAAATTTCAAGATTTTGGAAATAATTCTATGGAAATGAATTCTGCAAATTTCTGATATTTTCTGTGAAATCTTTCAAAGTGTGATTCCACAAGGTTCCCACTCCCTTTCTCCCAAAAAATATAAGCAGCCTACAAAAAAAATTTTAACGCACTTATAAATTGCACACACAAACATGCATATAAGCGCTGGCCACACTGCTGGCCACCCAAAATGTAACACCAAGAAGGACACGTGATAGCAAAGCCAGATTTACTGGACACATAACAGATACAAAGATGAAACGATTGAGCTTACAGGTCCGTGCAACTTGTGGAACACGCAGACATCAATAGTTCGTGTGGCCCGCATGGCTGGCAATAACAGCGGCTTCACGCCGTGGCATCGAACGAAAGAGGCTTTGGATGAGGGCTTGGGGTATGTTGGTCCAGGCTGCTTCCACACGTTGCCACAGTTCATCAGGCGTGGCCGCGGATGGTGCTTGCCGGCCCACTCGGTTGCCAATCGGCGACCAGACGTGTCCGACAAACGACATATCAGGAGAACAGGCGGGCCACGGCAGCAGTGACACCTGGTGGGCCATGAAGAAATGTTGCACGATGCGTGCCACGTGCGGGCGCGCATTGTCCTGTTGAAACGTGGCTGCTGGCAGGTCCTGCAGTTAAGGGAAGACTACAGGATCCAAAATGTCAGAGATGGTGCGGTGGCTGTTGAGTGTACCGGCAATGCGTACCAGAGGGGTGCGGGTGTCGTATCCAATTGTGCCCCAAACCATAACGCCAGGCGACGGACCGGTATGGCGATGCATAATGCAGGCGTCATACAGTCTCTCGCTGCGGTGCCGCCAGACGCGGATCTGACCATCGTGGTGTTGCAGCCAGAAGTGGGATTCGTTGGAGAAGATAATGTCATGTCATTCCGTAGTCCAGGTGTGGCATTCAACGGCCCACTGCGGCCGCACTCGCCAGTAGTGTAACGTCGATGGTAATCGGAGCAATGGGCGCAAGTCCCCGCTCCTGCAGACGACGTCGAACGGTACATGCTGACACAGGTTGTTGCGCAACACACCCTAATTCCTGCGCTAATGTTCGTGATGTGGCGGTGCGAGCTGTCAATGCCCACCGCACAACATGCCGGTCCTCTCGTTCGGTGGTGTGCCGTGGCTGCGGCAATTGCTCACGTCGGTCCGTCCGTCCCTCCTGCACCCATCGAATCCATACTCGCCTCACTGTGGCTGGATGTCATCCCACACGAGCGGCGATGTCTCAGTACGATAAACCGCTGTCACGATATGCCACTATTCATCCTCTGTCGAACTCCAAAACGCCGCCCCGGTGGCGCAGTGGTCTAAGGCGCTGGCCTCTGATCATTCGTCCGTAAGGGGTCCGGGTTCGAATCCCGGTCAGGCATGGATGTTGTGTTTGTCTTACGGCACTGGCTCTCTCCCTTCCCTGGAACCAGTGACTCTAAATTAGGGACGGGCGACTGCTTATAGCCCATTGAGTTGCTCACGGTGGTCGTTAAACCTCAAAAAAAAAAAAAAAAAAAAACTCCAAAACGTGCTGAAATGACTACCGTATTCTGCGACCAGGCATCAGGAAGCTTCCCACGCACAGGTCTGGCAGCATAACACACTTCCACTACTTACACCCCGCCTTCTGTGCACCCTTGTTATAGTGCTTCTCGGTGACGTGCCGGGCGCACGTGATTTGCACATGCCCTGCAATGCTAATCGTTTGCATGTCCTCTCGCGGGTGATGCATGTTGCGAATTTCAGGCCAATCGGATGCTTCCTTCTTGGTGTTGCATTTTGGGTGGCCAGCAGTGTATATTAGGGGTATCCAAAATTTTCTGCGTTTTTAAGGAGACTGGAACAATCAGGAAACCAGTACACATTTATTCAACGAAATATTGGCAATTAGCATCAATGACCTTTTGCCATTTTTTTAGGCAACAAATGAATGCCTCTGTAGTAGAAAGACTCGGGTTTTGAGCTGAAGAACGCAGTGACGAAGTTTTCCACCTCTGGAACTGTGGTGAACTGCTGTTGGGCTAAGGGGTGGCCAACGAGATAATGAAGGCCTGTGCAACTGCAGTGGGGAGAGCTGCTACGTCGTGACCACCGTCCCTTCTGAGGGCTGTCCCCTTACCTCCCGCGCATTCTTCAAAGTGCTTGAAGTCTTGGAAGTTCATTATTTCTTGTTTTTCTAAAGAACTTGTGATGATGTAAAGAAACATTTAATAAATGAATGATAAAGAGTATTTTAACTTGCTTAACTGACGCGGCTTTAAATATCTGTCGTTAATGCCATTTCAGTAGCATACATAATCTTCCGGAAACCTCTATCCAAAAAGCATGAAGATTTATTTTTTAAATCCAATGCTCAGCATTCCATAATTTTACAAGTAACTAAAATTTTTTTTGGGAAAAATAAAGACGTCTCTTTTTTTCAACAAATGCATTCAATGTAAAAGTGAATTTCTTTATATATTTTTTTCAACAAATTTATTAAATCGTTTGCAAACATGAAGTTTCAGCTGATTAAAAAGTTGGTGCTACTGATGAAAGAAAAGTTTAAAAAATTAAGTGTCAGTAAATTAACTGCATAATGGAAATACAAATAACTTGTTTGTTATTGAAACCAGGGGCAGGGGCGTATATAGAAATTTTTCGGCGGGGGGGGGGGGGTGATAAAACATGAAAGTTTTTGAAATCCATCAAGACGAAATAATAAAAGTTAATGAAAAATAAAAAGAAAAAATAAAGGATTATTTTCTAACGTAAGTTGATGCATTTTTATTAAATTAAAGCAGTTTTTTCTAATGTAAGTTGGATTTTAACAAAAAATAAATAAATAAATAAATAAAATGAAACACTTTCGGAAGAGCGGGGCAATGCCCATTGGGGCTCTTTCTTTAAATATGCACCCGATTGAAACTATGCCTATTTGGAACTAAGGTCAGAACATTCAGGAAGTTTGTTTCGATCAAAACATAAGTCACTCAACTTTTCAGAAACCTATTAAACTTACGAAAAAAATTATTTTAAACAAATGTAGTTTGAGTACTACACATTTTGATAAAAAGTATTCGGCTACTTTGATTAATTAGGAACACATTTTTTAATTTAAAGTAATTATGTGCTTCGAACTGTATGCATCACTTTAGTTTTCGTGTTTGGTTTTAGCTAGAGTTAAGGGAGATTCTCTGAATTTTGAACACAAAAGTAATCATGTAAACCTTGCAGGAATAATGCACAGCTTTAGAGACATTATCAGCTTCATCTGTTAACTTAAAGATTCTATGTTTACATTTGTTTTCCTGTTGATCCGTAAGCCAAACTGTTATCGCAGACAAGTAATCTTCCGAAAAGTCGCAGTGCTCTGTGTAACGAAGGACGGTGCTGCTGACGTCACAAAAACTGCCCGAGCCTTCAGAATTTCATTGGCTAAGGCATGCATAGAGTGAAACACATGAAAGTCTGAGGGAGCAATGTCCGGGGAGTAAGCTGTGTGCGGTAAAACCTTCCAGTGTAACTGTTCTAGGGTTGATTTTCTGGTGGTGCTGACATGTGGTCTGGCATTATCATGTAACAGGATGACTGGGCGGCCTCCTTTACCTGTCCATGGGCGTTTTTGCTCGATTGCGGCGTTCAGTTTCTCCAACTGATCGCTATATTGTTATGCAGTGATTGTTTTGCTTGGTTTCAACAGTTCGAAGTACAGCACTCCATGCATATCCCACCACACACACAACACCACCTTTTGACTATGGACATCCTGCTTTGCAGTGGATGTTGATGGCTGGCCTGGATCAACCCAGGTTCACTTGCATACAGAATTGTCACAATAGACCCATTATTCATCCCCGGTGACAACCTTCCACAAGAAATTCTTCCCTTGAAATCTCTTCAGCAACAACATGCAGATGCCCTATCGTTGACCGATATTATGCTCCGTTAAAGTATGCAGAACCCACTTACCAATTATTCTAGATCTTCACCAAGGCCTGTAGACGCCGTACCACCATTGATTGAGTCACTTTCAAACATTTCGCCAGTTGCGTGGTTGATTGTATGGCATCCTCTTGCAACAGCGATTCCAGCTCCTCTCGTCTGTGAGTTTGTGCAGTCTACCTGCACGTGGCTTGTCTTCCAAGCTTAGATCACCTTTCTTAAACCTGTCAAACCATTCTTGACATGTCCGCTCACCCATAACCGTTTCACCATATGCCTGAGAACCGCATGCTTCACTCACACTTTTCCGTGAATTAAACATGAATAACAAACAATGCCGCAAATGAACGCTATCGACCGCCATGCTTGGCTTCATGTACGAACGACAGCACAGGTCGCCGGCCGGTTAGACCCCTACAGCGCCTCCTAGTGGGGGTGGTGGAAACTTTTGCATACCCCTAATATATATAAACATACTTTTATACGTAACTTAGCTATACAAACTAAAGTCTGTTGATAAAACTTGCAATATTGTTGCATATAATTCAAATTTGTGGATGTAATAAATTAGAATTTATGCCATTTAAAAGACTTCTGCTGGTCAAATCAGTTTTCCTATCAGAAAGAATAATCACATATGCAACAAAAAGAATGTAAATCATAAAACTGTAGTTAAAGTTACAAGATCTAGATTTGGATGTCGTACATAATTATGTCATGGCTTGAATTGTAAAACCAAAGTCAAGTTTGCCATAAGTTCCTGATGAGAGCTGTTCCTGCCCCGTGATTTCCCATGGGCTTTCTGCCAGCATTATGGCATCAACATAGCCAACCAGCAGCAGAAATTGTATGCACTAAATTGTGACTTTTGCATTTCATGCAGGCAGATAGGGGGAAAAATACTTTCTGGCAAAAATTAAGGACTTTTAAGCACCCCCAAAAAATATTCAGGACTTTTAAGGATTTATATGGATCGTGGGAACCCTGTTCCACTATCGGAGTTTCCGAATAACTCCTGTAACATTCACAGCATTACATATGCAGCATTTTTTGAAATACCCTATAACTATTTCCGGTGAAATTGAGTCATATGATCCTTTCACCCCAAGAAGTAACAAGGCCAATGTCAGTCATTTTCAAGTTACCACCTTTTGTGAAGCACCATGTCTTTATTCTTCCATACTGCCAATTGTACCCATGGCTTCGAAAGCTAGCGTGTCAGCTCAAGGGCCAAAGATCATGCATGCTGTGAAAACTCAAGAGAAGAAAGATACCCAATTGACTACATGTGGGTCCCCAACAGCCAAGTGATTTTACCTGGTGTCTGACTCACTGTGTGTCCAGTTTGAAAGATGGCATCCCGTGGTTGTGCAGGGGAAATAATAAGGTATCCTTTCATACATAAATATATACATACATCTCGTGCTTCATTGATATCCACTACATGCCGTACACATGATCTTATATACTTCATACTCATAATCTTTTTCTCATGCAGACACTCCTGAATCTGATCCTCCCATGACTTCCTTGGCCTTCCTCTGCCTTTCCTTCCTGCCACTTGGGCTGAAAATATTTTTTAGTAAGCATCTCATCACTCATTCTTTTAATGTGGCCAAACCATGGAAGCACATTAGTCTCCACCTTGCTAACAACATTTTGCTTCACATCACACAACTGCAATACATCTTCATTCCTCACGCAATGAGAACGTGTCTTGCCACAGTAACATTTCTCCAGCACACAAATGACTCCTATGTAAGTAACACATTTCTCCAGCACACAAACTACTCCTATGTTTCTTCTGTAGTACCCAGGTTCCACTGCCATAGATCACAGTAGGAACAATTACACTTTCATACACACCCATGCTGGACTCCCTTGAGAACCTATCATTCCTGTGAAACCGTCCCAAAGCAGCCATGACATTCAATGAAGAATTCACTCGCCTACTAATTTCACCATCCAATTTATTCTTCCTGTCAAACATGCTTCCTAAATACACAAACTCATTCACCTGGTCAATCACTGTGCCATTTACACTTACATTACATTCAGTGCTAACGGTTCCTCTCTCAAAAACCATAACTTTGGTTTTTCGCTTATTTATACTCAGTTTGAATTTAATGCCAACTTCGTACATCCGAGGCAACATACTCTGCAACTCACTTTTGCTCTCTGTCAATAGGACAGTGTCATCAGCATACAGCAATCTGCACACATGGATGCCACCAAGACATAAACCGGTATTGGTGACATCCGTGTGTACAGATTGCTGTATGCTGATGACACTGTCCTGTTGGCAGAGCGTGAAAGCAAGAAATTCCACAGTCTCAATTTGAAATGGCATTAGGTTTTGCACTTATCATATTAGTGGCACCTATACCTGCAGGAATCCTACTCTGGGTGGAAAAATATTTTTGTTTTTTAGAAGTACTTCTGAAAGAGTGTTATGCAAACCATCCTACTGCAGTTGTCAGCAACTTGTTTACTTTGAGGCTGCCAATTTATGTGTACCACTATTCAATATAAATAGTGACATGCAAAACAGGGTAGGATTTCTTTAAGAATACACACACACACACACACACATATATATATATATATATATATATATATATTCTATAAAGAAGATACCTAAGCAAAAAAATACATATATAATTTTGACTCACACCTAGTACAACATAGAAAAGGTTATGTATCTACCTGTGTGAGTAAAAGGAGAAAAGATAAAAAAATAAAATAAAACAACTGAATGTAGAAGGTGTCGAGAATACTGAGCCTTGGCTTTATCAAGGACCAGCAAAAACTCTGCATTTTCTCACTTCCACAAAGACCTAGTTGGAAATGGGTTTCTGCAAGGCCATAGATGCAAGTAACATTCCCACCTAAAATAGTTTAAAAAATATATATATAAGTCATGTCCTCCGCAGAGTAGCATGACCTAGCACTAGTTAACAATTTCGCTTGCATCCATTAACCTTCATGGCCCGACCCATGCTCTTCATCTGTTACTATTAAACAGAGAGAAGAAGATTAAAGAGAACTCAAGCTGTGAGAGTGACATAATAATTAGAAATGATTTTCAGCTATAACGAAATTCCAAGTTCGTTTGAGAGAGAATTTAAACCTGAAAAACAATGCAAAAGAAATCCAAATTTTACATTGCAATTAAAAAAGGAAATGTTAATTTATAACGAACAGATTTTTGAAAGAAAACTTGAGTCTAAAACCCCCTACTCTACAACTTATGACAGCACGAAAACGAGAATAAGTTAAAGATAATAATTAACTAAAGAAAACTTTGTGAAAGTTATATACCTTAAACAGTTAGTTGCAATATGTACAAAGTATTTCAGCAGTGCTTTAAGTGCATAATTAATTAGTTATTAAGAACTTAACTACTTTGAAAAAACAGCGCATAGACAGCGCATAGAAAAGGAACAAGCTTAGCCATCTTCTGTTCCTAGGTACCCCAAAAGACGCTCAAAGTTACAAAGAAAAGTAAGGGTTAAAACCCGCAAAAATGTTAACAGACAAACCAATGCTTAAAAGCTGAAAAGCTAAAAAACGACAGAGAAAAGGTACATGAAGTACAAACATTGAACTTATAAAACCTAGAACCCAAAAACAAGGAAGAGAGCTTACCTCTTGTGTGACAAAAAATTTTCTCCTCACGAGAGAAGAACATGGCTGACCTCTTCCGCCACTCCCTAGACGCTGGGGGGCAGTGAGGGTGGGGCTGATGGCCTCCTCATACAGCAAGAAACCAACGCGCGGAGATTTTAACCAGAGAAAAAAATATATAAACTTAAGACTGTGGATCTGAATGATCAGAAAGAGCAGAATTAACTCTCCAGAATACATGAGAAATATTATAAAATACACGAGCAGTTTATTTAATAATCTTTGCATGTATTAAATCACCTTAGTGAGCTTCTATAGATTAATCAGAATCTTATTAATTTTAATGTTGGTTTTACTATTTTTAGTATAGCTATCCTAGTGATGAATAACTAGTTTTCTTTTTTATTTGTTTTTATTTTCTTTTATAAACAGATTTATAAGCTTTTTTTGTGATTTTGTTTATATTATTTAATTTTTTGTTTTAATAGGACCGTCATATCCATAGCACTAAGGTTCCTTTAGGTAGTTAATAGGCATCCTCTAGCCAACTTCCTTACGGTTTTGATTGGTCAGAATCATATTATTAACTGTGTAGAAAATTAAAGCAGATCTGCCAACCTTACTCTATTATTCAGAATAATTTTTCTTAAAGTTCTTTTGATGAAAGAAGAAGGAATTTCGTTCTCTAGAAAACTTTCTAATAGTATATTAATGTGGTAATTGAAGTCCAAATTGTTGCTACAAATTCTTGAAATTCTTAGGACCTGAGAAATTAGTACATTCTCAATTACTTTGGTTGAAATGTTATTATTCCAGTGTAGATATTTAATTACTTTGAAAGGAAAATTAACTCTTTTATCAAAGAGGCTAATAGATGGGTTACCTCTGTTGAGCTTAATGCTTAAGTCTAGGAACTCAAGTTCCTGATTACTGTGGTTGGTTTTACATAAGTTAAGAGAGCTAGGATAGATATTATCAAAATCACTCTCTATAACTTCTGAATTATTGATACACAGCAGATCATCAATATATCTAAAAGTGTAAAGGTAGTTATCTGAGCAGGTGGGGTGATTTTTAATGAATTTATATTCCTTAAAGAACAGGAATAGATTAGCGATATTCGTGGACGTTGATGTTCCCATACTCTCTATAAGCAAGTGAACGGTATTTCAATGGGAACATCAACGTCCACGAATATCGCTAATCTATTCCTGTTCTTTAAGGAATATAAATTCATTAAAAATCACCCCACCTGCTCAGATAACTACCTTTACACTTTTAGATATATTGATGATCTGCTGTGTATCAATAATTCAGAAGTTATAGAGAGTGATTTTGATAATATCTATCCTAGCTCTCTTAACTTATGTAAAACCAACCACAGTAATCAGGAACTTGAGTTCCTAGACTTAAGCATTAAGCTCAACAGAGGTAACCCATCTATTAGCCTCTTTGATAAAAGAGTTAATTTTCCTTTCAAAGTAATTAAATATCTACACTGGAATAATAACATTTCAACCAAAGTAATTGAGAATGTACTAATTTCTCAGGTCCTAAGAATTTCAAGAATTTGCAGCAACAATTTGGACTTCAATTACCACATTAATATACTATTAGAAAGTTTTCTAGAGAACGAAATTCCTTCTTCTTTCATCAAAAGAACTTTAAGAAAAATTATTCTGAATAATAGAGTAAGGTTGGCAGATCTGCTTTAATTTTCTACACAGTTAATAATATGATTCTGACCAATCAAAGCCGTAAGGAAGTTGGCTAGAGGATGCCTATTAACTACCTAAAGGAACCTTAGTGCTATGGATATGACGGTCCTATTAAAACAAAAAATTAAATAATATAAACAAAATCACAAAAAAAGCTTAAAAATCTGTTTATAAAAGAAAATAAAAACAAATAAAAAAGAAAACTAGTTATTCATCACTAGGATAGCTATACTAAAAATAGTAAAACCAACATTAAAATTAATAAGATTCTGATTAATCTATAGAAGCTCACTAAGGTGATTTAATACATGCAAAGATTATTAAATAAACTGCTCGTGTATTTTATAATATTTCTCATGTATTCTGGAGAGTTAATTCTGCTCTTTCTGATCATTCAGATCCACAGTCTTAAGTTTATATATTTTTTTTCTCTGGTTAAAATCTCCGCGCGTTGGTTTCTTGCTGTATGAGGAGGCCATCAGCCCCACCCTCACTGCCCCCCAGCGTCTAGGAGTGGCGGAAGAGGTCAGCCATGTTCTTCTCTCGTGAGGAGAAAATTTTTTGTCACACAAGAGGTAAGCTCTCTTCCTTGTTTTTGGGTTCTAGGTTTTATAAGTTCAATGTTTGTACTTCATGTACCTTTTCTCTGTCGTTTTTTAGCTTTTCAGCTTTTAAGCATTGGTTTGTCTGTTAACACTTTTGCGGGTTTTAACTCTTACTTTTCTTTGTAACTTTGAGCGTCTTTTGGGGTACCTAGGAACAGAAGATGGCTAAGCTTGTTCCTTTTCTATGCGCTGTCTATGCGCTGTTTTTTCAAAGTAGTTAAGTTCTTAATAACTAATTAATTATGCACTTAAAGCACTGCTGAAATACTTTGTACATATTGCAACTAACTGTTTAAGGTATATAACTTTCACAAAGTTTTCTTTAGTTAATTATTATCTTTAACTTATTCTCGTTTTCGTGCTGTCATAAGTTGTAGAGTAGGGGGTTTTAGACTCAAGTTTTCTTTCAAAAATCTGTTCGTTATAAATTAACATTTCCTTTTTTAATTGCAATGTAAAATTTGGATTTCTTTTGCATTGTTTTTCAGGTTTAAATTCTCTCTCAAACGAACTTGGAATTTCGTTATAGCTGAAAATCATTTCTAATTATTATGTCACTCTCACAGCTTGAGTTCTCTTTAATCTTCTTCTCTCTGTTTAATAGTAACAGATGAAGAGCATGGGTCGGGCCATGAAGGTTAATGGATGCAAGCGAAATTGTTAACTAGTGCTAGGTCATGCTACTCTACGGAGGACATGACTTATATATATATTTTTTAAACTATTTTAGGTGGGAATGTTACTTGCATCTATGGCCTTGCAGAAACCCATTTCCAACTAGGTCTTTGTGGAAGTGAGAAAATGCAGAGTTTTTGCTGGTCCTTGATAAAGCCAAGGCTCAGTATTCTCGACACCTTCTACATTCAGTTGTTTTATTTTATTTTTTTATCTTTTCTCCTTTTACTCACACAGGTAGATACATAACCTTTTCTATGTTGTACTAGGTGTGAGTCAAAATTATATATGTATTTTTTTGCTTAGGTATCTTCTTTATAGAATGTGAATTCTGAATTTTCAAAACTGCTGCGTTGCGCGTTTTGATTTTCAGGTTATTTTGCACCCTTCGTTTTAAATTCTAAAATTTTTTCCTTAGTCTTCAGTTTTGCTCTTAAGTATATATATATATATATATATCATCATCATCATCATCATTGTCAACCATTATCAATCCACTGCTGGACGAAGGTCTCCCAAAGTTTCCTCCACAACAGTCTGTCTTGTGCCAGTCTCCTCCATGTCATCCCTGCATACTTTCGAATTTCATCCACCCATCTCCCATGTGGTCTCCTTCTGGGTCTTTTCCTGTCCCTTGGAATCCAATCTAAAATTTCGGCTGTCCATCGATGATCTGTCCTTCTGGCAGTATGTCCAGCCCATTGCCATTTCAGGGATTTAACTCTGATCATGATGTCTTCCACTCTTGTCATTTTCGGATCCACGAGTTCCTCTTCTTATCTCTCCTGGTTACACCAAGCATGTACCTCTCCATGCTTCTTTGAGTTGTCTGCAGTCTTTGTATATCTCTTTTAGTTAAGGTCCACGTCTCTGCACCATACGTAAGCACTGGAAGGATGCATTGATCAAACACTTTTCTTTTAAGACATAATGGCATATTGCTCTTGAAAATTATGCTGTTTCTTCCAAAAGCTCTCCAGGCAAGTTTTGTACGCCGATTAATTTCTTCATCAATGTGACCCTCACTTGATATCTGCTGTCCAAGATAAACATATGTATCTGTTATCTCCAGTTTTTCTCCATCAATCGATAAATCTTCATTTCTTGTAAAAGCATTGAACATCACTTTTGTCTTCTGAAAGTTCATTTTTAATCCCACTTCTTTACTCTTGTCAGCAAGTTCCTGGATCATACTCTGCAGCTCTGATGGGGTAGTTGCAAAAATGACTACGTCATCAGCAAAACGAAGGTGGGTTAGATAATCTCCATTAATCTTGATCCCTTTGTTTTATCAGCTCAGCGACTGAAAAACACCCTCCAATGTGGCATTAAAGAGCTTCGGAGATATGGTGTCACCTTGTCTCACTCCCTTTCCAATTTTTATGTGTGTTGTATTTTCAAACAGCCGAATCTTTGCACTTGCATTTTCATAGATGTTATTAATAATATTAATGTATGCATCTTCAATACCGCATGTTTTCAGAGCCATTGTAACTGCTGATGGTTTCACCGAATCAAAGGCTTTTTCATAATCGATAAAAGCCATGCACAATGGAAGTTCATATTCCCTCGCTCTTTCAATTAGTTCTCTCAGTACGTGGATATGATCTATTGTACTGTAGCCACTCCTGAATCCAGCTTGTTCTCTCGGTTGAGCCATGTCCAGTGTTACCTTCAAGCGGTGTGAAAGAACTTTAGTGAAGATTTTATAAACTACTGATAGGAGGCTGATAGGTCTGTAGTTTCCGAGATCCTCAATGTCACCTTTCTTATGTAGCAGGATCATTGTAGCGGTGTTCCAATCCTCAGGAATCTTTCCTTCATTAAGGCATCGAGTGAAAATTTGGGCGAGTACTGTTTCGATTTCTCCACTTGCTTCTTGTATGATGTCTACAGTAATTCCATCTTCTCCTGGAGCTTTTCCCCGCTTCATGTTCTTGATTGCATGTGCAACTTCTGCTGGAAGGACTGGAGGAACTCTGGTATTGGTATCTTTCATGATGTCTGGAGTGCATGTATCATCCCTTTCATATAATTTGGAGTAGAAATCTTTCACTCTTGTCAAAATTTTCGCCTCTATTTCTTGTTACAGAACCATCTTCTTTTCTCAGTGCCATAATCTGTTTTCTTCCCTTACTGAGATGTCCCTTTGCTATCTTTAGGCTTTGGTTGTTTTCAATTGCTTTCCTCACTAGTTCACAGTTGAATTTTCTTACGTCTTCAGTGATACTTTTTCTTACTGTCTTGCATAGCTCTATATATTCCACTTTGGAAGTCACATCTTCTTTAGTTGTCCTCATCTCTCTTCTTTTTTGCATCAACATTTTCCTTTTTCCTGATAATTTGTTTACATGCAACTTGTTCTTAGACCCAGCTAATTTTGTTGCTGTTTCCATAAGAGTTTTGGTTACTTTTCTGTTAACTTCAGAGATGTCCACTTCTTCCGATGTTAGGCCTTCTAAAGCAGAGAACCTGTTCTTCAGTTCCAACTTGAAGGTATTATGGTGTTTTTTAAGGTTGGTTATGTCAATAGATTTTGTTTGTCTTATGAGTTTGCCACGTTCAAGTTTGGTGTTGAGGTGCATCTTACATCTCACCAATCTATGGTCACTACCTGTGTTGAACTTGTTTAGCACACTGCAGTCTTCTATGACGAATTTTTTGTTACACATAATAAAATCAATTTCACTTGTCGTCCCATTTGGATGTCTCCATGTCCATTTCCTGTGTGGCTTTTTCTTGAAGAAGGAGTTCAAGATGAAAAACCCTTCTGCCTCTGCAAACTCAACGAGAGTATTTCCACGCTGGTTTCTGTTGCCGTGACCGAATTTACCTACTGAAGTTTCATTCTGTTGCCGTTGCCCTATTTTTGCATTGAAATCTCCCATAATTATTTTCAAGTGCTGCTTACCTTTATTATTTAGATGACAAATTTCCTCATAAAATTCTTCAATTTCTTCTTCAGGATGACTTGTGGTGGGTGCATAAGTTTGAATAATCTGAGCCTGGTATCTTTTCGAGAGTTGGATAACAAGTCGTGCAGCTCTGTCAGAGGAACTTTCAACTTCTACAACTTTATCCTTCAGTTTCTTGTTTATTATAAATCCAACACCACTAGTTCTGCCAGTATCTGTGCCACGATAGTAGAAGAGATGTCCACTTTTCAGTTCGATGAGATCTTCTCCCTTTCTCCTTACCTCACTTAGCCCCACGATGTCCCACTTGATCCTTTGTAGTTCCTCTTCCAATTCAAGAAGCCTTGAATCAGAAGATAGGGAGCGTCCGTTGTACGTAGCCAAGGTAAGCATCAGATGGCAGCCTAGTCCGGTCCTCCGGGGATTCTTAGCACCCTCTGCCTTCATGTCGCACTGGCCGCTGCCTTGGCCAGGTACATTCCAGCTGCCGGAGACTGAGGGCCAAGATTTAAGTTGTGGAATCATTTTGGAGGGTTTGGCCATAACTCACCACGCTGGCCAAGCGGGTTGGTGAGTGTGGGATAGAATTTCCTCTAATCCCGATGGTATAGTTATACCGCTATTGGCGGTCGCCAGAGCCCCTTTAGTGGGAACAGGATGTACCACGAGAAGGCGGGGTTGACATTTGTCAAGGAGAGGCTGTGATGTTACGCATCACCTGACCTTACATCCCATATATATATATATATATATATATATATATAATGGGATGTAAGGTCAGGTGATGCGTAACATCACAGCCTCTCCTTGACAAATGTCAACCCCGCCTTCTCGTGGTGCATCCTGTTCCCACTAAAGGGGCTCTGACGACCGCAAATAGCGGTATAACTATACCATCGGGATCAGAGGAAATGCTATCCCACACTCACCAACCCGCTTGGCCAGCGTGGTGAGTTATGGCCAAACACCTCCAAAATGACTCTACAACTTAAATCTTGGCCCTCAGTCTCCGGCAGCTGGAATGTACCTGGCCAAGGCAGCGGCCAGTGCGACATGAAGGCAGAGGGTGCTAAGAATCCCCGGAGGACCGGACTAGGCTGCCATTTGATGCTGACCTTGGCTACCTACAACGGACGCTCCCTATCTTCTGATTCAAGGCTTCTTGAATTGGAAGAGGAACTACAAAGGATCAAGTGGGACATCGTCGGGCTAAGTGAGGTAAGGAGAAAAGGAGAAGATCTCATTGAACTGAAAAGTGGACATCTCTTCTATTATCGTGGGACAGATACTGGCAGAACTAGTGGTGTTGGATTTATAATAAACAAGAAACTGAAGGATAAAGTGGTAGAAGTTGAAAGTTCCTCTGACCGAGCTGCACGACTCGTTATCCAACTATCGAGAAGATACCAGGCTCAGATTATTCAAACTTATGCACCCACCACAAGTCATCCTGAAGAAGAAATTGAAGAATTTTATGAGGAAATTCGTCATCTAAATAATAAAGGTAAGCAGCACTTGAAGATAATTATGGGAGATTTCAATGCAAAAATAGGGCACCGGCAACAGAATGAAACTTCAGTAGGTAAATTCGGTCACGGCAACAGAAACCAGCGTGGAAATACTCTCGTTGAGTTTGCAGAGGCAGAAGGATTTTTCATCTTGAATTCCTTTTTCAAGAAAAAGCCACACAGGAAATGGACATGGAGACATCCAATTGGGACGACAAGTGAAATTGATTTTATTATGTGTAACAAAAAATTTGTCATCGAAGACTGCAGTGTGCTGAACAAGTTCAACACAGGTAGTGACCATAGATTGGTGAGATGTAAGATGCACCTCAACACTAAACTGGAACGTGGCAAGCTCATAAGACAAACAAAATGTATTGACATAACCAACCTTAAAAAACACCATAATACTTTCAAGTTGGAACTGAAGAACAGATTCACTGCTTTAGAAGGCCTAACATCGGAAGAAGTGGATATTTCGGAAGTTAACAGAAAAGTAACCAAAGCTCTTATGGAAACAGCAACAAAATTAGCTGGGTCTAAGAACAAGTTGCATGTAAACAAATTATCAGGAAAAACCAAAATGTTGATGCAAAAAAGAAGAGAGATGAGGACAACTAAAGAAGATGTGACTTCCAAAGTGGAATATATAGAGCTATGCAAGACAGCACGAAAAAGTATCACTGAAGACGTAAGGAAATTCAACTGTGAGCTAGTGAGGAAAGCAATTGAAAACAACCAAAGCCTAAAGATAGCAAAGGGACATCTCAGTAAGGGAAGAAAACAGATTATGGCTCTGAGAAAAGAAGATGGTTCTATAACAAGAAATAGAGGCGAAATTTTGACAAGAGTGAAAGATTTCTACTCCAAATTATATGAAAGGGATGATACATGTACTCCAGACATCATGAAAGGTACCAGAGTTCTTCCAGTCCTCCCAGCAGAAGTTGCTCATGCAATCAAGAACATGAAGCGAAGGAAAGCTCCAGGAGAAGATGGAATTACTATAGACATCATACAAGAAGCAAGTGGAGAAATTGAAACAGTACTCGCCCAAATTTTCACTCGATGCCTTAATGAAGGGAAGATTCCTGAGGATTGGAACACCGCTACAATGATCCTGCTACATAAAAAAGGTGACATTGAGGATCTCAGGAACTACAGACCTATCAGCCTCCTATCAGTGGTTTATAAAATCTTCACTAAAGTTCTTTCACACCGCTTGAAGGTAACACTGGACATGGCTCAACCGAGAGAACAAGCTGGATTCAGGAGTGGCTACAGCACAATAGATCATATCCACGTACTGAGAGAACTAATTGAAAGAGCGAGGGAATATGAACTTCCATTGTGCATGGCTTTTATCGATTATGAAAAAGCCTTTGATTCGGTGAAACCATCAGCAGTTACCACGGCTCTGAAATCCTGCGGTATTGAAGATGCATACATTAATATTATTAATAACATCTATGAAAATGCAAGTGCAAAGATTCGGCTGTTTGAAAATACAACACACATAAAAATTGGAAAGGGAGTGAGACAAGGTGACACCATATCTCCGAAGCTCTTTAATGCCACATTGGAAAATGTCTTTCAATCACTGAACTGGGAAAACAAAGGGATAAAGATTAATGGAGATTTTCTAACCCACCTTCGTTTTGCTGATGACGTAGTCATTTTTGCAACTACCCCATCAGAGCTGCAGAGTATGATCCAGGAACTTGCTGACAAGAGTAAAGAAGTGGGATTAAAAATGAACTTTCAGAAGACAAAAGTGATGTTCAATGCTTTTACAAGAAATGAAGACTTATCGATTGATGGAGAAAAACTGGAGATAACAGATACGTATGTTTATCTTGGACAGCAGATATCAAGTGAGGGTCACATTGATGAAGAAATTAATCGGCGTACAAAACTTGCCTGGAGAGCTTTTGGAAGAAACAGCATAATTTTCAAGAGCAATATGCCATTATGTCTTAAAAGAAAAGTGTTTGATCAATGCATCCTTCCAGTGCTTACGTATGGTGCAGAGACGTGGACCTTAACTAAAAGAGACATACAAAGGCTGCAGACAACTCAAAGAAGCATGGAGAGGTGCATGCTTGGTATAACCAGGAGAGATAAGAAGAGGAACTCGTGGATCCGAAAAATGACGAGAGTGGAAGACATCATGATCAGAGTTAAATCCCTGAAATGGCAATGGGCTGGACATACTGCCAGAAGGACAGACCATAGATGGACAGCCGAAATTTTAGATTGGATTCCAAGGGACAGGAAAAGACCCAGGAAAAGACCACATGGGAGATGGGTGGATGAAATTCGTAAATATGCGGGAGTGACATGGAGGAGACTGGCACATGACAGACTGTTGTGGAAGAAACTTGGGGAGACCTTCGTCCAGCAGTGGATTGATAATGGTTGACAATGATGATGATGATGATATATATAATGTATATTTTTTATTGAACACAAATAAGATACAGGATGGAATGTGAAAAATCTCTGTAATCACAGTTTTCTTTGGTGTGAAATCAATATCTCCTTTTCCATCACATGGTGGAAGGAGTGCCATTTCTCCATGATGAATAACCCTAATTACCTATCAGTTTTTATCCATAGCTTTGCCCCCCCCCCCCCCCCCAAAAAAAAGTGGGGGCACAGCTGAGGACATAAACAGGTCAGAAAACTATCTCAGAGAGCCACAGTCAAATCGTAAACAAACCTGCCACCAAATTTCGCTGGCGAACTCATGTTACACTTTGAAAGTCCATTCCTATGCGATATACACGGTACTTTCATTGACATGCCACCAAACTGATGCAGAGAGTAAAAAATGCTTATTTTTTGTGGGAGAAAAAGAATGGTAACTCTGTTCTGGTATTGAAGGGTATGACAAAATTCATGTGAAATTAAAAAGAGGCATGAATTGCTATGTGAGTTATTTAGCATTGTAAATACTCGCTACTTTGCGGTGCAGAGGTACCCGATAAATCTTAATCAGTATAGTCAGCTTTCCAGAAAACTTTTTCTGCAGCAGGAAAGAGTATTATGCATTAATACAACAATGTCACACTTTATATACGTGGCTATTTGAAATAAGTATAATGTTGCTAAATTAATAGCTCGGGTCTCATATAATGTGCAAAACAGGACTTTAAGCTATTAATTTAGCAACATTATACTTATTAGGAAAGAGTATGCATCTCTGAATTTTAGACTCATTTTCTAGTGATATGACTAAAGGACTGAAATTAATCTGGTATGTCTTACCATAAAATAATGAGTTTTTGTGTCTACCATGTGAATTGGGGATTTTTTCTGTAACAGTTGCTACATTCCCACTGTTCATTAACTATATCTCACTCTTTGTCAAACATTACAGGAACTTCCATTGTTGTTGTACCAATGTACTTTTTTTTTATTGGATTTCAGCATGATATTGCTTCTTGTTAGAGGTAAAACATCCTTCACTTTTGCAATTTTTAAAAAGTCAAATGATGTATCTAAAAGTGAAGTGCATTTCAGTTTATGTAAAACTCAACAGAAATAATCTTTACAAGCATAAGCAGGGGGCACATACTCCTTCCAACTTTAGAAAATTTGAATGCAAGGGCAAGCCTCCGATTGGGCAGCAAATATGAATGGGAGATTTAATGGAGTCTCTATGAAGTTCAAAGAGTAAGAGCTTTCTTTGTACACTCACACCATTATGTCAACCTTTTAGATTTGGCTGCAGTTCGTATTTTGTGAGGAAATAAAACCACAGCAAAATGCTATCAATGTAACAAACTCATTATGTAACATTCATGTATCAGCAAAATAATAATATTTACAGGAGAGGACTATTTTCAGAAAACTTAGCATCTTGTCAAAAGTACACTGGATTATCATCGTTCGGCAGTGAATGAGGAGTAATGCATGACAGAAAATATTTGTTATGCACTTAAAAGACCCAAATTTTGTGACATTTACAGAGAAATTGTTTCCAAGAATGACCTCCCCGGAAGGAAAGTACCAGTTGGCACTCATTTGTGCCCCCCCAATAAAAAATTGGTCATGCTACACCTGCTTACAAATCTCATAAGTTTATACCATTTTTTTTTAATAAAATAAATAGCATCCCTTTAGAAGCCACCCTGTTGGCATAATGGTCTAAGCACTGCCTTATGACCATTCATCCAAGCTGGGTCTGGGTTCAAATCCCAGTAAGGCATAGATGCGTTTGTCTGACGACACTGGCTCTCTTCCTTCTCTGGAACCAGTGGCCCTAAATTAGGGATGGGTGACTGCTTATAGTGCATTAAATTGCTCATGGTGGTCATTAAACCCATAAACAAAAAAACAACAAAAAAAAATCCTTTTAGAAAGTTTCTATTTTTCCTCAGAATTATTATCCACATTTCTTTGTCTGAAATAATTTATAACATACTTTAAAAACTTAATTATTCCAGCATCAAGGAACTGCAATTTTCCCATAATGTGAGCATGTCAAAATACCCTAAGGTTTCTGAATTTAGCCAAGCATGGAGTGATGTCAAAGAACCTTTCTTCATCAGTTCAAAGTGGAATTTTTCTAGCCAGTCTGTGAACTCCTTTGTCATCCACACAGTTTTTTTTTCTAGAATTAGTAGTTTATAATAAAAAAAAAAAAAAGAAAACTCTTCCAACAGTGCAGCATGTTTTCATTTTTTTTTAATTTCCCGATATCACTAATAATCAGTTTATCAGAACCATTAACACAAGTGAATTGATGTGTAATCTTTCTACAGCCTTTACGATTTTTGCTTCAAATTAAACTGTAGGGTACCTTTGTATAAAACAAAGCAAATTATTTAAACTAAATTACAAATCTTTTAATTATCAGATATGTTTTCCAACAGTTCTTTTTTTCTTGTTTTATCAACTGAATTTTGTATGTTCATATTCCTTATAATAATCTGTGATGATTTTTGAATCTTTGTAGCTAACCATTTCTGTAACTTAAGTCTTTAAATAATCTTTCCCAAGCTAACAAACAATAATCACTCTTATCTTTTTTCACTTATGTGGCCCATCCATTAAGCAAGTATTTTCATGCTGGTCACTTTTTAGTTTTTGTAAACAAGTTCAGTTGCTTTTCAGATTCCTTCCATTATACATTCTTAAAGACAAAAAACATCAAGAATGAAGTTGAAAAATTTCTAAATTTTTCAGGTAAGAAGAACACACAACAGCGACAATAAAAGGTATGCAAAAGATAGTTCAAAAGATATTTTAAAACTGCAAGGAGTGGTCTATAAGGTTAAATGTGGTTGTGGATATCCTACATACATGAGACAGGTCACAGACTAGGAACTATTAGGGGTATTCAAAAGATAGTTCAAAGAGAAGAAGATATTTTAAAACTGCAAGGAGTGGTCTATAAGGTTAAATGTGGTTGTGGACTATCCTACATAGGTAAGACAGGTCACAGACTAGAAACTATTATGGGTATGCAAAACATAGTTCAAAGAGAACATATTTTAAAAATTCAAAGAGTGGTCTATCCATAGGTGAGACAGGTCGCAGACCAGAAACTCGAATAGCGGAACATAAAGCAACTATAAAAAATTGCTCGAATAAGACAGGATTAGATGGGCATGTTACAGAAACCGGACACGATGTGGTCTGGAATTCACTAAAAATTATTAGTTTCAACGGCAGCTATAAAAAAAAGAGAGAGAGAGAGAGAGAGAGAGAGAAAGAATAGAAATTGAGAAAAATCAGACTTCCATCATCAATGACTGCAGAGGTTTGACCCTGCCTAACATCTGGCAAGATTTGGTAAAAAATAACTGTAAATGCGATAGTGATGAAAAAAGAGTGACAACAAAAGACTGCCTGCAGGAGAAGAGTTTTCTCCAGAAATTTGCTCTTTTTAATTAAACTATTTTCCTAAAAGAAAAAAATCCATATTAGATGTCTTAAGTGTTTAAAAAAACCACAATAAAATCATTTGCAAACTGTGAAAGCCAATGTGCAAATGTCTTTTGGCCAGGCATGCAAATGACTGAAGTTCTACCACACATGAACACCCAGGTCGTTCCCAGAGCCCATTTGATTTGCATACCCAAAGGCTTAGATAAGGACTGTCAGACATTCATTGTAAACATTCTGGCTATATTATTGGGTGCATTAACTTCAGTTGCCTATTAGACTAAAAACAACTGAGCACATTTGAGAGGAGCTACATTGTTGGATTGCAGAAAGAAGGCTAGTTGTACTTATATGAATCAGGGTGCACACTGGTGCTTGAAAACCTTAAAATTTATAATTATAGAATGGCATTTGTATTGCCTTCCATGTATATGTAAAGAATTATTCCTTCAGGGAGATTTGTTTGCTATTGATATCCAAGATGTTCTCTGAAGTCCTGGGACTTGCGACTTACATCTGTACCTGGATGTGGGAAAAAGTTGTGTTGATGCTACAAGGAAGCATCAGATTGCTTTGATTAGTGCAAATATAAATGATACTCAGATTTCTAAGCTGCATCTGCTTAGTTTTACTGTAGTTACTTGGAACTTCACTGTTTTGGGTGGTGTAATGGATAGCATGCTCAAGCGGAAATCAGGAGATGCGGGTTTGATTCCTGCTCTAGGGCGACATAATTTAAAAAATTTCTGAAGTGGTTACATGCAAAACGGTGAAAATATGGTCCATTTGTGTCGACAATGGCCTTATGTTTTCAAAACCAGGAATATCGTGGAAAAACCTTTTTTTTTTTAAGTCGTGAAAAGCCTTGAAATTTATGAAATTTAAAAATTAATACTTAAAAATCATTGCATTTTTTTTTACAAAATGAGTGGTTGGTTTTAATTCCATTTTCTCCACTTCATTGCAGGATTTGGTTTAAGGGAAATTGGTTAACTGGATGTAACATTTTTGTTTGCTCACAAGCATGTGTGCTTGATATGTGACAACATTATGGTAGGGATTGTTCACAGTATCATGACCATTTTTTTCTTTCTGATTTTGATTGTTATCCATAGATGAATTATTTGGAGAGAGAAGAGGCGGAATAGGGAGTGCACTGAAAAGATTACCAAATTCAACATTTTTATTTTACATGTGGATTTTTCTGACAGTCTTAGTGATTGATACACAATAATTGGGCTTATCAAAACTGGGCGATGCCAATTTGAAAATCAAAAATTATCCAGTGAGATGAAGTACATAGAAAGATCCCAAATAAAGGTAAGTAGATCACGCTAGGCTGTCCCCGGTGGCGCAGTGTTCTAAGCAGGGTTGTCTACCTACCTACCCACCCCCAAAAAACCCCGAGCAGGTTTTTAAAAGAAAAGAAAAAACACTTTAAAAAACCCACTTTGTAGTGGGTTTTATTGTTGTTTTTCAAACTGGGGTCTACTTTGGAGTTTTACTGCAATTTTGGGATATTTTCTTCCAAGAGTTTCAAAAGTAACATTTTAAAATGGGAAAGCTTGGTGCTCAAATTGTTTTTTAATTATGCCTATTTTGCTTTTATTAATACATAGATGCATTATACCTGTTTGTTAAGCACTTAATGATCTGCAAATTCCCCCAAACATAAATAAAATTCTAGAGAATGTAATCATTTACAAAGATGCAGTACACATGCTAAAACAGCTAAAAGAGGTTAGTAGAGTACTTGACAAACAAACATTTCTGAGGCAATGGAACTGTGGCAAGATCTTATGGAAAACGCAGATCTTAAACCGTATACACTGGTAATAAAAAATAAAATAATAATAAAAAAATAAAATAAAGATGGATCAAGAACTTCAGCTTTGCCACTACTTGGCAAACTTAATGAATCCAAAATACCAGGGAAAGAGAATGAGCCCTGAGCAAGAACAAATTGCTGATAAATGGGTGTTAGAAAAGAAACCTGAATGGATAATTTTTGTAATGGGTTTTAAAATATGTGACACAAAGTACTATCCAAAGTCTATGTTTGTAAATAATGTTGTGCAAAACTTCAGTGCTGCCAAATGGTGGCAGCTGATGGAGCGACATGCAAGTGTGACCAAAGCTGGAACCCTGAAAGATTTCTGCTCTTACATGTCAAGTCTATGTGGTTGTCCAGCCAGTTCATCTGCAGTAGAAAGGATATTTTCTACTTGCGGACTAGTCTGGTCAAAACTTCGCAATCGCTTAGGTGTTGATAAAACACAGAAACTTGTCAAGATCCACAGATATTTAAAAAACAAACAGTGAATTTGTCACAAAAAATATTGAAATTTGTTGTTTTACCCAAATTTAATTAAGCATCTCAGAATTGTTTGATGAAGGTTTGGAGTTTGATCAAATACTAGTTTATAGATTACAGTGAATGGTGTGTAAAGTATCTTATTCGTTGTGTAGATTTAAATAAAATTCTTTCAACAGACTACATAAAAAAGAGATTTTTGTTAACCAATGAGTAAGTTGCATGTACTTTTCATTAATAATATTTAATCATTTGAAATCTTAATAAAGCATATAAAAACCAAATAGAACTCCACCCCCACCTCCCTGTTGAAACCCAATAAAACCCCAATAAAATCAACCTGGGTTGGGTTTTTGCAAAAAGCCCGGGGTTTTTTTCAACCCTGGGTCTAAGTGATGGCCTCTGATCATTCGCCTGAAAGGGGTCCAGGTTTGAATCCCTGTGAGGCATGGATATTGTGTTCGTCTTACGGCACTGGCTCTCTGCCTTCCCTGGAACCAGTGACCCTAAATTAGGGACGGGCCACTGCTTGTAGCTCATTGAGTTGCTCACGGTAGTCATTAAACCTCCAATTAAAAAAAAAATCACGCTAGTTGCGTTAAGAGATTAGAAGAACTTTTTCAAAGAAGTTCGTAAGTTGGGAGCTTTCAACCTCGTCTTCAGTCTTCATCACATCAATGGACCCGTTAGCGTGATGAAGATGTATATAAATGTCACTTACACAGAGTATATGAAAAATACGTGCATCACTATGAGATGTAGGCCACTGGTTCCCAACCTTTTGGTATTCGTGGACCAGCAAAAGTTCTGCAGTTCGGCAATGCTGGAAAAGAACCTTTAGGCTATTTTCAAGCATATAATCTCATAATATTCTATATTATGATGATCACTGTGTACAATCCATAATTTATGTATCATATTATTCCATTATGAAATGTGCAATTCATGAGACAAATCCTAATGGTTGTCTTATGTTAAAAACATGCTTTAGATTAAATAAATAATAAAAGGTATTCTTTACCTGTTATTGAAAAAGTATTTCGCACATTTGTTGCTTCGTGAGGCACGTGCTCAGAGCAACAAACGTGCAAAATACTTTTTCAATAAAAGGTAAAGAATACCTTTTGATATTATTTATTTATATTATTCCATGTCACCTACTTACAACTAATATCATTTAATCTGTTAATATTCTTTAATGATTAATAAGTGCAATCCATAATCAATATATCACAATATTCTCCTTACCATTAATATATTTTTCTGGAGTTAATGCGACGTCTGTTGCTGCTGCTTCACGATAATCTCAAGCTATGGTTACAGTGTCATTTCTGCAAGACACAGTGCAGCATTAATGTCCATTATGTTCCTGTGCGTTGTTTTGATTGCCAAAACGGGTGAAAAGGTTTTCTCGCAATAAATAAGTGGTCAAAAAAGTTCCCAATAATTTTGAAGCTTTGTCACTGAGATTTGGATATTCTTTCACCATAATACCCCAAAATTCAGTCAGAGATTTGGATCTAAATACAGATATCAGACTGGAATCAGAAGGAAGTTCAACAAAGCTTTCCTTTTGCTGGTGAGTTAGCCTGCAGGAGTTCAGGTCTTCTATGAAGTAGCAATCCAACCTTCTGCAAGAGGTGTTACAAAAAATTTAGGTGTAGATTTCCCCCTTTGACTCCATTTTGATTCAAAAGAAAAATAATTTCACTCGTGTCTCGTGGACTGGTGGTTGGGAAACACTGATCTACGCAACAATTTAAGACTGCTGCTCATCAGTAGTGTTGAGCACAGTGGGGAAAACAAAGGAGAATGCAGAGTTTGATAAAGGGCCTACTGTGGGTGTCTGTCTGGCTGGAGCAACGATTTTGAAAAACGCAAAGCTGACTAGTTTCTCAAAAGGGGAGATATCCCAGGTCTTTAACCAGTGGAAAAATAACCCACGTTGCTTGTCTAAAGGTGGCCACAGACACACAATGAGGGAGTTTTGTGCCTGAGGCAGTATGTAGTGTACAATGAAGCTCTTCAACACCTATCTGAAATCCTGATCTTGAGAGGAACAGAACTGCAGTTCTGAGCGCGAGTTAGTGGATGCATACCATTTATTATTAGAGCCATGTGTATATGCTGTTAAAATGTCTGAGAACCGGCAGTTAAGCCAAGACGTGATGATACAATTTATTGATATCCATGTTTATGGAAAATTAAAAGCAAGGAGTACATGAATAAATTAAAAGCAGATTATGGGGAAATGGCTTTAGTAAATTTCAGGTCTTCATATGAACACCCAGTCGCCAAATATCTGTGATGCAATTAGTCTTTCATTAGCTGGAATTGCTTTTCTCATTTTTGTGTCTTGCTTAACCAGTCTGTGTTTTACCTTCTCAAGTAGCATACTGAATGTTTCCTCATTCATCCGAAGGTAATTCTTGAAATTGTCAGGATTGTTTTCTTTTAATTCATTCAATAAAGTCATATGCCCAAATTTTTCTCTTTCCAATAGCCATTTTTTGTCCATTTCCAGCTGTTCATTTATCAAAACAATAATAGATGAAACTGTATGTTTTTTGATGTGAAAAAAAAGGCATTTTCACTCTTTTTAAAGGATACGCAAATGAGACGTGTTCTACAGAAGTGTCACTCAAGAGTGACGACTCTGTGGTTGAAACCAGTTGTTGAGGAGACCCCAGGTTGTCAGCGCTTAATCTCCCCACCCTGGCGCATCACTCAAATGTATATATGTGTGGCTGCCTTTCCAGACACATCTGTGGCATGACAACAATTTGCCAGGAACAAGATCACTGTTCCTGACCCACAACTCAGTATTGGCAGTCACATACCTATATGGAAACCACTGAATTCTGCAAACAGGAAAGTTAGTTCATCTCCAGTGGTGTCAGGAAGACCATGACTGCACATGACTTTTTTCCAGTCTTCCCCCACTGGAAAAAAGTCATGTGGTCCGATACACCTTGTTCTGTACTGACGGTAGGCAAAGAGTTTGGCAGGAGCTCTATGAAGCCATGGACCTAGCTTGCCTTGTAAACACAACTCAATGTTTGGGAGGTGATGTCATAGTGTAGGGCGCATTGCAGATACTGAATGTGTCCTCTAATATTTGCTGGAAGGCCAGGTGCCCTCCAAGGATTATCTAAACATTATTGCTGATCACGTCCATCCTACAATGTTGACTTTTTATCCAGCTGGTGGCTACTATTTCATGGACAACAATGCTACTGTTCCTTTGCACAAGATGTGTTCAACGAACATCACAGTAACGTCCACCATCTTCACTGATCACCACAATGCGCATTTCTGAACATCATTGAGAATATATGGGACATGTCAGAAAAGCAGATGCAGGAGCAAAGTCCTCTTCTGTGAAATATGAGCCAGTTAAAGGACTGTCTGCAGCTTGTCTTTAACTGGCTCATTTTTTTGCTGTAGACAATATTTAGTTGTAAATGCATTTATGGCACCTCTATTCATAGTGATTGTGGAATAGCTTTTTTACGGGTCTTATAGAGGTTATTTTTCATCAAAGTTGGTTGTCAAATTTTCGAACTAAAGCCTAGTTCGTCATCAGGACTATGTCACTGGAGTAGTTGCTGCCACTCAATTGGAAGAGTCCATCCGCAATTATCGTTAATTGTGGTACTTCTTCTTCTTCTTGCTATTTCGATCCCTTCTTCTAGTTTCCTCTTTATTAAGTTTGACTGGTGGGCGATTATTTTCACTGAGTCCCAATTTATGGAGTGTCCACTTGCTTGTATATGTCTGTCTAGCCCTGTTTTGTTCCCAATGTTCCTAATAGCTGCTTGGTGTTCTTTCATTCGGACCTTAATACTTCTCCCTGTTTCTCCTATATAGCTGAGTCCGCAGTTACAGTCGATGCAGTAAATTACTCCTTCCTGCAATTGGATGTCCAATTCTTTCTGCTTTAAAGCTGGCAGGAATTTCTTTATTTTGTTATTAAGATCTGGAGCTAGCCTGATATTATATTTTGCTCCGATCCTTTTCAGGTTCTCGAAAAGTCCCTTGTGGTACGTAATTTTGCTGGTGAATTTGAAGTTGGTTTTCTCCTGTTTCTTTTTTGGCACTTGTTTAAATATTTTCTCAACATATGGGGAGGGGTAATTGTTTTCTGTCTCGCCGTATTCAATTTAATATAATCAGGGTGGAATGAGTAGAAGTCTACTCATTCCACCCTGTGTTGGTGGGTTTTCTAAAAAGCTGAGTGAATATTTTCCCCTCTCTTGAGGTCAAGGTTAAATCTAGGTAATTGATGCTATGGTCTCTTTCCTGTTCTAGGGTGTACTGCAAGGTATTCTCTAGTAAGTTAAATTCTTCCAGAATCTGAGAGGGTAGAGATTGGTCCACAGTATCTACTATAATTAGGACATCATCCATGTACCTTACATAGAGAGAAAACAAGGAGGGTTGTATAAGGATTTTTGCCTCTAGTTTACTTATATAATAATTTGCTAGCAGAGGTGCTAGTGGAGAACCCAAGCCTTATTATGAAGAACTCAATGGTAACCCTATTATGAAGCCTTATTATGAAGAACTCAATGGTAACCCTATAGATCAAACTGTCAAAAATCTTAAGAAATTAATCAGCTCTTTAAGAAATAAAAAACAGCTTAATGAGCTCTTCAAAAACTTCTCCAAAATCCAGTCAAGAATTCCACAGATCTATGGTACGATAAAAGTTCACAAAGAAGGCCATCCAGTAAGACCTATAATAGACACTAGAAATTCGCCACTCTCCAACATTAATTCTTATTTACTTGGTCACCTCAGAGATATGTTCCCTTCTCCTCCCTACCTACTAAAAAATTCCATGCAGCTAAAAGGAAAACTGGACAACTTGCCAGAATTAATTCATCCAGTAATGGCAATCCTGGATATAGTCTCTATGTATACCAACATTAACCTGGACCTCCTACTGGAATTCATTGCAGATGACCTTGCGGAAAAAATAGTATTCCGTAATCACAATAAAGAAATACTACTTGGCATATATGAACTGCTCCTTTTTTCCTTCAAGAATAATTTCTTCCAGTTTGGAAAGAAATATTACAGGCAAACTTCAGGACTTGCAATGGGTTCTCCACTAGCACCTCTGCTAGCAAATTATTATATAAGTAAACTAGAGGCAAAAATCCTTATACAACCCTCCTTGTTTGCTCTCTATGTAAGGTACATGGATGATGTCCTAATTATAGTAGATACTGTGGACCAATCTCTACCCTCTCAGATTCTGGAAGAATTTAACTTACTAGAGAATACCTTGCAGTACACCCTAGAACAGGAAAGAGACCATAGCATCAATTACCTAGATTTAACCTTGACCTCAAGAGAGGGGAAAATATTCACTCAGCTTTTTAGAAAACCCACCAACACAGGGAAGATGTTAGACTTCTACTCATTCCACCCTGATTATATTAAATTGAATACGGCGAGACAGAAAACAATTACCCCTCCCCATATGTTGAGAAAATATTTAAACAAGTGCCAAAAAAGAAACAGGAGAAAACCAACTTCAAATTCACCAGCAAAATTACGTACCACAAGGGACTTTTCGAGAACCTGAAAAGGATCGGAGCAAAATATAATATCAGGCTAGCTCCAGATCTTAATAACAAAATAAAGAAATTCCTGCCAGCTTTAAAGCAGAAAGAATTGGACATCCAATTGCAGGAAGGAGTAATTTACTGCATCGACTGTAACTGCGGACTCAGCTATATAGGAGAAACAGGGAGAAGTATTAAGGTCCGAATGAAAGAACACCAAGCAGCTATTAGGAACATTGGGAACAAAACAGGGCTAGACAGACATATACAAGCAAGTGGACACTCCATAAATTGGGACTCAGTGAAAATAATCGCCCACCAGTCAAACTTAATAAAGAGGAAACTAGAAGAAGGGATCGAAATAGCAAGAAGAAGAAGTACCACAATTAACGATAATTGCGGATGGACTCTTCCAATTGAGTGGCAGCAACTACTCCAGTGACATAGTCCTGATGACGAACTAGGCTTTAGTTCGAAAATTTGACAACCAACTTTGATGAAAAATAACCTCTATAAGACCCGTAAAAAAGCTATTCCACAAAGACAATATTTAATTCTATTTCCACTGGAAGAACCATCATTTAATCTTCCTTTCCTCTGAGCTTCTTTGGTTTTTCACAGACATTTCTGGCCTCTGGATTTTAGTCAAGGCCTGTTCTCGATGTATAGAAAGATTATCAAAAGTTTTATTTACACCTGAAAATTTTGAATTTTATTGCCATTTATTAAACTGAAATGTTTTCATTGTGTATTTTGTAATTCTGTTGTTGTAATTAAGTTGTCAAAAACACCACTTATTAGTTTTGAAGGCTCATTAATGGCACTGTTTTTTTTTTTTTTGCTTTTTTTTTTTTTTTACACAGCACTTACCAATTTAGTGCTAAGTTCAATCATTCTTACATCACAGGGATCAGTTGCATTCTTGCTTGTCAGAGACCTGCTCCTATTTCAGTTAAAGATTATTAAAATAATTAAAGGGGTCTCTCAATTATCAAGTCATGGGGGTGCCCCTAGCAGATTGTTTATGCCACTGAATAAAGGGGTCTCTCAATTATCAAGTCATGGAGGCGCTCCTAGCAGATTGTTTATGCCACTGAATTAAAGGGGTCTCTCAATTATCAAGTCATGGGGGTGCCCATAGCAGATTGTTTATGCCACTGAATGCAGTATTACTTGTATCTATAAGTTCATATGATTAGAAAAACATATTAATTAGTTGAATAAAGCTGATGTTGAGAAATGGCTTCCTAGTTTCTTAATTCAATTACTTCTCATATCAGTTTTCTTAATATACTGGAAAAGACCTACACAACCTGACGGGCAGATCCAGAAGTTTACTATGGGGGGAGGGGCATTATGAAATGTTTTTTTTTTTTTTATATATATATAATGTTAGTAGCAGGAGATGCCAAAAATTACCCAGTATTAGCCACACTGCCTCCCACCTACCCTACCCAAATGGGGATTGACTTCGGAGTGGGCAGAACAACGGGAAGTGCCCGTGAGGCATGAGGAACCAGGAAAAATAAGATAAAAGAAAAGTCCTAAAGAGACCATCTGGGAGGAAGGAAACGGTGGGGGACATTTTTACGAATTTTCTTTATGACCCAATTGAGATACGTACGTAGATCAGATTGTTATTCACAGTTTCTCCCACCTACTCTGATTTCAGTACCAAACTCTGCCTTACTCTGTTTTGAGACATTACAGATGCAACACAATATGACAATAGCAAAGAACTAACAAAGAATATCCCCATGTTTTTTACCCCTGCTGTCCCTGTTTTCCCTTTATCTTTTGCGTGCTCTCTTTCTTTTTATTCTATTCCCTTCTCTTTCTCTTTTTACTGAACCTAAATCAATGTAATAAGTATTTTAAATCCTCCATATTAAGTTTAATTGTTAATTTATTTTAGAAAAACTGAAAAGAAAATATGCAAAGTTAATCATTTATGATTTTTGCTACTTTAAACGTAAAAACTTCGTTAGGGTTTCTGGGAGGGGGGGGTTGTCTCCTCCTGGTTTCGCGACTGCAACCTGATATTTCAATGTAATGTGATCTGTTGCATAAAAGACATTCCTAAGTTTCACTGTACACTTCAAAGAAATATGAATTAACAGAAACAAAGCAATGCAGAAATTTAGTGGGCTCCTAGTTCTATTGGTAGAAATGACATTTCAGTATTACAATCAAATTATGTGCTTTAACTCCGCAATTCTTTATCATCCTAAACTATTTAGTGGGATTTAAGATACAGCAACATCTTTTCAAATTTGCAGGACTTCACTGCTGTCAGTAGTGCTCACCAATGAATGAGCTTTCTTTCTGTGGCCTTGAAGCCGATGCTTACG
Organism: Macrothele yani; assembly: GCA_039090855.1. Taxonomy (NCBI): domain Eukaryota; kingdom Metazoa; phylum Arthropoda; class Arachnida; order Araneae; family Macrothelidae; genus Macrothele; species Macrothele yani. The sequence continues at coordinate 163,271,371 of CM077009.1, forward strand.
GTGCTACCCATTTTTCATTTTTTAGATTGATTATTCTCAATACTGATGATGTTTTTGGCATAACTATGTTTGTACTAACATAAATAACAATTTATTGACAAGAAGCAGGGCTCAAAGTCTCGCCTTACAGCAACCAATAGCTTTTTCCTCTGGTGGGCAGGTCCACTTTCAGCATTTTGTTCTTGTGTGTTATTAACGGCAGAACTATCAGAATTAATAATAGTTATTAAAACACTATTACAAAGCTCTTTGGAAGCCCTACAGTATAGGTTTACGCAGGCCAGATAGGGCTTTTTTTTTTAGTTTATAGAACAAAGCAATGGGACAGGCCAAGTTAACCCATTCTTTTTATCACAATGGTGAAGAAAGAAAAAAGTTGTGTTTCCCGATTTCCTGGTCTGTTTTACTGGCTTTACATATTCCATGATATAGGCATAATTACAGAAGCAAGGAGAGGCACTCGGTGTTTTTACCATCTGTAGGTATTAAGATGGTAAAAACACTTTGGGGCTTGTTGACAACAACAAAAATTCGACCCCGAGTATATGTGCGTTGTGTGTGGGGGGTGTTTGTGTGAGAGAGTGGGAAGAACTGATTGTTTCTCCTATTGCTAATCTGTATAAGAATTGAATTTTTTAATGTTACTGCTTTCTAGTTCAAAGAATGCAAGAGTTTGAATGCACTTAGTCTTTCTGTTTTCTCTCTCCCTCTCTTTTTAAAGGTTATATTCCTCTATAACTGCCAAAGTTTAGTTAATATTCGTAGGCTTAGTTTTTTGGCTTATATTCAACTAAATATTTCCAATACCTCATTTCAGCATTTAATACAGAATGGGCACATCGTGGGCCAGGCCTAAATAGTAGCTGCAATTGATGGACCAGGCCTAAATAACAGCTGCAATTGATGGGCCGGGCCTAAATAACAGCTGTAATTGATGGGCTGGGCCTAAATAATAGCTGCAATTGATGGGCCGATTTGAATAAAAATAATAGCTGCAATTGATGGGTCGATTTGAATAAAAATAATAGCTGCAATTGATGGGACAGGCTTAAATAATAGCTGCATTTGATGGGACAGGCTTAAATAATAGCTGCATTTGATGGGGCAGGCTTAAATAATAGCTGCAATTGATGGATCGGGCCTAAATACTAGCTGCAATTGATGGGTCGGGCCTGAATAGTAGCTGCAATTGATGGGTTGGGCCTAAATACTAGCTGCAATTGATAGGAATAACAAGATGAGACAGAGTTAGAAATGAACTTGTAAGAGAAAGAACAGGAATAATAGGTATTATAAAAATAACAAAAGAATCAAAGTGGAAATAGGCTGGACATGTTGGAAGACTGAAAGATGGACACAATTAATAACAGAATGGCAACAGAGAGAAGGAAAGAGAGTTAAAGGGCACCAGAGAACGATATGATCTTCAGAAATTTAGAGGTGCTAAATGGTGGACTGAGGCTAAGGATAAAGGAAGGTGGAAAAGACTGGGGGAGGCCTATACCATGCATGTAGCTGGTGCCAACAGGCTAAAAAGAAGAACTATCTTATATATAATTCTGTAGTGTCCCACAAAATTGCGGAACGTAGGTATGTTGTATGAACTTGGGAAATGACCCATTTTAGAGATCTTGATCCCAAGAATTTGGGGGGAAATAAGAAATGTCTTCTAAATTTAATCAGCTGATTTCTGTACCATTACAAAGCTTGTGCTAAGTATTCTGACTTCGTTATCACAACACAGGGCAGATAGATAGTCGTACGAACTTGGGAGGTAGTGCCAGTAAGCAAGGAGCTGATTGGTTATTATGGAGACCACCCAATGAGGGCATGTTTTTTGTAATGTATGTGAGCAAAGAAATTTTGATCACAGTAACACAAGGTTTGCACTCTTCCAAGCAAAATAAATTAGAGCACTTTTCAAGGACTTTTTAAACCTGAATTATCATGTGCATGTAATGTTGGTCGGCCAGTAGGTAGGTATTTTAGTAAGTTCAGATCATTAATCTTAGCTGGGGCTGGCACATCTTCAGTGACTTGCCGTTACCCCTTGCCCACAGTTTGTTTATTTTATTAACTTTGAATTGCCCCTCTGTTTTGGTATTTTTTGAAATAATTTTATCTTGTGGAATATTTTGAAAGGGTACACTATTTTTATATTCATTTGCTGGTATAACACTTATTGTTTGTTTTAACCTTTTATTTTTGATGCAGTCAGAAGACGAAAGGGTCCACGCATGAAGCAAAAGCAATTCCTGGAAGTTTCACCCTCCGGCAAGAACGTGTCCCTAACCCCAGTAAACAGAAGCCCATCACAATTTCCAAATACATCATTCCACTTATTTTACTCACATGTAGTGATTCCACTTATTTTACTCACATGTAGTGATTCCACTTATTTTACTCACTCTGTAGTGATATCATAGCCAAGGCACCCGCTGTCCACATACTCGCCTGGGATGAACGCAAGTTCCTCTATTTGATCAGCTTGGTGTTTTTATTGGAACTACACAGAAATCTCCTATACAACTTTTTAGCACAAACAATTATTTAACACATGCTCTTTCATATCATTACTTAAAAAACAAAACAATTTTTTTTTCAAGTACTATTTACAGAGCCTTATACTTTTTCAAGGACTTGAAAATGAACTTTTTATTCAAGGACTTTTCAAGGAGTGTACGAACCATGTACAAATACACAGTAACCCATCTTTTAAAAAAGATTTATTGGATGAAATTGCCATACACGAGTACAGCTTGGGTGCAATGAATATTAAATGTGCATACTGCCATGCTTGCCATTTTGCTAATGAGGAAACTAATGGTCATTTTAATTCCTGTTATAATGGCCTTATTTTTCTTCCAGAACTACAGATAAATATGGGACTGAAGGACTTGCTTCTGAACATCCTTAATTTTGTCCAATACATCCAAAAATACAATAGTGCAATGTCCTTCGCTTCTCTCTCAGCCACAAAAAAAGGAGATTCCAGGCAATAGTCCATTACTGCTTTAAAATTCAGGGACAGATTCACTGGTAGATCTCGGATTTATTACCACTTACTGGTGAAAATTGTACTTTATAGATTCCTTGGCAGCTACTGATATACGTATTGGTTGTAATGAAAATAAAGAATTAAGGCGATCATGTAGACAACCATGGCAGATATTCTGGCTAACAGTCCTTACACCCAAGCATACAAGACTGCAGCTGAGGTGACTGAGCACGAAGCAGCGGGACACAACCTGGACCTGCATTTTGTTCATAATATATTTACAAATTCTCTATATTCTCTCACAGAATACATAAAGGATGAAAAAGTGGTGTAATTTTATTAACACTTTACTTTTTTGAAAACTGCAAAATAATCCTCACTAGATTGGGGCTTTTGCTTCACTAAGCTACCTATACTGTATATAAGATATAGGTATATGATGCTATACAGTATATACATATATATTATAACTAAGAATCATGTGCTCAGCTATCATTCTGTTTTATATATACGTATAAGATAGAATGATAGCTGAGATGCAACATTTCATGGTTCACCCCAGGTACTGCAATTCCTATTTATGTCTCTGATTGCCAAATTTTTATAGAGTATTTCCCATAAATTCACCTGTAAGCATGATACAATGTTGACAAAACCTACAGTTAACACCTTTGGTACACAGGAAAGGCAAGTGTCATCCATTTTGGCTTTTGCTATGTATGTTAAGGTAATTTGAAAAAGTTCCCTATAACAGAGCGGTGCTTTCTGCTGTAACAAAGATAATTTGTGAAACTGCATCACATGCATTCTGCTGCAAACCATAGTGAGCCATTTCCTGATCAAATCGGATTTCACAAAATTTACACTCCGAATATGAAACATTCGTGATATAGGTGTAAAGCTTAAATGTCAGAGAGAACCCATTCAATTGCACTGATGCATCAAATATACTAAACCCAACATGGAAAGAAAGTGAGTGGGCATTAATAACCCTTCCCACATGGCAGGGAGATAATTGAAAGAGACTTTACTGACATCGTCATACATGTAAGTATGTTTCACGAAAAAAAAAATACGTCTTTACAGAATAACATATCAATATAACTTTTACATTTTATATAAATTCACATACCTGAAAAGATGTGTATTCCCACCATGTTATTCCCGAATAACTTAGAACACTCTAATGTAAGATTACCTAACAATGCTCTGCTTTACCTTTTAAGTATTCTTATTGTAAAATATTGTCACAATTAATAAATAAAGGGATATCAGAGCTGCAGTTGCATAGTTATCAAGCTGGTGGGTCATAGGGACCCACAGATTTTTAAAAAGTGGGTACTTTGTGAGATATTCTGGGTCCTTTTAAAAAATCAAAAGAATCAAGAGATAATGAATATTTATACTTACATAAGCTAATGAAAAATAAATGTAGTGTACATTGTTTGACACTTTAATTTATGCTTTTTGAAAGAAATCTTTAAAAAAAAATCAAGTACTGACAGAATTAAATTTTATCATTTTCAACTAAATTTTATCATAATGGAACTACACAAAGACAATGCATTTTAAGTCAACTCAGAACACCAGAGCATTGGGTTTTTTTTTTTTTAAACACAGGAACTGTGTGACGACTACTCTTGAACATTTTTTTTTTTTTTTTTACTTTTAACGAACAATCATTAAGTAGATGGACAACTTTTAATAGAGTATAATCGTTCACAGTGCTCTCATTAAATGTAAGTTTGTTTTTCAAATTTCAACTGTTCCAATATTAGTTAAGAGCTGAAAGGTTTAATAAATTGATCAGGACATTTGTATATTTACATAATCTTGAGGGACACAGCAGTGCTGGCTGTTTTTGTTCTTTCTCTAATCCTCACGAATTTGACTTTTGTGAAATGGCATGATAAAAAAAATCCGAAATAAAATGTGGGTCCCAAAGGACACGTAGAATTTGTAATTATGGGTTCTTTTTTTGTTTTTTTGGGTAATTTACGTGCTACAGCATGTCAGTGGCAGCACTGAGATATATAGAATATTCACAGCTCAGAAATTTCTTGCTTCGTTTCATTTCTCATCTTTGGTGTCACCTACAAGTTTGCACAGCTTCTTGTTAAAAAAGTTTTTTGGTCACCTGAACCAAGGATGTAGCCAAGATAAAGGTCCTAGCCGTCTGGAAGAAAAAAATTTGTTTAACTGTTTGCATACTCTCTTTTCAAAATAAATACTTTTTATAAATACACAGTTTGTGCATTGTTTTAATCTTCCAGTTTCTAAGATTAATCAGGTTACCTGTAATTATTACAACACTGAATTTTACTATACATTCAGTGGCATATCTTAGGTCTGAGACCTGCCCCCCCCTCTCCTCCCCCTCCAGTACTTCTTTTTAAAAATTGCAAAGTTTATTTTTTAATTGTTAAGTAATAGAAGTAACATTTCTTTTCTAAATTTTAGGATTTTAGGTACATGCTATTGCTAACATACCAAATAATTATGAGGATTAGGATTTGAACACTTATTTGTACACAGACTCCATTCTTCTTTCCTTTTGTGTGAACTCGAGTGTTACGTTTTCACAAAAATGTTTCTTCCGAGTACTTTTTCATGTTTAAAAATAATGTTTTTTTTCTATTAACAAACCAGCCAAGTTGCTCAAATGTACATGTAAGGACAAAAGATATATCTTGATTCTTTTAATATGAAAAAACTTTTTTCGGCAGTTGCAGTCGTTGATGGAAAGTTTAATATTAGGTCTGCTAATTTGTACACCTCAATAAACACTATGTCCAATTATTCAACTTTATGTAACAAGTAATGTCTCTTACTGATTTGTTTTGTATTCATCAAGGGAATAAAACACCTTCAGTTCATTTTTTAATCGAGCTGTATCAAAATTTGAAGAATAGAGTTCTTTAAGCTCTGATAGTAGATGTTCAGGGAAGCTTTCACAAAATTTAACAAAACAGTTCGAATACAACAAAGCCACGAATTTAAGATATAATATCACTAATTTTAATACATTGACACTTCACACAAACTGAAACCACTCTCACGAAACACGCGCTGTTAAAGGCGGAAGCATGGAGGGGCTGAGATAGTCCAAAGTCTTCTCTTTTCTGAGCAAATTGTTGCGCAAAGCAATAGTCCATTCACCTCCATATGCTGATTCATGCTGTCATGGAAACGCTAGCAGGCGATCATATCAAAGTTCTTCGCATCAGAACAGCGAAGACTTGCTTGCGTTATGCAGCTGGTCATCGCTCGCCAGACTGATTCGTATAATCGAAAGAAGCGAATATGCTCATGTTTTTTTCACACCGAAAGCATTGACATATCTTAATACCATTGATAATTGACTTTTATTTGTGTATATTTAATTGATTTTTATTTGTGCATTATCTGGGCTTCGCAGCTAGCTTAGTTAGCCTCGAATATACGCCACTGTACACATTATGTTACATGCTCCACATTTTTCTCTTATAATTACACTTTTCACGTGTGTTGACTTCTCATCTTTCTCTCTGCTTGTAGCAGAACACACCATACTTTACAGTACCTACTGTGTGCAGTAGGTACTGTAAAGTATCACCAAAGTTGATTTACTGCATCGCTTAGAGCCTTATTTTGAAAACCTGCGTGTTATTCGTATAACAGTAAAGTTAGAATATTTTATGCGGTGTGAGAAAATGAAAGAGCCACTAGAAAAGTATATACCAGTGACATTACTACAGCTCTCATATCCAGTATGTATTAAATGTCTATTAAAAGTTCTGGGTTAGCTCTCAGTCTCACCGATTAATAAACTATCCTTTTCAATGATGAAGAGGATTAAATCTGTTTTGGGGAACAAAACTGAAGAGCAATGAACTGAATGGTTTGACTCTTCTTTCACTGCATTCAGATGTATTTATTAAGTGCAGAATTCTTAGACACAGCATCTCTCCACCCAAGGTGACTGTGACTCCCTTTTCAGGGTGCCCACTCTTTTTCAGGGAAAAAATTCAAGGACATTCAAGGACTTTCAAGGACCTTCAGGAAAAAATTCAAGGATGAATTTTTCAATGTCCTAAACCGCAATGAATATATATATATATATATATATCTCAAGAATTAAGTGTGTTGTATTATGTATGATACTCATTATCTTCATAAAACATCTATATGCATCGCATTAATTCTTTCTGTATGTTCAAAACTCCCAATTTCTCAAACACAAAATTATCATAACAATAAAACACTTAATATCTATTTTAGAATGAGGTACAGTTACGGTGTCTGAAAATTAAAATGAATTTTTCGGCACCCATACCTGTACATAATTCTAAAATAGATATTAAGTGTTTCATTAAATGAATGTTTGTACCACGTACGAACCGGAATGATCGGAGTTGATTCTGGTTCATACGTGGTACAAACGAATGGTGTCTGAAAAATTTAAAAATTCCGTGGGGGGGGGGGGCTGGTAAAATGCACCTATCAACAGCACTGAATGAACCCGCTTTGAAGCAGATAAAGAAGAAACAAGAAGGGGTAAATCCCCGCCTTGTCGTAAGGAAAATGAAAGATACAATAGGATAGTTTTCCCCTTTGCAGAACAACTGCCCTGGGGTAGCAAACACTCAACTCTTCTCGCAGTAGATGGGGGATCCAATCTTGACCTACTTAACTCCCTGTCAGACCGCAGTGCACCCTTTCTCCCAGTGACGCAGCTGCTTTGAAGTTTACTCTTTTTACTTCCGATGTCAATGGGGGATTGCAGAAAAAAGGTGAAAGATAACAAAAGGAAAAGGATCGGAAATTCCAATCGAAATTTTTCGGCTGGGGGAATTTAAAATTCAAGGACTTTCCAGGCTAATTAAAGAAATTCAAGGACATTCCAGGCCTTGATTTTTTTTTTTTTTAAATTCAAAGACTTTTCCGGTTTCAAGGACGCCTGGGCACCCTGCCTTTTGCTCCCCAATAAAATACTTTCATAGTGATGAAAAACTGCTTAAAATAACTTTAAATGCAAGGACATTTCTCATATGCAACTTGTTACATTAAGCCTCCTTCAACAAACCTCCATACTATAAATTAAAATCGCTAAATCTAAATTGTTAGGTACCTTTTTATTATTTTTTTAATTTATTCTATTTACATAATGCTAAAAAAACAATAGTACTCTGCCTAGTCTTACCATAACTACTGTTACAAAAGTATTCAGTGAAATAACAAAAGAAATTTAAAGTTATTTTAATATACCTGGGATATGATGTAAGTAGTACACTTGTGAATACATGGCACCAATCACTTTTCAAAATGGCATCCTTTTGCCTTCACACAGTCCTTCAGTCTCTGTGGCCACTCATCAATAGCTTTACACAGGGTCTCCACAGAGAAAGCTGCTACTGCACGTACCAAAGAGCATTTGAGACTGTCAATACTGGGGTAACTCTTTCTGCAGGCCATGTCCTCCAGTGTGGCCCACAACTTGTAGTCCAATGGGTTGAGGTCTGGGCAGCTTGAAGGCCAATCAGCTGAAGAAATGAAGTCTGGCACATTTGCCTGAAGCTGCCCCTGGGTTAACTTGGCTTTGTGAGCAGGTGTAGAATCCTGCTGAAAGCTCCATTGTTGGGTTTGGAAGAGGGTGTGACTCACACTTTTGACCACTGACTCCCAAACCCTGTACAAGTGGACTTTGGCAGATGTTTTCTCTCCTTCGTCACATAAATGGAGCACCGTGGTACCCTCGTAGGGGACTCCTCACCAAACCATGACAGAAGCAGGATGATGGTTCCTCATGATCCTTGGGACTTTCTTCTGAGCTTCTCGTGAAGTTGACGCACACAACCCCATCATTTTGGCAGTTGAAAGCCTCTTCAATAGTGAAAATTTTTTCATCAGAGAAAAAGATCTGTGTTGATTGTCCGCATAACACTGCAGCAAATGTTTCGCTTTTAGCACCTTCTGCTGCTTCAGTTGTGGGGTGAGGAAGTGCCCAGTATGCCGCCAGTAAGCTCTCACAGTTAGGTCACTCCGCAGCACGCGTGGCATTCTTGAAATGTTCAGCTCATGAGTCATCACCCGATTGTTTTACGACAGGATTTTGTTGAATGTGGGCTGCCACTGTTTTCGCCAGGCAAGCAGTCCTGACGGTATGCAGCAGACCCTTTCTGGAGCGGTTAGCAAAGGTCCTAGTCTCAAGGAACCTTTTTATGGTCCGGTATATAAAAATTCGGCTGATTTTTAGATTCTTCAGCATGTTGGAAGCTGGTTTTCCAACTTTGTGTAGTGCTCTTACAGCAACACAATTCTCATAACCACCCCACTCCATGGCAAGTACTTCATGAAACACGTTATCTCCTCTGTGATTGAAAGCACAATGATTCACTAGACGCTTCATGCCTCCTGGCTGCTCAGTGACATTGCACACCGGTTGCGCACCATCTGTTGAACGTTTGTAACAGTATTTATGCTAAGACTGTGTATACGAAAATTTATTAAAAAAAAAAAGATACAAGTTTAATGCTAGACTTGAGATACTAATAAAATTAGCATTTGAAATATTTAGGATCAAAGGCATCAATGCTTACTTGTAGTAATCTCAAAATTCTTTTAACACAATTGGCTAGGTGTAGTTTTTCCACAGAGACGTATGTTTGATTGTGCGTAAGGGGATTTTAACTCTATGTACTACTCTTTATGGAATTATTTCTTATATCTTTCTTTTTAAGGAACCTGGTTAGTTATTTTTAGTTTTAAGGATATTTTTATTTAATTTTTATACACTAAACAAAATTTTGTATGTTAAGATACAGAACTAACAAAGTTAAGATATGGAAGCCTAAAAAAAGTTAACCAGGTTCTGTAAATAAATAAATAGAAAAGATATAAAAAATTCCATAAATAATAGTACGTAGAATTAAACTCCCCTTATGCATAGTCGAACGTACATCTCAGAGGAAAAACTACACCTAAACAATTGTGTTAAAAGAATTCTGAGATTACTACAGGAAAGCATTGATGCATTTTATCCTAAATGTTTCAAATGTTATTCTTGAAGTATCTCGTGTCTAGCATTTTTTTTTTTTTTTGATTGAAGGTTTAACGACCACCGTGAGCAACTCAATGGGCTATAAGCAGTCGCCCGTCCCTAATTTAGAGTCACTGGTTCCAGGGAAGAGAGAGAGCCAGTGCCTTAAGACAAACACAACATCCATGCCTCACCGGGATTCGAACCCGGACCCCTTTCGGACGAATGATCAGAGGCCATCGCTTAGACCACTGCGCCACCGGGGCGGCGTGTCTAGCATTAAACTTGTAACTTTAAGATGCAAACTTATCACTAAGAATTGTCTTAAGATATATTCTAATCAAAACATAACTTAAAAAAAACAATAGTGTCATTACGTACAACCCAATATTTGACATTACAGTAAATAATGCGTGTTTATTATTGGAAACACTTAATTTTTTTCCAGGTTTTATATGCAAAACTAAAATATGTATATCATTTTTTCCTAGAATTTTTTAGCCAAATAATGCTAAACTGCACCTTGACTCTCCTGTCTTGCTATTTCTGAGGTCTATTTAAGAAAAGAGTCAGCATTGCCTTCCTAAAATCCTCTTAACCATGACAAATAGTCAAAGTTTAGTGAACAGCAGTAGGTGGAGGTACCAAAAAAAAAAAAAAAGCTAGTGTTTTAAGTGTTACTTCAAAAATTCAGCTGCAAACAACCAGTTAAACTTATTGTTCTAAATCCGGTCATCTTTACTCTTGAACTAAGCTCAGGTTTCTGTAGAATAACATTATCCAGTCTACATTCTCATCTTCACCACAATCGCTAAGCACATCTTTCCCCATTTACTGGGCATACACAGCCCAAACACAACTGACAAATAATCAGTGGCATTTTGTCAGGTGAAGTGCCACTTTAACTAATGTTTATAAAAGATTTCTTTGAGTGATTTAGGGGATTCTTAAAATTAGTCACTTTTTCAATTACAAGATCAATTTCTGGAAGATGCAGTAGCTTTGAAATGAAAGCTAACTAGAAGTGGTGGAACTGCATGCTCCCACTTCTAGTTTCTAAAAGCAAACTAGAAGTGGGAGCATGCAGTTCCAAATGGCACTATGAACTGATGACCTTGTAACGAACTGCACATAGGCCATGTAAAGAGATAAAAGCCACAGTTCCAAATTACTTCATTTCTGGACCGTGAAGTAGAGATGTGTCGTTCGTAAATGATTCCTTTGAAAAGAAAGAATCAGCAAACTGAGTCATTGGTGAACAAATCTTTCCTGAAAAGAACCGATTCCACAAAACAATCAATTCCCTGAATGAATCAACCAAAATTATTTATTAGACACCAAAATTTCACCATGGTGTCTCGGTAAGGTTCGTGTTCTGGCCAGAAAATCTTGCCTTATTCAGAATTGTAGAAATGCAATAAATTACGTGAACATTTTAAAATGAACTTGTAAGAAAACTGAGAAACAAATTTTCCATGAGAATAAAAAACAAATTTAAACTTAAAAATTGGCTACTAAACCGAAGATTATCAACGAATGAAAGGATCTGACTCTGAATTGTTTCCCTAGATACAAAGCATCTTCTAACCGGAAGAATCACTGACCAAAACAAACGAAAGGATCCAGCTCAGAATTGATTCCCACGACACAAATTGTTCTCTAAACCAGAAAAATCAAACAACCAAATTCGTCCAAACGAATCTTTCGAGTGAGTTGAATCAAATTGTTTTGCCCATCAATGAAGAAAGAAATATTCCTCATAATACATGGGAAATCGATAGGATATTCAAAGCAAACAAAATCAGGGCTTGATTTTGAACCTTAGTTAGTAGCAAATTGCTAGCAAGCAAATACATTTTGCTAGTGATAAAAAGTAATTCTAGCAAAAGTTGCTAGTGGAAAAATTTTGAGTGTTTTAGTGTGAACTATAAAGCGCCACTACATTGCGCATGTGGAATATTTCAGACCCATACAAAAGGAACAACTGCTTTCTAGAAATGAATGTTTCTTGAAAAGTACAAATATAAAAACATTTTGGTACTAGTAGAAATATCCAGTACATTTCCCTTATCTACTTCTGCATGTGAAGTTGGGTTCAATTTCATAAAGAGAATCCAGGGCGATTGGTGGAGCAGTTTAAACTTCACAAACATTGAATGCTCTTATGAGTATTGAGGTTGAAGGTCCATCCGAAGACAAGTTTGACCCCAGGCCTGCTGTTTTAATGTTTCTTGAAAAGTACAAACATTATAAAAACATTTTGGCACTAGTAGAAATATCCAGTATATTTCCCTTATCTACTTCTGCATGTGAGGTTGGGTTCAGTTTCATGAAGAGAATCCAGGGTGATTGGAGGGGCAGTTTAAACTTCACAAACATTGAATGCTCTCATGAGTATTGAGGTTGAAGGTCAATCCAAAGACAAGTTTGACCCCTAGGCCTGCTGTTTTAATGTTTCTTGAAAAGTACAAACATTATAAAACATTTTGGCACTAGTAGAAATATCCAGTATATTTCCCTTACCTACTTTTGCATGTGAGGTTGGGTTCAGTTTCATGAAGAGAATCCAGGGTGATTGGAGGGGACAGTTTAAACTTCACAAACATTGAATGCTCTCATGAGTATTGAGGTTGAAGGTCAATCCAAAGACAAGTTTGACCCCAGGCCTGCTGTTTTAATGTTTCTTGAAAAGTACAAACATTATAAAAACATTTTGGCACTAGTAGAAATATCCAGTATATTTCCCTTATCTACTTCTGCATGTGAGGTTGGGTTCAGTTTCATGAAGAGAATCCAGGGTGATTGGAGGGGCAGTTTAAACTTTCAAACTTTGAATGCTCTTGTGAGTGGTTGAAAGTCTGTCCAAAGACAAGTTTGACACCAGGCCTACCTGTTTAAAGTGGTATGATGAAAAGACCCAAAACCTAGATCGTAAACCATACAGAAAATAACTTAAAATTTTGAATAGTGTTCTCAAATTTTGTGAACAGAGTTGCCATATATACTCGTGTATAAGTCGACCCCCACTTTCAGAGGAAAAAATCGTAAGAAATCAGAAACTCGCGTATAAGTCGATCCCGGAATGAGAAAAAAAAAAAATTCAATGAATTTATTCAAAAACATTTGAAAACGAAAAAAATTATATATATAATACTAAATTTAATTTGCATACCCAAAAAATTCATCGGAACCCTTCAAAATCCGAGTCAGACTCGCCAAACAATTCAAAAAGTCTTTCTCCGTCATCGGCGCGTCATCATAAACATCAGTATTCCCATCTATGCCTGTGTCATCAGAATCACTGTCATCATCTCTCATAAAAATCTCATCATCCTCTGTGCCATCAAGTTTGATACTAATGCAACATTTCTTGAATGATTTCACCACCATTTCCGCAGGTATCGCATCCCAAGCATCCTTGACCCATCGCGCAATCAAAACGATATCCGGCTTCTTTAGATTTCCGCCCTTGATTTCAGTCGGCAAATCGGAACTTATCCAATCTGCCCAATACCTCCGCACATTGTCCTTGAAGGGCTTATTAAGGCAGACATCTAGTGGTTGAAGAACAGATGTCAACCCACCTGGGATGACAGCAAGAGTTGTTTTTGAAATTTCTGCAGTTTTTTTCACTTCTACACAACGGTGTGCAACAAACATATCCCACACCAAAAGAGAAGGTTTCCTCAAAAGTGCACCTGGCCTTTTGTTCCACACATTCTTTAACCAGTCAACTGTTCCGGATTCGTTCATCCATCCTTTTTCATAGGCACGAACGAGCACACCAGACGGAAAGACAACGCTTTTCGGCAGAGTTTTGCGTTTGAAAATAATTACCGGAGGTAGCTTACTGCTGTCGGCCAAACAGGAAAGAACAACCGTGAAACTGGATTTACATACTTTTGAAATTCCATTATCTTTGCTTCGAGGTCACAAGGTACTTTCCAGCTCTGGGAAAGATGTCGTTCCACGGCGCAGCGCCTTTTGCGATTTTCACCAAGTCCGTTTGTTTTTACGCCAATCTCGAATCAGTTTTTCGTTAATGCCAAATTGACGTGAAGCAGCACAGTTGTTAGTATTTTCTGCAAAAGAAACCACTTTCAACTGGAATCTTGCATTATAGGACATCCGTTTCTTTACACAATCCGTGTCACCCGTAATAGGAGAAGCGAGACACGTGCTATTAAGAACAAGCAACACCTAACACTGGCTGTCGCATGGCTCCGTTACATCGAAGGTCAGCGCAATCAACTGGTAGTCGGAAGGGCGGAGCTTTCTATGCATGGCGGTGACTGCGCTGTGGATACGCAAAGCCAGGAGAGAGGAGACTTTTCAAAGCGCTGAGAAATTTGGAGGGTCGCGATTTCGTTAATTCTATCACATCAGTGTTTTTTCTTTCTTTCCTTCTTTTTTTTTTTCTTTTGGAGGGTTGCGATTTCGTAATTAATACCGCATCGGCATTTTTATTTCTTTTGGGATGGATTGCCTTTTGCCTCACGGGAAGAACTTTTGGACTTCCGATTTTTTTAGACCCCGCGTATAAGTCGACCCCATTACTTTGAAGCTCTCATTTTGTCCCAAATTTCTCGACTTATACGCGAGTATATACGGTAAATAAATAAAAAAAATTTCAATATTTGCATTCGAATTAAATTGTTAGAATTAATCTGTCGGGTCACGAAAAGGTGAGTTATATCCAAATAATTGTAATCTTTTCGGCATTAAAATGTAACAGCTACAGGGGTGAAATCAAAATTTGTCATGATTGACTAATGGAGGGGGACGTGTTAAAGTTTCTTTTGTATAATGTTGATAAACTTTCGCTACTAGATAATGCAACTTGCTAGTAAAAAATAAGGCCCCTAGCAAGCGTAGCTACTGAAAAAAAAAAAAAATCATGGCCTGAACAGAATATAAATTCTGAATTTGCTTGTAATACCTCTCAGAAAACTTGAAAATTTCCGCTCCAGGGCAATGAAAATTTTCCGTTCCAGTGTCCATGAAATTTTCAAGTTTCCTGAGAGGTGTTACAAGCGAGTTATAAAAAAATATCATGTACTGGTCATCCATTTAACACACACAAAAAAAGAAAAAAACAGTACGAAACAATGAAAAAACCAGTAAGTGTTACAAGCAAATTATAAAAAAAATATCACATATTGGTCACCATGTTACACTTCTAAGAAAAATTTTTGAGAGGTGTAACATGGATGACCAGTAAGTGTTACAAACAAATTATAAAAAAAAAAACAGTCAGTGTTAGAAGCAAATAATAAAAAAACAGTAAGTGTTGCAAGCGAATTATAAAAAAAATATCCCGTAGTACTGGTCATCTATGTAACACCTCTAAGAAAATTTCACGTTTTCTGAGAGGTGTTACATGGATGACCAGTAAGTGTTACATGCATTATTATGAAGTTTTCTGAGAGGTGTTAATTCATTCTGAGATGTTACATGGAGAGCAGTAAACTACAGGCAATTCAGTACACAATTCTGATTGTTTTGAATAATCGAATGAATTTCCCATATTTCTGAAGAATATTTCTTCCTTAATTCATTGAGATGTTACATGGAGACCACTAAACTACAGGCATTCGAATGGTGTTTTATCAAAATGGTTTTCCATTGGTGCAGGAGTTAGACAAGGTTGTGTAATGTCACCATGGCTGTTTAATATATTTATGGACGCATGCATGCGTGAGGCCAAAATAGATAATAGTGGTTTATGTCTTGGTGATATCCGTGTGTGCAGATTGCTGTATGCTGATGACACTGTCCTGTTGGCAGAGAGCAAAAGTGAGTTGCAGAGTATGTTGACTTGGATGCACGAAGTTTGCATGAAATTCAAACTGAGTATAAATAAGGAAAAAACCAAAGTTATGGTGTTTGAGAGAGGAATGGGTAGCACTGAATGTAATGTAAGTATAAATGACACTGTGATTGACCAGGTGAGTGAGTTTGTGTATTTAGGAAGCATGTTTGACAGAGAGAACAAGTTGGATGGTGAAATCAGTAGGCGTGTGAATTCTTCTTTGAAAGTCATAGCTGCTCTGGGAGGTTTTCACAGGAATGATGGGTTCTCTAGAGAATCCCGCATGGCTGTGTATGAAACAGTAATTGTTCCTACTCTGATGTATGGCAGTGAAACCTGG
Organism: Macrothele yani; assembly: GCA_039090855.1. Lineage (NCBI taxonomy): Eukaryota > Metazoa > Arthropoda > Arachnida > Araneae > Macrothelidae > Macrothele > Macrothele yani. Next base: position 163,287,539 of record CM077009.1, read on the forward strand.
GTACTGCAGAAGAACACTATTCAGTACACTATTCTGATTGCTTTGAATAATCTAGTGAATTTCCCATGTATTTCTGAGGAATATTTCTTCCTTAATTTTCAAGTTTTCTAAGAAGACGTTACATGGTGACCAGTAAATTACAGGCGATTCAGTAAACAATTCTGATTGCTTTGAATAATCTTGTTGTTAAATGTGTAGTTTAGTATCTTAAATTATTTGGCTGAAAATTTCGGAAACAAAAAAAAAAAAAAAAAAAGGATGTACATATTTTAAAGTATGCAATTTGACGTGAAATGATGAAAACATTTCAGCTTAACATGCTATTTTAAAGATTTTTACCAAAAAATTTACTTGCAAGTATGGGGATGTAAGTAAACATGCTATGGTGAGGTTACCCTCAGCATCGCCGTGTCGTCAAAATAATTTTCAGCTTGTGCTGCGGTGGCCATTTTATGGGCAGAAAGCAACAAGACTGAGCAAGCCTTTGCATTTTACAACAATATGCTTTGCTCTGGAAGAGTTCTAAATTTATCATTATTGACTGTAGAAAGGACATTACAACTCTGTTTTTAAAGTGGATTACAAAAAACAAAATGATATAAATCTTCATTTCGGCAGATCCACAGAATCAAAAATTTGCTGCTGCAGCACAACTCAAAGTGCATCACTTGGCCGGAATCTCGAACAACTCTGCGGCGGTGCATAGGGGGTAAGCTTGCCACAGCATGTATTTACATTGCCATACTTGGAGGTAAAAAAAATTCAAAATGCATTGTTAAGCTGAAACTGCTTCATCATTTCATATCAAATTACATACTTGCATAACTTCTCAACATTTTCTGCCAAATAATTTGGGACGCTAAACTACACATTTATCATCTTGTCTTCTTACTGCCAACCAGCGTGCCAGCAGAAAAGGTTTTCCCATTCCAAACAAATAAAAAATTACTTAAGGAACACTATTTTATGGCTAAGACTAACATCATTATGTAATGTCACGATACAAAAAGAACTACTCTCCAAAATTGTTTTAGACAGGCATTTTATGATGACATCATTGACTGCTATGCTTCCACAAAAGACAAAAGAGTTGACCTTTATAAGAAATGGATTTTTTTTTTCGATTGTGGGTTTAATAACCACCGTGAGGATCTCAGTGGGCTATATATAAACAGTCAGTCGCCCATGCCTAACTTAGGACCACTGGTTCCAGGGAAGGGACAGAGCCAGTGCCGTAAGACAAACACAACATCCATGCCTCACCGGGATTCAAACCCGGACCCATCTTGCATGAATGATCAGAAGAAATAGATGCATTCTTTTTTTCATGGATTTTTATTTTGTAACACTCCACCTGTTTCTCTGGTCATGAGCTGCCATTGCAAACAATATTAGCCGCCCCGGTGGCGCAGTGGTCTAAGGCGCTGGCCTCTGATCATTCGTCTGTAAGGGGTCCGGGTTCGAATCCCGGGCAGGCATGGATGTTGTGTTTGTCTTACGGCACTGGCTCTCTCCCTTCCCTGGATCCAGTGACCCTAAATTAGGGACGGGTGACTGCTTATAGCCCATTGAGTTGCTCACGGTGGTAGTTAAACCTCCAATTAAAAAAAAAAAAAAAAAAACAATATTAATTTAGTCCTAACAACGGTCACCTTTTCTTAATCTAAGTGGTGACCATTGCTCCAAGACAGTCGTAGGAAGTAATGCATTATAAATGTGGGAAAATGAATGAATCAAGGAAAGGTGAGTTAAGCTCTCATTTTTATGAGATTATTTGCTTAATTTATGGTAAATGTATAGATTAGTGTCCTAAATTATTTCGTCGAAAAATGTTACTACCTAGAAAAAGTGCGATATACAGATTTTAAAGTATGAAAATTAATGGCAAATGGCGCAAAAATTTCATATTTTAATTGTGTTTTAAAGATTTTTATCATAATATTGACCTGTGAGTCCGACGCTGTTAAGAGAAGCTGTGGTAGGCCTAACACATTGCTCCGGCGAAGATGTTAAACTTTGGTCCATGAACATGAAGGTTCCTTGCTGTGCCGAAATGATGGGTGGAAGAGTACAAAAGAAAGAGCTTACGTTGTTGGCAGGAGAGCGATAAATGTTGTAGTGATACGCTGCAGAAAATAGGTCCACGTTATCCATCCTTTATTTTGTTGTATCCTGTACGTTGGCAAGAAAAACTGGATAAAACCTCTTCGATTTGCAAAAGATATGTGTGAGTAAGATAAAAACTGACCTAGAACATAGAAAAGCATATTAGTACTTTCTATTTTGAATCATGGAATAATATGTGACAAAACGAAATATTCCTCAACATCTGCTTTAAAAACAACGACAAAACATGAACAAACTATATTCTGTAGCGTATGAGTACAACATGGTTTACTCTCCTCGCAAGAAGGTACGCACTTGGACTTGTAGTCGTCCGCACGTGAATTACACTCCGCAGTGAATCTTCCTTTCAACAAAACAAAGCTGGACGTCGGCGCTGTACCGAAGTGTCTCTTCACAGCATCACACTCACAGGCCAATAGTATAATAAAAGCTTTAAAACACATTTAAAATATGAAATTTCTGCACCATTTGCCATTAATTTCCATACTCTCAAATCTGTATATTGCACTTTTTCCAGGTACTGACATTTTTTCGACGAAATAATTTAGGACGCTAATCTACACATTTACCTAATTTATTACTCAGAGGTTTGACTGTAGTAGAGTTTATGAATTGTGGGTAAGTAAATGTCTGGAAAGTACACTGTTCTCCCTAAATCTCTTATGGCATGCTTCACACTCATAGGGTCTCTCATCTGTATGAGTGCGCAAATGTTTTGCAAGGTTACTTGTGTGCGAAAATTTCTTGTGGCACATTTCACACTTGTGGGGTTTCTGACCAGTATGAATTAGCAAATGTTTTGAAAGGTAATTTTTCCGTTTGAATTTTTTGTGACACACTTCACATTCATAGGGCGTCTCACCTGTATGAATGAGGAAATGCTTGTTAAGATTGCTTGTGCTAGTAAACTTCTTGTGGCAGATTTCACAAGTATGAGGTTTTTCACCAGTGTGAGTTAGTAGATGCTGAAGAAGGGAACTTTTCTGTGAGAATTTCCTGCAGCACATTTCACACTCATATGGTCTCTCGCCTGTATGTGCAAGTAAATGCTTAGTAAGATTACATTTCTGTGTAAATTTCTTGTGGCATATTTCACATTCGTGTTTTCTGTTACCCATATGGGTGACTAAATGTTTGGATAGATTACCTTTCTGCATAAACTTCTTGTGGCATATTTCACATTCATGTTGCCTATCTTCTGAACCAGGAGAATGCATTGAAGTCTGTGAGAACTGAAGGTATATTTCACACTTTTTATCAGGTATCTGTTCAGGAAGAACATGCTGTGAAGAATTACATTTCTTTTCAGAATTCAAAGAGGATATTTCTTCATTGTGAGATATCTCACTGCCTAAAGAGTGAAAAGGTGTTGAATGTTCACCTTTTATTGAAACAGTTGAAGAACTGCATGTATATATTTTGATTGCATCATTCATTGAGACTGCTATATTTATTTACCATGGAACGTACGAAAAAACCAAAAAGGCCTAAAATTTCTTAAGGCGTAACTCAACATAATTTTACATGACGCAGTTATGTTTTTGTGGCCATCAAGGTTATACGTTTAGTAGCTGACAACAGGAAGACACCCTGTCATTACACTATGTCAAAAAAATTTATGCAATTTTTTATAAAGTTCTTCATATAGTACCTTTTCGGTAGGAACGGAACTTAAAGGTATCGAATAGCGTTGAGACAAATGCTGAATACTTTTCATTTAATAAATATAAAACTCACCATCGGTTATTAAACCGGACGACTGAAACGAATTACGAACGATCTTTTTACCTTGGCGAAGCGAATTGAAAGAATCGATTCTTCGCAAAGAATCGGTTTTCCCTTACGTGGGCGAACCGGCAAACCGATTCTGTGGAAAGAATCGATTCTACTATTTCTGCGTAATGGACGTAATCCATTCCAATAAAAACTGTATTTCTGCGTCTTTGTTCTAGCGCAATCCAATGAAAAAAATTCGTTCCCGGAATAATAAAATATATTTTGTACGCAAGTGAAACATCACCTGTCGTCATGTGTATAAAAGTTTTTGTTGCTGGTTCCCCATGATATTTTCTGTTTTTATAACCAGAAAGTACAGCCTTAGAGGATAACGTAAGCCTAAATTCGGCGATTCTTTCAGATGATCATAGTGTACGTCAAACCGGCCAAACTAAGCTCAACCTTAGTTATTCTTTAAGCTTGAGATAAACACCCAGATCTTAGCATGTACGAAAATACCGTATAATTATTTGGGATGGAGTAAATTATTGGATGATTTATTCCCACGTCAGAAGTTACGCCGCCAAGGGTAACTTTCGTTTTTAAAATTCGTCCTGTAGATGACATTTTGGCAAAATTAGTTTTTCAACCGGTTTTCATAAAAATTGAAGTGTTTTTCAGGCAATCGATTAAACTGATCTATATCAGTGTGCATGCATAATATACTTTTCTGCAAACGTAAGCAACAGCAGTTACAGCACTCCGTATTAATTACAGGTATAAGGATGTTATATTTGATCAGAAAATCTCTGTTGGCCTCATCGAGTAACAGAAACAAAATTATCAAAATGATTTTTCGTTCTGTGCTTGTATTCTAAAATCTCTTGAGAATTTGCTCAGCAATTTTATAGAAATTATGCTTTCAGTATCAAACCAGTTTTTTTTTTTTTAATTATTGAGGTACTTTAAAACATTCTTGATGTTCCTTGTGAAGTGAGATAGCACACCCTTACGTTTCTGTTTGAAACATTTTTTATGCGAACAACGCGATTTGTAAGATATATGCGAACAACGCGATTTGTAAGAAAGCATAAGTTGATGCTGTAAATTTAGCAGTATGGAGTTAGTGTTCAAACATTCTCTTGGCAAAATGCCTCAAGAATTGATTAGCAAGGAAGTGAAAAAAGAGGCTGATACATCAGTACAAAATGTTACAAACAGAAATGAAGATCATTGGGAATGTGAAATATGCTTCGAGAGGTTCACAGAAGAGTCTAGCTTTGCAAGTCATTCACAACTTCATGAAAGTGAAAAATCTTTCCAGTGTGGTGTGTGTTTCAAAAAATTTACAGAGAAAGGTAATCTCTTAAGTCATGTTAAGGTACATGCAGAAAAACAGCCATACCAGTGTGATACATATTCCAAGCAGTCCAGTGAAAAATGCAACCTCTCCTTGCCTAGGCTACCTCATTCAGATGATAAATCTTACCAATGTGTTGAATGCTCCAAACACTTCAGAGAAAAAATTCACCTTACAAAACATATGCTGCTTCATGCAGATCAAAATCATTACCAGTGTGATGTGTGTTTTAAGAAATTTGCTGAGAATGCTGGTCTAAACAACCATATGCACATCCACACAGGTAAAAAGGCACACAAGTGTGATGTATGCTCCAAACAGTTTGTTTGGAAAAGTCGGCTTTTAGATCACATGCATGTGCATACAGGGGAAAAGCCTCACCACTGTGATGTATGTTCCAAACAATTTGCTCATAGAAGTAATCTTTTAAATCATATGCGTATACATACAGGTGAAAAGCCACACAAGTGTGGTGTATGCTGGAAACAGTTTGTCCTGAAAAGTCAGCTTGTAGTACATCAGCGTGTGCACACGGGTGAAAAGCCTCATCAGTGTAACGTATGCTGCAAAAAATTTGCTCGGAAAGGAGACCTTTTAACCCATATGCTCGTGCACACAGGTGAAAAGCCTCACCAGTGTCACGAATGCTGCAGAAAGTTTGCTCGGAAGAGCGAGCTTTTAACACATAGGCTTGTACATACAGGTGAAAAGCCTCACAAATGTGAGGTATGTTGCAAACAATTTTTCACTAAAAGTTACCTTCTAAGGCACATGCGCTTTCACATTGGAGAAAAGCCTCATCAATGTGATGTATGCTCCAAAACATTTACTGTGAAGGGTAGTCTTTTACAGCATATGCTCCTCCACACAGGTGAAAAGTCTCAGTAGTATGTAATACGCTCCAGACAATTTGCTCGCAAAAATTATCTTTCATTTAGCAGAAAAACCTTATCAGTCTGAGATATGCTCCAAACAATTTACTGCTGAAAGTTCTCTTTGAATGCAAATGTTCCTTCACACAGGTGAAAAGTCTCACCATGTGATGTATGCTCTGAACAATTTGCTTGGGAAAGTGACCTTCAGGGGCAGAAGAGTTCCTCCAAAAGGAGGAATTCAGCCTTTTCAAAAGTCATCTGAGGAGTTCCTGAGACTGATGCAGAAATGCAGTAATTGTAGTAAAACAAATTAGATTAGTATAAATATGGAATTGGCATTATTGGTCTGATGAAAGCACATTGGCTAAAATAAACTTCTTATTTATTCCTAAAGAAATGTTCGACAATTTTATATATGCATATATGACGCTTAGGGTAATTAATAAATCCTGAAAGGTTCATTATTTTTGCCTATTCCTATGTGGGAAAAGTTCACCCTTTTTCTGCCATGACCACTTTCATGCCTGGACCTTTCACAGCACATTCTTGTTCACACAGGTGAGAGGCTGCACCTGTGTAATGTATGCTGGGAACAGTTTACTTGGAAGTAGTATTTCACAGTGTACATTCCTTCATACAGTTGAAAAACCTCTCCAGTATGTTGCTCCAAACAATTTGCTGGAAAAGGCGATCTTTCCAAGCTCTTGTTAGTTCAAGTAACTGAATAACCGCAATGGTATAATATGCTTGAAGGGTAAATGTGTAGATTAGCGTCCTAAATTATTTTGTCAGAAAAATGTTAGTATGTGGAGAAAGTGTGACGTACAGATTTTAGATTATGGAAATTAATGACAAATGGTGCAGAAATTTCATGTTTTAAATATCTTTTAAAGATTTTTATAGTAATATTTACCTGCAAGTGCGGTGCTGTGAAGAGACACTGCGGTAGGCCTAACACATCACTACCGCGTCAATGTCAAGCTTTGCTCTGTTGAAAGGAAGATTCGCTGCAGCGTGTAATTTACGCGCGGAATAGTAAAAATGCAGCCGCGTACGTTCTTGCCAGGAGAGCGAAGCATCATGTACTCGTACGCTACAGATATAGTTCGGTCATGTTTTGTCATTGTTTTCAAAGCAGATGTCAAGATATGTTTCGTTCTTTTACACATGATTCCCCGATTCCAAATAGAAAGTACGAACATGGCTTTCTATGTTGTACAGGAAACTGGGGAAGTACAACTTTTGGTTCTGCTTTGAACAGGTTCCATTCGTAACTGTTTGCTGTGCCACTGTACTTTTGGTTATCCTGCCAATACTTTTTCGTATTTCAGTTTCTATCTTGCTGATACGTACATTTTTAAAATCAAACAGGTTTTTTCCTGCCATCAATGTAAAGGATACAACAAAATAAAGAGTGGATAATCTGGACCTATTTTCTGTAGTGTATCACTACAACATTTATTGCTCTTCTGTCAAACGTAGCCGTTTTCTGTTTTACTCTTGCGCCTGTCATTTTGGTGCAGCAATAAAACTTCCTTTTAAAGCAGCAAAGCTAGACACTGTTGCGGTAGCAATGTGTTAGGCCTACATCAGTGTCTCTTCACAGCATCGCACTTACAGGTAAATATTATGATAAAAATCTTTAAAAGACATTTAAAACATAAAATTTCTGCACCATTTGCCCTTATTTTCCATACTCTAAAATTTGTACATTACACTTTTTCCAGGTACTAACATTTTTCCGACAAAATAATTTGGGACGCTAATCTACAGATTTACCAAATAAACTTCTTGTTTGTTCCTCAAGAAGTGTTCGACAATTTTATGGCTGTTATATATGCGTATATGACACTTACGGTAGTTAATAAATGCTGAAAGGTTAATTATTTTTGCATATTCCTATGTGGAAAAAGTTCAGCCTCTTTCTGTCATGGCCACTTTCATGCCTGGACCTTTCACAGCACATTCGTGTTCACACAGGTGAGAGGCTGCACCTGTGTAATGTATGCTGGGAACAGTTTACTTGGAAGTAGTATTTCACAGTGTACATTCCTTTATACAGTTGAAAAACCTCTCCAGTATGTTGCTCCGAACAATTTGCTGGAAAAGGCGATCTTTCCAAGCTCTTGTTAGTTCAAGTAACTGAATAACCGCAATGGTATAATATGCTTGAAGGGTAAATGTGTAGATTAGCGTCCTAAATTATTTTGTCAGAAAAATGTTAGTATGTGGAGAAAGTGTGACGTACAGATTTTAGATTATGGAAATTAATGACAGATGGTGCAGAAATTTCATGTTTTAAATATCTTTTAAAGATTTTTATAGTAATATTTACCTGCAAGTGCGGTGCTGTGAAGAGACACTGCGGTAGGCCTAACACATCACTACGGCGTGAATGTCAAGCTTTGCTCTGTTGAAAGGAAGATTCGCTGCAGCGTGTAATTTACGCGCGGAATAGTAAAAATGCAGCCGCGTACGTTCTTGCCAGGGGAGCGAAGCATCATGTACTCGTACGCTACAGATATAGTTCGGTCATGTTTTGTCATTGTTTTCAAAGCAGATGTCAAGATATGTTTCGTTCTTTTACGCATGATTCCCCGATTCCAAATAGAAAGTACGAACATGGCTTTCTATGTTGTACAGGAAACTGGGGAAGTACAACTTTCGGTTCTGCATTGAACAGGTTCCATTCGTAACTGTTTGCTGTGCCACTGTACTTTTGGTTATCCTGCCAATACTTTCTTCGTATTTCAGTTTCTATCTTGCTGATACGTACATTTTTAAAATCAAACAAGTTTTTTCCTGCCATCAATGTAAAGGATACAACAAAATAAAGAGTGGATAATCTGGACCTATTTTCTGTAGTGTATCACTACAACATTTATTGCTCTTCTGTCAAACGTAGCCGTTTTCTGTTTTACTCTTGCGCCTGTCATTTTGGTGCAGCAATGAAACTTCCTTTTAAAGCAGCAAATCTAGACACTGTTGCGGTATCGATGTGTTAGGCCTACATCAGTGTCTCTTCACAGCATCGCACTTACAGGTAAATATTACGATAAAAATCTTTAAAAGACATTTAAAACATAAAATTTCTGCACGATTTGCCCTTATTTTCCATACTCTAAAATTTGTACATTACACTTTTTCCAGGTACTAACATTTTTCCGACAAAATAATTTGCGACGCTAATCTACAGATTTACCAAATAAACTTCTTGTTTGTTCCTCAAGAAGTGTTCGACAATTTTATGGCTGTTATATATGCGTATATGACACTTACGGTAGTTAATAAATGCTGAAAGGTTAATTATTTTTGCATATTCCTATGTGGAAAAAGTTCAGCCTTTTTCTGTCATGGCCACTTTCATGCCTGGACCTTTCACAGCACATTCGTGTTCACACAGGTGAGAGGCTGCACCTGTGTAATGTATGCTGGGAACAGTTTACTTGGAAGTAGTATTTAACAGTGTACATTCCTTCATACAGTTGAAAATCCTCTCCAGTATGTTGCTCCAAACAATTTGCTGGAAAAGGCGATCTTTCCAAGCTCTTGTTAGTTCAAGTAACTGAATAACCGCAATGGTATAATATGCTTGAAGGGTAAATGTGTAGATTAGCGTCCTAAATTATTTTGTCAGAAAAATGTTAGTATGTGGAGAAAGTGTGACGTACAGATTTTAGATTATAGAAATTAATGACAGATGGTGCAGAAATTTCATGTTTTAAATATCTTTTAAAGATTTTTATAGTAATATTTACCTGCAAGTGCGGTGCTGTGAAGAGACACTGCGGTAGGCCTAACACATCACTACCGCGTCAATGTCAAGCTTTGCTCTGTTGAAAGGAAGATTCGCTGCAGCGTGTAATTTACGCGCGGAATAGTAAAAATGCAGCCGCGTACGTTCTTGCCAGGAGAGCGAAGCATCATGTACTCGTACGCTACAGATATAGTTCGGTCATGTTTTGTCATTGTTTTCAAAGCAGATGTCAAGATATGTTTCGTTCTTTTACACATGATTCCCCCGATTCCAAATAGAAAGTACGAACATGGCTTTCTATGTTGTACAGGAAACTGGGGAAGTACAACTTTCGGTTCTGCTTTGAACAGGTTTCATTCGTAACTGTTTGCTGTGCCACTGTACTTTTGGTTATCCTGCCAATACTTTCTTCGTATTTCAGTTTCTATCTTGCTGATACGTACATTTTTAAAATCAAACAGGTTTTTTCCTGCCATCAATGTAAAGGATACAACAAAATAAAGAGTGGATAATCTGGACCTATTTTCTGTAGTGTATCACTACAACATTTATTGCTCTTCTGTCAAACGTAGCCGTTTTCTGTTTTACTCTTGCGCCTGTCATTTTGGTGCAGCAATAAAACTTCCTTTTAAAGCAGCAAAGCTAGACACTGTTGCGGTAGCAATGTGTTAGGCCTACATCAGTGTCTCTTCACAGCATCGCACTTACAGGTAAATATTACGATAAATATTACGATTGGATTCCAAGGGACAGGAAAAGACCCAGAAAAAGACCACATGGGAGATGGGTGGATGAAATTCGTAAATATGCGGGAGTGACATGGAGGAGACTGGCACAAGACAGACCGTTGTGGAGGAAACTTGGGGAGACCTTCGTCCAGCAGTGGATTGATAATGGTTGACAATGATGATGATGATTACGATAAAAATCTTTAAAAGACATTTAAAACATAAAATTTCTGCACCATTTGCCCTTATTTTCCATACTCTAAAATTTGTACATTACACTTTTTCCAGGTACTAACATTTTTCCGACAAAATAATTTGGGACGCTAATCTACAGATTTACCAAATAAACTTCTTGTTTGTTCCTCAAGAAGTGTTCGACAATTTTATGGCTGTTATATATGCGTATATGACACTTACGGTAGTTAATAAATGCTGAAAGGTTAATTATTTTTGCATATTCCTATGTGGAAAAAGTTCAGCCTTTTTCTGTCATGGCCACTTTCATGCCTGGACCTTTCACAGCACATTGGTGTTCACACAGGTGAGAGGCTGCGCCTGTGTGATGCATGCTGTGAACAGTTTACTTGGAAGTAGTATTTCACAGTGTACATTCCTTCATACAGTTGAAAACCTCACCAGCATGTTGCTCCAAACAATTTGCTGGAAAAGGCGATCTTTCCAAGCTCTTGTTAGTTCAAGTAACTGAATAACCACAGTAATATGCTTGAAGAAAACCACCAAGGTTAGAAAATTTTCAAAATTGTAACATGCCTAGTATGTTATCCAAAAAAAAAAAAAAAAAAAAAAAAAAGCAGGCTAGAGCCAAAATTTTACATGTTTGAATAAAACATGTATAGGGATCCCAGATGTCCTGTAAAATATGTGATCATCCCGTTTTTGGCCAATGCGTCCCGTTGTCTCGAGAAAACTCTTCGGGACAGCTTTTTGTCCTGTATTTTAGAGTTCAAGACTGAAAAACAAAATCGATGAGTTACAATTTGTATTCTTTTACAAACATATTTTTTAACCTGCACATCAAGCTTCCCCCAAACTGACTGTTATCTCCAGTGACGCTTTCTCCCACGTCCAACTTTGTGATCAATGCTCTCATTTCTTAGGCATGCACAGCCATGGCAGATTGATATCGGGGGAGGGGAGGGGAGGGCACGTGACAGTATGTCTTGGGTGAAACTGAGAGCATTTATCTTGGGAAAATGTTCTTCAAACAGTCCAAACTATTAATCAGACCGCTGCCATATCAAACATTGTTAAATCTAATTTGTTTGATGAAGTAATGGTAATGAAAACAGCTCTGAAGTCCAAAGAAGATAGTGAAGCCAAGAACATGTTGAAATCTAAAAATTTAGATGAAGTCTGGCTGGATCTCTAAGAAATGTTGAAGGAGAACTATCAAATTTAAAGGAACTAGTGGAGTTCGTTATGTGTATCCCTGGAACAAATGCGTGTGTCCAAAGATTATTTTCTCGTATGAACGCACAGTGGACTGTTGAGAAAAACAAATTGTCTGTAAAAACTGTAACATCAATGTTTATTGTGAAATCATTCTTCAGTGAGGATTGTGTAGTTTTTCATGACATGATTCTTAAAAACAAACAATAGTTAAGTGAAATTCATTCTTCAGAAAAGTATTGCAAGAGTGAGCAAGACTGATTGATTAATAAGAATAGTTAGAATCATTTTGTAAGACTGGCATATGTGATGGATGCGCATACTAAACTTTCACCCTCAGTCGTAAGTGTCCTGTATTTGTTTCCAATGTATCTGGGATCCCTACACATGTAGAGCATCCATTATATGTTTTCCCACAGACCAAAATAAAAAAACATATAAACCGAACTTCAAATTTTAATAATATTAATATAGGAAATACAAACCCCTGCATTTAAAAAATATGGTATTTAATGTAGGAAGCAAATGTTTGATGCACTTACCACTAACAGAACATGGTAAATGTGTAGTTTAGCGGTCTAAATTATTCAGCTACATATTTAAAAAAAAATGAGATATACATATGTTAAAGTATGTAATTTGGTGGCAAATGGTGAAAACATTTATTCTTTAAAATGTATTTTAAAGATTTTTACCCTAAAACTTACCTCCATGTACAACGGCATGACCGCTGGCCTAACAGAACGCTGTGGCAACCACATCAAGCTTGCTCTGCTGAAACAAAGGTCTCGCTCTGGCAGCCAACTAACTAGTGGAAGACTACAAGAGGAAGTGGATATGTTCTTGCCAGGAAAGCATTCCATTTTGTAACGCCATCCTACAAAAAATAGTTCTTCGTTTCTGTCGCAGCTTTTCAAAACAGATGCAGAGAATTGCTTCATTCTTATGCATATGATTTTCTGAAACAAAATAGAAAGTATGCAGATGCCTTTCTTTCTTCTAGAAAAGTGTTAAAGTAGATGTCGCATTCTCTCCAACAGAACTTGCATGGCATCGGGAAGTGAAAGTTTTGTTCCTGGTATTAAGGGTGTGGTTCGCAGTTCATTCAAATTGGATTACAGAAGAAAAAAAAAAACCTCTAAGGGGAAGTGAGTTCATACATTCCGCATCAAAGAATCATATGAAAAAAAAAAACCAAGAAATTGTCAGATTGTGATGTGAAAAACAGACAGAAATGATGAGCTATTTTATGTAGCGTAGCCCTACAAAATGGAAAGCTTCCTTGGCAAGAATGTACCCGGTTCCTCTTGTACTCGGCTGCCAGAATGAAATTGTTTCAGCGGAGTTCGCCTCGGCGTTGTGTTAGGCCTGCCACTGCGGGTGTTCACGTCGTCATACTTGGAGGTAAGTTTTACAATAAATATCTTTGAAATGCATTTTAAAGATGAAATTTTAAATACATGTATATCTCATTTTTTTTAAATATGTAGTCAAATAATTTAGGGCGCTAAACAACACATTTACATACATATCGCTAAGCTGTTCTCTGATATTCAGAGGTTTGCTCTTCACAGAAAGAACTCACTGTTGTATCAGACGTCTCTTTTTACAGCGACCTTGGCACAGAGTTTGAGTTTCATTAACATCCATCACACGCCACATACAAGACCTTTTGTACTTCATAGACATTATTTTTTTCTCATTCATACATTCCTGGATCTGGTCCTCTCATGACTTCCTTGGCCTTTCTCTACCTTTCTTTCCTGCCATTTCGGCTGAATAAATTCTCTTAGTAAGCACATCATCACTCATTCTTTCAACATGTCCAAACGACCTAGCCCAGAACATTATTCCTTGATTTAATCACTTTTCTCAAGTGGCTCTCAGCTTTTTCTTTAGTAAGGAACTACCATATTTTCCATCACATAATCCGCAGATTATATGTTCATAAAAGTTTAAATTCTAGCCGCTGCGGATTATATGACGGTGCAGATAATACGGGGATTTTTTTTTCAACTGTAAACTTCAAAAATGAAGCAGTTTGCCTCTTCATACCGTGCAGTGTAAGAGCAAAATCTGTATCACGCCAAAGCTTTAAGAATGCCACGTGTCCGACGATAATGTGCAGTATCACTGCATCAACATATCCCCTGCCCTTCCCCTTGGCTTTGACAAAACGTATGTGTGTAGACATTTCCTCTCTGCAAAGGGATTGTTGCTTTGTAAGTTAGGGAAGAAAACACTGCCTGCGGCAAAGCGTGTTGACCTCGAACAGGGTAGAGCCAGGGGCAATGGAATGCCGCCCACAATTTTCATCTCCTAACTACTGGTGACTCAGATCCCATTCACACTTTCTGTCGTTTGGTTCTGTGCTCTTTTTGTTCATTTGTGTTTCTCCGAGTTATGTCTTCTAAAAGAAAATGCACAAGTTACCCAGCAGAATTCAAGTTGAAAGGCATACTGGAATATTTTTACTAGAAAAGAAAAAGAGAAGGAATGATTTATTCAATTCGCCATGGCACCAAAAGAAGCAAGGTACATTCTCTTCCTGAGAGATTTTCTATTACGGTGTTGTGACACCTTTGCTAAATAGTGCAGTTTCCATCCCATAGAACGTTAAACTGTAGCATGCTGCTCTGACCCGTGACCCCCCTTAACGTCCCTTCCCGAGGTACCAACCCCACTCCCACTTGTTTTGCTCTTCTTCAAAGACGATGCCTCTGGCACTTTTGCTGCAGCTCCAAGACTGAAGGAGAGAACTTTGACACCTCTCTCTCATCCGTCCATGACAGGCTGAGTTCCGCAAAGACAACGATGCCCCCAAGAGGATTACAGGCAAACTAACGCAGCCGGCTTGCCTTATAGTCTGAAATCCAGTGTTTCAGTTGGTGTAATTTAAGCATTACTCAGAGTTACAGCACGATTGCCACAAAAATGAAAAACATATATCACAACCGTCTGAAAGTTGCGGGCTATTGTAGCAGTAACTTTTTAAAATTTTAAAAAAATTCAGCAGTTTCATATTTTTTTTAACTTACTAAATGGTAAGTATATATAATGGCTACTACATTTAGATAAAGTTGTGAAATATGCAACTGTTTTTTGATTTTTACTATGAATTTTGTCTGCAGATTGTACGCCAATTTTTTTCTCTCGCGCTGAATTTTACCGTCTGCGGATTATACACCACCGCGGATTATATGCCGAAAAAGAAGGTACTTGTTATTGCATTTTCCTCAATTGCTTTCAGCTTGTAAATTATAGTGGTCAGCGTGGAAACGGGCATTTAAAATTTTTCAGCAAGTTCCACCTTCGTTAAACGTGAATTGTCATCCACTTGCTTTAAAATTTACTTGATGACAGGGCTTTTCTTTTACGAAAAAAAAAAAAAAGCCATATTGATTTGAAGATAAGGGGAAAATGGGAACCTCTAAGACAAACAGCAGAACAGAGCGTAGGCTAAAGGAGCTACGTAATTTTTCGATGGAAAAATTTGGCAAAAATCCCTGAACATAAATCAAAGTGTGAAGGTCACACGAATTACAGAGGTCCCTTTTTGCCCATAGGAAGAATGGTATTACAAAAAAAAATGGTTTCCCCCCACTTGCCTCATAAGAATGACGTGGTTTATGGGAGCGGGCATTTGGCACATATCTGTCCTCCTCACTAGTTGCCTGTAGCAGAGTTTAAGGGAAGGGAAGAAATGTAAGTTTACAGTAAAAAAGACCACCTGGTTCTTGTTACTCTTCTAAGGCTCAAAAAGAGGATTTTTTCATTTTCGTTGAAAAATGTACAAACGAAGTTTTCATACTGACGAATGGCGTATAACTGGAATAAATTTAATGTTAACGCCCTTTGGAGCCTGCCAGGAGAGCGGCAATTCAACGCATAAATGATACATACATGCATATCATTAAGTTGTTCTCTGATATTCAGAAGTTAGCTCCTCAAAGAAAGACCATCTGACAAATAAACATTTAACAGATAATACAAACCACCAGATAAATACACTGTTGCCATATCAAACTTCTCCATTTACATCGATCTTGAAACAACACGAGCTTCATTGACATCCATCACACGGCGTACACAATACCTTCTATACTTCATACTCATAATTTTTTTCTCATGCAGATACTGATCCTCCCATGTCTTCCTTGGCCTTCCTCTGCCTTTCTTTCCTGCCACTTGGGCCGAAAAATTTTCTTAGTAAGCATCTCATCATTCATTCTTTCAACATGGCCGAACTACCGAAGCATATTAGTCTCCACCTTGCTAACAACATTTTGCTTGACATTACACAACTGCAACACATCTTCATTCCTCAAATAATCTGGACATGTCTCCCCCCCCCCCCGTAAGTAACACATTTCTCCGGCACACAAACGACTCCTATGTTTATTCTGTAGTACCGAGGTTTCGCTGCCATACATCAGAGTAGGAATAATTACACTTTCATACACAGCCATGCGGGAATCCCTTGAGAACCCATCATTCCTGTGAAAACCTCCCAGAGCAGCCATGACTTTCAATGAAGAATTCACTCGCCTACTAATTTCACCACCCAATTTGTTCTCTGTGTCAAGCATGCTTCCTAAATATACAAACTCATTTACCTGGTCAATCACTGTGCCATTTAGACTTATATTACATTCAGTACTACCACTTCCTCTCTCAAAAACCATAACTTATTTTCCCTTATTTATACTCGGTTTGAATTTCATACAAACTTTGTACATCCGGGACAACATACTCTGCAACTCACTTTTGCTCTCTGCCAACAGGACTGCGTCATCAGCATACAGCAATCTGCACACATGGGTATTACTGAGACATAATACAGTATTGTCAATCTTGGCATTACGCATGCATCCATCCATAAATATATTAAACAGCCATGCTGACATTACACAATCTCGTATGAATGATAAAAACATATAATTGGTGCTCTACTGTACATTATGCACAAACTGTACTGTTTTTGCTACATCATATCACTAAGCTGCTTTCTGAGATTCAGATGTTAGCTCCAAAAGGAAATACAAACTACCAGATAATTTTTACTTACTGTTGCCGTATCAAACTTCTCTATTTGCAGCGATCTTGACATACAACTTGGGCTTCACTGATATCCATCACACGCCGTACACAAGATCTTCTGTACTTCATACTCAAAATCTTTTTCTCATGTAGACACTCCTGAATCTGATCCTCCCATGGCTTCCTTGGCCTTCCTCTGCCTTTCCTTCTTGTCACTTGGGCTAAAAAGATTTTTTTAGTAAGCATCTCATCACCCATTCTTTCAACATGGCCAAACCACCAAAGCATATTAGTCTCCACCTTGCTAACAACATTTTGCTTCACATCACACAACTGCAACACATCTTCATTCCTCACACACCCAGATTTCACTGCCATACATCATAGTCTGTTTTTTTATTCTAAACATTTCGAAAACAATATAAGAAGCAAAATGCTTTTACTGCATTTCATAAATTGTCCTCTAGCAATGTGTAATTTGAACTCTATGATATTTCTCTGCATTTCGTGAATTGCACCAAGCAGGGAAACATGAACTCGCCTATGGGTGATTCCATGTCAAATCATCAACAAAATGTAACATTTTTTGACCTGAACCGTTTGGGTTTTTATTGATTTTGTCATATACAGAGAAAGGCTACTACTACAAGAACATGGTTGGTTGTCAGATAAGTTCATTTTTTTCCAATTTTATTTGAAGGAATGCAAACAATATTTGGATCATAGTGTTATATTAACATTTGCAAGTAAATTAATATGTGAAACATATATACTTTGCAAATTTTGAAGATGACAATCCGATTTTTGGCGTAAATGTGACAAGGATGGTAAGTCAGATAATATCCGAAAACTTGAAAATTGGTCGTTCTGGGTGGTGTAGTGGTTAGCATACCTAGGCGTTTTCTGGGAGACGCGGGTTCGAGTCCCGCTCCAGGACGATGAAAATTTTCAAAAATTTTCAAGTTTTCGGATATTATCTGACTTACCATCCTTGTCACATTTACGCCAAAAATCGGATTGTCATCTTCAAAATTTGTATTATATGGCGTAATCCCGTATTTCTTTCATATATACTTGCACTGCAAACATTACAGTACTAACACTATTTTTATAGCACGTTTATTTTTCTGCCAATTCGTGATATGAACTATGTGTACTTCATCTTTATATGATATTAAAAAATAAATATTTAAAAGGGTCAAATGGTAATATTTTATATTGTAATGAAAATAATAGTTGGTTTTCAGAAAATACTAAATTTTTATTAATGCATAGTAACAGTATTCTCCTAAAACCAACTATTATTTTCCTTACAATATAATAAAATATTACCGTTTGACCCTTCTAAATATTTATTTTTTAATATCAAACAAAAACAAAGTACATGTTCATATTACGAATCGGCAAAAAAAAACATACTATAAAAAGTGTTAGCGCTACAGTGCTTGTAGTGTATGTATAAATGTTTCACATATTAATTTACTTGCAAATGTTAATTTTCCTTTCAGCATGTTATAATTGCTTAAAAGACTGTTTTCAGGTGTCTTTGGCTCCACTAGTCAAAGACAATAGTAACAAATAGTGTTATAATCTTTTTTGTAGCTCTATTCTTCCTGTACAACTTTTGTTCATCGATTTCAATATTATCAGTAGCGGCTCTAGCCCTTGTGGAACCCCAGGCAACTGCTCTTCATGGGCCCTTCGCAATTGCAATAACCCAAAACCATCACAATATCCCCTTATATATATACATACGTAAAAAAAAATATTACATGTTGCTTACTCTGACACTAAACCTGTCGCTTGCTTTTTGTTTCTTATATAAATTCTGACTTGGGGTGAATGTGATCCCAAAGCAGTTTTTTTTAAATTGGGAATTGTGGTATTGATTTATATGAAATAAACAGGATATAATACAATACATTGTTTATTATTATATCTCATGTGATTCTATCATAAAGTTCACATACCATTACATGACCACAAGGTTCTTCAGGAAGATGCTTTGACGTCTGTAAGTTCTGTTTTACACGTTCTGTAAAGTGGATACAGTCTGTTGTGGTGCATCAACTTATTCAATTAAAATATAAATCGGTTAAAAGTCCTATTTAATTGTTTATTAATATAATAAGAAATCCAAAAAAATATTACCTGTTCCAAAATGGCCTGTTACTAAATAAACAAGGTTAGCTGTATAATTATAAGATAAGCCTATTATTTAAAGAAGAATTGTGTGACTTTTCTTGTGGCTGAAGACTTCAATCAAACCACTGTAATCCAGAGTAAATGCCACGTCGTTTTTTATGGACAGAAGAGCGAGAGCTGACAGCCGGTCTTGGGTCATGGTGTTCCTAATAGGTAGGTATTGATGAGCTTCAGCTTAGAAAAGTTCCTCTTGGCAGACGAAATTTTAAAATTGGTCATTTATTTGTATATGATCGTAAACTACAACTATAATATTTTAGGTAACACCAGGCAAAAACTTCTAATTAATTGGCGGCGGTGCGGGGCCCTGGGCGGTGGCCCAGTATGCCCGTACCTGGGCCCGCCACTGAATATTATATTTGGTTTTAAGTCTTTTTAGCTATATGAAGATGAAGTGCCAAGTACACAGAAATGGGCATTTTCGACACCTGCTTCTCTTCAGTTTCAATCAAGGTTCCAAAACTCCTCAAGACATTTGTGCTGTGTTCCAAAGCTGCTCAAGACATTTGTGCTGTGTTCCAAAGCTCCTCAAGACATTTGTGCTGTGCTCCAAAGCTCCTCAAGATATTTGTCCTGTGTTCCAAAGCCCCTCAAGACATTTGTCCTGTGTTCCAAAGCTCCTCAAGACATTTGTGCTGTGTTCCAAAGCTGCTCAAGACATTTGTGATGTGTTCCAAAGCTGCTCAAGACATTTGTGCTGTGTTCCAATGCTGCTCAAGACATGAAGGCGCTGTTACTGACAGAACTGCACAGAAATGGTATTCACGCTTCAAGGAGAAATTTGACCTCACAGACTGCGTTGCGGCAGACCTGTTCAGTTCAATGAGGATTGATTGAATGAGCTCATCCGTGTCAATCCACTAGAAATTGGCCCTGCAGATGGAATACTTTCATTATACCATCACCCGTCACTTTCACTCGATGGGTAAGGTCCAAAAACTTGGTGCAAGGGTGCCACATTCTCTGAATGCAAGAGCCAAACTCCAGTGCTTCACTATCGCCACCAGTTTGCTCGCTCAACACCAGGCTACTCGTGGACACAAACAGATTTCTTTACCTCATCGGCGATGAAAAATAGTGTCTCTACGTCAATATGAAGCAAAGGAAAGAATAACTGAGTCCTCACAAGCAAGTAACACCTGGAGCCAAGGCCGAGCTGCATCCATGCAAGATCATGATCTGCGTTTGGTGAGATTGGGAAGGTGTAATCTAAACGTGATCAATGCACAGCTTTACATTTAGCAAGAGGTCATGAATTATGAAGGAGAATATATTATTGACTGATTTGTGAAAACTTTTTCATAAAAAATAAGGATTCCGATAATTGGAAAAAAGCTGAACGAACTTATCTGACAACTCAATACCTTATTATCTTCAGTGACTAGTTCCACTTTATTCAACGTGACAATCCAGAGAGTCCTCCCTGCAGAGTAGCAGAATGTAGATGTGCACACATACACTGTACGTAGATAGTTTCCAAATTATTAGCAGATTTTGCAGATAGTTTTTGCATGTAGATTAAAAAAAATTATTTACTGTAATTAAAACACTTACCAAGGCTTTACTCAGATTAATATCCTTAATTATATTTTGACAATGTTCAATTATTTTTTCACATCTTTTGAGTTCTTTTGCTTTTACAGACATTTCTGGCCTCTAGATTTAATCAAGGCATGATAATGATTCCCCACATGTTGCTGCTTCTGTTCAACAGTTTCTTATAAAATACAGTATTGAAATCATTCCACAGCCCCCTACAGTCCTGACCTCGCCCCGTGTGATTTATGGTTGTTTCCAACAATGAAGGAGAAGTTCCTTGGTGCAATATTCAAATACAGATGCTGACATTGTTCAAGCTGTACAGGTCTTGCTAAAGCAGCTTCCACAAAATGCCTTCACCACATGCTTTGAAAAGTGGGCTGAATGATGGGACCATTGCATATCATTTGAGGAAAGATACTTTGAGAAAGAATAACATATTTTGCTGTACCTATATTTCTTAATTTTATGGGATTTTACTTTCAGTTTTTATGGAATGGCTGTTGTATATGTCTGACTTTTGATTATCAGCTCTTCAAGTAGTTCCATATATCACTCTGCTTTGTTTACGTAATGCCAATGCACATCCGCCATCACAGGGCAGATATTCCGCATTTTGTGCAGAGTATTTGTAAGAATGATACTAATTTAGACACTAATAGCAATTGATTTTTAATATGAAAGAAAAAGCCTCTTTTATGTAAAGAATATGTAAAGAGATTAGAATAGCCTTTTTTTCTTTTTCATAAAGGAAATGTTACAGTTAGCTCAAAAGATTTTGTACCATTTTTAATGAGAAGTAATTGGGCAGAATTATTTTATTTATAAGTTTGTAATAAGTGATTCAAATATAATTAATTCTTTCCTTTTTAAAATATATCATCTGAAAATTGTATGGCAACTTTTTATTATCAAAAGGAAGCGAAGGCTGATAATCCATATTTCTTCGAGGTTGAGTGCTTGTGAAGTGGTGCCAAGCAAGGTATAATAGTGAATTTCATCTTTGGGTGTAAACACATTGATTCAGAATAAAAACAAGACGGAAGGGGAAGGGGAGAATCCTTACTATTGAACAAAGTGCTGACATGCATAGGAATTGAAAACAAATGATGGAATGACTTCAATAGATGGCTGAACAGAAGTGAATCAAATGGAATGATCAAATTTAGATAAAATTCCTTTTATCGTTTTTATAATATTGCGATTTTAATACTTCTAGAATATTATTTGATTCACTATTTTATTCAGCCATCTATTAAATTCATTCCCTTCATTTATTTTCTATTGCTACATATGTCATCACCTTGTACAATATCAAGAAAGGAAACTGCTGCATACTCAAATCCAACTGGGTGCATTTAAAATTTTCTTTTCTCTTTTTACAATTTGTTCTGCAGTTATTTATAGCATCCTTCAAAAGCTGCATACTACAGTCAGGGTTGGATTTCTTTCAGTAGTTTCTTCTAGGACTCTGGAAGGAACTGGAAAAAAATGGGAGAAACTGGAAGAAACTACCAGAAAATGAAAGAGATGACAGAAATTAAAAGATATGTAAAAGAGTTGACTGTTAAATGATGTAACATTATTAAGTGTGAAATATTAATTTTGGACTATAAGTATATAAAAAAAAGAGTAATATGTTTCAGAATAATTCAAGCTTTATGTGGCCTAAAGCTTTTAATTTTTAAAGCTGGATTTAAATTTACATCATGACCTAGGTCATGATGTAAATTTTAAATATGTAAGGTCATGATGTAAATTTAGGAAAATGGCTAAGTAGAAAAGGCTAGATGTAAGGTGTGTGGTCATGAACAAAGTATAAAAGCCTGTAGAATGTGTGCTCATGTTAAATCAGGTGAACAACTCATTAGTAATTCTGGTAATTATGCCAGTGATAAAGTTGGGATCCAAGTAGCTGATAATGAGTTAGTGAATGCCTCGTCAGTTCCTGAAGTTTAAGTGGTAGAATTTTTTTCAAAAAGGAGAAAAGTTCAATGGATAATTTTTTTGCTCTACAAATGATAGCAAAAACAAAACAAAACTGGATAAGCTAATAGGTATGTTCTTTTATTCTTACAATGTACCATTTTCACACCACTTAAAGGCCAAGTTACTTGGGGTGACTAGCAGAAAAGTGTTGAAGTCTCGTGCTGCACCTACATTAAACCTTCCCACAAGCAATAATACTAGTATTAATAGGGTAAATACAAGAGCCAGTATTGACATTTCAGGACCTGAGACTGCAACTTGTACTGCCCTTAGATGTCATGACTGTGGAGTTCAGAGGCGTGCATTGGAAACCCATTGGAGTTCAGAGGCGTGCATCTATCACCAAAGAAAAAGAATATTGAGAAGAAAAAAAAAAGATTCGGGATATTACACTACAAGACTCTGCAAGTGTATTCAGGTACCACCTATACCGCCATTAGCTCCGACTGCTCTGTAGAAGGCTTTTGTTACCTTGCAGGTTACATAGCTTACCGAAGAAAATATGACCATTCGTTGGGTACGCCAACTGGCCAGCTACATAATCCACAATCCATTACAGAACCAGCAGTGTTGCATTCAGAGGTTGTTTTTTTTTTTTTGGGGGGGGGCAATTGCAAATTTTGAGGGGGCTGAAACTTGTTGATTGATTATATACATATAATCACAATTTTGTTTATATAATATATAAATTTCTTATGCTCGTGTATATATAAAGAGCATAAGAAAAAAATATATATATATAATTTTCTTATGCTCTCTCCCTCTCTCTCTCTCTATATATATATATATATAATTTTCTTATGCTCTCTCTCTCTCTCTCTCTATATATATATATATATATATATCATCATCTTCATCATCATTGTCAACCATTATCAATCCACTGCTGGACGAAGGTCTCCCCAAGTTTCCTCCACAATGGTCTGTCTTGTGCCAGTCTCCTCCATGTCACTCCCGCATACTTTCGAATTTCATCCACCCATCTTCCATGTGGTCTTCTTCTGGGTCTTTTCCTGTCCCTTGGAATCCAATCTAAAATTTCGGCTGTCCATCGATGATCTGCCCTTCTGGCAGTATGTCCAGCCCATTGCCATTTCAGGGATTTAACTCTGATCATGATGTCTTCCACTCTTGTCATTTTTCGGATCCACGAGTTCCTCTTCTTATCTCTCCTGGTTACACCAAGTATGCACCTCTCCATGCTGCTTTGAGTTGTCTGCAGCCTTTGTATGTCTCTTTTAGTTAAGGTCCACGTCTCTGCACCATACGTAAGCACTGGAAAGATGCATTGATCAAACACCTTTCTTTTAAGACATAATGGCATATTGCTCTTGAAAATTATGCTGTTTCTTCCAAAAGCTCTCCAGGCAAGTTTTGTACGCCGATTAATTTCTTCACCAATGTGACCCTCACTTGATATCGGCTGTCCAAGATAAACGTACGTGTCTGTTATCTCCAGCTTTTCTCCATCAATCGATAAATCTTCATTTCTTGTAAAAGCATTGTACATCACTTTTGTCTTCTGAAAGTTCATTTTTAATCCCACTTCTTTACTCTTGTCAGCAAGTTCCTGGATCATACTCTGTAGCTCTGATGGGGTAGTTGCAAAAATGACTACGTCATCAGCAAAACGAAGGTGGGTTAGATAATCTCCATTAATCTTTATCCCTTTGTTTTCCCAGTTCAG
This sequence comes from Macrothele yani, assembly GCA_039090855.1. Classification (NCBI taxonomy): domain Eukaryota; kingdom Metazoa; phylum Arthropoda; class Arachnida; order Araneae; family Macrothelidae; genus Macrothele; species Macrothele yani. The sequence goes on from CM077009.1 coordinate 163,311,972, forward strand.
TGATTGAAAGACATTTTCCAATGTGGCATTAAAGAGCTTCGGAGATATGGTGTCACCTTGTCTCACTCCTTTTCCGATTTTTATGTGTGTTGTATTTTCAAACAGCCGAATCTTTGCACTTGCATTTTCATAGATGTTATTAATAATATTAATGTATGCATCTTCAATACCGCAGGATTTCAGAGCCATTGCAACTGCTGATGGTTTCACCGAATCAAAGGCTTTTTCATAATCGATAAAAGCCATGCACAATGGAAGTTCATATTCCCTCGCTCTTTCAATTAGTTCTCTCAGTACGTGGATATGATCTATTGTGCTGTAGCCACTCCTGAATCCAGCTTGTTCTCTCGGTTGAGCCATGTCCAGTGTCACCTTCAAGCGGTGTGAAAGAACTTTAGTGAAGATTTTATAAACCACTGATAGGAGGCTGATAGGTCTGTAGTTCCTGAGATCCTCAATGTCACCTTTTTTATGTAGCAAGATCATTGTAGCGTTGTTCCAATCCTCAGGAATTTTCCCTTCATTAAGGCATCGAGTGAAAATTTGGGCGAGTACTGTTTCGATTTCTCCACTTGCTTCTTGTATGATGTCTACAGTAATTCCATCTTCTCCTGGAGTTTTCCCCGCTTCATGTTCTTGATTGCATGTGCAACTTCTGCTGGAAGGACTGGAAGAACTCTGGTACTGGTACCTTTCATGATGTCTGGAGTACACGTATCATCCCTTTCATATAATTTGGAGTAGAAATCTTTCACTCTTGTCAAAATTTCGCCTCTATTTCTTGTTACAGAACCATCTTCTTTTCTCAGTCCCATAATCTGTTTTTTCTCCTTACTGAGATGTCCCTTTGCTATCTTTAGGCTTTGGTTGTTTTCAATTGCTTTCCTTACTAGTTCACAGTTGAATTTCCTTACGTCTTCAGTAATACTTTTTTGTACTGTCTTGCATAGCTCTATATATTCCACTTTGGAAGTCACATCTTCTTTAGTTGTCCTCATCACTCTTCTTTTTTGCATCAACATTTTGGTTTTTCCTGATAATTTGTTCACATGCAATTTGTTCTTAGACCCAGCTAATTTTGTTGCTGTTTCCATAAGAGCTTTGGTTACTTTTCTGTTAACTTCAGAAATATCCACTTCTTCCGATGTTAGGCCTTCTAAAGCAGAGAATCTGTTCTTCAGTTCCAATTTGAAGGTATTATGGTGTTTTTTAAGGTTGATTATGTCAATACATTTTGTTTGTCTTATGAGCTTGCTACGTTCTAGTTTAGTGTTGAGGTGCATCTTGCATCTCACCAATCTATGGTCACTGCCTGTGTTGAACTTGTTTAGCACACTGCAGTCTTCTATGACGAATTTTTTGTTACACATAATAAAATCAATTTCACTTGTCGTCCCATTTGGATGTCTCCATGTCCATTTCCTGTGTGGCTTTTTCTTGAAAAAGGAGTTCAAGATGAAAAACCCTTCTGCCTCTGCAAACTCTACGAGAGTATTTCCACGCTGGTTTCTGTTGCCGTGACCGAATTTACCTACTGAAGTTTCATTCTGTTGCCGTTGTCCTATTTTTGCATTGAAATCTCCCATAATTATCTTCAAGTGCTGCTTACCTTTATTATATATATATATCATCATCATCATCATTGTCAACCATTATCAATCCACTGCTGGACGAAGGTCTCCCCAAGTTTCCTCCACAACGGTCTGTCTTGTGCCAGTCTCTTCCATGTCACCCCTGCATACTTTCGAATTTCATCCACCCATCTCCCATGTGGTCTTCTTCTGGGTCTTTTCCTGTCCCTTGGAATCCAATCTAAAATTTCGGCTGTCCATCGATGATCTGTCCTTCTGGCAGTATGTCCAGCCCATTGCCATTTCAGGGATTTAACTCTGATCATGATGTCTTCCACTCTTGTCATTTTTCGGATCCACGAGTTCCTCTTCTTATCTCTCCTGGTTACACCAAGCATGCACCTCTCCATGCTGCTTTGAGTTGTCTGCAGCCTTTGTATGTCTCTTTTAGTTAAGGTCCACGTCTCTGCACCATACGTAAGCACTGGAAGGATGCATTGATCAAACACTTTTCTTTTAAGACATAATGGCATATTGCTCTTGAAAATTATGCTGTTTCTTCCAAAAGCTCTCCAGGCAAGTTTTGTACGCCGATTAATTTCTTCATCAATGTGACCCTCACTTGATATCTGCTGTCCAAGATAAACGTACGTGTCTGTTATCTCCAGCTTTTCTCCATCAATCGATAAATCTTCATTTCTTGTAAAAGCATTGAACATCACTTTTGTCTTCTGAAAGTTCATTTTTAATCCCACTTCTTTACTCTTGTCAGCAAGTTCCTGGATCATACTCTGCAGCTCTGATGGGGTAGTTGCAAAAATGACTACGTCATCAGCAAAACGAAGGTGGGTTAGATAATCTCCATTAATCTTTATCCCCTTGTTTTCCCAGCTCAGCGACTGAAAAACACCCTCCAATGTGGCATTAAAGAGCTTCGGAGATATGGTGTCACCTTGTCTCACTCCCTTTCCAATTTTTACGTGTGTTGTATTTTCAAACAGCTTAATCTTTGCACTTGCATTTTCATAGATGTTATTAATAATATTAATGTATGCATCTTCAATACCGCAGGTTTTCAGAGCCATTGTAACTGCTGATGGTTTCACCGAATCAAAGGCTTTTTCATAATCGATAAAAGCCATGCACAATGGAAGTTCATATTCCCTCGCTCTTTCAATTAGTTCTCTCAGCACGTGGATATGATCTATTGTGCTGTAGCCACTCCTGAATCCAGCTTGTTCTCTCGGTTGAGCCATGTCCAGTGTTACCTTCAAGCGGTGTGAAAGAACTTTAGTGAAGATTTTATAAACTACTGATAGGAGGCTGATAGGTCTGTAGTTTCCGAGATCCTCAATGTCACCTTTCTTATGTAGCAGGATCATTGTAGCGGTGTTCCAATCCTCAGGAATCTTTCCTTCATTAAGGCATCGAGTGAAAATTTGGGCGAGTACTGTTTCGATTTCTCCACTTGCTTCTTGTATGATGTCTACAGTAATTCCATCTTCTCCTGGAGCTTTTCCTCGCTTCATGTTCTTGATTGCATGTGCAACTTCTGCTGGAAGGACTGGAGGAACTCTGGTACTGGTATCTTTCATGATGTCTGGAGTGCATATATCATCCCTTTCATATAATTTGGAGTAGAAATCTTTCACTCTTGTCAAAATTTCGCCTCTATTTCTTGTTACAGAACCATCTTCTTTTCTCAGTGCCATAATCTGTTTTCTTCCCTTACTCAGATGTCCCTTTGCTATCTTTAGGCTTTGGTTGTTTTCAATTGCTTTCCTCACTAGTTCACAGTTGAATTTCCTTACGTCTTCAGTGATACTTTTTCTTACTGTCTTGCATAGCTCTATATATTCCACTTTGGAAGTCACATCTTCTTTAGTTGTCCTCATCTCTCTTCTTTTTTGCATCAACATTTTGGTTTTTCCTGATAATTTGTTCACATGCAACTTGTTCTTAGACCCAGCTAATTTTGTTGCTGTTTCCATAAGAGCTTTGGTTACTTTTCTGTTAACTTCAGAGATGTCCACTTCTTCCGATGTTAGGCCTTCTAAAGCAGAGAACCTGTTCTTCAGTTCTAACTTGAAGGTATTATGGTGTTTTTTAAGGTTGGTTATGTCAATAGATTTTGTTTGTCTTATGAGCTTGCCACGTTCAAGTTTAGTGTTGAGGTGCATCTTACATCTCACCAATCTATGGTCACTACCTGTGTTGAACTTGTTTAGCACACTGCAGTCTTCTATGACGAATTTTTTGTTACACATAATAAAATCAATTTCACTTGTCGTCCCATTTGGATGTCTCCATGTCCATTTCCTGTGTGGCTTTTTCTTGAAGAAGGAGTTCAAGATGAAAAACCCTTCTGCCTCTGCAAACTCAACGAGAGTATTTCCACGCTGGTTTCTGTTGCCGTGACCGAATTTACCTACTGAAGTTTCCTTCTGTTGCCGTTGCCCTATTTTTGCATTGAAATCTCCCATAATTATTTTCAAGTGCTGCTTACCTTTATTATTTAGATGACAAATTTCCTCATAAAATTCTTCAATTTCTTCTTCAGGATGACTTGTGGTGGGTGCATAAGTTTGAATAATCTGAGCCTGGTATCTTTTCGAGAGTTGGATAACAAGTCGTGCAGCTCTGTCAGAGGAACTTTCAATATTTTCTTATGCTTGTGTATCGCAAATGCATATTCCAAGAAATCTACACATACAAGTGATGAAAAATGTTATACCTTTGCTTCAATTCAGTCATGGACTACGGATTTTAATATGGGGTGGTGTAAAATATTGAGAATCCTAGTAAGATAATGCTGTGCTGGGGAAATTCCCCCCCCCCCCAAGAAACGTTTCTGATTAAGGAATCATTACAGTGTTACCTAAAAACGTATGGTGTAAACCATTACCCTGCCATTTGGTTTCAGCTCCTTTATATTATTTACATTAGCACATAGTAGTAAAGAAAAACTGTTTGGATGCCAGCTTCAGGTTCCTCGATTTCTTTTTTTTTTTTTTTTTTTTCACAGAGTGTAAAGCAAGGAAAAAACCCAACTTTTTATGGGAATAACATCTAACAATTTGCTATTGTTAAAAATTAGGTAGCAAATATTTTGTTGTGTTAGAAGCCCTAATGCCACATTAGCTACACTGAGGCTTAACAGTATACATGGAGAGTCAGCATCCAGAAGACTGAAACAAGCTGAATGCCAGTTTCCAAAATGTGATGTATTGCAGTGTAAGCATACAGTATGTACTCTGTGGAATTAGGTTTTTATTGTGGAAGTAGTCCGAGTTGTCAGTGCTTGAAAAATTGCCCTTTCAGTGAGGACTGTTTAATGTTTTATTGAAGGATGATAAAAATTTTGAAGTCCATGTGAATGGGTTTTTTTTATTATAATATTTTCCTCATTTTAAGTTTTTTTTTATTAATTACTCCAAATATTCAACTATAAATGAAAACAACTAGGCTAAATATAAGGGGCGATCGATGAAAAACCTAGGGGGGTCATGGATTGGGGGGTGCCCTGCACCCCCGAGAATATGCCTGAATACATCACTGAGAACCAGTACCTGTTGGCTGAATTGAGAACTTTTCACGAGGTAGCCTGCTTGCTCAATCTGATCCATGCTTGGAAGAAGTTAGCCAATTTGAGTTGATGTTTACAGAAGTTCATGGATATGATTCTTTATCCCAGGAACACAACATTGTACACAAACTAAGTGTGAAAATTGGTTAAAGATTTCCAGATGTTGCTACAGAGGAGTAAAGTTATACGTTAGGAACCGAACCTATATACGGCTAAGACATTGAAAAGCAAAAGTGAAGAAGGCAGAAGAAGATCAACGGAGAAAAGCATGTAAGTGACAGTCATCATTAAAGTGAAAGTTTCCTGGATGCACATGGCCAAGCCAAATTTTTCATGCCATGGAGAGAATGCAATCAACCTGCAGGAATAATGCAATGGAATTCTGCCATCAGAAAGCTAAGTTTATTCTGTATTTCAAATTTTCATTGTTTGTATAAATATATGCAAGTATTTGCAATTTTTCTGATGGCTTTTACATATACTTATGTGAAAAAGAAAAGTTTTATTTGTATACATCTGTCATGGGCACATTGCTTTTTAAAGGATCAAATCTGGTAAAGGAAAAGTAGAATTAAATCAGCACAGCATCTGTGGTAATGAGTATACCAACTTATTTGCTAGTCATTAATATAAAAAAATAAAATACACTCACACATGCACACACAATCATATATATATATATATATATATATATATATATATATATATAGGAGAGACAGTGTTTAAAGATGAAAATTTTTAATTTTCACCATTCGTCATTCCTTCATGGTGACACACACCATGAAGGAGTGATGAAAATTTTCCTGTAGATGAAGATATAGAAGCTGTATGGAATACTTTACCTTGAAAAATATTCCTATGCAGATACATAGGAATATTTTTCAAGGTGAAGTATTCCATACAGCTTCTATATCTTCATACAGGAAAATTTTCATCACTCCTTCATGGTATGCGTGTGTGTGTGCAAACAATTTTAAAAAGAGAAAACCTAAAAAAAGAGAAAAGATAGAATAATATCAAAAGCCAGTCACCGAGCTATATTCTCCCCTTGATGAGGACTAAAACTAAAAAAACAGTAACCCATGAAAGTGTGAGATGATAAAAGGAGACATGAAATGTAGAACATATTGAGAATAATCACTTATGGCTTCTTCAGGTTCAAGCAGAAATGATCCCTTTCTCATTTCTACAAAGACCTGAAAGTGGGTTTCTGCTATATTACATCTGCTTAGTACACCAAAAACAAATTTTGTAAGTTAACAAAATCCTTGAATATTAAATTCTACTAAACCTGTTAACTACTAAAACAACCAGCTAGCAATCATGCTGGTAAAAGAGGTTTAAAGTGAAAACCACATTCTTAAACAATGAGCAAAATAAGCTTATTAAACTTTACTGGAAAAAAATAATTTTGAAAAAAAAAAGGACATAATAAATAACACTTAACTTTATGTTGGTTTTCATGCGATTAAATTTGTGTGTGTGTGTGTGTGTGTTTTAGCCTGCTTATGTGTTATATACATTAACAACAAAAATAAATGTTCAAAAATAAAATTTTTGAACATTCAAAAATTTTATTTTTTGTTGTCTCAGATTGCTGACTTTACTTAGGGAGCTCGGGGCCAAGTCAGGACTCGGTGAGGCCTTTTCCCGGAGCTTCCTTGCTGTTGTTATAAAAATAGATAAATAATAATGTAACAATAAATCATGAATCTGTGACAGCAGAAATAATAAATGAAATGAAATGAAGAGCGAATATATAAAAAGAGACAGAATAATTTTCGTGTTGTCCTCAGTACGGAACTGATTGATATAGCAGTGATACGTATCGCCCCCTTTGTTCGAATTTTTTTTATGAAGAAAATTTCAGAAATAATTTAAGTATCAGTGTTTACCCTTAATTCTTGTAGCTGTTTTATTTGTAATGGCTTGGCTACAAATTTCGTTATTCAGTAAATATTAAAATGTGAGTTCACATATATGCTAATAAATTTGGAAATGTCACACTTCAAGGAAGATAAATGCTTTGATTTTATGAGATTGATTTATGTATGAGCAGTTTTTCGCAGTTTTATTTCGTTATTATCATAATAAGTATGATTATCACTATCGTTTTTATGCTGTAACACCATGCTACAAAACGCTCAAAGCTGCCATGTTTCTCTGGCATGCGTCCTCACTAATGTCATTTCATTAATTAAGCTCTTTTACCTGTGTGAAAGAAGAAATTTTACATTGTTTTAATACTGCGTATTAATTTTTTTTCAATGGGGTATAAATTAGACATTGCACCTTTTAACTTATGATTAAAGAAAACACCATTATCGTAATTTTTGGGTCGGATATGAAATAATGGTTGGTGGAAGACTGCCACACAGGAAAACTGCCACATGTTTTTCAGCAACTTGGAAAAAAACCGCCACACATCGGAAAACTGCCACATGTTTTTCATTAAAAGGCTGGGCACAAATTGCTGATCCTCCAAGGAACACTTTGAATGTGTGGTAGTTTTCTGGTGTAGCAGTTTTCCAAGTTTCCGAATTATGTGTGCAGGGATCGCATTCGTCCTAAAATTCCTAAAATTCCTAATATTTTGTGACCCTCCTTAAATTCCTAAAATTAGACCTAAAATTTGCTATTCATCCTAAAATTTTCGTAAGCTTATTTTTATTAAAAACAACCGTTATTAACGCCAATAAATTTACCATTACGGTAAGGTAAAAAGACCTGTTATTGTAGAAACACAGCCTATATGCTGTGCTGCTGAAGGGAGGGAAAAATGACGCCATCGAGATGCACTTGCTTCGGGGCGGGCGTTCCATTTTTGCCTTCGAACAGTTTTCGAGAGTAACAAGAGATCTAAGGGAAAAGGGGAGGGGTCATTTTCACCTCTGGTTTGCGCTTTGCAGACGAACTCCGTGGCACGCAGAAGATCGTACTTTATTTTTGTACATGCCTTGTGGAACCTCCTCTTTCTGCTGATGTTTTGTTATTGTAAACCGCAGGTGGGTGGAAGCAAAGAGGAAACATGTGGTCTTTTTCCGTAACCTCCGGTAATGACGATGGGATGGTAGCTGAGTTATCTTGGCAGGCAGTAGAGCACGTGATCATTGACCTTCGATCATGCGTCGGCGACAGCGACCTTCGATGCGCAATATATCTCGGCTCCGACTCGCTTTGACTGAACTTGCGTGAGATGCGTATGATAGTTTCTGGTTTTACGTCTTTTATGGTGTTCTCTGTGCAGGTTCAGTTCTCTAGTGGTGACCTGCTTTTTTTTTTTTTTTTTTTTTCATATCTTCTGACATCCTCGCAGCCAAATTTCGGGAAGTTGTCTGGTTTTGCAATATTGGAACGTGTTTTTGTACTTCCCTTTCATTTTCTGGTTAGTAATACAAGTGTTTAAGATGCCTAAATCCAAAACGAAATTTCAAGATGCGTGGCTCGCCAAAGAATTGGACGGAGTGAAGTTGAAAGAATGGTGTTCTGCAACTGAAACAATATTTTCTGCTAAGTGTATATTGTGTTCAGAAATTTTCAATATTTCTAATAGTGGCTTTTCACAAGTAAAAGCGCATCATAAAGGAAAAAAAGTTCCCATAACAAGAAATTCCCATAACAATAAATTTGTTAAATAGTGTTCGTGATTCACATAAATTTTATAAAGAGTATGTTGATAAGCTGAAGGAAGAACAATCAAAAAAGGTAAAAGAAAGGAAGCAGAAAGAGAGGGAAAATAAGGAAAAGCAGCTAGAGAAAAAAAGAAAAGCTGAGTTTGATGACAAAATAAAAGAAAATGATGCAGAAATAAATAGGCTTAAAAAAGATAAAGAAGCCTCCCTAGCAGTAATTCAAGAGGGAACAGAAAGAATGCGAAAAGCTGTAGAAAAACAAAATACTGTTGAAATAGCAGTTGCCTCTAACTTGATCATACAAGGTTCAGCTGAAATAAAGAAAACAAAGTAAATTAGTTGTGGTGGAAGCAGAAAAAGATAGGCGTATCAGGAAAAGGTTAAAACAATAATATGAAAAAAGTAATTCAGTGAACAATTGTACATAGTTCTTGGTTTTCAATTACCTTTTTAGGATATTATAATTTAATGTGAAACCTGAAAACTTTCTGTGAAAATCGTGAATTGCTTCTGGTTAAACAGCATATTAATGTTCAAAGTGAAACTTGAATGTGGTAAATATACTTGAATATGATAATAACACGTGAAAAGATAAGAACTGAACATTAGAAGTAAATCATACTTAAACTTTAGACATTAGACGTTATGCAAAAAATTTGGGTGTGAACTTCGACCATATATACTAATGGACTGCGCATTGGCAATAGCTGCATCAAAGCCGCCATGGCTCAAACATTGGGCACGTCATCATCAGACTCCAAATTTCGTGTAAAAATGCTGTTATGATTACTAATTTACGCTGCAGAACTTCAGTGTTTTCGGTGTATTATGTGAATGCGCCTCATATATAATGAAAACTCTTCAGGTAAGTTTACTTATGAGCTATATACATGCATGAACGGGTTGTTTACATTTTGTGATTTATAATGTGATGAACATTTGCGAAGAATTTGGAACATGCATTCCATTTTTTTTTCTTAAGTTACTGTATTTTTATATCAATAGCTGCAAGTTTCTGGTTAAGTAATTGAACTTTATTGACTTAGGTATTTAATTCGTTTCTTACCCATGAAAAATCATAGAACTTTCTTTACTATATCGCTCAGAGCAACCATAAGCACAGCAGGTGTAACCCATCTTTTTGACTGTTGTCATGTGATTTTATGTTGGAGCCAGAAATTTTGATGTCATGCGCAGTCTATCAGTATATATGGTTGAAGGGTGTGAAGCAAACTCTTTACAATGTATACAAAGTTGTTTTACTAGATGTATACAAATATACATCTAGTTTTTATTGAAATACAATCCTAAAATTTTCCTAAAATTTTTCTAAAAATTCCTAAAATTCCTAAAATTCCAACCTAAAATTTTCCAGAAGTATGCTATGATCCCTGTGTGTGGCAGTTTTCCAAGTTTCCAAATTATGTGTGGCTGTTTTCCAAGGTGCCTAACGACAAGAAGGAGCTCTTTTGTTTGTCTGAATTTTCATGCCAGTTCATACTTAGGGCAACAGGCTACAGAAGGAGGAGGGGTGGGGGATGTTAAAGATTACCGTTTCTTGGCCTATATTGAAAATTGAATTGGGACTCCAAACAAATTTCGAGAAAACGTTCTATGTAAGCCAAGTGAAAATTGCTGTGTTCAGAAAAGGACAATAAGGTGGGATTTTTTTATAACGCTGCACTTATACTTAGGCACTAAATATTTACATAACATGTCAAATTTGTAATATTTTTCTTTTACTTAATTAATTCATAGGCCTTACGCCTCGGCCTTTTTTAACAGCTTTTCATCAGCCAACTTCGTATTTCTTATGTTTACGTATCAAATCAAGTCAAAAGCATTGCGCTTTAACTTAGGCATTAAACATTAAAGTCATAAGCCCTAGGTCTTTTTAACATTTTTTATTCTACCAGTGCCATATTCATAATGTTTACGCATCAAACCGAGTTAATAATATTGCTCTTTTACTTGAGCACTAAATATTATTTCACAGGTCCTAGGCCTAGGCCTTTTTAACAGTTTTTGTTCTATCGATGTCACATTCATGACAATTACGTATCAACTCAAGTTAATAATATTCTGCCTTTACTTTTTCACTAAAAATTTTCTCACATGCCCTAGCTCTAGGCCTTTTTTAATAGCTTTTATTGAACTAATGTCATATTCAGAACTATTACGTATCAAGTGACGTTAATAATATTCTGCTTTTACTTAAGCACTAAATATTATTTCACAGGCCCTAGGCCTAGGCCTTTTAAACAGTTTTCATTCTAACCATGTCACATTCACAACAATTACATATCAACTAAAGTTAATAATATTCCGCTTTTACCTAGGCACGAAATATTATAAAGGCCTAGGCCTTTATAACACTTTTTTCTTCACCTATGTGATGCTCGCAAAGTTTACAAAAAAATCAAGTTAATAGCATTGCGCTTTTACTTAGGCATTCAATATTAAATATTAGGCCTAGGGCCAATGAATTAATAGTTAGTGTCTAAGTAAAAGTGCAATATGATTAACTTCAGTTTATACATAAATGTTATGAATATGACATTGTTAGAATAAAAACTGTTAAAAAGGCCTAAGCCAAGGGCCTATGAATTAATATTTAGTGCCTAAGTAAAAGCGCAATTCTATTAACCTGACTTGGTACGTAAACTTTATGACTATGTAATTGGTAGAATAAAAACTATTAAAAAGGCCTAGGGCCAATGAATTAATATTTACTGCCTAAGTAAAAGCACAATGCTATTAACTTGAGTTGGTAAATAAACATTATGAATATGGAATCGACAGATTAAAAACCATCAAAAGGCCTAGGCCTAGGGCCTATAAATTAATGTTTTGTGCCTAAGTAAAAAAAGTGCAATATAATTAACTTGATTTGATGTGCAAATGTTGTGAATATGGCATTGATAGAATAAAAACTGTTAAAAAGGCCTCCGCCTGGGGCCTATGATTTAAATATTAAGTTCCTAAGTAAAAGAGCAATGCCATTTACTTGATTTGATACGTAAACATTATGAATATGAAGTCAGCGGATTAAAAGCTGTTAAAAAGGCGAAGGTGTAGGGCCTGTGAATTAATTAAGGGAAAATATTACAAACTTGAAATGTTATGTAAATATATAGTGCCTAAGTAAAAGTGCAGCATTATTAAAAAAATCCACCTTAGGGTCCTTTTCTGAACACAGCATGGATTATGCTGTACTTCTCGCTTGGCTTACACAGAACGTTTTTTCGAAATTTGTCTGTAGTGCCCAATTCAATTCTCAATATAGGCCAACACCTTGCAAAACTGCCACACATAATTCGGAAACTTGGGAAACTGCCACACATTCAGAGTGTTCCTCGGAAGAACAGCAATTTGTGGCCATCCCCTTGATGAAAAGCATGTGGCAGTTTTCCTGTGCGGCAATCTTCCGGGGTCGCAGTTTTCCTGTGTGGCGGTTTACAGTGAACCGAAATAACTGAAGGGAAACGTCGCTTGTCCTACGTGCAAAATATATTTCGGCTTCAGTTGCTTGCAAACTGCGTGATCTAGTTGCATGAAATTCGTATTTCACACTCTAAGTAATGTCAAAACTCATTTTAATGTGGCCATTTGTTTGTTCTTAAGGGAAATTGCCGAGAGCAAAGCTTTTAATTTCGGATGTTTTCTCCGCAGTATTATGAGTTCGTAATAGCTACCAACGGGAGAAAAAATGAATAAAAAATATGATAGAAAGAAATGCCCCCTTCATGTAACTTAGAGTTTAGACAATTACCGTAATTTTCGTCGTATAATCCGCGGATTATCTGCTAAAAAAGTTAAAAATATAGGTTCTGCGGATTATACACCGATTTAAAAAAAATAAATTACGACCCTCCGATTTTTTTTAAAATCTGCAGCGTAATTTTGCAGGGAAGGTGGTATAATTGGAAAAGGAACTCCCTCGGAAGAATTTTCCTCAGTTCAGGAGTTTGTACGGAGCGGAGAGGAGGGGGGAGGAACGTAACGAAAGATCGGGAATGTTGTGGGGAGGGACGGCAGGGGTCATTTTGTTATCGTTGGGGACGGCTCTGACTGTCGTGCCCTCTCTGTTTTTGTCAAAAAGCCAAAGAAGTACGCACAGCGCTTGCTCAAGGAGGTTAGAACCTCCTTGCGCTTGCTGCACGAACATATGCGGTTCCCCCTTTCGGATCTCGTGTGCGCTGCCTTGTATTTAGTTTGTCTTTCGCCATTTTGACCGTCGTTGCTGTTATTTTCCTTCATTGCTATTCATGATGTCTTTGAAAAGGAAACGTTTCAGTTACACTGCCGAATTTAAACTTAAAATGTTGGACAGAATTAAGGATATGATCGTATCACTGCGCGACAGTTTTGAGGTCAGAAAACAATCGCGCAGTAACATGCGGAAAGCCTCTGTGCTGCGGTTTAAAACGTAAACAAATCCGTCGGTAAATTCCGCAGGAGAATTCACGGAAGTTTTTTATTGGCCCACGTATAAGTCGATCCCCCAACTCTGAAAGCAGGAATTCCTCCCAAAACTTTCGACTTATACGCGAGTAAATACGGTATTTCAATGACTTGTTCTGTATCAGCCATTCATCATTGGCAAGGTGTAATGCAATACTCTGGAGCTGCATTGGCGTGATCTATGGATGCCACACCGCCGCCCCGGTGGCGCAGTGGTCTAAGGCGTTGGCCTCTGATCATTCGTCCGAAGGGGTCCGGGTCGAATCCCGGTAAGGCATGGATGTTGTGTTTGTCTTACGGCACTGGCTCTCTCCCTTCCCTGGAACCAGTGACCCTGAATTAGGGACGGGCGACTGCTTATAGCCCATTGAGTTGCTCACGGTGGTCGTTAAACCTTCAATCAAAAAAAAAAAATGGATGCCACACCCTCTATCTGTCCGGAGGTAAAAAGATAAAACAGTAACCTTTAAAAATTAATTTCTTCATTTAATAAAATCGTTTTTTTTTTTTTTTTCTTTTTTTTTTTTTCTGCTTTGGACTCGTGGGTCATTATGTGACCGACTTTTCTGTCGGAAATTCCGGTTCAACATCTATGATGTGCGGATTATACGGCAATTTTTTCCCTGAATGTCACAGTCGGCGGATTATACGAAGGAAGAAAAAAAATTTATGTGAATTTCGCGGTCTGCGTATTATACTCCGGTGCGGATAATACGACGAAAATTACAAATCTCGAGGATGAAAAGTCTGGGAAAAGAAACACGAGTTAGCAAACCATGTGTAAGTTTAACCAGAAACCTTCACTTTAGAGCCATACACAGTCGGGTGAATGACACATGGGTCTAGTAAATACTAAGTCCCTCAATTTAATATTTAAAGATCAAATAAGTGAAAAAGGTTACTAGCTTACTATTTTGCACTTAAAATACTAAAACTCCTCTATTATTTCAAGGGAAGGATTTAAAAAGTGGGCGAGAAACTTAGATTGAAACTGAAGTCACGCTAAATGACACAAGCTTCTAATAAAAACTGAGTCCAACTTAATATTTGGAAATAAAGTAGGTGCAACAGGTTACTAGTTAACTATCCTGCACTTAAAATACTAAAACACATATTATTTCCAGAGAAAGATTAGAAAAGGAGGTGTGAAGCCTAGATTGAAACTGCTAGTCACGCTAAATGACACAAGCTTCTAAATAGTTAGCGTGTAAAGTCATCATGGTTAAGTGCGATCATTAGCAGTCGGTGTTTTTGAAAATTTGAAGCCAAATTGCCTAGATTTTGTGACATTATTAATCGCTGTAGTAGAGGAAATCGAGACCGAAAGCCTTTTTTTAGGCTACCAGCTGCTGTTTCTAAACGTAGTACCGAAAAGATTCGCTTATCTGCCAAACGAAGGGAAATCGCTTCCCAGGGCTTAGAAAACACTTTTTAATGAAGAGTTAAACTCTTCAAATGCAGAAAACGTTTTAAAGGTTAGTTTTATCTAAAAAACAGTGATGTTTGATAAGGCAGATAATCTATCTTTTGCTTGTTCAAATGCTTTTGGCGTGTAGTGGCTTGCCCTTATTGGGCGAGGCGTTTCACTCGTTGACTCCAAGTTTTCAAGTGGAATTCAAAGGGTGTTGGCTGTCTTTTATTTTGCGTAGGTTTTATTGCTGCTATTATCTTACAGAACACCTTTTAGAGTTTGTCTCTTGGTCAAAATTTTACTTAAATCAACGCTTCGGTACCCAATTGACACTTCTGTGCACGTGGGGTTTTCACGTTCAGAGACTTCTATTCAGAAGGTTCCTAATTGATCTAGGGGGGGGGGGGGTAGATTTTTCATAGGACTAAAAGTTAATTTGTTAGCCAACCTGACTTTTAGTTAGAATCAGATTTTTTGGCTCTCCTGGATTTTTTAGGAGAACTCGAGAACACCGTCCCTCTAACTCACGTTTTTTTTTTTTTTGCGAGTTTTGGGGTTTTAACTTAGTATTTTCACTTTTAAGGTTATTTGGCTGTCGGCGTTGGGTTTTTTATTTTACTGGTTTGTTCTATATGGTATTTCCTCCTTAAACCACCGTTGATTTTATTTTTAGTACATCTGAATTTTTGTCTGGAACTGACGCACACTTTTGCGGGAAAATGCAATTGCTAAAATTATTATCCAAATAAAATTCGTTTGGTGTCTATGTCTCTTTATAGACCGGGACTATGCTGCCAAATTTATTTACGGATAAATAAATCAGGGCGCAGATACCAGCAAAATTTCTATGTTTTTTCACCACAATTTTGCGTGAAAACCAAAATTTCGCTCTAAAAATTTCTAAGTCTTGGAAATCACCTCCCAGAGCTCAGAAAAAACACTTTTTATTGAAAACTTAAACTCTCCAAAAGGTAGAGAACCTTTCAATTATCAATTTTATCCAGAAATCAGTGATTCCTGGAAAGACAGAGCTTTTTTACCCAGGGCTCCGCACCTGGGGCGGCAGAGAACCTTACTTATTAAGGCAGCGTACCTATTTTCTCACTAAATTACTCATTACTCACAAATAAGTGATCTCACTAAATTACCATGTAAAGGAATATCCACTACGAGAAACTGATACATGCTTCGAGACCTCTACATGCCTCGAACTGTTCTGCGGTCAAGGCGCTTCGACTAAACACGAAGTAATAGAAAATACATATTTACTATTTGCACTTTCGGAAAACATTTCGCGTTACCTTCGAAGATACTTACATTCAGCACATAGGAATATTATATATACAATAGTATATATATTGTAACGTACCAGGAGATGTGACGTACCTGCCAGACGGACGCACACGACATAAAGGCAGATAGGAATCAGAATAAAAACGTCCGCGTAGCTCAATTGGTAGAGCAACTTATTCCGGAATGAGGGGACCCAGGTTCGAATGCCGGCGTAGACCAAAAATGACGGAGAAATTTACTTCGTTATAATGGCGCCCGAACTATCCGGATGACCCGACCGTTCAAAATCTCGCAATTGTGTGATGTTCTTTCCACACCGCGAGATAGGAAAAATAAGAGAATCCCTTCTCCAGCACTTCGAAAACAAAAAAAAACAAAAAAAAAAAAAAATAAGGGGGAGATGATGTAACGTACCAGGAGATGTGACGTACCTGCCAGACGGACGCACACGACATAAAGACAGATAAGAATCAGAATAAAAACGCCCGCGTAGCTCAATTGGTAGAGCAACTTATTCCGGAATGAGGGGACCGGGTTCGAATCCTGGCGCGGATAAAAATTACGGAGAAATTTACTTCGTTATAATATATATTGTAAAGTATTTCAGAAAATAATATAGCCAGATTTAATGATCTATACGAATTTTCAATTGAACGAAACTTTTTAATGAGCTACAAATTTTTCAATTTGAACAATTCTCTTTTCCGAGACTTTTAATCCCCAGGATTTGAAATTGTCTAAACTCTAAATTATGTGAAGAAGGCATTTCTTTCTATCATATTTAATTTTTATTTTTTCTCCCGTTAAGTCGAACTCATAATACTGCGGGAAAAACCTTCAATTAAAAGTTTTGTTCTCGGCAACTTCTCTTAAAAGTAAAGAAATGGCCACATTAAAAGGATTTTTGACATTACTCAGAGTCTGAAATACGAATTTCATGCAACTAGGTAACGTATTTTGCAAGCAGCTGAAGCCGAAATATATTTTAACGTAGGATAAACGACGTTTCCGTTCAGTTACTTCCTATCCCCCAAAATTACGATAATGTAAGTTAAAAGGCGCAAGTCCAATTTATCCCCCATTGAAAAAAGATTAATACGCTGTACTATAACAACGTAAAATTCCTTCTTTCGCGCAGATAAAAGAGCTTAATTAGCGTTGTTTACAAGAGCACATTTCCTTTTCCCCGTAGAAGCTCTGCGATCAAAACGTCGCCAGCTGCTGCCATTCATTTACACAAGAAGTTGTGACATCATCCTTACTAAACCATGAGTACGAACATCCATGGCCTTTAAAAATGTACTGTTTTTTCAATAATTTTAACTTACTAAAGGTTCTTTTTCTTTCTTTAATATTTGCTTTCGTGAAGCTGTTTCAGAATATTAGTCTGTAACTCGACAAGGAATCTTTCTCTTTCATCTTTTTAAAGTATAATTACAAAATATTAAAACCATAATTATAAATTAACTAAATTTAGAGAAAAATTCACTTTATATTCATCTAAATTTCCTAAAATCTTAAATGGGTCTACTCGCTATGTGTTCAAACTGCTTAAATATTCTTTCAGGGAGGAAAGGGGGCTCGATATGCACGATATTTGAAGAAGTTTTAGGAAGGGAGTGCCTGACCCCAGGTCTAAAACTGCCCTTAGAAATAGGAAGCTAGGAGATCTGAGTAAGTGAACTCAATACGAAAGACAAATAGAAAAATGTAGTGAGGATTTGATGAGGAAAGGGAGCTAAAGAGTGGGCTTAAAGAAAAGTTGGGTGGTCCTAAGCCCACCAATCGCGTCGTTTCTGCTGCAAATAAAAACGAGGAAGAGTGATACAAAGGACCCCGGCATTAAGAAAAATAATGCATGTACACTTTTTGATTTGGAACGATCGTGTTGTCGACCCTCTCTGTAATGAATTTCAAGCGTATGATGGCTGACGATCACACACTTAGAACATGGATGTAGTGGGAGAATTCCTAGGTTATGCATTCTATTTCGAATGTCTCATCTACAGCGCGCATCGCTGGCGTAGTCATCAACTGCACGCGCAGAAAAGGAAGGCTAAACATGAGCGTACGAGGAAAATTTGTCTTGTAAGTTCAAAAACGACAGATTCGGGAGTTGGAGAACAGCATTCCCATAATGCATTGCTCATGCCATTCGAGGTATCAAAACATCGAGACACCTTTCTCTGGGAAAGAAGAGAGCTTCCCTTTTCAATTCTCAAGGTTTCGAGGGATGTTCGAAATCGGAGCCCAGCTTCCTCTTCTCCCTGCCACTTTTACTTCAGTCCGACTCTTGCCATTAAAGCTCGAAACTCAGAAAGCATCTCAAAGACAGTAGTTGTGTGCGTGGTTGCACTGGGAAGCTCGTGTTCAAATCTTATACCCAGCCTCCCTACATGACACGATTGAATCGAAACGGAAAGTTTGAGTACGTTGTTTAACCCCTGCCCCCCGCTATTCCACCGCTTTGGTGGCGCAGTGGTATAACTCTAATCGTAGCCTACGAGGATCGTTAAAGAAGCCTGTTATTTAAGGCGTTGGATCATTCGTCCGAAAGGGGTCCGGGTTCGAATCCCGGTGAGGCATGGATGTTGTATTTGTCTTACGGCACTGGCTCTCTACGTTCTACCCCTATACAGCCTACCATCTTTCAGGCGGGAGCTGCGATGTGCAGTCAGTTCCG
This sequence comes from Macrothele yani, assembly GCA_039090855.1. Taxonomy (NCBI): domain Eukaryota; kingdom Metazoa; phylum Arthropoda; class Arachnida; order Araneae; family Macrothelidae; genus Macrothele; species Macrothele yani. Next base: position 163,330,612 of record CM077009.1, read on the forward strand.
GAACAGAATGATTTCACGCTTGAGGCTTGCTTTCACTGTTGCTAAGGCTGCGAATCGAATCCCACACTTTATGTCAGTGTGGTCACCTTTTCGTCAATGGTTTTCTGGTCCATCAGAAGACCTTAGACTTTTGTTCTGACGTCTGTGAAATTGTTTGGACTAATTGAAGTATAGTTTTGTGATTATCGTGTTCTTAGGTGCCCTTGTCATAATCGCTTCTTAATGTTCCTGCACGTTTGCATGTTTCTCACCAACAAGGTCCTGTAGGTGAGTTTCTTGTTATACCACAGGCACTTAGAATAAGTTTAAAAATTTTTTTTTTCACTTTCCTTATGTCTGCCGGGCTTTATAATATATGGTTTTTGCTCACGGTGCTAAGCAACTGTTTGATAGTGTTTAAATTGTCTTCTTGATTTTGCACAGTGTGGTTTCTGATAATGTTACATGTGCATAAAGGGATATGATCAGTCGATTACACCATGTTCTGCAAGGTTTAGCACTTTTGTAGTGCAGGGGGTAATTGTTCGTCATTCGGTTTTTTTTTGTACTGTACCTGAAGTATAGTTGCTATGCCAAAAGCTCAGTTTTGTATATACTAATGTACTTTCCTAATTGCACTGTAAAATTTATGTTTGGCACATTTCGCATGTTGGGTCACGATTACATGTCTTAAGTTTTATGCTCATGGTGCGGAGCAAACGCTTTGATAGTATTTCAATTATATGTTAATGTTACACAGTGTGGTTTTTCTCATGTCACATGTGCCTAATAGGAAATAATCAGTCTATTAGATAATGTTCTGCGCTGTATTGCATATTTGCTGTACAAAGAGTCAGTTTCATATTTTCATTATTTGTATTGTACCCGAAGTATAAATTTTCTGTAAAACGCAAGTTCTGTTTGTACTAATATACTTTACTCTTTGCACTGTGAAATTTACAGTTGTACCATGGAATTGTAATTCCTTATTAGTGTCTTCCCTATGCCGTTGCATCTTGTGTACATATGTTGTTGTTCATTGCAAGTTAATCTATAGCACTGTGATTGAGGCACTTGTTTAAGCCTAAGTAATAGTTCTTTTTGTAATTTGACAGCGTTTCACAAGAGAGATATTGCATTCAAATTGTATAGAGTTCACACCATCATTGTGGATAGATCATTTATTCGCTTATCTTTCAGATACTAAAAAGTATAAACCTTCTGCTCTTTTCTTCTCTTTTCTTCTTTTTTTCAAGATTGCTCAAAATATACATGTTTGTTTTTGCACTGTAAAATTCATAGTTATACCTTGTACTGGTGTTCACCTATTAGAGATGGCACTCTGTTGATGCACATTGCGAACATATGTTGTACATAGAGTAAGTCAACCCATCAGTCCAGTATTGTCAGTGTTATGAATTTGCTTACATTGTATATAGTGCATCCACATAGTGTAAATATCTCATTGTCATTGTAAATAGGTCATCCACTTGTTTATCTTTTGGTAACTGTTAAGCACAGGCCATCTGTATCTTCCTGTCCATGTTTGCTCCAAATAAAAATTGTTGAAGCTCACGGTGGGCGTTAAACCTCCAATCAAAAAAAAAAGAAGCCTGTTATTTTGGGCCGAATTTCCTGAAAAAAACACGGAAGCACTTTTGATTCTCTCTAACGCCACCAGAGGCCGCTTTTACAGAGGACAACTTTCCCTTACTTTTTTTTTTTTTTTTTTTTTGATTGGAGGTTTAACGACAACCGTGAGCAACTCAGTGGGCTATAAGCAGTCACCCGTCCCTAATTTAGGGTCACTGGTTCCAGGGAAGGGAGAGAGCCAGTGCCGTAAGACAAACACAACATTCATGCCTCACCGGGATTGGAGCCCGGACCCCTTCCGAACGAATGATCAGAAGCCATCGCTTAGACCACTGCGCCACCGGGGCGGCACTTTCCCTTACTGTCAGTGCTTTTAGTATACTGTCGTAGGTTACGAAACTGCATACTTCTTGTTTTTTTGTTTTTTTTTTTCAATTTTTTTATATAAAAGAAATGAGGTATTGCTGTGTCTTTTGTATATTCTTACAAGCAAGTTTAGAGCAAGTAACTGTGGAAACTTTGATTTGTTTAGATGATCCTCATGCAGTTTCATCTGTGTGTGCATTTTCGAGTTGCGTGGTTTTTGGAAGCAGTAATCGTGTTAATATCAAACTGGAATAAATTATGCTTCATAAAAGAGTGAGGTTTTTATTTTTAACGTTATATTATATGTTTTGAACGGACGTTTCATCAATTTGAGTTTGAAATAGAAATGGGTAGGTGCCTCAAAATAATTACGAATTTTTTAATTCAGAAACTTTTTCTCACACATCGGCGGCAACTTACGATATACAATTAGAAATATTTGCTACGAAAAAATGTGATTCTGCGAAAACAATATGCATTGCAATAACCTTGGAAACCACCAGCTTTCCTACACTTTAATGGCTGATGCTCACGGTAATAAGCTACAAGCAAAGTACACTGCCGGACAATTGCTAAGGACGGATGACAATAGCCAAGATAGCAACCATAAAATGGAGGGCACGAAAATGTGGAAATTAGCATAAGTGCGGGATACAGTAAGACGTGTTGTGCGTATGCAAATTTTGGATTGCCGTACTTGTTCGTGACGTCATAGCGCTGATAAGAGATATAAAGGATTTGACGCGTATTGACCGTTGTTGTTCAAACGCAAAGTTGAAAGGGAAAGAATCAATTGACGAACTTGCAATTTTCAGTATGTCTTCCCGACATCACCTAGATGATTTTACGCGTGGCCGTATTATTGGCAAGATTGAAGAAGGGCGAAAAATAACAGATGTTGCCCGGGAGTTCGACGTCAGCCACAGTGTTGTTTCAAGGCTTTGGAAATCATTTCCAACAAATGGAGAGTGTAGCAAACGTCACGGGGGAGGTCGTGTTCGCAGTACGACACCTGCAGAAGATCGGTACATAGTGCTATCAACAAAAAGACACCGGCGCAGCACAGCTAGTGAGGTAGCAAATCAGTTTATGGCTGCTACTGGCAAGCGGATCTCCCGAAAAACTGTCGCCAGACGTTTGCATGAAGGAGGACTGCACGCCCGCCGTCCTGTTGTGTGCATCCCATTGTCCAGACGTCACCGTACCGCCCGTTTGCAATGGTGCCATCAACATCGCAATTGGACTGATAACGACTGGTCTGCTGTCCTCTTCTCAGATGAGAGTAGATGCAGTCTATCGTCTGATTGTCGACGACAACTGAACTGGCGTGATAGTGGTACTGCATATTGTCCAGCAAACATACAGGAAAGGGACCGATATCCGACATGTAGTGTCATGGTATGGGCTGGCATCATGATCAATGGCCGTACGTCCCTCTATGTACTTCCAACTGGGACTATCACTGGCCAACGATACATTAATGATGTTCTGCTACCTCATGTTCGCATGTTCCGTGGGGCTGTCGGTGATAGATTTATTTTCGTGGACGACAACGCAACATGTCATCGAACAGTCGCTGTCCAGGAGTGTCTTGAGAGCGAGGATATTCAACGCCTCGTATGGCCAGCACGTTCTCCAGATCTGAATCCCATTGAAAATGTGTGGATGCTTTGGGGAGGAGTCTTGCTGGTCGCCAATGCCCTCCAATAAACAAGGACACCCTCATCCGTGCACTGACAGAGGAATGGGATAAATTACCCCAACAGCTGCTTGATAATGTTGTGCAAAGCATGACACGACGTGTGGAATCTTGCATCGCCCTCCATGGTGGCCATATCCCGTATTGACATCTTACGCCGGAACGCCTGCGGACGGTAATTGCATTTTTTTCACGTTTACGTATTCTGCACAAAATGTCCTGTTTGTCCCTTGAACACGTTCCAAAGCCTTCTGGATTTCAGAGCACAATAAATTGTCTTTCTTGTAATGTCCTGGCATTCTGACATTATATTATTTCACTTGGTATCCAACCAACCTTACTTTTTTATGCGCTATATAGCCGTTTATGATCCGTCCTTAGCAATTGTCCAGCAGTGTAGTACTTCCCGATTGACACTATATTTGTTTTGAACTTTCAGGAACGTTTCATGGCGGCAGCCTCTAGATATCTCATTCTAACGTCCTTGGGTATAACTTACTGACACATATAATCATATTCCTTTGTGTACAACATGCATTCTAATATGAAGAATTATTACCCTTCTGCCTCATTTTAAAATGTAAAATTTGTAACCAAATTAATTAAAATTTGTAACCAAATTAATTTAATTTAATTAAAAATTCTACAATTAAGCCAGAGCATTACGCTTCTCCTAAATAAATATTTTCACACGAGAAATTGCGCAAACAGCAAAGCATGACCAAACGAACCTTTTAATGTGGAAAACGTTCAAATAAAGAAAAAAATAGGTAGTTATGTAATCTTATCTTCAAAATGATTTGGGAACAGTGAATTACTAAAAAATAGACTTATATTAAAATTCTATGTAGCAGATCATCGATGTATTTAATGTGTCCCGAAATGTATAACTTCGTTGATCATATTGGAATGCTAGATTACTGTAGAGGACTGATAAATTACACCATGAATGTTATTTATTAGTCATAATATTATTCATTGCTTTCGCAAGAAAAAATAAAACAGTTATGGTGATAATTTATGCGATTTAATTATGTATGACAGCACACCGACCTGCCACCAACGGCGGCTAAACGTTGTTGCTATCCTCGGTAAAAGCGCCATCTGGTGAGCTTTCCGGCGTAAATGATTCCTGGTTTTGAAGGCCGAAATAGCAGGCTTCTCTCACGAGCGTGATCCCCGTATCCCGTAGGCTACGCTCTAATACTATACTTCCATTTGCGATGATCATATGTAGAGGATTTTAGGAAGGGAGTGTCTGACCCCAGGTCTTAACAACCCTTAGAAATAGGAAGCTAGGAGATTTGGGCTAGAGTGCCCGATGGGAGAGTGACACGGAAGCGAAGTAGAAAGTGGGAGGAAGACGCCCTTATTTATTACCGGGGAGCCAGTGCCCGGGGTTCGACGGCTTGACGTGCCCATCCGACGCACGGCGGATATTTAGTGGATCGAGCGTTCGTACCTGCCTGGGATCGAGCTTGAGGCCCTTTCCGCGGCAGTCACGAAAGTTGTCCACTGGGCCACCCGCATATGTAGAGGATTTTAGGAAGGGCGTGTCTGACCCCAGGTCTTAAACAACCCTTAGAATTAGGAAGCTAGGAGATTTGGGCTAGAGTGCCCGATAGTAAAGTGACACGGAAGCGAAGTAGAAAGGGGAGGAAGACACCCTTATTTATTACCGGGGGGCAATACCCGGGGTCCGACGGCTTTACGTGCCCATCTGACGTACGGCGGGTATTTAGTGGATCGAGCGTTCGTACCTGCCTGATATCGAACCTGATATCCTTTCCGCGGCAGTCACGAACGTTGCCCACTAGGCCACCCGTGGCCCTTAGATCAGATGTCTACCATCTGCGATTTACCACCGCCTTCTATATATACACTGCCTGCCCAGTCGATCTCGTTTCAGTGCTAAGGCGTGATGACGATCGTTCAGCCATTGGCTGCGAGTGGCGCTAGATACGTTGACTCCGTTCTGATGTGTAGAAGATAATACAAGCTTGTTTGCGTATCACATTATTATTGTTTCGAAATGAAAACACTTTCACACGGAAACGTTATTTTCAAATTTATATTGGTGTCATTTTGTAAATTCAGATTTTCTCTCCATTGAGAGTTCGCTTCGGAAAATGAAGTTTCTGATTTAAAACGGATTATATGCAACGAGTTTTCTCAACATTTTGTTAAAGAACTGGCACATCAGACGAGAATTAAATAGAAATATAGCAAAGGAGAATTAAATGAAATAAATAAAGATATCAGTTCAGTTCATTCATGTCGCATTTATAAATGATCGGCGACTGCCAACAATAGTTACGTGAACTGTGGACATTGATAAGCACTATACAGTCGTTCTTTTTTTAGAGCAACTAATCTCATATTTTCATCATATCGAAAGAGCGATCGACAAGTAATAAAGTCATTTTTAAGTGAAACACAAAGTCAGCGTTATTACACATACAGGACTCTGATAATCACAACGTAAAAAAATATGACTTAATAATTACTCATTGTCATAGCATTCCTAAATTATACTTAAACACGGGTAGTGATTTCATTTTTAATTTAGAGTACACATTAAAATGCTTAGAAACCACTTTTTTTCCCAGGATATTGAAAGTTAATGCTTATTTGTCGTTTATCTGACGGCAAGTTAGGAGAAAGAAGCTTAGCAGTGGCGGCTTTTGGGAGGAGGCAAGGGAGGCAGAACTTCCTCAGAATTTTAAGACTCTTAGTTAGAATTATTCGTTTTGTACATAGTTAACTCTTTTGAATTAAATGTCGTCTATGCGTTCATTCAGTTTTTTTAAATTGACGCTTTTCGAAAACAATCGGTAGCGCGTATTGCGAATTGTCCTCAGCTTGCGAATCCGTCCTTGAGGCAGGAAGCAAACTGCCTCTCGTGCATTTTGCGCCAAACCTGTTTACTCCCACTGAATCAGTAGATACGAAGATAGGCGGTGGAACTGCCTTCACAAAGAGCGCACGCGCACCGTGGACTTCCTGTGAGGCAGATGTTATCTTATCTCATGAGAACAGCTGTTTCCCTGTAGCAGCAGCTCTGCTGTGTTAATTACTCATTCGGAAAGCTTCCGGCGTCATTACATAGCGTCTTCTTCCTAGTTGCTTTTCTTTCACACTAATGTTTATGTAACTAATTTCATTTATGTTTTACGAAGAGTTGTTTATCAGACCATGGCCTCTGCTTCAAACATATCTAATATGGTGGATAGCTTACTTGAAAAGCCTTTCAGTAGAAGAGATTTTGAAGAAAAGAATCAAATCAAAAATGATGGTATGCCTACACCTGAAATGAAAAAGATGACTTCAAAGGGCAAAACTTCAAACAGAGGTTTTAATATTGACTGGTACAGAAAAGAACAATGGCTAACTGGTAGTGAATCAACGAACAAACTATATTGTTGGCCATGTTTGCTGTTTCCTGTGAATGGCAATGAACAAGAGAAATGCTTCAATGATTTGAAAATTTTACCACGTGCTTTGGACAGGCACAAAAAGTGTACAGATCACATTCTGGCAGTTGTTAAATTAGAGTTGCTAGGCAAAACAAGGATAGATAGCCGCCCCGGTGGCGCAGTGGTCTAAGCGATGGCCTCTAATCATTCGACCGAAAGGGGTCCGGGCTTGAATCCCGGTGAGGAATGGATGTTGTGTTTGTCTTACGGCACTGGCTCTCTCTCCTTCTCTGGAACCAGTGACCCTAAATTAGGGACGGGCGACTGCTTACAGCCCATTGAGTTGCTCACGGTGGCCGTTAAACCTCCAATCAAAAAAACAGAAACAAGGATAGGCTACTCTCTCAACGAAGCGAAGAGAACAAGTGACTTACGTCATAATGAAAAAGTAAAAAAAAAATTGTGATGTAATGAAGAAGTTGGTTGATATTACAACACTTCTGGCGCGGCAAGAGCTCCCATTTCGTGGACACGATGAGAGCGAAGTCTTTGAAAATAAGGGAAATTACCTTGAGATTATTGATTTACTCTCCAAGAGTGACGAAACATTGAGAGTGTTTATGGAGAATAGTACACCATTTTCAGGCACTTCAGAAACAATACAGAATGATTCAATCGAATCAGTTGCTCATATATTTAGGAATGAAATCAATGCAGATATTGAAAATGCGCAGTTTTTTCTTGGCAGATTGATGAAGCGATAGACATTAGCTCCCATGCACAAATATCAATTATAGTTCGATTCGTGAAAGAGGGAGTACCAGTAGAAAGATTTTTGGGATTTTTTGACGTAAGTTCTGATCGGTGTGCTACTTCGCTTAAAGAATTACTGGATCGTGAGCTGGAAAGATTTATCTACAAAGAAAAACTAGTTGCACAAACATGATGGCTCAGCAGTGATGGCATCAGAGCTGAATGGATTGCAAGCAAAAGTGAAGTGTGATGCCCCTCAAGCATGATTTGTTCACTGCTACGCACACAGTCTGAACTTAGTTTTGAGCACAGCTGTGTCAGTATTGAAGGAATCACGGGGTTTTTTTTTGCAAATTTAAATGCAATTTGTGCATTCTAAAGCGTGTTCATTTACTAGAATCTGTTGGTGGACCCAGACCACCTCGTGTATCTCAGAGCAGGTGGAACTTCAAATCTCGTTTAGTGTCTACCATAGCTGACTACAGGTGCCTGCTAATTGAAGTATTTGAAAAAATTGAGGATGATTCCAACTATGATGATGAGATAATTCACGAAGCAGCAGAACTAAAACGGTGGCTCCAAGATTTTAATTTCGTTTTTCTTTTCTCATATAAAAAAATATTTGATTTAACTGAGGTTACTTTCTCTGTACTGCAATCAAATAGTTCCGATGTTACATTTTGTAACAAACGAATTACTGGCTTATGTGAAAAATTGTTGTACTTTCGAGATCAGAGACAGTTTGATGATCTCTATCATAACGTGTTCAGTGAGGTTGGTTCTCCAAATAAAAGATTTGAAGGAAGCAATGATATTCCAGCCACCGTGCAATACAGAAGACTGTATTATGAGGTAATAGACAATGTTACAACTCAGTTAAAATGCCGGTTTTCAGACATTGAGAAATTAAAATTTCTTCAGCTGGTCGATGTACACTGCTTTGAAGCTCATTCTAGAATTTTTCCTGAACACTGTTTTAAAGCTCTGCTTCAAACTTGTGAAAAATACTTTGGCAGCACTAAACTGCATAGTGAGCTGCAGATTCTGTATTCCAACGAGATAGAAGTACGTAGAGCGCTTACGTCGGGGAACGGGTGAAGCCACCGGAAACAAGTGGCAGCCATGTTTGATGAGGTACAGAACGATTTCCGTTCCATGTTAAGAAAGGGAGTTTTCGTAATATATGGTTTGATGTTAAATAAGGATATAACTCAGGAATGTTGTTATAAACACCTAGGGGGTGAGACTAAAACTTTAACGTATCAAATAACGCTTTTCATCGTTAGTTGGCGGCAATAGTGTTTTAAAAAGAAAATGATATTTTAATGGATGCAGTTTGCTCTCGTTGAATAAAATCTCATGCCGTAATTTTTTGACATTTCACAAATATTTTGGAACCAATTTTCAGTGAAATATAAGTCAGCGGTAATAGAGTAAATGAAAAAAATAAATAAATAAAAAAATAAAAAATACAGTTGCAGTCAATCCGCAATTTCGGTAAAAATCTTAGATATTCGTGGGTCATCACCATGAGAATGCTGAATCATCCCACAGCTTATCACTCCAAATACATAGACGCCAAATATTTTATGAGAGTTTTAAATGAAAAAAAAAGTTCGAAGAAAAACGGAAAACAAACAATGAGTTTACACAGCCAAGAGGTACCAATATTAAAATACTTTTACCAACTGCCCCTATCTTATATAATCAGAAAAAAACTACTACTTACCTGGTTTTTATTTAATAAAAATTAAAAGTCCTTAGCACTGGGCATGTTTCTAATCTGTTTGTTAGCCTTAACATTCGACAACACAGATCTGTAAGCCTTATTCGTGGGTAGGCAAGGCAATTGTGCTAACTTGACCATAATAAAGGTATCTTCCAGCACATACACTAAATACTTCACACAATATAATTCTCTCTCTCTCTATGTATATATAAGACCCAGAAGATGACTCCATGGGAGATGAGTGGATGAAATTCGAAATCATGCAGGAGTGACACGGAGGAGACAGGCTCAAGACAGACAAATGTGGAAGAAACTTGGGGAGGCCTTCATCCAGCAGTGGATTGATAATGGTTGATGTTATACATATATCAGTAAAAAGAAGTAAAGCACACTCATGTAGTAATTAAACCACATCAACACTGCACCTTGGTGCAGGAATTAGACGTAGTAGAAATAAACATAGAATTAATCAGAAGTAACCCACTTTCATGATTCTAAACAAAAATGACATAGAATAAAACAACTCAGGAACCCCAAACCACTCTTTAGGGAAAGACATCTGGAGCCCCAAAGTTAAATCATAGCTTAAGTGTTACCGAAAAAAACCCAGAAGACTCCATGGGAGATGGGTGGCTGAAATTCGAAAGCATGTCGGAGTAACATGGAGCAGATAGGCTCAAGACATACAGTTGCGGAAGAAACTTGTTGAGACCCTCATCCAGTAGTGGATTGATAATGGTTGACAATGATGATAATGATATATATATATATATTGATTATATACAGTATATATATATTGTAAGGATAATAGTTGTCAATGATGATGATATATATACCATTATCAATCCACTGCTGAATGAAGGTCTCCCCAAGTTTCTTCCACAATTGTGTGTCTTGAGCCTGTCTCCTCCATATTACTCCGGCATGGTTTCGAATTCCATCCACCCATCTATCATGAGTCTTCTGTCCCTCGAAATCCAGTTCAAAATTTCAGTCGTCCAACGGTGGTCTGTTCTTCTGGCAACATGTTCAGCCCATTGCCATTTCAGTGGTTTCACTCTCTCTCTCTCTCTCTGCATATATATATTCTTTGAGTTGTCTGCATTCTTTGCATGTCTTTTTTGGTATCAAAAGAAAAATCTTTCTACACATCCTGCTTTTCTTTTTTAGTTAAAGCCATACATACAGTATCATCATCATCATCATTGTCAACCATTATCAATCCACTGCTGGACGAAGGTCTCCCCAAGTTTCCTCCACAACGGTCTGTCTTGTGCCAGTCTCCTCCATGTCACTCCCGCATGCTTTCAAATTTCATCCACCCATCTTCCATGTGGTCTTCTTCTGGGTCTTTTTCTGTCCCTTGGAATCCAATCTAAAATTTCGGCTGTCCATCGATAGTCTGTTCTTCTGGCAGTATGTCCAGCCCATTGCCATTTCAGGGATTTAACTCTGATCATGATGTCTTCCACTCTTGTCATTTTTCGGATCCACGTGTTCCTCTTCTTATCTCTCCTGGTTACACCAAGCATGCACCTCTCCATGCTTCTTTGAGTTGTTTGCAGCCTTTGTATGTCTCTTTTAGCTAAGGTCCACGTCTCTGCACCATACGTAAGCACTGGAAGGATGCATTGATCAAACACTTTTCTTTTAAGACATAATGGCATATTGCTCTTGAAAATTATGCTGTTTCTTCCAAAAGCTCTCCAGGCAAGTTTTGTACGCCGATTAATTTCTTCACCAATGTGACCCTCACTTGATATCTACTGTCCAAGATAAACGTACGTGTCTGTTATCTCCAGCTTTTCTCCATCAATCGATAAATCTTCATTTCTTGTAAAAGCATTGTACATCACTTTTGTCTTCTGAAAGTTCATTTTTAATCCCACTTCTTTACTCTTGTCAGCAAGTTCCTGGATCATACTCCGTAGCTCTGATGGGGTAGTTGCAAAAATGACTATGTCATCAGCAAAACGAAGGTGGGTTAGATAATCTCCATTAATCTTTATCGCTTTGTTTTCCCAGTTCAGTGATTGAAAGACATTTTCCAATGTGGAACTAAAGAGCTTCGGAGATATGGTGTCACCTTGTCTCACTCCTTTTATATATATATATACACCTGGTTATGATGTCGCCCACCCTCTCTCTCTCTCTCTATATATATATATATATATATATATAAAACATTACGTATAAACATTACTTACCTTTTTCCTGTATTTTTTATTCTGTCAGTTTACTTTTTGATGTATTTTAACAGCAGGAATAGGCTAACCCTTTTTTTGATGAAAATTATTTTATTTATGTATCTACATATGTTTATTTGCTATGTATTATTTAACTATCTTCCAAGGTTTATCCGTAAGAAAAAGAATTGAAAATAATTATTCTTAAGTGCAGTTTAAATAAACTTGGTGACCTAATATATGTTGCAGTTACAGATATATATATATCACTTCTGTAACTCCCCTGTGACTTAGGTATAGACAGACATTGGGGCAATATGATGCTCCAAATGGTATTTACAGTTAGCAACACCAGTACCGAGTAGCTAAAAATAGTTTTATGTACTTTTTCAACCTAAAAAGACATAATTTTTGGTATCAAAAGAAAAATCTTTCTACACATCCTGCTTTTAATATCTGGGCAGGTAAATTTTCTATGGGCATGTATTATTTTAGATATTTTTTAAGCTCTGGGCTGATTGACCAAAAAATTCAGATTATGGACTTTAATTTTTTTATGGGACAAAAAATTGTATTTTTTTTGTTTCAGTATTAAGTATTTAATATTTTTTATTTGCACTGTCATATTTTACTTTTTTTTTAAGAAGCCTAGTTTTTTGTTGTCCCAAAGCTGAAATTTTGTAGTTTTCACCTGATATTTGTACACATTTTGGCAATTGTTAAGATGTACTGCACATAGTTTTTTTTTTTTTTTTTTTTTTTTTCAATTTTAAGGGCACAGCCTCTTATTAATATGAAGTGAGAAATTAACAACCACTGATTTGCATTCATGATGTGCAAAAAGTTTGGCGAGCAAATGTTTATGTTCTGTGTTGTTATTTTGTGGGTTCCTTCAACAGTCTTGCTGGAAAAATACAAGTGCGTCTGATTTGTATTTTAGAGAAATACAGGCACAACTTGTTCAATTCAAAGAAAGATTGATTTACGTGAGTGATATTTGTTCAATATTAACCTCTCATATATATGGTTGATGCAATAGGAATAACTGGCAATTTATACATGGACATACTGACTGTACATTCATCATGAATCAGAGGTCACATTCTTCAAAAAAAAAAAAAAAAAAAACACCACCTATCACGCAAAAATCAAATGCAAGTAGTTATTACAAAATGTTGCTAGTCTCTTTCTTTTGTATTATTCCATAATTTCTTTTCAATTGTGATTTCATAATCGTTTGTGCCAGTTTTCATAAATATTTTATGTTATTTGCATTTTTGAGGTACCATTGTACTCCCTGTTTCCTATTTTCAGTTTTAAATCAATATTGCCTGTATTTTTGCTACCCAAAAACCACACACATTGTACTAACACATTCACAAATAAAGAGTATTCTGTCAAGAAATTTTCAAGCTCCCCACTCTCACTTTGTTGCAGTAATACTACAGATTAATCAGTAATCAGAGACAAATGCCTAGAACACAAGCTGGGTGACCCTGTGCTTTCAGATAAAATACTAGATTGTTTCCTGACAGGTGTCAGCAAGCAATAAATTTATATTACCAATCACAATTATTACTTCTGCAATTTAAGTAACCATAAATTGATTGCTTTACCAGTATTTGCTATCTAATGGGCATTAGCCATGGGTACATGATCTTTATCACATAAAAAAAAATGCTGCTTCCTAAGATTTTGAAATATTTGTTGTCTTGTCAGACAAGTTGCAAGTACACTGTACAGATTCTAGAATATATATACAAATGCCATTTGCAAAACATCCTCAAGTATATGTAAAAACAAACAAAAAAACACTAGCATAAGTAAAAATTGTTCCCAAAAAGCCTCAAAGTTGGTAACTCACAATTAACCTCATCTTCCCATAAACATGATTCAGTGTTCACATTGAGTACGACTGTTTACAAAATATAAGGAATAAAAAGTCTTAAGATAACACAGATATTGAAATGGTTCATCTGCTGGTTTAATCACCAGCTATACGGATTAGATGTCCTATTTTCTGCGTTTGATTAACTGAACATTTACAGCTCAACCTTATTTTAAAAATGCTTACTTGTGAAATGTAGGGCTAACCTTCCAAAAGTGGAGTAAATGGCATTTTATTGTTGAAATAATTATCCAAAATGTGCTGATAATTGTGAATATTCACAAATCATAACACGATCGCCGACAGCTGAAAGAACCGAGGTGACTCCTTGACACACACAGAATTTGTACCTCATCAAAGATGGCGGGCTCTCCCCTCGTTGGCTTCAGCTGCCACAGCAGAGAACTAATCACAGAAGCACTCTATGTATTTCTATCTCGTTGCTGTATTCAGACAGAGATCTGTGGAACAATGCCAAAAGTACAACAGAACTTCTATCTGCCATATACGATAATAATCTAGCACAGGCACTGCCAGAGCTATTTAGACTTCTTTTCCTCGTAGTAACAATTCCTGAAACATCGGCCACTGTGGAACGCAGTTTCTCGTGCCTGAAGAGGATAAAAAACTAAAAGAGAAACTCCATTGTGCAAGAAAGGTTGTCAAGTTTATCGGTTCTGTCCATCGAGAAGGCGCTTGTGAAGAGGATGAAAGCATAACATACATGGTATGACCATATATTAAATCACTTCGCCAAACAGAAAGAACAAAAGATAGATCTCATATACAAGACAATATAAGCGTAAGGTAAGCTTTCTCTCTTGCTGTATAGGTAAACGCTGTGTTCAGAAGTCTTCAAGACTTTTCTTTTGGCGTCAGTGAAGGCAGAGGCGTACATGCAATAGAATTTCATTTGAGATGAGAAAGATGTATAGTTCAGTCTTGTTTTTTATTTTCTGTTGATCTCTTTAATAACAATCTACTTCGATGCAATATATTTCATATTCAAACTGGCTTAATAGTTCCCAAATAGTCCAAGAGGGCAATTCAGACTGAAAAAAATATATTTAGGCGAAGGGCCGGAGCCTTACATAAACAGGTTTTGTGTTGGTAAGTCATGTAAAACGTGCGCTTCCGGTAAAATTTTTATAAATCTTTTCACGGGTCACGTTACTTATTTCATACTTCGCACATGAGAAAGTAAATTAAAAAAATTATATTGTAAAAAAAATGGCATTAAATTGAATAAATTTGTCATGAAAGAAATACGGGATACACCATATAACACAAATGTTGAAGATGGCAATCCGATTTTTGGTGTAAATGTGATAAGGATGGTAAGTCAGATAATATCCGAAAACTTTAAAATTTCCTCGTCCTGGATCGGGACTTGAACTTGCGTCTCCCAGATAGCGCCCGGGTATGCTAACCACTACACTACCCAGAACGACCAAGTTTCCGATTAATTTGCATATAACCATCACAGGATTCGCTAGTCGAAGCAACCGGCATTCATGTTTAGCGAATCTGGAGGTTAAGAATCCTATTCCGTGATTGCCCAAAATAGCAGATAAATCAAGAAAGAAATACGAGATTACACCATATAATACAAATTTTGAAGATGACAATCCCATTTTTGGCGTAAATGTGACAAGGATGGTAAGTCAGATAATATCCGAAGACTTGAAAATGTTCATCGTCCTGGAGCGGGACTCGAATCCGCGTCTCCCAGATAGCGCCCGGGTATGCTAACCACTACACCACCCAGGACGATCAAAATTTTCAAGTTTTCCGATATTATCTGACTTACCATCCTTGTCACATTTACGCCAAAAATCGGATTGTCATCTTCAAAATTTGAATAAATTTATTTGAATCTAGGCTGAAAAGTAGTTTGCTCCCCAGCAATTTTGGTCACGGGCCGCCACTGAAGCTTAGTGAAGCAACACATATACTATATATATTATACTAAAATCACTTTCTACTGCTGGGATCAACAAAACGGTAAATGTGTAGATTAGGGTCCTAAATTATTTCGTCGGAAAAATGTTAGTGCCTGGAGAAAGTGCGACGTACATATTTTAAGAGTATGGAAATTAATGGCAAATGGCGCAGAAATTTCATATTTTTATTGTATTTTAAAGATTTTAATGGTAATTTATGCAATGCTGTGAAGAGACGCTGCGGTAAGCCTAACGCATCACTACGGCGACGATGTGAAGCTTTGCTCCGTTGAAAATAAGATTCGCTGCGGCGTGCAATTCACGCGCGGACGACTAGAAGTTCAACCGCGTACGTTCTTGCCAGGAGAGCGAACCATATAGTTCGTTCATGTTTGAAAGTATGACTATGCTTTTCGATGTTTTACAGAAAACTGGGGAAGTATAACTTTCCGTTATGCTTTCAACGGCTTCCATTCGTAGCCGATTTGCAGTGTCACTGTGGTTTTGGTTCTCTTCGTAATACCTTCTCCGCAGACCAATTTTTATCTCATTGATACATATCTTTTGTCAAAGAGGTTCATCTGGTTTTTCATGCCAACAACGTACAGGATACAACAAAAAAGAAAAAAAAGGAGTGGATGATGTGGACCTATTTTCTGTAGCGCATCACTACAATATTTACCGCTCTCCTGCTAACAACGTAGCCGTTTTCTGTTGTGATATGCATTAGGCTCAGTGCTGCCAACCCTAGGGTAATTACCCTATTTTAGGGTAATTCCTCACTTCTCAGGGCTTAGGGTAGGTAATTTGCACATCGCAGAAAATTTAGGGTAATTTTTGTATTCTTCGTTTTTTTTTGTTTTTTTTTTTTAAATTATTATTATTCTTCCCGTTCGTAAAATTTTGATCTCAGCATTCGGTATCCGTAACCGATCTGCGGTTGTTTAGTATTCGGCTCGCCCGTTCACGACGCTAATTTTTACTTATCAGAGCAGGCAGGCACAGGCAATGCGCAGAGCAGACGCCTGATCACTTCTAGTTGTTTGTTTGACACCGTGAGAAACATTACACTGTTTGACGCAGCTCCTGGCATTTGATTCTGTTGATTTTGAGAACTTCAGCACAGAAATGGAATACTCTTCTGATGCTCATGATCCTCAGCAACCTGCAGGCATTAGCAAAAATTCAGGTAAGAAAACAATTTCTGCCAAATCCTACAAACAAAAATAGTCCCAAAAATGGGAAGTACTTCCAGAATTTAAAAGCTGGCTCTGTCAAATTTCTCGAGGTGCACAGTATGCATATTGCAAAGCATGTGATATGCATTTAACAGCTGGGCGGTCAGAACTTTTGAGACATGCTCGCAGTCAAAGACACATGAAGAACTGCAAGGAGCTAGTAACAAACCAACCGTTGTTTTCGTTGCCATGCATGAAATCCAATGCCGAAAGCGAAAGAGAGGTAAAAGAATCTGTTGCATGCTTTTTTGCCTATATTGTTGAGCATAATCTGCCATTTGCAGCTTTAGACCATTTGGCAAACTTAGTGCAAAGAGTTTGCCCTGATTCCAAAATCGCTAAAGAATTGTCTTGCGCACGGACAAATTGTACGGCCATCACAAAGAATGTTCTGGGAAAGACCAGTTTAAACAGCCTAATTCGCCTTCTGCAAACATATTTTTTCTCTGATAATTGATGAGTCAACAGATGAAAACTGTGCCAAGCATATTGCACTCCTAGTACGTGTTGTGGAGAACGATGAAATAATCGATGCATTCCTGGGACTTGTGTGAAGTCACAAATGCCACAGCCAGAGTTTTATTTGATTGCATTCTGAGAGAATTTGAAGCACTCAACATCCCGTGGAAGGAGAACTTGGTAGGTTTTGCCGCAGACGGTGCTAATGCAATGATGGGTAGAAACAATTCTGTTGCTGCCCAGTTCAAGGAGCAGCCCCTCATTTGTTTGTGATGAAATGTATTTGTCACTCGTTTCACCTCTGTGCATCGCATGCATGTGCAACTTTGCCAAAGGTAGCAGAAGATTTGGCACGTGATATTTATAGCTACTTCAGATTAAGTCCGAAGAGAAATGCCCTCCTGAAGGAATTTCAAGAATTTGTCTCTGTGAAACCTCAGAAGATGTTACATCCATCACAAACCCGATGGCTGTCCCTGCATGATGTAATTAAGAGAGTCCTACAAAACTGGGAGGCATTGAAATTATTTTTTATCGATGCAGTGGCAGCTGACAGACTATTGTCTGCCGATTTGATCCTCCAAAGCTTAAATGCTCCTGTAACAAAAGCGTACTATTTTTCTTGGACTTTGTACTGCCGTTGTTCAGTGATCTGAACAGGGAGATGCAGTCTTCCGAACCGAAGATTCACGTATTACATGGCAATGTAAGTATGGTGTTTGAGACACTGCTGCAGTGTTTCATGATTTCCAGATACTTGCACGAAACGACACTTGCAAAGATTGATTGCCGAAATCCAAAGAATTTTCTGGATTATGAGAAGATGTACTTTGGTTCCCAATTGTGCATCTTGTTTGAGAGCAGTACCTTGACAACTGAAAGCAAGCAACATATTCGCAGTCGATGCTTGCAGTTTTACCAGGAAGCCTGCAGTCAGATCCAAAAACGGTTTCCGTTTGAGGATAAAATTTTACCAAATTTGAAAGCAATTGACAGACGAAGCATTGCTAATAAGGTTTTCATGTCTCTATCGCCGTTAGCTACCCAGTTTCCGAATCTAGTTAAGTGCGAAAACCTTCAGGATCTTGATACAGAATGGAGCATGTTAATGAATAATGACATGGTGGAGAACGAAAATTGCAATATCAAGGTGTTCTGGTCAAAAGTAAGATCCCTAAAACGTGGAGATGGCACACAAATGTATCCACTGTTGTCTAGATTTGTTTTTTTGCTTTTCACCCTGCCACACTCCAGTGCTGCGGTTGAGAGGATTTTTAGCTCTGTGAACTTGTTGAAAACTAAGCAAAGGAACTTGCTATGCACTGAAACCTTGAATGGACTGTTGCATTCAAAGCGATTGTTTTCAAGACAAGCATGCTACAAACTTCATTTGACTGCTGAAATGATAAAACTGATGACGAAAGATATGTACTGATTAATAGATTAACCAGTCTGTCTTTCAACCCCTGTTGTATCTTGCTTTGGTATTAAATTTCTACTTGTATATGTAGATATTGTTATAATTACGGTATTTTTGCGTTCTTTTGTACTTTTAAGGTAATTTGACCGATTCTAGGGTAATTTGACCCGCATCTTAGGGTAGCTGTAATAAAACAGTTTCCAGCACTGATTAGGCTTACCGCGGCGTCTCTTCACAGCATTGCACTTACAAGTAAATATTACGACAAAAATCTTTAAAAGACATTTAAAATATGAAATTTCTGCACCATTTGTCATTAATTTTCATACTCAAAAATCTGTACGTCGCACTTTTTCCAGGTACTAACATTTTTCCGACGAAATAATTTAGGATGCTGATCTACACATTTACCAACAAAACAGAAGGATAATTTGTGAAGAAACCACAGGAAAATGAGTTTCCAACCTTTCAATAAACTTTGTGGTGAGTAAGAAACCTAGTTATTATAATTTAAACTATCTAAACAGTTAAAATAAAATTACTGATGTCAAACTACGCAGTTAAGCAAATACGAAAGAAGGCAACTAATGTATCGCCACCTTGCAGACATTTGGGTCATAACCCGAAAACAACATTTGAGCACCATTGGGCAGGCAGTTTATGTGCTGCCATCTGTCGGCCGCCTGGGAAGATACTGCGCGTGAATTCTGTAATAGTCCTGTTTCATGATTATTTTCCAATGAAAAAATTCCATTCCCGGAGTAATAAAAAACAGTTTGTTTGCAAGTAATATATCACCTGTATTCTTCTGTATAAATAGCACTACTGCTGGTTTGCCATCGTATTTTTATAACCGGAAGGTAATGAAAATAGGCTTACATGGAAGAGAACACCAAGCCTAATTCAGGCTGTATTTTCAGTAGATCACAGTGTAACGTGAAAACTAAGCCTAACTTGGGTTATTCTTTTAACTTGAGGTAAATAACCAAATCTTAGCACGTACCAAAATACCGTATAATTATTAGGGATGGTGTGAACTATTGGACGATTTATTCCCACCTCAGAAGTTACTCTGCCCACAGTAACTTTCGTTTTTAAAATTCATCATGTAGATAACATTTCGGTGAAATTAGTTTTTTATAACAGATTTTTGTAAAAATGTAAATGTTTTTCGAGAAATCGATTAAGTGGATCTATAAGAGTTTGCATGCATGTTTTACCTTTCTACAAATATAAGCAACAGCACTGCATTATTTACAGGGACAAAGATGTCATATTTGCTTTGATCAGAAATTCTCGGAACTCAACAAAATTATAAAAGTGGTTTTTCCTTCTTTGCTTGCATTCTAAAATCTTTAGAATTAAAATTTTCTCAGCAACTTTGTAGAAATAATGCTTTCGGTATTTCTTAATGCTCCTTGAAAATTGAGATAGCACACTTTTACCTGTACGTGTGTGTGTGTGTGTGTGTGTGTGAAAAACACAATTTAAAATAAACTGGTATAAATTGATGCTGTAGCATGGAATCCGTGTTCAAACATTCTCTTGGTGAAGTCACTCAAGATTTGATATCCAAGCAAGAGAGAAAGGAAGTTGAAACACCAGCACACAATGTTATAAATAGAAATGAAGATAATTGGGAATGTGAAATATGCTTTGAGAGATTTACTCAAGAGTCTAGCTTTGCAAGACATGCACAACTTCATGAAAGTGAAAAATTTTTTCAGTGTGATGTGCGTCTCAAGAAATTCACAGAGAAAGATAGTCTCTTAAGTCATGTGAAGGTCCATGGAGAAGAACATCCATACCAGTGTGATATATATTCCAAGCAGTTCAGTGAAAAATGCAACCTCTCCTTGCATAGGCTACCTCATTCAAGTGAGAAATCTTACCAGTGTGTTGAATGCTCCAAACACTTCACAGAAAAGATTCATCTTACAAAACATATGCTGCTTCATGCAGATCAAAAACACTGCCAGACTGATTTATGTTCTAAGAAATTTACTGAGAATGCTGGCCTAAAGGATCATATGCACACAGGTGAAAAGCATCACCAATGTGATGTATGCTCCAAACAGTTTGTTCGGAAAGGTAATCTTTCAAAACATATGCTTGTTCATACAGTTGAAAAGCCACACAAGTGTGATATATGTTGCAAACAGTTTGGCTGGAAAAGTCAGCTTTTAGGGCACATGCTTGTTCACACAGGTGAAAAGCCACATCAATGTGATGTATGCTGCAAAAAATTTGCTCGGAAAAGTGAGCTTTTGACACACATGCTTGTGCACACTGGTGAAAAGCCTCATGAATGTGATGTTTGCTGCAAAAAATTTGCACGGAAAGGTGATCTTACAGAGCATATACTAACTCACACAACTGAAAAGCCACACAAGTGTGATGTTTGCTACAAACAATTTGTTCGGAAAAGTCAGCTTTTAGAGCACATGCTTGTGCACACAGGTGAAAAACCTCACCAATGTCATGTATGCACCAGACGGTTTCGTCAAAAACATAATCTTTCAATGCATATGTTCCTTCATACAGGAGAAAAGCCTCACCAGTGTGATGTGTGTTCTAAACAGTTTGCTCAGAAAGGTAATCTTTCAAAGCATATGCTTGTTCATACAGGTGAAAAGCCTCACCAATGTGAAGTATGCTGCAAAAAATTTGCTCGGAAAAGTGAGCTTCTAACTCATATTCTTGTGCACACAGGTGAAAAGCCTCACCAATGTGATGTGTGCTGCAAAAAATTTGCTCGGAGATGTGAGCTTTTAACACACACGCTTGTTCACACAGGTGAAAAGCCTCACCAATGTGACGTATGCAGCAAAAAATTTGCTCGGAAAGGTGATCTATCAGAGCATATGCTTGTTCATACAGGTGAAAAGCCACAAAAGTGTGATGTGTGCTGCAAATCATTTGCTCAGAAAAGTCAGCTCTTAACACACATGCTTGTGCACACAGGTGAAAAGCCTCACCAATGTCATGTATGCTCCAGACAGTTTCTTCGGAAAAATAGTCTTTCAAGGCACATGTTTCTTCACTCAAGAGAAAAGCCTCGCCAGTCTGATATATGCTCAAAACAATTTGCTCCGAAAAGTAATCTTTCCAAGCCCATGCTTGCTCACACAGGTGAAAGTCTTCACCAATGTGACATTTGCTCCAAACAATTTTCTGTGAAAAGTCGTCTTTTACAGCATATGCACCACCACACAGGTGAGAAACCTCACCAATGTGAAATATGCTCCAGACAATTTTCTGATAAAAGTAATCTTTCGAGGCATATGTTCCTTCACGCAGAACAAAAGCCATATCAGTGTGATGTGTGCTCCAGGCAATTTACTGCTAAAAGTTCTCTTTCAACGCACATGTTTCTTCACACAGGTGAAAAGCCTCACCAATGTGATGTATGCTCTAAGCAATTTGCTCGGAAAAGTGAACTTTCACAGCACATGCTTGTTCACTCAGCTGAAAAACATTACCAGTGTGAAGTATGCTATAAAAAATTTACTCGCAAAGGCGATCTTTCAAAGCATATACTTACTCACACAATCAAGAAGTCACAAAAGTGTGATGTATGCGACAAACAATTTGCTTCGAAAAGTCAACTTCTAGTGCACATGCACATTCACACAGGTGAAATGCCTCACCAATGTGATGTATGCTACAAAAATTTTGGTTGTAAAAGTGGTCTTTCAAAGCATATGCTTGTTCACATAGGTGAAAAGCCTCACCAATGTGATATATGCTGCAAAATATTTTCTCGGAAAAATTATCTTTCAAAGCATATGCTTGTTCACTCAGGTGGAAAGTTTCACCAATGTGATGTATGCTGCAAAAAATTTTCCCGAAAAAATTATCTTTCAAGGCATATGCTTGTTCATGCAGGTGAAAAGCCTCACCAATGTGAGGTATGCTGCAAACAATTTACAGCTAAAAGTTCTCTTTTAATGCACATGCATCTTCACACTGGAGAAAAGCCTCATCGATGTGTTGTATGCTCCAGAGAATTTGCTGTGAAAAGTAATCTCTTACAGCATATGCTCCTCCACACAGGCGAAAAGTCTCACCAATGTGCAATATGCTTCAGGCGATTTGCTCGCAAAAATTATCTTTCAAGGCATATGCTACTTCATGCAGCAGAAGAGCCTCATCAGTCTGATGCATGCTCCAAACAACTGACTGCAGAAAGTTCTCTTTCAATGAAAACGTTTCTTCTCACAGATGAGAAATATCATCAGTGTGATGTATGCTCCAAACAATTTACTCAGGAAAGTGATCTTTCACTGCATATTCTTGTTCACACAGGTGAGAGGCCTCATCAGTGTGATGTATGCTCCAAACAATTTACTCAGGAAAGTAATCTTTCACTGCATATGCTTGTTCACACAGGTGAGAGGCTTCATCAGTGTGACTTATGCTCCAAACAATATACTCAGGAAAGTAATCTTTCACTGCATATGCTTGTTCACACAGGTGAGAGGCCTCATCAGTGTGATGTATGCTCCAAACAATTTACTCAGGAAAGTGATCTTTCACTGCATATGCTTGTTCACACAGGTGAGAGGCTTCATCAGTGTGACTTATGCTCCAAACAATTTACTCAGGAAAGTGATCTTTCACTGCATATGCTTGTTCACACAGGTGAGAGGCCTCATCAGTGTGATGTATGCTCCAAACAATTTACTCAGGAAAGTGATCTTTCACTGCATATGCTTGTTCACACAGGTGAGAGGCTTCATCAGTGTGACTTATGCTCCAAACAATTTACTCAGGAAAGTGATCTTTCACTGCATATGCTTGTTCACACAGGTGAGAGGCTTCATCAGTGTGACTTATGCTCCAAACAATTTACTCAGGAAAGTGATCTTTCACTGCATATGCTTGTTCACACAGGTGAGAGGCTTCATCAGTGTGACTTATGCTCCAAACAATTTACTCAGGAAAGTGATCTTTCACTGCATATGCTTGTTCACACAGGTGAGAGGCCTCATCAGTGTGATGTATGCTCCAAACAATTTACTCAGGAAAGTGATCTTTCACTGCATATGCTTGTTCACACAGGTGAGAGGCTTCATCAGTGTGACTTAAGCTCCAAACAATTTACTCAGGAAAGTGATCTTTCACTGCATATGCTTGTTCACACAAGTGAGAGGCCTCATCAGTGTCACTTATGCTCTGAACAATTTGCTCGGAAAAGTAGTCTTTCACAGCATATGCTTCTTCATACACATGAAAAATCCCTCCAATGTGTTGCTCCAAATATTAGTTTGCTTGAAAACGTGATCTCACCAACTACATGCTAATTCATGTAGCTGAATAATCACAGTAGTGGGATAATATGTTTGAAGAAAACAACAATACAGAACAGGGGTCAATACAGGCAGAATTTGACACCAAACGTTATCTTTACAAAAATATTTTTAGTTTAAAAAGGTGTCTTCACAAAAATGTTTTGAACTGTGATGGTATCTCGACTTTGAGTAAAATTTTATCTAAAAAATATTTTCATGTAAGAGGTATCTTGAATATGGCAGTTATGGTACACATTAGGTGTTATCATTATTACTCAAATATGTTCGTTGTGGTACACATTGCTATAATTATCACTCAGATCTCTCAGTTGTGGTACACATTAAGAATGGTAATTATTTTTTTCAATTGGCTGATGATAATGGCAGTAATGAAAAATAATACAAAAGTTGATTTTTCTTATTACCAGCTGTTCAAGTTGTTCCGCATATTATTCAATGCTGTTTACATAATGCCAATGCACACTAGAGCTGAGACGGGCTGGACCTGAGACCGGGCTCAGAGATATTTTTGCCGATCAGTTTTATCAAATAGTTATTGGTCTTATTTTCAAACCTTTTTTTTTTTTTTCCAGCAGCGTTTCTCACTCACCGCCAGAAAGTTATACTTTTAGTTATGTCTGTCATTTGGCTATCTGTAGGAAGGTGAATGAAATTTAATTACTGTATATACTCGCGTATAAGTCGAGAAATTTGGGACAAAATGAGAGCTTCAAAGTAATGGGGTCGACATATACGCAGGGTCTAAAAAAATCGTAAGTCCAAAAGTTCTTCCCGTGAGGCAAAAGGCAATCCATCCCAAAAGAAATAAAAATGCTGATGCGGTATTAATTACGAAATCGCAACCCTCCGAAAGAAAGAAAGAAAGAAAGAAAGAAAGAAAAAACACCGATGTGGTAGAATTACGAAATCGCGACCCTCCGAATTTCTCAGTGCTTTGAGAAGTCTCCTCTCTCCTGGCTTTGCGTATCCACAGCGCAGCCACAGCCGCGCATAGAAAGCTCCGCCCTTCCGACTACCAGTTGATTGCGCTGACCTTCGACGTAACGGAGCCATGCGACAGCCAGTGTTAGGTGTTGCTTGTTCTTAATCGCACATGTTTTTCTTGTTCTTAATCGCACGTCTCGCTTCTCCTATTATGGGCGACACGGATTGTGTGAAGAAACGGATGTCCTATAACGCAGGATTCAAGTTGAAAGTGGTTTCTTCTGCAGAAAATACAACTGTGCTGCTTCACGTCAATTTGGCATTAACGAAAAACTGATTCGAGATTGGCGTAAAAAAAAAAACCGGACTTGCTGAAAATCGCAAAAGGAGCTGCGCCGTGGAACGACATCTTTCCCAGAGCTGGAAAGTGTCTTGAATGATTGGATTGTGGGCTGCAGACAAAATGGTTACATTGTAATGCGAACTGGTATATGTTTGGGAGCAATGAAGCTCGCAAAAGATGAAAAGTTTGCAGCCGCAAATAACACTTTTCGTGCCTCACCAGGTTGGTGCACAAGGTTCATGAACCGCTATGGGTTGTGTCTAGGCCAGCACACCAAAATTGCACAAAAGTTACCTCGTGACGTCAAACCAAAGATAATGGAATTTCAAAAGTATGTACCGTAATTTTTGGGCTAAGAGCCGCGGCTCTTACGTTACTAAGAGTGAAATTTTTCGGGTGTGCGGCCCTTATGCCGAAGCGGCTCTTATGCCAAATTTGTTTTCGATAAGACTTTCTTCCCTTCCTTTTTTTTTTTTTTTTTTTTCGTGCAGATGCTTAGTAAATTTTTTCAAACCACTTCTTTTTTTGTTCACGAACTCGACTGTGATCATGCCCCCCTCTACTCATACGTTAGACAATAACTCCGCTGTCCTGATGTTGGTTTAGGAGGGAAAGTGGGGGAGAACAGGAATGCCTGACTCAAACACCCTTTGCATGGGGAATGGAATGGGGACATAAGCACACAGATGAGTAGCGTGACGTCCGAGGTTTCTGTGGATTGCGCGCCCAGCGGTAACGGCTCAGTGCGCAGTAAATGAAAGTAGGTCAAACCACTTAAAAGAGAGAAAGCGCACCGCCGTTTCGAAGTGTTGGCGGCAGATCAGCGAACACGTGCGAAGCAGCTGGTAAAAGGAAACGTCTCTACATGAGAAAAAAAGCATAACATAGAAGGAACATATTATTAAAGAAAACATTAATCGAAAGCATAACAAGAGATAATTTATAAGTTAATTACTTCTAAGACAGATTCTATTGCGGTGAACAGAGAACCATCCTGTAGCAGACATCCACATTGAATGGAATTTAGACAATTGTGCGGTTTTACGAGCAATGCGATATTCTAACGGGAGTCTTAAGATTAACTGTGATTTATATTGATTATATAAATGGTTCTGAGCATTTAATAGAGGCAAACAAATAACATCATTAGCATGATTAATAAAAAATGTATAAACAAAAATGTTTACCAGTATGAAAAAATAAGTGTATAAAGCAGATCGACACTGAGTTGCAGAATTAGCCTTTGAAGTATACATATAATCACATTGGGCGTGAGTTAATTCATGAAAATAAGGAAGATAATTTAGCTTTCTGAGCAGCACGACGACTTCACAGGTGCGGCCCTTACGGCAACTTTTGCTTCCAAGATTGCAAAATTTCTCACCGATGGCTCTTAGTCCGAAAATTACGGTAATTCAAAAGAGACTGCTTTTGAACTTTCCCAAATAGGGAACATGGATGAAACCGCCATGTGTTTCGACCTTCCTGGAAATAAGACAGTGAACCAAAAGGGCAAAAAAAATATCTTGATCAAAACGACTGGCCACGAAAAATCCAGTTTCACGGTTGTTCTTTCCTGTTTGGTCGACGGCAGTAAGCTACCTCCGGTAATTATTTTCAAACGCAAAACTCTGCCGAAAAGCGTTGTGTTTCCGTCTGGTGTGCTCGTTCGTGCCCATGAAAAAGGATGGATGAACGAATCCGGAACAATTGACTGGTTAAAGAATGTGTGGAAGAAAAGGCCAGGTGCACTTTTGAGGAAACCTTCTCTTTTGGTGTGGGATATGTTTGTTGCACACCGTTGTGCAGAAGTGAAAAAAACTGCAGAAAATTCAAAAACAACTCTTGCTGTCATCCCAGGTGGGTTGACATCTGTTCTTCAACCACTAGATGTCTGCCTTAATAAGCCCTTCAAGAACAATGTGCGGAGGTATTGGGCAGATTGGATAAGTTCCGGTTCGACAACTGAAACCAAGGGCGGAAATCTAAAGCCGGTTATCGTTTTGATTGCGCGATGGGTCAAGGATGCTTATGATGCGATGCCTGCTGAAAGACTTTTTGAACTGTTTGGCGAGTCTGACTCGGAATCGGATTTTGAAGGGTTCCGATGAAGTTTTTGGGTATGCAAATTAAATTTAGTATTATATATATATATATTTTCGTTTTTAAATGTTTTTGAATAAATTCATAGAAATTTTTTTTTCTCATTCCAGGATCGACTTATACGCGAGTTTCTGATTTCTTACGATTTTTTCCTCTGAAGGGGGGGGTCGACTTATACGCGAGTATATATGGTAGTCCCTTCAGGCAGTGCAGTTCCGTCCATGTGAAGCCAGCTGACAGCCACCAGAAAACGGTGATAGACCAGCAAGAAAAAATGCATTACAGGTGGGTGGGTAGGCTGGGGGTCCTGACTTGAGATTTGAGGTGTAATAAAGGAAAATGACAGGCGGAAAACATAAGAAAGAGTAAGGGGATAAAGGAAAGGTTAAAATGGACCCTGAGTTTCCGATTGGATAAAGGAAAGTAGGGTGGATGTCTGGAAGACAGTAAAAAGCCAATTAAGCTAACAATGTAGAGTACTTTCTCATTCTCTTGTGTTATGATATCTAGCGTTCGTTTCTTGGTGCTGCAGTTAGATGTTTAGAATGCCGATGGAGAAATTTTCTGAAGGCGTAAATTAGACCCAAGATTAGTATCGATAACCCATGATGGTTTACACATAGGGTTAAATTCTCTTCATAATAACTTCGTAAAACTACACAGTAGCCGGAAAGACCACCGGGTCTTTGAAGTTTCCTGATGTTTGTGATCAACATTTCAAGCCAGTTACATCTTATGCATTTCCTAAGACAGTAGCACGATGGATAATCTTGACTCAAAAGTTATTACGCTGAAGCTCAATTCTTTGCGAATATAAATCTATTAAAAATAAAGTTGGAAAGTCTCCCACGTGGAATATTTTCAGTGAAGTTGTTGAGAGAGATTCAGGGAAAACATTGGACTATGTACAATGTGACAGATGCAAATGCATTTTGTATAAAAGTTCAACTGGGACAAGTCGGCTATCTTGTCACTCAAAAATTTTCGCTCCATCAACGTCTTCGAAGCCTTTTAACAGTTTTATTCATCCTGCTCCAAAACTGGTTACGACAAATGAAAAAGAAAAAGTCTTATGAGAGTGTGTTCAGAAGATATTAGGCCTTTTGATATAGTTGATGGCGAGGGGTGCATTGCGTTAGCCCAAAGTTTAATACGCGTAGGTTCTTTGCTAGGAAATGTCAAAGCTAGTGATGTTCTGCCTCACCATACCACAATATCAAAGCGCATTAGGCAGACGTCAGAAAAGCAATTTTGCCTGAAGTCAACGAAAATCTTTGAAATGTCAGTGGAGCGTTGACGACAGATATGTGGACTGAGCTTTACAGACAAATGTCATACATTGCAATTACTTGCTATTACATCGATGAGGATGTCCAATTAAAAACACTGGTTTTTTCAACAACGAGTTTCCCTCATGTCCCGAAAACTGGTGTCAACATAAAAAGCAAATTAATAGTGACTTTGGAAAGAATTGGCTGTGAAACAGCTCTTGGCATCAAAGTGTACCTTTGTCACTGATGAAGGATCCAACATTATGTTTGCACTGAAGTGTTACAGAAGGTTAACATGTGTGAATCACTTGTTAAATTCTGTGTTAAAGCACAGTTACAATGAAACTGCAGAAGAATTTCTCCAATTAAAGTGTTCTGTGGAAAAACGTAAAGCATTGGTGACATATCTGAAAAAGTCTGTAACTGTTAATGAGCTTGAAATAACTGTCCACCAGGAAGTAGAAACTAGGTGGAACACTATGTTGAAATCTGTAATTAGCCAGTTTGCAGCAATTACAGATGTGCTTCACAGGAAAAATGAAGGCCACCAAATTATTGATATAAATCTGGAACTTTTGGAGTTTTTGGTAGAATTCTTAGAAAAATTTAAAGAAGCTAGTCTGCAGTTAGAAGGTGATTTATATCCTACCCTGCATCTTCTTCTGCTGTGGTGCTATTATTTCAAAAAACACTGCACATATAAAGTCACAGATTGCAAAGTTTATGAAAAAGAAAATTGAAGAATGGCTAGAAAAGTGAGAGAATTCTCTGGATTCATTTGAAAGTGAAACTTCAGAGAATTGTAATTGTTGTAGTGTATGCTCCTTGTGACTCGGAACCTTCTGATAAGAAAGAAGATTTATGGAATGAGCTAAAAGCTGTTTTGAGCCACTTTGGTGCTAAAGAAAAAGTTATAATAGCAGGGGATTTCAATGCTAGAGTAGGTGTGCAGAATGCAATTTCCGACAATGTTCTGGGTAAGTTTAATGATCCTTGTGTGAATGATAATGGTGAAAGATTAATTGAACTAAGCAGAAAAGAAGTGGGAATGTTTTAAGAACTGTGTTGTTAATGCTGCTAAAGAGGTCTGTGGCACCACAATAGTAGGTAACAATAGAGGTGATGCTCGGTGGAATAGTGAGATTGATGAGGCAGTAAAGAAAAAGAAGGAAGCCTGTTTGGGGATGTTGCAAGGTAGAGTCTCTGTGGATGAATATCACTGTAAGAAGGCGTGAAGCTGCTAAGCTGGTTCGCCACAGTAAGGCAAAAGATAGGAAGGAGAAAGTGGAAAGGCATGAACTGGCTTTTTGGAAAGATAGAAAGTCCTTCTGGAAGTACATGAGACTCAGGAAAAATAGGGGAAACAAAGTTGTAAGTTGTGTGAAGAATGAGATTGGAGAAATGATATGGGAGCCCAATGAGTTAAGTGACAGATGGAGCAAATACTTCTGTGAGTTATTAGATCAGGAGAGCAAAAATGATTCTGAGACAGATGCAGATGATGTCACAATGAGGGATAAAAACACAGGAGGGATCTCAAGAGAAGAAGTGTGTAAAGCTCTAAAATCTCTTCAGAATGGTAAGGCTCTGGGAGTTGATGGCATAACTGCAGATGTTGAAGTATGGTAGTGACTCTATAATTGACTGGTTAACTGAAATTTGCCAGTTGTGCTGGGAGTTAGGAATGGTCCCTCGGGATTGGAAGGATGCCATCATTGTTCCCTTGTATAAGGGAAAAGGTGATCAGACTGAATGCAAGAACTTTCATGGTATTAGCCTACTGAGTGTGCCAGGGAAAGTGTTTGGTAAAGTTGTTATTGAAAAAGTACGGGATCTTACATCAGATAAAGTGTGGGATGTTCAGAGTGGTTTTATGCCTGGTAAAGGCTGCACTAACCAGATTTTTGCATTACGCATGATGATTGAAAAGTATCTGGCTGTTGGGAAGAAAGTTTTTACTGCCTTCATAGATTTAGAGAAAGCTTACGACCAAGTGAATAGGACACTTTTGTGGAAGGTATTGAATGAATATGGTGTTACTGGGAATCTACTTAATAGTGTAAAAGCCATGTATGCTGGTAGTAGAGCTTGTGTATGAGTGAATGGTGTTTTATCAAAATGGTTTTCCATTGGTGCAGGAGTTAGACAAGGTTGTGTAATGTCACCATGGCTGTTTAATATGTTTATGGACGCATGCATGCGTGATGCCAAAATAGATAATAGTGGTTTATGTCTTGGTGATATCCGTGTATGCAGATTGCTGTATGCTGATGACACTGTCCTGTTGGCAGAGAACAAAAGTGAGTTGCAGAGTATGTTGATTCGGATGCACGAAGTTTGCATGAAATTCAAACTGAGTATAAATAAGGAAAAACCAAAGTTATGGTGTTTGAGAGAGGAATGGGTAGCACTGAATGTAATGTAAGTATAAATGGCACTGTGATTGACCAGGTGAGTGAGTTTGTGTATTTAGGAAGCATGTTTGCCAGAGAGAACAAGTTCGATGGTGAAATCAGTAGGCGAGTGAATTCTTCTCTGAAAGTTATAGCTGCTCTGTTAGGTTTTCACAGGAATGATGGGTTCTCTAGAGAGTCCCGCATGGCTGTGTATGAAACAGTAATTGTTCCTACTCTGATGTATGGCAGTGAAACCTGGGTACTGCAGAAGAAACATAGGAGTCATTTGTGTGCTGGAGAAATGCGTTACTTACGTGGGGTTTGTGGCAAGACACGATCTGATTGTGTGAGGAATGAAGATGTATTGCAGTTGTGTGATGTAAAGCAAAATGTTGTTAGCAAGGTGGAGACCAATATGCTTCGGTGGTTTGGCCATGTTGAAAGAATGAGTGATGAAATGCTTACTAAGGAAATATTTTCAGCCCAAGTGGCAGGAAGGAAAGGCAGAGGAAGGCCAAGGAAGACATGGGTGCATCAGATTCAGGAGTGTCTGCATGAGAAAAAGATTATGAGTATGAAGTATAAAAGATCTTGTGTACGGCGTGTAATGGATATCAGTGAAGCACGAGTTGTATGTCAAGATTGCTGTAAATGGCGAAGTTTGATACAACAACAATAAGTAAAAATATCTGGAAGTTTGTATTTCTTTTTGGAGCTAACCTCTGAATCTCAGAGAACAGCTTAGTGATATGTATGTATGTATGCTAGAAAAGAAGATAAAAATTGCCAAACTTCACTGAATAGCTACCTTTTTGCACCCAAAATTCAAATCTCTGAAAATGTTAAGTGTTGAAGAGAAAGCACTAGATTTCTCAAATGTATGTGATATAATGTCTCAGTATGAAGATGAAAATCAGCTGGACATAATTAGCAATTCCAATACAAACACACTTGCTGCAGAAAAGAAACTTGCTAGAAATTTATAAGAATGGACTGATGAAACCGATAGCCCAGTGTTAGCCATCGATGAAGTGCAATGGTATATTGACCTTTCTGTTGGAAACTGTGATGTGGAAATAGAAAACAAGAACTTGTTGCTTGACCAAGAGGGCGATCCCAACAACGATGGAGTGACAGCATGCGGCGTGCCCTAGGGGAGCTTGGAGACAGACTGGACCGATCGAGTGAAGGACAGGGAGAAATGGAGGAGAACTGTGCTTGCGGCCAGGAACCTTGGAGGTTCAGTGAGCTGATGATGAAGAAGAAGATGTACATTTAATCACTGTATATTTAGAAACACATGAAATACAGTCATTTGAAATCGGATGAATCATTTTGGATTCCCCTGTGTTGTGATTTTAATACTTGCAAATATTTATCTGAATTTGACGGTTCCATTTGATTCGCTTTTGTTCAGCCATCTATTGAATTCATTTCCTTCATTTGTTTCTATGATATGCATGTCAGCACCTTGCACAATACCAAGAAAAGCAAATTGCTCCATAACTCAAATCCAATTGGGTATGTTTAAAATTTTGTTTTTGTCTTTTTACAATTTGTTTTGCAGTTATTTACAGCATCCCCCCCCAAAAGCATGCGCTACAGTATTTAAAACACAAGTAACAGAATGAACAGTGGTGAACTACATTTTACTGCTTCTTCCATAGTATGCAGATTATTTTTTGGTTTAACAAAAGGATCATATTGGGTACTCTGCCATATTTTTCATTTGAAGCAAATTTAGCTTGTTATTATAGAACAGGGCTAGACTTCCCACTACCAGTGCAGGAGGTAGTTCTTTACATCTCATGTAAATGTTCACTTTAATTGGAATTCTGCAAAGCAGTAATTTTGTAAGGAGAAATAATTTTTTTTTATATAGAAATGAGATGTTGAATAATAAGTAATATAATTGTTTATCGCTACTTTTTTTGCCTGGTTAACAGAACTACCTGATCCACTGATTTCTTTTCATTAAAAAAAAAAATTCTCTTCTGAGATTTTGTTTGAATTGAAGCACTAATTATCAATGGAATTTTTGAATAATAATTAATATAGTTATTGAAATGTTAAACAATAATTATTATTTATTGCTAGATTATTTGCTCATTAGCAAAATCACACTCGTGTTTGTAAAAGCAAAACACCTGAAAAGATTAGCTCCCAGTTTAGACAACAAACTTAAAAAAATTTGCCCTAGCTTGATTCAAAAAGAAGAAAACTTGTTAAAAATGCAAGGAGTAATTTATAAAGTAACCTGCAGCTGTGGAAAATACTACACTGTACATAGGGGAAACAGGTCGTAGGCTGGAAACTCGCATCGTGGAGCACAAGACTGCAATAAAAAATTGTTCAAACGAGAGAGGATTAAACAGACTCGTTAGAGAAACAGGACACCGCATGGACTGGAACTCTTAGACTGTCATTGGACATGAATCCAACTTCCTCAAGCAAAAAATGAAAGAGGGACTTGAAATTGGAAAATACCAGAACTTCATCAGTAATAACTGTAAGCGATTTTTGCTGCCTAACAAGATATTTTGCAGAATCACCGTAACCATCAAGGTTAACCGTAACCGGAGACCATGAAGGAGATTGAACGAAGGACTGCCTGATGAGACTGCCTCTCCAAAAATTTGCAGGAATTTTGAGACTTTATCTAGATAAATCTCATAAGGAAAGTTAAATAGATTTGAAAAGAGTCGAGCTATGACTTTTATTTTTACAGGATCACAAACTGCCAACAAATTGTGCGCCGACCACTGCTCACTGATGTTAGAGGGGAGCGAAGGTTATTACATATGGCAAAAGCCAACAGAAACTATACTGTAATGTAACTCGCTGGTAATTTGAATGCTGGGGACAGGAGTAATGTGTCGCAACATAGTATGTCGAACCCTGCTGAAAATGGGGCTGCGTAACCACTTGCTGCTCCAAGTGCTTGTGCTAAACTTGGTTCAAATGTGATCTTTGGCTCAGATGTGCTGTATTTTCACTGTTTCCATGTAGCAATTCCTTCAGAAAATTTAAAAATTACAGTGTCTTGGAACGGGAATCGAATCTGTAACATATACAGGGTGTTTCACTTGCTACTTTACCCGACATTTTTGCAATAACTGTAAGAGGAAGGAAGATATCCTAATGAAATTTGAACTGGGCTGTGAGAAAGCAAACGGAAGCGACGTGTAGTTGCGTCGGCATCGTGGGCATGGTCAGAGAGAAGTGGCTGCGTTAGTGTATCGCGACTCTTTATCGCGTGCCGGACGAGCGGGCGTCTGTCAGTTTACTGACTCTGCCGACACAGTACGGTCGTTGCTTTGCTGCTCGTGGAACAATACGGTTGAGTGTGTGTTGTTGGATAACAGAAAATGTTTAAATGAACCAGTATACTCTAGGGGAGCAAGTGTATATTGTGCGGACTACTGGCAGACTAAATCGTTGAAGTCGTGGGCTGATCTTCTTCGAAACAACCATCTCAACAGCAGCTTATGTGGACATTTTTCAGACCTTTGTGAATCAGTTGGACGACGAGGAATTATCAATTAGATATTTCCAGCAAGATGGAGCAACATGCCATACTTCCCATGCCAGCATGGCCGAAATTGAGTAATTTTTTTAGAACGGAGTCATTTCGATGGGACTTTCGCCTGTGCAGTCACCAGATTTGACGCCGCTCAATTACTTTCTCTGGGGCTATCTGAAAAGTAGAGTTTATGGCAATAATCCACGATCCATCGCCACATTGAAATCCAACATCATTCAAGAAATTCAGGCAATTCCTGGGGACATGCTGACCTGAACCTTCCAAAATATCGAGCATCGTGTTCAGCTCTGCCTGGACGCAAATGGTGACCATTTCCAACAGATGTTATGATGCCATTTCCTTTCTCACAGCCTAAGGTAAGTCCAGTTTAAATTTCATTCCATCTTTATTCCTCTTTCAGTTACTGCAAAAATGGCGGGTAAAGCAGCGAGCAAAACACCCTGTAGCATGCTCAAAACGGATAGCATGCTTGAACAGAAATCGAGAGATGCATGTTCGATTTCCGCTCCTGGACAATGTAATTTTCAAGTTTTCTGAAGGAGTTGCTACAAGACAGTGAAAATGTGGCACATTTGTGCCAACGATTACATTTGTATTGCCTTCCATGTATTTATGAAGAATGATTTCTTCAGGAAAATTTGTTTCCTACTTATGTATGAAACTTGGTTCAGCGTTGAAAGTACCTACAATCGGCATGCGAGCGTCAAAATGGTCCAATGAGTCTCATTTCCATATGCAGAGCCAGGTACACATGCATCATTTACCTGGGGAAGTGTTGGCATGGATCCACTATGGGATGAAAACAAGCCAGAGTGTAATGCTTTGGGCAATGTTCTGCTGGGAAAACTTGTATCCATTCATTTAGGTGTAGGAAAGTATGACATCTACCACCTATGTAAACATTATTCCAGATCAGGTACATCATTTCAGACCAATGGGAATCTCCTCTAATAATGCCTCCTTTCAGGAGGATAATGAACCATGCTCCACTGCCCAGATTGTTTGAGAATGGTTCACAGAACACGAGTAAGACTTCCAGGTATTGCCCTTGTCTCCGAATTCCCCAGATATCATTCCGACTGAGCATCTGTGGTTTGTGTTGGAACAGCAAATCCTATCTGGGGCTACTCAACCATAAAACTTGCAGGAACTGCTGGTAATTTGTTGGTACCAGATACCACAAGGTACCTTTAGTAATCTTTTAGCATCCATGCCTTGTTGGGTAAGAGCTGCTTTGGTGGCAAATGGAGGACCAACATCATATTAGGCAGATGGGCATAATGTTTCGGGTCTTCGGTGTATAAGCACAGTCAAACTTGTATGTAACAAAGTTGATTACAATGTGTTAGGTTAAAACTAGTGAAACATATACTGTTTATCAATTAATTGAAGGTAATAGTTGTTAATTATAAACTACAGCCAGCAAAAAAATCTGCAATAGGGAAAGCATTTAATTAATGTAAAAATTATAGTAACTGCAAAACTTTAATTTGCAATTTTACCTATTTAATTTGTCGCACACATTATATTCAAAATCTGAGGCAACTGTTGCTTGTTTTGTGCATATTATGATAGCGGTTATTAATTTGTTTTTCAACTTCCTCTGACATAGTGGTTGAGATGTTTTTAGACAATAAACTAAGATTTTCTTAACTTTCAAATAACAAATCTGTTTAAAATTGCTTTCTTTTCTATAGTGATTTCTTCATTGCTTGGTTGATCATCATTCTTGCTTTGAATGTGCTCCACATCTGTGTCAGTTCCCTCCAAAAACGTCTGCCAATGCTTGATGAATCATCACTGAATTTTGTTTTCAATTCATCTGTCTTTTAAAATTGTAGAAAAAGAATTACCTACCTTTCAGCAATTTAAAATTTTTTAATTCATTTTCCACTAAACTGATGCCTCGATTTTCTCACCGAGGGCTAAAGTTTTACACTTGCTTAAAAGCACGATTTTTCAACTTTCATAAACACACTGCGCAGACTACTGAGTAGTCGAAGTCCAACTAAATTTTTCAAATGTGGCTAATATCATTCCTTGTTGTGTGGGTAAGACTACTAGAAGAGCAGAGGGACGTCTACAAAAAGATTGGGAATCCTAGTCTGGAACTGTGTCACTAGCTGACTTATTAGCCAGTTTCCTGTCCTCATTTTAAGGCTGTCCTGTGCAGATATGATGTTAATGAAAAAAACACCCACCCATCTTCTGGGGAAAAGACAACATTTTTCCAGGAGATATGTTGGTGTGTGTGGCAGGGGAAAATGAAGCAAAACTACAACAACTGAGAAGCATTGTCTTTGTTCAAACTGATCTGTCTGTGAGGAGAGCAATGTAGTAATCCAGTTTTCCAGTGAAAGAGAAAAAAACAAAAAAACTGGGTGAATGTCACTTACTCTGTTTGCCGATAACAGTGTGAAACTTTGATGTACAGTATGTGGTTTCTCCAAAGCTTGTCGTCCATAATATGTAGTTAAAATAGCAAGGGGGAACATTGTGAAACTTAAGGAATTTATAAAAAAACTGTAGTTTATGCAGAACTGTATTATGCAAACTCATTATATGTGGGTTCTACTATAAATTTCACAGAAATGCAATGTATTAGTCTGATACCATGTTTTCAGTTTTGAAGCTAAGTAGTGAAATTTTCAGTTTCTGAAGTTTTTCCGCCAAGTCTACAAAAGGTACGAAATATGCAATTCACGAGACAAACCTTAAGGCTGTGCCGAAAGCACTCGCCATAACAACGTGACGAAGAGCCTCTTGAGAGAAGTCTCCCTACGCGATGAGTATAACTTTTTCTAATACAATATTTTGATTAATAGTAAATTTAAAACGTTTGATTGTGCGAACGAATGAATGTGAACTGATAATATAACCTAATTGTTTCATTTATTAAAATTTTTTAACTAACCGAAAAACCCATAACAATAGACCTCTCGGGCTGGAAGCACATGTCTCGCAGAGCAACAACGTATGAAATATTTTGCCAATATCAGGTAATAATACCTTAGATATTACGTATTTTTAGTCTACAAAAGGTTTTCAGGGTGAAGTTTTAAAAACTTTTAACATCCACATAGCTTTTCACTTCAGTGATATTTACTGATGCGCCGCAAAGGTGGCGCAGTGGTCCAAGTGCTGGCTTGTGACCATTTATCTAAGACAGTCCAGTCATTCATCTGAGATGGGCGGAAATGTGGATGTTGTGTGTTTCTTATGGCACTGGCTCTCTTCCTTCTCTGCAACCAGTGGCCCTAAATTAGGGACGGGCGACTGCTTGTAACCCATTAAGTTGATCACGATGGCCATTAAACTCCCCCCCCCAATTGTTTCATTTCAATTTTAATACAGCAGAAAGTTTTAACATTGCCCTCCTCTTGTTTCCAGGCATAATGCAGCAGCAGTTAACAGAGATCACATACTGCAATTACTTAATTTCATTTTGCTTTTTCAGTGAGATTACTTGAATTTTAAGGGATCTATTTTTTTCTTTCAACTTTGAAGCTGGGAATTTTTTTTTTCTGATATTAGCAGCTCTGTTTCCAAGGCCATATTATACAGCATTCCAGAAGCTGAACAGTTTTTTTTTTTTTTTGCTACCAGGTATCTTCTTTTCAGTCAGATTAATAACATGTTTTTTCATTCAGCATTTGTGAGAACTGTTGCCACGTTTTCTTACTTTAGCTTTATATTGCTGTATGATAGCAAGTACCTCACCCCACACTTTTGCAAATTCACTTAATTGTTGCCCCAAATTATTAGCAAAATTTGCAAACATGTTTTGTAAATTCACAAAATGGGTTTTAAACAAATGTAACCTATACAATCCCTCTGTTTCCCTAATCGAATTAAGTGTGACAGCAGCAATGTATTATTTGTTGTTTTGATTGGGGAACTTTGTGGTCAAACAAACTTTTGCATAATCATAGAATAAATTGATATAGCAATATGTAAAGACAGTTAAGCCTTCTTTGAATGTAACAAACTGGCCAAATACGATCTTAAGGTGGTTCCACAATGTGGCTTGTGTTTCCAATGGTAAAAACTTCTGTAGACATTTTCTTAGCAACTAATTAATTATATACCATACTTAAGAGCAATTGCTAAAACTCACCAATAATATTAAAAAAACAATTTTTCATTGGGTAGTGTTCAATCTGCTAATAGATGGTGCCACTGTACAGATCATTTATTAATTGTAATCATGTTGCAGAGTATGTTTGCTGGTTATTTCAGAATTAACAACAGTTCTGTTAACATTTTCAGCTAAATTATTGTCAAAACATTTCATCTAAATGGCCCAAATCATTCCTCGCTATCGCATGAATAGACTCAAATCTTGATTTCATTCTGAAAATGAATAAATTATTGAAAATATATCAGTAGTACTGTTTGGAAATATGTCATCAAACATTTGTTTGCCCACTGATGTCATCAATGAACAAGTCACACCATCTATTAGCAGGTCTCATCATTATCCAAGGAAAATTTGATGTTTAATATAATTACGGTTAAATTTTAGCAAATATTTAGTGTGCCATGCTATAATTTTTTTCGATTGAAGGTTTAATTGCCTGCCATGAGCAACTTAATGGGCTATAAGCAATTGCCCATCCCTAATTTAGGGCCACTGGTTCCAGGGAAAAGAGAGAGTCAGTGCCGTAAGACAAACACAACATCTATGCCTCACTGAGATTCGAAATTTGACCCCTTTCAGACGAATGATCAGAAGCCATCGCTTAGACCACTGCGCCAGCTGGGCGGCTGCTATAATTTAAAGTTATTTTTATCCCTGAGAATACATTAATTGTGAAGAAAATGTCTATAGAAGTTTTAACTGCTGGAACCACCTGAAAGATGAGAAATGGCAAATCAGTGCTGTGTCTACAGTTGATGGTACCACTTTCTCGTAAGTCAACACTTGATAAGGCTCCTACTGCAACAAAGTTGCCGCAGAACAGAATGTCTGCATCAAGTACAAAGCAAGTGGGTAACACGTCACCACTGAAATACATAGTGCAGAGTTGGAGATGATTGCAGCGCCATTAGATGTGGAACTATTACTGTAGTTCGGCATCCAATCACTGCAGATGCCAATCTATCAGTTTGGCATCTGCATTGATTATGCCAAACCATCAGTTTGACAGGGAAACAAGCTTGCAGGATTTGTTTACTTTCTTACCCTAAAAGAGCAACTAATTTTCATTTTGCATTGTGAAGTTCCTCATTGCTTTGACCCAAGGTGTTCATATTGTTGGAGCTGATGCCCAACCAAATTTACTAATAAGTTTTAGTGCATACATTTTTATCGAAGATTGTAAATGTCAGGAAGATTTTGTGATACATACTAAAAATAATCTTGTTGCAAGGCCATTCTGTATACCTGCTGTGCAGCTTGGCCATTCTATATACCTGCTGTGCATCTTGGCCGTTCTACATACCTGCTGTGCAGCTTGGCCGTTCTACATACCTGCTGTGCAGCTTGGCCGTTCTACATACCTGCTGTGCAGCTTGGCCATTCTATATACCTGGTGTGCAGCTTGGCTATTCTATTTATAAAATCCTTTGCTAGCTGACAATCACGCAGCAGAAAAAAAAAGGAACTCAATTTAACAAATACTACTGGGAGTCACTCATCTTTTACCAAACTGCCTCAATTTACTATCCTATTGGGAACACTTATACATTCACCCAATAAATTACTTTTTTTAACCACTACAATAAGTGGACAAATACAAGAAAAAATTATTTTATCAAACAAAAAAAGGTAAATTTAACTATCAGGAAAATTTTTAATAACATTAAAAATTTCAATAATTGACTTTCACAGACAAAAATTTATATATTTTTTTACATACATCATTCAAGTAATAAAATTTAATTTCTTCAAATTTGTTTTCATATTTTCCAAACTGAATTTTATTATAACAGGAAACCTTATTATTTAAATGCAATTTTCCAACCATTAAAAAGATGACATGTTCAAAGATGAGATAAGCATTTAGCATGCAAAGTTTATTTTCACATAACTTTTTTTACAATTTGTCAGTGAGACAAAAAAACACTTCAACTCTGCTCATGAAAGTTTACAAAGAGATATAAAAAAGCTGTAACTATAGTGGTTCACAATAAATAAAATTTTTCAGACTATACAGTCATAATGACACAAAATCATAGAGTTGAAACACACAAACTATATAAATGTACTCATTGAATACTAACTTTTTTCACAACGAGTGTAGTTGGAACAATATCACAATGAAATACATTCAGCAGTCTTAATGAGATTAATAACAATATGAAGCTCCTGACAGAATGTATCACCTACTAATTACAATAGCTACATGCTGATGATTTAGCCATTAAGGCTAATTTACAAAAGCAGTTGCATTTCCTAACAAAGTCGAGCAATTATTTCATAATTTTCAAATACATATATGCAGTCATAATTACAAAACAATACTGTACTGAAATACTATTGAGCATTTCAATTTACTTCCTATATTGGAGGCTATTTCTTTTTTAACATGCATTAATGCATTTGCATTTTTGAACTTCCCTTTTTGTTGGTAAAGTTCGATTAACACTTACCGCACGTGGGGCTTGACTTTCAATTCTTATTTCCGTTATGTGGATGCGGCATGGGGGTTTTTCATTTAGTTGCGGGTCCACTTCATTTTTTTCCTTTGCTGCCTCCTCATTTACTTCAATAATTTTTCATAACCCGAGTACTTTCGGTAATAATCCATTACAGTCATCTAGGGGACGTTTTGCTCCGACTAGCACGGACCGTGTCAGCTGGGCATTTCGGTGGTTCTCGCGGGCTGCTTCTGTTATCGGCTATCGCTTCTTCTTGGGCGTTGTGGCGCCATCTCTTGTTGGTCACTGATCTCATTTTTTGAACTTTTTCATTTTTTTGCTCAATTTTAATTAAATTTCTCCAGCTGTTTCTCAATATATTAGGGTCATTATGGTTGCAAACTTTTGCCCTATTTTTTTCAATCATTACCGACTCTGCTATTCTGAGGCGTTTTTCGGATTTACAGCTTTTAATGATTTTTATATTTTTGAATTTAGGATATTTTTGGTTAGCCAGACAGTATTGAATAAGTGCTGTTTTTTCTTCTTTTTTCTGCCAATTTTTTACGTGTTGTTTTAATCTGTGTTTAAGCTTATTTTTGGTACTTCCTATATAAGCCATTGGAGGATTTTCAGTAATAGGAATTGAGTAAATACCTGCTTTTTCTAACATTTTTATTTTTTCATTATTTTTTATTACCATATTTTTGATGGTATTTACTTTTCCTCCAATTTGAATGTTATGCTTTTTACAAATATTATTAATTTCATTGGTAGTATCTTTAATGTAAGGAAAACCATTTAGATATTTGACTTCTTTTTTATTTACTACAGCATTATTTTTTATTTTCTTTATTACTTCTGTGTTCCTTTTTTTATTAAATGGTTAGGATAACCAAAGCTACCTGCAATTTTTTTTATGAATTTGATTTCTTCATTGATGAACTGACTATTTTCAGAGTGCGTATATGCTCTTTTAATTAAGGTTTTTAGACTTTTGCATTTTTGAGGATAAGGATGTGCCGAATTGTACGGGATTAGAACAGGAACAAGTGAACTTTTACGATAAACCCTATACAGTAACTTATCTGTGGATTTGATAACTTGTCATTTGTTATCAGTCCTGCTGCACTAGGGGGTGCTAATTGGAGCCTGGAAGAATGTCATCTAGCTCATGGCTGGCATGTAGAGATGATGGTGTAAGTTAAAAACTAAGAAATCATTTGCAACAGTAACTACTAATACATTTTAATCTCCTGAAAATATGACACATTCATAAAAGTTTTGGAATTGTACAGGAGGGGGAGGGGCAACGTGCGAATCAAGCTTCTTGTCGGGGGGGGGGGTGTTTGGCCAATGTTTCCTGTACCAACACGCTTCTGACATTTCAAATGTGAATAACATTTCCTCAAGTTACGCTAATGAAAGGCCGCGCAAAATGCTGCAAATTAGGCAAAAATTTAGCTTTTTTAAAGGAAACATATTTATGTAATTATGAAAAATACATCAAAGAGAAACAAAATAGTAAAACAAAGATAAATACATTTCCCATAAACAAATAGTTTGCTTGAATGAGATGATGTCCTTGGCGTTTCCTGTCGATGAGGCATGCCTATAGCAGAGTGATGGCACCCTTTTATCCAATCAGCTGCAAACTGTTTTGCTGGAAAATCTTCTAAAGCAGGTCCATTTATTGATATAAACATTAGAGATGATAGTGTTTGAATGTTCATTTTGTTCCATAGCTTGGTCATGGTACCACTGTGCCACCAGGGCAGCCCAATTGCACTTAAAATACTACTAGTAGTCCGAATTTCTTGGCGTAGAATATAAATTGAAGTTTCCAAGCTTTTGCACATCAACCAAGGTACACAGCTAACTGCAAACTGGATAATAGAACACTGTGTTCTATTATCCAGTTTGCAGCAGTTAACTGTCTACCTTCCTTGAAAAAGCCATCTGGTTGATGTGCAAAAACTTGGAAACTTCAATTTATATTCTACGCCAAGAAATTCGTGTTACTAGTAGTATTAGAAAACTGTTTAACTACTTTTAATACACTTTCACTTACCTGCATGACTCAAGTCTAATACAATCAGAAATAAATGCAATGTAGGTACATGGGAAGTGCTACACTAAACAGGAGTTATCACCACAATTTCCTTGCTGTAAATGCAAAACTTCCTGTTAAAGGGTAAAAGA
Source organism: Macrothele yani (assembly GCA_039090855.1). Classification (NCBI taxonomy): domain Eukaryota; kingdom Metazoa; phylum Arthropoda; class Arachnida; order Araneae; family Macrothelidae; genus Macrothele; species Macrothele yani. The sequence continues at coordinate 163,373,961 of CM077009.1, forward strand.
CCTTCACACCATACTAATGGGTGAAGGGCAGAGTGAAAGACCACGAGTGCTTTATAACAGGACATTTGTTATCAGTCCTGCTGCACTAGGGGGCTAATTGGAGCCTGGAAGAATGTCATCTAGCTCATGGCTGGCATGTAGAGATGATGGTGTAAGTTAAAAACTAAGGCCGCCCCGGTGGCGCAGTGGTCCGTAAGGGGTCCGGGTTCGAATCCCGTTCAGGCATGGATGTTGTGTTTGTCTTACGGCACCGGCTCTTTCCCTTCCCTGGAACCAGTGACCCTAAATTAGGGACGGGCGACTGCTTATAGCCCATTGAGTTGCTCACGGTGGTCGTTAAACCTCCAATAAAAAAAAAAACTAAGAAATGTTCGTAATTGACAGACTCCTGATTTAAGTTTTTTTGTTATTTATTCTTTATTAAACACACAACTAAGATGCTATCGAAAGTTGATGGATATACATAATTAACATAGAATGAATTAGTTATTATTAACGATAATGACACCATGCTTTAAGGTTACTTCGTCTGTTTTAAACAGTCTTACCATGATTAATATTCCTTTTAGGAGTTACAGAAAAACACTTTGTATAATCCCTCGAGAATCCTTTTAGGTAATGATAATACTCTTTTAGAGCAGTTTTTGTAAGAACAACAAATACAGCATGTTCACACACACACAGCGAAGGGACGCTATCATCACCTCTCTCAATTGTCCAGGGTCGTGATCCCATAATTCCTTGCAACACATCGCTGGCTGGCTGCTCGGCATCATTGCAAACGTACACACACTTGCAGCAGGTGTCTTATGAAAAATAAAAGAAACGAGCAAAGGATGCTAACATCCAACAAGAGATAATAATAGTTCACATGCTTTTAAAGAGGAATACCTCTCTCTCTGATTTCATGTGTAATGAAGTGTGCGATAGGGAAGGTGAGTACAACTTTATACTTTTACTTGTTACATGTTTATCGACTGCACAAAGAACAACGCGGGGGAAAAAACATGTTTTTCTCTTCCTGGAGCAGGATGCAAACTGGCTGTCCGTGATACCATAATGACACCAGTGTTAATAGACAGTAAGGTTTGCTCATCTCGCCTACCAAATTGATGAATAACCGTGACGTCACCATCCTAACATATGAATCATCGTAGATCTGAACTGTAGCTATGAAGGAAGATGTCTTGTCAACAATTTTTATATCTCAAATACAGAACAAAAGCTTATGCAAAAGTACATTTACATTAAATACAGAAGAAATTCACAGTCAGTGAATATTTTAGTAATGGAGATGTCAAAAATACTTCCCGCACATTTTTATTACATAAAGGGTGAGAAAATAGTTATACTTTCAAATGTTAATTTAGTTACAAGGGGAATTTTTGCTGTTTCTATATAAATTTAGAAGGGAAAAGGCATAGAATGCTCACAAAGAGCTACAGACAAGGGCAGGTCCAGAAAAGTTACAAGGGGAAGGCCATAAAAATGAAACTTAAATTTACAGACATTATGATGTGGTGAAATATTGAATGTATGTATCAATAAAATTTTACAGATGATCTGTTTGAAAAAAAAAAAAAACCTACCAAGATTAAAAGAATTGCAGCAAGTATAATACAGACTGCACAAAGTGTATAATACAATTTAATTGATTAAATTCTCTAATCTGAGGGAATGGCCTCCCCTTGCATTTGCACTCTGAAAAATTTAATCTTTGTTGCCTCAGTGCAACAAATATTTCTTCTCTAATGTGCATTTTCTGCTAAAAGTACACACTTCTCTTCTAGTTTTAACATTTTAAAATATACATTGTCATTCAGTAATGGCCCAGTTTGATACGTAATTACATATTTGAATAGCCATTTGACATCTTCACATTTTTGGTGGGACATTTTAGCTTTGAATTCCGCAAAAAAAAAAAAAAAAAAAACCCAAAAAAACATGTCTTCCCCTTATAAAACTTTAATATGAAATTCTGTTCTACAAATGTACATTCCAAATAAAATTATGTCATGCTACACATCATTATGCTTATACACTGAGTGGCCACTTTATCATAACCACCCGACAGTTTTGAGTAAATGAGCTATGGCTGCACGCTGTTGCCGCCAGAGGAAGAGGCTAGTATAAAAAGGGAAGGCTTAGTGCTTGCGACAGTAGAGAAGTGATTTTTGGGTGACGAGATGGGTAAAAAATGCTGTTTGACGGACTTTCAACGTGGGATGATTGTAGGAACTCGGAGCCATGGAGTGTGCATCACCGAAACTGTCGCATTCGTGAAATGTTCCAGAGCAGCTGTTGTTAAAGTGTTTAAAGACTGGACTGTTAGCCAAAAAACTGGGTCTCTATGTGCAACGTGTGGTCGTCATCGACTAGTGACTGCTCGGGCGGATTGGGTAGTGTCCAGACTGGTAACAGACAACACAAGGGCAACAGTGCAGCAAATTACAGACCATCTTAATCAAGGATCCCCTGAAATGATCTCTGCATGCACTGTTCGCCGTACACTGTATCGGATGGAATATGGCAGCCGAAGGCCTGTTCGAACACCTTTGCTGTCTGCAGTTAACAAAAGAAAACGTCTCCAGTTAGCACAAGGATTGGACAGTCGATAATTGGAAACAAAATATGTGGTCTGATGAATCACGTTTTCAGTTGCACCATGCCGATGGGCGAGTGAAAATTTGGCGGAAACAGCACAAAAGCATAGACCCCAAATGCATTGCTACAACCCTTCAAGCTGGTGGAGGCAACGTTATGGTTTGGGGAATGTTTTCCTGGCATGCTTTGGGCCCTTTAATTCATGTTGATCAACGTCTGGCTGGCACATCATATCTAAACATCATTGCAGACCAAGTGCATCCTGTCATGTGGATGGTTTATCCCAATGGCGATGGCTACTTTCAACAAGATAATGCGTCCTGCCATAGTGCTCGTATTGTACAGGACTGGTTTCAGGAACATGCCGGTGAGTTTACTTTGCTTGGTGGCCCCTACAATATCCAGATCTCAACCTCATTGAGAATTTGTGGAATGAAGTTGAACGAGCCATCAGACAGCTGGATCCATAATCCTGCAATCTTACACTCCTGGAAAGTGCTATTCATCAAGCATGGTCTCAGATTCCACAAACCACCTATCAACATCTCGTGCAGTCCATGCCATGAAGAATCGACGCAGTATCAAAGGCAAAAGGTGGCCCAACGAAGTACTGAAGGGGTGGTCATAATAAAGTGGCCACTCAGTGTATACTTTTTTCCTTCCCAAAAAACAAAAAAAAAACGTATTTACAGTTCAAAAATTCTATTTATATTCATCTATTTATATTACTAGAAATACTGGTTACCTCTTCCAATTCCTATGTTTTAGCTGAACTTCATTGGGAACAGATGAACCATATAGTCTTTAACTTTTAAAACAGTCCTTAAAATGTATTTATAGTCTGAAAATAAAAAAATAAAAATTTTTTACCCTGAATACTGGCTGTTGTCTGAAGTATATGTTCTGACCAAAATCCATTGAAAACCGGATGAAGCATACAGTCTTGGTTATCATTGGAGGTGATAACTAAGGATGTGTGTTTCATCTGGTTTTCAATGGATTTTGGTTGGGACATGGAAGTAAATATCTTATATGAACCCAAAATTTGTGTTTCTGGGTCATATAGTGATAATTCACACTGAAAATTCTATAGTTAGAAATAAATATTTTCACTTATGGACCTAAATACTATTACAGTATGTACTTTATAATCCATAGTGATATGAAGCACATTGTTGGTGTATCAATTTTTTTCTTTGTGGACACACTGATGAATCCCAACCATGCAGCGATTCTTCCAACTATAACTCCAGCGGTAGGTGAAACATTTAGGTTTATTCTTTCATTCATGTACATTATTGTACATTGATTCCATGCTAAGTATGTACATGCAGGTAACATTTCTTATTCCATCGTTGTTCACATTCAGCTGTTGCACAATCAGTTAAAACTTGAAGTCTAAAACATTTCACCATTAAAATCCAAAAAAACAGTCTAAAATCACGTCATGCTCCAGACCACCATTATTCCACTATCAAACTCCCGTTACAACTCTCGTTAAAGCTTTTCAACTTTTCCAAAGCCATCATCAGAACTATCATCTGGTACAAGATGTTGTAGATGGACTATGTACATTAGATGATCCCACTATGGGGTTCACCTATGTGTGTGAAACGGCTGAACGATTAGGTGCTGCTTCTTCCGACATTCATAAGTTTCTCGTGTTTTTGATGCTGTGCTGCCATCTACACTTTTATTCTCTGTTTATTTCTCTTTTGTTTCCTTCGTTTCTTTTTGTCCTATTTTTCTTTTTTCATTGTTGTTCTTTATATTCTCTTTCCCTTTTAATCAATGCTTTCCAACGTTCTGCTATGATAATTGGTTCATTATTATTACAGGCTCTGTTTATTTTTTTCTATGGTAAGAGCCTCAGAGTACCTAAACTCCCATTCATTCTTATATCAACTCTTGATTTGAATATCTTCAAATTTTGGTATCGCATTTTCCTCAAAACAGTAGTACTCCCCTTTCCCAATTTTTGATGTGTAGATTTCTTCTTTTTATAAATCTGTTTTTGGTTGATCCATAACAATAAATACTCTTTTTACTTGATTATTTCCATGTTCTAAAGGTATTCTATATACACCCTCTTTTTGTAGGTCATGGATTTTTTGCTTTTTATTGCTTATCATTGTTGTTACAGATTGTTCAATATTTTTCTTATATTTTGCTGCTTCATGATTAATTCTTGCTGTTACTTTATCAATATATGGAAAAGATCCTATGTATTGTTTTTGGTCTTGCTCATGTTTATCACCTCTTTGCTTGGTGATCTTGTTTATATTGTCGCTGCTTTACATTTTTTTATTAAGTCATTTATTACATGTTCAGAATAACCGTATTTCTTTGCAACTGTTGTTACCCACATTAATTCCTCTTTCTGAAATTCAATTTTGCCTGTATGTGTATATGCTCTCTTTATCAAATTATAAAGAGCATTTCTTTGTTGGGCTATCGGATGATAGCACAAAAAAGAAATGCTCATATATTAGAGCATTTCTTTTTTTGTGAAAAGAAGAAATGCTCTAATACTGTATATGAGCATTTCTTTTTTGTTTAAGAGTTATTCGGAATCAGTATTAGTACATAGGATGTTTTTCGATGTACTTTAAATTGAAATCCATGATCTGTTCTTGTTATCCACACATCTAAAAATGCTATACTCCTGTTCTGTCCCATTTCTAAAGTTAGAACTATGGTTATAAAAATTTCTCTAAACCTTTTTGCCAAGATTTTTAAGTTCTCCTCTTGCATATTTGAAACAAAAAAAATGTCATCTACATAATGTTCATGTATTAATGGTTGTTCTGTTAATGTGTTAATTACCTGGCTTTCAAGTTCTTATAAAATCATCTCAGTAAATAAACATGAAAGAGGTGACCCCACTGGGCTACCCATGGAACTTCTTGGATTTTTTGTCTTCCTTTTTTTTTTTTTTTTTTGGTCGTAACTTGGATTTTGGCGAGTTGGGACTTCAGACGACAACCAGTATTTAGGGTAACAAGTTTTTTTGTTTTGTTTTTTAATTTTCAGACTGAAAAATTTTTTTAAAGAATTTTAAGGACTGTTTTAAAAGTTAAAGACTATGTGGGTCATCTGTTCCCAATTAAGTTCAGTTAAAACATAAGATATGGATGAAGTAACCAGTATTTCTAGTATTTACTATAAATAGAATTTTTGAACTATAAATATGTTTCTTTGTTGGGTTTTTTGGGGGGAAGGAAAAAAATTTAAGCATAATGATTGTGTGATATGACAATTTTATTTGGAATGTACATTCGTAGAACAGAATTTTATGTTAATGTTTTATAAGGGGAAGACATGTTTTTTTTTTTTTGCTGAATTCAAAGCAAAAATTCCAGATAATTAAGAAAATGTCACACCAAAAATGGGAAGATGTCAGATGGTTATTCAAATACGTAATTACGTATCAGAATAGGCCATTACTGAATAACTGTATATTTGAAATTACTATATGGTGTGATATGAAATACGTGTGCCTAATCAAAAGATAGGTATATATATGAAATATTAGTTTTAACATGTACAGTGGAACAAACATTTCTGGTGGGAAGTACTTCCGAAGTGCTACGGGTATCCCTCAGTGACATTCATTGATGTTTGAGATCGTGGCTTTGCGTGTGCCATTATATAATATGAAGACAGACAACACAGCCAAGGATATAATTATGCATCTAATATATAAAGTTGAATGTTTGTCCACTATGCAAATCTACATTTTTCAATTTAGAACAACCAAATTTGGTATACTATCTCGTGGTACTCTAACTTACACCGTAGACAGTTTTTGGAAGGGGCCGGAGCCCAGGGTCAAGTGGCTCCCATACAAAATTTCCAAAAAAAGTTTTTTTTTTTTTAATTAGAGGTTTAACGACCACCGTGAGCAACTCAATGGGCTATAAGCAGTCGCCCATCCCTAATTTAGGGTCACTGGTTCCAGGGAAGGGAGAGAGCCAGTGCCACAAGACAAACACAACATCCATGCCTCACCGGGATTCGAACCCGGACCCCGTTCTGACGAATGATCAGAGGCCATCGCTTAGACCACTGCGTCACCGGGGCGACCATAAAAAGTTCCATTTTTTACTTTTTTATTTTGAATTCAAATTTAATACTTTTGTTGTGATAAGTAAAAGAATTGATTTTTATGTGACAAGTGCTTTTCAATGAAGAATTGCAACACAATTCAGCATCAGAACTGAAGGTAAGTATTTCCATTCCTCTTCTTTTCTTCGTTTTTGTTTTGTAAAAGTAAATTAACTATTGTATATACTCGCGTATAAGTCGAGAAATTTGGGACAAAAAAGGAGCTTCAAAGTAAGGGGGTAGACTTACATGCGGAGCCTAAAAAAATCGTAAGTCCAAAAGGCAATCCATCCCAAAAGAAAAAAAAATGCTAATGCAGTATTACAAAATCGCGACCCTCCGAATTTCTCTGCGTTGAAAAGTCTCCTGGCTTTGCGTATCTACAGCGCAGTCGCAGCCGCGCATCGAAAGCTCCGCACTCCTGACTACCAGTTTATTGTGCTGACCTACGACCTAACGCAGCCATTGTTAGGTGTTGCTTGTTCTTAATCATGTGTTTTTGTCTTGCTTCTCCTATTATGGCCGACACGGATTGTGTAAAGAAGCAGATGTCCTATAATGCAGGATTTAAGTTGAAAGTGGTTTCTGTTGAAGAAAATACTAACAACTGTGCTGCTTCACATCAATTTGTCATCAACAAAAAACTGATTCGAGATTGGCGTAAAAAAAACCGGACTTGGTGAAAATTGCAAAAGGCGCTACACCATAGAACCACATCTTTTCCAGAGCTAGAAAGTCTCTTGAATGATTGGATTGTGGGCTGCAGACAAAATGGTTACATTGTAACGTGAACTGGTATACGTTTGCGAGCAATGAAGCTCACAAAAGATTAAAAGTTTGCAGCTGCAAATAACACTTTTCGTGCCTAACCAGGTTGGTGCACAAAGTTCATGATCCGCTATGGGTTGCATCTACGCCAGTGCACCAAAATTGCACAAAATTTACTTTGTGACCTCCAAGCAAAGATAATGGAATTTCAAAAGTATGTAATTCAAAAGAGAAAAGAGACTGCTTTTTAACTTTCCCAAATAAGGAATATGGATGAAACCGCCATGTGTTTCGACCTTCCTGGAAATAAGACGGTGAACCAAAAGGGCGAAAAAAATATCTTGCTCAAAACGACTGGCCACGAAAAATCCAATTTCACGATTGTTCTTTCCTGTTTGGCAGACGGCAGTAAGCTACCTCCGGTAATTATTTTCAAACGCAAAACTCTGCCGAAAAGCGTTGTCTTTCCGTCTGGTGTGCTCGTTCGTGCCCATGAAAAAGGATGAATGAACGAATCCGGAACAATTGACTGGTTAAAGAATGTGTGGAACAAAAGGCCAGGTGCACTTTTGAGGAAACCTTCTCTTTTGGTGTGGGATATGTTTCTTGCACACCGTTGTGCAAAAGTGAAAAAAACTGCAGAAAATGTAAAAACAACTCTTGCTGTCATCCCAGGTGGGTTGACATCTGTTCTTCAACCACTGAATGTCTGCCTTAATAAGCCCTTCAAGGACAATGTGCGGAGGTATTGGGCAGATTGGATAAGTTCTGATTTGCTGACTGAAACCAAGGGCAGAAATCTAAAGAAGCCAGACATCGTTTTGATTGTGCGATGGGTCAAGGATGCTTGGGATGCGATACCTGTGGAAATGGTCGTGAAATTATTCAAGAATTGTTGCATTAGTAACAAACTTGATGGCACAGAGGATGATGAGATTTTTATGAGTGACTACGACAGTGATTCTTATGACACAGGCATAGATGGGAATACTGATGTTTACGATGACGCGCCGATGACGGAGATACTTTTTTTTAACTGTTTGGCAAGTCTGACTCGAAATCGGATTTTGAAGAGTTCCGATGAAGTTTTTGGGTATGCAAATTATTTATTATTATATATATATAATTTTTTTTTTCAAATGTTTTTGAATAAATTCATCGGAATGTTTTCTTTTTTCTCATACCGGGATAGACTTATACGCGAGTTTTTGATTTTTATGATTTCTTTACTTTGAAAGGGGGGGGGGTCAACTTATACGCGAGTATGTACGGTAAATCAAAAAAAAAAATTTTTTTTATTATTTTTCACATTTGCAGCCATTACGGCTCAATAACCTGCATGAATTAAAATAAATTTACTAGAAAATTTCAGGAACATCTTTTACATTCATGAACTTTCACCCGCTGAACTTGACGATTCGACAAATAGTAATATTTACCAAGGAAATACCGAGTACCCCTGCTATATGCACATACAAAAAAAAATCAAACAGAAAAACTAAAAATACTGTGTGCCTAAAAGACTACAGAGAATAAAATTCAAATTCAACAAAGTTTTTTTTTTTTTTTGATTGAAGGTTTAACGACCACCGTGAGCAACTCAATGGGCTATAAGCAGTCGCCCGTCCCTAATTTAGGGTCACTGGTTCCAGGGAAGGGAGAGAGCCAGTGCCGTAAGACAAACAACATCCATGCCTCACCAGGATTTGAACCCGGACCCCTTTCGGACGAATGATCAGAAGCCATCGCTTAGACCACTGCGCCAAATTCAATGAAGTAATGAAATACAATGTTGGATACGGTTCAAGCGGTAAAAATTTAATCGTTTTCATTTGATTTGTACAAAATTTAGATAGTGCATCAAATTCTCATGAGCAACGCCGGGCAATTCAGCTAGTTAATACTATGTAAGAGATTACATGGATATAAATAGGATATTGAGGATATAAATAGATGATAGAAAATAAAAATATAATGGATATAAATGCTTTTCACTAACGCTTTATCCCTTAAACCCAAACAGAGGTGTCTTAAACACCATTGAGACAAATGACTAGTGCTATTACAATTTACGAAAATATTTTATTTTACATATAAATAGAATGGATACAAAAACATTACATTAACTTTACATCTCCAAAACTCAAACAAATGTGTATTAAAAACCATTGAAACAAATGACTAATATTACAATTTATGAAAATGTGTTCTTACTTTACTATTGTGTAGAGACACACGAGCAGTCACTATGCCAAATGTAAGCAAACTTGCTGATCCATAGTACTTCAGAAGTGCAGAGCCTTCAGTTTTAAAACATACTTAAGGGACTCTACAGGACAAGATAGTTTAACTGGCTTACTTGTATGAGCATCCATAGCAATGGTTTGTCATAGATAAAAGAATGCAAACTAGACTTTTTCCTAAAGGGGCGAAGGTACACAACAAAACATACCTTTACAATTTCTTTTTGTTCAAAAAGTATTAAACCTTATACCAGGGCGATAACAAAAGTTCTGCACACGTTAAATGGAAACGGATGATGCAATCGAGAAAATGATTGCTCCATGTCAAAGTCAGACTCTCAGCAACGCACTGGTGTCAGAACGAAGCGCTATCATTTGCAGTGTGAACATGGGAGGATTTGGAAATGAAAGCGTGCAGCTCCTCAGGTCGAGTCACTGCATTAAACCAGTGCTTGTACATGAAAATAGAAATTCTGCAGGGAAAAACTCCGACACTGATCCACACTGCCTTGCAAAAAGTTTGTGAGGAAGGAACTCTTGACCAAAGTACAATTTCTTTCTGAAGACAAAGTTGAGACCAAAAATTCATCAAAATCACTCCAACTTGTTGGAAGCAAGAGCAATCTTACTGCATGACAACGCATCGTGTTATGGTGCAGCATCGGTATGGGGACTTTTGTTGAAATATGGCTGGTAAACTTTATTATTCCTCTTGTATATTGGAATTGTTTCTTTGATTTTGGTACCGAAAAAACAGAAGCTTAACAAAGACAACAAAAGATAGTTGCCGTGTATTTCAAGAACAGTGAACAACAGAGTTCGGAGTGATTGAAAAAAAAACAATAAAGCCTTCTGGTGCCTTTTATGGAAACAGTAATGTCCTGCATATTCAATGTAAAGCATTTAAGATGAATCATAAAAATGTTTGTTCCATGTCACATAAAGAAAGAAGGGAGTACATTTCACAAAAAGTGAAGCAACATGAAAAAAATCAAATTGTTTCACATCTTTCAGGCGAAGGAATAATATTCTTGTGGTTAGTTTTTATCTATTTTGCTGTATAGCACAGCATTTTATATATATATATATATATATATATATATATATATATTGGAGGTTTAACAACCATTGTGAGCAACTCAAAGGCTATAAGCAGTCGCCCGTCCCTAATTTAGGGTCACTGGTTCGAGGGAAGGGAGAGAGAGCCAGTGCTGTAAGACAAACACAACATCCATGCCTCACTGGGATTCAAACCCGGACCTCTCTTGGACGAATGATCAGAAGCCATCGCTTAGACCACTGTGCCACCGGGGCATCACAGCACAGAATGGGGAAACCACTTTGTGATGGTGATTTTTTGAAGACAGCTTTCTTAGCCAAATCTAACATATTATTGAAAGATTTTCCCAACAAGCAACGAATTGTAAATAGAACTGAAGAAATGCCAGCTAGCAGGAATACCATCAAAGGTGGAATAACAAGAATGAGTGAAGATATTTCAGACCAAATTAAACATGATTTTGATAATGCGGAAGTGTTTTCAGTTTTTTTTTATGTCATTTTTATGTCTTGATTAAAGCACTGATGTGATGTCACAAGCAAGGTTTGATATTTTAGTTAGATTTCCTTGTGGAAATGTAATGAGGGAGGAATTAATTAAATTGCTGAGTTTGCCAACTACGATCACAGGGAAAGATATAATATGTGTGAAGTGAAGCAGGAATTTGTAGTAAAAATGGGGATCTACTTAAGTAAAAGGTAAATGTACACTTTAGTGTCCTAAATTATTTGGCTAAAAATTAAAAAAAATGAGGTATATATATATTTTTAAAGTATGCAATTTAATAGCAAATGGTGAAAAATTTCATCTTTAAAATGCATTTTAAAGATTTTTACCGTAAAACTTACCTCCAAGTATGACACTGTCAATACAGGCCTAACACAATGCTGCAGCAACAACATCAAGCTTTGGTCCATTGAAATAGAGGTTCGCTCCAGCAACCAATTCACAGGTGGAAGACTACAAGAGAAACACCGATTACGTTTTTGCCATGAAAGCATTCCATTTTGTAGTGTTACGCTACAGAAAATAGCTCATCATTTCTGTCTCAATTTTTCACAGGATAAAAGGTAAATGCAAAAGCTACGTATAACTGGGATACAAAATGAGCTGCGAACCACGCTGTCAATACCAGAACCAAAACTTTCACTTTCCATCTAACTTCTGTTGACATCTACTTCAACACTTCTCTAGAAGCAATAAAAGCATCTGTGTATTTTTTGTTTCGTACCAGGGAACCATATTCGAAAGAACAACGTAATTCTTAGCATGTGTTTTGAAAAACTAAGACAGAAACGAAGAACTATTTTCTGTAACATGGCACTACAATATGTAACTCTTTCCTGACAAGAATGTACCCGGTTCCTCTTGTAGTCTTCCGGCAGTAAATTGGCCGTCGGAGTGAGTCACACGATGACCTTCGTTTCAGCAGACCCAAGCTTGACACTGTCGCTGCTGTGTTGTGTTAGGACTGCCGCAGGTATGGTGACATCGTTGTACTTGGAGGTAAGATTTATGGTAAAATTCTTTAAAATGCATTTTATAGATGAAATTTTGGTAAATGTGTACTTTAGCGTCCTAAATTATTTCGTCGAAACAATTTCACTGGGTGGGAAAAGTGCAACATACAATTTTTCAGGCAGGCAAAATAATGGGGAAAGGTGCAAAAATATGGTATTTTTACATAAAAGGAAAGTATTTGCCTGGGAGTACCATGGTTTGGAAGAGTACATGCGTTAGGCCTACGATGACGGAGTGGCGACGGCATCAAGGTGGAGTCCGGTCAATGGAAGCCTCATTGAGAAGGGCAAGTTACGGCGGAAGAATACAGAAGGAAGCGGTTGAGCAGTACGTAGTCATTGAAGCGTCTTGTAGGAATGCGCTGAAGGAAAGAGGTCGCTTTTACGCAGCATTGTAATTTTTTTTTTCACGTGTAAATTTGAGAAATTGTAAGTAGAAAATTGCCAAAAATTGTTCTGTCTCTAAAGAGTGTCTTAAACATGAATTCACGCATGTAGGAACCGAAAAGTCCTCTTCGTGTTCCGAACTGCAGTCAAAGCTTCCTCTTCAAATGCATCCACAAGTTCTCCACATTCTGTGTGTGAATATTAGGATTCAGTGAATTAACAAAGTTTTCGCTGTGGATGACTACAGAATGAGTGTAAATTTCATTTCTCAAGTTCTCAATGTCTGCATAAGCTGACCATCCGTCTGAAATGATGCGAGTTCCAGGCAGGATGCGCTGCGTAATCAACCGCTGAAGAGTTCTGGCTTTTCGATTTCGAACGTCCAACAAGAAGCACTTCCCGGAGTTCCTTTCTATTCCTCCGAAAACCCAGTGTACTCTCTTGCACCGTCCTCTGTTGTACTTTCTGTGGAAGAAATATGTTTCATCAATTTTCACAATAATGGGCTCGCTATTGTCATCAAAGCCTCCAATGGGTTCAACATTATGACGTAGGTATTTATTGCACTCCTCCCTATAGAAATTACACCAATCTACGATTGATTTTTTCCGCACAACTTCGTGGTGAATTAGTTTCTCGGGATAATCTTTGGTCCTGCAGTACGCCATTACTGCTATTTTTTTTTTCAAAAAGAAATGGCTTCGTCCTGGAAATGAAGAAAATCTTATACTTTTGGTGAACCGAGACCTACTGCATTTTCAGCGTTTCTGGTCTATTCCTTGGGAATAACGGACCAGCCTACATTGTTCACCACGCCGTTAACAGATACATGAATTTCAAAGGAGCCATTGCCACGCAAGCCATTTAGTAGCTTTTTCCACAGTATTAGTAGCTGTCTCCAAGGTTGTGAATCTCCACACTTCATTTTGATTTTGATTTCGTCAGGGCTTAAAACTTAATCATCCGACACAATTCGGCAAGAAGCTCTGGGCCTCCCTGCCATAGTACGATTTCTGATTTTAAGAAAATCATTAATTTTGAAAAATATCCGTTTCACGATGAAAAAAAAAAAAATCTATGATGTACGGAATAACAGCAGAACTACAAATGAGGTGCTTGAATTGAAGAAAACACCTACCCTTCACATTTTCGAAACCATAACCAAAACTTGGGGTTCAACAGGAACCAAAACTTCTGTTGCACATGAAATCATTTACATTCCTTCATTTCTTTCCATTCTGATAAATTGTGAAAATAATAATGACATTACGCACATTTCATTCTGAAAAATTAATAAAACATTTCTGAATTATTTCTATTTGCACAGGATTACACGACGCATCACACTCCTCCGAAATATACACCCCACTCTTGCTGTATTCTTCCATGCATTCACTACCAACTGTTACTACCTTCCGACACATGGAACCTTCCCGTCGTGGCTGTTAGCCTCGCTTCAGCGTACCGCAACAACTGCTGCAAACCATCGCACTCGCAGGTAAACACTTCGGAAAAATTCTTTCCTTTTATGCAAGAATAGTATATTTTTGCAACTTTCCCCATTGTTTTGCATGCTTAAAAAATTGTACGTAGCACTTTTCCAGCGCAGTTAAATATTTCCGACGAAATAATTTAGTACGCTAAAGTACACATTTACTGAAAATTTTGCACCATTTTGCTATTAAATTGCATACTTTAAAATATGTATAACTCATTTTTCTGAAATTTTTAGCAAAATAATTTAGGGTGCTAAAGTATACAACATTTACCAAATAAAATAGTGTATGTGACTACTGATGGTGCCCATAACCTTGAAGACAATAGGTTATGAACCGAACATAAATGCTTTGACAAGTAGCAACAAGTTTCACACCAATGTGATTATGCAAGTATGATTTTTCAATTGTCTTATTACAAATTAAACCAGGTTCAAATTGAAATTGTCTTAGTCTTAAAACTCATCTACTTACCTATTCTGTTAATGCTATTTTTATGGTATTCGTAAAAAAAAAAAAAAAGCTTCATAACAAAATGTTAAAAAGAAAATAAGGCAAACAAGAGGTTGCACACCAGACACTTGAAAGCAGCAAAGCAAATTTTAAGTGGCTCACTAGTTGGAAAAGGTTCACCTTCCCTGACCTTGAACAACAAAGATCCAAGCAACTGAAGCTAAGCAGATGTGGCTTAGAAATCTAAATACCGTTCAGATTTGTGCTAGTCGAACAATCCAGTACTTTCTTGTAGCATCAATACAACCTTTTCCCACATTAACACTTTTGCTGCTAGCGGGCGCAGGCACCAGCAAAAAAATCGTTGTAAGGGGCCATGCTGGCGCCAGCGTCTTCAAATTGTTAATGGGTTTCGGTTTTTTGTTTTGTGTTACTTCCGCTTGGTGACGCAACGTCTTCGTGTTTTGAAGTATTAGGTTGCTAGGCAACACAGTGAAGGTCTTGTAACGCAGATGGCCTGGGGATAAGAAGTCATGTGTGACTTTCGTGGCCTGGGAATGTGCTGTTTTTTTTTTTATATACATTTCATGAAATATCAGGTTTATTTCCGAAATTTTTGATGTTTTAAATATTCAGCTATACATGTATAAAGTTATATATATATATATATATATATATATATATATATATATATGTATGTTTGTATTATATTTTGTTTTTATGGCTAGTAGCATGTGGTAAAACAAATATGACGCATAAATGTCATCCCGTTTGGAAAAAATAAGTAAAATTAATAAAAGGAAAACTACACTGGGTGCAGGCGCCTCAAACATTTCTATTAATTTAGTTTTTATTTTGTATTCCTTTCACTAGATTTACCCATGTTTTGAAGCATTAGACTACTACGCAACAAACTGAAGAAATACATCGTAAATCAGATGGCCATAGAAGTTGCGAGCGACTTCTATGGCCTAAGGGTATACTATTATTTTTTTCATAGATTCCATAGATTTTTGTGTATTTGATATGGGGCTACTCATAACTTATAAATTTTTATACCATATATGTGGCCTTTCCGGGAATGCATTGCCTAAAACCTAAGTCTTCCTCTAAATAGCACAAGACTTTCATCCACAGAAATTTCTTTTCCCGGCGTTTTCGATTTATTCATGTTGCACAGCAGTATCTCCATAAGCCTTTTGACCTTATAAGTGCGATCGTTCCCTGGATATCAAGAATTGTCAGCGAAGTGCCATAACTTCAGCAGGAGTTGAAACCTGTTTCTGCTGAAAGTGTTAGGTGCAATTCGGTTTTGGAACAACACATGAGTGGACCAATAATCTGTAATCTTCGGCAATCTAACCAGGCCCATCCAAATAAGCAGACCAAATATATTTTTTCATTTCACTTACAGAGTTGGCAGGCATTGTTTCATCCTCGAATGTGGTGATAGGAATGACTTGCTGTGCATTTTTTTATTTTTTTATTATTGGAGGTTTAACGACCACCGTGAGCAACTCAGTGGGCTATAAGCAGTCGCCCATCCCTAATTTAGGGCCACTGGCTCCAGGGAAGGGAGAGAGCCAGCGCCGTAAGACAAGCACAACATCCATGCCTCAGCGGGATTTGAACCCGGACCCCATCTCGAACTAATGATCAGAAGCCATCGCTTAGACCACTGGGGCAGCTTATTTGTTTCAGTAACCATTAGAAGATAAATATCATCAGTCATTAGATAGTGGAAAATGTCAATACCTGTAAGGGTGTCTAAATTCATTACATAGGGACATACTGTATACGTCAGGGTGCTGTCAATGAAATTTCCTTTTGCTTTGACGAATCAACTGGCCCCCAAATATTCTGCTGCTGTTCGTGATCTACAAGATTCACGTCTAAACACCGGTGTTCTTTCATTGTTTCTAAGAAATCACAATCATCATCATATTCTTCAGTACTGATTTCATATTCTAGATCAGAATCAGATGCAGGAGAAATTTCAAAACCGGAAACTCTTGATTCGTGGTCACTTGTGTCAGATTCCACAGAATCGGTTGTTGTAGGACCAACAGTTGGATCATCTATAGCAGAAAGATCTGTAGCAAGGTTAATAATTCCAGATGGATCAGCAGTGGGATCAGGTATCCATGGAGAAGGAAGCTTGACAACAGATTCTAATTTTCTCCTTATGGAGTAAAACACGTTTTGCTATTTACAGGGTCGGCCATCCTCACGCTTTGATTACAAGAGCAGTTATGGGATTTTCGTCGAACTACAAATTAGTGCGATTGGGGAGAAAAACGAGAAAAAAAAAAAAAAAGTTGTCTCTCCGTTAACATTCTGAAATCTATTATGCTCAAGTGAAGTAAGTGCTGTCCAATGGAAAAAAAGAAATTTATAGCCCAAAAGGGAAGGCAGGAGGATACTTTTCCTGCAGCATTTGTTTATATAAACTGCATCCGAGCAGAGGAATATTGTTAGTACGAGAAAAGTGTTTACCCAGTTTTTTTCTTTTGCTTTCACCAGCTACTCTGTGCTAAGGAATCAGTGTGTGGAACCACCTAAGTAAGAATTGTCTTCCCCCCCCAGTAGGGTATTATATTTCCATTGTCTCTGACCGATGCGGTGTCTCAGATCAACCTCTGCTAGACACAACACACTAGCACAAAGAAAGGAAGAGGGTGGAGCACTCATTATTTATAGACTTTCTACAATTCCTTTTTCACGCTTTCCAACTGTAGGTTGAAGAAGCTTATATGCTCCAGCTTTGTCCGTCCGTCTGTCTGCCTGCAGGATAACTTGCATGAAAATGGTTCGATTTCGAATGAACCCTATTGAAAATGGGTTCATTCGAAATGAAAATGGGTCAGGACATACAAGCAGGATGCATTCCATTGCCTTTATGTGTCATAACGTATGTAAAAATGGTTCAATTTCGATGAAATTTTAGTATGTAGTAGGGGACCACCTGGGGACGAACCCTATTGAAAATGGAAGAAATGAGGTCTAAGGTCAGGACATAGGATTGGGATCCATTCCATCGCCCTTATGCGTTATATGTAAAAATTCTTCGATTGAAACAAAACTTTATCATGTTGTTCTGGAAGTATACTTTACTGGTTCCGTTGAATATCATCAAAATGAGGTCAAAGGTCAGGTCATAGGAGCGAGATTTATTCTACAGCCATTACGCTCATAACTTGAGTAATGATTTCTGTTATGTTGGAAAGCGTATCATTACCAATGCATTGCAGGATTTTACTAACTTGTTTCTATTTCCCTGCAATAATTGCTTCAATAACTGAGATATGCCCCACTTGTACCTCAAAATTGCTTTTTTTTACGTTTTCCAACCATAGGTTGAAGAAGCGTATATGCTCCAGCTTTGTCAGTCTGTCCGCCCGATAATTTGCGTAAAAATGGTTCGATTTCGATGAAATTTTAGTATGTGGTAGTGGACAACCTGGGGACAAACCCTATTGAAAATGGGCAAAATGGGGTCAAAGGTCAGGACATAGGATCAGGATCTATTTCATTGCCCTTATGCATCACAACTTGTGCAAAAATGGTTTGATTTCAATGAAATTTTAGTATGTGGTAGGGGACCACCTAGAGACAAACTCTATTGAAAATGGGCGAAATGGAATCAAAGGTCAGGAAATAGGAGCAGGATCCATTCCATTGCCCTTATCTGTTATAACTTACGTAAAAATATTTCGATTCGGACAAAACTTTATCATGTTATTTCGGAAGTATACTTAACCGGTTCTGTTTAAATATAATCAAAATGGGGTCAAAGGTCAGGGCAATGGAGCAAGATTTATTCTACAGCCATGTTCCTCATAACTTGAGTAATAACTTCAATAATGATTTCTGGTATGTTGGAAAGCATATCATAATCAATGCATTGCATGATTTTACTGACTTGTTTACATAAGCTTGTATAAAGTTGCCCGCGCCTGTATGGCCTATACAACATCACATTTAACTTTTGGGCCACTTTGGTCACACGCAACTTCTGCATGTTTTGCTATAAATGGACTTGTGGTCAGCTAACTAGTAGGTGGTATAAATATTTTGAAAATCCCATTACTGGAACTTCAGATATTTACTTCTGTTTATCTGGCCCACCAGAGCGATTTCTACAGAAGGCACGTGCGCCCACCAGCAGCAAAAGTGTTAAGGTACTGAAATAGGTCACAAGTTCTACTTCCAAGCTTTCTAAACAGATGGCTACACAGGAAACCATGAAAATATGGCAACTTTGCATTGATAATGACATTTTTGTTGTTTTCGGGGTATTTGGTGTATGTGTTTTTGGTGTATTTGTAATTTCTTCAGAGGATTTGTTTAAGACAACATGGTAAATGTGTACTTTAGTGTCCTAAGTTATTTGGCTAAAAATGAGATACACATATTTTAAAGTATGCAATGTAATAGCAAATGGTAAAACAATTTCATCTTTAAAATGCATTTTAAAAATTTTCATCATAAAATTTACTTCCACGTACGACAACGTCAACACCAGCTGTGGCGACAATGCCAAGCTTTGCTCCGTGGAAATGAAAGTTCACAGGTTCATTCCGGTGGCCAACTCATGGGAGTGAACCTTCGTGGCCAATTCACGATTACCTTCTTGCCAGGAAAGAGTTCCATTTTGTAGTGCTATGCTACAGAAAATAGCTCATCATTTCTGTCTCAGTTTTTCACATCAGTTGGAGAACCGTCAATACCAGAACCAAAACTTTTACTTTCAGATTTGCCGTCTAAATTTTGTTGAAGAGAAGATGACATCTGCTTCAAAGCTTTTCTAGAAGCAAGAAAGGCATCTGTATACTTTGTATTCTGTATGCATCAGGGAATCATACGTGAAAAAACGACGTGATTGTCAGCATGCGTTTTGAAAAACTGAGACAGAAATGAACTACTTTCTGTAATGTAGTACTACAATATGCAACTCTTTCCTGAAAAGAACATACCCGGTTCTTTTTGTAATCTATATCGCCTTGGTGTTGTGCTAGGACTGCCACGGTGTGGTTGACATTGTCATACTTAGAGGCAAGTTTTATGGTAAAAATCTTTAAAATGCATTTTAAAGACGAAATTTTTTCACCATTTGCTATTAAATTGCATACTTTAAAATACCTATATCTCATTTTTTTTAAATTTCTAGCCAAATAATTTAGAATGCTAAAGAACACATTTGATTATTTGGATAATGACTCACATATGTTAGTAGGCACAGGATTTATCATTTGAAATCCTTTTTTGTCTGGAGTTTTGCAACACTATGAGAAACCAGATGCTTTGAAAAATAACGTTTTGCAAATTTCTTTTGGTATATAACACTCTTCTGGTTTGTCACTGGTGTGAGCAGAGCATATGTCTTGAAAGTGCATTTCTACGTGTGAATTGCTTGCGACAGATTTCACATGCATACGGACTTTCACCCGAATGAATAAAAAAATGGTCTACCAGATTACTTTTTCGTGCAAATTTCTTGTGGCATACTTCACATTCGTGGGGCTTATCACCTGTGTGTGTGAGCATATGCTTTGAAAGTCCACTTCTCCGCGATATCTTCTTGTGACAGACTTCACACTCATATGGCTTTTCATCTGAATGAACAAAAAAGTGGCTTACAAGGAGCCTTTTCTCCGAGAATTTTTTGTGGCATATTTCACATTCATGTTGTTTGTCTCCGGTGTGCGTGATCATATGCCTCGCAAGTACACTTCTATTTGAAACCTTCCTGTGGCAGATTTCACACTCATATGGGCTTTCACCTGTATGAATGAAAAGATGACTGGAGAGACTATTTTTCTGTGTGAATTTCTTGTGGCATATTTCACATTCGTAGGCCTTGTCACCTGCATGTCTGAGCATGTGTTCTGCAAGCCCCCTATTACCTGAAAACTTTTTGTTACAGATTTCACACATGTATGGGCTTTCATCTGTGTGAGTGTAAAAATGGCTTGAGAGGATGCTTTTCTGTGTAAACTTCTTATGACATATTTCACATTCATAGGGTTTTTCACCTGTATGAGTAAGCATATGCCTTGAAAGTGTACCTTTACCTGAAAACTTCCTGTGGCATATCTCACACATGTATGAGCTTTCACCTGTATGAATGAAACTATGGCTTGAGAGGTGAGTTTTCTGAGTGAATTTCTTGTGGCATATTTCACATTCAAAGGGCTTGTCACCTGTGTGAGTCAACATATGTTTTGAAAGTGCACTTTTATCTGACAGCTTCTTGTGGCAGATTTCACACTCACATGGCTTTTGACTTGTGTGGATCAAAATGTGCCTTAACAGCTGAGTTCTTTGTGTGAATTTCTTGTGACATATTTCACATTCATGGGGACTGTCGACTACATGAGACAGCGTATGTCTTGAGAGCGAACTTTTGCACGAAAACTTCTTTTGGCATATTTCACACTTATATGGGCTCTGACCTGTATGAACAAAGGAATGCTCTGTGAGGAGCCTTTTTCTTTGAAATTCTTGTGGCAGATTTCGCACTCATATGACATTTGACCTGTGTGGATCAAAATGTGCCTTAAGAGCTGAGTTCTCTGTGTGAAATTCTTGTGACATATTTCACATTCATGGGGACTCTTAGATGCAGGGCACAACATGTGTCTTGAGAGCGAACTTTTGCACGAAAACTTCTTTTGGCAGATTTCACACTTATATGGGCTTTGACGTGTGTGAACAAAGGAATGATTTTTGAGGAGCCTTTTTCTTTGAAATTCTTGTGGCAGATTTCACATTCATAGGGACTGTCAACTGCATGAGACAACATATGTCTTGCAAGTGAGCTTTTGCACGAAAACTTCTTTTGGCAGATTTCACACTTATATGGGCTCTGACCTGTATGAACAAAGGAATGATTTGTGAGGAGCTGTTTTTCTTTGAAATTCTTGTGGCATATTTCACATTGATAAGATTTCTCACCTGTATGAGAGAGCATGTGTTTTAAAAGATAACTCTTCTTAAAAAAGCTTCTTTGACCCATTTTGCATATGTGGAGTTTCTCACTAGTATCAAAAGCAAATGTCTTAAATGGCTGCTCTTTCATGTGAATTCCTTGTTGCTGATTTCACATTCATACAGTTTTCCATCAGCAGAAGCCTCTCGGAAAAATTGATTTGTATATTTCTTACTACAAATGGCACCCATGTGTATGAGTGAGGGTCTTGAAAGTGTAATTTTACATGAAAACACTCTTGTGGCAGATTTTATGCTTATTCATCATAGCTGTACAAGTGAGTAATATATCTAAGGAGTGTACTTCTTAAACTTCGTGTCAAACACACCATATTCATGTAGCACCTTTTCAGTATGAATGAGCAAATTGTTTCATCAGTTAATTTACTTCAAAACTTGTGCCACATTCAGAAGGCTTCTAAGGTGTGATTGCAAATAGTTGGAAAGAGTGTGAAATCAAGATGCATCATGCTCATATGACTTTCCAGATTTCGAAAGGAACAAAATATTTATGTTTTCTAAATGGAAACTCCTTGATGCAAATTTTAAACTCCTATAACAGCAAGCTATCAGTGAATAAATGTACTAGCTTTATACTTTTCTCACAGTACACTTCTTTGCGAGAATGATTTGGTAAAGAAATTTTCTGCGTATAGTTCATTGCACAACATTAAAGATTAATTTTATAAGCATGAATTTGGCAGAGAGATTACATGCGATGTAGTAGCTTTTTATGTAGCATTAAACATGTCTGATTCAACTCAATGGTAAATCTCAAGAGGAAAAAAACTGATTTTATAAACATATTGTTATTAATGGATTGCAACTATTATTGTGTTCAAAAGCCGTTTCGACGTCGCATTAGATTCAGTTGCACAATTATTAACACTGAACGCTTAGCTAATCCTATCATCTACGTATTTCACAATATAGGGAAATAAAGCCGGTTCTGGTGGGGAGAAATATTAAATTAACACTGTGGCTAGAGCTGATCCCAATCAGAGCAATGGTGTACTTATTTCACGGAACAAATAAGATTATTATACTTAATTGTCTTCATTGATAATAATACAAATTGCTTTTTTAAAATAAATATTTCACCGTGACTTCAAGCCTTTTCGGGATGTCACTAGCGGTATTAAAATGGGAACGAAGAATAACACAAACCTTCTTTACTTCCGAAAGTTCTTTCCATCAGTACCATTAATACGGCGGCTTTTCTTCCGCAAACGGGCGCACCACAGAGAAGAGAGGTACAGAGTGTGCACTCTAGAAGATCGTAAAGGAAATTCTCCACTTTGTCCGATGGCAACAGCATAATGTTAAACTCACATAGACGTTGGCGGCCCCACGGCCTGTTAATGTGAACTAAAAGTGACGTCACAACTACGCTCCTCCCACTTGTTTACACATGTCTCTCTCGACTTTCCTTCCCTGCGAGAGCCGCCATTTTCCTTACTTCCCGAGTTGGTTAGGTTCACTGTAGCGTGATTGACCGAGGAATTTTGCGGTAAATGTAACGGAATTAGGCGTATATTCTTAATCGTAAGAACAGCACTTTGTAGTCGGGAATTATACTGAGAAATAAAGTACTAACTCTGACTTAAAAGAAACTAATAAATCTGTAGCAGCTTTCGTTCTCAAAATGCAGACCTTCGTCAACGCAACATACTACTGCCGGAATTTGAAAATAAACAACGGAAAAATATCAAAGCAATGGCAAATAAAAAGTAACAAACTGACATAATTGTATCACGAATCAAACATCTGTAAACATCTGCCCGAAGGATCAAATGGAATTACGAAAAACAAAATACAGTAAGGGCTCTACTCTGATATAAATTTTACTTATATCGATTTTTAACAGTTAAAAAATAGACAAAGATTTCCTACATATAAAAGATGAAATAATTATCCGCCGAAAATAACTTCTACGAAATAACGAAAAGCGTTGTTATAATCACAGAATCACACAGTAGTAACGGTAGTAATAACAAGCAAAGTAACCAATTTCGAATTATGAGCGTTACAGTAGGGACGTTACGTCAGAGAGCACGTGGGGTTTAGTTCCATAAAGCGCCGACGGTGCTCTGCTATCGTTCTTTTTCCCCGCCCACCAATTTCCATAACTCCGGCTTGTGCACGCTCTGTCTGTCTCTCCATTCTCTGTGGGGCGCACTCTTCATTTCTCATAGCTAAGCCAGCGGAGCGCTAGAACACATAGAGGCTAGAACAGCTCCACGAGCAATCTACTGTTTTCGATCTGGCAACGCTCAGTTAATAAAAGATGAGTTGGGGCGCAGCGCCATTTATTGACGTTGTTCGCATTAACAAACTGATTCCGTACCATTATTTACATTTGAGATTTTATTCGTATTCACTTTCACATGAACAGATGGATATTTGTATTCTGAATTCTTAGTACTTGGGCAAGATAATTTTCCTGTAGGAACTGCTGTAATTCATGTGTAAATCTCATTCCTCCTTTATTCTTCAACGATCTAGGGCCGAGATTTTGCGAAATGTATAGATTAGCGTCTTAAATTATTTCGTCGGAAAAATGTTAGAACCTGGAAAAAGTGTGACGTACAGATTTTAGAGTATGGAAATTAATGGCAATTGGTGCAGAAATTTCGTATTTTAAATGTATTTTAAAGATTTTTATCGTAACATTTACCTGCAAGTTCGATGCTGTGAAGAGACGCTGCCGCGTAGGCCTAACGTATCGAACGTACAGGTAAATGTTACGATAAAAATCTTTAAAAGACATTTGAAACAGAAAATTTCCGCACCATTTGCCATTAATTTTCACAACCTGTACGTCGCACTTTTCCGAAGTACTAATATTTTTCCGAGGAAATAATTTAAAACGCAAATCTATACATTTACCTACTGTTTTACTTAATATGAGTTTATATAGCTGAGGTTTTTTTCTAAAATTGAATTAGGTACGTAATTATCAGAATGAAAATGCTTACCACAAACAACAGTTGAAGGTAACTTGTCATTTGGAGCAAAATCCTGACGCGATATTTCTTTCAGCAACAGTTGCTTTAGGTTATGATGTGAGGGAAACTCATGGAATGAAAATCCCACGTTTTTCTTCTCAGAAGATGTGCACATCGGCACATAACAGTAAACCATTTTGAAAATGGGTTAGATTTTGTTGTGAAAACAACAGTTTGGTTTTAAAACTAGAAGTTTTTTATTAAGGAAACAAGAAAAAACGACGGACATACACCATCCCGCAATTCAAACAACGCAGAAACTGAGGTGTTTATACCTTAGGACGCAGTGCCATCTAACGGCTGAAATCGTCTCTAACGCCCACTGGCCAATCACCAAAAGTCTGTTGTCTTCAACGGTAATGTTACAGCCTGATAGGATCCAGTTCAGCCTCGGCAGAGGTAGGTATGCAAGCTGGTTCAAATTCATTGTCACTGCAACGAGAGGGCCCATTTTGTGGTATGAAAAACATCCCCAAAACATCACAGAACTCCCTCCAGCTTGAACAACACCTTTGGCATAATCAGGATTAAAGGCTTCATTGGGCCTCCCATCATTGGAGCACAAACAAAAACGACACTCATCAGACCAAAGTACTCGTTTCCAATTCTCCGCAGTAAATTTTTGGTGCCTCTCTGCCCATTGATAACGTGTGACTTGCTGTTAAGAGGCCTCTTCCGTGGTTCTCTGCTCCAGGTATCCATCGCATGCAGATCTTGTCGCAATGTACATACATACATACATACATACATACATACATACATCACTAAGCTGTTCTCTGAGATTCAGAGGTTACCTCCAAAAAGAAATACAGTCTACCAGATATTTTTACTTACTGTTAACTTATCAAACTTCTCCATTTACAGCTATCTTGACATACAACTCGGGCTTCAGTGATATCCATTACACGCTGTACACAAGATGAAAATCCCACGTTTTTCTTCTTAGAAGATGTGCACATCGGCACACAGCAGTAAACCATTTTGAAATTGGGTTGGATTTTGTTGTGAAAACAACAGTTTGGTTTTAAAACTAGAAGGTTTTTTTAAAAAGAAACAAGAAAAACGACGAACATACACAATCCC
The DNA here is from genome assembly GCA_039090855.1 of Macrothele yani. Taxonomy (NCBI): domain Eukaryota; kingdom Metazoa; phylum Arthropoda; class Arachnida; order Araneae; family Macrothelidae; genus Macrothele; species Macrothele yani. The sequence continues at coordinate 163,399,680 of CM077009.1, forward strand.
GCAATTCAAACAACGCAGAAAGTGAGGTGTTTATACCTTTGGACGCAGTGCCATCTAACGACTGAAATCGTCCCTAACGCCCACTGGCCAATCACCAAAAGTTTATTGTCTTCAACGGTAATGTTACAGCCTGATAGGATCCAGTTCAGCCTTGTCCATATTAACCATGGAGATAGGAATCATACCTCCATGACATTAACCTTCGATAGTATTAAAATTCCATAAAGTTGTCGTTGATTTGGTCTGTTGTATTTTGAATTGGTCTAATGTTTCAATGGAATTTGTATCGTCTCGTCAACGATGTCGTACGAGATAGAAAAGCATGCATATCATGGTGTGAAAGATATGGTTTGCTACCCACCCTTGAAATAATAAGGAATTACGAATAGCAATAAATGTCGATGCTTTTCTTCTTAAATTGCATTTTGCTATATATTTCTCAGTACGAATTAAAATACTGTAAATACGAAAGTATAAGTTTTTCATCAGTCTCCCAACGTATATAGTGGTAAGATCGTTCATTTTATTTATTTTTTTAGTTCTTTTTCAACATCTCAGTTATTGTTTATATTTAGTACATGAAATATTTTTTTAATGAAACCAACGTTAGTCATCATGATGAGTAAAAAAATAAGAACAGAATGTAAACACAACCACTTTGTCAATTCCCATAATGTTTACATAAGAATGTAAACAACAACAGATGCGTTGCCAGATCGAAAACAGTAGATTGCTGGCGGAGCTCTTCTAGTGGTCCGCTGTCTTAGCTGTGAGAAATGAGGAGTGCGTCGATGGAGCTTGTATTAGGTGGAGACCAATTGGTGGAGACACCACTGGCTCTGCCGCCATAAGTCACAGCTAATCTGTGGCGTAACGTTACAAGCAGGCAAACTCTGGTTGAAAGGATACATGTGAGTGTGCTACATTCGTGTTGTGCAATCGCAATATAAAATAAAAGGATTACACTGAATTTGACAGGTATGTAAAAGGCACAAAACTGCTATCATTGAAATAAAAATCAGATATTGTGTAATATATATATAAATATTAAGCACGATGATCGCTCATTGCAACTTCTCTTCAAAAGCACTTCAACATATAAATGGGTGATTTTAAAGTCTTTGAAATCCTACATTTTCAGAACTTGTGTAAACTGTTAATAGTTTCATTTCTTAATTTAGTTGTCTGAAACCAAATCAGGGGTTAAAAAACACATTAAATTGAAATTAAATGTATACACGAGTTGCATATTGAAAGTTGCAACACATCATTTATTTTACTTCTAGACTGTGCTACCAGGAGGGAAAACATTTAAAATTGCATTTGGTTTCACATGTTTCTGAGCAATACGTCATATAGAAAACTTATAAACTTGCATTTTCTTTCTGAATAATTTTGATGTCCATCTGCTTTTCTGACTTCTTTTAAGTTGTTTTCAGCCCATTGAAATATATATTTCTTAATATTCACTACACTCATAACCGAATTGTCCATGTTACCAAACATGCTAGTCATTTCTGAAACTTACTCTTTCAATTTTTAGTTACGTCCATGCATCAGTTTATTTTTAAAGCACTAGATGACACAGGTTGCATGAATGGGTGCTGGCATTTAATCCCAAAACTGCATATTTTTTGCTGTACTTGGGACTATATATAAATAAAGTCACTGTAGTCCACAGTGGTATCAAATTTACTAGGATACCCATAATCACTGCCATTGCTTTAGTGAAGTAAATGGGTGAGACATTAATTCAGTAACTAGGATGGGAAGACGAGAAGAACACACCACTACACCTCTGCATATCTTATGAGCATCTTATATAGTGAAATGTCTCGCCAACCTGTTCTCTAGCTGGTAATGAAACTGTGAGGTGAGTGGGGGAGAACTTTTTTTCCCATTTCTGATACTACAAAAGCAATAAATTTACAAGTGGGGAAGTGCGAGAGATTTATTAATGTCACAACATTAAAAAAAAAAAAAGAGAGGTTTATTAATGTCACGATATTAAAAAAATTAATTATAAGAGAATATGCAGCTAATATTAGATTGCATCATGCAGCTAAACAATCTACACAGAAAATGATATGAATGAATGTACGCTCAAACCTAACAATACTTATATTGCACAAAAATCAGTAAATGTAGGCATGATGGACATGTTGATTTGTATGAGATTTTTTGTTTTGTAAATGCTTCCTCTCCTATACGAGTATGTATATCATCATCAACAATTGCCAATCCACTGCTGGATGAAGCTCTCCCCAAGTTTCTACCACAAGTTTCAGTCGTAAGCTAGTCTCCTCCATGTTACTTAAGCAAATTCTCAAATTTCATCCACCCAACTCACACACGGTCTTCTTCTGTCCCTTGGTTTTCAGTTTAATATTTTAGTTGTGCAATGGTGGCCAGTTCTAGAAATGTGCCTCATCCATTCAGAGACGGATTTAAGGCTTTGCCGCTCCTAGGCCCAGACAAATATGCCACCCCTTCTCATCTTTAAAATAAAGAACCTGATGTCTACATTTATATGTAACTCTTATGGATCTAATCCACCACAACCAAAAGGAAATTTAGAAGCCCATAAAAAACTGAACAAAGCACGATTGAAAAGCGTAGAAAACTTACTGACTAACGGACCAGCAAAATAAATCATTGCTGGAGCAGCACTGGCTCGAATGAACGTTGGACGTTTTTTTTTAACTTCCTCTTATGGTAGCATTCTTTCGTTAGGTCAAATTTATTGCCAGAGAAGTTACGAAACCATGTCCCAGTGCATTTTTAATTTCACAAAACTGGCAGTTTTTGCTTAATTTCCTCATGTTGAGTATCGATCTGGGCTTAAAAATTCCACAGATTTAAAACCCGTTTGAATTTTTTTCTACGATAACTATGTTCTGAGATAGCATTTCAAACTGGGAGTAATAAAGACACCTGCTCCAATGCAAGACCCCCCCCCACACACACACACTCTGGACTGCTGAGAAGTTGCGACCCGGGAGACAAACAATACATTATCTGAAAAGAAGGGGGTGGGGATAGCGCGCGCTAGAGAGTGTGAGGAAACCAAGCCCAAGGTTAAATCAGCCTAGTTGGTTGGTGTTCTAGCGTTTGAAAAAAGGCAAAACAATAACCTGAAACGTGGGAAAACTGTAGCAAAATGTTCCCAAATAAACACATGTAACTGAAAACTTATTCGTAACTTGCATCGGCACTTTACTTTGAATGGATTAAGTTAAAAAAAAAAGTTTTAATAGTGGGTGCAAAATCATCAGAAAAAGAAAAAAATCTCGGAGAATCACCAAATCCGTAAAATTAACATTTTGCCCGTAAAACAAGTCTCATTTCCGTAATTTTTACGGGTAAACGGTAAAACCTGACATGTATGTACTTATCAGCTAATTAAATAGGGAATATACTCGACTATTTTATGAATGCGTATTTTTTTCATAAACGATTTTTTCCGAGACTTCAGAAGAACTTGGATGCCCCTGTGCATTGTGCCGCGCCCTCTCCCTCTGCGCCCGCTCTTCAACCGCAGCTGGTGACAGCGCAAACCCGGACGTTTGTTTGCAACAGTTTTCGCTCGTCAGCACGGACACCGATTGTTAAAACTTGAAAACTAATTGACCCTTTATCTCTTAAACACTATGATTTTGATTCTAGTTTTAATACATGCCATTCTTTTCCCCATTTTTCTTTTAATTCAGTAAAGTAGTGAACATATTTTACATTTGAAATCAAAACAAGTTTTATAATTCTCGTACAAATGCTACCCTACATTATTTTAAATTTTAACCGCTTCGTAATTTTGCAAATTGCCAAGTTTTAAGAGAGCTCTGTAAAAGAAAGAAAACATACCTTACAACAGTTTTCGTCTTGATTTTTCTGTTGCAAAGCTTTGGTGAGCTCATTGAAGTCCAATGAAGGCAGCAACTCGCTCTCTATTGTCATGACTGAAAAAGCATTAAGGGTATGCGCTTCCAACCTCGATCGTAAGGAATTCTTTATTCTTTTTAAAATCGAAAAAATAGCTCAGCTGAGCAATTTGTTACGGGAATGCAAAGAAATATTCTAAGAGCCACGTCGATATTTGGAAAAATCGAATACATTTCTTTCTCGCTTAACAAATTACACATTCTCAAAGCTGACACTTTTTGTTCTCCGAGTGATTGCAATTTTTTTAATATGGAGACATTCGTTTAATAAATCTTCTTCTAAATCGTGTTTGTATACAGCCACAAAGTCTCCTGTTGCACTTCTCAGCTGTTCCACAGGAATTTGCATTAAATTCAAAAGGAAATCAAATCTCTCCAATAAAACATTGTAAGATTTACTTCTGCGTTCCATTTCGATCCTCAAACTATCTATTATGACTAAGTATGTTTGGATACGAAACCAATCTCTTCCTGATAAATTCATTTCCTCACGTCTACTTTCGTCATGTCTTAGAGATTTCTTTTTTTTCCTTCGCAGATCGTGTTTCTGTTCGGTTTCATCGGAAAGTCCCAACGCTTTTTCTTCAAACACATGGAACATGTCTCTCAGCGAGTGGATAAATACTGAAAGTGAATTATAAAGTTGGACAACTGTCGCAAGGTCGATTGCTTGACTTTGTAATTTTCTATTTGTTGTCTTAAATCATTCGAGAATAGCGTTCCATAGTATGTCCATGAAAGCACACTCTAGAGACTAGATTTTGTCTCAGCCCTGCTGCTTCACTTTTGGTTGTTGGTTTCTCTGTATTACTGGCTTCTATTGCTGATAATACGTCTAATACTTCAATCCAATTCTTGCGCAAAGCAGGGCATGCGTCATAACGAGAGACCCAGCGAGTAGCAGAAAGTTTTTTTAGTGTTTTACCGTCTGATTTAATGGCTTGTATCAGCAGTTCCCAACGACGTGTGGAAGCAGAAAAAAGGTTATATAAATGCTCCACTGTAGTAAAAAAATGCTAGCTTCTTGACAGCTTTATGCAGCGCATACACCTACCAAGTTTAATGAATGGGCTGAACATGGTATATACTCGGCAAGTGTGTTTAGTTTTTTTATTCTTACTTGCAAGCGGCTATATGCCCCAGACATGTTGTTTGCGTTATCGTACGCTTGCCCTCGACAGTTTTTCAAGTTAATATCATACAAGTTCAGTGTTTCAATAACAACATTGCCGCCCCGGTGGCGCAGTGGTCTAAGGCGCTGGCCTCTGATCATTCGTCCGTAAGGGGAACGGGTTCGAATCCCGGTCAGGCATGGATGTTGTGTTTGTCTTATGGCACTGGCTCTCTCCCTTCCCTGGAACCAGTGACCTTAAATTAGGGACGGGCGACTGCTTATAGCCCATTGAGTTGCTCACGGTGGTCGTTAAACCTCCAATAAAAGAAAGAAAGAAAGAAAGAATAACAGCATTTTCCATTTCTTCTGCTTTGTGGCTAACATTTTTTAAAAAGCACAGAAAACGTTCAAGAGGAACTCCCTTTTCTGGCACGTATCGCAAAACGATCGATAACTGATCACAGTGGGAAATATCTGGGGTTCAACACTTACAGAAGAATATTTTGCATTTTTTACTTCACCTACAATTATGGTGATGATATGTTTTGCCATTAAATGAATGAACTCGTTACAGATCACTGATGATAGATACGATGTTTTTCCTGAACCTATGGAGCCATAACGGGCAACATGGTCTCTTAGAAAGGGGTCAAACTCTGCCATCATGTGCCATTCAAGTGCCATCATGTTGTTTCCGTTATGAACTGAACCAAATCGCTCATCTCTACCTCTGAAAGACAACCCGCGGCTTCCAAGTTTCTTAATCACTGCAACTACCCTTTGCAATACATCTCTCCAATAAATTATGCGCTTCTCTATTTCTTTTTTAAGCTTAGAATACACTCTACCCAATGAATTACTTCTACCTAACATCTGCATCACACACGCGTTATGCTCTTTGGAATTTTCATGTTGCGAAAAACAAGCATTTGCATTTTTCTAGTGTGTATATCCACTTATTGCTAAATTATTAGTTCCTCCAAAAAGACGACATGGAGCGCAAAACACAGCTCCCTTTTTTGATGAATAAACTAGGTAGGTTCTTTCAACTACTTCCCCGTTCATTAATTTGCGTTTAAATAAGGTACTTGTAAAATAACGCACTTTGTCATTATAAATCCTTTTAGAACTTGAAAAGTATCTTGTTTTGTTTTATGGCTTGAGAGAGTAAGAAATTAGTGGTATCATTTATCTTCCATTCTGCAGTATCGTCACGTACACCGCCGCAAGCAATGTAAGCATCAGGCTTCTCTGTATGATCTAAATTTGAACATGCACTTCGATCAGTTTCTTCTTCACGTACTTTTTCCGTAGCAATTAAGGAATCAACAACTGCAGAGGTTTCTTTTTCGATCGATGTAGTTGATCCAACGCCTTTAACAATGAAATGTTTATCAATTTTTTGACATTGTCGTAGTTCTTCAGCAATTTTTACTTTTTTTGCAGGAGCTATTTTTTTGTAATGAGCTCCATTCAGTCTCTTCCTTCCATCACTCATTGTCAGATTTTATTCGAGAAAAGAAAGCTATCTTTTACTACGGCAGTAAAAAAACTACCTAGCAAGTACTTAAAGCTTCAACAGTAGGTTTAGATAGATCGCCGAAAAAAAGGGCATCCTCGAAACTTTGAAGATTTCGGGTGCCACTGCTGACTGTCATTGTTTTGAGAGCAAAACCCAACTATGTTTTTCTCCCCCCCCGACCCCCCCTTGTTTTGGAACTTCTGAGGAGTCATGAAGCACGTGCATTAAAAAGCGCAGTGGTCAACTATGAGCTTAACGGAAGTATGGGGGTATCTATGGGGGGGGTATCTGGGGGAAGAACAAAATAACTTACGGTGTTAAAATTCAGCCCCTGCACGCTGCACCCCTACATGGTGTTCATTTTGAGGGGAGATGTAATTCCTTTGGGTAACGTCCCCAAGGCTCAAATCTCTTTTTTTCTCTGGTGTCGTGACGTTAGCGGACGTGGCATTAGCAATGCCACGATTACGTGGCAATGCAATGCCGCGTAAATCGTGACATTAGCGGACGGAAATGCAATGAGTAAGAAATACCCACCCCTTCCCAGACACAGGACGAATAACGGCGTAGAGGGTTGGATTTGAAAATTAATTCTGATTGTAAACCAAAATCAACCAAGTGTGCATTTTAAGGTAAAAAGCAACGAATGTTTCACAGAGTTTGAAAGTTATAGATTTGGGATAAGTAGGAGAAAAAAGGGGGGAAAACTAAACTGGACACAAGAATCGAAAATATTACTACGGAATTCGGGCGCTCAAATGACCTGGGAAAATGCACGAGAGCCTTAAGTTACGTTACCGAAATGCATTAGAAGCATGATATTTCTTTATATATTTTTAATCTGCAAATTAGTTGCATATGCGTATAAAAAATTTTAAAATGAAAAAATACAACAAAAAATAAAAAATATGAAAAAATAAAAAATGAAAAAATACAAAAGTAAAAAATATGGAGAAAAGTACAAAAAAAAGATGAAAAAATAATGAAAAATAGCAAAAAAACATGCAAGAAAGCAAAAAAAAAAAAAAGAACACTTTTACACCGCCACGGTCATCACAATCTGGTTCTGGGAAGGGGTGGGTGTTTCTTATTCATCGCAAAACCGTCCGCTAATGCCACGGTTTCCTACCCTCATTAATACTTCCAGAACTTGATTGTGATGACATTGGCGGTTTCATTTTTTTTTTTTTTTGCACTTCTGGCATTTTTTTTTCATATTTTTTGGGGTTTTTTTGTATTTTCTTCATATTTTTTTTTTGATGAACAGTGAGAGGAACGTAGGCTTATCAGACGAAGGAACCACGTGATTGGAATTTTCTCATTTCCTACTGGTCAAGTGGGGAATCAGTACAGATGTGAACGGTGAGAAGGGAAAACAATTCTGGAAAGGGGTGGATGTTTCTTACTCATTGCATTTCCATCCGCTAATGCCGCGATTTCATACCCGTCCGCTAACGCCACGGAACCCTTTCTCTAGGTCAGAACTTTTATTGGAGTCGGACGTCAGAAGAACAAAATTAATACACACAACCCCTCCCCACCACCACCACCCACCGACCCCACACACATACTCGCACAGGAGATTACCAGAATTTGGAAACAGCCTAGTGTGCTGCATCAGCTTTCTGACTAACTGTTAGTTCCATTATTATTTAAATTTTACACTTTTTTTTAATTTTTTTATGGGTTTATAACAAATTATTGATTATTCACTACCACTAAAACTGCCGCCTCTAAATTTTGCCGCCCTAGGCCCTGGCCTAGGGCGGCAAATTTAAGGCCCACGCCTATTGGGAAATCCGCCACTGCATCCATTGTCCCTTAATAGACTTTACTTTGATCTTCATTTTTTGGATTCATGAGTTCCTAGTTATGCCAAACATGACGCTCTTCATGCCTCTTTGAGTTGTCACAGTATCTGTGTGTCCATTTTAATTAAGGTCCATATCACTGGTCCACAGGTAAGAACTGGAAGGATGCATTTACTAAACATTCTTTTAAGACATAATGGAAAATTGCTGTACACTGTACTTAATCTTTTTTTTAATGTGAAGAATAACTTCAGGGAAAAGTTAGTTTCACCAATTTGGGATTTATATTTTTTACTAATTATCAGGAGCCTATTCCTGGAATAACATATATACGTACTGGTACATATTGATTCAGTGCATATTAATATGGAACATAAAAGCAAATTCTGTATTTGAAATATTGTATGGTATGAAAGTGAAAATTTGTAGTAAATTAATACATTCATACTTACCTTCTTTAATAACTGATATGCAGGTTGGTTTTGTATGAAGTGCACATACTGTTAAAAATCATAGTTTATTATGATTTTCAGGATACACTACCTGTTGTATATTTATATTTAATAGTGTTTCAGTTATAGTTTTAGACAAAATTGAGAGAACAACAATATTTCATTAGATCTTAGAATCAGTTCTTTTTCCCCTCCCAAGGTTCACCTGCTTTAAATTAACGTGGAACACATTTAAAACGTGTATCGTGTGTATTATTACTATTATTTGTTTGTGTGATAACATTTTGTTTGTTGGCAGTGGTAAATGTAGACGAGGTACACATGGTATAATATACACTGAAAAGCAATTGAATTAGACATACCTGTCTAGTAACGTGTAGCACCACCTTTCGCCCTGATAACGGCGGCGATTCGTCTCGGCATGGACTCGACAAGACACCGGAAGCGTTGGGAAGCCATACGGATCCATGACCCCTGAACAAGCTCCCACAGTTCACGAAGATTTGATGGAGGGGGTCAGAGCCTCAAACATCTCTCTCGATGGCATCCCAGATGTGCTCGATGGGATTGAGGTCAGGTCACCTAGCTGGCCAAGGAAGCGAGGTCACATCGGTGGAGTGTTCGTCCAACCATTCGGATACAATTCGGGAGCGATGGCACGGTCCATTGTCTTTCTGCAGGATGAGGTCCCCAGTGGGATGTTGAAGACGCACAAAGGGTCGTCCAAGATATCCCGGTAACGTTGATCTGTGAGGGACGATGTTCACACGTATCAGGGGTCCCATTTCAGTCCACGTAAATAGTCCCCAGATGATAATGCCACCCCCACCAGCTTGAAGAGTACCCTGCTGGCAAGAAGGATCCATCGCTTCATGTGGTTTGAGCCGTACTCGTATCCTGCCTATCTCAACTCATCAGTACAAGCAACATTTTTCCACATGTCTAGGGTCAAGTGGCGATGTTCCCGCGCCCATGGTAATCTTTGCACCCTGTGATGTGCGGTCAGCAGCGGTACCCTCGTGGGACGATGGCTCTGTACCTCATAGCGAGGGGATGGTGCGACTGCTTACACGTTTTTGTGCACCAGCGTTAAATTGCCGAGTGATTTCTTGCACTGTGGCCCGTCTATCCGCTGTTACAATGCAAGCTAGCCGACGATGACCATGCTCATGCACACGCTGTTGTACACAGCAGTTGGCCCTTGCAGGGATGGTTTTACCGGATTCGATGTACTCACGGTGCACCCGTGACACAGTGGCTCGTCAAAATCCTATTGCCTGCACGACTTCCGAGATGGAGTGACCCATACGTCGAGCACCGACAATTTGCCCACGATCAAATGCGCTTAGGTCCTTCGTCTTACCCATACTACGTCCGACTCTTACTGATTCCCGTCGCATCACTCCTTATATTACCGGATCGCTGCATACGTCATGACGTTTCCGTTTGCAGGGCCGCCCACAGCGCCACATTTGCATAACTCCATCTGTCTTTAATTCAATTGCTCTTCAGTGTATATAGTTTTAATGCAATACTAAAATGGGAGAATATACAGAATAAATTACACTCCAAACACATGGCCTACACCATGATTAATGGTAAAAGAAATGTAAAATTATTAAAAGAAACTGGTCATTGTTTTAAGGATTATATATTATCTGTCCAATCTGGTATAATTTTGTCCATAATAATGAAAATTCCTGATAGTAGAAAAAAAACTTGCTCTTTTTAATTAATGTGCTGTGTGTTTTTTTAGAGACACATAAATCTAGGGACTCTGCATTAATGTGATAAATCTTTAACTAATATAAATAAAATTTCAAAAATATGTTCTTTGAGAAATGCATCATTGTAATCTACGGCCTTTACATTGTCACTAAAAACTGCAATTACCTAGTGGGGCCAGTGATTTCTTTTGCATGCGATTTTTTTAAAATTGGAACAACTTTTCCCTTCACACTATGCTAAAACCAATGGGTTTTACCGTGGATTCTAAGCTGCCACATTTGTGGGAAGACTATGGCAACATGACCTGAGAATACTCGTTCTTTGTATACTCGGAGGTGTTAACAATGAGCAATAGTCTTCGTAGAAATCGACTTGTCCACAGGTGGCGGGAGAAATTCCATAACAAAATGGTCACCAGTAATGCTCCCTTACTGCAATGACTTCTTTGCTAATGCTGTAAATACCATGATAGCAAGCTGTATTAAATTTTAGAAAATCACTGTTGGTCATCAAAAAGAGGGACGCGCCAAGCGGGGTTCAACGGGTGCTAAGCACCCGGGCGCCAGATTCCGGGGCGGAAGGACCCAGAAATCAATTTTTTCGGTTGATAAATTAATACTAGTGACGTGGGAGAAGTTATGAAAACGTTATACTGTGAGAAATCGTAATGTTAAGTGCAACGTTTACTTTTTTGGTAAAAATAACTCATTTATAATTCTACAGAAAACGTCTTAAAATCAGAGAATAATTTTTACTGTTTTGTTCAGTAACAAATACCGCGGGCAAAGGATTGAAAATTCTTTTTCTAATTTTGTTTTTTAAATCTTGAAGATTTCAACATTCATGAATGCGTGGCCAGCGCTATGACAAGTGGGGCCAATGCGTAGGAAAAGCACAATGGACTTCAAAAAGCCTAATTTTTCGACTTAAGACCCTTACGCATTTTATGTACTTTGAGCGGCTCAGACTAAATCTGGTCGTAAATGACGAAGAAAACATTTCCCTACAGATTGTGAACATTTTCAGCATTGTTCAAGAAATATATGCTTACTTTTCTGAATTACCTTATCGTTGGCAAATTTTCAAGAAAGAGCTTCCAGCGTTGACCGTAAAACAGGGTAGGAAAATATTATAAGATCGATGCAGTACGGGTAACGAGCACTGGGGTACAATTTAGATGTATTCCACGATATTAGATATTTTGAAAATCATCTAATTACGTGGCGTCAGTTGAATAAATAAATCCATCGCTCTTTTCCACGTTAAGCAACGCACACCAACTGAAAAATTGTATCATTTCACAATATCATTTTCCTTACCCACGGCGGCCGAATAACAATGTTTCGGTTGTTGTGTGTTGCTTAAAGTGGAAAAGAGCGATGGATATATTTATTAGATATTTTGGTTAGAATAGTTAAAGAGGCGCCCGTCATGTATAGTATTACATGAATATATATCATCATCATCCTCAACCATTATCAATTTTCCGCTGGATGAAGGTCTCCCCAAGTTTCTTTCACAACGGTCTGTCTTGGACCAGTCTCCTCCATCTTACTCCCGCATGCTTTCGAATTTCATCCACCCATCTCCCACGTGGTCCTTTTTTTGGGTCTTTTCCTGTCCCTTGGAATCCAGTGTAAAATTTCGGTTGTCCATCGATGGTCCGTTCTCTTGGCAATATGTCCAGGCCATTACCATTTCAGGGATTTTACTCTGATCATAATGTCTTCCACTCTTTTTCATTTTCCTTACCCACGGGTTCCTCATCTTATCTTGCTTAGTTATATATTCTGTATATGTCGAGAAGTTGTAATATGTTTATCATCGTACATGATGATATCATCATACCATCGAGAAGCTGTAATATGTTTATCATTGTACATGACGAAACTTTTTTTACCGGTACTATAGACTTTTGTGTAAATTGACAGAGAGAGAGAGGAATCTGACTTCTTGAATTATTCGTAGCATCATCTGAACTAAAATTTCACGGGGTTTTTTTTAGTTTTATATGAGACAGTAGTGTTTGATGGAAAATCTTAATTTACCGGAAATAGAAAATAATGTTGCTAAAGATATTTATTTCATGTAAAAATGAATAAAAATTAAAAATACTCTCAGTATATTTACCAATTTCTATGAACGAGTTTGAGTTTGCACTCCCAAGCCAAAGATGCCGTGCGGCGTCGTTCTGGAGTCGTGTTTTCGCGGCGTTTGATCCCGGTGTCACGTCATGGGCAAATCCGAGAAAACGGAGACTGCAACTGCACATTGTAATGGCACCCCCTGGTATAAACAACTCAATTTGCACGTTGTTTGAATTGCTGGATTGTGTATGTTCGTTGGTTTCTATTGTTTCTTTTAAAAAAAACTTACAGTTTTAAAACCAAACTGTTGTTTTCACAACAAAATCTAACCCATTTTCAAAATGGTTTACTGTTATGTGCCGATGTGCACATCTTCTGAGAAGAAAAACGTGGGATTTTCATTTCACGAGTTTCCCTCAGATCAGAACCTAAAGCAACTGTTGCTGAAAGCAATATCTCGTCAGGATTTTGCTCCATATGACAAGTCACCTTCAACTGTTGTTTGTGTTAAGCATTTTCATTCTGATAATTGCGTACCTAATTCAATTTTAGAAAAAAACCTCAGCTATATAAACTCATATTAAGTAAAATAGTAGGTAAATGTGTAGATTTGCGTTTTAAATTATTTCGTCGGAAAAATGTTAGTACCAGGAAAAAATTCAACGTACAGATTTTAGAGTATGGAAATTAATGGCAAATGGTGCAGAAATTTCTTGTTTTAAATGTCTTTTAAAGATTTTTATCGTAATATTTACGTGTAAGTGAGATGCCGTGAATATTACGATAAAAACTTTAAAAGACGTTTAAAACTGGAAATTTCTGCACCATTTGCCACTGATTTCCATACTCTAAAATCTGTACTTTGCACGTTTTCCAGGTACTAACATTTTTCCGACGAAATAATTTAAGACGCTAATCTACACATTTACCAAAATCTCAGCCCTAGATCGTTGAAGAATAAAGGAGGATTTAGATTTACACATAAATTGTACCAGTTACTTCAGAAAAATTCTCTTGCCCAAGTACTACGAATTCAAAATGTAAATATCCATCTGTTCACGTGAAAGTGAATATAAATAAAATCTCAAATGTAAATAATGATATGGAATCAGTTTGTTTATGTGAACGACATCAATATATGGCGGTGCGTCCCAACTCATAGTTTCTGTCCTCGCTGTTTTGGCTTAATGTTACAGCCAAGGAGTATATAATAAGGGGAGATAGCATGTGGTCTCACCACGGTGTATGATAAGTCAGGTGATAAGACTCTCCGTGCTGTAAACAGTTTGAAAACGGACTGTTAATGTCACAGCTCTCCAGGGGGCGTTCAGGAGTTGTGGGCCGATCGTTCACGCTAACCACCATAGGATTATATGGTGTTTATGATTTCATCAATGTAAAAACGGCATTATCTTAGGTATTTTTTATTTATTACTATGTGTAATTATATTGTATAGACTTACAGAAGGTTTGAAGTTTCTATACAGAAGGTAAAGTACGTCAACTCTGTTTTTACTTAACGGGAGATAAATGTATAGTGTAGCTAAATGTCGAACTAGAATCTGTTCAGTTCTGTTTTAGGTATAGGCGAAAGTGTTTTGTACCAAACTATAGGTTATCGGACAGGTTATGCAGCATATAAAGAACTTGTATCAACCTTTATTGGCAATCTCAGCGGTCCGCTCTCCCTCTAGCGGCAAAAGGAAGAATTACTGTAGTACGGGTAACGTTTTTGGCTCAATGCTTGGCTGTTGGTAGATCGCTCATTACGTTCAGTTGTCGTAGTTTGATGTATTTTTGCATTCATTCTGGAATTAGAGAGTTGTATAATGGAGAATTCCGTGAAGAAGAACAAATCATATTATTGGGTCCCGCAATGTCGTTCCCAAGGTTTCGGCTATGTTTTTCACAAGTTAGTATAAACGTTTGTGCCTTGCGTTTGAAATCCTTCCAGTGAAATGCTACTAACCTAGTAACGTCTTTGAATGAATAATAAACAAGGCAGCATGTTGTTATTGCATAGTAGTAATTAAAAAATCCTCATTTCTGCATAATCTTGAAAACAAATAATTGCTGTTATCCGTATAAATTTAAACTTCATTATGGAACAAGATTTGCAATGTTCTGTCAACAGTCATCGGTTCAAAAACGCAGAACCCAATGATGATCAACAATTACCAATTCACAAACATTTTTAGGAACAGAATGTTCAAAAATTACAAATGTTATTGTTGACAGTATTGAAAATGGGTCCTGGGAAACGTCAAGTGAAACGAAATGTCAGCTTTTAATAGTAATCCGGATTAGAACACCCCCGTCGGTATTATTATATCACTTGCCTGAAAATGTAAAAATAAAAATTACCTGTTACAGTAAAGCATTACTGCTACACAGTGCTTACACGTTCCACTTCTGCCCGCTTTACAAGAGCACTCAAATGACTTTATAGAAATTTCACTGTTACTTGTATCTAAAACACCGTTGATGGAGTGAGGCGACGACGTTATTGCCGTGGACTGAATGCAGTGCGAAACTATGAGAATTTCTCTTCCATCTTCCTTCTTAATTCCACAAGAAATTATATGGCCTACATTAACAATCACTTCCCCTTCTTCAATGCATCTTGAATTTTTGGAAGCGTTAACAAATTTCATTATTTCAAGGATTGAAAGCGACAAACCAGCCATTCTAACATTCGACTTTATGCAGCGCCCCCTATAGTTCGTTGAGGTTTCCAATTGACCCAATTGTAACATAATAAAGAATTACTAGGGACGTTGGGGGTTGTGGCAATGGGGTATTTTTTTTTTTTTTTTTTTGATTGGAGGTTTAACGACCACCGTGAGCAACTCAATGGGCTATAAGCAGTCGCCCGTCCCTAATTTAGGGCCACTGGTTCCAGGGAAGGAGAGAGCCAGTGCCGTAAGACAAACACAACATCCATGCCTCACCGGGATTCGAACCCGGACCCCGTTCGGACGAATGATCAGAGGCCATCGCTTAGACCACTGCGCCACCGGGGCGGCGCAATGGGGTATGTATGGTAATGGCGGAGTTGTTATGAGGCGAACGAATGATTGTTCTTATGAAATAAAAGTTTCGTGTCTCTTATCTTTAAGGCTTAATATGTAACACCAACAGAGTTGGAAAAATGACGGCAAGCATTAGGATGTAATGTATTTTTCCACAGCTTACAATGTGGATTTTTTTACGTTAAGAGCATTAACCGTTGTTTAAACGTAGGATCACAAATTTTATCCCTGATATCAAATATGTTCATCGTACTATATGCACACAGGTCGGGGAAATCTCCGCCGAGAAAAAGCAGCCATTTTTCCACGATGCACTTTCTCTGCCGTTATCGCTAGCACATACGGAGGAAGCGCTTTATTCATTAGTATGATTAGGTACAAAAATAAAACAAATGTGTAAGATATATTGTTCATTACTGAATGAAAACATCAGTAGTGAATGATTTCTCTAGCTGAAGAATAATCAAAATTATTTTTTGCGAAAATTTCGGTAAGTTTTCAAGGCAGTTTCAGTTAACGATGCTCCAATGACTTACGCAAAAACTGATTTTCCATGTTAAAATTGTTCCTGTGAATGTACAGCACCATTTTATTTTACAAGTACAATTTTTTTTAAGATAAAGGGTCCATTTTCTATTGCATCAGTAAAAAACAACAACATCGTCTGCTCAGAAATCTTCACGTTTGAGTACTCATTTTGTGGTCCCAAAAAATATATATAGCGTTTATTTGACGAATTCCATGTGATAGGCTTAAAGTGCATGTTTGCGAAGCTTTCCAGGTTATTGTTTTTTAATTCCAAGCAAAATATCATTCGTAAAATACGAATATATCTGTTGCTTCCTCCCATAAGAAAGCATAGGTTGTATCAAATCATCGGTCCTCACGTTCGTCGCGCCATCTAGTGACAAGTGACATTAACGGGCGATTTTTTTTCCAGTGTCGTATCACCTGACTGTCATACACCGTCGCTCTCACCATTGAAGCCAGCTAAGTTGGGTGGCCGCCATGTTACATTACCCTCAGTTGCTCATTTTTGCTTTGTAAGTTAAGGAAGATTTCAATTCTTTATTTCGTGTGAGAAGGGCGATTGCTTATGACTGATTTATGGAATTGTTCATTTGAAGTTCAACTAACATTAAAAGCTTAGGAGAGATCTATTTGCGAATCAAAAACTTGTGATGGAATAATTAAACATTTCCAGCACGAATTAGAAATTTGTCCAGTTTTCAATAACTCCTGGTCAAAGATCACATTCCCGAAAATGATTTATTAAAACTTTGTAAAAAGCATTCGTTTCTCACACACAATAAAATCCGTGGGGTTTTTTTTTGTTATTTTAAATTCGTAAATTATCGCATTTCTTATTAGTACATAGTTATCTATCAACGCTGACGGATTTTATTGTGCGCTACAAACGTTTTTCAATTTGCATATTCCGCATACTTTTCGTTAAAATTTTGTTAATTATCAAAGTTTTTTTTTTTTTTTTTTTTGAGGTTTAACGACCACCGTGAGCAACTCAATGAGCTATAAGCAGTCGCCCGTCCCTAATTTAGAGTCACTGGTTCCAGGGAAGGGAGAGAGCCAGTGCCGTAAGACAAACACAACATCCATGCCTCACCGGGATTCGAACCCGGACCCCTTCCGACGAATGATCAGAGGCCAACGCCTTAGACCACTGCGCCACCGGGGCGGCTTATCAAAGTTTAGCACGAACTATTGTTTCAAAGGTAATATTTCGTTGCGTTTCTCTCTTCAGAAACATTCACTCGATCACATGAAATAAATCAGGGTTTTCTTCTACACTTTAGAGTTTGTGACCAGCTTCATACATTACTTTAAACAGCATGTACTTTTCGTGTGACGAGTTAAAGGGATTTTTGTCGTACGCAGCTGTAAAACGTGACTTAGCAGTGCTTTGAAAAAAAAGAAAACGGTGGCGATATTATAGACTACATCTATAAATGTACATGATATTTTTTCTTTTCGCAAGAAGGCTTTAAAAGTGTTAGCCTGCCTATATTGTTAGGTACGTAATTCAATGGGAACGCAGTCAGAAGGGTAACACAAGGTGGCTACCACTCAGAGCGTCGGCTTCAGAGCTTTACGTAGGGTTTGCTTGTTATGCTCCCTCCCCTTATCCTATCCTCCTTGGAGTGACACCACGAGCATATTACATGAATTTTGAACTATATGTACAAATTTTGGCATCCCTACATTTACAATGAGTTGCCCATGGGACTAAAAATCAGTTCTAGTTACCTTTAATTCCAATCATCAATTTGTCGAAAGCAATGGGTTTGGGAGCTGACTTTTACGCTTTTGCTATTTATTCTCATCTTCTGTTAGGCTCATTTTAGTCCCTATGCTAGCCTTTGCATCTGTGGCAGCTTTTCAGGTGAAGTAGGTGAAGTGCCTCTTCACCTATTGTACTTAAAATAAAGTGTTATTCAGTAATTTGTATAATCTATTCTTTTTTGTCTCTAATGTGTTACAAAATACTCAAAATTTTGATTAGTTATCAATTCACACAGCGCGTTCAATACGAAAAACAAGTCCTCATACGCAAAACAGTGCGAGTGAAGAACCGAAATGAAAGCCCTTGGAAGTCTGCAGCTTTTGACCGAGTTGCTATGGTAACCGCGACGTCAACTTCCCCTATCTGGCGCGCAAGTGAAGTGTTTTAGTTTTCAGTGCCGAAGCTCTACAGATGGAATCGTGACCTTCGAAGGAGATCACACTGAAACGGGACGGTTTACCCAGGGTATCATGCAATCCACTAGGGCTTTTCCTTGCGGTGTTGTGGTACATACTTTACGAAAGGGATTTCTTTTTTCGTGCTTTGTGATTATTTGTCAAAAAGTTTAGTTTTTACTGTAGTTTCGTGTACAGTTTAACAGTTAGTGATAGTTTTAATTAAAGTATGTATCCTGTGAACAACATTGTAATTTATTAGAAACTCCATTTAATCGGTGGAAAGATGTAGATAAAAGAGACATTTTACTTCAAGGACAACCGACGGATTCACTGACAATTGTTGCCAAAAAAGAAATCAAGAAGAGCAGTAAATCTTACAATATTAATTTTAAAAATGTTTGGTTTACTGAATATAAATGGCTTTGTAGTACTTCTGTGTTACAAAAATTATTTTGTTGGCCCTGCTTACTTTTTAGTAAGAAACATTCGGCGTGGAATAAAGATGGATTCTCAGATTTATTAAATATAACACGCTCACTTCATAAACATGGTGATTCTAGCAAACACCTGAAATGCGAGTTAATGCTAAGGAATTTTGAAAAAAATCAGAACACCACTGCCGATGTCCTGAGGCAGAATGCTAGGTTTTTGAAAACGCATTTCAACGAAAACGTTCGTTTAAATAGACTTTTCCTGCAGACAGTGATTGATACAGTATTATATTTGAGCAAACAAGAACTAGCATTCCGTGGCCATGACGAAAGCATGGACTCGATAAATCGTGGAAATTTTAAGGAATTACTTTAATTGTTGTTATCAAGAAGTCCTTCAGAAATTCAAAATCAATACCAAAAGATAAAAAATGTCTTCACAGGTGACTCAAAAACTATTCAAAATGAATTATCAAAATGTATTTCTGAATATATAAACGATCACGTTAAAAATGAAATAAATGAAGTTCAATGCTTTTCTATTCAAGTAGATGGCACCACAGACATAAATCAGACTTCTCAATGCTCTTTAATAATAAGATTTGTTGATTCGGAAGGTCTATTGGCTAAGCGATTTTTGGGTTTCCACGACGTGAGTGGAGATTGAACGTCAGAAGCTTTATGCAAAATGCTACACAAAATTTTGGAACAATTCGATTATCAACACATATTAATAGGACAATGTTACGATGGGGCAAGTGTAATGTCTAGACACTTGAATGGGCTCCAGAAAAAAATCAAGGATAAAGCTTCTCAAGCTGTTTTTGTTCATTGCTTAGCACATCGTTTGAACCACTAGCGTCTCACGACAGCGATATCCACATGTATCGAGTTATCTCATTGGCATCAATAAAACCGGCACCCACTAATTGGCGACCGGCACTGAAACAGCACTTGTAGTTCGTATACGTCGTCGAAGTCGTGACACAGGTTGTTTACATCTTAGTTAACATTAGTTTCTTCATTGGTGGCTGTCGGCACAAATAGAACAATTTAACCTGCTTGCAGTATCCATCCATATATAAAAATGGCTATTCTTCCACAAACGGGCGCATTCCTCATTTCTCACAGCTAAGACAGCGGAACGCTAGAACAGCTCCGCGAGCAATCTACCATTTTCGATCTGGCAATGCATCTGTTGTTTTTTACATTCGAATGCAAACATTATTGGTGGTTATCTTTGCATTCTGTTCTTATTTTTTTGTTCATCATGATGATTAACGTTGGTTTCATCAAAAAAAAATCTTGTACTAAATGAAAACTATAACTGAGATGTTGAAAAAGAACTAAAAAAAATGAACGATCTTACCGCTACATACGTTGGGAGACTGACAAAAAATTATACTTTCGTATTTACAGTAAGTATTTTAATTCGTACTGAGAAATATACAGCAAAAGACAATTAAAGAAGAAAAGCATCGATATTTATTGCCATTCGTGATCCCTTGTTATTTCAAGGGTGGGTAACGAACCATTCACACCATGATATGCATGTTTTTCTATTTCGTACGACATCGTTAACGAGACTGTAAAAATTCCATTGAGGCATTATAAAATACAACAGACCAATTCAACGACAACTTCATGGAATATTAATACTAGCGACGGGTTATATGGACGGACAACTTAATATTTACGGAGCGTTGCCAGATCCAAAACAGTAGATTGCTCGCGGAGCTGTTCTAGCGTTCCACGGTAAACAACAACTGCCGTGCCGCCCCGGTGGCGCAGTGGTCTAAGCGATGGCCTCTGATCATACGTCCGAACGGGGTCCGGTTTCGAATCCCGGTGAGGCATGGATGTTGTGTTTGTCTTAAGGCACTGGCTCTCTCCCTTCCCTGGAACCAGTGACCCTAAATTAGGGACGGGCGACTGCTTATAGCCCGTTGAGTTGCTCACGGTGGTCGTTAAACCTCCAACCAAAAAAAACAAGTGCCGTTTCCTGTCGCGAGACGCTAGTGTTTGAACCTTGTATTACAGCAGAGATTTTCTAAAATTTCTAAGTGTCGTATATCTTATGCAAGCCTCACTGGAATTCCTTCGTTTTTTCACCATTCAGTGAAGCGATATTATACACTAACATCCACAACCGAAAGACGCATACCAACCATAACAGAAACACGATGGTCCTCCACTTCGAAGTTAATAAGTGTAATTGTTGAAGATTGGGATAAATTGAAGGAAGTATTCGAAATTCTGACAAATAGTGAGCAATCAGACAAAAAAAAAACAATTCAACTTGCCAAGAGGTTTTTAAATGATATGAACACTTTTTTGAATTTACATTTTTGGCCCCGCCGATCTATTATTCGAAATTTTGCAGAAAAAATCGCTAGACATAAACTACTGTGTAACTCAAATTAAAAAAACTCGTGAAATTTTGAGTCATAAAAAGAACGATGAAGTTTTTTAAACACTGTTTGAAAAAGCAGCAAAATCACAGAAATAAGTAGATTTAAATGGGAATATGCTGCTCTTACACAAGAAACAATTTTTCAAAATTATAAATAACTGTATTTTGAAAGTTTAGACCACATTCTTATGGAAATGGATATAAGATTTCAAGACTGTGAAAAACTTCAATTTGTTTGTCTTGCTGACACAACCAAATTCAAACAATTTAATTCAAAGTTTCAATTTACTTCCGATACTGGAGGTTATATTTTTAATCGTGCATTAATGCATTTGCATTTTTGAACTTCACTTTTAGTTGGTAAAGTTCGATGAACACTTACCGCGCGTGGGGCTTGGCTTTCAATTCTTATTTCCGTTATGTGGATGCCGCATGGGGGTTTTTCATTTGGTCACGGGTCCACTTCTTTTTTTTCGTTGGTATTTATTTGGCCTCGTCACTAAATGAGTTTTTTCCTTTGCTGCATCCTCATTTACTTTAATAATTTTTCATAACCCTAGTACTTTCGGTAATACTCCATTACCGTCGTCGAGGGGACGTTTTGCTCCGACTAGCACGGACCGTGTTAGCTGGGAAAGTACTAGGGTTATGAAAAATTATTAAAGTAAATGAGGATGCAGCAAAGGAAAAACTCATTTAGTGACGAGGCCAAATAAATACCAACGGAAAAAAGAAGTGGACCCGTGACCAAATGAAAACCCCCATGCCGCATCCACATAACGGAAATAAGAATTGAAAGCCAAGCCCCACGTGCGGTAAGTGTTCATCGAACTTTACCAACTAAAAGTGAAGTTCAAAAATGCAAATTTAATTCCAGCTCTCCTTCTCACGCTTTTGAAAATCTACAGCATTTTTATGGAACAATCTTTTGAAAAAATCAGAACACCATTGCCGATGTCCTGAGGCAGAATGCTAGGACACCGGCAACTCCAGTGCCTTAAAAATGAACAGAGTCTTGTATATGCCAACGAAAATTTAAGGAATATATCGACTTAAGAACTTCTTCGAGTGCTTCATGAAGATAAAGACATTTTTACAGAAGCTTATAAATTGGTTGCCCTCATTTTAATCATTCCATCTACAAGTGTGTCAGTGGAAAAAAGTTTTTCTTGCCTTAAAAGAATACACACTTACTCAAGAATAACTATTTCTCAAGACAGACTTGCTTCGTTGGCAAATATTTCTATTCAGAAATATATTTTATTGATGCTCACGAAGAAACAAGCATTATATGACGACATGATCGACAAATTTGCAGCTTTAAAAGAAAGAATTGATCTAATACACAAAAAATAGTTCAGTCCTCATATAGTGATTTTCATTGAAGACAGTAGATATCTTTTCAAATTGCTCTTGTAGCTTTTCACCTATTTTTTCAACCACGAGCCGCCACTGCTTTGCACCATTAAATCCATCAAACCAACTGTCCTCTCCCTCCCGCAAATAAATAAATAAATAAATAAAAATTAACACTTCTCCTGCCAAATAAAATAGCCTCTGAATAACTGCGTGTCGCCCCGGTGGCGCAGTGGTCTAAGCGATGGCCTCTGATCATTCGTCCGAAAGTGTCCGGGTTCGAATCACAGTGAGACATGGATGTTGTGTTTATCTTATGGCACTGGCTATCTCCCTTTTCTGGAACCAGTGATCCTAAATTAGTGACAGGTGACTGCTTATAGCCCATCGAGTTGCTCACGGTGGTCGCTAAACCTTCAACAAAAAAAAAACTTTATTGAAATATACATTCAGTAGGAAGGGATGTACTGCAATGTTAAGTGCATGACATACGTTCCTAGCCATTTACATACCCACATTGCAAAGTGTACATTTTATGGATGCTCTTCAGCTGTGTCAATATATTTTAACACTTATTAGTGAAATTTATATTTTTGTACAGGGTACGTAAAATCTCCTAAAGGCAGCGCATGTTGTAAAAACTTCGCATGAGTTTACCCGTACATTGGAACGGAATTTTATATAACAGTTCCGAGGCAAAACCTAATGTTCTGAAAACGATAACATTCCCCCAAAAAAGTGTGTGTGTGTGTGTGTGTGTGTGAGGAGGAGGGGGATAATTCAAATTCATATTTTACAGACTACAAAAAATATGCTTGTTTACACGAATACCCGTCAATCCACAAATGCTCACTTTGATATTTTAGTCCATAGGGCATGTTTCAGTTTGTTTCTCGGAAATCTGTAAAATGAACACTGATTTTTGACAGTCTTATTATTACAGTATGCTGCAAAACATAAAACCATATCTAATATATCCAGTTTCACCTTAAAAATAAAGTTTACAGGACTACCGACCAGGCCCGTAGCCAGACAAACAAGTTCGGAGGGGCGGCTGATGATTGAGATCGGGCGAAGGATATAAAGTGGTCGGGCAAAAGATGTAAAAGAGGTCGGACACTATACTGTTGTGTGAATCGCTAGGACGGGCAAAAGGAAACACGGGTCCCGTTTTAAGTGTAGCCAAAACAGATCAGCTGTTTCTGATCTCTCTGAGGTGGTCTGAGTCTGTGCTGTAGGAGTTTGGGAACGTAACGTCACTTCCCGTGGCTTAAGCAGTTTTGCTGGCGCATGCAAACCAAGGATGGAAAGAAGGAAATTTCGGACTTTTTATTTCTTAACATTAGGCTTTTCGTTATATTTTAAACATGGTTACTTGCACATGGGCAGTAAGTAACTATGCGCACTATGCACTTCCGCTCAAAAAATCATCATTTTGTTCAATTTTTTAAAGAAATACCAACACATATTTTCCTGTTTTTTCTGGAAACTTTGTATTGTGGGAATAAATATTTCAGCCTCAATTTTTTTCATGCCTGTATGGGTAGAGTAAGGGTCCGAAAAACCCGTTCAAAATCGGGATTTCCCCATAGAGATGTACAGCCAAGGAGGTTAGAAGTAAGAGGAGGTGGCATCAGCCCCTCTCACTGCGCTTCTGGCGTGACGCCACTTTTTATCAGCTGACTACGCCAATGCGCCCAACCTAAGAATCTCCTGTATATCACTATGGGGAAATCTCGATTTTGAACGGGTTGTTAAAAGTAGTTTTTGGTGTACTAATTGTCCGACATGCTTCTCGTGAAAAGAAATTTTGACTTTTTTTTTTTTCTTCTTTCCGAGTTTAACGACCACCGCGAGCAACTTTAAGGACTATAGGCTGTCACCTGTCTCTAATTTGGAGACACTCGTTCTAGGGAAGGGAGAGATCAAAGTGATGTAAGACAAACACACCATCCATGTTTCAGTCAGGACTCTAACCCGTACCCACTTGTACGAATGGTCAGTGTCCAGCACTAGGACACTGAACTATTTGCGCGGTCAAATTTCGACCGTACTTGATCTAAGTTTCTCCAAAACCTTTGGCAAAATGAAAAATTCGCCATGCAATTAGTTTGGTGTGCAGCATGATTTTAATTCGGCACATATACAAAATAGAGCATTTAACTTTTGCGAATATGTTCTGGCCATCATAATTTTACTTTGTCAACACAAATTACCAACATTCTACAAGATATATACTTTTAAGACATAAGTTTTCGTATGTATTATCACACTTTTGAGGCAATGCAGCTTTGTGTCAAAAAGATTTGCATATTTATTCTGAGTACGTATATGTCCTCAAAGGAACTGCCGATTTGAGGACGCCACGCTCTTTTGTCCTCAAATCAGTGTTCCAATATCTGGTCACCTTATCCATAGTGCCAAAATATTTATTCGTTCGCTCCAAAAAATCCGGACAAAAAGACTACGAGAAAGTGGGCCATATCTACAGGAAAACATGTCAGTGGGCCACCCCCCCCCTTCTCGTTGTAATGCCAAATACACTAATTACAAACCACGTCTAAAAGTCTGATGTTGATACGAGATTCAACGTCATGAATAGTTTTATGCAATACCGCTAGTTTCGCATCATCGCATACCAGTTACAAACAAGATGTTACGAGTGGACGAACCTGCATTTAATCAAAGAATATCTAAACTGATAAGAAGGTAAGGCTCAGCGAGACGTAACTAGCGCCACTATATTATGCGGCAAAGAATCATTACACGGAAGCCAACATTACATCCCGTGTCTCCTACGCTTTTTGCGCCTGAATGTTAACTTTCCCGCAGAGCATCTGCTGCCGCATTACATGGTGGCGCTGCTGTCGCCTGTTTTACATTATCTCTACGAGAGTTGAGCTTCTTCACGCGAAGCGTTTATATTCTTTGATTTAATAGGCGTTACGGGCGTTCTCTTTTGCTAACGTACCGATGAAGTGGGCTTGTGCCGAATGCGTTTTCATAGAGAAATTAAGTTCCCTTTTTCTTTCTACATTTCTAGAATGGGTGGGGTTGGAGATGAAATCATCCAAAATTCTCAGGTAAGATTTGAATTAAGTCCACTGTTGACCACCATCCAAGAGAAAAAAATTCGTGTTCATGTACTACGGGTATGAAAATAAAGGAAAATGTGCTTTTTCCTGCGTTTGAAATCTTTCTAGCAAGAAAACTGTATTTAAAAATGTACAAATTAACTGATAAGCATTGTAGCGTTACTGTGTGCATAACGTATTAGGCTAGCAACAAGGAATTAAGTCCGCTGTTCAAGGATTTTTTTTTTTTTAAAGCGGCCCTCCTAAATTTTGCCTGTGTTAATTTATAAATATGTCAACTCCTACAGCAGAGAGATCAATAGCCCATGGAAGTCGAACCACAGAGGGCATTCAAGGTGAATGTAGACAATGCCACAAGAAAGTCTCCAAGACTCATTCAAAGCATTTATGCATTCATGATGAAAGAGTTCATGAGTGTGAAATATGCCACAAAAGGTTTGCAAAACAAAGATATCTTTCTGAACACAGAGTTATTCACTCTGGTGAAAAACCCTATGAATGTGCAACATGCCACAAGAAATGTTTGAGAAGAAGTGATCTTTTTAAACATATGTTCTCTCATATGAGCGAGAAACCCCACGAATGTGAAGTGTGCCACAAGAAATTCGTGAGGAAAGGTACTCTCTCAAAACATTTGTTAACTCATACAGGGGAGAAACCTCACCAGTGTGAAATATGCTACAAGAGGTTTGCAGATAAAAGCACCCTTTCAAGACATATGCCCTGTCGTGCAGATATGAACAATGTTTAGGAAAACACATTGAGTAATCTCCAGGTATTTTCTTTTCGTGTACACATGGTAAGCCCTATACAAGTGCAGAATCTACTGAATTTAGTAATTAAGAACAAGGAAGACATGCATCTTAAATCTCCACTTCCATATTGAAGAAAAACAGCATTCGTCATATATTTTAAGCAATGAAGAAAGACACTGTTTTTTTAGAAATCCAGTAGTAGATGAGTAAATCTAACATAAACCAATTATAAGACGGGGACATTTTTCAGGGCCTTATTATGTCAATTGGTACCGAGGCTCGATTTCAACTAGTAAGTAGAAAATGATTTTTGCTAGTGATAAAAAGTGGTTCTAGCAAAAGTTACTAGGGGAAAAATTTTGAATGTTTTAGTGTGAACTGTAAAGCACCACTACATTAAGTGTGTGGAATATTTTAGACACACCAAATGTATCAACTGCTTACTAGAATCAATTCCATTCCCTTACTTGGAAGGTGCATTCTTTTACTTGGAAGGTGTCAGTAAAGAAATTAATAGGCAATGTGCCAAATTTGACTTACAAATAGGAAGTTCAGTGAACACCTTGAAAACTCTATTAACAAAAAAACAGCAAAATATTGGAGGAATCGGGGTCTTACGAAATTCCCATTGCACACATACCCCTAATATCTTACATAGGGAGTACTAAAAACAGATAAAAAAAGGCTAAAACAACACATCTAACTGGCAAAAAAAAAGCAAACTGCATTAGTGCAATTCTGTATTAACCACCGAATATTCCCAAAATTCGAAGAAATTAAAATGCTAAAAAGGAACAAAAAATAAGAGACAAATGAGAATGGAGGAATTGATTCTAATTTATAAAAATAAAACAAGGGTGTGCAACCAGAATGACCCTAATACATCATCTAGCCTTTGAAAAGAGCTAATAAGATAAGAAAAAGAACAACAAAAGAAAAACCAACAAAAAAGACAAGGGAACAGGAATAAGAAATGAAAAGAATTGGAAACATGACATCAACGACCATTTAACGAGGGAAAAAAAGGTAGAATTCGTGAAACATAGATGGCGCTGGCTAGGTTTAATTAAGAAAAGTATCTAATACAGCATATCCGACTAATATCAACGTGGGGTATCGGACTCCATTGACAAGAAATAAACCACGAACATCGGTAGAAAAGTCGTCACGCTTCTGAGGATGCCCAAAGACAGGGCGAAAAATTTAGAGCATTAACAACAGTAAAGAATTGGAACTTGAAATTGAATAAGTCGAGGTTAAGAAGTTGTTGAATCCTAAAGTGAAGTTCTACTGAATCTACCCAAAGTAAGCAGTGTGTTGGATGTGAAAAGTAGCAGCACATACAATGGACAATAGGACAATAGCTTCAAAGAAGACCCGAAACATACGAATAAAAGTGAATCATCGCTAGAAACAGAATGCCTAGGTAAGCATTATCCAACAAGAATATTTCCATGCTTACTAGAAACGAAAGTTTCTTGAAAAGTACAAACATTATAAAATCATTTTAGCACTAGTAGAAATATATAGTACATTTCCCTTATCTACTTCTGCATTTGAGGTTGGGTTCAGTTTCAGGAAGAGAATCCAAAATGATTGGAGGAACAGTTTAAACTTGCAAACATTGAATGCTGTATGAGTATTGAGGTTGAAGGTTCATCTGAAGAAGAGTTTGATCCCAGGCCTGATGTTTCAAAGTGGTATGATGAAAAGACCCAAAATCCAGGTCATAAACCATATGGAAAATAACTTAAGATTTTGAATTTTGTGAATAAAGTTAAACAAAAAATGTTTTTTTAAATATTTGCATTCAAATTTAACTGTTAGAATTAATCTGTCAGGACAGTTATATCTAAATTTTTGTAATCTTTTCAGCAGTACAATGTGAGTCACAGTGGTGAAATCAAAATTTGTCATGATTGACTAACTGAGGACATGTTAAATTTTCTGTTGTATAATGTTAATAACCTTTTGCTAGTAGTTAATGCAAATTTTCTAGTAAAAAATAAGGCCACTAGCAAGTATTGCTACTGCTAAAAAAATGAAAGAAATCAAAGCCTGATAGGTACAGTCAGCATCTTGTGTGTGTTTTAAAGTGAAATGGAAATTGCAAAATGTGTGCATATACCATATTTTTCAGCTTATAAGTTGATATGAAGTATAAGTCTAATGGGTATACATTTTTCTCTTTCTTTATCTTCATTCATAGAAAAGTCAATCCTGAGTATAAAATGAAGTTTGAAAAATGCAGTTAGTGTGCCATAATTCTGTACCCAAAGTTGTGCAAAAATAAGATGTATCAGCATGCACAAACATTGAACAGAAAACTTGCTGCAAACCCATGAATCACAATAACAATGGAATAAGTTAATGTAATGAAAAATTAATAAAAAAATAATTATTAGAACATTACAGATTCCAATGAGGACAAAATAGGTACATTGCAACTGCATGTGCTACAGTGTGTGTAGAATGAACCTTTAGGGCAAAATATTAAAATATTGGACTATGAACCTCATAAAAACAAGCGACTAAAGTTTTTATATCTAGAAAAAGTTCCATAATGAATCTGAAAAAAAAAATATAAATAGCATTTTGAACAGTTTAATTCAAAAATAGTAGACTTACAAAATACATAAGGAAAAGATTTTAATTTAATAACTGGCAACTGCAAGAGAAACTTGGCAATAAAATTTAAATTCTTTTTGTGTAAATGACACTTTTGATATAGTTCCTATATAATGACAACAGGCTTTGAGAAAATCAATAGGCCAGAAAAGTCTTGCCGCCCCGGGGCGCAGTGGTCTAAGCGATGGCTTCTTATCATTCGTCTAAGATGGGGTATGGGTTCGAATGCCGATAAGGCATGGATGTTGTGTTTGGCTTATGTCACTGGCTCTCTCCCTTCCCTGGAGTTGATGGCTCTAGATTAGGGACAGGCGACTGCTTTATAGCCCATTGAGTTGCTCACGGTGGTCATCAAATCTCCAATAAAAAAAAAAAAGAAAAAAACCTATGGAAGCAAATGCACTCAAAAGATGTAAAAAATAGAACATTCTCATGTTAAAATAGAATTAAATATTCTTGTATTGCCTTGAGTAAGTGTTTTAATTGCTGTAAATAACATTCATAGTCTTTTTTTTTTTTTTAATTTACAAGCAAAAACTCCTTATAATGAGGAAACTATCTGAATACATGTCTATGTTCTGCTATTCTGTAATAATATTTTTAATGTTTCAGAATGTTAAAAAGAAGAGAAAATGAGGTGACAGCATTTCCCTCATGAATGTAATATGGGATTACACCATACAATACAAATTTTGAAGATGACAATCCATTTTTTGGTGTAAATATGACAAGGATGATAAGTCAGATAATATCCGAAAACTTGAAAATTTTGTCGTCCTGGAATGGGAATCGAACCTGCGTCTCCCAGATAGCGCCCGGGTATGCTGATCACTACACCATGTAGAAAGATTGAACCCCATCTACTATCTGGGAGACGCAGGTTCGATTCCCGCTCCAGGACGACGAAATTTTCAAGTTTTCAGATATTATCTGACTTATCATCCTGGTTTTCAAAATTCGGCATTTTTCTTTTCAACAAAAAAGTTGAGTTTTGTAAGCTTATTTTTTATGAATTCATGCTACCCATGAAAATGCCTTCACTAGCCACTGGTCATTGTTGTTGTTAAGGAGCTTATGCTGCTGGCTGTGAACATGATTGTCACTAGCTGTGTGGCAGAAACATGTTTCAGAGGTTTAATGATTGCGAGGTAAATGAAGTGCATCCATTGTAGTTCTGGCAACTTTGCAAAACCAGAACTGAATACCACTCGTGGGCACCTAGGATGGGTTGCGGAGGGGTGGGGCATGCTTTTAGCATAGGACAGCTGCCATTCCAAATTGGTAGAGGTGCTCTGAGTGATGTTTCTGTTAAATGAAGATAAAAAAACCTAAGCTCTTAGTGACTGTATTACATGCATACATTTTAAAAATAAACGTAATATTGCACTTTGGGTGCTCTAATCAAAACTAAAATTTAAGACTCAATATTTATACTTTCTTTTCAAAAAATTTCAATGACCTATCAATGGATAAATCGATGTGACACATAAGTTGAGGCCCAGACTTTGAAGGGAAAACATCTTGTCCTCCAAAAAATATAGTATATACACTGAGTGATCACTAAATAATGATTACTAGGGCTAGGATTTTTTATTTTGCAATACTAAAACATTCAAGTGCATACAAATGTATTTCATACAAAAGTAAGCTGATTTAAGTACTTTTGTTAAAGCATTTTTTCATGATTTTTATGGGGTATAGCATTTTTTTCACTTTTTTTTTTTTTTTTTGGACATTTTAAGACATTTTTTGTTATTTTTGAGTCATTATTTTGCATATTTTGGTATTTTCAGTAAAAAGATAATTTTTTTAGATGAAGATTGACTTGTTTGACAGCAACGAAGCAGCCTCAATTTAAGTTGTGCAAAGACTACTTTCTGATCCTGAAATATCGGGTAAATTTTCCTACATAAAAGTCGAATTTTGGATTTCTCCTGGGTGCCATTACTTTCTTGGAAAAGCCAGCAGTGCTACAGGGTGATTCAAAAGTCCCTGAACTCTGAATTCAAAAATTTTTGCCACGAATATAGTGATGTATAACCTGACAATAAGCTTAATCCGCATAAATTTTCTGTACATGAACTCTTCTTTCTTGTTAGCAACAAGAGCTGCACTAGAGGTAATAGAGAACAGAGGTTATTTCGCACTTCAAGCAAGGTTGATTTTGCTAACTTGCAAATAACTCTGGAAGGTTTTAAAAATGGTACTAGTTTTGTTAAAAATTCTTACAAAATACTTAAGTCCTTCAAGCACTCTGTCCTTAAAAGCTTTTTCAAATTCTGGAAAGCAACAGCTAAACATGTTGATAAACATGTTTTCACTTTGGTTCTGGACATTCTTAAGCATATTCTTAAAGATAAAATTTCTCTTAAAGAAATTTCCAGTAATTATGTGACCATCAGGTTTCTAAATAAAACCTATGATCATCTCAATGTTAGGAAGCTGTTCTACAATAATGCAATTTTCTTTCCCATCCACAGGCACCAGTCTATTGTAAGTTTTAAATATGTTAAGACCTTAGGGTCAATAGTTAAACACTACAAACTTAATTCCTCGAGTTCCATACCTGTAGTTACTACATGTTCTTGTGATGATTATAAAGAAACAGTTCACTATGATAAGAATTACAAGCATATTATCACTGGAAACTTGAGTTTTATTGAAAATGACAAGCTTAGGAATTTATTAGAGTATGGTTCCAAATTTAGACCTTCCTTCCTAATCTCCAAAGAGAGGATTCTTGAGAGCTTCACTCAAGATGTTAATAGGTACATTATAAAAACCAGTTTAACTTACAATCAGCTTATTGAGGCCTTTGCAGAATGGAAATATAATATAATCAATAGCTTCACCACTGAGTTAGCAGGTCTTGACTTTTGTTTTGATAGAAATCTATTTTTCTCTGGAGATGCCAAAAGGTCACTCTCCAAACTACAAGACCTATTTATTTTTACTACTACGGATAAAGCTAGCAATAATTTTGCAATTATCTGTAAGAAGTTCTATTTTGAATTGTTAACCATGGAACTCAATAATAGAGTAACCTACGAGCCCGTAAGTTATTCTACCAAGCAGTTAGAAAATCGTTTTAAGGCATTCTTCAAGAAACTTAAAATTCCACAAATAAGGAGATATGAGCCTGAATTTCCATTTCTTTTTGCAACTGTTAAGTTTCATAAAGATCCAGTGAAGTTCAGATTCATAGCTAGTGGAGTCAGGAGTCATAAAAAGAAAATTGATCTGGCTTTTGAAGCAATCTTGAAGAAGGTTTTGAAACACATTAGTAACTGTACAAATTTGAAGTACAGAGATTTTTGGATAATTAATAATAATACAGAAGTAATTTCCACCATACTCGAAGTAAATCCCTTAGATATTAATAGTTATGATTTTGAGAACCTATATACCAATCTGCCCCTATCAGACATAATCACTACCTTTAAAGAGCTGTATGCAGAATTTAAACTTAACCAATTTGTTAATGTAGGAGCCTGGAACTCTTATCTCAATTGCTGCATAAAAAATAATCATATCTTATATAATAATACTCTCTATAAGCAAGTAAACAGTATCCCTATGGGAACGTCAACATCCACGAGTATTGCAAATCTATTCCTGTTCTTTAAGGAATATAAATTCATTAAAAATCACCCCACTTGCTCCGATAGCTACCTTTACACATTTAGATATATTGACGATCTTCTGTGTATAAATAATTCAGAAGTTATAGAGAGTGATTTTGATAATATCTGTCCTGGCTCTCTTAAATTATGTAAAACCAACCACAGTAATCAGGAACTTGAGTTTCTAGACTTAAGCATTAAGCTTAACAGAGGTAACCCATCTATTAGCCTCTTTGATAAAAGAGTTAATTTTCCTTTTAAAGTAATTAAATATCTACACTGGAATAATAACATATCCACCAAAGTAATTGAGAATGTACTAATTTCTCAGGTGCTTAGAATTTCAAGAATTTGCAGCAACAATTTGGACTTCAATTACCACATTAATATACTTTTAGACAGTTTTCTAGAGAACAAAATTCCTACTTCTTTCATTAAAAGAACTTTAAGAAAAATTATTCTGAATAATAGAGTAAGGTTGACAGATCTGCTTTAATTTTCTACACAGTTAATAATATGATTCTGACCCAATGAAAGCCCTTTGGAAGTTGGCTAGAGGATGGTATTAACTACTAAAAGGAACCTTAGTGTTATGGATAAGAAGGTCCTATTAAAAATAAAAAAATAAATAATATAGGTAAAATCACAAAAAAACTTAAAAATCTGTTTATAAAAGAAAATAAAAATAAATATAAAAGAAAACTAGTTATTCACTTACCAGAATAGCTATACTAAAAATAGTAAAACTAACATTAAAATTAATAGGATTCTAGATAATCTACAGAAGCTCACTAAGGTGATTAAATACATGTAAAGATTATTAAATACACTACTTGTGTGTTTCATGATATTTCTCATGTGTTCTGGAGAGTTTATTCTGCTCTTTCTGATCATACAGGTCCACAATCATAATTATATATATTTTTTCTCCGGTTAAAATCTCCGCGAGTAGGATTTATTCGGAGTGTGGAAGCCTTCAGCCCCACCCACACTGCCCCCAGCGACTGGGTAGGGACAGGGGTGTTTGGAAGTTTGGGTTGAAAAGTCAGCCATGTTTCCTCAAGGGAGAAAGAAGCAAAGTTGCATAAGAGGTAATCTCTCTTCTTTGTCTTTTGGTTTTTAGTTTTTCCGGGTTCAATATTTGAACTTCTTGTACATTTTTTCTTTTCTTGCTTTAAGCTTTTAGGCACTAGCAAGTCTATCAACTTTTTTGCGTATTTTAACTCTTTCTTTTCTTGGCATTTTTGCGCGTTTTTTAGGGAACTTAGGACAAGCAGCCGCCCGTTTCAATGTTCTTGTAGTCTGCGCTGTATTTTCAATGCAGTTAAGGACTTAGTAACTACTTAATTATGCACTTAAAGCACTTCTGAAATACTTTGTACATATTGCAACTAATTGTTTAGGCACATAACCTTCACACAGCATTTCTTTAGTTTATTATTGTCTTTATTTTATTCTCGTTTTTGTGTAGTCAGAAGTAGTGGAGTAGGGGGTTTTTATAATCCAGTTTTCTTTTAAGAATCTGTGCTTTAGGAAAAAAAATTAATATTTCCTTTTTTTTTTTTTGCAATGTTAAGAACTTGTAATACTTTTGTATTGCTATTCAGGTTCAAAATCTCTCTCAGGCAAACTTGACTATTTGTTAATAACTGAACATTATTTCTAGTTCATTATGTCACTCTTACAACTTGAGTTTTCTATAATCATCTTCTTTCTGTTTAATTGTAACAGATGAAGAGCATGGGTCTGGCCAGGAGAGTTATGGATGTAATCTAAATTGTTAACTTAAGCTAGGTCATACCACTCTGCGGAGGACATGACATATATATATATATATATTTTTAGGTGGGTTAATTACTTGCATCCATGACTTTGCAGAAACCCATTTCCAAATAGGTCTTTGTGGAAGTGAGAAAATGCAGAGTTTTTGCTGGTCCTTGATAAAGCCAAGGCTCAGTATTCTCGACACTTTCTGCATTCAGTGGTTATTTTTTTTCTCCTTCTAGTCACACCGGTCAATACATAACCTTTTATATGTTGTACTTGGTGTGAGTTTTAAAAAAAATTTGTAGCTTCAGTCTCTTCTTTTTAGAATGTGAATTCTGAATTTTCATAACTGCTGCGTTGTGCATTTTGATCTTCAGGTTGTTTTGCAACTTACGTTTTAAATTGTAAAGTTTTTCTTATGATTTCAGCTTTGCTCTTTAGTATTTTTACATACTGTTATATTGGCACTCATACTTACAGGTAATGAAAATCACTTTACAATAGATGCTGGAATTGTCCACCATTCTGTTGAAGACACATATTCCCCTGACGACACTCTTTTCAGTGTGTTGGCTGGTATGTCCCTCACAGCTGTAATGATGTTGTTCCACAAATCCTGTACAGTCTTAGGGTTGTTGTGGTAAACTGTGTCTTTCAGGTAGCACCACAAATAAGTCTGGTGAATGAGGCGGCCAAAGTTTTTTCGAGATTAATCGATCATGGAAGAACTCGTGGAGCATCTCCATTAAGTAGTTTGATGTGTGGCACGTTGTTCCATCTTGTTGAAACCAACAGTAACGTTCGTGTTCTTCCAGCATCGCTACAAATTGATGGATGATGTCTACATACACAGCAGAATTTACAGTTCTGTTGATAAAAAATGGCCGTACAATTCGCTGTCTAGACATGGCACACCACACTCCAACTTTCTGATAGTGAAGTCCAACCTCATGCAATGCGTGTGGATTCTCTGCAGCCTATATGCGAGTGTTTTGGCTATTGTCTTATGCATTCAAATGAAACTATGCCTCATCACTGAAAGAAGTGTTAAGCTGATTAGTCACATTGTTGTGCGTGAAACTCTTAAACCACAGGCAGGTGGCAATGCGCTTTTCTGAGTCCAAAGGACTTGGCTCTTGCACTCTTGCACTACTCGAATTCTGTACGGCAGTAGCTTTGGACATTTAGTAGCTCTCTGGCAGGCTGAATACGATCAATGCCCCTAACTCTTGAGACAGCTGCCGAAGTGACTTCCGGGGTGAGCGATGCAGGGAAACCTGAATTTTCTCCAGAAACGTGGTCATCACCACGGACGGTCTGCCGCTTTTAGGCTTTTCCTGAACACTGCCTGTCTCGCGAAACCAGTTCACAAGGTCCTACACAGTTGTTTTCCCTGGTATAGGAGCACCAGGAAACTTCCTTTGGAAGAGCTGGATACAGCATTGGTAAGATTTTTCCACAAAATAAACTTCTAACAAAGTGACTCTGTCCTTGCTTGAGACTCATGGCTGACAGAACATTGCTGCTCGTCAACGCCCGCATAAGCGTAGTGTCACGGGGTGCAGCTCGTTCCACAAGCAGCAATACTCGGATATCTTTTATGGTTTTACAGCAAATACGTTTTAAAATATAGAGTTCGGGGACTTTTGAATCACCCTGTATTAGTGCATCAAATAGCTTTGATGAAGAAAATTGTGAGTGACCTAGACATTGTGACTGGGAAAAGTGGAAAAGGCTGTACAAAAGAAAAATGAGCAACTTTTAAAAACAAATTTAGGGTATAGAAAGCTGTATTCAATTTTAGATATGCTAGAAACTCACCGTCTATGTACAATATTTAATAAAATACGAAAGATATTTACAGTTAAAATACCCCACTAGCACTTTCGGGGTAACATTTACCCCATCATCAGATGTAACAGAGGCAATGTAGTACTCCTTTATATAGAAGTGTAACGATGCATTATGGGTATAAGTCATCAAACGTCGCATGGGTTGTGACCGTTGCCATTATAACAGCGTAAAAAGTATAATTTCACAAGTTATTAGTTTAACATATCAGTACAAGGATTCGTTACAAATACAAAGTTATGATCAATTTTAGATATTGTTGGAATTGTAAATATATATTACTATAATTTAAAGTTCAATTTAGTAATACGCTCTTCCCAAATTCTTCATATGTCCACAGGCAAGTAGTCATTACAGCATTTGCCCCCTAAAGCTTTGATGTACATACTTTCAACAAAATGCAGTGAATGTATATATGCTGGGGTGTCCAGTAGCCTAATGTTTTTCCAGTCTGGTTGTAGAATTCCGTTTATCGCATTCCTTGATAAAGCTGTGTTATTGCTGTTGGTTCAGATATCGTATTTGTGTTCCTGGACACGGATACCCAAACTTCTTCATGTTGAGCCTATGTAGTTGTTAACATATTCTCCTGTTGAGGGGTCCAGCAGTGGAATATTATACACACCCCATTTGCTCATAATATCTGTTGCTCGATCCTTTTTAACTGATGATAGGAGGTTCTTCGAGCGGGTGCCGAATTGTATGTTATGTTTTGAATAGATACGAGATAGTATGTTAGTGATATAGGGGTGCTGGTCCAATGCTCCTACAAATCGCTTAGTAGGCCTTGTATCTGGCTTCAGATTAATAGTTCGTTCACTAGATATTTTAGTGTATAACCTATTAATCATCATCCTGGGGTATCCATGTTTATCTGCTAATTTAAAAATGGCCGCCCCGGTGGCGCAGTTGTCTAAGGCGCTGGCCTCTGATCATTCGTCCGTAAGGGGTCCGGGTTCGAATCCCGGTCAGGCATGGATGTTGTGTTTGTCTTACGGCACTGGCTCTCTCCCTTCCCTGGAACCAGTGACCCTAAATTAGGGACGGGCGACTGCTTATAGCCCATTGAGTTGCTCACGGTGGTCGTTAAACCTCCAATCAAAAAAAAAAAAAAAAAAAAAAAAAATTTAAAAATGAACTGTATCTCAGACTGGAAATGACTATCATTTGAAGAATGCGTGAAGGCTCTTCTAAAAAGAAAATTGATAGCAGAAAATTTTTGTGGAGTTGGATGTGAAGAGTTAAACGGAATGAGGCTGTTACAATCTGTAAGCTTTCGTTAGACACAAAAGGACAGTGAGTTAGTATTTGAATCACGAAATAAACGAAAATCCAAAAAAGGCAGAGAGAAATTAGATTCAAGTTCTATCGTGAGCCTGATAATAGGAAATACTGACGATAGTGCGTCGGCAAATTGTTTTAAATCGTCCTTTAGAGTGAGGCCAGAACACAATGTCGTCGACGTATCTAAGGTATAAACTGGGAATTTATAGCTTAGGTACGTCAACGACGTACCCGTTCGTATTGAAACACGACAAAATACGACGTACCCGTTCGTATTTCAAATTTCTTTACAGAATCTATTTACAAACCGAGGGTTCCCCCATGGGATCCCCACTTTCTGCAGTTTTAGCTGAAATCCTGCTACAATACATTGAGAACAAAGTTCTCAATGAATTCCCTTTAGTTCCCAGTTTATACTTTAGGTATGTCAATGACATTCTTGGGTTTTGGCCTCACTCTAAAGGATGATTTAAAACAATTCGCCGACGCACTATTGTCAGTATTTCCTACTATCGGGCTCACTATAGAACTTGAAGCTAATATCTCTCTGCCTTTTTTGGATTTTAGTTTATTTCGTGATTCAAATACTAACTCACTGTTATTTTGTGTCTATCGAAAGCCTACTGATTTTAACAGTCTTATCCCGTTTAACTCTTTCACATCCAACTCCACAAACATTTTCTGCTATCAATTTTCTTTTTAGAAGAGCCTTCACGCATTCTTCAAATGATAGTCATTTCCAGTCTGAGATACAGTTCATTTTTAAATTAGCAGATAAACATGGATACCCCAGGATGATGATTAATAGGTTATACACTAAAATATCTAGTGAACGAACTATTAATCTGAAGCCAGATACAAGGCCTAAAAAGTGATTTGTAGGAGCATTGGACCAGCACCCCTATATCGCTAACATACTATCTCGTATCTGTTCAAAACATAACATACAATTCGGCACCCGCTCAAAGAACCTCCTATCAGTTAAAAAGGATCAAGCAACAGATATTATGAACAAATGGGGTGTGTACAATATTCCACTGCTGGACCCCTCAACAGGAGAACATGTTAACAACTACGTAGACTCAACATGAAGAAGTTTGGATATCCGTGTCCAGGAACACAAATACGATATCCGAACCAACAGCAATAACACAGCTTTATCAAGGAATGTGATAAAAGGAATTCTACAACCAGAATGGGAAAACATTAGGCTACTGGACACCCCAGCATATATACATTCACTGCATTTTGTTGAAAGTATGTACATCGAAGCTTTAGGGGACAAATGCTGTAATGACTACTGTATATACTCGCGTATAAGTCGAGAAATTTGGGACAAAATGAGAGCTTCAAAGTAATGGGGTCGACTTATACGCAGGGTCTAAAAAAATCGTAAGTCCAAAAGTTCTTCCCGTGAGGCAAAAGGCAATCCATCCCAAAAGAAATAAAAATGCCGATGCGGTATTAATTACAAAATCGCAACCCTCCGAAAGAAAGAAAGAAAGAAAGAAAGAAAAAACACTGATGTGGTAGAATTACGAAATCGCG
The DNA here is from genome assembly GCA_039090855.1 of Macrothele yani. Lineage (NCBI taxonomy): Eukaryota > Metazoa > Arthropoda > Arachnida > Araneae > Macrothelidae > Macrothele > Macrothele yani. Next base: position 163,438,815 of record CM077009.1, read on the forward strand.
ACCCTCCGAATTTCTCAGTGCTTTGAGAAGTCTCCTCTCTCCTGGCTTTGCGTATCCACAGCACAGCCACAGCCGCGCATAGAAAGCTCCGCCCTTCCGACTACCAGTTGATTGCGCTGACCTTCGACGTAACGGAGCCATGCGACAGCCAGTGTTAGGTGTTGCTTGTTCTTAATCGCACGTGTTTTTCTTGTTCTTAATCGCACGTCTCGCTTCTCCTATTATGGGCGACACGGATTGTGTAAAGAAACGGATGCCCTATAACGCAGGATTCAAGTTGAAAGTGGTTTCTTCTGCAGAAAATACAACTGTGCTGCTTCACGTCAATTTGGCATTAACGAAAAACTGATTCGAGATTGGCGTAAAAAAAAAAACGGACTTGCTGAAAATCGCAAAAGGCGCTGCGCCGTGGAACGACATCTTTCCCAGAGCTGGAAAGTGTCTTGAATGATTGGATTGTGGGCTGCAGACAAAATGGTTACATTGTAATGCGAACTGGTATACGTTTGCGAGCAATGAAGCTCTCAAAAGATGAAAAGTTTGCAGCCGCAAATAACACTTTTCGTGCCTCACCAGGTTGGTGCACAAGGTTCATGAACCGCTATGGGTTGTGTCTATTCCAGCGCACCAAAATTGCACAAAAGTTACCTCGTGACCTCGAAGCAAAGATAATGGAATTTCAAAAGTATGTAATTCAAAAGAGAAAAGAGACTGCTTTTGAACTTTCCCAAATAGGGAACATGGATGAAACCGCCATGTGTTTCGACCTTCCTGGAAATAAGACTGTGAACCAAAAGGGCAAAAAAAATATCTTGATCAAAACGACTGGCCACGAAAAATCCAGTTTCACGGTTGTTCTTTCCTGTTTGGCCGACGGCAGTAAGCTACCTCCAGTAATTATTTTCAAATGCAAAACTCTGCCGAAAAGTGTTGTCTTTCCGTCTGGTGTGCTCGTTCGTGCCCATGAAAAAGGATGGATGAACAAATCCGGAACAATTGACTGGTTAAAGAATGTGTGGAACAAAAGGCCAGGTGCACTTTTGAGGAAACCTTCTCTTTTGGTGTGGGATATGTTTGTTGCACACCATTGTGCAGAAGTGAAAAAAACTGCAGAAAATTCAAAAACAACTCTTGCTGTCATCCCAGGTGGGTTGACATCTGTTCTTCAACCACTAGATGTCTGCCTTAATAAGCCCTTCAAGGACAATGTGCGGAGGTATTGGGCAGATTGGATAAGTTCTGATTTGCCGACTGAAACCAAGGGCGGAAATCTAAAGAAGCCGGATATCCTTTTGATTGCGCAATGGGTCAAGGATGCTTGGGATGCGATACCTGCGGAAATGGTCGTGAAATCATTCAAGAAATGTTGCATTAGTAACAAACTTGATGGCACAGAGGATGATGAGATTTTTATGAGTGATGATGACAGTGATTCTGATGACACAGGCATAGATGGGAATACTGATGTTTATGCTGACGCGGCGATGACAGAGAAAGACTTCTTTGAACTGTTTGGCTAGTCTGCCTCTGAATCGGATTTTGAAGGGTTCCGATGAAGTTTTTGGGTATGCAAATTAAATTTAGTATTATATATATAATTTTTTTCGTTTTCAAATGTTTTTGAATAAATTCATTGACATTTTTTTTTCTCATTCCGGGATTGACTTATACGCGGGTTTCCGATTTCTTACGATTTTTCCTCTGAAAGTGGGGGGGGGGGGTCGAATTATACGCGAGTATATACGGTACTTGCCTGTGGACATATCAAGAATTTGGAAAGAGCGTATTACTAACCTGAACTTTAAATTATAGTAATATATATTTACAATTCCAACAATATATAAAAAAAATTGATCATGACTTTGTATTTGTAATGAATCCTTGTACTGATATATTAAACTAAAAACTTGGGAAATTATCATATATTCATACAGCATTGCAAATGTCATCTAGCTGCTTAATTATTCACGTGCTATTTAGACAATATAAATTTTGAGGTTACTTGCCTTTATTCCCTAAATCATTTAGGAGGTTTTCGCCTTTACACATTTCCAACACGTATTTTTCTTATTTACATCGTGGTTCACCACCAAAAAAAAAAAAAAAAAAAAAAAGTCATTTTCAACTCACACAAACATCACTCCCCTCCCTCTCTTCCCTATGACCAAATTCAGATTCAACATAATCCACCACAAATATACGCAATTGAACTCCCTAAAACACTTTAATCTAATTAAAACATCAATCAATAAAAACCTATTTACACATTTCCTAAAACGTCAAAGTTAAAAAGCTGTAGCCCAAAATTATTTACATTTGCACATCAGTGCCAAATTAAAATAAACCCAAAAAACTTGACACAACCATTATATCCAACGCTGACGAACCTCTCTCCCCTCAGAAACAAGCATGACAACCAAGCACTTTCAACCACCGTCCTGGCCATTTTCAAGGAGTAGACGCAACAGATGTACCACCCGTCACCATCCACGAAACGTAGCGAATGTTCCAGTGCCTGCGCGGCATCGTCTCAATTTTACATTCTCCGTCGTTCAGGCGCAGTGGCGCCATCTATAAGATGACCCAATATCCTTCTTTTTCTTTCGTACCTATAAATATCTGTTCGATTTATTTGATTCTTGAAACTAATCATCTTATTCTAACACGTTTTTATCACATAATTTCTTTTCTTTTTTTCCCCTCTTGCCTTTTCTCCTCTGTTCTTCTTTGCGGGTTTCCTTTTTGATCAAATCCTTCCAATATGTATTTAAGCTATTAGGATTGTTAACATTACATAACCTGTGTCTATTTTTTTTTCTATCAACACTCTCCGCTAATCTCAAATGCCTTTCTTCTGTACGACAATTCTTAATAATTTTTATTTCATCAAACTTTGGGTATTGCCTTTGTTCAATCCAGTACTGGACCAAAGCAGTTTTTGCTTTTTTTTTTTTAGCCAATTCCGTAAGTGCTGTTGTAAACAATGTTTTAGTTTATTTTTAGTGCTTCCTATATATGATACTGTAGGATTGTTGCTTATAGGAATTTCGTAAACGCCAGCTCTGTCCAAGCACTTCTTGTTTTCTTTCGTATTGATTACAAAAATTTTAATGGTATGTACTTTATTGCCCAATTGTAAATTATACCTATTACACACAATTTATTAATTTCAGCCGAAATTCCTTTCATGTACTGAAACGATCCAATCTGCTTATTATTATTTCTTCTTATGTTTGAAGAGTTAATACAATTGTTCTGCACTTCTTTAATCCATTTTTTAATTTTTTTACTGGGATATCCATAATTCTTTGCAACATCTGTAATATATTTCAATTCATCCTTTCTGTATTGCATATTTGATGTGTGCGTAAAAACTCTTTTTATTAAAGTCTTAATACTGTTAACATTTATGAGCATATGGATGATAAGAATCGTATGGTATAATCACAGGTACGTATGACGGTTTTCTGTAAACGGTATAATCTAATGTGTTGGGTTGTTTTATAATCTGTACATCAAGGTAAGCCAAAGTATCCTGCTGTTCAACTTCAATTGTTACTTCAATGGATGAATACTCTTCTTTAAATTTTTTCGCTATGGCATCTAGTTCTGTGGGATTCAATTTCGATAAGATGAAAATATCATCAACATATCTGCAATATATTAATGGTAGTTCATTCAGGTTACTTATCACTTTGGTTTCAATATCTGTCATAATAACCTCCGCAAATAATGTAGACAGGGGTGATCCCATAGGTCCTCCTGTATTTTGCTTATAAGTAATTTCTTCAAATGCAAAAACATTATTTTCGTATATATACAGTATAACAATACTTTTTTTAATTCTTGTACTTGTATTCCTGTTAGAATTTTTTGATGCATTAGTTCTTGAGTAATAATGTCAATGACCTGTGGTACTGGAATACTTGGATACAAAGCTTTAACATCCATACTAGCCATGTTGTAAATTTATATTGTGAAATTATACTTTTTACGCTGTTATAATGGCAACGGTCATGACCCATGCGACGTTTGATGACTTATACCCATAATGCATCGTTGCACTACTATATAAAAGAGTACTTCATTGCTTCTGTTCCACCTGATGATGGGGTAAATGTTATCCCAAAAGTGCTAGTGCGGTATTTTAACTGTAAATATCTTTCATATTTTATTAAATATCGTATATAGATGGTGAGTTTCTCATTTCATTTGACATATTGTGCAAAGTCATCCTTTTATTGGTATTTGTAATGTTTATTTTTTTCTTATAGGACATGTTTTCGAGCAATAAATTTTTAGTTTGGCCCAGAAACTGTAAAACAATTAATTTGTATATCTTGTTTATTCTTTATTTTGTTTTATAGGACATGTTTGTTAATGATATAAAGAATTTCAGTTCACACAGCAACAGTCAACAAATTAAAATATATTTTTCAGATTCCTTTTGTTTTGTTTGATGCACCTGTTTTTTAATTTTGCAAGGAAATACAAAATAAATGTGCATTTGTTAGGTCATTTTTTACAGGGCATTTTTGTTGTTTTTTGGTTCATAAATGCATTTTTATTCGGCATTTTCTAGTAATTTTTAGGTCATAAAAATCCTAGCTGTAATCAGTGCCATCTTAACACTTCTGGAGGCTCTGGGCCATCACATTTTTGGGAACCCCTGATCTTATTTGCATATATACATATAGGCAACATACAGTATTTTTATAATGTGTGGTTATTATTTTTATTCACTCATGGTATTATTATACAACATATGAAAATTCTTATGTATGAAGCCCGGAAGTTGAGGCAGTAAAAATGCTAAAAATAGGCAGGCAAATAAGCGAAATAAAGCGTCAAAATAGGCATAAAAAATAGGCATTTATAGAAGTGGTCGAAAAATTCTGAATCATACACAGGTGTTAAGCTGAATTGGCAAAATCATTTATCAGATTATCGCTTACTTATTTTTGCGGTTACACATAAGTGCTAGGTGTTTTTTTAAATGTTCGAACGTGAAACTCTGACTTCTGTCACTTAGGATATGTTTTAGAAGCGAAAATGATCTTTCAACTTCTACGGAGGTATTGGGAGCGTATTTGAAACATGAGGCAGTTGTAGGATCCATTTTAATAGAAGATGAACTTTCACCTTGGAGTGTTTTAGCGATGACTTTGATTTTCTCCAAGTCATTATTTGCTGAAAGAACTCGTAGACGTTTTTCACTCACGATTTGACCCTTTCTCCCGGGAACACATTCAATTGTACTAACTACATCATTTAATATTTTCAAGGCATTCACTAACGTTTCGTTCCTTTTTTCCAGCAAAGTAATCATATCGGGCACCTGTGAAAAGTGTGCTTGAATAAAAGTTAAATCGTTATGAATGGAATCTTTAGCTAGTATCTGTTGAGCCTTGCGTATTGCGCAGGATTCATAGTCTTGAAAACTGTTAACAATTTCAGCAATCTTGCTCAAATTATTTGCGTAATATCATCATCATCATCATCATTGTCAACCATTATCAATCCACTGCTGGACGAAGGTCTCCCCAAGTTTCCTCCACAACGGTCTGTCTTGTGCCAGTCTCCTCCATGTCACTCCCGCATATTTACGAATTTCATCCACCCATCTCCCATGTGGTCTTTTCTGGGTCTTTTCCTGTCCCTTGGAATCCAATCTAAAATTTCGGCCGTCCATCTATGGTCTGTCCTTCTGGCAGTATGTCCAGCCCATTGCCATTTCAGGGATTTAACTCTGATCATGATGTCTTCCACTCTCGTCATTTTTCGGATCCACGAGTTCCTCTTCTTATCTCTCCTGGTTATACCAAGCATGCACCTCTCCATGCTGCTTTGAGTTGTCTGCAGCCTTTGTATGTCTCTTTTAGTTAAGGTCCACGTCTCTGCACCATACGTAAGCACTGGAAGGATGCATTGATCAAACACTTTTCTTTTAAGACATAATGGCATATTGCTCTTGGAAAATTATGCTGTTTCTTCCAAAAGCTCTCCAGGCAAGTTTTGTACGCCGATTAATTTCTTCATCAATGTGACCCTCACTTGATATCTGCTGTCCAAGATAAACATACGTATCTGTTATCTCCAGTTTTTCTCCATGAATCGATAAATCTTCATTTCTTGTAAAAGCATTGAACATCACTTTTGTCTTCTGAAAGTTCATTTTTAATCCCACTTCTTTACTCTTGTCAGCAAGTTCCTGGATCATACTCTGCAGCTCTGATGGGGTAGTTGCAAAATGACTACGTCATCAGCAAAACGAAGGTGGGTTAGATAATCTCCATTAATCTTTATCCCTTTGTTTTCCCAGTTCAGTGATTGAAAGACATTTTCCAATGTGGCATTAAAGAGCTTCGGAGATATGGTGTCACCTTGTCTCACTCCCTTTCCAATTTTTATGTGCGTTGTATTTTCAAACAGCCGAATCTTTGCACTTGCATTTTCATAGATGTTATTAATAATATTAATGTATGCATCTTCAATACCGCAGGATTTCAGAGCCGTGGTAACTGCTGATGGTTTCACCGAATCAAAGGCTTTTTCATAATCGATAAAAGCCATGCACAATGGAAGTTCATATTCCCTCGCTCTTTCAATTAGTTCTCTCAGTACGTGGATATGATCTATTGTGCTGTAGCCACTCCTGAATCCAGCTTGTTCTCTCGGTTGAGCCATGTCCAGTGTTACCTTCAAGCGGTGTGAAAGAACTTTAGTGAAGATTTTATAAACCACTGATAGGAGGCTGATAGGTCTGTAGTTCCTGAGATCCTCAATGTCACCTTTTTTATGTAGCAGGATCATTGTAGCATTGTTCCAATCCTCAGGAATCTTCCTTCATTAAGGCATCGAGTGAAAATTTGGGCGAGTACTGTTTCAATTTCTCCACTTGCTTCTTGTATGATGTCTATAGTAATTCCATCTTCTCCTGGAGCTTTCCCCGCTTCATGTTCTTGATTGCATGAGCAACTTCTGCTGGGAGGACTGGAAGAACTCTGGTACCTTTCATGATGTCTGGAGTACATGTATCATCCCTTTCATATAATTCGGAGTAGAAATCTTTCACTCTTGTCAAAATTTTGCCTCTATTTCTTGTTATAGAACCATCTTCTTTCTCAGAGCCATAATCTGTTTTCTTCCCTTACTGAGATGTCCCTTTGCTATCTTTAGGCTTTGGTTGTTTTCAATTGCTTTCCTCACTAGCTCACAGTTGAATTTCCTTACGTCTTCAGTGATACTTTTTCAAAGTGCTGTCTTGCACAGCTCTATATATTCCACTTTGGAAGTCACATCTTCTTTAGTTGTCCTCATCTCTCTTCTTTTTGCATCAACATTTTGGTTTTTCCTGATAATTTGTTTACATGCAACTTGTTCTTAGACCCAGCTAATTTTGTTGCTGTTTCCATAAGAGCTTTGGTTACTTTTCTGTTAACTTCCGAAATATCCACTTCTTCCGATGTTAGGCCTTCTAAAGCAGAGAATCTGTTCTTCAGTTCCAACTTGAAATTATTATGGTGTTTTTTAAGGTTGGTTATGTCAATACATTTTGTTTGTCTTATGAGCTTGCCACGTTCCAGTATAGTGTTGAGGTGCATCTTACATCTCACCAATCTATGGTCACTACCTGTGTTGAACTTGTTTAGCACACTGCAGTCTTCGATGACGAATTTTTTGTTACACATAATAAAATCAATTTCACTTGTCGTCCCAATTGGATGTCTCCATGTCCATTTCCTGTGTGGCTTTTTCTTGAAAAAGGAATTCAAGATGAAAAATCCTTCTGCCTCTGCAAACTCAACGAGAGTATTTACACGCTGGTTTCTGTTGCCGTGACCGAATTTACTCTACTGAAGTTTCATTCTGTTGCCGGTGCCCTATTTTTGCATTGAAATCTCCCATAATTATCTTCAAGTGCTGCTTACCTTTATTATTTAGATGACGAATTTCCTCATAAAATTCTTCAATTTCTTCTTCAGGATGACTTGTGGTGGGTGCATAAGTTTGAATAATCTGAGCCTGGTATCTTCTCGATAGTTGGATAACGAGTCGTGCAGCTCTGTCAGAGGAACTTTCAACTTCTACCACTTTATCCTTCAGTTTCTTGTTTATTATAAATCCAACACCACTAGTTCTGCCAGTATCTGTCCCACGATAATAGAAGAGATGTCCACTTTTTCAGTTCAATGAGATCTTCTCCTTTTCTCCTTACCTCACTCAGCCCGACGATGTCCCACTTGATCCTTTGTAGTTCCTCTTCCAATTCAAGAAGCCTTGAATCAGAAGATAGGGAGCGTCCGTTGTAGGTAGCCAAGGTCAGCATCAAATGGCAGCCTAGTCCGGTCCTCCGGGGATTCTTAGCACCCTCTGCCTTCATGTCGCACTGGCCGCTGCCTTGGCCAGGTACATTCCAGCTGCCGGAGACTGGAGGGCCAAGATTTAAGTTGTAGAGTCATTTTGGAGGTGTTTGGCCATAACTCACCACGCTGGCCAAGCGGGTTGGTGAGTGTGGGATAGCATTTCCTCTGATCCCGATGGTATAGTTATACCGCTATTTGCGGTCGTCAGAGCCCCTTTAGTGGGAACAGGATGCACCACGAGAAGGCGGGGTTGACATTTGTCAAGGAGAGGCTGATATCCATGTTCCCCATCTTGTCAAAATCAGTTTAGGCGGTAAAGCAAGATTTGGTTCCATCTCTTTGAATAAGTGAACTCGATGAGGAGCTTTAAAGAAAATTTCCTTCACATTACTCACTAACGCATCAATATCCGGAAATAACCCACGTACTTCCTCCGCTACTCTGTGGAAAGCATGAACCAAACATGTTAAATGAAGCATTTTTGGAAAGAGAACTTTCAGGCTGTGGGCAGCCTTTTTCATATAAGGAGCTGCGTCTGTTAAAAACAATAGTACATTTTCATACTTTATTCCGCCAGGCCAAAGAAGAGCTAATGAAGAGGCAAAAAGCTGAGAAATCATGCTACTATTTGTTTTTGGAAGTTGTTCTGATGTAAGTAAGTAGATAGTTGAGGGCTGAGCAGGTTCCATTGTACCTTTAACAACATTTGCCACATACCTTCCCGTGGTGTCTGTTGTCTCATCGATACTGATCCAGATATTTTTATCCCCGACATCTTCTCATATTTCTTTCATTATACCGACGTAGCAGGAATCTAAGTATGTTTTCTGCAAAGTTGCTTCGCACGGAATATTTTCCTTTGTATATTTCTCCAAAATATTATTCAGTGCATTATTTTCCCGCTTCCACAAAGGTATTCCAGCATTTATAAAAGCATGGCACAAATCACTTGCAAACTGTGACTGCTTGCTCAAAGTAGAAGCGAATGACGAAATCAAACATGTCTTTTTTTCACCAATCTTCCAAATAACAGCAGCTTTATGTTTAGCTGTTGCCAAATGTTGTGAAATGAAGAATTTCTTTTCGTAATTCAGTTTTGTATCGCATATTTTACAAAACAACACCATTCCATCAGTGGACAAGATATCTCTTCCGTACTCTTGAACATACCGACTTAATTTAGCACTGGTTGAAGAAGCAGTTTTCGGCATTATTGTTTCACTTGGACACAAGGCCAGATCTATTAGGGGTAGCGAACTAACAGAATCTTCCTCCCTTGTTTTGCACTTACGTTCAAGGTCTTATGTGTGTACGTGCATTATTGGCTTTCACTCTAGCTTGATTGGTTAGAATGTTATCTGACTGGATTCGGCTACTTCCGCCATGCGCAGAAACTATTATCTAGGATTCTAGGGAGAGCAGAACATAAAATGAGATGCCGACTATCGCAGACTCTGCGCATGCGTCTGCCACCGCTGCTTAAATTGGAGCACCTCGTTTTGAATGTACCGATTGTACTCGTGTTTACTTTCAGATGTCTGCCGACTGTGATTTCGTTTTAGAGAAAATGCCACCTACCTTATGATTTTGTACACCTATACCCTAAAAAAGTTTTTAAAAGAAATGAATAACTTAAAAAAATTACGTGTTTACCCGGAAACACTACGTACAGCATGCTAGATTGTTATCAAAACTTAATAGTGCATTTGTTGAGTATAGGCAAAAAAAGGCATTAAAAACATAAAAAGGCACTTTCTTCAAATATGAGCCGAAAAGGCAAAAAAAGCATTTTAAGGCATTTTGCCTCAACTTCCGGGCTTTACTTATGTATATTCACCATCACCATGTTATCTCAGAGAAAAAACATTCAATGTCCAGTAACTTTTTAAATACTGCTTGAATGAAAAATGGTGCATGACAAAATTTTAGAACTCCATTAAGTGTACCAAATGCACTCACATTTAGTTGCATAGTAAATTACAAGAAAATTTGTGCTTAAAGATATGCTTCTTCCCCATTCTACAAATTATTCAACAAAAATGAAATTAAAGCAGAAGAAACAAACCAACCAGCGCCGTTTCCGGACAATATGATGCACCGGACAAAAATGCTGATATGTGGCCTCAGTCATGGTGATTTATTGAAACAGAGAAGATTGAATATATGTAAGTAGACCAGGTGGGCAAATTTCAGTGATATACATACACAGTGCGTCAAAGAATTTTTAAGACTGGCGCTTGATTTCAGAATTTTTAGGACTGGTGCTTGATTTCGCCATCAGTGTAATCGTGAATGCGTTATAAATCATGACCATCTGCTTGCTTTCTGCCAAAAGTACTGCGCAGTTGTTGAAGTAACTCAAACAAAACGGCCGTTCATTAGAGAAGTAAAATTTTTTTCATGTTGAATTATTAAGATGGAACAAAGGGCTGTTATTAAATTTAACGCAAAACTTGGTAAAAGTGCCTCGGAAACGTACCAAGTGATGAAACAAGTTTACAGTGAGTTTTGTTTAAGTAGATCAAATGTTTTCCTGTGGCACAAACGTTTTTTGGACGGAAGAGATACGCTAGAAGATGATAGGCATACCGGAAGACCAAGTTCATCGAGGACACCTGAGATTATTGAAAAAGTGCGTGATTTCGTGGCAAACAATCGATGTGCGTCGCTAAGAATGATGGAAGAGTCTTTAAACATCAACAAAGAAATGATTCGAACCATCCTGCATGAAGATTTGGGGAAAAAAACTGTGCTAAATTTGTTCCACACACGTTAACCAATGAACAAAAATCAAGGAGAAGTGCACACTGCAGAGACATCATTTTAGCCACTGAAAATGATCCAAACTTCTTAAAATCGATTGTTACAGGTGATGAAACATGGTGTTTTCAATATGATCCTAAAACAAAGCTACAAAGTGCGGAATGGAAGTCAAAAAACAAACCACAAGCCCAAAAACAAGAAGTTCTATCGGAAATCAAAACAATGCTCATTACATTCTTCGATAGTATCCACAAAGAATTTGTTCCAAGTGGACAAACAATTACTGGTGAGTTTTATTTAAATGTTTTGAGGTGTTTGATGTGCAGAATTCGTCGCATTCATCCAGAATATCGGGATGAAAACAGTTGGTGTTTGTCGCACGATAATGCACCCAGTCACACCTCACTTCTTGTTCGTAGATTTTTGGCGGAAAATAACGTCTGTGTGTTGAATCATTCACCGTATTCGCCTGATTTAGCACCCTGCGACTTTTCTTCATTTCCAAAACTTAAAATGACGTTAAAAGGGTGTTATTTTGACGATATTTTGGCCATACAAACAGCTTTGACGCGTGCTTTGGAGGCAATTCCGCAAAGTGAACTGGAACAGGCATTCGAATCATTATTAAATCGCTGTAAGAAGTGTATTGAAGCCGGAGGGACTTATTTTGAATAACAAACCAAAACAAATTATAATTTCTTGTTTCTATTTCATTTTACAGACCCAGTCTTAAAAATTCTTTGCCACACTGTGTATGTGCACTTCTTCGTATAGATAAGCAACACAAGTGTCTGTTTAAAAGGGAAAAGTGATTTGTAAAAAATTGCGATTTGTGCGTGGCCTTCATGACCCTCAAGCCTCATCCACACTAGTGATTGGAGAGAGGTCGGCTTTCTTTTTGTTTCTTATTTTGTCACAAAAGATCCACCTTACCATCTAACTTTCCCCCTGCCTCCCTGAAAAAATCAAAGTTACGAGCAAATTTCGAGAAAAAAAAAAAAAAAAAAAAGCGGAAGGTCTTCCAACTTTCTGCATTGGTGTTATTTCTTTTCTTTACAAAAAAATAAATAAATAAATAAATAATAACCTTCTGGTTAGTGGTGAAAGAGTTTGATTTTTTGTAAACCCATAGGACTCTTGGGGGCCCTTGGCATTGGCCCACCCCTTAAGACTGCGGCTCTAATGATTACCTACCCAATACTTCATAGGTCATTCTTTTGCCCTCGGTACAGCATCCATTTGATAAGATGCCAGAAGCCATTTGCAGGTATGGCCAAACCCAGGTGTGGGTAATTCTGTCTTCAGTGCAGGTATGGAGGTGATTGGTGGGTAAAAGTGTAGTTTAGTGTCCCAAATTATTTAGTTGAAAATTTCTAAAAAAAATAAATTGAAATATTTATATCCTTTTTTTTTCTTTTCTTTTTTTAAGTATGTAATTTGATGTGAAATGGTGAAAAAATTTCAGCTTTACAAGTCATTTTTATCGTACACTTTATTTGTAAGTATCGGAATGTAAACACTGTGGCAAGCATTACTCTGTCATTGAAGCAATCTTCAGCTCATGCTGCAGCAGCCATTTTATGGGTGGAAAACAACAAGACAGAGCAAGCCTTTTGCGTCTTGCAACAATATGCTTTGCTCTGGAAGAGTTCTAAATTTACCATTTTTACTGTAAAAAGGGCATTTACAGCTCTGTTTTTAAGTGGATTAAAAAAATACAATGTAGACCTTTGTTTCAGCAGATCCACAAAATGGCTGCCGCAGCACAACTTGAAGCTCATCACTTTGCTGGAACCTCGGACGACATTGCAGCGGTGCGCTCGATGTAAACGCACGCAGTGTGTGTTTACATTGCATACTTGCAAGTAAGTTTTATGGTAAAAATCATTAAGCTGAAATTCTTTCATCATTTCATATCAAATTACATACTTTAAAATATGCATATAACGTTTTCTTGAAATTTTCAGCTAAATAATTTAGGATGGTAAAACCACACATTTAACAATTGGTGTATCCAAATGCCTGATATGCTGTTGCATAGTGTTTCACAAATGCTCCATGCTATTGATATCAGGGAAGTTCGGAGGCCGATCAATATGCTGGAAGTCTTAACTGTTCCTCAAACCATTCCTGCTCAACATTGGACCTATGGCTTTGCGTGTTATCATCTTCATACCTGCCAGGTTTTACAGTTTACCTGTAAAACTTACGGAAATGTGACTTGTTTTATGGGCAAAATGTTAATTTTACGGATTTGGTGATTCTCCAAGATTTGTGTGTGTGTGTGTGTGTGTGTGTGTGTGTGTGTGATGACTTTGCACTCACTCGTAAAACTTTTTTTTTTTATATTAATCCAATCAAAGTAAAGTGCCGATGTAAGTTACGAAGAAGTTTCCAGTTACATGTGTTTATTTGGGAACATTTTGCTGCATTTTTCCCAGCGTTTTTAAGTTATTATAATGCTTTTTTTCAAACACTAGAACACCAACCAGCTGGGCTTGTTTAACCTTGGGCTTGGTTCTCTCACTCTCGCACGCTGCCCCCCCCCCCCTTTTCAGATAATGCATTATTCGTCTCCCAGGTCGCAACTTCTCAGTAGGCCAGCGTGGGGTGTGTCTTGCATTGGAGTAGGTGTCTTTATTACTCCCAGTTTGAAATGCTATCAGAACGTAGTTATCGTTGAAAAAAAAATTCAAATGGATTTTAAATCTGTGGAATTTTTAAGCCCAGATCGATACCCAACATGACGAAATTAAGCAAAAACTGCCAGTTTTGTGAAATTAAAAATGCATTAGAACATGGTTTCATAACTTCTTCTTTGGCAGTAAATTTGACCTAACGAAAGAATGCTACTATAAGAAGTTAAAGAAAAAAAGTCCAATGTTTATTCGAGCCGGTGCTTTTCGAGCAATGATTTATTTTGCTGGTCCGTTAGTCCGCAAGTTTTCTACCCTTTCCAACCGTGCTTTGTTCGTCGCTCGTAACGTTCATAAAAATATCTTGGCTTGATTCAATGAAATTGATATGTTGCAGTACATACTAATTCGTCGAATCCCTATTGAAAATGGTCAAAGGTCAGGACATAGGAGGGGGATTCATTCTTCCGCCCTTTTGCGTGATGACTTGTGTAAAATCAAAGCATGATTGTTATAAAGTTTTGGTGTGCTGTTCAGCACCTATAGGGGATCTATCCTATTGAAAATGGTTGCTATCAGCATTCATGGGGACAGTACAATGGTACATGCATGAGATTTGTCCATTCGTGTGTCAGAATTTTAGCGCAATATCTTCCATGGAAATTGTCCGATTTGAATAAAATTCTTAATTATAAAACGACGCGTGTGTGTGTTGGGGGTAGCTTTTTAATTTAGAAATTAATAGGCACAAAAAAGTGTTCTATAATAAAGCAAAAACACAAAATATACAGTATCAATTAATTCATACTAAGGGATTCATAATGAAAACAAAGTATCTTGGAGAACGCTTTTGCAAACCCACACTTTTTTGTAGGTATGAAATTTTGGGCTTTTAGAAAACAACTCTGAATTTTAAAATATCCAGATTTTGACAGCAGGAGTTTCATCTAGGAAGGGAGACTTTTTTTTTTTTTTATCTGTTTGAAAAAAAAAATCTCCATTGACTTTGTAACTTCTATCAAACCGAATTGTGTTATATTTAGAGATTTTCATTTTCTAAAACAGAATACATGTATTCTACATTTTGTCATGTTAAACCTTTTTTTTTTTTTTTTTTTTTTTTTGTGAAGGCATAAGATCGGAATTAAAACCCCGGTTCAAACGTTTTGTGTCGTGGCCACACCACAAAGGGAGCAGGGGACGAGATGGGGAGGATATCACCCACGAAGTGGCTGTATCATTTCCCATTACGCCTGATGTAAAAGACTGTTGGTTTTTTCCGGCAAAACACATTGTGTTAGTTTTAATGCAGGAGAGGGGTGTGGTTCAGACGTTGATGGGCCCAGATTGTTTTTGTAAAGGAATAACTAGACTAGAGAAGCTGTATTTGGTAAGATGAGGAGAGGGGGGGGAAGACAGGAAGGAAAGACAGAACTATAAAAGCAGTGCCATTTGCAAGTATAAAGGATGCCGCTAAAGGGGTCTGATTTAGTAAAAGACAAGGCATCGATCCACCTGTGAGCAATGATGGGGAGGGAACGGAGGACCCCAGAGGATGACATTCGTAACTAAACCCTAAACCTTTGTTTCTAGATGAAAGAACCTTTCAGTTGCCCTCTGCTTTCCTAGCTGACCAGCTCGAATCTCATAACTCTGTAATCGGTATTTTTTCCTCTTCAAATTGCAACTCTTTAAGCTGCTACTGTTTTACTATAGCAGTCTTTACTTGCATTTTTTCCCCAAGTGGTAATAAATTTAGTATTAGTGATTCGCTATAAGCAGCAATATAAGGGGGGGGCACTACTATAAAACATTCCTTGATGCTTGTTCTGCGTAATTCCCGTGTATTGCGAAATCTTCAAAAATGCAAAATATGTGTTTTGCGCTACGTGTCGATGCATTTTCAACATTTCACATGGTGGAAGGAATGATATCACAAATCGTATTTCTAGTGACAAGCATAAATATAATGTTGACTGCGTGGGGGAAAAAATTAATATGAAATTAACTTCCTTTGTTAAAACTAATAATGAACTGGATGTGATTTGTACAAAATGTTTGTTCACTTCATTTTTAGTTGAACGTAATTTACCTATTAATGTCTCTCAGTCACTCTTACTTATTTCATTTTTTTTTATTATTATTTGGCTGTCTCATCGTACGTGGCTTTGTAAGATGAAAACTTAACGTGAAAATGGTTCGTTTTTGAAAACATTTTATGTTTCATGACGGCGTGGGACAAGATTCCATTGAAAGGGTAGAACATCCATCCCTTCAGATGCAAACTTCCGTAAAAGTAAATTTTATCACTTTATAGATCATAACGATTGCATAGTAATGAGAAATTATGTACAGAATCTATTTTAATCGATATAAATATGCCGATAAATTCAAACATCTGTAGTCACTTTAAATAAAAGTTGATACTTGATTTGGGTAACATCATTTTTAAATCTATATGTTTGGTACATTTAATCAATATGCGCAACAAGTAATTTAATCGAATATGTCGATTAAAATTTTCATCGAATATATCTATTAATTTTTTTAACGGATTTCTGTTTCTGAAAGTTGGCAGGTATGCATCTTGAAAGGCACCATCGCCAGTCCGGGAAAAAGTGTAACATTGTTAGGTGTACAGAGTCAGCCAGCAATTCATGACAGCAAGCACCAGTCATACGTTCAGAGTTCGTATGCCCCCTGGATTTCCTGGAAAACTCCTGAAATTAAATTTTTATTTTCCAGGGCCCTGGAAAAAGGGTAATTTTTAATAACTCCTGGAATTATTGTATTTCTTTTTATGCTGAAATAGTGGGATTAAAAGATTTGCAGCCAGTGTTGCATCAGACACGTTAGCTCTTCTTCAGTGGTTAACTGGAGAGAGAGAGTGGGATAAGGAAGAGGGTTGCAGAAACTTCCTTGCCTAAATGGGTGCAATGGGCCAACGCCCTGTTAACTGATAAGCATCTCCTGCACTCTACTGATAAGCATCTCTTGCATAAGTTTCCGTTTACAGCAATATCTGCGGGACAAAACCAGATTGAAAAACTTCTTTCTTCAATCAGGTACTACTAACTATACAAACTCTGTGTTCGTAGTTTCTTTCCAAAATAATACACAATTCTGCTGCTAGGGTGCACAAATTCTTAATCTGTTTTTCTCAATTTCTCTGCTACATGAGCAATTTAGAAAATTCTTTCAATACTGGATGCCATTTAGCTTGAACACTTTAGGCTAGTATATGAGGAATTTTGTAGTTCACAGTTCTGTCAGTATTTAATGACCACCATGTGTACTTCAGTTTTTTTGTTTTGTTTTTTATTGGAATATTACGACCACTGTGAGCAACTCAGTGGGCTATGAGCAGTCGCCCATCCCTAATTTGAAGCCACTGGTTCCATTGACTTTGAATAGTTTTGATAAATTAAATTTGCATCAGAATGGATTCAAAAAGCACGGTCAGTACAACTGAAAATTTGGTGTCGTGTTTCTCCGTTTTTTTCATTCCTGGTTCTCCAAAGGGTTGGCATTCAAGCTTTTCGGGTTCTTGTTTCTTGAATTTAGGGGAATGGAATGTCCTGCCTTTTAGGTTTGTATCAAAGTGGATTAAAAAAAAAAAAACTAAATCCTGTGAAGCTTTGGTGATGCACAGTGTCATTATTGAGGTTCACATGATTCTTGTCTGTGAATGTTTTGGGGTCTTTTTCTTTAGCTCAGTGCCCTCACTCTGATATGTAGGCACTGTAAAAAAAAAAAAATATTGTCTATAGGGAAGAAAATTATCAGCATCATGCATGTGTTTTATTGTTTGTTTCAGAAATGCAAGGAAGCATATTTAAGATTTTTAACGAATCAGAATGTCCCATCTCTACTAATGTGTATATGTCGTTTCTGCGTTCAGTCGATTTATTCTAAATGTGTAGTGCTGCCCCAGTGGCCAAATGGTCTGAAGCAATTCATCTGACCATTTGCCCGAGGTGGTTCTGGTTTAGAGTCCTAAATGAGGTATGGGTGGTGGATTTGTCTGATGGCACTGGCTCTGTACCTTCTCTGCAACAAGTGGCCCTAAATTAGAGATGCACTACTGCTTATAGCACCCAGAGTTGCACATGGTGGTCATTAAATAGTAATGGATTTTTGGTTAGTAAGAACTACCAAAAATATATTTTACGTGGTAATATATAATTAAATAATAGCTACACACTATATGTACAACTGTTTCATACATTATATATGTTCTATGTGTCGTGTGCGTACTTGCAGCAAAATCATCTTTGCATTCATTCATCATATCATCATCATCATCATTGTCAACCATTATCAATCCACTGCTGGACGAAGGTCTCCCCAAGTTTCCTCCACAACGGTCTGTCTTGTGCCAGTCTCCTCCATGTCACCCCTGCATACTTTTGAATTTCATCCACCCATCTCTCATGTGGTCTTCCTCTGGGTCTTTTCCTGTCCCTTGGAATCCAACCTAAAATTTTGGCTGTCCATCGATGATCTGTCCTTCTGGCAGTATGTCCAGCCCATTGCCATTTCAGGGATTTAACTCTGATCATGATGTCTTCCACTCTTGTCATTTTTCGGATCCACGAGTTCCTCTCCTTATCTCTCCTGGTTACACCAAGTATGCACCTCTCCATGCTGCTTTGAGTTGTCTGCAGCCTTTGTATGTCTCTTTTAGTTAAGGTCCACGTCTCTGCACCATACGTAAGCACTGGAAGGATGCATTGATCAAACACTTTTCTTTTAAGACATAATGGCATATTGCTCTTGAAAATTATGCTGTTTCTTCCAAAAGCTCTCCAGGCAAGTTTTATACGCCGATTAATTTCTTCATCAATGTGACCCTCACTTGATATCTGCTGTCCAAGATAAACGTACGTATCTGTTATCTCCAGCTTTTCTCCATCAATCGATAAATCTTCATTTCTTGTAAAAGCATTGAACATCACTTTTGTCTTCTGAAAGTTCATTTTTAATCCCACTTCTTTACTCTTGTTAGCAAGTTCCTGGATCATACTCTGCAGCTCTGATGGGGTAGTTGCAAAAATGACTACGTCATCAGCAAAACGAAGGTGGGTTAGATAATCTCCATTAATCTTTATCCCCTTGTTTTCCCAGCTCAGTGACTGAAAAACACCCTCCAATGTGGCATTAAAGAGCTTCGGAGATATGGTGTCACCTTGTCTCACTCCCTTTCCAATTTTTATGTGTGTTGTATTTTCAAACAGCCTAATCTTTGCACTTGCATTTTCATAGATGTTATTAATAATATTAATGTATGCATCTTCAATACCACAGGTTTTCAAAGCCATTGTAACTGCTGATGGTTTCACCGAATCAAAGGCTTTTTCATAATCGATAAAAGCCATGCACAAAGGAAGTTCATATTCCCTCGCTCTTTCAGTTAGTTCTCTCAGCACATGGATATGATCTATTGTGCTGTAGCCACTCCTGAATCCAGCTTGTTCTCTCGGTTGAGCCATGTCCAGTGTTACCTTCAAGCGGTGTGAAAGAACTTTAGTGAAGATTTTATAAACTACTGATAGGAGGCTGATAGGTCTGTAGTTTCCGAGATCCTCAATGTCACCTTTCTTATGTAGCAGGATCATTGTAGCGGTGTTCCAATCCTCAGGAATCTTTCCTTCATTAAGGCATCGAGTGAAAATTTGGGCGAGTACTGTTTTGATTTCTCCACTTGCTTCTTGTATGATGTCTACAGTAATTCCATCTTCTCCTGGAGCTTTTGCCCGCTTCATGTTCTTGATTGCATGTGCAACTTCTGCTGGAAGGACTGGAGGAACTCTGGTACTGGTATCTTTCATGATGTCTGGAGTGCATGTATCATCCCTTTCATATAATTTGGAGTAGAAATCTTTCACTCTTGTCAAAATTTCGCCTCTATTTCTTGTTACAGAACCATCTTCTTTTCTCAGTGCCATAATCTGTTTTCTTCCCTTACTGAGATGTCCCTTTGCTATCTTTAGGCTTTGGTTGTTTTCAATTGCTTTCCTCACTAGTTCACAGTTGAATTTTCTTACGTCTTCAGTGATACTTTTTTGTACTGTCTTGCATAGCTCTATATATTCCACTTTGGAAGTCACATCTTCTTTAGTTGTCCTCATCTCTCTTCTTTTTTGCATCAACATTTTCGTTTTTCCTGATAATTTATTTACATGCAACTTGTTCTTAGACCCAGCTAATTTTGTTGCTGTTTCCATAAGAGCTTTGGTTACTTTTCTGTTAACTTCAGAGATGTCCACTTCTTCCGATGTTAGGCCTTCTAAAGCAGAGAACCTGTTCTTCAGTTCCAACTTGAAGGTATTATGGTGTTTTTTAAGGTTGGTTATGTCAATAGATTTTGTTTGTCTTATGAGCTTGCCACGTTCAAGTTTAGTGTTGAGGTGCATCTTACATCTCACCAATCTATGGTCACTACCTGTGGTGAACTTGTTTAGCACACTGCAGTCTTCTATGACGAATTTTTTGTTACACATAATAAAATCAATTTCACTTGTCGTCCCATTTGGATGTCTCCATGTCCATTTCCTGTGTGGCTTTTTCTTGAAGAAGGAGTTCAAGATGAAAAACCCTTCTGCCTCTGCAAACTCAACGAGAGTATTTCCACGCTGGTTTCTGTTGCCGTGACCGAATTTACCTACTGAAGTTTCATTCTGTTGTCTTTGCCCTATTTTTGCATTGAAATCTCCCATAATTATTTTCAAGTGCTGCTTACCTTTATTATTTAGATGACAAATTTCCTCATAAAATTCTTCAATTTCTTCTTCAGGATGACTTGTGGTGGGTGCATAAGTTTGAATAATCTGAGCCTGGTATCTTCTCGATAGTTGGATAACGAGTCGTGCAGCTCTGTCAGAGGAACTTTCAACTTCTACCACTTTATCCTTCAGTTTCTTGTTTATTATAAATCCAACACCACTAGTTCTGCCAGTATCTGTCCCACGATAGTAGAAGAGATGTCCACTTTTCAGTTCGATGAGATCTTCTCCTTTTCTCCTTACCTCACTTAGCCCGACGATGTCCCACTTGATCCTTTGTAGTTCCTCTTCCAATTCAAGAAGCCTTGAATCAGAAGATAGGGAGCGTCCATTGTACGTTGCCAAGGTCAGCATCAGATGGCAGCCTAGTCCGGTCCTCCGGGGATTCTTAGCACCCTCTGCCTTCATGTCGCACTGGCCGCTGCCTTGGCCAGGTACATTCCAGCTGCCGGAGACTGAGGGCCAAGATTTAAGTTGTGGAGTCATTTTTGAGGGGTTTGGCCATAACCCATCACGCTGGCCAAGCGGGTTGGTGAGTGTGGTATAGAATTTCCTCTGATCCTGCGTCGGAGCTATATCTTTCTGCCGCGGGTGGCCTAGTGGTCAGTGTCTTGGACAAGTAGAATATTCCTGTTGCAAATAGGCCTAATTGGAATTGCGACCAGAGTTTAAGTTCAAATAAAACACGACTATGGATACCATACAAAGAGTTCGTGAAAGAATTATATACAATGCAATTAAAAAAACATTTACCAACAACAAGTGTAGTCAATCTTTAAAAGAAGGAATGGACATAATCAAGGACTATCCAAACAGACATTAAATAAAATCTCATCAATTTCTGAACAATGCCAGACAACCTCTGCAACACGCACACGACTCCTCACAAACCATCGGACATGTTTCGGCACGACTGACTTTTGGCCATTATCAAAGGTATGCATCCTGGATCAATGTTCAAAGTTGTTATATATCTAGGGCACCTCTGCCTTATCCTCGTCATAGTTGCTCCACGTCGACGTCTTCCGTCATCATTACATAGACGTGTATTCACGTCGACGTGCAGCAACTATGACGAGGATAAGGCCGAGGTGCCATGTTTCGGCACGTCTATGTAATGATGACATCTTCCGTCATCATTACATAGACGTGTATTCACGTCGACGTGGAGCAACTATGACGAGGATAAGGCCGAGGTGCCCTAGATATATAACAACTTTGAACATTGATCCAGGATGCATACCGTTGATAATGGCCGAAAGTCAGTCGTGCCGAAACATGTCCGATGGTTTGTGTGGAGTCGTGTGCGTGTTGCAGAGGTTGTCTGGCATTGTTCAGAAATTGATGAGATTTTATTTAATGTCTGTTTGGATAGTCCTTGATTATGTCCATTCCTTCTTTTAAAGATTGACGACACTTGTTGTTGGTAAATGTTTTTTTAATTGCATTGTATATAATTCTTTCACGAACTCTTTGTATGGTATCCATAGTCGTGTTTTATTTGAACTTAAACTCTGGTCGCAATTCCAATTAGACCTATTTGCAACAGGAATATTCTACTTGTCCAAGACACGCTATATGCATTTCAAGATACTAGATGAAGAATCCTTATATGAAACACCTCTACAAGGTAAATGCTGGATGACGTAATAACTTAAACATATAATAATATTCCTAGTCATATATGATGAATGAATGCAAAGATGATTTTGCTGCAAGTATGTACACGACACATAGAACATATATAATGTGTGAAACAGTTGTACATATAGTGTGTAGCTATTATTTAATTGTGGTCATTAAACCTTGAAACATGAAAAAAAAATAAGTAGTAAACTTTACCCGAGTTTACAATATAAACAACAAAACAGCGTTATTCTAGCAAAAGTTTCAGCTCCTGAAATTTTTTATGGACTCCTGGAATTTATTTTCTGTAAAAGTGTATGAGCCCTGTATGCTGTTCCCCATGCAGCAGGGGTCCAAGTTTGTGCCAGATAAACATACCCCACACCATACAACAATCTCTACCAGCTTGCACTGTGGAGATTGTGCAAGAGCTACCCCAGTGGCACAGTGGTCTAAGCACTGGCTTATGACCATTTGTCCGTGAAGTGTCTGGGTTTAAATCACGATGAGGCATGGATGTTGTGTTTGTCTTACGGCACTGGCTCTCACTTTATCGTGGACCAGTGGCCCTAAATTAGGGAAGGGTGACTGCTTGTTGCCCATTGAGTTGTTCGTGGTTGTTGTTAAACCTTCAATCGAAAAAGAGAGAGAAAGAGAGACCCTGCATGATTGATTGAGTGCCTCACTTTCTTTGCACCATATACATACACAACTATCCAAGGAGTAAAGTAAAAAATGCAACTTGTCAGTACAGCACACTTTTTCTCAGTCATCCGATGTCCTGCTTGCATAATCTTTGCACCAGGTGAGTCTTTTGCGCCGATGAACACTGGTTAGAATAGGATGTCGCTGTCATAGCTCATAGATGTGAGCATGCCATGCATAGTCATGACAGATACTGTTCCAGGTTGACCACTGTTGTATTTGGTAGCCAACTGGCTAAGAACTGTTAGCCTATACAAGTTCTTGTACCCAGCTCTCACCTCTCATATCAACCTTTCACTGTTTGGTGCTGTTTTGTCTCTGTGTCGGTGTATGACCATTTTCACGCCAGCCTTGATACACTTTTAAATATGACAGCATGTGAACAACCCCCCCCCCCCCAGTTCAGCCATTTGGGATATTGAGGCACTCATCGTCAGAGTGCCCACAATCTGTCCTTTCTCAAAGCAGTGGCATATCTTGGGTCCGAGATCTGGGCTATCTCCCCCCTCCCAGTATTTTTTTTATTGTGAAGTTTATTTTTTAATTGTTAAGTAATAAAAGTAGCATTTTTTTTCTAAATTTTAGGTACATGCTATTGCTAACATACCAAATAATTATTATGAGGAATAGGATTTGAACAGTTATTTGTATACGAACTCTATTCTTCTTTCCCTTTGTGTGAACTTGAGTGTTATGTTTCCACAAAAATGTTTCTTCCAAGTACTTTTTCATATTTAAAAACAATGTGTTCCTCTATGAACAAACCAACCAAGTTGCTCGAATGTACATGTCCTTCTGTGGCTCTAAGATATATCTTGATTCTTTTTAAAATGGAAAACTTCTTTCTGCAGTTGTTGATGGAAAGTTTAATATTAGATCTGCTAATTTCTACACCTCAATAAACACTCTGTCCAATTATTCAACTTTATGTAACAAGTAATGTCTCTTGTTAATTTGTTTTGTATTCATCAAGGGAATTAAACACCTTCAGTTCATTTTTTAATCGAGCTGTATCAAAATTTGAAGCATAGAGTTCTTTCAGCTCTGATATTAGATGTTCAGGGAAGCTTTCACAAAATTTATCAGAACAGTTCAAATCCAACAAAGCCATAAATTTAAGATATAATGTCACTGATTTTAATGAATTGACACTTCACACGAACTGAAACCACTCTAGCGAAACACTCGCTGTTAAAGGTGGAAGCATGGAGGGACTCAGGTTGTCCAAAGTCTTCTCTTTTCAGAGCAAACCATTGTGCAAAGCAATGAATGGTCCATTCACCTCCATACGCTGGTTCATGTTATGGAAATGCAAGCAGGCAATGGTATCAAAGTTGTTCTCATCAGAACAGCAAAGACTCGGACATGTTTGCATTATGTCATTGGTCATCGCTCACCAGACTGATTCTCATGATTGAAAGAAGTGAATCCGTCATCTTGTTTACGTACCAAAAGCATAGATATATCTTATTACCATCGATAATTGACTTTTATTTGTGCATTATCTGGGCTTCGCAGCTAGCGTTGAATATACGCCACTGTCTCAAAGTACGATATTTCCTTCTGTTTACCCATCATGCTCCAAATGTTGCTACTTACTACTCCACTCACACCTTATATATGGGTCATTCCATGTCAAATCAACTAATGAAATAGCAATTTTTCAAACATTTCAAACATGGCCATTACAAATATTAGGTATGACACTTTGTCCTTCTCTACTTTTCAGTATTTTACATGTAAAATTATTTATCTGTGTGTAATTAGGTATATGCTCTGTTCTTAAGTAAAATTTTGAAAACAGTTTAATACTGGTTAAATGTTCATATGTTAATTTGTATTATATTTCCAATAAACTGTAAAAAATGCATGAAATATTTACTTACATCCAGTGGTGAATACACCTGTAAAACATCAAATACTCTTTTTATTTCTCGGATAGCTGACACATTTGAATAAAAAGTCATTTAGTTTCTTAAAAGGCAATGCTTATATGTACATCAGTTTTTCAGGTTCCAATATCTTCAATAATAAACATTAATTTTGGTAAAGAGGAGCAGAAAGATGAAGCAACATTATTAGTCCTGTGATACACAGTCACAAATTTACCTTATGCACCTACATGGCTCAAACTGGTGGTGATGTGAGGGGGGCTGTTTGGCTGGCACACGACAGCACTAAGAATCCTGTGCTATTCCCAGTACAAAACACTGCTAGATGTACATGATTATACACTGAAGAGCAATTGAATTGGAGATACCTGTCTACTAACGTGTAGCACCACCTTTCACCCTGATTATGGTGGCGATTCATCTCGGCATGGACTCGACAAGACACCGGAAGCGTTGGGAAACCATACGGATCCACGACCCATGAACAAGTTCCCACAGTTCACGAAAATTTGATGGAGGGGGATCAGAGCCTCGAACATCTCTCTCGATGGCATCCCAGATGTGCTCGATAGGATTGAGGTCAGGTGACCTAGCTGGCCAATCAAGTGAGGTCACGTCGGTGGAGTGTTCATCCAACCATTCGGATACAATTCGGGAGCGATGGCATGGTGCATTGTCTTGTTACAGGATGAGGTCCCCAGTGGTATGTTGAAGACGCACAAATGGGAGCAAATGGTCGTCCAGGATATCCTAGTAACGTTGACCTGTGAGGGACGATGTCACACGTACTAGGGGTCCCATTTCAGTCCACGTAAACAGACCGCAGACAAGAATGCCACCTCCACCAACTTGAAGAGTACCCTGCTGACAAGAAGAATCCATCGCTTCATGTGGTTTGTGCCG
Organism: Macrothele yani; assembly: GCA_039090855.1. Classification (NCBI taxonomy): domain Eukaryota; kingdom Metazoa; phylum Arthropoda; class Arachnida; order Araneae; family Macrothelidae; genus Macrothele; species Macrothele yani. The sequence continues at coordinate 163,464,491 of CM077009.1, forward strand.
TACTCGTATCCTGCCATCAGCATGTACCAACGTGAATCTTGACTCGTCAGTCCAGGCAACATTTTCCCACATGTCTAGGGTCTAGTGGCGATGTTCATGCACCCATGCTAATCTTTGCACCCTGTGCAAAGATTAGCATGGGTGCAGGAACATAGAAAAATGGCTTCTGCTGCATAGAAAAAATTTGAAAAGGACCCTCTTTTTCTTTCAAAAAGTTGCAAAAGTGGTTAAAAAATGTTTCATGAGTATAAATGTTGAAATCATAAAAACAAAATGTGGGCATTTTTGAAATCTGACTTCAGAACTAACAGAGAATGAAGTTTCAAAACCATATCATTAATAGTTTCCATTCTTTCAGCAAAAAAAAAAGTAAAACCTACGCCGATTGTAGTGGCATCCACGAGAGAGACCTCTGTACATCCCACATCAAACTTCAAAATGCCATAACTTCTAAGTTATTCAATATATTCATCTAGAATTTTTTTTTTATTTTTTCGTATCTTGGCAGGTAGTGACTGTATCAAATTTGAAGGAGAACTAAGAACCTTTTGGTTCTTTTTTGTTTTTCTGGATGATTTGACATGAAATGACCCATATAGTATTTTTTCAGACTTTTAAAATTACAGTTTTTTAAAATATTCAAGGTAAAAGGTTATTTCTGTGACCCTAAAAAAGGTCAAATTATTATATATTTTTTTTTTTAGCACATGATTTAAAAGTGTATATAAAATGCTATAAAAAGACCAATTTTAGTCTCCTACCCTAATTAGGTAACAAAATACAACTACACAAAGACTGTCCAGAGGTCACTATTTTCTAATTTTTAAGGTCATGTAATTTGTAACCCTGTGGGCAGACAGGGCTCAAATTTGGGATTTGTGTATAAGTCTATATGCCTAACAATCACACCAAATTTCAAGGAAAGCAAAAGGGGTTGAGTTGTGAGCCTTGTTGATTTGACACGGATGCTACCTCAGATGACTAATCGTGCCCAATCGAAATCTCATAATTTAATGATCACTCAGTGTATGTATATCAGTGCTTGAAAAATATTATGCCCATGATGTCTGGGGCATGTAAAATATTGGTTTAGGTAGGTAAAAAGAAATTAACTAGTTTCCTCACAAGGCAACTTGATTTGTAAAAAGATATTGGTATGCAGAATTTTCCACCATACTAAAAAATATTATTTCCACCTGTTATTTTTTATTTTGTTGCAAATCAAGGATTTTTTTTTATTACTGTTGTGGTCAGGGTTATATCACTTCTATAACTGTCTTGTGACCAAGGAATAGATATACCTTGGGCAGTATAATGATTTGCTCCAAAAGTTATTTACAGTTGCTGATGGAAGTACTGAGCTGCTGCAAAAGTTTGTTACATTTTTTAACTTAAATAAATGAGACCTCTGATTTTTTGCTTCAAAAGATATTTTTCTGAGCATCCTGCTTTTACTACTGGGCAAGTAAATTTTGTCTTCACGTACCCAGGTGGACATGTACATAGGAGAGTCAAATAAAAACCTTAAATAATTATTTTTCTCACAATTTATTGAACAAAAGTGGTACGCATTTGTATCAGTTTTCAATGTAATCTCCATTTTGCGCAATACAAGTCCTCCTGCATTTATAATGTGCATATATTCATGTATAAAACTTCTTTTGGTCATGTGTGCAGCCACTTGTGCACCTTCTGCTGCACCTCTTCGTCAGACCTGAAAGTTTTTCCTCCCATTGCATTTTGAATGGTCCAAAGATGTGGTAATCACTTGGAGCAGAATTTGGTGAATAATGCAGATGTGGACGACATCCAAAGTGCAGGTCTTGTATGGTTGCAACCGTTGCACGGGCAGTATGGGGTCGAGCATTGTCATGTTCCAACAAGACACCATTTCTCAGAAGACCACATTGTTTGGCTTTGATGGTAGTCAAAGATTATTCCTGATAAGATCTGCATATGTGTCAGTAGTTACAATGGTTCCACCTTGACACGTAGTGCTCTAAAATTATGTTTCGTTCATCCTAAAAGACAGTCTGCATAACTTAAATTTTGGCTTAAGGTACATCATATACAAAATAAGACTATATGCATGGTCAATAGCACTAAATACATTTATGGTGTAATTCACCATATCATTCTGTTTAATACATTATATTCAGTTCTGTGAAATGTCACTGAATAAGTCCTGTGGTACTCAATAAAGAAGAAAAACAGTTTTCAAAAAATATTCCTCGTACATAACCTTATACATACCTATAAATAACAACCCCTATACAGAACAACTGCTCTTTATTTATGAAGTCTGATGTTATTAGGTTTATGTTCATGTTGTCAGGCTCAACATGTATTGTAAACCATTATGTTGCAATGCCCAACACTTGTGCTGTCATGCTCAACACTTATTCAGAAGTGGATGCAACTATCTGTTCATTTTTTAAATCAGGTAGTTCATAAATTCACTCAAAACATGTTAGTGTTGGGCTTTGCAACATATGAAGGCTTACAATAAATGTTGAGCCTGACAACATGAAAAACATAAGCCTAATAACATCAAGACTTCTTGAATGAAAAGCAGTGGTTCTGTATAAGGGTTGTTTATATAAAGGTATGCACAGGGAATATTTTTTGAAAACTGTTTTCATTCTTTATTGAGTATCCCAAGATTTATTCTATATTTCATAGAACTGAATATAACATGTTGAACAGAATGATATGGTGAAATATACCATAAATGTATTTAGAGGTTGCATAACCTTTCCTGCAGTTGGCTGCATGTGGAACTAAGACCGTTGCTCCTCTTTGGTGCATGTATCATGTGGGACGGCCATCTTTACACTGCTACTGGGATGCTACTAAGCTTGTCTGCAACATGCTGCCACTTGTAAGCAAATCTTTTTGTCATTGGTTAGAATATTTCCAATATAAATTTTACTAAAAAATGGACTTTTCATAGGAATAAAGGAAATTACTTGCAGTCAAATTTTCAGGTAGCACCCCTACCCTTCCTCAGGACTACACTATAGTAGGTGTTGCCATTCATTAGCTAAATTCCAACCTTTCACTTCATTTAATGTTGTACCTCTTCTTCTCTCAATTTCCAGTCCTTCTGACAATTTTCTCTTGAAAAAGTGCTGTTAATGTGTCAGAACTTCTACAGAGTCCCAAAGCACTTTATGTCCTGTATTTTGAACATGTCTGCCCAAACCTGTATTGTTTGTCACATTTTTAATTGCAGCTTTATGTTCTGTTAATCTGGTCTGAAGTTGCTCTGCTTGTTTCTCCAACGTAGCTGAGACCACACTCACACTTTATGTTGTAGACCATAATAACGGAAATTACTTAGTCAATTTTTCAAGAGAAAATTGTCAGAAGGACTGGAAATTGAGAGAAGAAGAGGTACAACATTAAATGAGCCACACCGGTGGCGCAGTAGTCTAAGTGATGGCCTCTGATCATTCGTCCGAAAGGGGTCCAGGTTCGAATCCCTGCGGGGTATAGATGTTGTTTGTCTTACAGCACTGGTTCTCTCCCTTCCCTGGAACCAGTGACCCTAAATTAGGGACGGGTGACTGCTTGTAGTACATTGAGTTACTCACAGTGGTTGATAAACGTCCAATAAAAAAAAAAAAAGTGATGTGAAAGGTTGGAATTTAGCTAATGAATGGCGACACCTACTATAGTGTAGTCCTGAGGAAGAGTAGGAGTGCTACCTGAAAACTTTACTTTAAGTAATTTCTTTTATTCCTATGTAGAACTCATAATTTGGTGAAATTTATAGTGTATCAATTCTAGGAATAGCCATGACACCAATTATTACCAATATTTCCAAGTTACAGGACAATGACACTGTAATTCGAATTTTTTACCACACTTTCAAGGTTTTCATTTGACTCGTGATAACATTTTAGATATTTTTCAAGCCATGTACATATCTGTGAAAGAACATTTCCTGGATTGCTTAATGTTAAGTCGCTGCCCCAGTAGTGAAGTTCTTTAAGCGCTGGTTACATCTGTAATGGGTTTTCGGGTTCGAATCCCTGTGTGTCATGGACGTTGTGTTTGTTTTCTGGCACTGGCTGTCTCCGAGACCCTAAATTAGGGTCAAACTGTCACTTTGTAGCCTACTGAGTTGCTCGAGGTGGTCGTTAAACCCCGAACAAACAAAAAACCTGTTGGATCATTCCAGCAAACAAAATTTTGTAGAAAAAGAAAGAAACATGGGTCTTCTTTATTTTTGTGATTTAAAATAGTATGCCATATTTCAGTGTTACACAAGTGTAAGAAACATTCTATTTGATATGCATCTGTCTTATGTTTAATTACTAGAAACTCATCAGGTGATCTTATTTGTATTTATGAGTGTCGCTTTGTTTTGGGGGACAGATGATCATTGTGTCCTGGTGTGGAGGTCCCTGGGTCAACGGCTCAATCCCAACCTCGCTATCAAGCGCCACACTATCCCCCACTGCAGGCATTATGGTTTAGGGAGCCATTGCCTACGACAGCCGATCAGCTCTAATGGTGGTATGTGGATCATTGATGGGCCAGCGGTATGTGGATGAGATACTATGGCCCCATTTGCTCCCCTTCCTGACCTGGCCGGGATTCCAGGTGCACTGTACCAGCAGGATAATGCCCGCCCACACACGGCTCGAGTTGCCCAGGACTGCCTACGTCATGTCCAGACACTTCCATGGCGTGCCCGCTCCCCGGACATGTCCCCTATCAAGCACGTGTGGGACCAGTTGCCACAGACTGGCAATGTGTGGTGTTTAGCGATGAGTGTCGCTTCGATTTGATATGGGGACAGATTATCATTGTGTCCGGATGTGGAGGTCCCTGGGTCATCGGCTCAATCCCAACCTCGCTATCAAGCGCCACACCCCCCCACTGCAGACATAGTCTGGCATTGCCTATGATAGCCGATCAGCTCTAATACTGTATGTGTATTATTGATGGGCCAGTGGTATGTAGATGAGATCCTATGGCCCCATTTGCTCCCATTCCTGGCCGGGATTCCAAGTGCACTGTACCAGCAGGATAATGCCCACCCGCACATGGCTCGAGTTGCCCAGGACTGCCTACGTCATGTCCAGACACTTCCATGGCCTGCCCACTCCCCGGACATGTCCCCTATCAAGTATGTGTGGTACTAATGTAAATGCTGGCTGCCGGCATTTCACAGTATCCAGGATTTGGAGCACACTGTCCAACACGTGTGGACCAGTCTACTGCAGGACAACATCAGGCGTCTGTTCGCCTCAATGCCAGACCATAATGTAGCATGTATTGCCGCGTGAGGCGGTGCGGCTGATTATTGAAGATGACTGGACTGCGTGCCACAGATCTCCCTGTAATTGTCCTGCAGCTCTGTTTTTGCTATTATGTGTATTATTCATCTCTATCATTATGTCCATCAAATTTCAGTTCAATCCAATGCTTCCTTTTTGGTGTGCAGATGTCATTGTCCGTGAGTGTATATCATCCACATATCTGAGATAAAGATCCAGAACTATTTTATTTCTTGCAAAAATCTGTTGCTCTAATGAACTTATATAGTATTCTACTAGATTGGAGAAATTGCAGGTGCAGTACCTTGTTTTTGTCTATAGATTTTTCCATTGAATTTTGAAATTAATGAACTGTAATATAAATTTAATAGGAATAAATTATTGGTTGTAATACCATGTTGTATAATGAAGTTATTTTGATTTTTATGTTCAAAGAAACTTAATTTTAGCAAACAATTTTCTCAGCAGTATTGAAGGAAACGTATTTTTGACATCTATACTTATCATTCTGGTGTTCCTGTTGATATGTACTATTTCTTAATTTATTTATTAGATCAAAAGTACTGTTCAAAGTTGTCCATGACTAGCTTCTTGTCTGATTATGTTTGACAAATATTGCTCCAATTTATAAAATGGTCCACCTTTCATGGTTACCACTGCTCTTAATGGCATATCCAGTTTATGAGTTTTAAAAAACCGACTCCCCCTGCCCCATCATATGGGCACCCTTGACCAGAAACACCTGTAAAAAAACAAAGGAACTAAAAGGAAAGGAAGATTAACTAAAAAATTCTTCAAGTGGAACTAGAATTAAATAAATTTATCTGGGTAAAGCCTTGAGTAAGTGATTTAAAAACACCTCTGCCTAAGTTCCATAGAAAATTCTGTGAAGTGGAAATAATGAAAATTAGACTCTAAATGTCAAATGGAAGGTACGTGTGACAAGTTTCTGTAATTCTGTTCTGTGCAGATGGCAAAGTGAAAAGGGTGTTTAACACAGTTTGATAAAGTTCATTCGATGCTCTTGGTATATGTGTGGTTGTTCCACAGACTCCATTAGAGAGTTAATCTAATTGATGTTAGCGTACTGCTGATGATGAATTAAATGAGCAATATTTTAGTATTCATCATCACTAAGCTGTTCTCTGAGATTCAGAGGCTAGCTCCACAAAGAAAATACAAACTATCAGATAATTTTTGCTCACTGTTGCCATATCAAACTTCTCCATTTACAGCGATCTTGACATACAACTCAGGCTTCACTGACATCCAACACACGCCGTACTCAAGATCTATATTTCACACTTATAATCCTTTTCTCATGCAGATACTTTTGAATCTGACCCTCCCATGACTTCCTTGGCCTTCCTCTGCCTTTCCTTCCTGCCACATTTTTGATTTTGTACATTAGGGAATTATATGTAGTGATTCCCTTTCTTGTGTTTCCACTTCAAAGGCAGAATTTTGTAAAAATCCGGTTTTATCTAGTACTTACCCTGGTAGGTGTAGAAGTGCGGTCTGCTCTTGACCACCATCATCTTACCAGAACACACAGTTAAATACAGGGGCATACTGATAGCTCCACAATCCCTCACAGTGCGGGGGTTGCAGGGGCCTCTGGCCTGAGTGGTTAAGAGGGCCTCTAGCTTGAGCAAAAATATTTTACAAAATTTTTTGTGGAAACTTCGTATGAAACTGGTTTAAAAAATAGCCAAGAATTAAAACAGCTTTTAATGAGGTATTAAGAAGAAAAGCATTTTTTTTTCAGTAAATATGTAAAATCTTTAGAAATAATTTCCGTTGCTTCAGTTCATAAAAACTGGATAATGGGTAAGCAACTATTCAAAAGAACTTGAGGTCCCTTTACTTTTTGTGCAGGTATGTTAACAAGAGAATGTGGAAAAAATATCAATTCAATGAACAGAATTTTTATTCCAATGAGGATAAGGTATTATTTGCACATAACTATGCATCCCTCCAAATATAATGAACATAAGGTGTTCTTCATGGGAACAAAAAACCAGAGACCTGTGTCATTTTCTTTTATACCACTCAAAATAATTTTTTTTTTGCTATCTGCAAAACATTATGGCATTACATTAAGTGGTTTTATATATATATATATTCCAGAGTAAATAATTTAAGTAGGTTTTAATTTTTTTGTGCTACAGTTCTTAATCATTACTTAGTTATTTGCTAACTTATGTTGTGACATTTCGTATAAATCGGAAAATTTATTAGACACTGTCACATGACAGTTGCATGTTTTGTGTGTGCGATCGTGAGGGAATTAAAAAATCGGGCCTTAGTTCTTTAAAATAATAATTTTGTGTGATATCATTAACTTTTGATGTAAGTATTTTGTGTAGTAATTTGTATCGGTAGCCTGAGCAATCATTTTAATTATAACCACACATTTGTGTTTCACGCAATATAGTGAAATAATTTTGATTTTACAAAAGCTACTCGTAGGTTTCAAAGAATTTGATTGATTAAAACACCCGTAAAGCCTAGTTAATAACATGGAAGTAAAAATTTTGAGTAATTGAAGGCTAATGGATTTTCGTAAAAGGGTCTCAAAAACATTTTTTGCGGGGGTACCTTGAGTTTTTCCGGTACGCTACTGTTTAAATACTGTGCTTTTAGAGAACAGATCATTTTTTTCAAGCTGTTTCTACTTTTACTATGGGTTTTAGTATGACATACATCAATGATAATATTTATTCTAACTTAAAAAATGTTAAATTAAAGTTTAAAAAAATATTTTTTCCACATTTTTTTCAGTTGTGATTTTTGTGTTGTATTTATCAGTGTAATTTCAGAATTTTCATTTAAACATATGGGTAAATTCTGGGATGTAAAGTATATTTAACTGTGTGGATACATGCAGTTTTGCCCTTCAGTAATGTTAAGGTAGATCCTCATTCTGCAAAACGTCATCTACTTTGAATATGCCAGTAATGAAGAAAATTTCACGCATGTGTTATTACGTATTAAACTTTAGAATAGTCAGATTAGTAAGATCTTTCAGCTGCAGCATGAGCCTTGTTCACACCAAAAGCAAGCACTCGTGTGGTTGACATAGTTTCTTTAGCTGTTGCCACTGAATCTAACTATTCTAAAGTTTGATACGTAATAAAACATGCATGAAATTTTCTGCATTATTGGTTTATTCATATGACGTGAAATGGCCTTCCTACCAACAACTTTGAATTTGATTACTTCTCAGTGTTATACACTGCCGGACAATTGCTAAGGACGGATGACAATAGCAACCATAAAATGGAAGACAGGAAAATGTGGAAATTAGCATAAGTGCAGAATACAGTAAGACGTGTTGTGTGTATGCAAATTTTGGATTGCCGAACTTGTTCGTGACGTCATAGCGCTGATAAGACACATAAAGGATTTGACGCGTATTGACCATTGTTGTTCAAACGCAAAGTTGAAAGGGAAAGAATCAATTGACGAACTTGCAATTTTCGGTATGTTTTCCCGACATCACCTAGATGATTTTACGCATAGCCGTATTATTGGCAAGATTGAAGAAGGGCGAAAAATAACAGATGTTGCCAGGGATTTCGACGTCAGCCACGGTGTTGTTTCAAGGCTTTGGAAATCATTTAAAACAAATGGAGAGTGTAGCAAACGTCACGGGAGAGGTCGTGTTCGCAGTACGACACCTGCAGAAGATCGGTACATAGTGCAATCAACAAAAAGACACCAGCGCAGCACAGCTAGTGAGGTAGCAAATCAGTTTATTACTGCTACTGGCAAGCGGATCTCCCGTAAAACTGTCGCCAGACGTGTGCATGAAGGAGGACTATACGTCCGCCGTCCTGTTGTGTGCATCCCATTGTCCAGACGTCACCGTACCGCCCATTTGCAATGGTGCCATCAACATCGCAATTGGACTGGTCTGCTGTCCTCTTCTCAGATGAGAGTAGATACAGTCTATCGTCTGATTGTCGACGACAACTGATCTGGCGTGATAGTGGTACTGCATATTGTCCAGCAAACATACAGGAAAGGGACCGATATCCGACATGTAGTGTCATGGTATGGGCTGGCATCATGATCAATGGCCGTACGTTCCTCTATGTGCTTCCAACTGGGACTATGACTGGCCAACGATACATTAATGATGTTCTGCTACCTCATGTTCCGTGGTGCTGTCGGTGATAGATTCATTTTCATGGACGACAACGCAACATGTCATCGAACAGTCGCTGTCCAGGAGTGTCTGGAGAGCGAGGATATTCAACACCTCGTATGGCCAGCACGTTCTCCAGATCTGAATCCCATTGAAAATGTGTGGGATGCTTTGGGGAGGAGTCTTGCTGGTCGCCAATGCCCTCCAATAAACAAACCCTCATCCGTGCACTGACAGAGGAATGGGATAATTTACCCCAACAGTTGCTTGATAATGTTGTGCAAAGCATGACACGACGTGTGGAATTTTGCATCGCCCTCCATGGTGGCCATATCCCGTATTGACATCTTACGCCGGAACGCCTGCGGACGGTAATTGCATTTTTTCCACGTTTACGTATTCTGCACAAAATATCCTGTTTGTTCCTTGAACACGTTCCAAAGCCTTCTGGATTTCAGAGCACAATAAATTGTCTTTCTTGTAATGTCCTGGCATTCTGACATTATTTTATTTCACTTGGCATCCAACCACACTTACTTTTTTATGCGCTATATAGCCGTTTATGATCCGTCCTTAGCAATTGTCGAGCAGTGTAGTAGCATGTTCATTTATCTTTATATAATACAGGTTCTGAAGCTGTCCGGATATCACAGTACAATGAGAGTTTAATATATTAAATTTACAGAAAATGTGTGTGTAATTTTCAAAGATTATCTTATTGATAAACTATGTATACTATCACTGCTTTCTTGATAATTGATACCACAGTATTTTAGTTAGAAGATAGTACACCACCGTTAAGCTAATATAGTGATATGTAGTTCCATTCATAAAATCTAGTTATGTTATTTTCATTTTGAAGCTTCAAAATGTAAGTAACAACAGACTGGATATGCGATTAATAAGTGACCAAGATGCTGGTTCATAATGCAGATAATATATGCAGGCCATTATTCTGAAAAATGTCATGTACTTTGAATGTTTTTACTTTTCTCCTTTTTATTATATCCGGCAGTTTCTTGTAATGTTTACCTTTGCAGAGAAAATTTTAGACACAACTACCTGGGTCCCACGGGAATACAGTAGATTGTGGTTAACCGGGACACATTGGGACTTAGGACACTTTAGTCCAATTGATCGGTTGCCCCAATTATGCAAAACTTTATCCCAGAGAGCTAATTTGGGATGTTCAAGAATTGTCCTAAATGAACTGCTGCGCCGATTAACCCATCACCCAATTAACTGGAATCTACTGCATCAAATATAGTTCTCTGTCTTTCAGTGTTGTTATCCAATGGTTATCTTTCTAACATAATGCAGGTTCTTTGAATAAAGCTCATATTGAGAAATGGCTTCCTAGTTTAATTGAATTAATAATCTAAAGCAACTTATGGGAATTTACTAGGAAATTTTTTCATTTATAGCAAATTTTCGGAGAAAACTCTTCTCCTTCTTCAGGCTCTCTAGTTGTTGTCACTTTTTGCTTGTCACTATCATGGTTACGGTTTACCTTGACGGTTACGGTTAACCTTGACAGTTTAGGTTATTTTTCAACAAATCCTGCCAGATGTTAGGCAGGGAAAAAACAACAAGACTGGATTAGATAGGCATGTTAGAGAAACTGGGCACAGCATGGATTGGAATTCCCTTAAAGTAATCAGTTTCCAAAGCAATTTCCAAAAAAGAAAACTGAAAGAAGGAATAGAGATTGAGAAAAATCAAAATTCCATCATCAATGACTGCAAAGGATTTTCCCTGCCTAACATCTGGCAGGATTTGTTGAAAAATAACCTAAACCGTCAAGGTTAACCGTAACCATGATATTGACAAGCAAAAAGTGACAACAACTAGAGAGCCTGAAGAAGAAGAGTTTTCTCCGAAAATTTGCTATAAATGAAAAAATTTCCTAGTAAATTCCCATAAGTTGCTTTAGATTATTAATTCAATTAACCTAGGAAGCCATTTCTCAATATGAGCTTTATTCAAAGAATTAGAACAGAGTATGGGTCAGATACTTGGCAAACAATAAAGAAAGTTCAACATGCTACATTGAAGATGGAAAGATCCATAGCTCAAATCAAGTTCCTGAAAAATTGCAAGGTAAATAACTTTATTCCAAATTCATTTAGACTTAGAAAACCATTTAAAGATTTACTTTCAGCCAACTTCATAAGAAAAATAGAGCAAAAAACGTTAAAAAGAAGTATTGAAGCAAAATATAAAAATGTTGCTTATTATAAAAAAGTAAAAGTAGAAAATGAAAAGAAAATTTCTGGAATCTTAAGGGATACAGTAAAAGCAGAATTGGATGACTGGCTAAAAATTGGAGTAAGCAACAAAAATAAGAAATTTGTTAAAAAGCTGAACCTTAAAGAAGAAAAATTTTTGAAGAAAAACTATTCAAGTAAAAACAAAAAAACTGCAGTTCTTAGTCATGTGAAGGACAACACTGCTACTGGAGTTAGCCAAGAATTATTACAAGTGATAAATAAAGGAAGTAATTTCAATCTATCCAAAGAAAAAATAAATCCAGAAAAATTGGTAATTGAATTGGAAAGCATCTGCAGCACTTTAGAAAAAGAGGACCAAATTAAAGCAGACCTCCTCAGAAAAGATTACTACAATAGCCTTACAAAATTCCAGAAGCAAGTAAGGAAACCTCAAAAAATTTTTAATAATAGTCAATTAACAGCTCTTAAAGATTTCAGAAAAAATGAATGTATAGTTGCTGTGAAAACAGACAAAAGTAAGTTGATTACTATTATGGATAATAGAGATTATCTAGAAAAGATGGAAGAAGAACTAAAAAAACCTATGTATGAAGAAGTAAAAAAACCCACTACCAGATTTGATTAAAAAGTCTCTAAGCTTATTTCTCTTCAAAAAAGAAAAACCAGCTTCCAGAAAACTATAAACAATTCTCAAAATTACAGTTCAGATTACCTCAAATATATGGAATAGTCAAACTGCATAAAGAACACCAACCAATTAGACCAATAATAGACTCAAAAAACTCTATTCTTTCAAATCTAAACTATTTTTTAAAGTCACACCTTCAGAATCTTTTAAAAGAGCCACCTAACTTGATTAAAAACTCAATGCAGCTAAAAGAAAAACTAGAACTTCTTCCTAAATTAGATTCTCCTATTATGGGTAGTTTAGATATAGTGTCTAAGTCATCATCATCATCATCATCATCATCATCATTGTCAACCATTATCAATCCACTGCTGGACGAAGGTCTCCCCAAGTTTCCTCCACAACGGTCTGTCTTGTGCCAGTCTCCTCCATGTCACTCCCGCATATTTACGAATTTCATCCACCCATCTCCCATGTGGTCTTTTTCTGGGTCTTTTCCTGTCCCTTGGAATCCAATCTAAAATTTCGGCTGTCCATCTATGGTCTGTCCTTCTGGCAGTATGTCCAGCCCATTGCCATTTCAGGGATTTAACTCTGATCATGATGTCTTCCACTCTCGTCATTTTTCGGATCCACGAGTTCCTCTTCTTATCTCTCCTGGTTATACCAAGCATGCACCTCTCCATGCTGCTTTGAGTTGTCTGCAGCCTTTGTATGTCTCTTTTAGTTAAGGTCCACGTCTCTGCACCATACGTAAGCACTGGAAGGATGCATTGATCAAATACTTTTCTTTTAAGACATAATGGCATATTGCTCTTGAAAATTATGCTGTTTCTTCCAAAAGCTCTCCAGGCAAGTTTTGTACGCCGATTAATTTCTTCATCAATGTGACCCTCACTTGATATCTGCTGTCCAAGATAAACATATGTATCTGTATTCTCCAGTTTTTCTCCATCAATCGATAAATCTTTATTTCTTGTAAAAGCATTGATCATCACTTTTGTCTTCTGAAAGTTCATTTTTAATCCCACTTCTTTACTCTTGTCAGCAAGTTCCTGGATCATACTCTGCAGCTCTGATGGGGTAGTTGCAAAAATGACTACGTCATCAGCAAAACGAAGGTGGGTTAGATAATCTCCATTAATCTTTATCCCTTTGTTTTCCCAGTTCAGTGATTGAAAGACATTTTCCAATGTGGCATTAAAGAGCTTCGGAGATATGGTGTCACCTTGTCTCACTCCCTTTCCAATTTTTATGTGTGTTGTATTTTCAAACAGCCGAATCTTTGCACTTGCATTTTCATAGATGTTATTAATAATATTAATGTATGCATCTTCAATACCGCAGGATTTCAGAGCCGTGGTAACTGCTGATGGTTTCACCGAATCAAAGGCTTTTTCATAATCGATAAAAGCCATGCACAATGGAAGTTCATATTCCCTCGCTCTTTCAATTAGTTCTCTCAGTACGTGGATATGATCTATTGTGCTGTAGCCACTCCTGAATCCAGCTTGTTCTCTCGGTTGAGCCATGTCCAGTGTTACCTTCAAGCGGTGTGAAAGAACTTTAGTGAAGATTTTATAAACCACTGATAGGAGGCTGATAGGTCTGTAGTTCCTGAGATCCTCAATGTCACCTTTTTTATGTAGCAGGATCATTGTAGCGTTGTTCCAATCCTCAGGAATCTTCCCTTCATTAAGGCATCGAGTGAAAATTTGGGCGAGTACTGTTTCAATTTCTCCACTTGCTTCTTGTATGATGTCTATAGTAATTCCATCTTCTCCTGGAGCTTTCCCCGCTTCATGTTCTTGATTGCACGAGCAACTTCTGCTGGGAGGACTGGAAGAACTCTGGTACCTTCCATGATGTCTGGAGTACATGTATCATCCCTTTCATATAATTTGGAGTAGAAATCTTTCACTCTTGTCAAAATTTCGCCTCTATTTCTTGTTATAGAACCATCTTCTTTTCTCAGAGCCATAATCTGTTTTCTTCCCTTACTGAGATGTCCCTTTGCTATCTTAAGGCTTTGGTTGTTTTCAATTGCTTTCCTCACTAGCTCACAGTTGAATTTCCTTAAGTCTTCAGTGATACTTTTTCGTGTTGTCTTGCATAGCTCTATATATTCCACTTTGGAAGTCACATCTTCTTTAGTTGTCCTCATCTCTCTTCTTTTTTGCATCAACATTTTGGTTTTTCCTGATAATTTGTTCACATGCAACTTGTTCTTAGACCCAGCTAATTTTGTTGCTGTTTCCATTAGAGCTTTGGTTACTTTTCTGTTAACTTCCGAAATATCCACTTCTTCCGATGTTAGGCCTTCTAAAGCAGAGAATCTGTTCTTCAGTTCCAACTTGAAAGTATTATGGTGCTTTTTAAGGTTGGTTATGTCAATACATTTTGTTTGTCTTATGAGCTTGCCACGTTCCAGTTTAGTGTTGAGGTGCATCTTGCATCTCACCAATCTATGGTCACTACCTGTGTTGAACTTGTTCAGCACACTGCAGTCTTCGATGACGAATTTTTTGTTACACATAATAAAATCAATTTCACTTGTCGTCCCAATTGGATGTCTCCATGTCCATTTCCTGTGTGGCTTTTTCTTGAAAAAGGAGTTCAAGATGAAAAATCCTTCTGCCTCTGCAAACTCAACGAGAGTATTTCCACGCTGGTTTCTGTTGCCGTGACCGAATTTACCTACTGAAGTTTCATTCTGTTGCCGTTGCCCTATTTTTGCATTGAAATCTCCCATAATTATCTTCAAGTGCTGCTTACCTTTATTATTTAGATGACGAATTTCCTCATAAAATTCTTCAATTTCTTCTTCAGGATGACTTGTGGTGGGTGCATAAGTTTGAATAATCTGAGCCTGGTATCTTCTCGATAGTTGGATAACGAGTCGTGCAGCTCTGTCAGAGGAACTTTCAACTTCTACCACTTTATCCTTCAGTTTCTTGTTTATTATAAATCCAACACCACTAGTTCTGCCAGTATCTGTCCCACGATAATAGAAGAGATGTCCACTTTTCAGTTCAATGAGATCTTCTCCTTTTCTCCTTACCTCACTTAGCCCGACGATGTCCCACTTGATCCTT
Source organism: Macrothele yani (assembly GCA_039090855.1). Classification (NCBI taxonomy): domain Eukaryota; kingdom Metazoa; phylum Arthropoda; class Arachnida; order Araneae; family Macrothelidae; genus Macrothele; species Macrothele yani. The sequence goes on from CM077009.1 coordinate 163,479,889, forward strand.
TGTAGTTCCTCTTCCAATTCAAGAAGCCTTGAATCAGAAGATAGGGAGCGTCCGTTATAGGTAGCCAAGGTCAGCATCAAATGGCAGCCTAGTCCGGTCCTCCGGGGATTCTTAGCACCCTCTGCCTTCATGTCGCACTGGCCGCTGCCTTGGCCAGGTACATTCCAGCTGCCGGAGACTGAGGGCCAAGATTTAAGTTGTAGAGTCATTTTGGAGGTGTTTGGCCATAACTCACCACGCTGGCCAAGCGGGTTGGTGAGTGTGGGATAGCATTTCCTCTGATCCCGATGGTATAGTTATACCGCTATTGGCGGTCGTCAGAGCCCCTTTAGTGGGAACAGGATGCACCACGAGAAGGCGGGGTTGACATTTGTCAAGGAGAGGCTGTGATGTTACGCATCACCTGACCTTACATCCCAGTGTCTAAGTATACTCACATTAATATAGATCAACTTATAGACTTTATAGTGGAAGACTTGGCAGACCTAATAGTTTTTCACAACAAGGAAAAAAACATATTAGTAGGAATTTTTGAAATGCTTACTTTCTCTTTGCAGAACAACTACTTTCAATTTGGGAAAACTTTTTTCATTCAAAAATCGGGGCTAGCTATGGGCTCCCCACTCTCCCCACTCTTAGCTAACTATTATGTGGGAAAACTAGAAGAAAAGATACTAGTACAACCCACATACTTCTGCTTATATAGCAGATACATGGATGACATCTTATTTATAATAGGTAGCTCAGAAATTGTTCCAGAAAGAATTCTAGACTCATTCAATGAATTAGATGATTCCCTTAAGTTCATTATTGAACTTCAAAAAGAAAGGAGAATAAACTTCTTAGATATTACAATCTATTATGAAGATGAAAAATTCCTCACTAGTTGGTATAAAAAACCAATGAATACTAAAAGACTACTGGATTTCAATTCGTATCATCCAGTTTCTATTAAGAAAAATGTAGCAAGTCAGTTTTTAGAAAAAATTAATAAAATAGTTTCTACTGCAGATAAAAAAGAAGCCCATAAAGAAGAGCTTAAAGTCATACTTGCAGAGAATAACTATCCTAAAGGAGAAACTGAGAAGCTTCTGAATTTTAATGGTACGAAGAACCCACAAAAGCAAGAAGTAAAATTCACTAGAAAAATTTCTTATCACAAAGGTTTATGTGAGGCTTTAAAGAGAATTAGTAAAAAACACAATATTAGGCTAGCTCCAAGTTTAGAGAACAAAGTTAAAAAATTTTTCCCTAAAATAGTTCAAAGAGAAGAAGATATTTTAAAAATGCAAGGAGTAGTTTATGAAGTAAATTGTAGTTGTGGACTATCTTACATAGGTGAAACAGGTCGCAGACTAGAAACTCGTATAGCTGAGCATAAAGCAGCTATAAAAAATTGCTCCAACAAGACTGGATTAGATAGGCATGTTAGAGAAACTGGGCACAGCATGGATTGGAATTCCCTTAAAGTAATCAGTTTCCAAAGCAATTTCCAAAAAAGAAAACTGAAAGAAGGAATAGAGATTGAGAAAAATCAAAATTCCATCATCAATGACTGCAAGGATTTTCCCTGCCTAACATCTGGCAGGATTTGTTGAAAAATAACCTAAACCGTCAAGGTTAACCGTAACCGTCAAGGTAAACCATAACCATGATAGTGACAAGCAAAAAGTGACAACAACTAGAGAGCCTGAAGAAGAAGAGTTTTCTCCGAAAATTTGCTATAAATGAAAAAATTTCCTAGTAAATTCCCATAAGTTGCTTTAGATTATTAATAATGCAGGTTTTAAAGCTATCACAATACCACAGTACATTTAAATTATATAGAAATGTGTCTGTGTCAAATTTAAAAAGGTTACTTTATTGAAAAAGCATTGTTACTTCCTTGGTACAAGAAAGTATTTTAGTTAGATAATAGTTAAAACACTATTGGGCTAAGATAATAGTGGTAAGTTTCTTTGATTTTCATGAATAGACTGCATATGTTACCTGCATATTATATGTTTGACTGAGAAACTTGCATTGTTTAATTTCTTTTTATAAATAACTTGAGGCGGATTATTTTTTTTTTTATTTGCAATATTAAGAACTCTGTAACATCACCAATCATGTGTTTGAAAGAAACCAGGTAATGTTTTCTGTTTTTTGGCTTTAGTACAAAAGAATATAACAGCATGAAGTCAAGAAGTTTGATAAAAAAATACGAGGTTTAAGAATTTCTGGCAGAAAAAAAAGGCTTTAAGATATCTCACTATTGTTTAGTTCCACAGTTCTCCTGAGCCATTTCTTTAGCTATATGTTTCAAAATTGTTCCATCATATTTTTATTTTTATTTTTTTTGGTAAGAAAATGGCCCTAAGGTGACTTACTATTTCCTCTTAAGAGTAAGCAGTTTTCTTTCTTTCAGAAGGAATGGAAACTTTTCCTTCTCACATGTTCTCCTTATTTGATGACATTTTTGAACACAAATTCTTTGTTATTGTTCGAAATATGATCATGGTATATGATCAAAATATATAAAACGGTCAACGTGACGTTGACCGTTTTAGTTATGTTCATGCCCATGAACATAACAGTGTCTTAGAATTGGAGTTTATCTAGCTGGAAACAAAGAGTTCAGGTAGGATTTCAGGTTCGGAAGAATATCCTGAATTGGGTGATTCCGGGGAGTCATTATATTTCGCCATGCTTATTTATAATATACACAATAACTGACAAAATTGTTGCATAGCTTCTATTTCCAATCATGTTAGTGCTTGCGATGTTTCCAAAGCGGTGGCCAAAGCAAGCACGTGGTAAGCGTAGGAATGCCAATGGAGATAGTGGACAGCGCAGCCAACAATACACTTTATGTATCTCCAAAATCACAAGCAAATATCACCAGATTTAAGGAAGAAATCAGAAGTGCCGTATTACACAAGTCTGAAACGAAACATAAGTTATATTAATATATATATATAGATAGATATATAAAATCACAATGTAAGTGTTTATGTTGTGAATTCTAAAAACCTTAATGAACGCTAAGACCAAATGTGCGAACTTTTAAAAACCTTAATGATGTTAAGCCCAAGGATGTAGAGTAAAATAATGTGAACATGCAATAAAACTCTGAATAAAATCATGATAAAGGTTAAAAAAAAAAAAAGTGCAAATTTTAATGAACTTTGAACCCAAGGACGTAGAGTTAAATTATATGCAAATGCAATAAAATTCCGATAATAAAACATAGTTAAAAGAATAAATATATATAATTTATATGTTAATATTGTGAATTCAACTGGCTTCTTTGATATACTAAGCATTTGCCACAGAATATGAGTTCTCATCAGCAGGAGAGTTAATTGGAGGACTCATAAAAGATGGAATATATCTTCATCATGCGAAAATTTTGTATTAATATTTGAAACAATTTCTTAGTGTATTACTTACACAGCTGAAGCCTTAAATATACTTCCTGTCATCCATGTATAATTTACAAGTTCAGACTTATAAATTTATCTTCAGGTTAGCTTTGTAAGAAAACTGAACAATTTTACAGTATATAAATAAAGACAGTGTTTTATCAGTCAGTCTGCTCAAAAGTTTTCAAATTCATCATCTGAATATGGCATCTGAGAAGATGACGAGTGACCCTCGGTAAATATGTCATAAGTTGCCATTGTGGCAATTTTTTCAAGTACTTCTTTTGGAAACTCACATTCATACATGACAGCACTTGCCCTCATGTTTCAAAGCAAACTTTATGTTCAGTATGCTGACTAAAGCGTCAGTTTTCATTGTATTTCTGGTTTTTTTTTACATAACTGAAAACTCCTTCAACATCTGCATTCGAATGTGGCAGTGTTAAAACATTAACACAAAATCAGAAATTTCGTTAAAAGGATTTTCTCTTGTTGAGTCCTTTTATGATGAGCTTTATAGTGTCGTGCACTTCAGTCTATTTGACATAATGCAAATTTCACCATTGCCTTTTAATATGCGTTAATATAGATGCATCGGAATAAAAAAGTGCTGCTAAATTTACAACAGAAGGCTTCTGTGGTCTTAAACATTCTGATGCAGATAACAAAGATGTGCTGCAAAATCTCAGTGTTTGATGATAATCATTTCCTTAGCTGAGCTACAAGTTCCTTCAAGAACAGAACACATTTTTTGCATATCTTTTTCAATATTTTCTGGAAGTGTGCTGTTGCACATTTCAAGTTCAAATTGGTAACCTAAGTAGGGGGATGGATCCCAATAGTCTCCAATCACTACAGAGAAAACATCAAATTTCATTCCAGGCATTAAAAGTTTTCCATACAAAGACTTCAATAAGAAAATCACATCATCAAGCAACTTAGTTGGGTCTTGCTTTTCAGACTGAAATTTTAAGTTAACCTTATTTACTTCACGTAAAATGGGTTGAAGGAAATGAAGTAACAAATAGTTTTGCTTGTCAGCATACATCGTGTGCAACTGGTCTGCTGTATAGCACCTCTCCATAGAGTGAGCAATACTGAAATGCGTTTTAAGTTCTTCCCATTGCTGCAGTATTCGTGATACTGCTGCTTCTATAGACAACCATTGTGTCTGACTTACCTGTGGAATCTTCAACAGGGATTTATTATCATTGATTAGGCAATATAATTGTTTGTGTACAGACTGGCTGAGTGCGAAAACCAGTTATAAGTCTTCTTGATGAGAAATTCTAAATGGCTTGAAAGAAATTCACATGTAGCATAGGAAATACAGTTGTAAAGAATGACAAACACACCTTACAAGTTGTAGATTAGAGACTGCTTCCTTCAGTTTGCTGTACACACCATTATTGACACCAACCATTACTGATGCATTGTCAGTTCCAATGGCTACAAGCTTTTTTATATCCAGTCTCTTTTGGTTAAGCATCTCTTTAACAGCATTGCAGATGCTATCAGCTGTGCCATCAGATAATTCAGCCAAATCAAGAAAAGTAACTACAATGTCATTTTTCAGCACTGAATAGTAACGGATTGTAGCAGCTAATAACTTGTGGACAGAGATGTCATTACTCTCATTTATTAATATGCTGTATGGCCGTTCTCCAGTATCTTTTCTCAAATTAGTGCAAGTACATTTTGAATGACTTGTCCACACTTGGTTCCGTGCAATTTCAAAGATTGTGTACATTTGCTATCCTTAAAGCTTTCCGTGCACATTTCACTTAGCTGATCCACACTTCTAAAGGTGCTGTGCTGTGCTATATAAAGGCACATCCTTCCCTCAGCTGCTTTGGCCTCATTATTTAGTGGAGCAAAACTAGATGTTATTGGCTTCTGCTGCTTTCTTATGCTTTGCAGTACCCATATGTTTTTCTAAATCCAAGTAGTTAGGAGATAAATGACACTTACAAAATTTTCAGAAACACTTAGCACTATCCCCTTGAATTTCCATCAACCATGTTTTAAATTTATAATTTTTTAACCATTCCTTCCTAAATTTTTGGGTATACAGTGTTGCTGCCAATGAGATGTGTAGATATCGCTGTCGTCAGATGCTAGTCTTCGGAGGCAACGAACAGCAAGTGAGACGCCACCGCCATCTGTAACCACGAGTACTTTGTGAGAAATAGATAGCTATTGGAAAGGTACGTAGTGTTTGATTCAACGCATAATATATCGTATAAATAGCGCAGAAGGAATATTCGAGTGCATATGCGAACCAACAAATATCTAGATCAAAATTTAATTAGCAAGTTCTCAATTTCGATCTTTACCTGTTAAGTAAAGTTGCAGCAATGCAAATTTAAATATGCCGCATTATCATTCCTTAATCACCCAATTTTGTTCCTCAAATTGTTTTATTGAAAACTATTTTTACCCCATGAAAAATGAATATTGCATAAAATAAAAAAGGGGGTCTACAGCTATCATATGTTTACAGAACTATCACGGCCTTAGACATGCCGAGCTCTTTATATCTATTATTAATTGCAGTGCCATATTCACACTCAATAAACTAATTTTGAAAGCTATTCCTACATATAATTTGAAAGGATAACACAGCACTTTATCTCATCTAGTTTTCTCAGTAAACACTGTGTTCTTATGAAGCAAATGAACAATTAATACATAACTTCCTCTAACTAATACATGCATACAAAATTCCTTTTCTTACCTTTTTTTTGACTACAGACCTGCATGATTTTTTTTTTTTGCTAAGAAAAGACTAAATAAACATTTTTTCAAATTATCTTGTAAAAGATTGAAAAAGTGAATATAGCACAGGATAGGCACTGAAACAGTGGTATACAAGCTTTGGTTTCCTTCCTGCAATTTTGACTTAGTCAAATGCTAGCTTTAATATGAAGTGAATGTCAACAAACTGTTCTGTAATCCTCAGCAAGTCGATCCCCATGAGTGTAACTTTTACCGATGAGATTGTGGGCTAATCTCAATAGTTAGTTTGAGAATGTGCAGAGTTATTTTCAATTGTACACCTTGTATGCAACAATTGTGTAGCAACATTTGACAAAATTCACTTCGCCAAGCTGTTACTCATTGGCGCCTTGTATTCAACGATTGTATGCTGTAAGCAAGCACAGAATAGCTGAGTTTATCACAACCACAACAAGCTGAATAGGTGAAAATACAGAAAATCCACTTCACCTAGCTGTGATCGAATAAAATGAGCATTGTGTGACACTTTGACACGACCACATCTTCCATTTAAAATTGTTCTGGTTGTTATGCAACACAAAATACACTTCACCCAGCTGTGATCGAATAAAATGAGAATTACTTGACCATCAGGCACTTTGACATGAGCACACCTTCCATTTGAAATTGTTCTGTTGACATCTTGATATTGTGCAGTGGCTCAGTGTTACTTGATAACCATGTCACATGGGCCTACAAACCTGACATACTGGGTTATTAAACCAAAGAATCTTGCACGTCACATAAGAATTAGCTTTCAATGGTCACAAATGCTGTGTATTTCTAGCTTCCGAGGGAGAACGTTGTTGATACACTATCCAGAGAAGTGGAGAAAGTGTCCACATTTTCATCTTTCCACAGGGTAGGAACACACATACATAGCTGTTTACACAGAGAGCCTTGGGGGCTTTTCACCATGTTTTGGGCAATCTTATTAAAAAAAAAAACGTGATTAAAAATTTAAATTTATAGGAGGAAGTAGTTTCTAACTGGTGTTTTACAGCAAATTAAAAAAATGTGAGGCAATAAATATATTTCATCTTTCCACAAAGGAGGAACAGCATGTCACTTTTCACAGGGGTGATTGTCGTGGAACTGTGTTTGCATTTCTAGTGCTCCCAGGCAGAATTTAAAAATTCTGATGTCTCAAAGCACAGTTTTTGACATTTTCAGTATCCCATGTTCGAAAACCTCAATTGCAAACTAGCCTTAGGCCCCAAATGTGACCATCTGGATGTCGAACATGTGTCTCGAGGTTTGATTTTTTGAACATGGAATACAAATTAAATACATGTGATATAAGAGAATAAGTCAGAGGTACCAGCAACATACCACTTGGCCACCAGAATGGCATAGGAGAGTTCGCTTAACATATAAGTGTTTATTTTTCTTCTAGTATAGAAATCAGGTCTTGTGAACCACAGTTTAGAAAGTTACCTATATTGAAATCCGATAATGTAGTAATTTCTGCTGTTTTCTGTGCATGTTAAAAACATTTTTAAATGTGTTCTTTCTCAGTCATCTTATTAGCACAAACTATATATATATATATACAATGACTTTCTTTTTAGTCTCGGAAAAACATTCAGGTGAAATGTGATACACTTTCAGGGCAGTAGCTTGGAGGCCACCAGGGGAAGTTTTGAGCCTCCCTTAGGGAAGACTCTGAATGTAAAAATATTTAGCACATGCCATGTGGGGGAGGGGGGGTGAAAAGGAAATTTAGCATCACATAAAAACTGACAAACGTTGGACGAGTAAATTACTTGACAGGATACCAAAGGAGAAAAAAGATGTGAGAAATGATTGTATAGCACTATATATATTGATCTTACTGAGAAGAAAGCCTGTAAATCAGCTGATTAAAAAACATGTCCACACAGAAGCTTGTTCAAGATACAACAATTGGCAGATCAATTTCTGTATTTAACTTTTGAAATCATACACAGTATGCCAGTCCATTCCCTGTATTTACTATGTGCACTCATTTTGAAAATGCTTTGCATTCGGAGAGATCTGCTGGGTAAGTTTAGGGTGAATATTATGTCAATATTAAAATGACAAAACATGAATAGAAAGTGCCCTGAATTTGAAAAGCAAGTCAAATATTTCCAACAGTACATAATAAGAAACCATTACATGCAATTAAACATTAGTCATGCCATCAACGAAGGAGAATCTGTTTCAAAAGCAGAAACATAACATTATTAGATATGTATGCTATTTGCAGACCCCTTATCAGCATGAAAACACATTTCTCCGTCGAATAAATTGCATTCTGTAGAATTTCTGGTTAATACAGCTTTCAGTTAGTAGTTAATTAACTGTTCTCGGGTAATTAACTATTATCAGTAATTTTCCTTCAGTTGTCTTTGAATGATGTTCCTTTGAAATTCTTAAAATCATTTAGTCTAGGTGTTTATTTTAAAATTGCCTAGAGCCTAAATAAAATGAACAGTAGTTTCACATTATATAAAGGATACTTTAGTCCAATTTCAACCAAATCATATACATATAAACCTCTCAAGGATACTTCTATTTTGGTGACTTTTTTTTTTTGCTTGGAGGTTTAATATATTTATTTATTGGACTTGGTTTACAGATTTATACAGTAGAGACATTTTCTATTTCAACGTCAGCAATGTACATAGGTGAACAAAGAACGCAGCGAATAAACCAACGAAAGACAGACATAAATAACCATGTCTTAATGGGTTTCAAACCCAGACCCCTCCGTTGGGCAAATGATCAGAAGCCATTGCTTAGATCACTGAGCCACCAGGGCGGCCGTAAGACAAACACAACATTTATTCCTTACAGGGATTCAAATCCAGACCTTTCTGTTTGGCGAATGATAAGAAACCATTGCTTAGACCACTGCGCCACTGGGGCGGCTACTTTAGACACATTAAGGACATCAAAAGAGGAGGTACCAATTTGGGAGGTTTGCTCGGAATATACATACATAATCAACTGTGCTTATCAATTTTTCAATATCTATACTGTTATAATATGAAATATAATACAATATTTTAGTCCATAATATAAGTTAAAAGTTAATTTATGAAAGTACCTACAAATTTTCCAGCTTTCCCTTGATTATAGCATACCTACAGCACTGTACACTTGAAGTTTTTTGATTATCAGTGTAGAAAAGTCGAAATTGTACTTTTGAAGCATAATAAAATCTTCCTGGAAAAAAAAAGCATATTTTAACCTTCTTTTTAAGTCTATTCTGACAAACTATGAAGGTAGGATTACCACAGCAGTAGCAATTAGAAGCTAGAAAAAAAAAATCAGCAGCAACAGACTGTTATATTTTTCACTGCTCCACATCTGCTGTGGTCCACATGTCAAATTTCATGTACACGGAAATAAGTCAATTACATGAATATGAGTGATAGTATATTTCTATACTCATATTCTTCACATGAATATGAGTATAGAAATAAATTACGTTCTGATATTAGGAAATTTAAAAGAGAATATTATACTAATATCTTTTCTCAAAACGATTCTAAATTAACTTGGAAACATTTAAACAGATTACTGGGTAAATCTTCAGGTTCAATTACACCACAATACCTAACATTTAACCCAAATAATTACATCCAAACAAGATATAGTCAATGAAATAAATAATCACTTTATATTAGCTCTGCAAATTCTTAAACAACAAGTTTTACTTACAAATTCTCAATATCATTAGTACTTTCAGAATTCACACCAATCAAACACGTTTCACTTGCTTAAAATTACACGATCTGAACTTTTACACTTGTTGCAAATTAATGTCAATAGTGGACCTGGATATGATGAAATTTCACCATCGGTTATCAAACATGTGGCTCATATTATTGTGGAGCCACTTTTGTTGATTTATAATTCTATATTTACTACAGGCATATTTCCAGATGCTTTAAAAATAACTAAAATTACTCCCAAATATAAGAAAGGTTCATTAAATGAAGCAAATAATTATCGGCCAATTGCAAATTTGACTATTTTTGCTAAATTGCTAGAAAAATTAATTTACGTTAGATTAATTTCCTTTTTACAAAAATGCAACATATTTAACAAAAATCAATTTGGCTTTTTGCCAAATAAATCAACAGAACTTGTAATTTAATTTACATATAATTTAATCCAACAAAATGCTATAAAAAATCAACAATTGCAATTTTCTTAGATTTATCTAAGGCTTTTGATACGCTAAACCATGATATTCTACAATCCAAATTATTTTCTATTGGAATTAGGGGTTCTACATATAATTTATTCAAAAGTTATTTATCAGCTAGGAAGCAATATACTGTGATTGATAGATATGACATGGTCCACAATGGGAGGTGTAATTTCTGGAGTGATGCAAGGTTCGGTCCTTGGTCCTATATTATTTAATTTGTATATTAATGATCTCTTTACAGTGGTAAAAGATAATGGTTTAATTTTATTTGCTGATGATGCAACAATCTTATTTAAGGGTAATAATACTTTAGATCTTACATCCAGAATAAATGCACAACTTGTGTTGGTGACAAATTGGCTAAATAGCAATGAATTGATTATTAATGTAAACAAGACCAAGGCTATGATCTTTTCGAAACTACAAATACTACAATCTATGAGTGACGTGGTGGTCTTGAATGGAGTAAAAATTGATTTTGTGAATAGTCATTTTTACTTGGGAGTATTGATTTGAAATGGAATATGCATATTGACAACCTGACTATTATAATATCTAGAAACATTGGGGTAGTTAGTAAGATTATGGTAAATTTGTCCCCTCAAATAATGATACTTTTATACTACACACTAATACAAACACAAATTATTGTATACTGACATGGGGGCAAACAACACAATATAACTTAAAAAATAATACAGGTATTACAGAATAGATATATAAGATTAATAGACCTAAAAACTCTTAATTATTCTATACCTAATTTAACCTTCAGGTCAGAAGTAAATCCCAATAAATATAATATACTTACAATAAAACAATTATTTGATTATAATCTTGGTAAAATAATGTTCAGAAGAATTAAAAATGATTTATACCATGACTTAATATCATTAAATATTCTTACTCATACTTATGAAACCAGGAATCGATCAACACTCGTACCTAATTTCCCTCGGACAGAAACAATTAAAATGAATATTAATTATTCGGGTCCAAAACTTTGGAACTCCTTGCCTTGTGACATAAAATCTATTGACAATTTTGACCTATTTAAAAAAAAAAATTCAAGCATCACCTTATTAACATGTCTCTCAATTAGTGCTGAGTTGACCTGATCTGGTCGCTGGATTGATTTCACGGCTTATGAATAGACCTTGCATCTATATACACTTATGTATTTATTTAATCTTTTAGTTATATTCAATGTGCCTTTGACTTGTCTTTTGTATTGTTATTTGTTCGTGTCTTTTTTTTTTTTTTAGTACTAGGGGTGGGAGGGCTATGTTAGGCCTTATGGCCTTTTCCCTCCTCCTCCTCCTGGTTGCTACATTTCTTGTAATTGATTATATTGTTTGTATTTTGAATTGTAATATGTGGCAACTGAAAAATGAATAAATGAAATGTCTGCTTAATTTTGCATTTCCTTTCCTACCTACTGTAGTTGAGAAGTTCTCACTATTCGCGAGACGTTAAAAAATCTGACTAGCAATTTTTTTTTTAAATAAATGTTTCTGCAATGCCTTCAGAAAAGTTGTTATATTACAACCGACTTTCTAACCAGTCAGAAAAGCCTGAAAACTGTTATATAAAAGTAATGTAAACAACCAAAAAAAAAATTATATTTTTTCAAGCCTTGAAAAAATAAATATTTGTGACAAACTACGTTGTATTACCTTAAAATATACTGTATATAAGTGCCACAAGACTGTAGTTTTTGAGATCAACAATGACATTATAAACAACAATAAGAAAAACACTTAATTTTACCTACTTCTGCCGTGATATCCGTTCCTCAGAATTTGCTCGATAATTTAACTATGCTCTTAAAACTATGTCACACACTACCTGACCATAGTTAACTACACTGGCGCGCAAAAATTAGGGAAGAGACGGTTTTTCGAACGTAACGTTGTGCAGAAGTATTCCACATCAACTCAAATCATACCATAAGATCCCAAAGATGTAAGAATATGGGACAAGTGAGCACAACCGTCCAAACAAGAAATCCAAAGGATACAAAGGCACTTTACTGAAACGGTAGCTTCGAGCACAACTGGACAGAAGGCAGAAACGTTCATGTGACAGGCGGCTGCCAAGAAAAGTCCAGTCTTTAGTAGGGATATGGTCACTCCTGACTGCGTTGCAGGATTCACAACGTCCGTCCATGCTGAGGACGCGGTTGTCAAGGAGCTGTTGAGGCATCGCGGCTCATTCCTCTTATAGCACCAATCGCAGCTGCGGAATCGTTGCTGGCGGCTTGCTGCCAAGCGTCTCCCGAGAAGGTCCCACTCGTGTTCGATTGGATTTAGGTCCGTGGACCTTGCGGGCCAATCCATGCGTTGAATATCTCCACTCTGCGACAGCCACTGTACGATGAGGGGTAGCGTTATCGTCCATGAAGAGGAACTCAGGACCCACAGCACCTCTAAACAGACGCACGTGAGGCAGGAGAACCTCTGTACAATAGCGGACACCAGTGACTGAACCTCCTTGGAAGATGTGGAGGTCAGTACGGCTGCCAAGCATGATATCGCCCCAAACGAGAACTCCGCCACCTCCAAACCGGTCCCTTTCGATGATGTTGGAGGTGTGATTGCATGTTCCCTGCTCTCTCCGGATGTGTATACGTCCAGAATCGCTCATCAGACTAAATCGGCTCTCATCCGTAAAGAGAACTCGACCTCATTGCTGATGTGTCCAGTTCTTGTGTTCCTGGCACCACAGAAACAGCAGTCTCCGATGAGCAGGCGTTAATGGTACACACCGTTCTGGTCGTCGTGCAAATAGACCACCTTTGTGCAGCTTCCTGGCCACGGTAAAACGCGATAACTGGCCACGGTAAAACGCGATAACGGACGTCCAGTTGTCTGTTGCATGTGCCTTGCGATTTCTCCCGCTGTTTGCCGTCTGTCTCTTCTCGCCTGTAGGAAAATATACCGGTCGTTCGCCACCGTGGTTGCTCGTGGACGACCACTGCTAAACTCTCTGACAGCTGTTCCTGTCATTTGAAATGCTCTCCAAGCTCGTGGAACGCTGCTGTGAGCAATCCCGAACTCCTCGGCACACTTCGACCTTCCAACTTCCCAATGACGTGACCTCGGGTAAAGTCATTCAGATGTAGTCTATTGGATTGCCTGTTGGTAATATCACACGGTGGCAGCAACTCGACGTCATCCAAACCGATGTACACCGTGCAATAGCTTTCACGGAATTGCTGAGCATGATCATATGTAGAAAATTTTGGGAAGGGAGTGTCTGACCCCAGGTCTTTTTTTTTTTTGATTGGAGGTTTAACGACCACCGTGAGCAACTCAATGGGCTATAAGCAGTCGCCCGTCCCTAATTTAGGGTCACTGGTTCCAGGGAAGGGAGAGAGCCAGGGCCGTAAGACAAACACAACATCCATGCCTGACCGGGATTCGAACCCGGACCCCTCACGGACGAATGATCAGAGGCCAGCGCCTTAGACCACTGCGCCACCGGGGCGGCTGACCCCAGGTCTTAAACAACCCTTAGAAATAGGAAGCTAGGAGATTTGGGCTAGAGTGCCAGATAAGAAAATGACACGGGAGCGAAGTAGAAAGGGGGAGGAAGACGACTTTATTTATTACCGGGGGTAAGTACCCGGGGTCCGACGCACGGCGGATATTTAGTGGATCGAGCGTTCGTACCTACTGGGATCGAACCCGAGGTCCCTTCCGCGGCAGTCACGAACGTGGGCCACCCTCGGCTCCGAATTGCTGAGCGTACACCGCCCATGTGCTTTAGACCCTTCTGACACCCCACCCACACACGTCAGGCTGCATATATGCGCATGCCATACCGGACCCTAGTCCATCTCCTGAGTGGTCTTTCGGTCCGTTCTGCCTGCGTGTTCCATTATGGTAATTTTTCCTCTTCGTCCTCAATTTTAGCACACCAGTGTATATGGAGCACGATTTGAAACTCGCGCGATTGGCCAATGCACGTCGTCAAAGGCTTTCTGTACTCGCTAATGGCGGAACATGCGGTTATCAAATTCTGACAGAAGTAGCAAGGTATTTGCCAGTCTATTCTCTCCGAAGTCTTTGGTTGACATGGTCACTCCGAAAAAAAAATACACATCATTCAGCGTAGCAGCCCCCCCCCCCCCCCCCACACACACAAAACGGATACCTTACACTGTTGCCAGTCCGGCAGTCCCTCATCTGATATTGATCTGATTCAGCGTCTCGCTGGTTAACCAACGCTGAACTGGACCAAGAACATGCTATAACATTAAGATGGACGTGAAGTAAATTTGCTTCCTGTAATTCCAATGCAAAAACTTTTGTGCACATTTCCTTCACAATTACTGTGTTCCCAAGAATGAAAATTTGAACATCGGTTAAAATAACTTCATATTATACACTGCTGGACAATTGCTAAGGACGGATCATAAACGGCTATACAGCGCATAAAAAAGTAAGTGTGGTTGGATGCCAAGTGAAATAAAATAATGTCAGAATGCCAGGACATTACAAGAAAGACAATTTATTGTGCTCTGAAATCCAGAAGGCTTTGGAACGTGTTCAAGGGACAAACAGGATATTTTGTGCAGAATACGTAAACGTGAAAAAAATGCAATTACCGTCCGCAGGCGTTCCGGCGTAAGATGTCAATACGAGATATGGCCACCATGGAGGGCGATGCAAAATTCCACACGTCGTGTCATGCTTTGCACAACATTATCAAGCAGCTGTTGGGGTAATTTATCCCATTCCTCTGTCAGTGCACGGATGAAGGTGTCCTTGTTTATTGGAGGGCATTCTCGACCAGCAAGACTCCTCCCCAAAGCATCTCACACATTTCAATGGGATTCAGATCTGGAGAACGTGCTGCCATACGATACGTTGAATATCCTCGCTCTCAAGACACTCCTGGACAGCGACTGTTCGATGACATGTTGCGTTGTCGTCCATGAAAATGAATCTATCACCGACAGCACCACGGAACATGCGAACATGAGGTAGCAGAACATCATTAATGTATCGTTGGCCAGTCATAGTCCCAGTTGGAAGCACATAGAGGAACGTACGGCCATTGATCATGATGCCAGCCCATACCATGACACTACATGTCGGATATCGGTCCCTTTCCTGTATGTTTGCTGGACAATATGCAGTACCACTATCACGCCAGATCAGTTGTCGTCGACAATCAGACGATAGACTGTATCTACTCTCATCTGAGAAGAGGACAGCAGACCAGTCGTTATCAGTCCAATTGCGGTGTTGCTGGCACCATTGCAAACGGGTGGTACGGTGACGTCTGGAAAATGGGATGCACACAACAGGACGGCGGGCGTATAGTCCTCCTTCATGCAAACGTCTGGCGACAGTTTTTCGGGAGATCCGCTTGCCAGTAGCAGCCATAAACTGATTTGCTACCTCACTAGCTGTGCTGCGCTGGTGTCTTTTTGTTGATAGCACTATGTACCGATCTTCTGCAGGTGTTGTACTGCGAACACGACCTCCCCCGTGACGTTTGCTACACTCTCCATTTGTTTTAAATGATTTCCAAAGCCTTGAAACAACACTGTGGCTGACGTCGAACTCCCTGGCAACATGTTATTTTTCGCCCTTCTTCAATCTTGCCAACAATACGGCTATGCGTAAAATCATCTAGGTGATGTCGGGAAGACATACCGAAAATTGCAAGTTCGTCAATTGATTCTTTCCCTTTCAACTTTGCGTTTGAACAACAACGGTCAATACGCGTCAAATCCTTTATATCTCTTATCAGCGCTATGACGTCACGAACAAGTTCGGCAATCCAAAATTTGCATACGCACAACACGTCTTACTGTATCCCGCACTTATGCTAATTTCCACATTTACCTGCCTTCCATTTTATAGTTGCTATTGTCATCCGTCCTTAGCAATTGTCCGGCAGTGTCTCTTGGAATACTTAATATTTTCTAAAACAACCATAATTATATTAAAAATGAATAACTTTTCCTTTGGTGGTGTTGAAACCAGAAAAAAGATAAAGATGGAGCGACCCGCACTTTGATGACGTCAGAAGACAAAAAAATGTTGGATTGCATAATTATGGTTATGTTTTAGAAACTATTAAGTATTCCAAGGTATAAAATGAAGCTATTTTAATCGATGTAAAAATATTCATCCTTGGGAACGCATTAATTGTGAAGAAAATGTTTACAGAAGTTTTTCCATCGGAAGTATAGGAAGCAAAACTACTTGACGTCCACGGCAATAGACTTTTGGTGATTGGCCAGTGGGCATTAGGGACGATTTCAGCTGTTAGATGGCACTGCGTCCCAAGGTATAAACAACTCAGTTTCCACGTTGTTGGAATTGCTGGATTGTGTGTGTTAGTCGTTTTTTCTTATGTTTCTTTTAGAAACACTTTACAGTTTTATAACCAAACTGTTGTTTTTCCAACAAAATCTAACCCATTTTCAAAATGGTTTACTGTTGTGTGCCGATGTGCACATCTTCTGAGAAGAAAAACGTGGGATTTTCATTCCACGAGTTCACCGCAGATCGGGACCTAAAGCAATATCGTGAGGATTTTGCTCCAAATCACAAGTCACCTTCAACTGTTGTTTGTGGTAAGCATTTTCATTCTGATAATTACGTACCTAATTCAATTTTAGAAAATAAACTCAGCTATATAAACTCATTAAGTAAAATAGTAGGTAAATGTGTAGATTTGAGTTTTAAACTTTTTCGTTGGAAAAATGTTAGTACCTTTAAAAAGTTCGACGTACAGATTTTAGAGTATGGAAATTAATGGCAAATGGTGCAGAAATTTCCTGTTTTAAATGTCTTTTAAAGATTTGTATCGTAATATTTACGTGTAAATATGATGCCGTAAAGGGACGCTGCGGTAGGTCTAACACATCGTCGCGGTTGAGATGCTTTAGGCCTACGGCACCGTCTCTTCACATCACACTGACAGGTAAATGTGATAAAAATATTTAAAATGCGAAATTTCTGTACCATTTGCCATTAATTTCCATACTCTAAAACCTGTACTTCGCACTTTTTCCAGGTACTAACATTTTTCCAACGAAATAATTAAGACGCTAATTTACCAAAATCTCAGCCCTATATCGTTGAAGAATAAAGGACTGAGATTTACACATAAATTACACCTGTTCCTACAGAAAAATTCTCTTGCCCAAGTACTACGAATTCAGAATGCAAATATCCATCTGTTCACGTGAAAGGAATATACATAAAATCTCAAATGCAAATAATGATATGGAAGCAATGTTTGTTTATGGGAATCACATCAATAGATGGCGCTGCGTCGCAACTCATCTTTTCTGTCCTCGCTGTTTTTGCTTAATGTTACAGCCTGGTAGGATCCAGTTCAGCCTCTGTCCTATAGTTCGATAGAAAATCAAAAACGTAAGAATTCAACTGATTCTAGTCCGGTTCACATGTGCACTATTAATTTTCTTCCCCTTCTAAATTAAAAAGAGTTGACATGCTTTGGCTTCTGTAGAGAAACCAAAGACCTTTAAGATACATGGACTGGAAGTTCTTTTGTAAATAAGTGGCAGCAGCTGGCGACATTTTGATCGCAGAGCTTGTACGGCAAAACGTAATGTGTCCTACGTAAACAACGTTAATTAAGCTTTTTACGTGCGCGAAAGAAAACATTTTACGATGTTTTAATACTATGTATTAATTTTTTTTTCAGTGGGGTATAAATTAGACATTGCGCCTTTTAACTTAAGATTAAAGAAAATATCATTATCACAATTTTGGGAGATATGAAATAACTGAACGGGAACGTCGCTTGTCCAACGTGAATATTATTAGGTGTGCAACTTAATTCTCGGCCCCCTAACCGCAAGCGTTCATAGAACGTCGGCAAATGCAAATAGCTGTGTGCGAAAATGGCTCATTGCAGCGCCACCTAACAGCTTTCCGGGCAACCGTAACCACTAACAGCTGTAGCGACAGAAGAGACGAAAGTTGACGGTGAAAACAATTTCGTGCGAAAAGTAACACTTGAAGCACTGCCTCTTGTTCGCGTTTCAGCTGACAAAAAGTGCCGCGGAAACCCAGCAAATGAACTGTGCTGCTATGTCCTACAGAACGTGTAAGTGGTTCCAGCGGTTTAAGCAGGGAAATTTCGTTCTCCATGATGCAGAACGTCCGGGACAGCCACAGAAAGTTGACGATGAGGAACTGGAACTGTTGGACGCGGATCCCTCTCGCACACAGCCAGAACTCACCCAGGAACTCAGAGTAACACGGCAAACCATTGCAAAGCGCCTGCACAAGCTTGGACGGATTCACCAGGAGGGCCGTTGGGTGCCCCACCAACTCACAGCTGCGAACAAGTCTAGGTGCTACGATGTTGCTGTGTCCTTGTTCTCCAGATTCAAGAAGAAGGATTTCCTCCACAACATTTTGACCTGTGATGAGTAGTGGATCCTTTACGATAATCCTAAGCGGCGCAAATCGTGGGTTTATCCAGGTCAGCCTACCACCAGTACCGCCAAACCGAATAACCATGCCAGGAAGTTGTTGGCGTGCATATGGTAGGATCAGCGGGGTGTCGTACGATATGAGTTGCTCAAGCCTGGTGAAACGGTCAATGCTGAGCGTTATTGTCAGCAACTCATTCGTGTGAGTGACGCAATGGAGGCGAAAAGGCCATACACCGGCAAGGGCAGAAGGTCGGTCCAGTTGCTTCAGGATAACACGTGTCCACACACCGCCAAAACGATTTTAAACACGATGACCGACCTGAGATGGGAGATTTTGTCCCACCCGGTGTATTCTCCAGACTCCTCTCCGTCGGAGTATTACCTCTTTGGATATCTGCAACATCACCTGAATGATACACACTTCACTTCTGTCGAGGAGGTCCACTCAAGTATTGATGACTTTATCAGCTCGAAACAGCCCTTATTTTTCCGCAGCGGCTTTCGGCAGCTCCCCGACCGATGGCTGAATTTTTTTGGTTGGAGGTTTAACGACCACCGTGAGCAACTCAATGGGCTATAAGCAGTCGCCCGTCCCTAATTTAGGGTCACTGGTTCCAGGGAAGTGAGAGAGCCAGTGCCGTAAGACAAACACAACACCCATGCCTCACCGGGATTCGAACCCGGACCCTGTTCGAACGAATGATCAGAGACCATCGATTAGACCACTGCGGCACCGGGGCGGCGATGGCTGAAATGTATCCCATAAGACGGGGATTTTTCCCCCGCTTAGGTACGTATTCGATTTGCAATAATTTGCTGTCAACGCGCAGTGGCGGCTTTTCAGGTGAAGTTGGTGAAGTGCCTCTTCACCTATTTTACTCAAAATAAAGTTTTATTCAGTACTTTTTTAAAATATATTCTTTTTGCCTTTATTCAGTTCGGAAATACTCAAAATTTTGAAGATAATAATTCACATGGCACGCTCGATATGGAAAACAAATCCTTTTAAGCAAAACAGTGCAAGTGAAGAGCCGAAATGAGAATGCTTGGAAGTCTGCAGTTTTCGGCCGAGTTGTCATGGTAACCGTGACGTCACCCTCCCCAATCTGCTAGCTCAAGTGAAGTATTTCAGCTTCAGGCGCCTTAGCTCTGCATCTCTCAGTTTTTGAGCGTAAAGTGAGAGATCACGGTGGACTACCAGGGTACCTTGCAATCTACTAGGGCTTTTTCCTTGTGGTGCTGTGGTACATTATTTTCCGAAAGGAATTTGTTCTTTCGTGCTTTGTGATTATTTGTTGAAAGCTTTAGCTGGTATTTTAGGTTTGTGTACAATTTAACTGATAGTGATAGTTTTTAGTATGCATCCTGTGGACGACATTGTAATTTATTGCAAATTCCATTTAATCGGTGGAAAGATGAAGATAAAAAGAGACATTTTGCTTCAAGGACGACCGACGGATTCACTGACAATTGTTGCCAAGAAAGAAATAAAGAAGTGTGGTAAATCTAACAATATTATAAGATAGTACAACTGTACTAGTTATCCGAATTTATTGGCGTATATAAAATCAAGGTTTCCAAGCTTTCGCACATCAACCAGATGGCTTTCTCAAGGAAGGTAGAGAGCAAACTGCAAACTGGATATTAGAACGTTTCAACAATTTGAACGCGGTGAGTTGACTTGACAATAAACGAAGAGATGCGAACGTAATTATTCAATAAAAACACGAGACATCATGTTCGTTTTGCACGCGGAATCCTTGGAGGAAAACAAAAGGCATTCATTATTTGAAGAATCGGTTCCAAATTCGTGGTAATTCTAGCGAGACGCTATCATTGCAGGCCTTATCGTTTGTAATGATCTCCAATGTTTCCCGAATGGCAGTGGATTTTGGAGTAGAGTAGGCAGCTAATTTCTTTATGTTATCCCACATAGGATCGGCGGACTTGAACTGGACTTCTCTGGACAGGGCTGTGGTTAATTTTCCGTTCTTTATGTCCCTCTTATGCTCGTTGACTCTAATTCTAAATGAACGTTTAGTCATCCCAATGTAGAATCGCTTGGAGCCATCCGGATATTGTAGAGGGACGGCATAAACACCTGCTTCGTTGGAAAATGGGAGCTCGTCAGTATTTCGCTTAAGCATAGCACATAAAGGTGTCGGAGATCTTATGCCGACACCAAGGTTCATCTTTCTGAGCACGTTCTTGAGCTTATAGGAAAGATTTGGTACGTACGGAATAGAGCCCAGATAGCGTAGCCGCGTCATAGAAAGATCGGTATGCCTCTTTTTGTTTCTTTCGATATATCTATGTACCATGTTCGGATCGTATCCTGCCTCGGTTGCCAAATTCATAACGCTTTTTAATTCGCTTAGTCTAGAAGGAACATCGGAGGAGATGTCGAATGCTCTTCTGATTCGATAACGGAATAAAGCTGTCTTGTAATCAGCCGGGCAGAATGAGCTACGGAGCATCAGGTTGGGAACGGAAGTGGGTTTGTAGTAGACTTGTGTACGGAAGCGATATTTACTCAGTAAAACATTTTAAACATTTTTTCATATGGCCTCATGGAAAGGAGACTCTCCCGCTCTTTTTGGATAAAATCAATGATATACACCCTACGATCAATTTCACTATGGAGTTAGAACACAATAATGCATTGCCTTATCTGGATGTTTTACTGAGTAAATCGCCTGAGAATCGCTTCCGTACACAAGTCTACTACAAACCCACTTCCGTTCCCAACCTGATGCTCCGTAGCTCATTCTGCCCGGCTGATTACAAGACAGCTTTATTCCGTTATCGAATCAGAAGAGCATTCGACATCTCCTCCGATGTTCCTTCTAGACAAAGCGAATTAAAAAGCGTTATGAATTTGGCAAACGAGGCAGGATACGATCCGAACATGGTACATAGATATATCGAAAGAAACAAAAAGAGGCATACCGATCTTTCTATGACGCGGCTACGCTATCTGGGCTCTATTCCGTACGTACCAAATCTTTCCTATAAGCTCAAGAACGTGCTCAGAAAGATGAACCTTGGTGTCGGCATAAGATCTCAGACACCTTTATATGCTATGCTTAAGCGAAATACTGACGAGCTCCCATTTTCCAACGAAGCAGGTGTTTATGCCGTCCCTCTACAATATCCGGATGGCTCCAAGCGATTCTACATTGGGATGACTAAACGTTCATTTAGAATTAGAGTCAACTAGCATAAGAGGGACATAAAGAACGGAAAATTAACCACGGCCCTGTCCAGAGAAGTCCAGTTCAAGTCCGCCGATCCTATGTGGGATAACATAAAGAAATTAGCTGCCTACTCTACTCCAAAATCCACTGCCATTCGGGAAACATTGGAGATCATTACAAACGATGAGGCCTGCAATGATAGCGTCTCGCTAGAATTACCACGAATTTGGAACCAATTCTTCAAATAATGAATGCCTTTGTTTTCCTCCAAGGATTCCGCGTGCAATACGAACATGATGTCTCGTGTTTTTATTGAATAATTACGTTCGCATCTCTTCGTTTATTGTCAAGTCAACTCACCGCGTTCAAATTCTTGAAACGTTCTATTATCCAGTTTGCAGTTTGCTGTCTACCTTCCTTGAGAAAGCCATCTGGTTGGTGTGCGAAAGCTTGGAAACCTTGATTTTTATATACGCCAATAAATTCGGATAACTAGTACAGTTGTACTATCTTATATATAGTTGGTGTACAGTTCCTTGTGTTATTATCTAACAATATTAATTTTAAAAATTGTTGGTTTACTGAATATAAATAGATTTGCAGCAGTTCTGTGTCAATTTTTTTTTGGCCCTGCTTACTTTTTAGAATAAGCATTCGGCGTGGAATAAAGACGGATTCTCAGATTTATTAAGCGTAACACGGTCACTTCATAACCATCGTGATTCTAGCGGACATCTAAAAATGCGGATTAATGTTAAGGAATTTTGAAAAAATTCAAAACACCATTGCCGATGCCCTGAGGGAAAATGCTAGGCTTTTGAAAATGCATTTTAACGAAAACGTTCGTTTAAATAGACTTTTCCTGCAGACAGTGATTGATACAGTATTAGTCTATACTGTATTTGAGCAAACAAGAACTAGCATTCCATGGCCATGACGAAAGCATAGGCTCGATAAATCGTGGAAATTTCATTGAATTACTTTCATTGTTGATATGAAGAAGTCCTTTAGAAATTGAAAATCAATACGAAAGGATAAAAAAACTATTCAAAATAAATTAATTGAATGTATTTCTGAATATATAAACGACCACGTCAAAAATTAAATAATTTTTGATCGTTGATTTGGAAGGTGTATTGGTTGAGGGATTTTTGGGTTTCCTTGACGTGAGTGAAGAAGATAGAACGTCCGGAGCTTTATACAAAATGCTAGACAAAATTTTGGAACAGTCCGATTACCAACACAAATAAATAGGACAATGTTACGATGGGGCAAGTATAATGTCTGGACGCTTAAATGGGCTACAGAAAAAAAAGTCAAGGATAAAGCTTCTCAAGCTGTTTTTGTTCATTGCTTAGTTGATCTTTTGAATCCTGTGTTACACCAGGGTTTTTCTAAAATTTCTAAGTGTCGAATACTTTTTGCAAGCCTCAGTGGAATTGCTTCGTTTTTTCACCATTCTGCGAAACAGTCTTATACACTTATGTCAACAACCGCAAGACGCATACCAATCATAACAGAACCTCGATGGTTCTCCACTTCGAAATTAGTAAGTGTGGTTGTTGAAGATTGGGATAAATTGAAGGAAGTGTTCGGATTTCTGACGAATAGCGAACAATCAGACAAAAAATCAATTCATCTTGCCAAGGGGTTCTTTGAATAATATGAACACTTTCGAATTTATATTTTTGGCTCCACCGATCTATTATTCGAACTTTTGAAGAAACAATAACTAAACATAAACTACTGTGTAACTCAAATTGAAAACAAAAAAAAAAAAAAAACCTCGTGAAATTTTGAGTCATAAAAGGAACGATGAGGTATTTTAGACACAGTTTGGAAAAGCTAGCAAAATCACAGAAATAAGCACGGAATATGCTGCTCTTACATAGAAAACAATTTTTTAAAATTATAAACAATTCTATTTTGATATTTTGGACCACATTCTTATGGAAATAAGATTTTAAGACTGTAAGAAACTTCAATTTGTCTGACTTGCTGACACAACCAAATTTGAATAATTTAATGCACGCTTTTCCTCTCGCGCTCTTGAAAATCTACATTTTTACGGAAACATTTACTAAACACCAGCGCCTTAAAAATGAACTGAATCTTGTATATGCCGATGAAAAATTAAGGAATATATTGACTCAAGAACTCCGAGTGTTTCACGGAGACAGACATTTTTACAGAAGATTATAATCAATTGGTTTTCCTCATCTTAACAATTCCATCTACAAGTGTGCCAGTGGAAAGAAATTTTCTTAAAAGAATACAAACTTGCTCAAGAAACACTAGTTCCCAAGATAGACTTGCTTCTTTGGCAAATATTTCTAATCAGGAAGACATTTTATTGATGCTCACGAAGAAACAACCATCTTATGACGACATAATCGACAAATTTGCAGCTTTAAAAGGAAGAAAAATTGATTTAATATCAGTAGCGGCTCGTCCATAAGAGCACGTGAACCCCCTATAAAAAATAGAAAAATAATTATACGATATAAATAATACATCTTTATTGACGCAGTACTGAATGGCTTATCTTCAGTAAGTTTAAAAGAGCGGACAATGAAAAACAGCGTTGAACGCGCCTGTGGCTAGGAGCGGACTGAATGTGCCGCTCTCGGTACTGGACACACGGGATATGCGACAGACGGGCGAGTCCATTTGCTCGCGGTATGGGGGGAAACATGTCTACAAGCGGCTTAACTGTAGTTGACGTCAGATGCTTCTAACCTTTGCGCGCGTGTTACATTTGTGTTTTGGAGTTTCCAGTTTCGATTATTTTTTTGGTGATAAAGTTTTAGTTGAAATTACACTTATTACAGTTTATCTATGTAGTGTAGCTAGTGAACTGTTGTTTTTATTTACTGTACAATAATGGAAAGTACCTGTAAGTACTCAGTAATTTAAAGGAAGTAGCGTTTGACAATTTACCCATAGAAGTTAAAATAGCAATAAAAGAGAGTGGCAGGCCAACGCCCCGACTTCATATAAGTCAAACATCGACATCAAAATCTAGAACTTAAAAAAGAGAATTTAAAGAAGAGCTATACGAAAAAATTCCTTGGCTTTGTGGTTGTGAACAAACAAACAAAATATTTTGCTTTCCTTGTTTGTTATTTTCCCGTGAAAAGGGCGATCCTACGTGGGTGAAAAACGGCGTTTGTGACTTAGCTCATTTGACACAAAAAATTAAAAAACACGCAAGTTCTCATGGACACGAAAGTGCTACATTGGATTTCAATTTGCTGGGAAAGGTTGACGTTCGTCAGCAGCTTGACAGTGCTTATCGACAAAATATTAAAAAGCACAATGAACAAGTGACTAAAAATAGGTATGTCCTTTCTAAGCTTATAGACTGTATTAAATTTTGCGGTGCATTTGAGTTGGCCCTTCGAGGTCATCGTGAGGATGACGATTCCTTAAATCCTGGCATATTTAAAGGGCTTGTAAACTTTTCTGCAGAACTTGACTTATCTTTGAAATAACACTTTAGTACCGCTACTGTCTTTAAAGATACCTCGATAGAAATTCAAAATGAATTGTTAGATTGTATGCTTTTTGTATGTCAAGAAAACATAATAGAAGAAATAAAAACTGCACAGTATGTTTCTTTCATTGTGGACGAAACATCAGACGTCTCGTCTGTATTTCAGTTAGTTATAGTTTTCCGCTATGTTTTAGCTAATGGCCAACCAGTTGAAAGATTTTGGAAATTTGATAACCCTGAAGGGCACGACGCAGAATCTATAGCCAAATGTATTTGTACCAGTTTAGATTATATTGTGCAAAATCCAGAAAAACTCGTATCTCAAAGCTATGACGGTGCGAATGTAATGAGTGGGCACCATGCTGGCGTGCAGACCATAGTGCAACAAACCTATAAACATGCTTTTTTCGTTCACTGTTACACTCATCGGTTGAACTTGATTGTAGCTCAAGCAACAAGCCAAAACCAAGATGTCAGAATTTTTTTTCGGACTTTTTTTTTGATTGGAGGTTTAACGACCACCGTGAGCAACTCAATGGGCTATAAGCAGTCGCCCGTCCCTAATTTAGGGTCACTGGTTCCAGGAAAGGGAGAGAGCCAGTGCCGTAAGACAAACACAACACCCATACCTCACCGGGATTCGAACCCGGGCCCCTTACGGACGAATGATCAGAGGCCATCGCTTAGACCACTGCGCCACCGGGGCGGCTTTTTCGGACTTAAGTGATATAAAAAAATTTTTCGAATTCCCCTCAGAGAGTGTCTGTTTTGGACAAGATAGTTGGCAAACGAATACCTCGGGCGTCAGCTACAAGGCGGAATTTTAAGAGCAGAACTGTTAATACTGTTTTTGAGTACAGAGAGAAATTAATTGAATGTATGGAGGAAATCTAATCAACCTCTAAGCAACCAACCACCATAATCAAAGCTGGTGTACTAGCTCGTCTCCTTAGAGATAATAAGTTCATATTTTGGCTTTCTGTTTTTCACAGATTGATGCCACATCTGGATATTTTGTACAACCAATTACAACTAACTTACACAGATGCTGTGAGAACTAAAGCCAATGTTGACCACTTCGTCAAAGCCATTGATAAGGAAAGAGGTAACATGGACAAAGTGACAGAGCTGGTTAATCAGTACCCAGAAAATACACCTAAACGATCGAGGCGTGAAGAAGATTTTTACTTAAGTAGAACAGTGGCTGCCAAGGAAACCTGTGACATTATTACAACGCAAATAAAAACCAAGATTTTCATTCACAACATCTTGCTCAGTTGTATCTCTTTTTGAATCACAAAAGTTTGAACAGAAATTCCCCGAGAAATTGCTTGAAGATACAGTAAATGTGTATTCATTTCTTGAAAAAAATCGCCTCAAGACAGAGCTTGAGATCATTTACAAAAGAACTGATTTCAGAAACATTCGTAGTGCTGTTAGTCTTTTACAGTGTTTTGTTGAAAACAACTTATTGTCATCATTTTCTGAAAGTTATAAACTGTTATTAATTATTGCAACAATACCAATGACGACTACTGAAGCTGAAAGGTGTTTTTCAACCCTAAAACGGATAAAGACATTTTTGCGGTCTACGATGTGTCAAGAGAGGCTTACAGCTTTAGCCATGCTTGCAATCGAGAAGGAAATGATTTCTAACATCCATAATTTCAATGAAAGAGTTATTGATGTTTTTGTGTCAAGAAAAGATAGATGGACTTTGTTTACAAAAACTGTACTTAAAGAAAATATTTGTGTAAGCTACCATCCAAGTAAATTTGTGTAAGTAAATACTAGACCTTACCATCATATGCAGCAGCTTTATTTTCCTTTTTCTGTGTGTTTAATAATCTAATCTAATAATTGAGAGAATAAGGCCTTATGACTATCTAAATATTTAATACTTAAAACAAGCTTTCTGTTTTGCGTTTATTTTACTATAAAATTAAATGAAAATAATTGTTTCAGTAAAAAGAACAATTAGCATATTGTAACAAGTATGATCAATAAAGTAACCTTTTATTATTAAATTGTGAAACAGTTGAAGTACAGTAATATCTATAACATTTCGTTTCAAAATTAATACATTACATCAAGGTATAGCAGCGTCTAAATTATATGAATATTGTAAGTAACACACAAGTGTGTGACACAGTGTATCTCAAAAACTGCAAATTATTAATTGTGAACCCCCTGTAGATGTACTCACGAGCCGCCACTGTTTAATATACAAAAAATAGGTAAGTCCTCATTAAGTGATTTTCATTGTAGACAGTAGATACCGTTTCATACTGCTCTTGTAAGTCTTCACATATTTTTCTAACCACGAGCCGCCACTGTCAACGCGTCGTACCTGTGGCCGAGAATTAAGTTGCACTCCTAATATTTGGGCAATAATTTTAGCCATAATTTGCATTTTCCCGCAGAAGTGTGCTTCAGCTTTAGATGTACTAAAAATAAAATCCAAGGTAGTTTGGGGAGGAAATATCATATAGAACAAATTAGCAAAGTAAAACCACCCAACACCGATAGCCAAATAACCTTAAAAGTGAAAATACTAAGTAAAAAGCCTAAAACTCGCCCCCCCCCCAAAAAAAAAAAAAAAAAAACGTTAGTCAGGGGGACGGTGTACTCCACTGAGAAGATATACTCGAGCTCTTCTAAGAAATCTAGAACAGCCAAAGGTATCTGTTTGTGACTAAAAGTCAGGTTGGCTACCAAATTAACTTTTAGCTCTATAAAAAGTTTTAGCACCACCTAAATCAACCAGAAACCTTCTGAATAGAAGTCCCTGGAGGTGAAAAACCAAGGAAGTTAGAATAAGATATCTGGAGATGCCCTTATTAATAGCAATACCACTTTGCGTGATGCCTATAACCGCAAACGACGGCAGTCAAAGTGTGGGAAAGCTGATGGTTTTCAAGGCTATTGCAGTGCATTTTGTGTTGGCCGAATCGCCTTCTTTCTTCACAAATGTTTCCAATTTTGCATCGTGACTTGCTGCCGATGTGTGAGAAAATGGATTTATAAATTTCTTAATTCTTTTGAGGCTCCTTCCCACTTTTATTTTAAATTGAAATACACAAACGTTAGTTCGAATTCTAAATAAAACATAACTTTAAAATTAAAAACTTTACTCGTATAAGATGTAAAATTCATTCCGGTTGGATATTAACACAGTTTCTGCAACTAAAAACCACGAAACTCCAAAATACACAGTTTAAATCACATATGTATCATGTAAACAATGTCAAATTCCCACACCTTGCGGCTTCACGGTTAAGAGACTCAGGGCATCTCCAGAAGCATTATTCTAACCTCCTTGTGAAAAACACGTGCACAGAAGTGCTGATTGGGTACTGAAGCGTTGATTCAAGAAACATTTTGTCCAAGAGACAAACTCTAAAAAGTGTTCTACATATAAGAAAATAGTCAGCAGCAATAAAACCTATGCAATAAAACAACCAATACCTTTTAAATTCAACTTGGAATCAACGAGTGAAACGCCTGGCGCAGTCAAGGAGGTTAGAATACTTCTGGAGATGCACCGAGTCTCTTAACCGTGAAGCCGCCAAGTGTGGGAATTTGAAGTTGTTTACGTAACACCTATGTAACTTCAACTTGTGTATTTTTTAATTGCGGGGCTTTTGGTTGCAGAAACTGTGTTAATATCAAACCGGAATGAATTATGCTTCATAGACAAGTCAAGTTTTCAACTTTAACGTTGTATTTTGTTTTAAATTTGCACTAAGGTTCGTGTATTTCAATTTAAAATAAAAAGGGAAAGGGACTTCAAAGTAATTAAGAATTTTTTAAATTTAGCATTTTTTCACACATTGAAAGCAAGTTATGATGCGAAATTCGAAACATTTGGGCCCAAAGAAGGCGATTCGGCCAACACACAATGCAATGCAATGAGGATGTAGCACTTGACGTCATCGAGAAGTTTTCAGTGAAGTGGTAACAGTCCCAGCAAGTTCCTGAAGGAAAAGCATAACTGGCTGTCCTGCACCAAAGGGTCGGTGTTTATGAAAATTTGAAGCCAAAATGCCTAGATTTTGTGGCATTATGAATTGCGGTAATAGAGGAAATCGAGACATTAAGTTTCTTTCAGGCTACTAGCTGCTGTCTCTAAAGGCAGTACCGAAAAAATTCGCTTATATGCCAAACGAAGGGAGATCGCTTCCCAGAGCTTAGAAAACACTTTTATTGAAGATTTAGACTCTTCAAAGGCAGAGAACCTTTTAAATGTTAGTTTTACAGAGAAATCGGGGATTTTTGGTAAAGCAGATAATCTATCTTTTACTTGTTCAAACGCTATTGGAATGCAGTGCGTGCACTCTTTGGGCCAGGCGTTTCATTCGTTGATTAAAAACTTTCAAGTTGAATTTAAAAGGTGTCTGTTTTTTTTTTTTTTTGCATAGGTTTTATTGTTACTGACTATTTTCTTATAGAACACCTTTTCGAGTTTGTCTCTTAGTCAAAATATTTCTTAAATAAACGCTTCGGTCCCCAATCGGCACTTGTGTGCACGTGATATTTTTGTTTTGTTTTTTCTCTCCATGGACTTCTTTTCAAAAGGTTCCTGGTTGATCTAGGGGTGTTGAAACTGTTTATAGGGCTAAAAGTTAATTTATTAGCAAACCTGACTGAGTCAGAATCAAATCTCTGGCTCTTCTGTATTTTTAGATCTCGATCACACCGTTAAACTGACTCACTTTTTTTTTTTTTTTGAGAGTTTTTTCACTTTTAAGGTTATTTGGCTGTCGGTGTTGGGGGTTTTTTCGTTTACTACTTTGTTCTATATGATATTTCCTCCACAAAACTACCGTTGATTTTATTTTTAGTACACTTGGATTTTACTTGGAGATGAAGCACGCTTTATGCGGAATAATGCAAATAATGGCTAAAATTATTGTCCAGATAAAATTCCTTTTTGGTGTCTAGGTCTGTTTACAGGTTGGTGTTATGCTGCTATATTTATTTACGGATAAATAGATTATAGGGCACAAATCCCAGCAAAATTATTTTCTTTCTTCACC
Organism: Macrothele yani; assembly: GCA_039090855.1. Taxonomy (NCBI): domain Eukaryota; kingdom Metazoa; phylum Arthropoda; class Arachnida; order Araneae; family Macrothelidae; genus Macrothele; species Macrothele yani. The sequence continues at coordinate 163,510,426 of CM077009.1, forward strand.
ACAAATTTATGTAAAAAAAAAAAAAAAAAAAAAAAAAATGCTCATTTTTCTAAGGCTTGGAAATCAAGTTTCCCAGAGCTTAGAAAGACACTTTTATTGAAGAGTTAAACTCTCAAAAATGCATAGAACCTTTCAAGGGTGAGTTTTATCCAAAATCAGCGATTCCTGGAAAGAAAGAAAACCTATGTTTTTTTACTCAGATCTCCGCACCTGGGAGGGAAGAGAACCTTACTTATTAAGGCAGCGTACCTATTTTCTCCTTAAATTACTGATTACTCACGAATTTGTGATTGTACTAAATTACCAGTGGCGGCCCGTGACCAAAATTGCTGGGGAGGCAAACTACTTTTTCAGCCTGGATTCAAATAAATTTATTCAAATTTTGAAGATGACAATCCGATTTTGGCGTAAAATGTGACAAGGATGGCAAGTCAGATAATATCCGAAAACTTTAAACTTTTCATCGTCCTGGGTGGTGTAGTGGTTAGCATACCCGGGTGTTACCTGCGAGACGCGGGTTCGAGTCCCGCTCCAGGACGATGAACATTTTCAAGTTTTCGGATATTATCTGACTTACCATCCTTGTCACATTTACGCCAAAAATCGGATTGTCATCTTCAGAATTTGTATTATATGGTGTAATCCCGTATTTCTTTCTTGATTTATCTGCTATTCCGGGCAATCACGGAATAGGATTCTTAACCTCCAGATTCGCTAAACATGAATGCCGGTTGCTTCGATTTGCGAATCCTGTGATGGTTATATTCAAATTAATCGGAAACTTGATCGTTCTGGGTGGTGTAGTGGTTAGCATACCCGGCGCTATCTGGGAGACGCGGGTTCGAGTCCCGATCCAGAACGATGAAAATTTTCAAGTTTTCGGATATTATCAGACTTACCATCCTTGTCACATTTACGCCAAAAATCGGATTGTCATCTTCAAAATTTGTATTATATGGTGTAATCTCGTATTTCTTTCATGATAAATTTATTCAATTTAATGCCATTTTTTTACAATATAATTTTGTTTATTTACTTTCTCATGTGCGAAGTATGAAATAAGTAACGTGATCCGTGAAAAGATTTATAAAATTTTACCGGAAACGCACGTTTTACATGACTTACCAACACAAAACCTGTTTATGTAAGGCTCCGGCCCTTCGCCTAAATATATTTTTTTCAGTCTGAATTGCCCTCCTTGGACTATTTGGAAACTGTTGCCTGTTTGAATATGAAATATATTGCATCGAAATAGATTTTCATTAAAGAGATCAACAGAAGATAAAAAGCAAGACTGAACTATACATCTTTTTCATCTCAAATGAAATTCTATTGTATGTACGCCTCTGCCTTCACTGACGCCAAAAAGAAAAAAGTTTTGAAGACTTATGGCATTTTCAATATCTGCATTGATTTCATTCCTAATTATATAAGCAACTGATTCGATTAAATCATTCTGTATTGTTTTTGAAGTTCCTGAAAATGTTGTACTATTCTTCCATAAACACTCTCAATGTTTCGTCACTCTTGGAGAGTAAATCAATCATCTCGAGGTAATTTCCTTATTTTCAGAGACTTCGCTCTCATCGTGTCCACGAAATGGGAGCTCTTGCCACGCCAGTAGTGTTGTAATATCAATCAACTTCTTCATTACATCACGATTCTTTTTTACTTTTACATTATGACGTAAGTCACTTGTTTTCTTCGCTTCGTTGAGAGAGTAGTCTATCCTAGTTTTGCCTAGCAATTCTAATTTAGTAACTGCCAGAATGTGATCTTCACACTTTTTGTGCCTGTCCAAAGCACGTGGTAAATTTTTCAAATCATTGAAGCCTTTCTCTTGCTAGACTTCATTGCCACTCACAGGAAACAGCAAACATGGCCAACAATATAATTTGTTCGTTGATTCACTACCAGTTAGCCATTTTTCTTTTCTGTACCAGTCAATATTAAAACCTCTGTTTGAAGTTTTGCCCTTTGAAGTCATCTTTTTCATTTCAGGTGTAGGCTTACCATAATTTTTAATTTGATTCTTTTCTTCAAAATCTCTTCTACTGAAAGGCTTTTTCCAGTAAGCTATCCACCATATTAGATATGTTTGAAGCAGAGGCCAAGGTCTGATAAACAACTCTTCATAAAACATAAATAAAATTAGTTACACAAACATTAGTGTGAAAACAAAAGCAACTACGAAGAACACGCTATGTAATGACGTTCGAAGCTGTCAGAATGAGGAGTTAACACAGCCAAAGAATATAAATGCTTCGCGTGAAGAAGCTCAACTCTCATAGAGATAATGTAAAACAGGCGACAGCAGCGCCACCATGTAATGCGGCAGCAGATGCTCTGCGAAAGTTAACATTCAGGCGCAAAAAGCGTAGGAGACACGGGACGGGAAGCCTATTTCACGGAAAGGAAGCTAAGCTTTGATCTGCGACTGTTTCCTTCGGTCTCATTGGTCTACTAAAGCATTTTTTCTTTTTGTTGTTCTTTTTTCTGAGTATCCCTCCTGTCCCTTCTTTTGGTGAAACAAATATATACATTAGCAATTAATATTATTTTAAGGAAATTTTAGCAGTTTTATTCTCACTTTAAGCACCGTAGTAATACCAGGTTGCTTGGCATGAATTTCATATTTACAATATACCTTAAATGTCAAAAATGCTGAGGCTAGTTTCCCAGTAGCAGCCATAATAAAAAAAAAAAAAAAAAAAAAAGCAAAGACAACCGCAGTTTCCCAAAGCTACAATTTTTTTCTACCCTTCCGAAGTTTGTAAATTAAACGCACTGCGCTGGAGAAATTTTCTCAACAGATCGGAAAAACATCCGTTCGTATCTGAGTAGGTTCGAACCTGGGCCGCTGGCGTATAGCTGAGCTCTCTACCGACCGGACTAACTCGCCACGATTGAGTGTATGCTTAAAGCTGTCTGTTTGGTATGCATTGTGTAATCGAATGCTTCCCTCTTTCATTTTACAATATTACGAGGTATTTTTCATAAAAGTCAGTTTCATATAATTGATAAATTAATTTTTTCAACGTAACGATAGCTTTTTTTTCAGCAAACGTTGTTTTAATGGTTTTCCAGGATATTTGTTTCAAACGGTTTCAAATTTGTTCTTGTTATTCATCCACTCCATTCCATGAATTGTTATTCATCGGAATGGGAGTGGTGTATTTCATGGCTGTAATATAAACGCAGATCTAGACGAGAACAACAAAACCTTTGAACAAAACGCCAACACAAACAAGCGTTTATATTCTTTGAACACAAACACGCATGCTCAGTCTAACTCAGTCTGCTCGGCATCCTGCGGCATCAGCCTGTAATGTTGGCTTCCGTGTAATGATTCTTTGCCGCATAATATAGTGGCGCTAGTTACGTCTCGCTGAGCCTTACCTTCTTATCAGTTAGATATTCTTTGACACAGCGGAGCTGCTGCATACAGGGAAACAGTTGTTCACATGAGGCAAGATAACATCTGCCTCACAGGAAGTGCGCGTGCGCTCTTTGTGTTGACAGTTCCACAGCCTACCTTCGTATCTACTGATTCAGTGGGAGCAAACAGGTTTGGCGCAAAATGTACGAGGCAGTTTGCTTTCTTCCTCAAGGACGGATATCGCAAGCTGAGGACAATTCGCAACTACGCGCTACCGATTGTTTTCGAAAAGCGTCAATTTAAAAAACTGAATGAACGCTTAGACGAAATTTAATTAAAAAGAGTTAACTAGCATAAACGTTTGCTCTCCTATACCCAAAAGTACTGAATGAACAAAACGAATAATTCTAACTAAGAGTCTTAAAATTCGGAGGTGGCACCTGCCACCCTTGCAGGGGCGGCGAAAAGTGAAGTTCGTTGACCCGGCCCGAAATTTTGAATCGTGGTGCACCCCTCTCACTTCCCGCTTCCCGGAAGAAACAGGAGAAAAACAATGCCTAACGGGCTTTTTTTAGGGATTAGGACCACCTGACCACTTACCTAGAGAAACTTTCTAAGGCACATCGCAACAAAAATTTGCACATATTCCAAATAAAAAAAAAATAAAAATAAAAATCTTGGCTGAAATTATTGACCTGGCCCGGGTGGTTCCGCTGCCATTGCTCCCTTGCCTCCTCCCAAAGGCCACCTCTGTAAATTACCCTGTAAAAGAAACCCGACGATGAGAAATTGTTATATACTTCGAAACTTTTTATATGCCTCAAACTGTTCCGCGGTAAAGGCACTTCGACCAAAGACGAAGTAATCAAAATTATTCACTATTTGCACTTTCGGAAAACTTTTCGCATCACTTTCGAAGATACTTGCATTCAGCACATAAGGATCTGTTCCTTCAATCTCTTTAATTTTTTCCAATTATCGCATTTTTTGTACTCGGAAGTTAAAGTTTCAAAATAAGACGCCATCATTTCAACGGGGCTGGTTGTCCTTCACTTACGTTACTAAGGCTCGTTGCCATGCTGAGAGTCACGTGTCTGCTACATCCTTATAGCATTGGAAACCATCAGCTTTCCCACTCTTTGACGGCTGTCGCTCGTGGTTACAGGCTTCACCCAAAGTGGTACTGCTCTATTAATCAGGGCATCTCCAGATATCTTATTCTAACCTCCTTGGGCGCAGTAACAGCATTTGAACAAGTAAAAGATAGGTTCTCTGCCTTAACAGAAATTACTGATTTCTGGTTAAACTAACCTTAAAAGGTTCTCTGCCATTGGAGAGTTTAACTCCTTCAATAAAAACTGTTTTCTAAGCTCTGGGAAGCGATCTCTCCTTCGTTTGGCATATAAGCTCATCTTTTCGATATTAACTTTTTTTTTTTAGCAGCTGGCAGTCTTTTTGTATTGTCTTTTTTTTTTTCTAGCAGCTGGCAGGCTAAAAAAAAAAAACAACTTTCGGCCTCGATTTCTTCTACTACCGCAGTTAATAATGCCACAAAATCTAGGCATTTTGGCTTCAAATTTTTATAAACACCGACCTCTAATGATCGCACTTTACACACTAACTGCAGGACAACCGCTATCAGCTATGGTTGCCCTTCAAGAACTGGCAGGGACTTTTGCCACTTCACTGAAACTTCTAGATGACGTCACGTGCTACATCCTCATTGTGGAGAAAATTAATCTCTGGAAGCGAAAATTTAACTCTTCCTGATTAAAATTTTCTGCAGCTGACTAGTTTTCCGCGAATAAAATTAGATCTTAAGCTTTGCTTTGAAGTACAGATTTTGAACCAATGATGTGCGTTAGAAAACTTTGTTTTAATTGACTGGGAGATGGTACTACTGCTGGATATTGCGTAACTGTACGGTATATAAAGCCACCGCCAAAGCGAGTTTAAGAGTAGGCCACGGGTGGCCTAGTGGTCAGCGTTCTTGACTGCCATGGAGATAACCTCAGGTTCGATCCTGGGCAGTTACGAACGTTCGAACCACTAACACCCGCTGTGCGTCGGATGGGCGCGTTGAGCCGTCGGACACCGAGTACTGGCCCCTGGTAATAAATAAGGGAATCTTCCTCCCCTTTCTACCTCGCTTCCGTGTCACTTTCCTATAGCGCACTTTAGCTCAAATCTCTTAGCTTCCTATTTCTAAGGGTTGTTTAAGACCTGGGGTCAAACACTCCCTTCCTAAAATCCTCTACATGTGATCTGATCTGAGTACCAGATTAAGCTAGGGAACTTAACGATAAAAACGAGAGCCTCGAGACTCAAGAATTCTCCGATTGCAGTGCCAATTGAAGCAGCGGCCATGGGGCAAAAACACAATGCGCGCACTGCATTGTTGAATCACATACCTGCTGAGCCGGAGCTAGGGTCACGTGTGTATTACAATTATTATACTTTATTAATTATTCTTTTTGATTCTGCAAAAATGTTTATTCCTCTTGAGGACAAAACTTCTACAGCAACCTTCGCTTCTCGAAGTGAGATCATAGGATTCAATACTATCAGCTTCACATAAGCTCCACGTGAGTTAGTCAACAATGACAAATAACTATTACTAAAGAAATAAATACCAAAGAAACACTTGACGATCTTTTCGCTTAGGAAATCGAAAAAGGCTTAATTTGTCCTCATCTGTAATTGAACAATCCTTGAAATGACAAACTTTTCTACCATATTGATATACTCATTTACCAGATTGCATGCAAAACACGTTAACTTCTAACCAAAGATCTGGAATATGTTCTTAGTGGTTTAGGACTGTCATGTGACCATGTTGGTTTGCCCCTCACCACCAGATGGCGCTGAGGTTTCGGGGATCCACTATCTCCATTGGAGTTCCTACGCTTACCATGTACTTGCTTTGGAAATGTCGCAAGCACTAATAACGTGATTAGAGATAGAAGCTATGTAATAATTTCGTCAGTTGTTGTGTATATTATAAATACGCATGGCGAAATCTAACGACTCCCCGGAATCACCTAATTCGCGATATCACTCGGACTTTTCTGGATGCTCTTCCGAACCCGAAATCCTACCTGATCTCTTTGTTTCCAGCCAGATAAACTCCAATTCTAAGACACCATATTCAGGCGCCATTGAGCTCATGGGCATGAACATATCTAAAACGGCCAACGTGACCGTCATGAGCATATTTCGAACAATAACTGAAAGAATTTGTGTTCAAAACTGTCCTGAAGTGGAAATTCATCAAATAAGGAGGAGAACATATGAGAGGTGGTTGAACATGAGCGAGAAGGAAAAGTTTCCATTCCTTCTGGAAGAAAGAAAACTGCTTACTCTTAAGAGAAAAGAGGAAATAGTAGCACTATCGCCTTAGGGCCATTTTCTTACCAAAGAAAAAAATATGATGGAACAAAAATAATAATTTTGAACTGTATAGCTAAAAGAAATGGCTCAGGAAAACTGTGGAACTCAACAATGGTCAGATATCTTAAAGCCTTTTTTTTCTGCCAGAAACTTGTTTCTTAAACCTCGTATTTTTTATTAAACTTCTTGACTTCATGCTGTTATATTCTTTTGCATAAAAACAGAAAACATTACCTGGTTTCTTTCAAACACATGATTGGTGATGTTACAGAGTTCTTAATATTGCAAATAAAAATAAAATAAAAAAATAATCCGCCTCAAGTTATTTATAAAAAGAAATTACACAATGCAAGTTTCTCAGTCAAACATGTAATGCAGGTAACATATACAGTCTATTCATGAAAATCAAAGAAACTTACCACTATTATCTTAGCCCAATAGTGTTTTACCTATTATCTAACTAAAATACTTTCTTGTACCAATGGCCAAGGAAATAACAATAATGGTTTTTCAATAAAGTAACCTTTTTAAATTTGACACAGACACATTTCTATATAATTTAAATGTACTGTGGTATCGTGATAGCTTTAAAACCTGCATTATGTTAGGAAGATAACCATTGGATAACAACACTGAAAGACAGAACTATATTTGATGCAGTAGATTCCGGTTAATTGGGCGATGGGTTAATCGGTGCAGCAGTTCATTTGGGACAATTCTTGAACATCCCAAATTAGCTCTCTGGGATAAAGTTTTGCATAATTGGGGCAACCTATCAATTGGACTAAAGTGTCCTAAGTCCCAATGTGTCCCGGTTAACCACAATCTACTATATTCCCGTGGGACCCAGGTAGTTGTGTCTAAACCTTTCTCTGCAAGGGTAAACATTACAAGAAACTGCCGGATATAATAAAAAGGAGAAAAGTAAGCACATTCAAAGTACATGACATTTTTCAGAATAATGGCCTGCATATACACTGCTGGACAATTGCTAAGGACGGATCATAAACGGCTATATAGCGCATAAAAAAGGAAGTGTGGTTGGATGCCAAGTGAAATAAAATAATGTCAGAATGCCAGGACATTACAAGAAAGACAATTTATTGTGCTCTGAAATCCAGAAGGCTTTGGAACGTGTTCAAGGGACAGACAGGCCATTTTGTGCAGAATACGTAAACGTGAAAAAAATGCAATTACCGTCCGCAGGTGTTCCGGCGTAAGATGTCAATACAAGATATGGCCACCATGGAGGGCGATGCAAGATTCCACACGTCGTGTCATGCTTTGCACAACATTATCAAGCAGCTGTTGGGGTAATTTATCCCATTCCTCTGTCAGTGCACGGATAAGGGTGTCCTTGTTTATTGGAGGGCATTGGCGACCAGCAAGACTCCTCCCCAAAGCATCCCATACATTTTCAATGGGATTCAGATCTGGAGAACGTGCTGGCCTTACGAGGCGTTGAATATCCTCGCTCTCAAGACACTCCTGGACAGCGACTGTTCGATGACATGTTGCGTTGTCGTCCATGAAAATGAATCTATCACCGACAGCACCACGGAACATGCGAACATGAGGTAGCAGAACACCATTAATGTATCGTTGGCCAGTCATAGTCCTAGTTGGAAGCACATAGAGGGACGTACGGCCATTGATCATGATCATGATGGCAGCCCATACCATGACACTACATGTCGGATATCGGTCCCTTTCCTGTAGGTTTGCTGGACAATATGCAGTACCACTATCACGCCAGATCAGTTGTCGTCGACAATCAGACGATAGACTGTATCTTCTCTCATCTGAGAAGAGGACAGCAGACCAGTCGTTATCAGTCCAATTGCGATGTTGATAGCACCATTGCAAACGGGCGGTACGGTGACGTCTGGACAATGGGATGCACACAACAGGACGGCTGGCGTATAGTCCTCCTTCATGCAAACGTCTGGCGACAGTTTTTCGGGAGATCCGCTTGCCAGTAGCAGCCATAAACTGATTTGCTACCTCACTAGCTGTGCTGCGCTGGTGTCTTTTTGTTGATAGCACTATGTACCGATCTTCTGCAGGTGTCATACTGCGAACACGACCTCCCCGTGACGTTTGCTACACTCTCCATTTGTTTGAAATGATTTCCAAAGCCTTGAAACAACACTGTGGCTGACGTCGAACTCCTTGGCAACATCTGTTATTTTCCGCCCTTCTTCAACCTTGCCAATAATACGGCCACGCGTAAAATCATCTAGGTGATGTCGGGAAGACATACTGAAAATTGCAAGTTCGTCAATTGATTCTTTCTCTTTCAACTTTGCGTTTGAACAACAAACTGTCAATACGCGTCAAATCCTTTATATCTCTTATGAGCGCTATGACGTCACGAACAAGTTCGGCAATCCAAAATTTGCATACGCACAACACGTCTTACTGTATCCCGCACTTATGCTAATTTCCACATTTTCCTGCCTTCCATTTTATGGTTGCTATTGTTGCTATTGTGATCCGTCCTTAGCAATTGTCCGGCAGTGTATTATCTGCATTATGAACCAGCATCTTGGTCAATTATTAATCGCATATCCAGTCTGCTGTTACTTACATTTTGAAGCTTCAAAATGAAAATAAAATAACTAGATTTTATGAATGGAACTACATATCACTATATTAGCTTAACGGTGGTGTGCTATTTTCTAACTAAAATACTGTGGTATCAATTATCAAGAAAGCAGTGATAGTATACATAGTTTATCAATAAGATAATCTTTGAAAATTACACACACATGTTCTGTAAATTTAATATATTAAACTCTCATTGTACTGTGATATCCGGACAGCTTTAGAACCTGTATTATATAAAGGTAACTGAACATGCTACGATAACATTGAGAAGTAATCATATTCAAAGTTGTTGGTAGGAAGGCCATTTCACGTCATATGAATAAACCAATAATGCAGAAAATTTCATGCATGTTTTATTACGTATCAAACTTTAGAATAGTTAGATTCAGTGGCAACAGCTAAAGAAACTATGTCAACCACATGAGTGCTTGCTTTTGGTGTGAACAAGGCTCATGCTGCAGCTGAAAGATCTTACTAATCTGACAATTCTAAAGTTTAATACGTAATAACACATGCGTGAAATTTTCTTCATTACTGGCAAATTCAAAGTAGATGACGTTTTGCAGAATGAGGATCTACCTTAACATTACTGAAGGGCAAAACTGCATGTATCCACACAGTTAAATATACTTTACATCCCAGAATTTACCCATATGTTTAAATGAAAATTCTGAAATTACACTGATAAATACAACACAAAAATCACAACTGAAAAAAATGTGGAAAAAATATTTTTTTAAACTTTAATTTAACATTTTTTAAGTTAGAATAATTATTATCATTGATGTATGTCATACTAAAACCCATAGTAAAAGTAGAAACAGCTTGAAAAAAATGATCTGTTCTCTAAAAGCACAGTATTTAAACAGTAGCGTACCGGAAAAACTCAAGGTGCCCCCGCAAAAAATGTTTTAGAGACCCTTTTGCGAAAATCCATTAGCCTTCAATTACTCAAAATTTTTACTTCCATGTTATTAACTAGGCTTTACGGGTGTTTTAATCAATCAAATTTTTTGAAACCTACGAGTAGGTTTTGTAAAATCAAAATTATTTCACTATATTGCGTGAAACACAAATGTGTGGTTATAATTAAAATGATTGCTGAGGCTACCGATACAAATTACTACACAAAATACTTACATCAAAGTTAATGATATCACACAAAATTATTATTTTAAAGAACTAAGGCCCGATTTTTTAATTCCCTCACGATCGCACACACAAAACATGCAACTGTCATGTGACACAGTGTCTAATAAATTTTCCGATTTATACAAATGTCACAACATAAGTTAGCAAATAACTAAGTAATGATTAAGAACTGTAGCACAAAAAAATTAAAACCTACTTAAATTATTTACTCTGGAATATATATATATATAAAACCACTTAATGTAATGCCATAATGTTTTGCAGATAGCAAAAAAAAAAAAAAAAATTATTTTGAGTGATATAAAAAAAAAAATGACATAGGTCTTTAGTTTTTTGTTCCCATGAAGAACACCTTATGTTCATTATATTTGGAGGGATGCATAGTTATGTGCAAATAATACCTTATCCTCATTGGAATAAAAATTCTGTTCATTGAATTGATATTTTTTCCACATTCTCTTGTAAACATACCTGCACAAAAAGTATTGCAAGGGCTATGAACTTGAGGCTCCTTATAACAGCAAGGGACCTGAAGTTCTTTTGAATAGTTGCTTACCCATTATCCAGTTTTTATGAACTGAAGCAACGAAAATTATTTCTAAAGATTTTACATATTTACTGAAAAAAAAAATACTTTTCTTCTTAATACCTCATTAACAGCTGCTTTAATTCTTGGCTATTTTTTAAACCAGTTTCATACGAGGTTTCCACAAAAATTTGTGTAAAATATTTTTGCTCAAGCTAGAGGCCCTCTTAACCACTCAGGCCAGAGGCCCCTGCAACCCTCGCACTGTGAGGGATTGTGGAGCTATCAGTATGCCCCTGTATTTAACTGTGTGTTCTGGTAAGATGATGGTGGTCAAGAGCAGACCGCACTTCTACACCTACCAGGGTAAGTACTAGATAAAACCGGATTTTTACAAAATTCTGCCTTTGAAGTGGAAACACAAGAAAGGGAATCTCTACATATAATTCCCTAATGTACAAAATCAAAAATGTGGCAGGAAGGAAAGGCAGAGGAAGGCCAAGGAAGTCATGGGAGGGTCAGATTCAAAAGTATCTGCATGAGAAAAGGATTACAAGTGTGAAATATAGATCTTGAGTACGGCGTGTGTTGGATGTCAGTGAAGCCTGAGTTGTATGTCAAGATCGCTGTAAATGGAGAAGTTTTATATGGCAACAGTGAGCAAAAATTATCTGATAGTTTGTATTTCTTTGTGGAGCTAGCCTCTGAATCTCAGAGAACAGCTTAGTGATGATGAATACTAAAATATTGCTCATTTAATTCAGCATCAGCAGTACGCTAACATCAATTAGATTAACTCTCTGATAGTGACAAGGAAAAAGAGACAACAACAAGACAGCCTGAAGAAGGAGAAGAGTTTTCTCCGAAAATTTGCTATTAAAGAAAAAATTTCCTAGTAAAATCCCATAAGTTGCTTTAGATTATTAAATCTCTAATGGAGTCTGTGGAACAACCACACATATACCAAGAGCATCGAATGAACTTTATCAAACTGTGTTAAACACCCTTTTCACTTTGCCATCTGCACAGAACAGAATTACAGAAACTTGTCACACGTACCTTCCATTTGACATTTAGAGTCTAATTTTCATTATTTCCACTTCACAGAATTTTCTATGGAACTTATGCAGAGGTGTTTTTAAATCACTTACTCAAGGCTTTACCCAGATAACTTTATTTAATTCTAGTTCCACTTGAAGAATTTTTTAGTTAATCTTCCTTTCCTTTTAGTTCCTTTGTTTTTTTACAGGTGTTTCTGGTCAAGGGTGCCCATATGATGGGGCGGGGGGGGGTCGGTTTTTTAAAACTCATAAACTGGATATGCCATTAAGAGCAGTGGTAACCATGAAAGGTGGACCATTTTATAAATTGGAGCAATATTTGTCAAACATAATCAGACAAGAAGCTAGTCATGGACAACTTTGAACAGTACTTTTGATCTAATAAATAAATTAAGAAATAGTACATATCAACAGGAACACCAGAATGATAAGTATAGATGTCAAAAATACGTTTCCTTCAATACTGCTGAGAAAATTGTTTGCTAAAATTAAGTTTCTTTGAACATAAAAATCAAAATAACTTCATTATACAACATGGTATTACAACCAATAATTTATTCCTATTAAATTTATATTAAAGTTCATTAATTTCAAAATTTAATGGAAAAATCTATAGACAAAAACTAGGTTTATCAACTGCACCTGCAATTTCTCCAATCTAGTAGAATACTATATAAGTTCATTAGAGCAACAGATTTTTGCAAGAAATAAAATAGTTCTGGATCTTTATCTCAGATATGTGGATGATATACACTCACGGACAATGATATCTGCACACCAAAAAGGAAGCATCGGATTGAACTGAAATTTGATGGACATAATGATAGAGATGAATGATACACATAATAGCAAAAACAGAGCTGCAGGACAATTACAGGGAGATCTGTGGCACGCAGTCCGGTCATCTTCAATAATGAGCCGCACCGCCTCATGCGGCGATACATGCTACATTATGGTCTGGCATGGAGGCGAACAGACGCCTGATGTTGTCCTGCAGTAGACTGGTTCACACGTGTTGGACAGTGTGCTCCAAATCCTGGATACTGTGAAATGCCGGCAGCCAGCATTTACATTAGTACCACACATACTTGATAGGGGACATGTTCGGGGAGTGGGCAGGTCATGGAAGTGCCTGGACATGAAGTAGGCAGTCCTGGGAAACCCGAGCCATGTGCGGGCGGGCATTATCCTGCTGGTACAGTGCACCTGGAATCCTGGCCAGGTCAGGAATGGGAGCAAATGGGGCCATAGGATCTTGTCTACATACCACTGGTCCATCAATAATACACATACCAGTATTAGAGCTGATCGGATATCGTAGGCAATGGCTCCCCAGACCATAATGTCTGCAGTGGGGGATGGTGTGGCGCTTGATAGCGAGGTTGGGATTGAGCCGATGACCCAGGGACCTCCACATCCGGACACAATGATAATCTGTCCCCATATCAAATCGAAGCGACACTCATCGCTAAACACCACACATTGCCAGTCTGTGGCAACTGTTCCCACACATGCTTGATAGGGGACATGTCCGGGGAGCGGGCATACCATGGAAGTGTCTGGACATGATGTAGGCAGTCCTGGGCAATTCGAGCCGTGTGCGGGCGGGCATTATCCTGCTGGTACAGTGCACCTGGAATCCCGGCCAGGTCAGGAAGGGGAGCAAATGGGGCCATAGTATCTCATCCACATACCGCTGGCCCATCAATGATCCACATACCACCATTAGAGCTGATCCGCTATCGTAGGCAATGGCTCCCTAAACCATAATGCCTGCAGTGGGGGATAGTGTGGCGCTTGATAGCGAGGTTGGGATTGAGCCGTTGACCCAGGGACCTCCACACCCGGACACAATGATCATCTGTCACCCAAAACAAAGCGACACTCATAAATACAAATAAGATCACCTGATGAGTTTCTAGTAATTAAACATAAGACAGATGCATATCAAATAGAATGTTTCTTACACTTGTGTAACACTGAAATATGGCATACTATTTTAAATCACAAAAATAAAGAAGACCCACGTTTCTTTCTTTTTCTACAAAATTTTGTTTGCTGGAATGATCCAACAGGTTTTTTGTTTGTTCGGGGGTTTAACGACCACCTCGAGCAACTCAATGGGCTACAAAGTGGCAGTTTGACCCTAATTTAGGGTCTCTGAGACAGCCAGTGCCAGAAAACAAACACAACGTCCACGAGTCACAGGAATTCGAACCCAAAAACCCATTACAGATGTAGCCAGCGCTTAAAGAACTGCACTACTGGGGCAGCGACTTAACATTAAGCAATCCAGGAAATGTTCTTTCACAGATATGTACATGGCTTGAAAAATATCTAAAATGTTATCACGAGTCAAATGAAAACCTTGAAAGTGTGGTAAAAAATTCAAATTACAGTGTCATTATCCTGTAACTTGGAAATATTGGTAATAATTGGTGTCATGGCTATTCCTAGAATTGATACACTATAAATTTCACTAAATTATGAGTTCTACATAGGAATAAAAGAAATTACTTAAAGTAAAGTTTTCAGGTAGCACTCCTACTCTTCCTCAGGACTACACTATAGTAGGTGTTGCCATTCATTAGCTAAATTCTAACCTTTCACATCACTTTTTTTTATTGGATGTTTATCAACCACTGTGAGTAACTCAATGTACTACAAGCAGTCACCCGTCCCTAATTCAGGGTCACTGGTTCCAGGGAAGGGAGAGAACCAGTGCTGTAAGACAAACATCATCTATGCCCAGCAGGGATTCGAACCTGGACCCCTTTCGGACGAATGATCAGAGGCCATCACTTAGACTACTGCGCCACTGGTGTGGCTCATTTAATGTTGTACCTCTCCTTCTCTCAATTTCCAGTCCTTCTGACAATTTTCTCTTGAAAAATTGACTAAGTAATTTCCGTTATTATGGTCTACAACATAAAGTGTGAGTGTGGTCTCAGCTACGTTGGAGAAACAAGCAGACAACTTCAGACCAGATTAACAGAACATAAAGCTGCAATTAAAAATGTGACAAACAAAACAGGTTTGGACAGACATGTTCAAAATACAGGACATAAAAAGTGCTTTGGGACTCTGTAGAAGTTCTGACACATTAACAGCACTTTTTCAAGAGAAAATTCTCAGAAGGACTGGAAATTGAGAGAAGAAGAGGTACAACATTAAATGAAGTGAAAGGTTGGAATTTAGCTAATGAATGGCAACACCTACTATAGTGTAGTCCTGAGGAAGGGTAGGGGTGCTACCTGAAAATTTGACTGCAAGTAATTTCCTTTATTCCTATGTAAAGTCCATTTTTTAGTAAAATTTATATTGGAAATATTCTAACCAATGACAAAAAGATTTGCTTACAAGTGGCAGCATGT
Organism: Macrothele yani; assembly: GCA_039090855.1. Classification (NCBI taxonomy): domain Eukaryota; kingdom Metazoa; phylum Arthropoda; class Arachnida; order Araneae; family Macrothelidae; genus Macrothele; species Macrothele yani. The sequence continues at coordinate 163,525,918 of CM077009.1, forward strand.
TGCAGACAAGCTTAGTAGCATCCCAGTAGCAGTGTAAAGATGGCCGTCCCACATGATACATGCACCAAAGAGGAGCAACGGTCTTAGTTCCACATGCAGCCAACTGCAGGAAAGGTTATGCAGACCTCTAAATACATTTATGGTATATTTCACCATATCATTCTGTTCAACATGTTATATTCAGTTCTATGAAATATAGAATAAATCTTGGGATACTCAATAAAGAATGAAAACAGTTTTCAAAAAATATTCCCTGTGCATACCTTTATATAAACAACCCTTATACAGAACCACTGCTTTTCATTCAAGAAGTCTTGATGTTATTAGGCTTATGTTTTTCATGTTGTCAGGCTCAACATTTATTGTAAGCCTTCATATGTTGCAAAGCCCAACACTAACATGTTTTGAGTGAATTTATGAACTACCTGATTTAAAAAATGAACAGATAGTTGCATCCACTTCTGAATAAGTGTTGAGCATGACAGCACAAGTGTTGGGCATTGCAACATAATGGTTTACAATACATGTTGAGCCTGAAAACATGAACATAAAGCCTAATAACATCAAGACTTCATAAATAAAGAGCAGTGGCTCTGTATAGGGGTTGTTATTTATAGGTATGTAAAGGTATGTGCGAAGAATATTTTTTGAAAACTGTTTTTCTTCTTTACTGAGTACCACAGGACTTATTCAGAGACATTTCACAGAACTGAATATAATGTATTGAACAGAATGATATGGTGAATTACACCATAAATGTATTTAGTGCTATTGTCCATGCATATAGGCTTATTTTGTATATGATGTACCTTAAGCCAAAATTTAAGTTATGCAGACTCTCTTTTGGGATGAACGATACATAATTAAGATATATGACCTCGCTTCCTTGGCCAGCTAGGTCCCCTGACCTCAATCCCATAGAGAGAGATGTTCGAGGCTCTGACCCCCTCCATCAAATCTTTTTTTGTGAACTATGGGAGCTTGTTCAGGGGTCGTGGACCCGTATGGCTTTCCAACGCTTCCGGTGTCTTGTTGAGTCCATGCCGAGACGAATCGCCGCTGTCTTCAGGGCGAAAGGTGGTGCTACACGTTAGTCGACAGGTATCTCTTAATTCAATTGCTCTTCAGTGTATAATCATGTACATCTAGCAGTGTTTTGTAGTGGGAATAGCACCGGCTTTTCAGTGCTGTCGTGTGCCAGCCAGCCAGCCCCCACCCCCTTCATATCACCACCAGTTTGAGCCATGTAGGTGCATAAGGTAAATTTGTGACTGTGTATCACAAGACTAATAATTTTGCTTCATCTTTCTGCTCCTCTTTACGAAAATTAATGTTTATTATTGAAGATATTGGAACCTGAAAAACTGATGTACATATAGCATTGCCTTTTAAGGAACTGAATGACTTTTTATTCAAATGTGTCAGCTATCCGAGAAATAAAAGTATTTGATGTTTTACAGGTGTATTCACCACTGGATGTAAGTAAATATTTCATGCATTTTTTTACAGTTTATTGGAAATATAATACAAATTAACATATGAACATTTAACCAGTATTAAACTGTTTTCAAAATTTTACTTAAGAACAGAGCATATACCTAATTACACACCAATAAATAATTTCACATGTAAAATACTGAAAAGTAGAGGAGGACAAAGTGTCATACCTAATATTTGTAATGGCCATGTTTGAAATGTTTGAAAAATTGCTATTTCATTAGTTGATATGACATGGAATGACCCATATATAAGGTGTGAGTGGAGTAGTAAGTAGCAACATTTGGAGCATGATGGGTAAATAGAAAGGAAATATTGAACTTTGAGACAGTGGCGTATATTCAAGGCTAGCTGCGAAGCCCAGATAATGCACAAATAAAAGTCAATTATTGATGGTAATAAGATATATCTATGCTTTTGGTACATAAACAAGATGACGGATTCACTTCTTTCAATCATGAGAATCAGTCTGGTGAGCGATGACCAATGACATAATGCAAACATGTCTTCGAGTCTTTGCTGTTCTGATGAGAACAACTTTGATACCATTGCCTGCTTGCATTTCCATATCAACATGAACCAGCGTATGGAGGTGAATAGACCATTCATTGCTTTGCACAATGGCTTGCTCTGAAAAGAGAAAACTTTGGACTACCTGAGTCCCTACATGCTTCCGCCTTTAACAGCGAGTGTTTCGCGAGAGTGGTTTCAGTTCGTGTGAAATGTCAATTCATTAAAATCAGTGACATTATATCTTAAATTTATGGCTTTGTTGGATTTGAACTGTTCTGATAAATTTTGTGAAAGCTTCCCTAAACATCTAATATCAGAGCTGAAAGAACTCTATGCTTCAAATTTTGATACAGCTAGATTAAAAAATGAACTGAAGGTGTTTTATTCCCTTGATGAATACAAAACAAATTAGCAAGAGACATTACTTGTTACATAAAGTTGAATAATTGGACAGAGTGTTTATTGAGGTGTACAAATTAGCAGATCTAATATTAAACTTTCCATCAACAACTGCAGAAAGAAGTTTTCCGTATTAAAAAGAATCAAGATATACATGTATCTTAGAGCCACAGAAGGACGTGTACATTCGAGCAACTTGGCTGGTTTGTTAATAGAGGAAAAACATTGTTTTTAAATATGAAAAAGTACTTGGAAGAAACATTTTTGTGGAAACATAACACTCAAGTTCACACAAAGAGAAAGAAGAATAGAGTTCATGTATACAAATAAGTGTTCAAATCCTAATCCTCATAATAATTATTTGGTATCATGTTAGCAATAGCAAGTACCTAAAATTTAGAAAAAAACTGTTACTTTTATTACTTAACAATTAAAAAATAAACTTCACAATAAAAAAAAAAAACAGTACTAGGGGGGGGGATGAGATAGTGCCACTGCTTTGAGGAAGGACAGATTGTGGGAACTCTGACAATGAGTCCCTCAATATCCCAAATGGCTGAACTGGGGGATTGTTTACATGCTGTCATATTTAAAAGTGTGTCAAGGCTGGCATGAAAATGGGCATACACCAACCCGGAGGCAAAACAGCACCAAACAGTGAAAAGTTAATATGAGAGGTGAGAGCTGGGTACGAGAACTTGTATAGGTTAACAGATGTTTGCCAGTTGGCTACCAAATACAATAGTGGTCAACCCGGAACAGTATCTGTCATGACTATGCATGGCACGCTCACATCTATGAGCTATAACAGCAACATCCTCTTCTAACCAGAGTTCATCGGTGCAAAAGACTCACCTGGTGCAAAGATCATGCAAGCAGGACATCGGATGACTGAGAAAAAGTGTGCTGTTCTGACAAGTTGCATTTTTCACTTTACTCCTTCGATGGTTGTGTATGTATTTGGTGCAAAAAACGTGAGGCACTCAATCCATCACACATGGTCTCTCTCTCTCTCTCTCTCTCTCTCTCTATCTTTTTAATTTTCAATTGAAGGTTTAACAACAACCATGAACAACTCGATGGGCTACAAGCAGTCGCCCTTTCCTAATTCAGGGCCACTGGTCCACGATAGGGTGAGAACCAGTGCTGTAAGACAAACACAACATCCATGCCTCACCATGATTTAAACCCAGACACTTCACAGACAAATGGTCATAAGCCAGTGCTTAGACCACTGTGCCACTGGGGTAGCTCTTGCACAATCTCCACAGTGCAAGCTCGTGGAGTTTGTTGTATGGTGTGGGGTATGTTTATCTGGCACAAACTTGGACCCCTGCTGCATGTGGAACAGCATACAGGGCTCATACACTTTTACAGAAAATAAATTCCAGGAGTCCATAAAAAATTTCAGGAGCTGAAACTTTTGCTAGAATAACGCTGTTTTGTTGTCTATATTGTAAACTCCGGTTAAGTTTACCACTTAATTTTTTTCATGTTTCAAGGTTTAATGACCACAATGTGCAACTTTGGGTGTGCTATAAGCAGTAGTGAATCTCTAATTTAGGGCTACTTGTTGCAGAGAAGGCACAGAGCTAGTGCCATCAGACAAATCCACCGCCAATACTTCATTTAGGACTCAAAACCAGAACCACCTTGGGTGAATTTTCTTCCCTATAGAAAATGTTTTTTTTTTTTACAGTGCCTACATATCAGGGTACAGGCACTGAGCAAAAGTAAAAGATCCCAAAACATTCACAGACAAGAAACATGTGAACCTCAATAATGACACTGTGCATCACCAAGCTTCACAGGATTTAGATTTTTTTTTTAATCCACTTTAATACAAACCTAAAAAGGCAGGACATTCCATACTCTTAAATGCAAGAAACAAGAACCTGAAAAGCTTGAAGCAAACCCTTTGCAAAACCAGGAATGAAAAAAACAAGAAAGATGACACCAAATTTTCAGTTGTACCGAGCATGATTTTTGAATCCATTCTGATGCAAATTAAATTTATCAAAACTATTCAAAGTCAATGGAACTAGGGGCCTAAAATTAGGGATGGGCGACTGCTCATAGCTCACTGAGTTGCTCACAGTGGTAGTGATGTCCCAATAAAAAAACCAAAAAAAAAACCACAACAACTGAAGTACAGATACTGACAGAACTATGAAGTACAAAATTCCTCATATACTAGCCTAAAGTGTTCTACAAGCTAAATGGCATCCAGTATTGAAAGAATTTTCTAAATCGCTCATGTAGCAGAGATATTGAGAAAAACAGATTAAGAATTTGTGCACCCTAGCGGAGGAATTGTGTATTATTTTGGAAAGAAACTATGAACACAGAGTTTGTATAGTTAGTAGTATCTGACCGAAGAAAGAAGTTTTTCAATCTGGTTTTGTCCCGCAGATATTGCTGTAAACGGAAACTTATGCAAGAGATGCTTATCAGTAGAGTGCAGGAGATGCTTATCAGTTAATGGGGCGTTGGCCCATTGCACCCATTTAGGCAAGGAAGTTTCTGCAACCCTCTTCCTTCTCCCACTCTCTCCCTCCAGTTAACCACTGAAGAAGAGCTAACGTGTCTGATGCAACACTGGCTGCAAATCTTTTAATCCCACTATTTCAGCATAAAAAGAAATACAATAATTCCAGGAATTATTAAAAATTACACTTTTTCCAGGGCCATGGAAAATAAAAATTTAATTTCAGGAGTTTACCAGGAAATCCAGGGGGCATACGAACCCTGAACGTATGACTGGTGCCCACTGTCATGAATTGCTGGCTGACTCGATAAACCTAGCAATGTTGCACTTTTTCCCAAACTGGCGATGGTGCCTTTCAAGATGCATACCTGCCAACTTTAAGAAACAGAAATCCGAAAAAAAAATTAATATATATATTCGATGAAAATTTAAATTGATATATTCGATTAAATTACTTGTTGCGCATATTGATTAAATGTACCGAACATATAGATTTAAAAATGATGTTACCCAAATCAAGTATCAACTTTTAATTGAAGTGACTACAGATGTTTGAATTTATTGGCACATTTATATCGATTAAAATAGATTCTATACATAATTTCTCATTGCTATGCTATCGTTGTGATCTATAAAGTGATAAAAATTTACTTTTACGGAAGTTTGCATCTGAAGGGATGGATGTTCTACCCTTTCAATGGGATCGTGTCCCACGCCGTCATGAAACATACTAAAATGTTTTCAAAAACGAACCATTTTCACATTAGGTTTTCATCTTACAAAGACACGGACGATGAGACAGCCAAATAATAAAATAAAAAAAAAATGAAATAAGTAAGAGTGACTGAGAGACATTAATAGGTAAATTACGTTCAATTAAAAATGAAGTGAACAAACATTTTGTACAAATCACATCCAGTTCATTATTAGTTTTAACAAAGGAAGTTAATTTCATATTTTTTTTTCCCACGCAGTAAACATTATATTTATGCTTGTCACTAGAAATACGATTTGTAATATCATTCCTTCCACCATGTGAAATGTTGAAAATGCATCGACACGTAGCACAAAACACATATTTTCCATTTTTGAAGATTTCGCAATACATGGGAATTACGCAGAACAAGCATCAAGGAATGTTTTATAGTAGTGCCCCCCCCCTTATATTGCTGCTTATAGCGAATCACTAATACTAAATTTATTACCACTTGGGGAAAAAAATGCAAGTAAAAACTGCTATAGTAAAACAATAGCAGCTTAAAGAGTTGCAATTTGAAGAGGAAAAATACTGATTACAGAGTTATCAGATTCGAGCTGGTCAGCTAGGAAAGCAGAGGGCAACTGAAAGGTTCTTTCATCTAGAAACAAAGGTTTAGGGTTTAGTTACGAATGTCATCCTCTGGGGTCCTCCCTTCCCTCCCCATCATTGCTCACAGGTGGATCGATGCCTTGTCTTTTACTAAATCAGACCCCTTTAGCGGCATCCTTTATACTTCCAAATGGCACTGCTTTTATAGTTCTGTCTTTCCTTCCTGTCTCCCCCCCTCTCCTCATCTTACCAAAATACAGCTTCTCTAGTCTAGTTATTCCTTTACAAAAACAATCTGGGCCCATCAACGTCTGAACCACAACCCCTCTCCTGCATTAAAACTCTAACACAATGTGTTTTGCCGGAAAAAACCAACAGTCTTTTTTACATCAGGCGTAATGGGAAATGATACAGCCACTTCGTGGGTGATATCCTCCCCATCTCCTCCCCTGCTTCCTTTGTGGTGTAGCCACAACACAAAACATTTGAACCGGGGTTTGAATTCCGATCTTATATCTATTCAAAAAAAATAAAAAATAATAATAAAAGGCCTAACATGACAAAATGTAGAATACACATATTCTATTTTAGAAAATGAAAATCCCTAAACGTCACACAATTTAGTTTGATATAAGTTACGAAGCCAATGAAGATTTTTTTTTCAAACAGATAAAAAAATAATAAAGTCTACTCTCTTCCTAGATTAAACTCGTGCTGTCAAAATCCGGATATTTTAAAATTCAGAGTTGTTTTCCAAAAGTCCAAAATTTCATACCTACAAAAAAGTGTGGTTTTGCAAAAGCAACAGTGTTCTCCATGATACTTTGTTTTCATTACGGATCCCTTAGTATGAATTAATTAAAATTGTATATTTTGTGGGTTTTTGCTTTATTATAGAACACTTTTTTGTGCCTGTTAATTTCTAAATTAAAAAGCTACCACACACACACACACACACACACACACACATTGTTTTATAATTAAGAATTCTATCCAAATCGGTCAATTTCCATGGAAGATATTGCGCTAAAATTCTGACACACGAACGAACAAATCTCGTGCATGTACCACTGAACTGTCCCAGTGAATGCTGATAGCAACCATTTTCAATAGGATAGGTGCTGAACAGCATACCGAAACTTTATCGCAATCATGCTTTGATTTTACACAAGTCATCACGCAGAAGGTCAGGAAGAATGAATCCCGTCTCCTATGTCCTGACCTTCGACCATTTTCAATAGGGATTCGATGAATTAGTGTGTACTACGACATATCAATTTTGTTGAATCAAGCAAAGATATTTTTATGAACGTTACGAGTGACGAAACAAAACATGGTTGGAAAGGGTAGAAAACTTGCCAACTAACAGACCAGCAAAATAAATCATTGCTGGAAAAACACTGGCTCGAATGAACATTGGACTTTTTTTCTTTTCTTTAACTTCTTATAGTAGCATTCTTTTGTTAGGTCAAATTTATTGCCAAAGAAGAAGTTATGAAACCATGTCCCAATGCATTTTTAATTTCACAAAACTGGTAGTTTTTGCTTAATTTCGTCATGTTGGGTATCGATCTGGGCTTAAAAATTACACAGATTTAAAATCCATTTGAATTTTTTTTCAACGATAACTACGTTCTGAGATAGCATTTCGAACTGGGAGTAATAAAAACACCTGCTCCAATGCAAGAAAGACACATCCTACACTGGCCTACTGAAAAGTTGTGTCCCGGGAGACGAACAATGCATTATCTGAAAAGAGGGGGGGGAGGCAGCGGCAGCATGAGAGAGAGAGAGAGAGAGGAAGAGAACCAAGCCCAAGATTTAACAAGCCCAGCTGGTTGGTTTTTTAGTGTTTGAAAAGAGGCAAAATAATAACTTAAAACGTGGGAAAACTGCAGCAAAATGTTCCCAAATAAACACATGTAACTGAAAACTTATTATTCATAACTTACATCGGCACTTTACTTTGAATGGATTAATATAATAAAACAAGTTTTAATAGTGGGTGCAAAATCATCACCAAAAAAAAAAAAAAAAAATCTTTGAGAATCACCAAATCCGTAAAACAAGTCACATTTCCATAAATTTTACAGGTAAACTGTAAAAACTGGCAGGTATGAAGATGATAACACGTAAAGCCATAGGTTCAACGTTGAGCAGGAATGGTTTGAGGAACAGTTAAAATTTCCAGCATATTGATCGGCCTCCGAACTTCCCCGATATCAATAGGAAAGAGCATTTGTGGGACACTATGGAACAGCATATCAGACATTTGGATACACCAATTGATAAATGTGTGGTTTTACCATCCTAAATTATTTGGCTGAAAATTTCGAGTAAACGTTATATGCATATTTTAAAGTATGTAATTTGATATGAAATGATGAAAGAATTTGAGCTTTACAATGTGTTTTAAAGATTTTTACCATAAAACTTACATGCAAGTACGCAATGCAAACACACGTTACGTGCGTTTACATCGACCGCACTGCTGCAATGTCGTCCGAGGTTCCGGCAAAGTGATGAGCTTCGAGTTGTGCTGCGGCAGCCATTTTGTGGATCTGCTGAAACAAAGCTGCGGTGGCCATTTGAAACGATGCAGCAGCCATTTTGTGGATCTGCTGAAACAAAGATCTACATTGTATTTTTTTAATCCACTTAAAAACAGAGCTGTAAATGCTCTTTTTACAGTAAAAAATGGTAAATTTAGAACTCTTCCAGAGCAAAGCATATTGTTGCAAGATGCAAAAGGATTGCTTTGTCTTGTTGTTTACCACCCATAAAATGGCTGCTGCAGCATGAACTGAAGATTGCTTCAATGACAGAGTAATGCTTGCCATAGTGTTTATATTCCCATACTTACAAATAAAGTGTACGGTAAAAATCTTTAAAATGTCTTGTAAAGCTGAAATTTTTTCACCATTTCACATCAAATTACATACTTTAAAATATGTACATCCTTTCCTTTTTTTTTTTTTTTTTTTTTAATTTTCAGCGAAATAATTTAAGACACTAAACTACACTTTTACCCATCAATCACCTCCATACCTGCACTGAACGCCAAATCACCCACACCTGGGTTTGGCCATACCTGCAAATTGCTTCTGGCATCTTATCGAATGGATGCTGTACCAAGGGCAAAAGGATGACCTATGAAGTATTAGGTAGGTAATCATTAGAGCCGCCGTCTTGAGGGGTGGGCCAATGCCCAGGGCCCCCAAGAGCCCTACGGGTTTACAAAAAATCAAACTCTTTCACCACTCACCAGAAGGGTTTTTTAAGACCTTCCGCTTTTTTTTTTTTTTTTCAAACCTTGCTTGTAACTTTGATTTCCCGAGGAGGGGCAGGGGGAAAGTTAAGGTGGATCTTGTGACAAAATAAGAACCAAAGAAAGTCGACCTCTCTCCGATCGCTATTGTGGATGAGGCTTGAGAGGGTCATGAAGGCCACGCACAAATCGCAATTTTTTCCGAATCGCTTTTTCCTTTTAAACAGACACTTGTGTTGTCTATCTATACAAAGAAGGGTACACATGTATATCACTGAGGTTTGCCCACCTGGTCTACTTACAAATATTCAATCTTTTCTGTTTAAATAAATCACAATGACGGAGGCCACATATCAGCATTGTCCGGAAATGGTGCTGGTTGGTTTGTTTCTTCTGCTTTAATTTAATTTGTGTTTGAAAAATTTGTAGAATGGGGAAGAAGCATTATATTTTTCAGCACCAATTTTCTTGTAATTTACAATGCAACTAAATGTGAGTGCATTTGGTACACTTAATGGAATTCTAAAATTTTGTCATGCACAATTTTTCATTCAAGCGGTATTTAAAAAGTTACTGGACATTGAATGTTTTTTTTTTTTTATTATTGGAGGTTTAACGACCACCGTGAGCAACTCAATGGGCTATAAGCAGTCGCCCGTCCCTAATTTAGGGTCACTGGTTCCAGGGAAGGGAGAGAGCCAGTGCCGTAAGACAAACACAACATCCATGCCTCACCGGGATTCGAACCCGGACCCCTTACGGACGAATGATCTGAGGCCAACGCCTTAGACCACTGCGCCACCGGGGCGGCCATTGAATGTTTCTTCTCCGAGATAACATAGTGATGGTGAATATACGTAAGAATTTTCATATGTTGTATAATACCATGTGCGAATAAAAAAAATAACCACACATTATAAAAATACCATATGTTGCATATATGCAAATAAGATCAGGGGCCCCAAAAAATGTGATGACCCAGAGCCTCCAGTAGTGTTAAGATGGCACTGATTAGAGCTAGGATTTCTATGATTTAAAAATTACTAGAAAATGCCCTATAAAAAATGCATTTATGAACCAAAAAACAACAAAAATGCCCTGTAAAACAAAACAAAAAATGACCTCACAAATGCACATTTATTTTGCATTTCCTTGCAAAATTAAAAAACAGGTGCATCAAACAAAACAAAAAGAATCTGAAAAATATATTTTAATTTGTTGACTGTTGCTGTGTGAACTGAAATTCTTTATTTCATTAACGAACACGTCCTATAAAACAAAATAAGGAATAAACAAGAAATACAAATTAATTGTTTTACAGTTTCTGGGCGAAACTAAAAATTTATTGCTCGAAAACGTGTCCTATAAGAAAAAAAAAATATATATACATTACAAATACAATTTAACTTTTTACAGTTTCTGTGCCAAACCCAGTCATTTTTATTTTTTTGTTAAAAAAAATGCCCTATAAAGGAAAGCAAGAAAAAGAATAAAAATGCAACTTACATTTTCTGGCAGATCCTGTGCCAAAGTGAAAGTTGGAATTTCACTAAAAAAAATTTATTTCAATATTTTTAGTTTGCTTTGGCAAACCAAATTTTTTATTTCATCAGTCCAAAGCTGAAATGCACATCAAAAATCATGTGCAGATTTTCAAAAGAAAATGATTTTCTATTGTCTGCCAACAAAGCTTTAAACATTGAAAAACTCCTTCCCACTTCTATTGAAACCACAGGAGTATACCTGAAATAAACTCACTTCGTTCGAAGTGTGAAACTTCCATCAAGGGAAAAGTTTCTCCTCCATAGCATCATCATCATTGCCAACCATTATCAATCCACTGCTGGACGAAGGTCTCTCCAAGCCTCTGCCACAACAGTCTGTCTTGTGCCAGTCTCCTTCATGTTACTCCCGCATACTTTTGAATTTCATCCACCCATCTCCCACGAGGTCTTCTTCTGGGTCTTTTCCTATCCCTTGGAATCCAAACGGCTGTCCATCGATGGTCTGTCCTTCTGGTAGTATATCCAGCACATTGCCATTTCAGGGATTTTACTCTGAATAATGATGTCTTCCACTCGTCATTTTTCTGATCCACGAGTTACTCTTCTTATCTCTCCTGGTTACACCAAGCATGCACCTCTCCATGCTTCTTTGAGTTGTCTGCAGCCTTTGTATGTCTCTTTTAGTTAAGGTCCATGTCTCTGCCCCATACGTAAGCACTGGAAGGATGCATTGATCAAACACTTTTCTTTTAAGACATAATGGCGTATTGCTCTTCAAAATTATGCTGTTTCTTCCAAAAGCCCTCCAGGCAAGTTTTATATGCCGATTAATTTCTTCATCAATGTGACCCTCACTTGATATCTGCTGTCCAAGATAAAAGTATGTATCTGTTATCTCCAGCTTTTCTTCATCAATCGATAAATCTTCATTTCTTGTAAAAGCATTGTACATCACTTTTGTCTTTCGAAAGTTCATTTTTAATCCCACTTCTTTTATCTTGTCAGCAAGTTCCTGGATCATACTCTGCAGCTCTGATGGGGTAGTTGCAAAAATGACTACGTCATCAGCAAAACGAAAGTGAGTTAGATAATCTCCATTAATCTTTATCCCTTTCTTTTCCCAGTTCAGTGATTTAAAGACATTTTGCAATGTGGCATTAAAGAGCTTGGGAGATATGGTGTCACATTGTCTCACTCCCTTTCCAATTTTTATGTGTGTTGTATTCTCAAACAGCCAAATCTTTGCACTAGCATTTTCATAGATGTTATTAATAACATTAATGTAAGCATCTTCAACACCGCAGGATTTCAAAGCCATTGTAACTGCTGATGGTTTCACTGAATCAAAGGCAATTTCATAATCGATAAAACCCATGCACAATGGAAGTTCATATTCCCTCGCTCTTTCAGTTAGTTCTCTCAGTACATGGATATGACCTATAGTGCTGTAGCCACTCCTGAATCCAGCTTGTTCTCTCGGTTGAGACATATCCAGTGTTACCTTCAAGCGGTATGAAAGAACTTTAGTGAAGATTTTATAAACCACTGATGGAGGCTGATAGGTCTGTAGTTCCCGAGATCCTCAACGTAACATTTTTTACGTTGCAGGATCATTGTAGCGTTGTTCCAATCCTCAGAAATCTTCCCTTCATTAAGGCATCGAGTGAAAACTTGGGCAAGTACTGTTTCAATTTCTCCACTTGCTTTTTGTATGATGTCTACAGTAATTCCATCTTCTCCTGGAGCTTTCCCCCGCTTCATGTTCTTGATGCATGTGCAACTTCTGCTGGGAGGACTGGAAGAACTCTGGTACCTTTCACGATGTCTAGAGTACATGTATCATCCCTTTCATACAATTTGGAGTAGAAATCTTTCACTCTTGTCAAAATTTCGCCTCTATTTCTTGTTACAGAACCATCTTCTTTTCTCAGTGCCATAATCTGTTTTCTTCCCTTACTGAGATGTCCCTTTGCTATCTTCAGGCTTTGGTTGTTTTCAGTTGCTTTCCTCACTAGTTCACAGTTGAATTTTCCTTACGTCTTCAGTGATACTTTTTTCGTACTGTCTTGCATAGCTCTATATATTCCACTTTGGAAGTCACATCTTCTTTAGTTGTCCTCATCTCTCTTCTTTTTTGCATCAACATTTTGGTTTTTCCTGATAATTTGTTCACATACAACTTGTTCTTAGACCCATCTAATTTTGTTGCTGTTTCCATAACAGCTTCAGTTACTTTTCTGTTAACTTCAGAGATGTCCAATTCTTCTGATGTTAGACCTTTGAGAATAGAGAATCTGTTTCTCAGTTCTAATTTGAAGGTATTATGATGCTTTTTAAGGTTGGTCACATCAATACACTATGTTTGTTTCATGAGTTTGCCATGCTCGAGTTTCGCATTGAGGTGCATCTTACCATTCTATGGTCACTACCTGTATTGAACTTGTTCAGCACACTGCAGTCTTCCATGACAAATTTCTTGTTACACATAATAAAATCAATTTCACTTGTCAATCCATTAAGATGCCTCCATGTCCATTTCCTGTGTGGCTTTTTCTTGAAAAAGGAGTTCATGATGAAAAACCCTTCTGCCTCTGCAAACTCTACGAGAGTATTTCCACGCTGGTTTCTGTTGCCGTGACCAAATTTACCTACTGAAGTTTCATTCTGTTGCTGTTGCCCTATTTTTTGCAATGAAATCTCCCATAATTATCTTCAAGTGCTGCTTGCCTTTATTATTTAGATGACAAATTTCTTCATAAAATTCTCCAATTTCTTCTTCAGCATGACTTGTGGTGGGTGCATAAGTTTGATTAATCTGAGCCTGGCATCTTCTCGAGAGTTGGATAGAGTCTTGCAACTCTGTCAGAGGAACTTTCAACTTCTACAACTTTATCCTTCAGTTTCTTGTTTATTATAAATCCGACACCACTAGTTCTGCCAGTATCTGTCCCATGATAGAAGAGATGTCCACTTTTCAGTTTAATGAGATCATCTCCTTTTCTCCTTACCTCACTTAGCCCGATGATGTCCCACTTGATCCTTTGTAGTTCCTCTTCCAATTCAAGAAGCCTTGAATAAGAAGATAAGTAGCGTCCATTGTAAGTAGCCAAGGTCAGCATCAAATGGCAGTCTAGTCTGGTCCTCCGGTGATTCTTAGCACCCTCTGCCTTCATGTTGCATAGCATATATACAATTAAATACAACTTTTCATACCCTACATTTGTTTTTAAAACTTGCTCAATTTTCTTTTGCACAGCCTTTCCCACTTTTCCAGTCACAATGTCTAGGTTATTAACAATTTTCTTCATCAAAGCTATTTGATGCGCTAATGCAGCAGGGTTCGAATTACCCAGTGGTCCGCAGGCCATTGGCCAGTAAAACTTCCGTCGGACCACAGAGCAATTAATTTTACTGGCCTGAATCGGCCAGTAATTTTTTTTTTTTTTTCTAATTTGTTACAAATTAAAAAATTAATTTATACTTTTTTTACCTTGTTGTACAGTTTTCCTTTCAGGCTACAAACTGGTGACAGGTTCACGAAATGCTATTGGGTAATAGCTACTTTTATTTATCCCACGTGATTTGTAAAGAGTGAGAGAAACAATAAATATGGAAAGGCAGTTTTACAGTCCTTGCCTTGTAATGGCAACAGCTGTTTTTTCTTACCTTTGTCCCCACCATTTGTAAAGAGCCGAAGTAAGCAAAAGAAACGTCCTGCTCTTCTTCGGCTTCACCCACCCTAGTGAATGCAGCAGATACTAGACACAAGCCAGTTTTTGCTTCTGTCCCAAGAAAACACACTAGCAGAGGAGGTCAATTGGATGTGTTAGGGGTAATTTTTTCAAAAGAACAATTCACATAAAGCAGTGTTCAATGGGAAACTAAAGCTAACTTCATGAAAAGTAGATGGAGCGAGCAATAAGACTAAAATAAGAAAAGGGTAACTAAACCCTAAAAAATAAAACATAAGAAAGGCTGCTAATGTATGTGGATTTTTGTACCATTGGAGTCTCCTTATTCCCTTAAAAACAGATTCGGAATGCACTCTTACTCTGCTATATCACCAAACCATCGAAATCTTATTCTGGAAACATTCTCTGTCCTGTGAGATACACTTTCAAATTAGATGTCTTAAGAACAAATATTGAAGATAATTGCACTGAAGTGATACATTATTTTCTGCATACACAGTGTGGCAAAGAATTTTTAAGACTGGGTCTGTAAAATGAAATAGAAACAAAAAATTATCATTTGTTTTGGTTTGTTATTCAAAATAAGTCCCTCTGGCTTCAATACACTTCTTACAGCGATTTAATAATGATACAAATGCCTGTTCCAGTTCACTTTGCGGAATTGACTCCAAAGCTGTTTGATATGGTCGAAATATCATCAAAATAACACCCTTTTAAAGTCATTTTAAGTTTTGGGAATAAAGAAAAGTTGCAGGGTGCTAAATCAGGCGAATACGGTGGATTATTCAACACACAGACGTTATTTTTCGCCAAAAATCTACGAACAAGTGAGGTGTGACTGGGTGCATTATCATGCAACAAACACCAACTGTTTTCATCCCGATATTCTGGATGAATGCGACGAATTCTGCCCATCAAACGCCTCAAAACATTTAAATAAAACTCACCACTAATTGTTTGTCCACTTGGAACAAATTCTTTGTGGATAATACCCTTACTGTCGGAGAATGTTATGAGCATTGTTTTGATTTTCGATGGAACTTTTCTTGCTTTTTGGCTTGTGGTGAGTTTTTTACTTCCATTCCACACTTTGTCACTTTGTTTTAGGATCATATTGAAAACACCATGTTTCATCACCTGTAACAATCGATTTTAAGAATTTGGATCATTTTCAGCGGCTGAAATGATGTCTCTGCAATGTGCACTTCTCCTTGATTTTTGTTCATCGGTTAACGTGTGTGGAACAAATTTAGCATAGACTTTTGTTTTGCCCAAATCTTCATGCAGGATGGTTCGAATCGTTTCTTTGTTGATGTTTAAAGACTCTTCCATCATTCTTAGTGACGCACATCAATTGTTTGCAACTAAATCCCGCACTTTTTCAATAATCTCAGGTGTTCTAGATGAACTTGGTCTTTCGGTATGCTTATCTTCTAGTGTATCTCTTCCGTCCAAAAACCGTTTCTGCCACAGGAAAACATTTGATCTACTTAAAAAAATCACCGTAAACTTGTTTCATCATTTGGTACGTTTCCGAAGCACTTTTACCAAGTTTTGCATTAAATTTAATAACAGCCCTTTGTTCCATCTTAATAATTCAACATGAGAAAAATTTTACTTCTCTAATGAACGGCCGTTTCGTTTGAGTTACTTTAACAACTGCAAAGTACTTTTGTGACAGAAAGCAAGCAGATGGTCACTGTTTATAACACATTCGCGATTACACTGATGGCGCCACCGTAGGCTGAAATCTAGCGCCAGTCTTATAAATTCTTTGACGCACTGTGTATAATGTAGATGTCCAAGTTTGTTGTTTTTTTACGGACCAGAGGGCATTTTGGTGAACGAGTGGCTTGCAAATTCTAGTGGTCTGATGGACCAGTAAAAGATTTATTTTTAATTTAACACTGTACAACATGATTCAAAAGTCCCCGAACTCTATATTTTAAAACGTATTTGCTGTAAAACCATAAAAGACATCCGAGTATTGCTGCTTCTAGCTGTTGTGTGTGACCTTGGGGAACGAGCTGCACCACGTGAAACTGCGCTTATGCGGGCGCTGGCGAGCAGTAAAGTTCTGTCAGCCACGAGTCTCGAGCAAGAAAAATCGCTTTGTTAGAAGTTTATTTTGCCCGAAAAATCTTACCAACGCAGCATCCAGCTCTTCCAAAGGAAGTTTCCTGGTGCTCCTATATCAGGGAAAACAAGTGTGTATGATCTTGTGAACTGGTTTTGTGAGACAGGCAGTGTTCAGGATAAGCCTAAAAGCGGCCACGTTTCTGGAGAAAATTCACATTTCCCTGTAGCGCTACCCCCGGAAGTCATTTCGGCGGCCGTCTCAAGAGTTAGGGGCATCGATCATATTCAGCCTGCCAGAGGGCTACTAAATGTCTAAAGCTATGGCCGTACAGAATTCGAGTAGTGCAAGAGCCAAGTCCTTTGGACTCGGAAAAGCGCATTGCCACTTGCCTGTGGTTTAAGAGTTTCACGCACAACAATGTGACTAACCAGCTTAACACTTTTTTCAGTGATAAGGCATAGTTTCATTTGAATGCATATGACAATAGCCAAAACACTCGCATATAGGCTGCAGAGAATCCACACGCATTGCATGAGGTTGGACTTCACTATCAGAAAGTTGGAGTGTGGTGTGCAATCTCTAGACGGTGAATTGCAGGGCCATTTTATTTTCAACACAACTGTAAATTCCACTCTGCATGTAGACCTCATCCATCAATTTGTAGCAATGCTGAAAGAACACGAATGTTACTGTTGGTTTCAACAAGATGGAGCAACATGCCACACATCAAACGGCACAATGGAGATGCTCCGTAAGTTCTTCCACGATCAATTAATCTCCAAAAAACTTTGGCCACCTCGCTCACCAGACATTTATTTGTGGGGCTATCTGAAAGATATAGTTTACCACAACAACCCTAAGACTGTACAGGACCTGCGGAACAACATCATTACAGCCGTGAGGGACATACCAGCCAACACACTGAAAAGAGTGTCTGCCAACACGTGTCATTGGAGGAATGTGTCCAACAGAATGGTGGACAATTCCAACATCTATTGTAAAGTGATTTTCATTACCTGTAAGTATGAGTGCCAATATAACAGCACTTTCTACATACATACAGTTCTATTTTTTTCTCTTTTTACTCACACCGGTCAATACACAACCTTTTCTATGTTGTACTTGGTATGAGTCAAAAATTTTTTTTGCTTCAGTCTCTTCTTAATAGTATGTAAAAATAGTTATACATCACTATATTCCTGGTAGAAATATTTGAATTCAGAGTTTGGGAACTTTTGAGTCACCCTATAGCACTGCTAGCTTTTCTAAGAAAGCTGTGGCACCCAGGAGAAATCCAAAATTCGACTTTATGTAGGAAAATTTACCCGATATTTCAGGATCAGGAAGTAGTCTTTGCACAACTTAAATTGAGGCTGCTTCGTTGCTGTCAAACAAGTCAATCTTCATCTAAAAAAAAATTATTAAAAAAAATTAGCTTTTTATTGAAAATACCAAAATATGCAAAATATTTAATGACTCAAAATTAACAAAAAAATGCCTCAAAATGTCAAAAAAAAAAAAAAATCCTGAAAAAATGCCATACCCCATAAAAATCATGAAAAAATGCTTTAACAAAAGTACTTAAATCAGCTTACTTTTGTATGGAATACATTTGTATACACTTCAATGTTTCAGTATTGGAAAAAAAAAATGCAAAATCAAAAATCCTAGCTTTAGTAATCATAATTTAGTGATCACTCAGTGTATATATACTGTATTTTTTGGAGGACAAGACTTTTTCCCTTCAAAATCGGGGCCTCAACTTATAAGTCACATCGATTTATATATTGATTGGTCATTGAAATTTTTTGACAAGAAAGTATAAATATTGTGCCTTAAATTTAGTTGTTAATGATTAGAGCACCCAAAGTGCAATATCATGTTTATTTTGAAAATGTATGAATGTAATATTGTCCCTAAGAACTTAGTTTTTTTATCTTCATTCGACAGAAACATCACTTAGATCACCTCGACCAATTTGGAATGGCAGCTGTCCTATGTTAAAAGCATGCCCCACCCATTCGCAACCCATCCTAGGTGCGCCTGAGTGGTATACAGTTCTGGTTTTGCAAAGTTGCCAGAACTACAATGGATGCACTTCATTTATCTCGCAATCATTAAACCTCTGAAACATGTTTCTGCCACACAGCTAGTGACAATCATGTTCACAGCCAGCAGCACAAGCTCCTTAACAACAACGACCAGTGGCTGGCGTAGGCATTTCATGGGTAGCATCAGTTTGTAAAAAAGAAAAATAAGCTTACAAAACTCAACTTTTTTATTGAAAAGTAAAATGCCGAATTTTGAAGATGACAATTCGTTTTTTGGTGTAAATATGACCAGGATGGTAAGTCAGATAATATCTGAAAACTTGAAAATTTTGTCGTCCGGAGCAGGAATCGAACCTGTGTCTCCCAGATAGTAGATGGGGTTCAATCTTTTTACATGGTGTACTGGTCAGCACACCTGGGCGCTATCTGGGAGACGCAGGTTCGATTCCTGCTCCAGGACGACGAAATTTTCAAGTTTTCAGATATTATCTGACTTACCGTCCTGGTCATATTTACACCAAAAAATGGATTGTCATCTTCAAAATTTGTATTGTATGGTGTAACCTTTATTACATTCACAAGGAAAATGCTGTCACCTCATTTTCTCTTCTTTTTAACATTCTAAATCATTAAAAATATTATTACAGAACAGCAGAATACAGACATGTACTCAGATAGTTTCCTAATTATTAACAGTTTTTGCTGGTAAATAAAAAAAAAACACACAAATGTCATTTACAACAATTAAAACACTTATTCAAGGCTTCACTCAGGTTAATACAAGAATATTTAATTCTATTTTAACATGAGAACATTTCACTAGTTTTTACATCTTTTGAGTGCATTTGTTACATATTTTTTTAATTTTTTTTTCATTGGAGGTTTAATGACCACCATGAGCAACTCAATGGGCTATAAAGCAGTTGACTATCCCTAATTTAGAGCCGTCGACTCCAGGGAAGGGAGAGAGCTAGTGACATGAGCCACAAAACACAACATCCATGCCTCACTGGCATTCGAACCCGTACCCTATCTTGGACGAATGATCAGAAGCCATCGCTTACACCACTGCGCCCCGGGGCGACAAGACATTTCTGGCCTACTGATTTTATCAAAGCCTGTTGTCAGTATATACACTGGTGTGCAAAAATTAAGGACAAAAAGGAGAAATTAGGATAACAGCGGAACGAGCAGGCAGAACGGACCGAAAGACCACTCAGGCGATAGACTAGGGTCCGGTACAGTAGGGCACGTGCATATATGCAGCATGACGTAGAGGGAGGGGGGTCAGAAGGGTATAAAGCACATGGGCGGTGTACGCCCAGCAATTCGGTGAAAGCTATTGCACAGTGTACATCGGTTTGAACGACGTCGAGTTGCCGCAACCGTGTGACATGGCCTACAGGCAATCCAGTAGACGACATCTGAAAGACTTTACCGAGGTCGCGTCAGTGGGAAGTTGGAAGAAGGTCGAAGTGTGACTAGTGTGGCCGAGGAGTTCGGGATCGCTCACAGCATCGTTTCACGAACTTGGAGAGCATTTCAAACGACAGGAACAGCTGTCCGAGAGTTTAGCAGTGGTTGTCCACGAGCAACTAAGGCGGCGGACAACCTGTATATTGTCCTACAGGCGTGAAGAGACAGAAGACAGACAGTGGGAGTCCTACAGGCGTGAAGAGACAGAAGACAGACAGTGGGAGAAATCGCAAGGCACATGCAACAGACAACTGGACGTCCGTTATCGCATTTTACCGTGGCCAGGAGGCTGCACAAAGGTGGTCTATTTGCACAACGACCAGTACGGTGTGTGCCATTAACGCCTGCTCATTGGAGACTGCGGTTTCTGTGGTGCCAGGAACACAAGAACTGGTCACATCAGCAATGGGGTAGAGTTCTTTTTACGGATGAGAGCTGATTTAGTCTGACGAGCAATTCTGGACATATACACATCTGGAGAGAGCAGGGAACATGCAATCACACCTCCAACAACATCGAAAGGGACCAGTTTGGAGGTGGCGGAGTTCTCGTTTGGGGCGGTATCATGCTTGGCAGCCGTACTAACCTCCACATCTTCCAAGGAGGTTTAGTCACTGGTGTCCGCTGTTGTACCGAGGTTATCCAGCCTCACGTGCGTCTGTTTAGAGAAGCTGTGGGACCAGAGTTCCTCTTTATGGACAACAAAGCTACACCTCATCATACAGTGGCTCTCTCAGAGCTGTTGGAGAGTGAAGATATTCAACGCATGGACTGGCCGGCAAGGTTCCCGGACCTAAATCCAATTGAACACATGTGAAACCTTCTCGGGAGACGCTTGGCAGCATGTCACCAGCCGCCAGCAATGATTGGCGCCACAAAAGGAATGGGCCGCGATGCCTCAACAGCTCCTTGACAACCTCGTCTTCAGCATGGACAGATGTTGTAAATTCTACAACGCAGTCAGGGGTGATCATATCCCCTACTAAAGACTCAATTTTTCTTGTCAGCCGCCTGTCACACAGACGTTTGTCTTTTGTCCAGTTGTGCTCGAAGCCACCTTTTCAATAAAGTGCATTTGTATACTTTGGATTCCTTATTTCGATGGTTTTGCTCACTTGTCCCATATTCTTACATCTTGGGGATCTTATGGTATGATTTGGGTCGATGTGGAGCATTTGTGCACGACGTTATATTCGAAAAACCGTCTCGTCCTTAATTTTTGCACGCCAGTGTAGGAACTGTATCAAAAGTGTCGTTTACACAGAAATAATTTAAATTTTATTGCCAAATTTCTCTTGCAGTTGCCAGTTATTAAATTAAAATCGTTTTCTTATGTATTTTGTAAGTCTACTATTTTTGAATTAAACTGTTGAAAATGCTATTTATAATTTTTTAAGATTTATTATGGAACTGTTTTCCTAGATATAAAAACTTTCTTTAATTAGTCTTGTTTTTAGGAGGTTCATAGTCCAATATTTTAATATTTTGCCCTAAATGTTCATTCCACACACACTGCTGCACATGCAGTTGCAATGTACCTATTAATAATTATTTATTTTTTTATTAATTTTTCATTACATTATCTTATTCTATTGTTATTTGTGATTCACGGGTTTGCAGGAAGTTTTCTGTTCAATGTTTGTGCATGCTGATACAACTTATTTTTGCACAACTTTGGTTACCGAATTGCGGCACACTAACTGCATTTTTCAAGCTTCATTTTATACTCAGGATTGACTTTTCTATGAATGAAGATAAAGAAAGAGAAAAATGTATACCCATTAGACTTATACTTCATATCAACTTATAAGCTGAAAAATATGGTATATGCACATATTTTGTAATTTCCATTTTACTTTAAAACACATACAAGATGTTAACTATACCTATCAGGCTTTGATTTCTTTTACTTTTTTTAGCAGTTAGCAATACTTGCTAGCGGCCTTATTTTTTATTAGAAAATTTGCATTAACTACTAGCAAAAGGTTATTAACATTATACAACAGAAACTTTAACATGTCCCCCTCCGTTAGTCAATCATGACAAATTTTGATTTCACCACTGTGGCTGTCACAATGTACTGCTGAAAAGATTACAAATATTTAGATATCTCTCCTTTTCATGTACTGACAGATTAATTCTAACAGTTAAATTTGAATGCAAATATTTAAAATAACATTTTTTGTTTAACTTTATTCACAAAATTCAAAATAAGTTATTTTCCATATGGTTTATGACCTGGGTTTTGGGTCTTTTCATCATACCACTTTAAAACAGCAGGCCTGGGATCAAACTCTTCTTCAGATGAACCTTCAACCTCAATACTCATACAGCATTCAATGTTTGCAAGTTTAAACTGTTCCTCCAATCATTTTGGATTCTCTTCCTGAAACTGAACCCGACCTCAAACGCAGAAGTAGATAAGGGAAATGTACTATATATTTCTACTAGTGCCAAAATGATTTTATAACGTGTGTACTTTTCAAGAAACATTCATTTTTAGTAAGCAGTTGATACTTTTGGTGTGTCTAAGATATTCCACACGCGTAATGTAGTGGTGCTTTACAGTTCACACAAAAAGTTTTTCTATTAGTAACTTTTGCTAGAACCACTTTTTATCACTAACAAAATTCATTTTCTACTTACTAGTTGAAATCGAGCCCTGGTACAGATTGACATAATAAGGCCCTGAAAAAGGACCCCGTCTCACAATTGGTTTATGTTACATTTACTCATCTACTACCGGATTTCTAAAAAAAAAAAAGTCTTTCTTCATTGCCGAAAATAGATCACGAATGCTGTTTTTCTTCAATATGGAAGTGGAGATTTAAGATGCACGTCTTCCTTGTTCTTAATTACTAAATTCAGTAGATTCTGCACTTATATAGGGCTTACCATGTGTACACAAAAGAAAATACCTGTAGATTACTGTGTTTTTCTAAACATGCTTCACATCTGCACGACAGGGCATATGTTTCGAAAGGGTGCCTTTATCTGCAAACCTCTTGTAGCATACTTCACACTGATGAGGTCGCTCACCTGTATGAACAAGTAAATGTCTTGGAAGAGAACTTTTATATGAAAACCTTTTATTGCATATTTCACACTGGTGAGGTTTTTCCCCTGTATGAGTTAACAAATGTTTCGAGAGAGTACCTTTCCTCACGAATTTCTTGTGGCACACTTCACATTCGTGAGGTTTCTCGCTCATATGAGAGAACATATGTTTAAAAAGATCACTTCTTCTCGAGCATTTCTTGTGGCATGTTGCGCACTCATAGGGTTTCTCACCAGAGTGAACAACTCTGTGTTCAGAAAGATATCTTTTTTTTGCAAACGTTTTGTGGCATATTTCACACTCATGAACTCTTTCATCAACATGAATGCATAAATGCTTTGAATGAGTCTTGGAGACTTTCTTGTGGCATTGTCTACATTCACCTTGAATGCACTCTGTGGTTCTACTTCCATGGGCTATTGATATCTCTGCTGTAGGAGTTGACATATTTATGAATTAACTTAACACTGGCAAAATTTAGGAGGGCCGCTTTAAAAAAAAAAAAAAAAAATCCTTGAACAGCGGAGTTAATTTCTTGTTGCTGGCCTAATACGCTATGCACACAGTAACGCTACAACGCTCATCAGTTAATTTGTACATTTTTAAATACAGTTTTCTAGCTAGAAAGGTTTCATACGCAGGAAAAGGCACATTTTCCTTTATTTTCATACCCATGGTAGATGAACACGCATTTTTTTTTTTTTTTTTTCTCTTGGATGGTGGTCAACAGTGGACTTAATTCAAATCTTACCTGAGAACTATGGATGATTTCATCTCCAACCCCACCCATTCTAGAAATGCAGAAAGAAAAAGGGAACTTAATTTCTCTATGAAAACGCATTCGGCACAAGCCCACTTCATCGGTACGTTAGCAAAAGAGAACGCCCAAAACGCCCATTAAATCTCGTCCACTCGTAACATCTTGTTTGTAACTGGTATGCGATGATGCGAAACTTGCGGCATTGCACAAAACTATTCATGACGTTGAATCCAGTGGCAACTTCAGACTTTTAGACCTGGTTTGTAATTAGTGTACTTTGCATTACAACAAGAAGGGGGAGGGAGAGGGGGCGATTGACCCACTAAGATGTTTTCCTGTGGATCACTCGAGGTATGGCCCCCTTTCTGGTATTCTTTTTGTCCGGATTTTTTGGAACAAACGAATAACTATTTTGGCACTATGGATAACAATAATTAATTTAACTTGAGCTTTATGCGTGTCTGAAAACTTAGAGTTACACCTAGGCCGCTGGACATGGAGTCCAGAAGCCTGCTGTCTTTTTGTAATCTTAAAGGAGACACCGTACCCACTACGAAGGGCCGCGGCCACACTCCCTTATCCGCATACGTCGTCGAAGTCGTGACGTCACGGAATGGCGACTGGGCCTAAACACACGTTGTTTACATGTTGACTAACGTTAGTTTCAACGTTGGCTGCTGTCGATAGTCCTGTAAAATTTATTTTTTAAGGTGAAACTGGATAAATTAGATATGGTTTTATGTTTTGCAGCATACTGTAATCATAAGACTGTCAAAAATTAGTGTTCATTTTACAGATTTCCGAGAAACAAACTGAAACATGCCCTATGGACTAAAATATCAAAGTGAGCATTTTTGGACTGACGGGTATTCGTGTGAACAAGCATATTTTATGTAATCTGTAAAATATGAACTTGGATCATCCCCCCTGCCGCCCCGGTGGCGCAGTGGTCTAAGGCGTTGGCCTCTGATCATTCGTCCGTAAGAGGTCCGGGTTCGAATCCCGGTCAGGCATGGATGTTGTGTTTGTCTTACGGCACTGGCTCTCTCCCTTCCCTGGAACCAGTGACCCTAAATTAGGGACGGGCGACTGCTTATAGCCCATTTGAGTTGCTCACGGTGGTCGTTAAACCTCCAATCAAAAAAAAAAAAAAAAAAAAATCCCCCCCCCCCCTCAGAGACACTCACACACACTTTTTTGGGGAATGTTATTGTTTTCAGAACATCAGGTTTTGCCTTGAAACTGTTATACAAAATTCTGTTCCGATGTACGGGTAAACTCATGCAAAGTTTTTACAACATGCGCTGCCTTTGGGAGATTTTACGTACCCTGTACAAAAATATAAATTTGCCGCCCCGGTGGCGCAGTGGTCTAAGGCGCTGGCTTCTGATCATTCGTTCGTAAGGGGTCCGGGTTCGAATCCCGGTCCGGCATGGATGTTGTGTTTGTCTTACGGCACTGGCTCTCTCCCTTCCCTGGAACCAGTGACCCTAAATTAGGGACGGGCGACTGCTTATAGCCCATTGAGTTGCTCACGGTGGTCGTTAAACCTCCAATCAAAAAAAAAAAAAAAAAAAAATATAAATTTCACTAATAAGTGTTGAAATATATTGACACAGCTGAAGAGTATTCATAAAATGTACACTTCGCAATGTGGGCATGTAAATGGCCAGGAATGTATACCATGCACTTAACATTACAGTACATCCCTTCTTACTGAATGTATATTTCAATACATTTTTTTATTAGACGTTTAACGACCGCCGTGAGCAACTCGATGAGCTATAAGCAGTCACGTGTCCCTAATTTAGGGTCACTGCTTCCAGAAAAGGGCGAGAGCCAGTACTATACGACAAACACAACATCCATGCCTCGCCATGATTCGAACCCGGACACTTTCGGACGAATTATCAGAGGCCATCGCTTAGACCACTGCGCCACCGGGGCGACACGCAGTTTTTCAGAGGCGTGTCGTCGCCTATGAAAACTGATTTGGCAGGAGAAGTGTTAATTTATTTATTTATTTATTTTGCGGGAGGAAGAGGGCAGTTGGTTTGTTGGGTTTAGTGGTGCAATTGCTAGCATAGGGGATAAAATGAGCCTGATAGAAGATGAGAATAAATAACAAAAGCGTAAAAGTCAGCTCCCAAACCAGCTGCTTTCGACAAATTGATGATTGAAATAAAAGGCAACCAGAAATGATTTTTAGTCCCATGGGCAACTCAGGGTAAGGGTAGGGATGCCAAAATTGTACATACTAGTTCAAAATTCATGTAATATGCTCGTGGTGTCACTCCCGTTATTTTCAAAAATCATCTTCGTTCTTTACGTGTTCCGATTCCTTGCATTTTTATGTCTACCATTGCCTTGAAAAAGCCTCCCAGTGGAGTGCGAAAGCTTGGCGAATATTTGTACTGACTACACCACAAAAACAAACGGATTTACTACGCTATAGCGTCTCTTGAGTATTCACAATCTGGTGTATTTAAAATAAAGCTAAAATTGCTTCATTTCCAAAAAGGTTAGAATTATTGGGGTAAAAAAAGTGATTATGGTACTAGAGAACAGACATTATTCTTCAAAAGATTTAAGCTTTTTTTTTATTTGAGGTTTAACGACCACCGTGAGCAACTGAATGGGCTATAAGAAATCGCCGGTCCCTAATTTAGGGTCACTGGTTACTGCGAAGGGAAAGAGCCAGCGCCGTTACATACATGCCTGACCGAGATTCCAACCCTAACCCCTCTCTGACGAATGATCAGAAGCCATCGCTTAGACCACTGCGACACCGGGCGGGGCCGTCGAGACCACGTCAGTCACTTCGTTCCTCACCGGGCCCAAGCACAGGTTTTGTGACGTCACGAAAAAGATCCTTTCAGTCCAGCGTTGTCGCAGCCATTGCTTCTCTACGGAAGAGAAGTTTCATGCTGGGCTGTCATGTTTAACTGTCATCTGAATTTTGCGAACAATATTGCATTTTTTTATGTTGTTTCTTCTACAATATTCGCTAGTAAGCACTCATTCAATTTGATAAGACAAAACTACGCGAGGATCATTGCTTTTGTTTACATCGCGTTTTGTTGACAAAACGATTGGTAACAGAACTTGGCTGCAGCTTTTGCGAAACTCAAGAGAACCATTGTAAAAACAAATATAGGAAGAAAATATACACTTTTATTAGATTGGGGAAATAGGATTCGCAAGTTTGTGGTGATAGAGTGGAAAATCTGAGTTGATAAAATGCCCTGGTAAACCCAGATTTACGAGAACAGCGAAAATATCCCTACTTAAACACCTTTTTAAAAATAAATCTACATCTGCATTCAAAAATATTACGTACTTCTAGTACATATCACTGTCATAAAAACACATACATATGTAATAAGTTAATGAGTTTTAAGTAGTAAATGAAACAGGAATGCATAAATGATAAAAAATTTAACTTGGCTTCTGAAACGTGCATACTGCAGCCAAATACATATATGTATGCAATTTAAGACAAATTTATATTTTACATTACATTTATTTATTTCTAGACAAAAAATTCATCAAGGACAAATTATGGAGTTAGTTGCTAACGAAGCATGTGTTCAAGAACAGGGAATTTGCAAAAAGATCTCATTACTGGGAAATCTGATCAAACAAGGTATGGTTATTTAACATATCAGAGAGATTAATTTTAGCTAATGATGGAGAACATTGCTAATAGCAGCCCATATGCTAATTCACATGTAACCTATTTTTATGGTCACAGAAATTAGTCTCGGGTGCATGGGGAAAATAGTTCATATTTTCTTCAATCAGATTATGGTACTAAATCTGCTTTGGTTTATTGTTCTACATGTAACATCTTCAGTACCAAAATCTGATTGTCCAAATTTTAACTTGTGCTGGCTGTTGCTTCTGATAGCCTGTTTCATCTTCTTAGTTAAGTAATAAAGTTTTCACTAAAGTAATTGGCACAACATGTATACTCATAAATTTTATGCTGTTATATTTTCACCTCAGCTGCATTAAAGTTTTTTTCCCCATTTTGTCGCCAAAATGACTAGAAGCAAGCTGCCTTTCATCCTAATTATATCGCAAATTGTGGAAAAATATATCTGAATTATTACATTCTAATGGGGGTTTAGTTGCATTTCTAGTTATACAAGACAAAAATGAATAAATGAGCAAATTAGAACGTGAAGAATTTCTTTAAAAATGTAATTAAAAAATAAAAGAAAAATAAGCTTACCCACAAAGTATTTGTTGCTTGAACTTCAGATTTGCTTATCGGTGCAATTCATACCATTAAAACAAATATTCGTAATGGATATTTTCTTATAGAAATCCACTACAAAACATTTAATTCAAATAGTCAATAGTTCACTCTCCAGGTGACATTCTTCATTGGCTGCAATGTGCTCCACAGTAAGTATATGTGTCTATCCTCTTGAAAGCTTGTCCTCCAAATTTCTAATGAGATGACAAAAAAAAAAAAAAAAAAAAAAAAAGAGGAGGGGGAAGGGTACGTGGATACACAACAAGAATACCAGAGGGATCAGACATACAAAATATTCATTCCCAAAGTATTAAGCACAAGGGATTTATGCTAAAGTACAAAACAGCACACGCTACAAGCTAATCAAACACACTGTAAGCTATAGAATAATGCATCCAAAGAGCTATTGTGTCCTAATCAGGATTCAATCATATCTCTAGTTACACAAGACTTGAATATATGAGATAATTAGAACATCAACTGTGAGCAATTAAATGAAGGTAAATACAGGAAACACTTTGGCTTACTGGTTAGAGAAAAACCTCAGTTGCGAAGAAATTACACATACGCTTTAAATAAATTTGGTATCAGCACAGTAATATCAACATCACAAATAAATATCATGACTTTTTTTTTGTTTCTGTTGTTGAAATGCATGACCCTCATTTTACAAGGCAGAGCAAAAGTAATAAACAAAAAACAGTAGAAACAAAAATGGTATTTAATTTATTCATGGAAATTTAATTGTTATGTATGAATGACATCCAACAGTTGTATTCACAAATTCTTGCACTTCCAATTGCATTTTCTAAAACACCTACACGCCCCTCCCCTAGTTCTGTTGCTAATAAATGAAGAGATCTCATTTTTTTGTCCCTGTACAATTGAGGAATGGTTTTTGATATAAAAAAATTTCAACAACTGCTGCACAAGCCTGTGACATATAGCAGCCTGCAATGAATTCAACGAGCTTCTACTTTATTTATGATAAAAAAAATCTCATTTTAAGTGTCATGATTACTTTTGCCTCACAATATTAATTGAACAAAGCTACACTAATGTGCTGAGATATGGCAATATTGTCAAAAATAATGCTTGGTACATACAAGCAATGTTAGATTAAAACATTGCTTAATTACAAACTGCATGTGGCTTTTGTATGGAAATGCCTGCAAGCCATTTATAATATGTTGGTATAACTGTGCAGGTATTATTATACATTGGAACATGCACATGTGTATGCTGACGTGATCTCGACGGCCCCGCACCTGGGCGGTTATGCTTTTCTTGAAATGGAATAGTGTGCGTTTGGAGGTGTCGACTTATCATTTAAAATATCTACTGGTGTAACTTTTCGTAGGTAATTTTGCATGGAATATTAATTTCTCGTCAAATTTTGTGATTTTTAAGAAGCTACTCGAGTGTCGATAGAAAACTGTTGGTTCTGAAATTTACCAAATTTCTAGAATACGAGAATTTAGCATATTTTTGCCATGAATAATGTATTCATTTAAAAATTATCGATATAACTTTCACATTTGTGTTATTTTTGTACCAAATCATACGAATGTATTTAGATCCTGATCTGTGCTTTCGGCGGCAAAAAGAGTGCATCATGACTATTTTTTCGGTGCGAAACTTTCTCAGACATAATTTTTTTTTATTGGAGGTTTAACGACCACCGTGAGCAATTCAATGGGCTATAAGCAGTCGCCCGTTCCTGTTCTAGGGTCACTGGTTCCAGGGAAGGGAGAGAACTAGTGCCGTAGGACAAACACAACATTCATGCCTCACGGGATTCTCCTTTTTTTATTTTTTTTATTAGAAAGGGAGTGTCTGACCCCAGGTCATAAACAACCCTTAGAAATTGGAAGCTAGGATATCGATAGGTAAGTGACACGGAAGCGAAGTAGAAAGGGGATGGAAGACGCCCTTATTTATTTCCGGGGGACCTGTACCCAGGGTCCGACGGCTTAACGTGTCCATCCGACGTACGGTAAATATTTAGTGGATCGAGCGTTCGTACCTGCCTGTGATCGAACCTGAGGTCCTTTCCGTGGCAGTCCCGAACGTTGCCCACTAGGCTACCCGCGGCCCCATGGGATTCGAACCCCGGCTTTTTTGGACGAATTATCAGACATGCGTGCATATAAGATAGTGAATAAATATTTAACATAAAGTATAGCTCAGTGGTCGTATGTGTACCGCTCTTTATGTTTTATTTGTTTTTGGCTGAAGATTTAACGACGCCGCCCCGGTGGCGCAGTGGTCTAAGCGATAGCCTCTGATCATTCGTCCGAACGGGGTCCGGGTTCGAATCCCGGTGAGGCATGGATGTTGTGTTTGTCTTACGGCACTGGCTCCCTCCCTTCCCTGGAGCCAGTGACTCTAAATTAGGGACGGGCGACTGCTTATAGCCCATTGAGTTGCTCACGGTGGTCGTTAAACCTCCAACCAAAAAAAAAAAAAAAAGATTTAACGACCACCGTGGGCAACTCAATGGACCTTACTCGTGTGACGTCAGAAGTCGATTTCTGCGGACCAACATGACTGGTGATTCAATGCTTTCGCTATTTGATTATCCCGTACTGTTGGCTAATTTTTGCAGTTTAAACATCATGGACTCTTCCAACGAATTAATAGAGATCCAGGGCGCAGAACAAGAAATTAATTCCTTAGAAGAACAAATCAAGGTTGCAAAAAAATACCAAGGCAATTCTGCATTCGATGTTTATTTTGCATGACGCAGGAGAACATCGCCATTAGTCATCATGAAGTTTTTAATGGAGCATTTCTCGTACACGGTATATCAATTTTTCATGTTCTTATCGTCAGACAATGGCGAAATATCTGAAAAATAAACTTGGGAACCTTTTGTGCAAAACAAAACATTTAGAAGCCCAGACAAATACGTAACATGGAAACAAACTATTTTTCGCATGCTAGGCAATCTGCTTAAAAATTAAATGAAAGCGAAACATTAAATGAAAGAAAAATTACAGATATGTTTGTTTCGTTCTTTGGGGAAAGAACGCAAAATTTAATTCGTAATTTACTGATCCAAATATGCCATCAGTTTTCTCTTTCCACCTTTTTTACATCCTCATAAGGTCCATGGGCTAAAAGCAGTCGCTCCTCGTCCCTAATTAAGGGTCATTGGCTCCAGGCAAGGGAGAGAGCCAATGCCGTAAAACAAACAAAATATCCCTGCCTCACCGGGAGTCGAACTTGGCCCTCTCTTTATGTTCAGTTCCAGTAAACATTTAAACGAAGTTTTAATTGTAAAAATTACTAAATGTGAAAACTTTACTTGATCATGATCATATGTAGAAGGTTTTAGGAAGGGAGTGTCTGACCCTCAGGTCTTAAACAACCCTTAGAAATACTTTTTTTTTTTGGTTGGAGGTTTAACGACCACCGTGAGCAACTCAATGGGCTATAAGCAGTCGCCCGTCCCTAATTTAGGGTCACTGGTTCCAGGGAAGGGAGAGAGCCAGTGCCGTAAGACAAACACAACATCCATGCCTGACCGGGATTCGAACCCGGACCCCTTACGGACGAATGAGCAGAGGCCAACGCCTTAGACCACTGCGCCACCGGGGCGGCCTGAAGAGTTCGATTTACAAAGGTAACTGACCCAATCTCTTTAAATACTACAATGTACGCAGAGAAAAAAATATACTCATGTCTAATACTGTATGCATATCTGATGATCCCAGAACATCAGACGTGTTTGATGCTCAAAATCATCGATAAACATGCATCATGGCGAACCTTAAACGTCAGTTATGTATTAATTATTCGGTGTGTGCAAAAGTATCCGTTTTTGTAATAGATGCAAATTGCAATCGGAGTAGTTACGTCACAGATGACGCTGAGGTACGGAATTTTCGGCTAATGAAGCATGGAGCAGTAAAGCATATAGAGGCATCAGGTTTGTCCGAATAAGTCACTCGTAACGGTAATCACGGACGGGGTAACATGGCATGAGATTGGGAGCACGTTAATGATTTTTTACTGTACAAATTCGATAAAGGCAGAATTGCAGCCGCAGCTTGCCGCAACAACTGTCAAGTGCATGGGGATGATGCAGTTGATGATAGCACATGTCGCTGTTGATTTCGGAAACTCCTGGACGGAGACAGAAACTGTGAAGTTCAACCACATCCTATACCTCCATCCGTGATTTCTGACGAGGATGTGACCAAGCCATAACAAACGACCCACATCCAACCGTTCAGGATTTAACAGAAACGTTGTCGATACACAGAACAACAGTCAAAAGACTGATACATGCGCTTGGGTTCATCATCAAATTTGTCAACAGGGTTTCGCACCAGCTTTTTGCAAAGCAACGATAGGAGAGAATCAGTACCTGCGCTTCTTCACTTTCTCGTAACGGAAATGAACTGTTTTCGGGGGCGAATTGTTTCGGGTGATGACTGATGAGAAATGGGTACTGTGCCGTAATGTAAAGCGTCGACGGACTGTGTGCCAAGGTGCGGAGCCTGCTCCATCGACCTCAAAAAGACTGCATCCGAAAAAGGTTTTGTCGAGTGTTTGGTGGGGAGTTCAGAGGTCTTGGCACCTAACCGAACGATCAATGCTGACCTGTACTGCAAACAGTTGGACAAATTGCGAGAACAACTAACCTCGAAGCGGCTAGCAATCGTCAATAGCAAAGGCGTGATCCTTCATCATGATAGCGCCAGACCTCATACTGCTTTAATCACTCGGCAAAGATTACTGGATTATAGTTGGGAAGTGTAACATCACCCGGCGTATGCCCTTGACCTGGCACCTACGGACTACCACCTTTTTCGATCGTTACAGAACGCTTTCGCTCTCCAAAGCTTCAATAATATGGACGATGTGAAAACGCCATTACATGACTTTTTTTATTTTAAAACACAGGAGTCTTTCTGGCATGGGATTCACCTACTCATAGACAAATGGGAAGAGGTCATAAAGAATGATGGCAATTATGTAGAATCCTAAGTACATTATTTGTTGTATTCTCCTCCTTTCTTTATAACCTACAAAAACGGGTAGAACTTAAGCACACACCCAATATTAATCGCTGCCTTTCCGCCCCGGTGGCGCAGTGGTCTGAGCGATGATATCTTATTATTCTTCCGGAAGGGGCCCGGGTTCAAATCCCCGTGAGGCATAGATGTTGCGTTTGTCTTACGAACCTGGCTCTCTGCCGTCCCTGGAACCAGTAACCCTAAATTAAGGACGGGCGACTGCTTATAACCCATAGAGTTGCTCACAGTGATACAATTTGCTCTTGCTGTTTACTGTGTTAGACTTCCGATGCGTGTATCCGTCAAGGGCAAACACGAGCGAGTTTCTTTAAGTTCCACTATTTAAAAAATATACTGTAGTAAGGCGATTCTTTTTCTTTTTTTGATTGAAGGTTTAACGACTACCGTGAGCAACTCAATAGCCTACAAGCAGTCGCCCGTCCCTAACTTCGGGTCACTGGTTCTAGGAAAGGGAGAGAGCCAGCGCCGTATGACAAACACAACATCCATGCCTCACCGGGATTCGAATCCGGACCCCTTTCGGACGAATGATCAGAAACCATCGCTTAGAACTCTGGGCCACCGGAGCGGCGCGATCATTTTACAGTAGAAATCTATTTAAATGAAATGCAAATAGAATACAAGAAATGGAAAGTGAGAAAAACGGAAATTTTCTTGCACTTCATTTCCTCAAAGCGGAACATTCGTATTTTGCCATACGCGTATTCTCCTACTTCATCTTGCCTTTTTCCTAATCCTGACGAAATTTGCAATAGAACATCGCACCTACCTTTACGACTAGCATACTGCACAAGTGACTATTTTCGTTTTCCACTCATTCCGTCCAGTGGAGTTTCGAGTAATTTCTGAAGAGGGGTGGTTCGGTTAATAGCGGAAAACCTCCCCGTAAAAATTTACTCCAAGCGGGAATAAGCCCAAAATCTTTAAAAGTAAAAAAAGAAAAAAAAATTACTGATAATTTTTTTTAAACATATATCTAATACTGTATATCTGTTCTTCCATTTGAATTTAAACGACTACAGTTTCCTGTTCGTCTCAATTTTGCCATGCTTTTTCTATATTCAACTCTATGTTCCTTGTCCCAGTTCTGAAAAAAATAATTATTTTTCTCTTTTTGGTTGGAGGTTTAACGACCATCATTAGCAACTCAATGGGCTATAAGCAGTCGCCCGTCCCTAATTTAGGGCCAGTAGTTCCAGGGAAAGGAGACCGCATGTGCCGTAAGACAAACATAACATCCATGCCTCACCGGGATTCAAACCCGGACCTATTTTGGACGAATGATCAGAAGCCATCAATTAGAGCACTGCGCAACCGGGGCGGCAAATTATTCTTCATCTTCGCTCCAAATGGAAGAACACTCCACGTCAGGAGAGGAAAATGGAGAGTTCTGCCCCTGGGACAGTCCTTATAGGCTTAACATTGGCTGTCCAAGAGACTGTCCAGTTGTCCGATTTTTTGTCACGTGATCGTCCCCATGATGCGCTGCCACCTAGCAGTGCTTCTTGGAACTTTCGATGGATCTTTTTTTTTTGAGGAATGGCAACGACCGAGTACGGGTGGACACAGGCATCACCCCCTAATAGCTTAGCAGGCCTGCGCACCGATTTGTGACGTCACTAGAGTAGTCCGTAGTCGCGGAGAGGAGCATTACGGCGATGTGCGAACGAAAGCGTCTTTACGTACACCAACTAACCAGGTCGTGCGTTCTTTTAGAGTTTCACTGCATTTAAATAAGAACTTGTGTGTTAGTTTTCAAATAACTGCAGAGTTAACAAGTTTGTTTAATAATCTTTTAAAATACAGAAGAAAAAGAAATTACAGCGTAAAATTTAGCGTAGCAATAATTTCGGCTTGAAAGGGTAAGCAAGACAGATTCGTCAACTTAATGAAAGCATCCCTGTCATTTCACTGGAAGTGATAAACCATTCCTATAATCGAAATTATAAACTGTTGTCGTAGTTTCACTTGAAGTTAGAGTGTCTTTATAGTTAGCCGAACGATTTCTGTACTTGTGAACAAATCGTTCTTGTACTTGAAAGATTAGTTTGAGGGTCCATTACGAAGTATCGCCGTCGTTTCAAAAGATGCCGATTGACATATTTAAGGAATCAGATTTTTCATTCATTGCAAACTTATGACTATGAAAATTTTAGTAATGAAATAATTCCTTTAGTGAAAATGTATTTTATATGCAATCCGTGATCTATATAAAAAAAGGTCAAGAAAAACTGATTTTTTTCTGTGTTTTTTAATTATTACCAAAGGCTCAATAAAACACGTTTTAACATACATACAGTGAATTGCTGCTTGATCCACTGATTGCATCAAATAAATTAAGATTTCAAGAAAATTATGCCATTGCTACATTATTAAACGTACAATAATGACATGACAAGTTTTCCTAATTTTAGTACCATCTAGTTACGTGTTTGGACAACTTCATTTTGATAAGCAAATATAAAGTTTATAATTTTTGTCTTCCAGAGCACTATTTCAAAAAAGTTACCTTGTCAAAGTTCAACACATCTGTATTAAGTATATTAGTAGCATTAAGCAAAACTATTTGGATCCACAATATAAGCATTTCTTTTTATCTGGAAAAATACAAGTAACTTATTGGCAGAAATTTCCTGAAATTTGATTTTCAAGAAGTATTCAGCAAAACTGCCAATGTACATATAATTATGGTTGTGTAGTTCTTTGTGTATCACAAACACAATTTGATTATGTGTCCGTTAGCTGTTCCTTGAAGAATTTCAAAGACACGTTTCTAAGAAAATCTGAAATTTGTTCCAATAATTTCTTAAAGTATTTTTTCAGATAATTATTATATTTTTTGAGAACCTGACAAATGCACATGCAGTTATTTTACTGAATAAATCTAAGCGATTGTTTTGGTACTATAGGATGTATTTTAAAAGATGTACATGTTTCATTATAAATTGACTAACTTGATGTACCATTTTCTCAGAAACTATAAAAAGCAATGGTATAAAATTTTGCACACATGTTTTGTCATTGCTAAAGCTATTGAAAAAGATTGTTTTTTCCTCTTTTTATGATCTTGGTTTCAAAATAAATTCTATGAAGGATTGAAGAAGTTTTTCCCCATACAAAAATTGGCACCCACCCTCACGTTTGGAAGCACACTTTCCAGTAGTTATCTGATAATATGAGATATATTAGTTCCAGTTATTATTGCTGTAGCTTGTGCAGTGCAGGAAGTCTGGAAACAGATCAGTGCAGGAAGTCTGGAAACAGATCAGTCTAGATAAATGAATAAAAAGTTGATCCCTCATTTTAAGCAAATGTTTTCAAAAAAAAAAAAAAAAAAGAAGCGAGTATATATTTCTACTTGTATTTTTTTTTGATTGGAGGTTTAACGACCACCGTGAGCAACTCAATGGGCTATAAGCAGTCGCCCGTCCCTAACTTAGGGTCACTGGTTCCAGGGAAGGGAGAGAGCCAGTGCCGTGAGACAAACACAACATCCATGCCTGACCGGGATTCGAACCCGGACCCCTTACGGACGAATGATCAGAGACCAGCGCCTTAGACCACTGCGCCACCGGGGGGGGGGCTACTTGTATTTTAAAAAATCTTGTTTGTTTAGAACATAGTTTCCACAATATGTGGATTCATGTAGATCCACGTACTTTTCTTTCTCTTAAAAATAACAATATCCAAGGCTTAAAAATACCATGTCCGAGGTGCCCAGAGCATGTAAATCATTCGTCTGTGCAGGTAAATAAAACATCTAATTGCCTGTGCATGGAAACTAAATTTTAAAATAAAAGAGTTTGTAATAAAATTTCCTACTACACAAGAAAAAAAAGACAGTCATCACATGTCGTGTTTCATGTCATTGTTAATTAATGGAAGTTGTATTATTGTTACGAAGTACCAAGGAAAGAGTAATATCACATCTTTAATTATGTTATGCTCTACGCCCAGAAATCGGAAACCTAGTTTTGCTCCAAATTTTGTTTATAATCAACAACAGTATGCATGCCTCTGATGTAACTGACCTCTCATGTTTAGTGACAAAGGGAGAAAACTTTAACAAAAGGAACATGGCAGAATCACTAAATTTCCGAAACACCAGTTTCATCATCGTACCATTTCATACGAATTTTAGCATCAGCATCTTAAAAATTGATATACACACGTTTGTGCATTGAACATTTGTAATACAAACCTTTAAAATGGAAACATGCAAACATGTTAAAACAGTTCATATTTTTAACTTAAAAAAAATAGGGTTCTGGTTTGTTATCTTAAAAGATACATTTTCCTGCGCATCCAGCTTTTACTACCTGGGCAAGTAAATAATTTCTTGCCCTGGTAGCAGTGGCGGCTCGTGGTGTAAAATGCTGGTGAGGCGAACGGTCTTGATGTAAATCAGTAAAACATATGTTATTGAAAAATACATAAATTCGTATAACGTTATATGAACATATATATATATATCAGTGGCGTAGCCGGGGGGTCGTGGTTTGCACCCCCTAAGTAGGCGAGACAGTTAGCTTTTTCTAAGTACGTTTTATAGATAATTTCCCTATTTAAATTCATTGATTTTTACATAACTTACAATGTAATACAAATAAATTACATTGATACATAATATCAATGTAATTTCTTGATAATAGAAGAGAAAGTAAAGCAAAGCGGCCAATGAAGTTGCTTTATTAAATTTTATAAAAACAACTATAATTTATTGCATTTTCTTCATTTTATTAAATTAGCTTCGTTTTGTATTAATGTTCAAGATGTGCGTACGTACCAATAGAAAAATATTTGTCGAAGCGCCCCCCCCCCCAATTGTTACATGTACTTATACACAGTTATACAGCAGAAGTGCAGAACTCCCCCCCCCCCTCAAAAAGTTTCATGTCAAAGGCAGTATCACCCATCGGATATCTTTGAAGTCCTGGGTTCGAGTCGGCTGAACCATTAAAATCCACTGAGATTCGGAAGTCTCGTTAAGCCATTGGTCTCTGGTAGGCGCCTTGTTATAAACAGCTGTAAACCCCATCCCTTAGGGCTTCAGCCCATGCCATTTAGCCCTTATATACAAATATTATTCAACAGTAATGGAATAAAATTATAGAAATATATGAAACACGGCGTGGGGAGTCTTTCTTCACGAAAAAATCCAAAAATTTTAGAGGGAAAATGTGCATATACCACTATATATATATATGTGTGTGTGTGTAATGTACGCTACCTTTGCAACAATATTTTTATGAAAACAATTATTCGATAATTTTACAACAAAGAAAGAAATATTTCACCTGTATTCTTTTATGTAATACTCTTGAGCGAAAATACGCAATTTGTGCGGTTTCTTTAGCTAGTCAATGCGTCACTCACATCCCAACGCCAGTCGGAGATCCACTTCTTAAAAAATTCAAAGTAAATCATTTGAATAGAAATGGTTTTCTCACGAAATGTTTCTTGAGCTTGAATAAAAGTCACAGTTCGATTGGCATATTAGTGAAGGTGCATTTAGCACGGGTCACAAACTGAAGTCCAGGCTCGTGATAACTATGTACAGGAAAAGTCAAGTTAAGGAAGCACATTTCTATATAAAAAAAGTATTAGGTAATTTAAACCTGGAATTAAAAACAGAGGAATACGATATTAATTTGCTTTGGTCTCGAACAGAATGCTTTCAGTTTATGTTTTATAAATAAGTTCAATTCTGCGATCCTTTTTGGCTGCAAATTTGTCTATGATCAGATCATAAAACGGTTGAGTGGACATTAGATGGTTCAGCAATTCTTTCTCCTTTCTCAATTGAAATTTTAGCGAGTGAAGACAAACGATCTTGTGCCGTTGTATTACGGAGGTAAGTCTTAATTCTCTTCAAACAAGAAAAACTCCTTTCAGCAGAAGAACTTGTTGATGCCAGTGTCAATACAAGAGAAAATAATTTGTAGGCTTCTGGCAACACATCTTTCAGCTCGTTTTCTTTCATTGTTTTCAAGGTTTTCTGAACACTGAGTTCCCTGAAGTTGTGATCATTATATAAAAAATCTAATTTGTTTTTTAGTCGTTGTGTGTCTGTAAAAATGTTTGGATAAATTTTTTTGAGAGTGTTAAGGGCACTGGATGGAAATGACTCTGAATAACTATGGTATTTTGAGCTGTCAACTAGCTGCAGAAACTCGAGCTTTCCCATATCTTCAAATCTGGTATTTATTTGGACTATTATGCTGTCAACGATTTCGTAAAACCAAATTTTGTAATAATTTTCCACTTCTTCTTCAGTCAAATGTTTCTTTTGGCGACATTTAGGACCTCCACTCAAACTAATTGCTTCACTGAAATGTTTCAAGTAAGTGGTTACATTCCTTTTCTTATTTATTCGTTCGCAACATTGTTTAATTTGTCTTTGGCAATAACTGATATCTAAAGTCTTTTTTTGTAAAACATCAAACAGTACATCCGTAATTCCAAAAATGTCATCAAAAATCAGTGATAAAAAAGCAAATTCAAAATTAGTGAAATTTTTCAAATATCCTATGGCTCCGTTGATTGATTCTGCCGTTGATTCCGGGTCATTCATTATGTTTTCAAACACATTCTTTATTTTGCCCCATTCGCTTACAATTAAACGCAAAATTTGCGAACGTGATGCCCAACGTGTTTTCGCTATTTGAGGAATCCGTTTCCCAACAACTGAATCTGCTACGTGGGTTCTCTTGGCAGATTTATGAAAACACGAGGGCATGCTGGATACAGTTGCGAAATATATGCGACATTTTACAATACTTTTGTACCCCTGTTGTAGGACAAGGTTAAGGCGGTAGGCGAAACAGTGGGTAAACAAAGCTTGCTGGGCTTCTAGCTTGACTCTTTTCTGCAGACCGCTCAACTCTCCAGCCATAACGCTTGCACCATCATAACACTGGCCTACTAACTTTGATTTAAAATCAAACTCCTCCAAAACCTATGCTAGCAGATCATACAGTGCCACAGCAGTCCTGTCAGTGCTGATATCATAAAAACCAAGGAAGCGCTCAACTACTTCACAATTTGAGTCCAATATGTATCTGACAATTATTGAACACTGTGATTTTTGAGTAATATCAGTTGTATCGTCAACTTGCACTGAAAAAAATTTTTGACTCATTAATTTCGCTTTTAACACATTCGTTTATATATTCATGAATACACTCCAGTAAATCATTCTGTATCGTTTTAGATTGTCCAGAAAATAAGCTTCGTATTTCTTCAAAATGTGCTTTTAATTCTGGGGTGCTCCTACGAAGTAACAAATGGAACATCTCCTTGAAATTACCTTTATTTAATGAGGAAATAGATTCATCATGTCCTCGAAAAGGCAGCTCTTGCTTGCTTAGAATGACAACTAAATCGATTATATGTTCCATAAAAAGCCTATTTAGTCTGACCTTTTCATTAAACTTAGCTTTATGAAGCATGTCAGAAATAGTGTTT
Source organism: Macrothele yani (assembly GCA_039090855.1). NCBI lineage: Eukaryota > Metazoa > Arthropoda > Arachnida > Araneae > Macrothelidae > Macrothele > Macrothele yani. The sequence continues at coordinate 163,566,793 of CM077009.1, forward strand.
ATATTTTTTTCCATTCGTTTCAGACCTACGTGATTAGTTATATGCTCTTTAGAGCTTTCGTGCAATTTTGCACTACGAGAAAAGTTTTTCAGATCAAAATAACCCGTTGTATTCCACACATTTTTCTTATTGCTCAAAAGTAAACATGGCCAGCAAAAGAGAGTTTGCTTGTAATAGCTACCAGAAAGCCAGGGGAAAATCTCGTACCATGATTTATTGAAAGACCTAAAAAACGATTTGCCGCACTTCTTATCTTTAGATATTGAACTTATTATAGGTGTCGGTCTTCCAGATATGAGAACATCCCTTTTATCATAATCTTTCCAGTGTTTAAAAGGAATTTCTTCCAGAACACAAATCACGTCGTTTGTTGGGCCATTCATATTTTCCAACCAAAATCAAAATATGCTGTTTAGTAACAATAACAAAATAAAAAAGAAGAAAAACTCAACATTACTACGAACTAGCCAACACCCGCAGAAGAGAGGATTGAAAACACACTACAAAAAGTTAGACTCAAATACACTCTGACGAATAGTTAAAGCTACGTAGAAATCATCCTACTCCAAAGCATATAGAGGCGAACGGCGTCATCGCCTGTAAAACCCCTTTTTACCAAGGTCATCTGCTCATTATCCCGCGCCCATTGGATACACAATCCTTGGGTTCTCCAATAACAGCAGAGATGCGATTCTAGTTTAAGCGAAATGGAGGGTCGCCTCAGAAATTTCCTTTCTCTTACTGGAAGTCCGGCACCTCCTTAGGTAGACCGTGGGGGTGGGGGGTTCACTCTGTAGGGCTCTTCTCTGATCCCCAGTTCCCAAAACCGGCTTCTCATCGAGACGACTCAGCCGGTCGCCTCTAAGCGCTTAAAACACGCAGCTGCTTTGCAAAAATAATGATTCATTCCTCTTCTTGAAAGCCTTTTTTTAAATTAATTCATGAATCACAATGTAAATTTCAGTGTTTCATTTATCCTGCAAAGTTCTTATATCTTTGTTACTGACCGAAGTTTTTTTTTTCACTTCTCATTCTGCGGAATTTCAGGTGAGGCGGCGCCTCACTTGCCTCATCTGACGGGCCGCCACTGCCTGGTAGTACTGATATATTTCAGCTAATTTTTAAGAAATTGAATGGTTTTGATAAATTCCCATCCTACCACAGATAGAGCATACACACTGCTCACACGAGAGTTCTTCAATGTGTTGTTTTGTAGAAAAATGCTTCAAAATCTTTAAACGGACATTTTAAAGGCAAACTTACTCCTGAACTATGTGTGAACTTCTGTTTTTGTGCATTCATATCTAATTTTTGCTGTCTATACTTGATTCAGTGTTTGTGTTCTTTTAGTAATAAATATTAAAAATGATAATTCAATGCAATTCTCTGTCTGCAAACACAAAAGATGTATTTCACATGGCAACAAGGCCTTAGCATTTATATAAAGGACATAGGCATGTTAGATGTGTACATGACATACATATATTTCGTATAGGATATAAGTATTTTACAAGCATTTGTGCCCAGAAATAGGGACCCTAAAAAGTTAATCTGGCGCTGCCTAAACACTTAAATAACTAAGTACGAATGTATCAATATATTACTCTTGGGATCAAAAACATGCAACCCTTATTATTCTGTGTCCATAATAAAGTTTAAAATCCCTTCCTAAATATACATATTTACTTTGAACTTATTTGATACATTGGCAAAAACATGTTATGGGTTACTATAACAACACAAGTAATCTATTCTTTCCATTACAAACATAAATTTCATTTTTCAAAAATCTTTTCAGTGCTTTGACTTCCCGCTGTGAGATGCATTAGATTATAAAATTAGCCAAATTTAAATTTTCTAGTTCAAAATTTTTATTTTACGAGTAGTTTAAAATAAGGTTAACAAAAGGTTTCCACGTACCTTAGAGTTGAAAATTTTCACGCTTTATTGCTGTAATCCATTTTGAGAACCTCCCCATTAGTAGGGAATTTGAATACTTTTAATATTCCTCTATGAAAATAAATTTAGTTGACAATTTGACAACAACAACCACGCACATCCGTAGTCACGCTTACACAGAGTGAGCAAGCTCATGCATGCTCGACCACCCACCACGGACATCAGCCTACTCTCCCCTACGTCACGCAGCTTCCGGCGTTCGGTGCGCGGGCCTTCTAAGCTATTAGGGGGTGATGACACAGGAGATGTCAACTCGATGTGCTGTCCCCTAGCAGCGCTTCTTGGAACTTTCGTTGGATCTTTGTTTTAGAGGGATGGCAACGACCGAGTGGAGAGGGGTTGGATATAGGATGTCCACTCGATGCTGATGTGCTGCCCCCTAGCGGTGCTTCTAGGAACTTTATTATTTCGATGGATCTTTGATTTTGAGGGATGGCAACGACCGAGTGGGGAAACGGCGTTACATAAGTGTTAGATATGATGGTGCTTATGTGCTTCTTGGAACTTTATTTTTTCGACGGATCTTTGATTTTGAGGGATGGCAACGACAGAGTGGGGTCCGTTGAAATTTTTTTTATTTATTACTGTGGTTTTCAAGCAGGTTTTCCCTCCCCTCTTCGATGCTATTTTTCCCGGAGGAAATTTTTACTTAACGATGCTGGGGAATTTTCTTTCAAAGGGAATAAAAATTTTTTATTTATTTATTGGAGGTTTAACGACCACCGTGAGCAACTCAATGGGCTATAAGCAGTCACCCGTCCCTAATTTAGGGTCACTGGTTCCAGGGAAGGGAGAGAGCCAGTGCCGTAAGACAAACACAACATCCATGCCTCACCGGGATTCGAACCCGGACCCCTTTCGGACGAATGATCAGAGGCCATCGCTTAGACCACTGCGCCACCGGGGCGGCGGAATAAAAATGCTCTGATGGTCTCAGCTAGGTTCTAACTCACGATGATTTGGTTTCAAAAAAATGGTCGGGTGGTCAAATGGTTTTCGTGTACTATGCATTCACTTTATTTTTATTTTTTTTAGTAACTTTTACGTTATTTCTTCATGTGTTTTTATATATTTTTTGTATGTTTCGAGGGAGTTTTTTCGCGTAGATGTAATGAATTTTTCTGGGGAACTTCTTTTTTCCTCCATTTAATTTTATTTCAGACCATGAGACGAGGAAATGCTTCTTTAGAAACGATTTCGTTCCTGTTCGCAGTAACTATTGGACTTTGACAAAAATTTTGGGAAATCAAGCGGAAATGTAGACATGTTAATTCTGAATCTTTCGCCCTTTTTTCTAGTCGTAATGTTTTTTCGTGTACTATGTATTTCCTTTTTTTTTTTTTTTTTTTTTATATGTATAACTTTTACGTTATTTCTTCGTGTATTTTTTATATTTTTTGTATGTTTTGAGGTAGTTTTTTCGTGTAGATGTAATGAATTTTCTGGGGAACTTTTCCTTTTCCTCCATTTAACTTTATTTCAGACCATGAGACGAGGAAATGCTTCTTTAAAAACGATTTCGTTCTTGTTCGCAGTAATTATTGGACATAGACTTCATGTTAATTCTGAGTCTTTCGCCCCTGCAATAATATTTTCTCGTAATTTTTTCGTAGTTAAAGAACTCTACAGATCTTTCCCAGTTAAAATCCTGCTGAAACAATATTTTCTTACTTTATTTCGCATATCATTATAGCTTCCCAATTTTCCCTATTTTTCTTCTTCTATCTTTGAAATTTCGATAAACTTCTCAATAGGTCAGTAATTTGTAAATTTTTTGCCAAACTTATGACTCCTTTTATTCAGACTATTTTTTTTTCATTTCATTTCAGCAAACGATTATTTTAGATGTAATAAATCATCAGATTTTTGTTTCCTTATATAGCATATTTTCCAACTTGCTTAAAAATAGTCCTCAACGCTTGCATGCATGTAAAATATGCATTTTTTTAATTCTTTCCTAGTTTTCTATACTTTTTGTGGACCGCCCCGACAGGAAAGCATTCATTGTCGAGATATACAATCTAAAACCTTTTTTCTTACGATAAAATTGGTATTCTTTGGGCTGTATATTTTTCTGTCTCGTCCGAAAAAACGTTCATTCTAGAGGCAAAGCGAGTAATTCCGTTCTTCCCCTAAACATTATTTTTTTAACGTTTTACATACTCACCAGAAAATCAGCTATTCCCCACCCCCATAGCGAAAATAAAGAAATGCTTACTGCTTTTCCCTACATATCGACTCAATCTATTTCTTTTCGAAATGCTGGTCATGACACTTGTACGAATGGTCAGTAGCTACTAGCACTATGTGAATGCACCACTGGCGCGGTCAAATTTCGACTGTACTTGTTCTGAGTTTCTCCAAAAATTTTGGCAAAATGAAAAATTCGCCATGCAATAACTATGGTGTGCAGCCTAATTTTAATTCAGCGCATGTACCTAAGGTAAAGCATTTCACTTTTGCTAATATGTTCTTGCCCTCAAGTTCTGCTTTGTCAATACAAATTACCAACATTCTACAAGATATATCCTTTTAAAACACAGATTTTAACTTGTAATATCACACTAATTGAAGGAATGTAGTTTTGTGACAAAAATATTTGCATATTTATTTTGAGTACATATGTGTCCTAAAATGAACTACCGATTTGGGGACGCCACGCTCTTCTGTCTTCAAATCGGTGTCCCGATATCCGGTCACCTTAGTCATTAGGCTACATACACGAAAAAAGAATTCATTTGTAACCCCGAAATTATAGCTATATTGTAGTGACTTTCTATTTTAAGTTTCATATGGTTTGAACTTAAATTTTCGTGTCAGTATGCTGAAATATCTTTACAAAAGCAATTTCCTCTCTCTTTTTGTAGTTATCGCTAATCTTAATCTTACAAAGTTTATTTCCTAATCATTCCAAATTGGATGAGATGAGAGAGGGTTTTGGAAGAAATTATGATCAGGGCAATCAAAAACATGCAGGTGCTGTAGTCCTTTGATATAATTATTCTCTCTTCGAAAAATGTTTAGGTAATATATATTATATGTATGACCCTAATCTATTCCGAAAAAAAAAATCCGTAAAATATGTCGCCCCGTAAAACAAGTACAATTTCCATAATTTTTACGGGTAAACTGTAAAACCTGGCAGGTATGCCAATGTATGTGACTTTCACACTATCAAGCAGATCCCAGTAATACCATATTTATTCAGTACCTTCCACAGGAGTATCCTATTTACTCTGTTATAAGCTTTCTCTAAACCTCTGAAGGCAGCAAATACTTTCCTACCAACAGGCAGATACTTTTCAATCATCATGCGTAATGCAAAAATTTGATTAGTGCAGGGGAGGGGCGCAATGATTTCCTTCTTTTTTCTGGTCATTTCTTTATATATTCTGCTGTTCTTGGAAATGGTTGCACAGAGAATCACGTGAATGGAGAATAAGCAGAATAAATTAAAGATCCGCGTAAAATGCGAGAAGCAAATCAGAGTGCAATACGCATGCAGCCCTTACCAGGCATAAAACTGTACATCCCACACTTTCTCTGATGTAAGACCTCGTACCTTATCAATAATGACCTTTCCCAGGGCTGGAAAAATACATGGTGTATGTTCCAGATGTAGGAGCCAGCTCCCAAAATTTAGGTGCCAGAAGAGACGAAGTCAATTATGCATGAACAAAAACACGTTTGGTGATGATGCTAGAACAAAAAGTGGTAAACTATATTTGTTGTCAATTTTTCTTTTTATGCAAACCATTTATTGCAAAATAGAGTTCCAATTTGCTCTATAGCTTTCTTTTGCCATTCTTCCAATAGATGATCTCGAAAAAAATCGGATTTTGATTTTATTAAAATACTTTTTGCGGATGTCGTATTTTGTACATACTAAATTCAAAGTACAATATATTTTTTCTTCATATAATGCAGACCATAAAATGTGGGAAAACAAATCTTTTCTGAGATCCGAAACAGCTTATAATCCAAAGGCCGTGAAAAAAACAAAATCCCACGTATAATCCGCGGTGGCACATGATCCGTAGATCGTGAAATTCTGGGAAAAGCAATTTTTTTCTTTATACAATCCACGGCAGCATGTCTTAGACCATAAAATTCGAAGCAGGGGAGGTCGTATAGTCCGCACTTACCATGTTAATCGTGAATCTCAACTTCTGACAGAAAACTGCGATTCACAGGACCGACTCAGAAATCCAAAAATGTGAGAAAGAAATGATCGTCTTATTGAAAAAGTAACTCATTTTGAAGCACTGTGATATTTTTAAGTAAATGAAAAACTAAAATCCCTGGCTGTTGCAACATTACTGTAGTTCATTAGTTAGACTAAAAAATCTGTTGAAATAGACAATCCATAGCATTGTCTCTTTTCTGAACATGTTTCAACTGAACACCGATAAAAAAAAAATCCTTAACTAATGCAATTAGTGCACCAAAACAAAACAGTGTTGCATGCTATGGAATAGTTCTGTGGGATTACCGAGAGTCACGGATTTTTTTTTTTTTGAATTGGAGGTTTAATGACCACCGTGAGCAACTCAATGGGCTATAAGCAGTCGCCCGTCCCTAATTTAGGGGCACTGGTTCCAGGGAAGGGAGCGAGCCAGTATCGTAAGACAAACACAACAACCATGTCTCACGGGGATTCAAACCTGGACCGCTTTTGGACAAATGATCAGAGGTCTTCGCTTAGACCACTGCGCCAACGGGACGGTGAGTCACGGATTCTCACACCACACAGGCTTCTGTGCGTGAATAGTAACACCTTCATTGCGTCATATTTTTTGTCAGAATGCTTCTAAGCTAATATATATATATATTTACAATCTCTTTGTGGTCCTCTATCTCGCTATTATGTTACATTTTTTTCTGTTACCACATTTTCGGTACTTTTCCAATGACACTACTACTGCTGAAAATTGTCTTGTGGAATTTTTAAAACGCCGCACCAACATTGGTGTTTTTTGTTTGTTTGTGTTTTCATTGCCGAGATCCGCAATACCTAAATTTATAAATTTTTAATTATGAATTACAGAACAGAAAGTGCGGTATTTACTGGAAATTACGAAATCTCAAATAAGAAGAAAATTGGGCGCCACAACCCAAATTTTAGGTGCCTGGGCGACCTGACCCCCTGCCCTTTTCAAAGACTTTCCTTGGCACCCAGTCAACACCATAAATCGCTAATAGGAAATGGACCACCTAAATTGTGCATGAACTGGTTAAAAACCTGTTTTTGAAAGTATTTAAAAACCTGTTTTTGAAAGAAAAGTATCCAGGAGCATCCTTGGCAGTATTATGGAAAATGATCAGTGGAGAAGACACTATAACTTTAAACTCTATATATTTTTTTAAAGAACCAGACATAATCAAATTTCTTAAAATTAACTGTCTTAACAGGGCTGCACATCTCATAAGAATGCACGATAACAATCCGCGATATAAAGAGATTCAGTATCTTTGTATAATTACTATTACGCATGTCAAAACGTGGACTTGTGATTATGGTGTTCCAGAAAATTACCACTATTATTATTATTATTACAGTATTATTATTATTTTTAAAGAAAACTAGGTAAGAGCAATTACTTACATACGGTTGCTACCATTCCCCCACTTGTATATACCACAAGTTGTTTTGTTCCAGATGCTCAGTGGCCATGCATTGCAAACAGTCCCATGGTGACTATTATAAAGCAATAAGCAACGCAAAGGTAGTAGTCTGCCTCAATATCCATGCCATATATTGCATCATAAACTCAAAGACAGTAAAACAGGGCCGCCCCGGTGGCGCAGTGGTCTAAGACGCTGGGGTCCGGGTTGGAGGGGTCCGGGTTGGAATCCCGGTCCGGCATGGATGTTGTTTGTCTTACGGCACTGGCTCTCTCTCCTTCCCTGGAACCAGTGACCCTAAATTAGGGGCGGGCGACTGCTTATAGCCCATTGAGTTGCTCACGGTGGTCGTTAAACCTCCAATCAAAAAAACAACAACAGTAAAACAGAAACGGAAAACTATATTACCACGTATACCACGGTCAAGTTTAAAAGCTGACAATGAACGAATCTAAAAAACAAAATAAAACTTGAAATACCAGAAGAAATGATGAATGAACTATTTACATAATGTACACACCACCACCTCACGTCCACGAGCATCCCCACATGCGCTTCGCAGTAGTCTCTTTCTAGGAATGAAATGTATGTTGGTAATGTTTCGTACCTCTTGGACGTCATTAAGTACACTGCGCATGGGTCAGGTTCTTTCTTATAGGGTGGTGCCAGAGTTTTCTTGTATTTGTTGTCGTCTTTTCATTTTATTTTTATGGTATTTTATTCTTTTTTCAGTGCTTACTAATTTTCTCCAGGCATATGAAAATTCACATGGTGAATTATTATTGCAATTTCATGACTTAGTCTTTTTCAATTAAAACGGATTCAGCGATCTGCATGGCTTTCCATGCAGATCGCTGAATCAGTTTTAATTGAAAAGACTAAATGATTGGGTTTTGTAAGACTTTAGCGATTAAAAATGTTGCATAGATTAAATCCAGAAATTACATTTTAGTTAATTTTAAAGTAACATCAATTTTTTTACAACTTACCCATTTAAACTTGAATATGAGGATTGAAAGCTGCATTTATTATGCTACAGGATTACAAAAATACTGATCTAAAAGCGTTTGTTTCTTCCTTTTTTTTTTTTTTGCTAGATTCACAAAGTACGTGTCCATTTCCCTCAAATTTCTCATTATGTCCGCTGAAACACGTTCGAGCGGCGAAAAGTTTTTAATGATTTACCGGCTTCAACTGAAGTTGGATCTTCTTGCGTTTCTGGTTCATCGTCCTCTTGCATTTTAATGTCGCAAATATCATCGATATTTTGCATTTCAAAAGTGGGAACATCTTTGTCAACGTTTGCAAACTCTTCAAAGGAAGATTTGAAGTTTAGTTGTTTTTTGCAAACTTTCCCAAGCTTCGTTGTTGTCATAACTGTTTTCTTCATCAGAAAAACTAAGCTCATCAGCGTTGAAACTAGCTTTCCTGAAGCAATTTGTGATCGTTGAAGATACCTTTTCCCAAGAAGAAACAATAAAATGCATAGCATCTAATAAATTCAATTTCAGTGTACATCTGGTGTAACTTGAGTCTGACTCAAGCTTCTACAGTAGCCAATAAACTAAACGTTTCCTGTAGAATTGTTTCATGGTTTTAATTATTCCTTGGTCCATTGGTTATAACATTGAAGTCGAGTTAGGTGGCAGGAAAACTACTTTTACATTTTCCAGATGATCCATGTTCTTTGGATGGACTGTGCAGTTATCCAAATATAACAAAACTTTTCCATTTTCTTTGGCCATTTTCTTCTGAAACTCCATTAAAAAGTCTTCAAAAATCTGAACTGTCATGCATACGTTTTTGCTACTTTTGTAATTGCATGGAAAAGTTTTCACATTTTTGAAGCACCTCGGATTCTTCGATTTTCCAATGACCAATAAAGGCAACTTTTCTGTTCCATCCATATTAGCTCCTACCAAAACTGTCAGTCTTTCTTTATTTACTTTGACTCTGTGGCTGCTATCTCCTGTGAAAGAGTAGGTCTTGTCAGGAATAAGGTTGTAAAACAAAGCACACTCGTCAGCGTTGAAAACATCTTTTGCTTCGTATGCTGATAACAGTTCAGGTAAAACATTAGATTTCCAATCATCCACTTCTTCGACGTTAACACCTTTTGATTCTCCAAAAACAGTTTTATAAGTAAGTCCTATTATTTTCCTTAAACGGTCGATCCATCCATAGGAAGGATTAAATTCAACATTTAATTTCTTGCAAATCTCTTCTGCTTTCTCACGAAGAATTGCCCCGTTGATCGGAATGTTAGCGTTTCTTGCTTGTTTAAACCACACAAGATGATTTTCTTCGACATCCTCGTATTTACCCTTCTTAATCTTTTTGATTTTTAATGAATGGGAAGCATTTGCAAGCACAATGTCCCGTTTTGCCACTATACAGTTGAGGGTTGTAACAGGTAAATTTAGTTCTTTTGCTATCTGCACCCTAGTTAAATGCGGGTTTTCATCAACTTTCGCAATACTGTTTCGTTTCTCAACCACAGATAAAGCTTTCCTTTGGATGCCTTTAGACGCCATATTTCTAGCTACGCATTTCAACAATAAAACTAAACGTTTGACTCTACGTATGCGAGATGCAACATCTGAGCCTAACTCTGACAGATTGATTAACTTTTCAGCAAGTGTTTCCTTTCCCCAGCTCCAAAGATAAGATGATTGATACGCAAAGGGCAAACGCAGGAGAAGTGGGGAGTAAACATGACCCCCTGCGTTGACCGTGAGAAGCCGACAGGGGGCTTCGCTTGCTACATGTACGGGGAGAACAAAGAAACCTTTCCTCCCAACTTCTTTGACATGCACTTATCTGCTGGACGAGTTCCAAAATCGCGTGCTTTTACTTAGAAACTTGTGACACTTACAACTTCTTAAGTGGGCCAACTTGAAACATCGTTACTTCTTAAGTGGGAAAAATTAACATTAGCACTATGGGAAAAAATCTGGACTCTAAAAATGAAACTTCTTAAGTGGGATCCACTGTATTCTTTTCGTCATTTTCTGCAGCACCATAATCAATCCACATTTTGGTGTGCGTAATAGTAATTCTATAGAGATACTGAATCTCTTTATATCGAGTATTTGAACCACATATAGCACGTGACTTCCTAATACGGAAGATATAAATGAAACATCTGGTAACAATCCTGTTAAAAAAATATTTTTTGCAAGACACCGAGGTAGGTGAAAACGAGAAAGACCAAGATCACGATGGAAAGATGCCATTAAAAAGGATTTTCAAGCCATAAATGAAAAAAAAATTGGCATGCTAAAGCCAGAAATAAAGGTAGCTGAACGAGATCTTCAGAGAAAGGCTTGGCCCACCCGTGGCTGTCGAGCCAATGATGATGATGGTTAAAACCTTTATAAACTAGCCATGGAACTTTTTATTCAGGTTCCTTATATGGTTGGAGTGCACAGAATTCCAAATAAAAATTTAATATCTTTATTACCAATTCGGAACCAGTTTCCTTTAGCGGCTCTTCATATAAGTTACCCAAATTTCTTTATAAAACTCACGTTTCTATATTGTTTGTGGGCTTATGATACCATATGTGTCTGGGGAGCATGCACTTTTGGCATTTAAATTGGTCAAAATGAAATTTGAAAATCGGTATCTACCCACTATGATGCGATAGCACGTAGGCAAACGCCATTTGCGATAGCACGTAAAGTTGTTTTTTGCAGCACAGGTGTCGTCTGCTACGTGGAAGTGCCGGTTGCCAACAGATAAGCTGTGGATGCGTAAAACTCTGAGCTGCACGCTGTCGTACTACAGCTGAGAGGAAAGAGCATTCAACTACCGGATGTCACATGACACTGGAAAATGGACTGAGATTCTTCCCGTTGAATGTTAATCTATATATACGTAGGACTACGTCTAACTCCGCGGATAGCATGGGGCGACTTATTATTAGGGCCGACCGCCTGCGACGAAAATAGGTCCTAATTGAAATCATTATACAGTTAAAAATATGTGCCACACACTGTGTTAGCATATTCATAAACTGCATGGAGTCCAATTCACATACTATGCAAAACATTGTGTGCGAGACACTCCCCCACGGGTACAGAAAATTTTCAGGGCCCAATATTTTCCCAGAACACAATTTTTTTATCCGAAATTTCCCCCAAACTGTAACGGATTTTCATAGAAGTTTAAGCGATTATTAGAGTATATGTTGATTTTTTTTTGGTTGGAGGTTTAACGACCACCGTGAGCAACTCAATGGGCTATAAGCAGTCGCCCGTCCCTAATTTAGGGTCACCGGTTCCAGGGAAGGGAGAGAGCCAGTGCCGTAAGACAAACACAACATCCATGCCTGACCGGGATTCGAACCCAGACCCTGTTCGGACGAATGATCAGAGGCCATCGCTTAGGCCACTGCGCCACCAGGGCGGCTGTTGATGATTGAGAATTATCCTCAAAGCCTATTACTTAAAAAACAACAACTAATGTTTATTCCAATGAATAAATAAAAAAAAATCTTACATTAATCGGTGACATGAGTTGTCACCAAGAAATGACAGCCTTTCCGTCTCTTTGTAAAGGCTGTCAATCACCTTTGATGTCTTAAACACCTTTTTTTTTATTCGAGGCTTAACGACCACCGTGAGCAACTCAATGGGCTATAAGCAGTCGCCCGTCCCTAATTTAGGGTCACTGGTTCCAGGAAGGGAGAGAGCCAGTGCCGTAAGACAAACACAACATCCATGCCTGACCGGGATTCGAACCAGGACCCCTTTCGGACGAATGATCAGAGGCCATCGCCTTAGACCACTGCGCCACCGGGGCGGCTTATACACCTTGAGACGAGATGCTGAGGAAAACCATGTGAAATGGTATCTTCCACCATGGAAATGCCTGTCCAAGGATTCCTTTAAAAGTTATGAAGAGGAGGTCCATTCCAAGAAATGAAGACCTCATTAAAAAAGGGTATAGAACTGGATGTTCGCGTTATATTCGTTGTTAATAAGTCAATTTTTCGTTCTGTAATTGTTATTACTATTATTATTTTACCCCCGGGCAAAAATTTCCCCAGAGCTGCCTTAATTTCTCCCGAACCTCGTTCGTGCATTCCGACATATTTTGCACCCCTGCGTGTGCCACCACAATTGACCAGTGTTGCCACTTTGGGAGAAAAGTCGCTAAATTTAGGGAGTTTTCGCTTGACGTTAGAGACAAAAATTTTGGTTTGGGATTAGAGACTTTTTTAGGGGATTTTCCTCGTGGTTTGGGGACTTCAGCGCCTTTTTCCGTTTTACCTGTTTTTTCCATAAACTTTGAGACAAAATATTTTTCCAGTTTGCAAGGCTTAAATTTTATACAAACATTACGTAACCGTTAGTACTTAAACTTTCGTAAAAGCAACAAATGCCAATTGCTTCACGACTAATCGTAATCGTTATCAAACTTCGTCGCCCATGTTAACATCTCATCCAACAAGATAGTTCGTAAATACCCGTTGCTGGTTTCTAATGCATTTCCTCTCTTTTTCCCTACTTTCTGTTTACTTATAATTCTCCCTCAGGTTAGTGTTGGGGGTGAGCATCTGGGTGCATCGTATTCTGACTTGTGTTACCAACTTAGGGGTAAAGTCGCTAAATTCAGGGGAGTTTGGATTGGAGTTTGTCCCAAAAATATTATTTTGGGATTACCTACATTTTTAGGAGACTTTTTCATTTGATTTCAAGTATTTAAAATGCGGTTTTTGAAATTGGAAGAGTCTTTAATTTTCCATAGTTCCAATAACCGTAACCATGAATCGTAACGCTTAGAGAAAGCCCCTCCCCCCCCCCCCCCTTTTTTTTTGATTGGAGGTTTAACGACCACCGTGAGCAACTCAATGGGCTATAAAGCTGTCACCCGTACCTAATTTAGGGCCACTGACTCCAGGGAAGGGAGAGTCAATATCGTAAGACAAACACAACATCCATGCCTCACCGGGATTCGAACCCTGACACTTCTCGAACGAATGTCCATAAATCAGCGCTTAGACCACTGCGCCACCGGGGCGGCCAATTCCCTTTTTCCTCCGTCTTATCAAGCATAGGACGCCTGCCTATTACCGTTGAGTTTTCGTGGGATCTCTTAGGCTGTGAATACGATAGTGGTGGGACTCACTTCTGCGTTTCCATTCGCAGAAATATTGTATCATTAAAACAAAAGTTATGTTTTATTTACATCAAAATAACAGTGACATATAACTGGGAAGAAAATGTTTTTTTTTTCTTGTGCGAGAAATAAGCTCACCTCCAATGCTATAATTTATTGGTCCAACATACTGCACGTACTAAGTGCGCATAGCTAGTCATCTTGGCTATTTAAAAATTGTTGCCGTATTCTCTCCCCCTAAGTATATATATATATACTGAAGAGCAAAGCTGAAAACAAAGGAAAAACTTTTGAATTTAAAACGAAAGTTGCAAAATAACCTGAAGATCAAAACGCGCAACGCAGCAGTTATGAAAATTCAGAATTCCATATATATATATGTGTATATATATATAAATTGTTTGTTTGGGGTTTTTACCAAGGAGGTTAGAAGAAGACGAGGTGAAGGGACCCGTTTTGAGTGAAGCCAAAACAGATCAGCTGTATCTGTCCTCTCTCTGAGGTAGTGGCAGTCTGCGCTGCGGAGTTGGGAACGTGACGTCACTTCCTGTGGCTTAAACAATTTTGCTTAGCGCATGCAAACCAAGGATGGAAAGAAGGAATATTTCGGACTTCTTATTTCTTAACATTAAGTTTTTGGTTATATTTTAAACATGGTTACTTGCACATGGGGAGTAAGTAACCATGCCCACTATGCACTTCCGCTCAAAAAATCATTATTTTGTTCAATTTTTTAAAAAAATACCAACACATATTTTCTTGTTTTTTCTGGAAATTTTTTATTATGGGAATGAATATTTCTGCCTCAATTTTTTTCATGCCTGTATGGGTAGAGTAAGGGTTCGAAAAACCCGTTCAAAATCGCGATTTCCCCATAAATTTATACAGGAGATTCTTAGGTTGGGCGCATTGGCGTAGTCAGCTGATAAAAAGTGGAGTCACACCAGAAGCACAGGGAGAGGGGCTGTTGCCACCTCCTCTTACTTCTAACTTCCTTGGTTTTTACGACCACCGTGAGCAACTCAATGGGCTATAAGCAATCACCCATCCCTAATTTACGGCCACTGGTCCCAGGCAAGGGGGAGAGATTGTACGACAAACATAACATCCATGTTTCACCTAGATTCGAACCCGGACCCATCTCGGACGAATGGTCAGCAGCCAGTCTTTAGACCACTGAGCCAATGGGGGCGTCATACATATACTATTGAGCCATATTAAGTAATAATATAAACGCATTCAGTTCTTTTTATGTTATTAATTTAAAGTGCCAAATTAATAGTAACAATAATGAGTCATTAAATTTTAAATGGTGTACAAAAATTCGACATAATTAAAATCTTATTTTTAGGGACTTTTTTTCACTTTTGGAGACTTTTTATCACTGATTTGGAGACTTTTGGAATGAGTGAGTTGGCAACACTGCAGTTGACTCAGTATATCTCGGCAACCATGAGCGCAAAACTATTGTGCATGCTATCATATTAAAGCTCCTGACAAGATCTATTCAAATGTATAAAGAATTCAGTGGCATTGTCGAAAATATTAACTTATTCACATTAGTGTTCTCCCTAGACTTCTTTTACAGCTGGGTGGCAAGAAAATTTAGCTTGGTGGTACTTATGTTAACCACCCCTTCCCCAGTGGAGAATAAAAGATGTTTTACTTAATATTATTACACTTATTATACATCTTTAGTGGTGTGGTAGGCATTAATGTGACATAACATGAAAAATATTAGAAAATTGTATATAAATGGTAACAAAACAAAAAAAAGTACTTACATATATTCTACGCAGATTTCAGCCATTTTTCATCAATATTTATGGTGCATGTGAGAATAAGTTTTCCACTCTTTCTATTATGTGCATTGTGAAAATGTTCATTAAAGGAAATTTAGCTGGGCGGCAGAGAAAAATAGCTGGGTGGGCTGCCCAGTAAAAACGCTCTAGGGAGAACCCTACAATGAAAACAAATTTAATTTTTTTTATTTTGAACCCTGTGCATCTCGCATACTGTGCAAAACATAGTGGTTTAAACTAAAATAAAAAAAATGTTTTCATGTGAATGGGTTAATATTTTCGACAATGCCACTGAATTCGCAGAATGAAAGTAAGCAAAAGTGGAGAAAATCAAATTGAGAGGCAAGAGCAAGTGATAAGGAATGTAAGAAGCATAACAAGACTGCAGCCCAACAAACTAGAGAGAATGACTGAAAGCAGCCGCAGCCAAGCTAAAATTCAACACACTGATCATAGTTTTAAATTCCAAAACGATGGCTCAATCGTAACTCAGTCTACCTGTATTTTTTATACACACACACATATATATATATATATATTTGTTTTGTTTTTTTCTGGCCGTGCGTGACTGTCTGCTCAACTTTACAAATAGATCTTGCAAAGATTAAATAAGATAGGATCAAAGCTTTTAAAAAATCGGTAAATATTTTCTTCAACTGCAGAAAGGGCATCTCTAATGAAGTACCGGTTGCATCAGGAATTGTTGCTGTGAAGATCATCCCCACATATTTTGTTTTACGCTATCACGCGGTGCAGATTGATAGGGTAATTCTCGCTTCCCGCTAAAAGCTTCATATTTCACGGGCTGTATATTCACTAAATTTTTGTTTTGAGCTTTTGGAAATTCTGCTTTGTTATGCCATTTTGTCATGGTTGTTAATGGGAACTCCCACAACAGCATGCAGCTCAGAATTTTACACATCCACAGCTTGTCAGTTGGGAAACTGCACTTCCACGTGTCAGACCACACCTATGCTGTGAGAACAACTTTACATGCTATTGCAAATGATGGTTGCCAAAGCATCACAGTGGGTAGGTGCCGATTTTTAAATTTCATTTTGACAAATTTTGACAAAAAGTGCATGCTGTGCAGACACATGGTATCATAAGCCCACAAATAATACGAAAACATGAGTTTTATAAAGAAACTTGGGTAAATTACACAAAGCTGCTAAACAAAATTAGTACCACTGATTCATTTGAAACTACGATGCGTCTAAATTTTTTTATCTAGTTTTGTGAAGAAATTGTGAAAGAAGTTTTCTCGCAGAATTCTTCCATTATTTTATCTAGTTTTGTGAAGAATTGTGAAGGTAGTTCAAATATATGTACTCCAAAAATTGATATATTTCATTAAATTTATATGGAATTGAGATTATTTATCTAGTTTTATGGAATTTGAGATTATTTTATCTAGTTTTGTGACTAATTCTTCAAAATTTATCTAGTTTTGAATTGTAGCCTCAGTAATTGGA
This sequence comes from Macrothele yani, assembly GCA_039090855.1. Lineage (NCBI taxonomy): Eukaryota > Metazoa > Arthropoda > Arachnida > Araneae > Macrothelidae > Macrothele > Macrothele yani. Next base: position 163,583,780 of record CM077009.1, read on the forward strand.
ATTTGAGATTATTTATCTAGTTTTATGGAATTTGAGATTATTTTATCTAGTTTTGTGACTAATTCTTCAAAATTTATCTAGTTTTGAATTGTAGCCTCAGTAATTGGAATTTGAGATTATTTATCTAGTTATCTTCTTATGATAGATAACTAGATAGAAGATAACTAGATAGATATCTATGTCCCACTGAGGAAGATAACTTATATGAAGATAACTAGATAGATATCTTATATGAAGATAACTAGATAGATAACTTATATGAAGATCACTGGAAGATAACTAGATAGTAGATAACTTATATGAAGATAACTAGATAGATATCTATGTCCCACTGAGGAAGATAACTAGATAGAAGATAACTTATAGAAGATAGATATCTATGTCCCACTTATGAAGATAACTAGATCAATAATAGAAGATAACTAGATAAATATTTAGTTATCTTCTATTATTTATCTAGTTATCTTCTTATGATTATTTATCTAGTTATCTTCTTATGAATGATTACTCATCTTTCAGTTATTTTCTTATGACAGACGTCCATCCATTAATAATTATTTATCTAGTTTATTTATCTGAATGGAATTTTAGATTATTTTATCTAGTTTTGTGAAGAATTCTTCAAAATTTTATCTAGTTTTGTGAAGAATTGTGAAGGTAGTTTTCTTACGCAGAATTCTTCCATTTTTGCTTCATTTTCCATTTTATTTCGCAATACATCTTCGATGTGCCTTTTTTTTTCATTTGTAACAATTTTTACACCACTATATTGACTAAGATTTTCAAACTATAGCTAATGATTATTTTTTCATTTGGCTAAAACTTCGAATTTCTAAGCACTAGCCCTGGTTATTGGCAACACCATCAACAGTCTGCACACTTTATTGTGGCATTCTATAAATTTCAAATGAAAGTTTCCATCTCACATCTGTCACAAGAAATGTTCACTATAAGAGGACAGAAACATACGGAATACAGAACAACACATTTCTTGGAAATACTTCCAAAGTGCTAAGTGCTTTCCTCCATGGTGTTTGCAGATGTGTTTCTTTAAGTTGAGATTGTGGCTTTTGTGATTTAAACCATGAATTGCTAATTTTGGGAAGGGCTATCTTCTCAGCTATGTCACCTCCTGAGGAAGTGGCAGCACAACTGATATAACTGGGCTTGCCAGAAGCATGTCCTAGTGTCCCTGCCAGTTTGTAATTTTGTCCCAGTCATCATAAACTTAAATGAAATTTATGCAAAATTTAGAAACCAAGTGAGGGGTGAGCTTATTCCGTACTCATCGACGGTGATGATAGTATGAATAGAAGTGCAATTGTTTCCAAGTCTGTCATGCCAATGAGACACACTACTTCCAGAGGTGAAGTTGTGGGAAGGAGGAGGGGATAGAAGCTCTAACAAAATTGCAGAGTAATCTAAAAGAAAGAAGGGATGCTAAATTTGTCCCCTCCAATGCAAAAAACATCTTTAACACTAAGAGAAAAATGAGGGATTCGATGTTATGCAAATAGAAGAGGACTTCAAACTATTTTACAATCGTTGTCTAGCTTATATTGAACTGTGGGAAAACAGTTGCTGTTGCGTCTACATTTGTTTGGGTGAATGAAAATGCCATTGTATGGGAAAAATTTTCTAAAAGCATCAGAGATGGTAAACGAAAGACTCAACAAGAGCAAGGATATCGTGAACCAAGATCACCTTTTCGTTGAAGTTGTATTGCAGTGTTCTCCCTAGAGCCTTTTACTGGCTGGCCTGCCAACTTAATTTTGTCTGCCACCCAGCTATATTTCCTTTAATGAATGTTTTGACACAGCAAATAATAGTAAGAATGAAAAATTTATTTCCACATACACCATCAGTGTTGATGAAGACTGGCTGAAATCTGTGTCACTGCCCTGGGGGCACAGTGGTCTAAGCGCTGGCTTATGACCATTCATCCGAGGAGGGCCAAAGTTTGAATCGCGGTGAGGCATGGATGTTGTGTTTGTCTTACGGCACTGGTTCTCTCCCTTCCCTGGAACTAGTGGCCCTAAATTAGGGACAAGCGATTGCTTATAGCCTATTGAATTGCTTATGGTAGTTGTTAAACCTTCAATCTATTTAAAAAAAAAAAAAAGAAGGAGAAATCTGTGTCGAAAAAATCTGAATATAATTTGTTAGTAAATACACATTTTTTTAAACCATTTTTGTACAATTTTCTAATTGTTTATCGTTACATTAATGCCTACCACACTGCTAAAGGTGTTTGATAAGTGTAATAACGTTAAGGAATTTTTTTTTTTTTTCGTTTGGAGAAGGGGTCGTTAAAAGTACCACCTAGCTAAAATTTCTTGCCGCCAGACTGAAAAAAAAAAAAAAAATCTAGGCAGAACACTATATTGGCTAAGGAATTTTGGTCATCAAAAGTTGAAACATGGCAGAAGGAAGAAAAAGAAGAACAACAAGTGAGGAGAAGTGGGTTCAGCTCCAGTAGAGAGTTTTCTCACTGTGTGATGTACTACAGAGAAGAAAACATGTGTCAAGAAGACAAATCTTCAGAGAGACATTCTGTCCGCTAGCTCAGTTCGGAGAGAGACTTACTCTGGAAAGAGGGGACAGGGATTCAATGCCTATCGCAGACAAACTTGTGTTTTCAGAACTGATGAACAATGCTTGATGGGATGACAGGGGCTTAATGGATGAATCTAGTGTACAAGACCTCATGGTTTGCAAGGTAAACTTCGGACTAACCTGTAGTGACTTTTAAGACTAAATCAAGACTAGCAAAGTGTTTCTAAAAAGTTCCCTCAAGTGAAAAGTATGACAAGTCAACTGGTATTATTACATTACCAACAATAAATTAATTATTATATTGGCATTGCAAGTGATGTTTAAATTTTTTTGCATTTAATACTTCTTTGTACAGTTTTCATAATAAATGTGTATACACTGAATGGCAACTTTATTATGACCACCTGATAGTTTTAAGCAAATGAGCTAAGGCTGCACGCTGTTGCTGCCAGATGACAGGGCTAGTATAAAACGGGAAAGCTAAGTGCTTGCGACAGTAGTAGAAGTGATTTTTGGTGACGAGATGGGTAAAAAATGCAATTTGACAGACTTTCAACGTGGGATGATTGTAGGAGCTCGGAGCCATGGAGCAAGTACGGCCGAAACCGCCACATTCGTGAAATGTTCCAGAGCAGCTGTTGTTAAAGTGTTTAAAGACTGGATTGTTAGCCAAAAAACTGGGTCTCTACATGCAACGTGTGGTCGTCATCGACTAGTGATTGCTCGGGCGGAACGGAGAGCGTCCAGACTGGTAGTAGACAACAGAAGGGCAACAGTGCAGCAAATTACAGACCATCTTAATCAAGGATCCTCTCAAATGATCTCTACATGCACTGTCCTCCGTACACTGCATCGGATGGGATATGGTAGCCAAAGGCCTGTTCAAACACCTTTGCTGTCTGCAGTTAACAAGAAAAAACGTTTCCAGTTTGCACAGGAACACAAGGATTGGACAGTCGATAATTGGAAACAAATTATGTAGTCCAATGAATCATGTTTTCAGTTGCACCATGCCGATGGGCGAGTGAGAATTTGGCGGAAACAGCACAAAAGCATAGACCCCAAATGCATTGCTACAACCCTTCAAGCTTGTGGAGGCAACGTTATGGTTTGGGTAATGTTTTCGTGGCATGCTTTGGGCCCTTTAATTCGTGTTGATCAACGTCTGACTGGCACATCATATCTAAACATCGTTGCGGACCAAGTGCATCCTGTCATGTGGATGGTTCATCCCAATGGCGATGGCTACTTTCAACAAGATAATGCATCTTGCCATAGTGCTCCTACTGTACAGGATTGGTTTCAGAAACATGCCGGTGAATTTACTTTGCTTAGGTGGCCCCCACAATCTCCAGATCTCAACCCCATTGAGAATTTGTGGGATGAAGTTGAATGAGCCATCAGACAGCTGGATCCACAACCCTGCAATTTCACACTCCTGGAAAGTGCTATTCATCAAGCATGGTCTCAGATCCTACAAACCACATATCAACATCTCGTGGAGTCCATGCCACGAAGAATCAACACAGTATAAAAGGCAAAAGGTGGCCCAACGAAGTCTGCGGGGGTGGTCATAATAAAGTGGCCACAAAGTGTATATGTTTGTTCATAATCACAAATAATACTTTCGTTATTTTAACCTCTGAAACAATATTCTCAACAATTATATTATTTAAATTTATTAATTGCTATTACTTATTATAAGCACAAAACACAAGCTGCATGTATGGCGATGTAGGCTGTAGTGTTTAATTTGTGGAGGGGAGGGGCAGGTTTTGGCCAGCTCAAAGAATGTCCTTGTCTAGCTTTTCCAAATACTGGCAAGCCTAGATATAACCAGAGCCAACAATATAATTACTTGGGCCATAAAACCACCCAACAAAACACACTTATGCTGTAAAACCATGCAATCCAGCCCAACAAAAAGGCACCCAATCCAATGAAAATCACTACTAGCTAATGCTGTGTCTCCTAAACCTAAGCAAGTATAGAAAATCAGTCCAACTGCATATTAAATATCATCTAAACAAACAGAGAACACCACTGACGTTAAGAAAGTCTATTATTATTTTAGTAGGGAGGATTGAAAAGTAACGCTGTGTCTCCTAAACCTAAGCAAGTTTAGAAAGCCAGGCCAACTGCATATTAAATATCATCTAAACAAACAGAGAACACCAGTGACGTTAAGAAAGTCTATTATTATTTCAGTAGGGAGGATTGAAAAGTAACGCTGTGTCTCCTAAACCTAAGCAAGTTTAGAAAGTCAGTCCAACTGCATATTAAATATCATCCAAACGAACAGAGAACACCACCGACGTTAAGAAAGTCTATTATTATTATTTTAGTAGGGAGGATTGAAAAGTAATGCTGTCTCCTAAACCTAAGCAAGTATAGAAAGTCAGTCCAACTGCATATTAAATATCATCTAAACAAACAAAGAACACCACTGACGTTAAGAAAGTCTATTATTATTTTAGTAGGGAGGATTGAAAAGTAACGCTGTGTCTCCTAAACCTAAGCAAGTTTAGAAAGCCAGGCCAACTGCATATTAAATATCATCTAAACAAACAGATAACACCAGTGACGTTAAGAAAGTCTATTATTATTTCAGTAGGGAGGATTGAAAAGTAACGCTGCGTCTCCTAAACCTAAGCAAGTTTAGAAAGTCAGTCCAACTACATATTAAATATCATCCAAACGAACAGAGAACACCACCGACGTTAAGAAAGTCTATTATTATTATTTTAGTAGGGAGGATTGAAAAGTAATGCTGTCTCCTAAACCTAAGCAAGTATAGAAAGTCAGTCCAACTGCATATTAAATATCATCTAAACAAACAAAGAACACCACTGACGTTAAGAAAGTCTATTATTATTTTACTAGGGAGGATTGAAAAATAACGCTGTGTCTCCTAAACCTAAGCAAGTATAGAAAGTCAGTCCAACTGCATATTAAATATCATCCAAAAAAAACAGAGAACACCACTGACGTTAAGAAAGTCTATTATTATTTTAGTAGGGAGGATTGAAAAGTAACGCTGTCTCCTAAACCTAAGCAAGTTTAGAAAGTCAGTCCAACTGCGCATTAAATATCATCCAAACAAACAAAGAACACCACTGACGTTAAGAAAGTCTATTATTATTTTACTAGGGAGGATTGAAAAGTAATGCACAGCATTTTTCTCTTTGCAGGTTCCAGTTTGGCAGACGAGTTTGAATATCAAGCTACAAACCAGTTTGGCAGGATGAGGTGTCACAGTGGTGAAAGACGGCACAAAGATGTCACATTTGTTAGTGTCATCTACATATGAAGATCAACGCGATGTAGTCCGATTTTTGTGGGCTAAACGAAAAACTACAATGGAAATTACCAAAGAAATGGTCAAAGTGTATGGTGGTGATTGCCTAGACGATAGCAACATCTTCAGATACTGCAGTTTCTTTGTAGAGGGCTGTGGCAACCTTACTGATTCCCCATATTCTAGTCGACCTATAATTGAATTATCACCTGCCACTGTGAGAGGCACTGAACAGGCAATTCTAGGTGACTGGCAGATCCATCTGTGCCCATTGGCACAGAAGTTTAACATTTCATGTGGAATAGCGTACAATATTGTGCTTGAGAAATTGCAATTTCGCAAGGTCAGTGCACAATGGATATCCAAGAACTTGACTGATGATCAGAAGGGTCAGAGAATGATGTCATCCTTAGGCCACTTGATGCCCTACGCAGAAGAAGGCCATCCAGTATGGTGTACAAACATTCCGACTCTCCACGACCAAAAAAACACAGAGTAACCCAATCTGCACAAAAGTCCCCATGACAGTGTTCTGGGACATGCATGGCATTCTCCTGGTGGAGTTTAATCCAACGGGAACCACTGTGAATGCCAAAACCTACACTAACAACATTGATAAAGCTGTGTCGCGCCCTTCGTGACAAAACATCCAACAGAGATGCTGCAAATGTCAGACTGCTTCACAATAACACTTGCCCACATGTTCGTGACAAAATTGCGCAATCTGGCTAGGAGGTGCTCCACACCCACCGTACAGTCCAAATCTAGCTCCTTTGGACTTTCATCTCTTGGATTCGGCTGACAAAAGTCAAATCGGTTGTCTGCAGGTGGCTATACACTCAGAAAACAGACATTTATGAACAAGGTATACTAAAACTGGTACCACGCTTGGGTTAATGTCTCGAGTCTCTGCTCTTATGCAGTTTCACAGTGTATATGTTTTATTTTGCCTATCTATTAAACAGTTGCCAAAAAAATATAAAAAATGTGTTACTTTTTAATCCACCCTTATACTTGTAAGTATTCTTTTATATTTTACTGTGGAACTATTTATATTATAGTGGCACACAGAAAGTCATGATGGGAAACGCAAAAAACTAGTTCACAGACACAGCACTTCGGAATAACAAAGTACAGCCCATTCCTTAAGGCCTGCTAGATTTTGACTTTCACAAAGAAACATAGGGGTTGTTTGTGTGCTGGAGAAATGCATTACTTACGGATTTGTGGCAAGACGCATTCTGATTGTGTGAGGAATGAAGAGGTGTTGCAGTTGTGTAATGTAAAGCAAAATGTTAGCAAGGTGGAGATAATATGCTTCCTGGTTTGGCCATGTTGAAAGAATGAGTGATGAGATGCTTACTTAGAAAATCTTTTTAGCCCAAGGGGCAGGAAGGAAAGGCGAAGGAAGACCAAGGAAGTCATGGGAGGATCAGATTCAGAAGTGTCTGCATGAGAAAAAGACTTGAGTATGAAGTATAGAGGGTCTTGTGTATAGCGTGTGATGGATGTGAGTGAAGCCTGAGTTGTATGTCAGGATCGCTGTAAATATAGAAGTTTGATACAGCAACAGTGAGTAAAAATTATCTGCTAGTTTCTATTTCTTTGCGGAGCTAACCTCTGAATCTCAGCAAAGAGCTTAGTGATATGTATGTATGTATGACGAAAATGTTGTCATGTTATTTCATCAAAACATGAACACATACCTTTCTTCATAGGAATTCCTTGCAGGCCTGTAGCCAAACACAGACGAGAGGTACAGCAGATGATTGAGGTTGGGCAAAAGATGCAAAAGAGGTTGTGCACTGACCACCCTGGCTTTTTCACGGCTCCAACTCCCTGGAGCATTTATAAGCATTCATTATCTGGCCTTGAAAAATATCTGAAAAAGTCACATACCCAGCTGGGCATGTGCAGAAATTATTTACCTGGCCAGGTAGTAAAAACTGGATGCCCAGGAAAATTTATCTTTTAAGATAACAAATCAGAACTCTCATTTTTTAAAATAAAAAACATGACCTTTTTTTTTTTTTTTTTTTACATGCTTTGCATTTCCGTTTTAAGGTTTGTATTCAAAATGTTCTTTCCACACAAGTGTGTATCTCAAGTTTTAAGATGATGACAATGAAAGTGGTATGAAATGGTATGATGATGATTATGAAATTGTCATTTGAGAAATTTAGTGATTCTGCCAGGTTCCTTTCCTTGAAGTTTTCACTTTTTATCACTAAGCATCGGAAGCTATTGGGTGGTCGGAAAAGTCATGGCGCATTTTAGCTATGTTTTGCAAAGGTCATTTATTGATAGAAAGAACAAAGATCAAACAATGATATAATGCCTGTTTTGTTCGATAACCTTTTGCCATCTTTCAGTGAGCTGCAGAATGCCTCGGTCATAGAAGGACCTGGCTTTCGTGGCGAAAAACTGTACAAGGTGCTGATTTACAGTCTCATCCGAATTGAATGTTATACCACACAAGGACTGTTGAAGAGAGCGAAACAAGTGGAAGTCTGATGGTGCAAGATCAGGCAAGTATGCTGGGTGTGGCAACACATCCTACCCAAATTCAATAATTTTTGGTGGGTGATCGAACTTGTATGTGGTCTCACATTGTTGTAATGGAAAACACCTTTACGATGAACGAGCTCTGGACGTCTCTGGATGATGGATTTGTTCAAACTGTCCAATTGCCGACAGTACACGTTCGAATTGATTGTTTGGTTCCGTGGTAGGAGCTCGAAAAACATGACAACTTTAAAATCCCACCACACTGAGACCAGAACCTTCCGCTGATGAATGTCTGCTTTGGATGTCGTTTGAGGTGAAGCAGCACGTCGAGACCAAGACCGTTTGCACAGCACATTGTTGTACACAATCCACTTTTCATCACCAGTTATCAGTCACTTCAAAAAAGGATCGTTTTCCTCACGTTTAATGAGCATATCACAGATGTTTATACGTGCTGTCAATTAAGCTTTTTTGAGTTCATGAGAAACCCACACATTGAGCTTGCTTACGTATCCCAGCTTCTTCAGGTGGTCGTGAATGCTTGAATGATGGATGTGCAATGTGTCTGCAATCTCTTGTGTCGTGTAACGTGGGTTTGACTCGATCAATGCCTTGATTGGTCATCATGAACCTCGGTTGGCCTCCCGGACCAAGAAGCATCATTGAGGTCAAAATCACCAGCACTGAATTTTGTGAACCACCGCTGGCACTGATGTTCTTGTAGAGCATTATCACCATACACTTTACGCAACTTTTCACAAGCTTGACGCGCGTTCTTCGCTTTACGGAAGTAAAACAGTAAAATATGGCGAAAATGCACAGTTTGGTCTTCCATCTTCAACTTGATGTCAAATCTCCGCAAATCAACCAAATCACTAACTATTCCTTTTAGACTGTAGCTAGAACTGGCACCTGTCGAATGCTGTAGCGATAGCAGAGCTGTGCATTCCTCTAGTACTTCCAAAACCGCCCAACCGCCATCGGGTGCCAAAATACGTCATGATTTTTCCGACAACCCAATAGTTTCATCAGAGGCATGCATACCATTGCTGGCTGTAAATAACATTTGGAGTAAAACTGCATAAGGTTCCAATTTCTGGACCTAGAACATAACATAATTAAAGTGATATCCAGACCTTGATTTTGTTTTTATTTTCTGTTTTGTTTTTTTCAGCAGTAGCAACACTTGCTAGTGACCTTAATTTTTACTAGCAAATTGCATTATATCCTAGGGCAAGTTTATTAATATTATACAAAATAAACTTTAACATGTCCCCCTCCATTAGTCAATCATGACAAATTTTGATTTCGCCCCTTAACTGTTACATTGTAATGCTGAAAAGATTACAAATATTTAGATATAACTCACCTTTTCACGACCTGACAGATTAATTCTAACAATTTAATTTGAATGCAAATATTTATAAATCATTTTTTTTATTTAACTTCATTCACGAAATTCAAGAATCTTAAGTTATTTTATGTATGGTTTATGATCTGGGTTTCAGGTCTTTTCATCATACCCTTTAAAACAGCAGGCCTGGGGTCAAACATGTCTTCGGACGGATCTTCAACCTCAACAATACCCACAAGAGCATTCAATGTGTGTAAGTTTAAACTGCCCCTCCAATCATCCTGGATTCTCTTCATGAAACTGAACCCAACCTCACATGCAGAAGTAGATAAGGGAAATATACTGGATATTTCTACTAGTGCCAAAATGTTTTTATAATGTTTGTACTTTTCAAGAAACATTAAAACAGCAGGACTGGGGTCAAATTTGCCTTTGGATGGACCTTCAACCTCAATACCCACAAGAGCATTCAATGTTTGTAAGTTTAAACTGCCCCTCCAATCATCCTGGATTCTCTTCATGAAACTGAACCCAACCTCACATGCAGAAGTAGATAAGGGAAATATACTGGATATTTCTACTAGTACCAAAATGTTTTTATAATGTTTGTACTTTTCAAGAAACATTAAAACAGCAGGACTGGGGTCAAATTTGCCTTTGGATGGACCTTCAACCTCAATACCCACAAGAGCATTCAATGTTTGTAAGTTTAAACTGCCCCTCCAATCACCCTGGATTCTCTTCATGAAACTGAACCCAACCTCACATGCAGAAGTAGATAAGGGAAATATACTGGATATTTCTACTAGTGCCAAAATGTTTTTATAATGTTTGTACTTTTCAAGAAACATTAAAACAGCAGGCCTGGGGTCAAACTTGTCTTTGGATGGACCTTCAACCTCAATACTCATGAGAGCATTCAATGTTTGTGAAGTTTAAACTGCCCCTCCAATCACCCTGGATTCTCTTCATGAAACTGAACCCAACCTCACATGCAGAAGTAGATAAGGGAAATATACTGGATATTTCTACTAGTGCCAAAATGTTTTTATAATGTTTGTACTTTTCAAGAAACATTAAAACAGCAGGCCTGATGTCAAACTTGTCTTTGGATGGACCTTCAACCTCAATACTCATGAGAGCATTCAATGTTTGTGAAGTTTAAACTGCCCCTCCAATCACCCTGGATTCTCTTCATGAAACTGAACCCAACCTCACATGCAGAAGTAGATAAAGGAAATATACTGGATATTTCTACTAGTGCCAAAATGTTTTTATAATGTTTGTACTTTTCAAGAAACATTAAAACAGCAGGCCTGGGGTCAAACTTGTCTTTGGATGGACCTTCAACCTCAATACTCAGGAGAGCATTCAATGTTTGTGAAGTTTAAACTGCCCCTCCAATCACCCTGGATTCTCTTCATGAAACTGAACCCAACAGCACATGCAGAAGTAGATAAGGGAAATATACTGGATATTTCTACTAGTGCCAAAATGTTTTTATAATGTTTGTACTTTTCAGAAACATTAAAACAGCAGGCCTGGGGTCAAACTTGTCTTCGTACGGACCTTCAACCTCAATACTCATGAGAGCATTCAATGTTTGTGAAGTTTAAACTTCCCCTCCAATCACCCTGGATTCTCTTCATGAAACTGAACCCAACCTCACATGCAGAAGTAGATAAAGGGAAATATACTGGATATTTCTACTAGTGCCAAAATGTTTTTATAATGTTTGTACTTTTCAAGAAACATTAAAACAGCAGGCATGGGGTCAAACTTGTCTTTGGATGGACCTTCAACCTCAATACTCATGAGAGCATTCAATGTTTGTGAAGTTTAAACTGCCCCTCCAATCACCCTGGATTCTCTTCATGAAACTGAACCCAACCTCACATGCAGAAGTAGATAAGGGGAAATATACTGGATATTTCTACTAGTGCCAAAATGTTTTTATAATGTTTGTACTTTTCAAGAAACATTAAAACAGCAGGCCTGGGGTCAAACTTGTCTTCGTACGGACCTTCAACCTCAATACTCATGAGAGCATTCAATGTTTGTGAAGTTTAAACTGCCCCTCTAATCACCCTGGATTCTCTTCTTGAAACTGAACCCAGCCTCACATGCAGAAGTAGATAAAGGAAATATACTGGATATTTCTACTAGTACCAAAATGTTTTTATAATGTTTGTACTTTTCAAGAAACATTAAAACAGCAGGCATGGGGTCAAACTTGTCTTTGGATGGACCTTCAACCTCAATACTCATGAGAGCATTCAATGTTTGTGAAGTTTAAACTGCCCCTCCAATCACCCTGGATTCTCTTCATGAAACTGAACCCAACCTCACATGCAGAAGTAGATAAAGGGAAATATACTGGATATTTCTACTAGTGCCAAAATGTTTTTATAATGTTTGTACTTTTCAAGAAACATTAAAACAGCAGGCCTGGGAGTCAAACTTGTCTTCGTACGGACCTTCAACCTCAATACTCATGAGAGCATTCAATGTTTGTGAAGTTTAAACTGCCCCTCTAATCACCCTGGATTCTCTTCATGAAACTGAACCCAGCCTCACATGCAGAAGTAGATAAGGGAAATATACTGGATATTTCTACTAGTACCAAAATGTTTTTATAATGTTTGTACTTTTCAAGAAACATTAAAACAGCAGGCATGGGGTCAAACTTGTCTTTGGATGGACCTTCAACCTCAATACTCATGAGAGCATTCAATGTTTGTGAAGTTTAAACTGCCCCTCCAATCACCCTGGATTCTCTTCATGAAACTGAACCCAACCTCACATGCAGAAGTAGATAAGGGAAATATACTGGATATTTCTACTAGTGCCAAAATGTTTTTATAATGTTTGTACTTTTCAAGAAACATTAAAACAGCAGGCCTGGGGTCAAACTTGTCTTTGGATGGACCTTCAACCTCAATACTCATGAGAGCATTCAATGTTTGTGAAGTTTAAACTGCCCCTCCAATCACCCTGGATTCTCTTCATGAAACTGAACCCAACCTCACATGCAGAAGTAGATAAGGGAAATATACTGGATATTTCTACTAGTGCCAAAATGTTTTTATAATGTTTGTACTTTTCAAGAAACATTAAAACAGCAGGCCTGGGGTCAAACTTGTCTTTGGATGGACCTTCAACCTCAATACTCATGAGAGCATTCAATGTTTGTGAAGTTTAACTGCCCCTCCAATCATCCTGGATTCTCTTCATGAAACTGTACTCAACCTCACATGCAGAAGTAGATAAGGGAAATATACTGGATATTTCTACTAGTGCCAAAATATTTTTACAATGTTTGTACTTTTCAAGAAACATTAAAACAGCAGGCCTGGGGTCAGACTTGTCTTTGGAGGGACCTTCAACCTCAATACTCATGAGAGCATTCAATGTTTGTGAAGTTTAACTGCCCCTCAATCATCCTGGATTCTCTTCATGAAACTGTACTCAACCTCACATGCAGAAGTAGATAAGGGAAATATACTGGATATTTCTACTAGTGCCAAAATGTTTTTTATAATGCTTGTACTTTTCAAGAAACATTTGATTCCAGAAAGCAGTTGTTCCTTTTTGTATGTGTCTAAAATATTCCACACGTGCAATGCAGTGGCACTTCACAGTTCACACTAAAGCATTCAAAAATTTTCCACCAGCAACTTTTGCTAGAACCTTTTTAACACTAGCAAAATGCATTTGCTTGCTAGCAATTTGCTACAAACTACCGGTTGAAATCGAGCCCTGGTGATATCCTTCTGTTCTTGGCACTCTGTAACAAAGATACAACTTCCGGTGATTTACAGTGAAGTGAAGCACAACATATGCAATGACGGTCTTTTTTATTTTTCAGGGAATTCTATTCCAAACTTTTTTATTTTCAAATTTAGTTGACCAGATCAGGCAACTAGATGCTTTTTTTTTTTTTTTTTTTTTTTTTTTGCCCAAACCAATAATTTTCATGCCCTGGGCGTGGTATTTTTCAAGCCCTGATAATTATACAAGAAATTAGGAACCACAAGTCTCCTGTTTCTATTGAAAATTCCTACAATACACCCCTAACAATTTTCATAAAAAAGGAATACCGTGGAACCTTGATTATCCGGACTTCAATTAACCATGAATTCGGTTATCCAGGATCGCGCTGAAAATCAACCAGATCAGGCAACTAGATGCTTTTTTTTTTTTGCCCAAACCAATAATTTATATGCCCTGGGCATGGTATTTTTCAAGCCCTGATAATTATACAAGAAATTAGGAACCATAAGTCTCCTCTTTCTATTGAAAATTCCTACAATACACCCCTAACAATTTTCACAAAAAAGGAATACCGTGGAACCTCGATTATCCGGACTTCAGTTAACCATGAATTCGGTTATCCAGGATAGCGCTGAAAAACAACAACAAAAAAACATGCTGCTCGGACCTTTAGGCCTGCTTCTCATGAGAGATTCAAAACCTCTTAGGCGATTACCTTATCTCCCTTCAACAGATCTGCAACACCCGCCACCTAAAGCTCCTAACAGTGGCATATGTATCTCTGCATCATTTGCACTGCAGCAGGCTTTCCCCTTTCGTCTGTGGCCGGCCTTAGGAAAAGAGTTGCATCTAAGCCACCACACATTCTCTCTAGTCTTTGGATCAGGGTGTTCTTGAGGCATTCAAGGGTCATTACAGGAAATCTGTACTCCATTCAGTCTTGGAAGAAGATGCAGATCTCCATGAATTTTACTAGAAATGGACAATGTGCGATGCAATGTTCTCATGTTCAGAGAATTGGAATGACATACCCAGCTCGACTTTACGGAAGTCATGGCGAAAACTGTTCCCTGATGTGATGAAAAATGATGAAATCATCAATGACGTTTCAAGTGAAATCCAAGAAATAATAGCTGCATCACTTTTAAACGACGTTCAACATGTCTATGGATTTAAACACGTTGTCAGAGAAGACAAATCAATGACTGCTCCATGATAATGATCAGCCTGGATATCAAACGAAAGACGACGACACTATTGCTGCAGAAGCCACGTCAAGTGCGGAGTTACCCAAAGAAAGCGACGGATGAAGATTAACTTCCAGAAAAGAAAGTTTCACTTGCAGAAATGCTGAATTTTGCAAAGACACTGTTAGATTTTCTTGACCAGGAAGTGGATTCAAATTTAACTGACATTCTCATACTTCGCAAACTCTGCACATCAATAAAATTGAAGAGCTGCAAAAACACAAGGCAGTGTCTCCTGACAGAATTTTTAAAGAAAACCCTTTAAAGAACACCTTAAAAGGTAAGAATTTTACTATGCAGTATAGCATTTGAGACTTTTAAAAGCATTTTTGATTATCTGTGATTTTTGATTAACCGGGGGATGGGTGCCAATCATTAGCCCACATAATTGAGGTTCTACTGTATCTTGAAGTTGATTTTGATCCACCTCATGTACATAGGGTTCCTCAAATGAGCAAATGCACTGAATAAGTGCCTTTTATGGCAAGTCTCATACCAAGTAGGCTACTGAGCTGTATGGGTGAGCAAATGGACAAAAAGGTTATTTTTCCATGAAAATTTTTTATGACATGTTTCACATTCATAGGGCTTCTTACCTATATGAGTGAGTAAATGCATAGAAAGGTTCTCTTTCCATGAAAATTTTTTGTGACAAGTCTCACATTCATAAGGCTTCTCCCCATTATGAGTGAACAGATGCCTCAAAAGATCTTCTTTGCATAAAAACCTCTTTTGGCATGCCTCACATTCATATGACTTTTCACCTGTATGAGTGAGCAAGTGGTGAGAAAGGTTTTTCTTCTGTGAAAACTTTTTATGACACACCTTGCATTCATACGGCTTCTCGCCCGTATGAATGAGCAAATGCCTTGAGAGATTCCACATTGATGAAAATTTCTTATGGCACATCCCACATTCACAGCCCTTATCAACTGTATGAGTAAAGAAATGATTTGAAAGATCTTTTTCTTCTACAAATTTCTTATGGCAGACCTCACACCCGTACAGTTTTTCACGAGTGTGAGTCAACACATGGCCTTTAAGATACTCTTTTCGTGAAAACTTAGCCCTGCAGATCTCACACTCATACGGTTTTTCACCTGTATGAGTCAGCAAATGCAATGAAAGAGCTGCTTTCCTTGCGAAGGTCTTATGACACATCACGCACTCATTTGGTTTTTCACCTGTGTGAGTGAGAAAATGACGTGAAAGGTCACCTTTCCTCCCAAACTTCATACGGCATATATCACAGTCGTACGCTTTGTCACCTGTGTGAGCAATCAAATGCAATGGAAGATCTGCTTTCCTTGCAAACTTCTTATGGCACAACTCACATTCAAAGGCCTTGTTACCTGTATGGGTGACCAAATGCCTTGAAAGATCTCCTTTCCTTGCAAAATTCTTAAGGCACACTTCGCACTCATAGGCCTTTTCACCTGTATGAGAGGTCAAGTGCATTAAAAGAGCACCCTTCCTTGTAAAGGTCTTATGGCATATCTCACACTTATTTGGTTTCTCACCAGTGTGAGTGAGAAAATGCCTTGAAAGATTCCCTTTTCTTGCAAAATTCTTGCTGCATATTTCACACTCATAGGTCTTTTCCCCTGTATGAGTGAGCAAGTGAGATGAAATATCGCCTTTCGTTGCAAACACTTTATGGCATGTCTCACACTCATAAGCCTTATCTGCTTGACTTAGCATGGCTTCAAAAGTGTGGCTATTTTTAGGAAAAGCTAGGCCACATCAATAAATTGTGTGTGTGTGTGTGTTTGCATCAAAACTTATCGAAGATCTCAGATTTACTGATATTACCAGAGTAGCAGAATGTAGACGTGCATGCATACGCTGTACGCTGATAGCTTCCAGATTATTGGCAGATACAGCAATGACAATACTTACTCAAAAGGCTTTGCTGAGATTAATATACTTAATTCTATTTTAACTTTCGCTTATTTTTCATATCGTGTTTTCACCGATGTTTCTGGAATTTTTATTAAAGCCTGTTCCCAATGTGAGGAATTGCATCAAAAGTTTCGTCTACCCAGAAAGAATTAAAAATGTGTTGCCAGTTTTTTTAATAATAAGACGATGAGGCCTATAGACAAAGGTTTCTGTCTCACAGCAACTAGTTGGCCATGCGGAAATAGCTAAAATATCTCCTGATCACTAAGAATCTCGAAGATGCACGACCAGCCAAGGAGGTGAACCTCCTTGCGACCAGCACGTGAAGCCACGGTCGCAGCACAAAAGTCCATCAAAGGACACGCTCATGAGAAGGAAGGTTAGAAATGGAGCGTCCTCAAGGAGAAACGTCTTGAGAGAGTTATAAATTTCTCCAAGGCCCGAACTTTACGTTTTGCCACGGAAGCGTCCCGAAAGTCCAACAAGGAATACGTTTGAGCAGAGACGGAAGTTGAGGAAGGAGGGGGTTCTCACTCCAAAACAAACCCTCCGATATGCACTGTACGCAGGGCAGGAGAGGAGGAAGTAAGGAACAGTCTCAGGCCCGGAGCCACAGAAGCACATCGGGGAAGAACGTTTTCGAATCAGAAAGAGGTAGCTGTTTAAAGGTGCCATGTCCGTGCGTAATTTTTGAATTATGATCGCTGAGTAACTTCGATAACAATGTTCGCTAGGACATCTGTGACGGAAGCTGATGAACGAATATCGCTCTGCCCACCCGGACGAAAGCCAGGCTAAATCAGAAGCGGATATGAGCATATTACCACTGTGCCGAGCAGCGGCGGAGGCTGTAACTGGGGGGGAGGCCCTCAGCATAGCCCCGTCGGGCGGCAGCGTTAGCGGCCTCATTCGCCGGAAAACCAACATGAACCGGGCACCAAACGAGCACAATGTCCTCGTAGAAAGAACGGAGGCGTTGAAGAGAATCATGCAGTAGAACGATAATGTCTTGAGATTTGCGATTTAATGCCAACAAGGCCTGTAAAACAGAATGACTAACCGTAAGCAGCAAGAGGCCACCGCACGGGCCGGGAGCAAATTCAAGCGCTGATATTAGGGCCCACGCATCAGCCGAGAACACTGAGGAAATAGTCGAGAAGGAGAACGAACGGCTGGATTTGTTCCATGGAAAAAAATGCCCGATCGCCACCGAGGAGTTAATCTTTGAAGCGTCAGTTGCAATGATGTGGTGCGACGCTGAGTACTGGGCCAAGAACACCCCAAAGCAATGTCTGAGAAGCATCGGATGCAACTATCGGTGCTGAAAAGGGAGACACGAGCAGATAATCGAGTAACAGGGTGAAGACAAAACAGGAGGGGCTGGCAGAGCCTGAAGAAGATCGCTGTTGACGAAAAACGTCTCCTGTCGGAAGCGACTGAGCACGATTCCAAGGGGAAAGCCATTGGATCTCCAAGCGCAGAATGACAGGGCGTCCTCTTCTAGAAGAAGATAAGCGATAGGCGAACGCTGACCCATCGACAAGTGGCGGTACAAAAATCGGACTGTCAGGAGGGTGATTCGAGAACGAACGCTAGCGATTCCACATTCAGCACGCAAGATCCGCCACAGGCGTTGAACGAGGGAGGTGAACGGCTGCACGGAGTGCATGATTGAGCAGAACTTCTAGAGCGTCGTAGAGATAGGTGTGGGAGGCGAATAGGACCGGAGCCGCATATTCCAGAATAAGCCGAATCACAGCAACGACAAAAGCGAGAGCGTTGGGGAAGCCAAGACCCCACCGGCGATGACAAACAACTTTAACAGCAGACAAGGCTCGGAAGACTGACTTCTTGACGTGCGTGAGGTGGGAAGACCAGGTCAGGGAGGAGTTAAACCAAACCCCTAAAATCTTGATGGAGGACTGCCAGGTCACTGAGTCGGAGCACAGCTGGAAAGGAGGGACCGGCGACCAACTATTCATGAAGAGAAAAGTGATCCGCTAGGCCAGATGCCATCTTGAACCGCATGGAACAGAGGCTACAAGGAAACTTACCGTCGTCACGATGAGCTTTCAGGTGAGACAGCAAGGCTGGACGAGAAGAGAAGGGCATGGCGCATGGAGGACACGAGAAGGTTCTGGAGTGAGAAAGTTTGACGGATTCCGCAGCAGACTCCACATACGGAACCACAGATTCTTTGCATGACAGGAATTCATCGGCGCTTTGGCCAGTGTCAGGAGGTTGCTCAGCAGGCAGTGAAGAAGCTGGGCACGATGCAACTGAAGTGAATTCGCAAGAATCTTGCAAAAGCATCTTCAAATTAATGGACTTAGTCTCAAATTCTAATTACTATAGTTTCCGAGGAAAAATCTATAAACAAACAAATGCCGTTCCGATGGGATCTTCACTTTCAGCAATTCTCGCGGAAGCCATCTTTCGCCCAATCGAGCAGCACATATTCACCAGCATTACCCCAAGACCTACCACTTGGCTCCGATATGCTGACGACGTATTTTTCATATGGCCTTATGGAAAGGAGACTCTCCCGCTCTTCCTGGATAAAATCAATGATATACACCATACGATCAATTTCACTATGGAGTTAGAACACAATAATGAATTGCCTTATCTGGATGTTTTACTGAGTAAATCGCCTGAAAATCGCTTCCGTACACAGGTCTATTACAAACCCACTTCCGTTCCCAACCTGATACTCCGTAGCTCATTCTGCCCGGCTGATTACAAGACAGCTTTATTCCGTTCTCGAATCAGAAGAGCATTCGACATCTCCTCCGAAGTTCCTTCTAGACTAAGCGAATTAAAAAGCGTTATCGATTTGGCGACCGAGGCAGGATACGATCCGAACATGGTACATAGATATATCGAAAAAAAAACAAAAAGAGGCATGCCGATCTTCCTATGCCGCGGCTACGCTATCTGGGCTCTATTCCTTACGTACCAAATGTTTCCTATAAACTCAAGAACGCGCTCAGAAAGATAAACCTCGGTGTCGGCATAAGATCTCCGACACCTTTATATGCTATCCCAGCAAAAACAGTCTTGCTGGCCCAGCACTATGTTGCCGCTGCCGAACCGTCAATAAAATGTCCGGGCGGCCAACAGAAGGGCCAGCAGTTCAGGCCAACAGTTGGCACCCCATCAGTTGTCATATGCCACAACAGGGCCATCAGTGGTCCATCACAGGTAGTAGCTGCCACAAGTGGCCCTTCAGTGGCCCTGCAGGCAAGGGCCAGAAATGATGGCTAGCCTAATGTGGTCCGCTAGTGGGCCGTTAGTGGCAGCCAGCAACCACGTGACGTAACTGGTGGCTTGCCGAATCTTGTCCGCCAATTTCCCAGTAGTAGCCATAATAATAATAATAAAAAAAAAAGCAAGGATAACCGTAGTTTCCTAAAGCTACATTTTTTTTCTACCTTTACGAAGCTTGTTAATTAACGCACTGCGCTGGGGAAATTTTCTCCACAGACCGGAAAAACGCCGTTTGCATCCTGACTAGATTCGATTCTGGGCCGTTTGTGTGGAAGCCCCGCTCGCTACCGACCCGACTAACTCATGCCGCTCGGGCATGTGCTGGAAGCTATCTTTTTGGTATGCAATTTGCAATTGAATGCTTCCCTCTTTCATTTTACAATATTGAGAGGTATTTTTCATAAAAGCCAGTTTCATGTAATTGATAAATTAATTTTTTCAACGTAACGATAGTTTCTTTTTTTTACCTTAAGGGAACTTCACTCATTTTCAAGGCGTGTACATACTTAGAGTCGCTTTCCAAAGTTTTGTACTGTCCTTGCCGTCTTGAAAAGAGATTGTTGAATAAATATATATTTACCCGGGTTCATATCACATTGCCTTCTAAAGCAGAGAATCTGTTCTTCAGTTCCAACTTGAAAGTATTATGGTGTTTTTTAAGGTTGGTTATGTCAATACATTTTGTTTGTCTTATGAGCTTGCCACGTTCCAGTTTAGTGTTCAGGTGCATCTTACATCTCACCAATCTATGGTCACTACCTGTGTTGAACTTGTTTAGCACACTGCAGTCTTCGATGACGAATTTTTTGTTACACATAATAAAATCAATTTCACTTGTCGTCCCAATTGGATGTCTCCATGTCCATTTCCACACAGGAAATGGACATGGGACATCCAATTGGGACGACAAGTGAAATTGATTTTATTATGTGTAACAAAAAATTCGTCATCGAAAACTGCAGTGTGCTAAACAAAGTTCAACACAGGTAGTGACCATAGATTGGTGAGATGTAGATGCACCTCAACACTAAACTGGAACGTGGCAAGCTCATAAGACAAACAAAATGTGATTGACATAATAACCAAAAACACCATAATACTTTCAAGTTGGAACTGAAGAACAGATTCTCTGCTTTAGAAGGCCTAACATCGGAAGAAGTGGATATTTCTGAAGTTAACAGAAAAGTAACCAAAGCTCTTATGGAAACAGCAACAAAATTAGCTGGGTCTAAGAACAAGTTGCATGTAAACAAATTATCAGGAAAAACCAAAATGTTGATGCAAAAAAGAAGAGAGATGAGGACAACTAAAGAAGATGTGACTTCCAAAGTGGAATATATAGAGCTATGCAAGACAGCACGAAAAAGTATCACTGAAGACGTAAGGAAATTCAACTGTGAGCTAGTGAGGAAAGCAATTGAAAACAACCAAAGCCTAAAGATAGCAAAGGGACATCTCAGTAAGGGAAGAAAACAGATTATGGCTCTGAGAAAAGAAGATGGTTCTATAACAAGAAATAGAGGCGAAATTTTGACAAGAGTGAAAGATTTCTACTCCAAACTATATGAAAGGGATGATACATGTACTCCAGACATCATGAAAGGTACCAGAGTTCTTCCAGTCCTCCCAGCAGAAGTTGCTCATGCAATCAAGAACATGAAGCTGGGGAAAGCTCCAGGAGAAGATGGAATTACTATAGACATCATACAAGAAGCAAGTGGAGAAATTGAAACAGTACTCGCCCAAATTTTCACTCGATGCCTTAATGAAGGGAAGATTCCTGAGGATTGGAACAATGCTACAATGATCCTGCTACATAAAAAGGTGACATTGAGGATCTCAGGAACTACAGACCTATCAGCCTCCTATCAGTGGTTTATAAAATCTTCACTAAAGTTCTTTCACACCGCTTGAAGGTAACACTGGACATGGCTCAACCGAGAGAACAAGCTGGATTCAGGAGTGGCTACAGCACAATAGATCATATCCACGTACTGAGAGAACTAATTGAAAGAGCGAGGGAATATGAACTTCCATTGTGCATGGCTTTTATCGATTATGAAAAAGCCTTTGATTCGGTGAAACCATCAGCAGTTACCACGGCTCTGAAATCCTGCGGTATTGAAGATGCATACATTAATATTATTAATAACATCTATGAAAATGCAAGTGCAAAGATTCGGCTGTTTGAAAATACAACACACATAAAAATTGGAAAGGGAGTGAGACAAGGTGACACCATATCTCCGAAGCTCTTTAATGCCACATTGGAAAATGTCTTTCAATCACTGAACTGGGAAAACAAAGGGATAAAGATTAATGGAGATTATCTAACCCACCTTCGTTTTGCTGATGACGTAGTCATTTTTGCAACTACCCCATCAGAGCTGCAGAGTATGATCCAGGAACTTGCTGACAAGAGTAAAGAAGTGGGATTAAAAATGAACTTTCAGAAGACAAAAGTGATGTTCAATGCTTTTACAAGAAATGAAGATTTATCGATTGATGGAGAAAAACTGGAGATAACAGATACGTATGTTTATCTTGGACAGCAGATATCAAGTGAGGGTCACATTGATGAAGAAATTAATCGGTGTACAAAACTTGCCTGTAGAGCTTTTGGAAGAAACAGCATAATTTTCAAGAGCAATATGCCATTATGTCTTAAAAGAAAAGTGTTTGATCAATGCATCCTTCCAGTGCTTACGTATGGTGCAGAGACGTGGACCTTAACTAAAAGAGACATACAAAGGCTGCAGACAACTCAAAGCAGCATGGAGAGGTGCATGCTTGGTATAACCAGGAGAGATAAGAAGAGGAACTCGTGGATCCGAAAAATGACGAGAGTGGAAGACATCATGATCAGAGTGAAATCCCTGAAATGGCAATGGGCTGGACATACTGCCAGAAGGAAAGACCATAGATGGACAGCCGAAATTTTAGATTGGATTCCAAGGGACAGGAAAAGACCCAGAAAAAGACCACATGGGAGATGGGTAAATGAAATTCGTAAATATGCGGGAGTGACATGGAGGAGACTGGCACAAGACAGACCGTTGTGGAGGAAACTTGGGGAGACCTTCGTCCAGCAGTGGATTGATAATGGTTGACAATGATGATGATGATGATATCACATTCTGTTACATTTTTAACGTTGTGTCTTTCCTTTCCGTTGTCCGAAGCTACATCTGTTTTAAAGAGTAAAAGATATTTTATTTTACTTCTCGTTATTTTTAGAAGCGAATTCCTCCCAGTCTTGTGTATTCAACCCATGGATGAGTACACCACATAGCGTTGCTTTTTTTTCTTTCAAATAATTAATAAAATTTGTACGCGTATAATTCTTTTTTTTTTTTCCAACAAACGCTATTTGAATGGTTTTCCAGGATATGTGTTTCAAGCAGTTTCAAATTTTTTCTTGTCTTTTTTTTTTTTTTTTTTTTTGATTGGAGGTTTAACGACCACCGTGAGCAACTCAATGGGCTATAAGCAGTCGCCCGTCCCTAATTTAGGGTCACTGGTTCCAGGGAAGGGAGGGAGCCAGTGCCGTAAGACAAACACAACATCCATGCCTCACCGGGATTTGAACCCGGACCCCTTTCGGACGAATGATCAGAGGCCATCGCTTAGACCACTGCGCCACCGGGGCGGCCAAATTTTTCTTTCTTGTTATTCATCCACCATTCCATGAATTGTTATTCATGGAAATGGAGTAGGTGTATTTCATGGCTGTAATCTAGTATTTCACGGCTTAATCTGTTATCTTCGTCGACGTAAAATTTCATTAGGAAATTAATTCGCCTCTCCACATATGGATTTTTTCTTAACATCCACTAAAATAACACGATGGCGATAGTGTCGTCTTCAACTAACTGGTACCATGAGAGACACAACAAGTGTTTCTTCTGCGCATGCCCAGTCCCGATGCTTCCACCTGCTGTTGGGGGCTGCATTGGTTGCCAGCAACGGGCCACTAGTGGCACTTGCTTGGAGGCCCACAATTCACGGCGATGCTGCAGGGCCATCAATGGCTCGCCAACTGATGGCGCTTTCACCAACGGACCACTACCGGCCCGTGAGCGGCAGATTTCAGCCAGCAGTGACCCAACACTGCCAGCTGGTGGCCAGCAGTTTCCCAGCACTTGTGTTTTTGCTGGGATGCTTAAGCGAAATACTGACGAGCCCTCACTTTCCAACGAAGCAGGTGTTTATCCCGTCCCTCTACAATATCCGGATGGCTCCAAGCGATTCTACATTGGGATGACTAAACGTTCATTTAGAATTAGAGTCAACGAGCATAAGAGGGACATAAAGAACGGAAAATTAACCACGGCCCTGTCCAGAGAAGTCCAGTTCAAGTCTGCCGATCCTATGTGGGATAACATTAAGAAATTAGCTGCCTACTCTACTCCTAAATCCACTGCCATTCGGGAAACATTGGAGATCATTACCAACGATGAGGCCTGCAATGATAGCGTCTCGCTAGAATTACCACGAATTTGGAACCAATTCTTCAAATAATGAATGCCTTTTGTTTTCCTCCAAGGATTCCGCGTGCAATACGAACATGATGTCTCGTGTTTTTATTGAATAATTACGTTCGCATCTCTTCGTTTATTGTCAAGTCAACTGACCGCGTTCAAATTGTTGAAACGTTCTAATATCCAGTTTGCAGTTTGCTGTCTACCTTTCCTTGAGAAAGCCATCTGGTTGATGTGCGAAAGCTTGGAAACCTTGATTTTATATACGCCAATAAATTCGGATAACTAGTATAGTTGTACTATCTTATATAAAGTTAATTATGTCATTAATGAATAACAGCCATCAGGTTGATGTGCGAAAACTTGGAAACTTTTATTTATATTCTACGCCAAGAAATTCGGATTACTAGTACTATTTTAAGTTAATTATGTCAACACACAAAAACATTACGTTAACGACCAAAAGACTGTAAACTGACATGACTTGAGTTCAACAAAGAAATAAGTTGTCAGATCCGAGACCCATGCAAGTGAT